>BSCJ01000007.1:0-1229993 GCA_027943355.1 Dothideomycetes sp. NU200 | reverse complement strand
ACCCTAACCCTAACCCTAACCCTAACCCTAACCCTAACCCTAACCCTAACCCTAACCCTAACCCTAACCCTAACCCTTGCTATCTGTGCGTCAAAACTGTCAATCTATCTACATCTTGTGTCAGGATATCTCGGTGACGTTGGGAAGGCGAGCGGTAACAAGATAGGTGAGCAGAGCGCCTTCTAGAACTACTGCTCTCGTTGTCGACCGCTCCGGGCTCAGATCGAATACATCGCATGGATCGACTGGAACTTGACACAACAACGTTTCCGACGACCTCGATCTATGCGATACATATTTAGTCATAGTCCGCAATTCAATTGCTCCCCTCATTCGCAAGGAGTCGCTACATTACGGTTGACACCACACCCTTTGATCATACTCGGGAAGACAAACGACTGGTGGCATCTCACTGGACATGCCGGTGTCAGTCTCCCCACGCTGTCATGTAGAGTTGCAGCAGCCAGAATTGCTATAAGATGTCTGTTCTGTCTCGGGTCATCTCATCCGAAGAGGAATTGTCGTACAGGTAAGAGGCATTGTAGATGGCTATGCTTGAAATTGGATGCATGCGGGATAGACTAGTTTTCAGTCGATACAAGTTCAGCTGGACGGTCCCCGTAGTCGAAGGCACATATGACGATTTGAAGCTACCTACGCGAGGGCAGTAATGATGTTCGTAATCGAGAGGATAAGAAATGCTTCACAAGGATCAGATCGAGATAAAACCTGTATAGCTCTTCAAGAGCTGCGGACTCTTCACTCCATATCACGTCTGTTTGGACCTGCAGGCATACCTCAGTCTCATAGCGCCCAAATACATGGCAAAGACGAGAATGGGAAGAAGCACAAATATCCATGGTCGACCAACTAGCCACAAGATAATGGCGACGTCTTTCCCATGCCATGTCCCGCCTGGACTGTGCCCAAAGAATGTTTACCTCTCCAAATAGAATTCTTGCGGCAGCACGTAGACTATGTCCGGATCATAGTCTTTCTTGCTCGTGCCTACCACGTATTCCTGTCCTTGTAGCTGGAAGAACCATGACTTGAGAATGTCGCTAGTGAACTGCGGCCCCGTACTCCAAAATATGGTCAAGTAAGGGAAGAGAAGATTCTTGTTCCGCTCAACTAGCTTGTCTAACATCATACCTGTTAGGGGATGACGAGCTCTGCTAGCCATCAAGTCGTTGTTAACTCCAAATGGCGAGGCTTTCGGGTACCACGCGGGAAATGGTAGAAGCGGGTCTAAGGGGCGGCGACAAGCAATATCCAGATCCATGTACACCCCACCGAAGTGCCATAGTACAAAGTACTTAAAGGCATCGATCTGTTGTATTGGATAGCGGTATGCGTCGTAAGTCGGCAAAAACCACGAGTAGTGTTCTTCCAAAAGGTCTCGCGCCGCCGTGCCATTCCATGTGTAGATTTCGTAATCAGGATTATGTTCACGGCATAGCTTGGGCGCTTCTGAGCCGATTGAAGGTATCTGAGAGACGTCGAGGTGATCGCGATACAAATTCTGAAACCAGATGAAATGGATTCTCGGTGGGATAACGCGTTGCAACTCTGGTGCAGGTATATCGCTGGTTGACCATGAGTATACAAGATTCTTGTTCTCGAGTTGTGATTCTCTCAGTGCTCTTCCATAATCAGGAGCAAAGTCATTGAAAGTAATCGACGATGCACTCAAAAACTTCTCAAAGAGCGTCTGTCTGCGGACGACGTACAAAGAATAAATAAGAATGGATAGAGACAAGACTTTGAGCAGACACCCCCAGCGACACAACATTTCGATTGGGGTTCAGATGTGAGAGAAAAGATACCACTCAGTGTATCCAAGGATTACGATCTCGCTGTTGTCAGTCAAGCGTGCTTGAGAACCACCAGCCAATCTCAGTGCTTCTGCGAGGAGTTGCTGCCGAGCGAGGACATCTCCAGTGGGTCGCAATGTCACCGAATAATACGAGAACAGCGCTTGGCACATGTTTTCATGTACCGCTTTTTTTCTGTTACACCAGCTCCAAACTTTGGAATTGTGATTCTCTTTGCGATACTGTATATGTAGTTTCTGTTCCGGTCGTTGCCAAGGCGCGTTATTTCAGACTTGGGTCGTACTGACGAGAGAATACGAGAAGCGATATAACTTGACGTGCAAGTCAAGAGATGTCAGATAAGTGGAGTCATGTAGGCTAAACGAGTTCTTGGACAGACTACTGTACTCCACAGCTACTAACAGTATCGGCGACGTTATCGAATCCTTTATTGCGAGATTTGATGCTCAACATCATAACACATTCATCCGTCGTGCATAATCTCCACACAAATGTGTTGTAGTTTTCCACGCTCTTGCAGACTGTCTGGCGCTTTCGGTTGATCGCGTCAACAAGTGTAGCAAAGAAGTGATACAGTCTTTGCGACTTCCTTCGTGCTTGGCCTTGTACAATGTAATGTCTGCTCATCTAGCGCACCTAAGTTGCATACCATGTTTGGATTGCACTATCAAGTTCATCGGGGTTTAATCTGCTGTCCACTGCTTAGATAGAACTGGTCCTCTGTACGCTATGACCGCAGCGTACCTTCACAATGCGTACTATGAAAACTTCTCTCCCATGTATGTACTGCAAGGAAGTGAGCAACTCGTCTGTGCAAAGACCATGCAGGCGAGAAGTAGCTTTTCAGCATTACTTGAGCACCGTTGGATGATACTTGATGGCGAGCTACTTATCTGGTTACCCAAAGATCCGCCGCTTAGCTCCTATGATATTGTTGACTGTGGTGATGAATTTGCCTCACTCAACAATGACGAAGTGATTGGACATAGAACTGGTACTCCTGAATTGATGATTCCAGAAGATGACGACGTTGTCTTTAACAGGATTGGAGAATTACTTCCTCTCTTTTGGTGATGTAATCAACTATGTCTTGCTCATCCCCTAGCAGTTATTGCTACCACATCCCTGTGCAAAAAAGCGAAACGATGTGGCTTCCTTGTGCCCGTTCAAATTTCAGCAGTAGTTACTTCCTCCATTGTATGATACTGGGGCACAATTATTCTGGCAATTGCATGAGTTGTCAGGACTCCAGACCCGTGTTTCGTCCGACCGAACCCAGTGTCACTGGCTCCAGGCTGGATATAGACGGAGTTTCTTCCATATTCATATTCATTGGCAAGACACCCATCTTTGCCCATGCTGACAGCTTGGGCAGCGCCTTGCGTGCAGGTGTTGTCGTTATAGAAGGTGGCGTAGCCTGATCCAGCGAGCGCCCGCCTGAGAGGAGTTCCAGTCGGACTTGCAACAACGCCTGTAGCGAGCGATGCACTTGTCGCAAGGACGAGAGTCGTGTATGATACCATGGCTGTGTGTATCAGTGATATACACTGAGAACACAGCTCAGGGAGAATTAACCTGATCGATCGAGTGTGTACTGAGTAAGGGCTTGGCTACATGCGTGATCCAGCAAAGGCACAGTGGGGTTTTGGATGTATAAGATAGCTAGCAGAACATAACACATGTTATGTACTTGTCGTGGACGCTTCGGAAGCTTCAATTCCACGCCATGCCTAACCAATACCGTCCTGAATTGAACCGTTCCGCGTAACCAGCAACTTTCGTAGATCCCACACAGATCACTTCGGTGCTCGGTCGTGACAACAAGGTCTTTGATAGTGTCCTGTTTGATCTTCGTAGCTTGATTCTTACTGTCAGGTATGAACTTAGCTCTGTGGAGTCATCAAACGCTTACGTGAGACATTTTACAAGCTGATGGATGATGGACTTGGACGTCTATCATGCTATGTCTCTTTTGATGATCTCTTAGGGAGACCTCTCCTCTATGATAGTCCTATCTGACGACACCAATGAGAGCTCAAAGTGTATACCCACCATTGCAAGAAGACTCGCTCCCACCACTTTCACGTCAACGATCAAGGGGTTTACGCGCCGAGTATGCATTCCCCGCCAGAAAATGCAAGTATACCAGGTCCGTCAATACTTGAGTATCAGATAGAGGGTGGTCATGTTCTCATTTGTCATGGGTGGAGCGTGTGGAATGATACTACTAGTAAATATATGCGAGGCCTGTGCTTGCTTCATGCGAGGTGATCGGAAGTTTGATTCCTTGTCCTGCGTCGACGATCTCGCATGCCAAGCTCTAACTCTGAGTCTCCCAGGACACGATAGAAAGATCGCATTATCTCGGATGCATCTCCAGCCTTGTCACTGTTTCAATTGTTTGCGAGAAGCTCGTATGTTTCAAGGAACTACCTGCCAAGGCTTGTCGCGACATGTTCATGGGTCCGCTAGGATTCGGAATGTAGAACCCGTCTCTCAGCTATTACGATTGCGAGAATCATAGGTCTTGTGATCCATATTCGTATAGCGTTACGATTTGATGACTGATTCATTGCGGTGACTGCCTTTAGTCGTGAAGTCTCGGGCCTCGATCTTCTGACAAGAGTGCAAACACGAGCGAAGGATCAATGTCCAGGTTTTCAGAGTTCTGTCTTCTAAGAATCATTGACCTTCGTGGGGGTTTCTAGAATTGTGCATTGACGCCATAAGCTCAAGAAATTCAGACTGCCACCGCGCCTCGCCTTCGCTTAAACCCGTAACAAGTCCTACGTCCCGAAGTGTAGAACGGCGCCAGGTGGAGATATCGGCCACTTCTAGCTCAGGAAGAACGTGGTCCAGTACTTGGCGTATATGACGAGTGTCTGTGGTTTGGTGTTTCGGGCGAAAGATCTTACCCAAGGTCTCCGCTGAATAAGAAACATTGATCAAGAGTGTGCAAATGATCTCGTAATCTCGACCCTCTGCCACACTTCTCCGGAGACATTCTTCGAAAATTGTAGGCGAAAGCACTTTGCCAAGAAGATATACCGCTAGGTCCTAGCCCTAGCGTCGTATTGTAGTCATAAGAGCATCCGCTGCTATTGTGATTATCTCTCTGTTTGTGACTGCCTCTCCTTTATGCTCGTCGAGAAGGAATAAAACTTTCAATACAGCCATATCCCCACTCTTCTTAGCCTCATCGATTATGTTCCCAATAAGTGGTCGTGCTGGACTCTTTAGAGGCAGCATATTCTCAACATACGAGATTGGGACGCTTTTGTGGATCTGGAGCCACTCAAACCATGGTCGCTTCCATGTACTTAGATGCGCATGCTCTAGCAACGCAGAGACAACGACAGATTGATCTTGACTAATAGCCAGATCTAGCAAAGCACGATATCTTAAGCCGTGAGGGAGACCTCTCAATTCAGGAACCTGGATCGTCCAGCACTCGAAAATGCCAGACGCCGGATCGCAGAGTCGGGATATATTGTCTGCGAGGTGGATTTCCGTAGGGACTTGTCGAAGGTATGTACTTTTACCGAGATGTGTGCGCCAATTGGAGGCGGCATACTCCACAAGGGCAAGTGGTGCCATCCAAGCAGAGGATGACCGTGTCCATTGAGCTCGATGGACCTGGTAAGAGCACTTGCCATTCTTGTAACATCCCTTCGCTTTGAGAAAGGCATCCCAGTCCGTGCAACCCAGATAGGACAAGCAGATAACGACAAGTATGTCATCTGTATCGTTAGGATCGAGCGCATGCTGCCATGGCTCGTATTCGTTTGGCTCGAGTGACTTCAACAGAAACTCTCGTGCAGTCTGATGTATGACGCTGACACGCTGGTTATTCACGGTCACTACTACACCGCAAAGCTTTCGGATCCAGCGTTCAACATTGGGTTCAAGCTCGATCTTCAGAATTGAAGGGGCCTCAAGATCCAGACAAAGAGCAACATTTAGTTCCGCCAGGGTAAGTGGTCTGGCTGCTCCAAGTATGATATGGAGTAGTTTCCTGGTCATATCAGCGTCGTCTGTTGTAGCCAAAGCTTCGCTGTAGAACCTATCGAGATCTACGGGCATCCTCTTCTCGACTAGTGTCTTGATGGATTCAAGCCTGCGCGAGGAACAGTTCTGTATCGCATCGAAGACCAACCGGACCCACAAGAAAGTTCGCCCTGCTTTTTGTGGGATGGCTGTTTCTAGATATGAGAGGACATCCTTGCTAAATTCGGGCATTGCATCATTTTCAGATGATCGAAGCTCCACTATTCTGCTTTGCACCACAGTCTTGATGTCGGTGGACGTTTTGGCGCTTTCGTCCTCAACTTTGAGTCTGATCTTGGGTACACGTTTGAAGCCTTCCGTGATCTCCGGATATGGCCTACTCGTTACTATAAGTTTCAGACTCATCTCGTAGTCCACCAGGGCTTTGCCATCGCCAAATGTCGCTTTTAGCTGACTTATGAATGATGCTCTATCGACACATTCGTCCAACGCATCGATGACACAAATGATACTCGAGGCCGGTTTATCACCAGCAGCTGCCTTCAGAATTCTCCACAGCGTACCAACCTCAAAGGCGATCTGCGTTCCTTTACCTTCAAGTCGGTAAGGCTCTGTCACATGTCTTAATGATGCGGGCCGTTCTCGAAACACCTGATGGAGCAGACCGCACAGCGCTTGTGCAGCCTTATCCCTTTCTCCACCCTTGATGAAAAAGTGAGCCACGACATCATCAGATCGCTTCGTTATAGTACTGATAAGGTAGTCAGCCAATACAGTCTTCCCACAACCGGCATCAGCTGTAATCCACAGTAGGCACGATCCTTTTGTCCTCTGCCAGGACAGGAAAGACTCATGTCTTAACGACCATGCGCAGGTACCAGGAGTGGCATGCACATTGTCTATCTTGCGCTCGGTGTAGTTCCCGCTCTCCTTGTAGAATTGGGTCATAATGGCTGATCTCTCTTCTGGAGTCAAGGGTACTTCTGAAACGGATTATGTCAGCCTGGGCGCCTCTTCAGTGATACAATACGTTGATGTGATTTCGAATTCGACGCTCGATGTTCATGACATTGCTATTTCTTGCCAGAACCAGGCACTGCTCTAGGTTATAGAATGTTTATGATGCTTTGTTAACGCTCAAAAGCCCTTCGAAAATTTTGGCGAGGAAAGCTCTCCGGAGTCGATGATGTACTCGTGCTGTAAGCTGGCTCAACATGCTCCTCCAAAAGAAGAGTATGCGGTAGAGAAGATGTAGAGGCGGATCGGTCAACCATACCTTGTCACCCTACGAGAATCCCTAGACACCTCTTCATTTTGGTGCCTGTTTCACCGTCTCGGAGATAGTGAAGGGTCTCTGCCGTGACACGGGGAAGAAACTTGTACTCCTCCAAACCGATATTGGCCATACCAGGAACGTTGAACCGGTAGTACAGGTTATTCTCTACCATCGCCGGGTTCGCCTCATAGAAAGCCACAGCATCTTCATCAGTCTTGGTGACGATTTCAGCCATGCGTTCGGCGATCTTTAGAATATTGCCTTCAATGGGCTGGCCTGGAGCATTGCCGGTGCCGATACTCATCATGATCACCGGTTCGTTCGGCCAGAGTTTCTTCGCCTCGGACATGACCTTATCTACGGGGTTGTTGTACAGCAGGCCTCCGTCAACAAATCCAACGCCAAGTTCTGGCAGGATGAAAGGATCGAAAAATGTCGTAGCAGCAGAGGTCGCTCGGCAAGCTTCCCAGATCTTGAATTTTTCCGACAATTGGTCCCCAAAGTCGCTAGGATTGTCATATGAACGCAAAGGAACGAAACGTCCATTGTCTTTGCTCACCGCGCAGACAAACCTGTACAAACATGAGGCGGGACCATTAAACACCGACGATACTGAAAACTCACACTTTACATGCCACGTCGGCGTCTTCCATGAGAGGAGCCTCCTCGCAACCGTACTTTTTGACAATTTCCTTGACCGCCAACTCCAACGCAACGGCATCGTACTTGCCCTCAGCTTTTAGCTTCTCAAATGCTCTACGTGGATCGAAGCTCCTGTAGTTCGGCTCGAAAATGGCCTGAGAAAGTTGACGGTACGCGCTTTCGCACTGATCGAGAGTCATCTTGAGTCTCCCAAGCATGACGGCGATGATCCTGGACAGGCCCGGCTGTATCAGATCCTCGGTCTTGACTGATGTTCTAGAACGTGGTTCCTTACCCTCCAGTACTCGTCCCGCCTATTAGATCGAAGACTTGCCATGGCTGGACTTTCTCTTCGCGTCCTCGATTGATCGCTTTCATGATCTCTTTCAGGATTATGATTGGGGATAGCCCCCGTATACCACCTCCATCTGTATGCTTCTATTAGCATAGCCACCTTACGTCTAATCTGACGTGTCTACCTAAAGAAAGTAGCACACGTGGGATGTTCTGAGCCATTATAACCGCTGATAGCTCTCAAAGGGTCCCGAATAGTATAGCTATATCAAAGTCCAAGCTGTAAGAACGAAAACGCCGCCCGATCCAAGTGCTGATATATACGGGCAGTCCCGCGAAGGCTTATGAGCTGAGAATTGACCTCTGCTTGTATTAGTTACTGGAATGTGGAGCTGAATCCGGGCAGCCTTGGTGGAGCGATATGCATTAATGCCCAATCATGGTGGTCTGACGTGGCAGTGGCGTATTGAGGAGGGGCCGAAAGACGGCTGGACTTCGTAGGCTGCGTTCACTTCGCGGCCAATGGAACTGCTGGAAGCGTTCAACAAACTTATCACACGGGAGAACGGGGTGTGTTCGGTAGCTGGACAGCCTGCTGGCCAGTAGGATCCAGTCCAGTAGGTCTGCTAGCGCTAAATGTCGAATACGACAAATTATGCGTAAAGAGGATAGTACATAAGCGAGAAACCAATAAGATGATCTAATAATCATATTATTAATTAATAATTGATTCACCGTGCAGCATCCACGCACAAATGCTTTTGGATTGAAACTTTCGGCATCATTCATTGGCCACGCTCCTGCAGACTCTTCTGGCGATTTCGATAGATTGCATCGACATCTGAATGTAGGAAATACAGTCTCTGCGCTTTCTTCCGTACTTGTCCTCGTAAATTGAAATGTCTGCTGATCTAGCGCACCTTTGGTGCATACCATGTCTGACCCTAAAGCTTCATGACTCGTTCCTTATCATACAATATATAAAAGAATTGCTCGGAGAACGCCACGCTGAAACGACCCATGTCTCTTGCAACATGCGACAACTCTAGTAACGCTTGCCAAACGCCTCATCGTAACCAGTGAGGGTGTAGCGGTAGCGTACCTTGTTCTCCTTCACGCCAGTAACAGCCTTCTTGCATCCCTCCTCACTGATAGGAACGGTCTCGACCCAAGACTTGATGTTCTGCTTGGAGGCGAGTTCGAGCATGGCAAGCATCTCAGGGCGGTTACCAATGTGACTTGCACCAATGTAAGAACCGTTAGGCATAAAGGTCTGAGCCTTCATCGCAGGAAGGTCGTAGTCAGGAAGGCCACAGTTGTGGAAACGTCCCATGACTCTGAGGGTGCTGAGGTAAGTGGGCATATCAAACTCCTGAGTCATATCGGCACCTTGGATAGATCAGCCTCCGCTTGTAACGTGGAAGAAAGACAACTTACAATTGAGGATGAAATCGAACTTGAATGCGAGAGGCTTGGCCCAATCCTTCTCACCCGTGTAGACGAAGTGGTCTGCACCGAGCTTCTTCGCGTCTTCCTCCTTGTCCTTGGTGTGGGACAGGGCCCATACTTCAGCACCAAGAGCGTGAGCCCAAAGCAAAGCGAAGTGACCAAGACCACCAATACCGCAAATCGCAACCTTCTTTCCAGGTCCACAGCCAAGGCGTACAAGAGGCGAGTATGTGGTCAAGCCGGCGCATAACATGGGAGCCGCGATGGAAGTCTCAAGGTTGTCAGGGATCTTAAAAGTGAAGTACTCGTGAACACGAATGTGACTAGAAAAGCCACCTTGGGAGACTGTGCCATCTTCGTACTTGGCACCATAAGTGTCAATTCTGGACAAAAAGTTCAGCACGCGTCCGGAAAAAGCAAGACCATCAACGAGTACTCACTGGTTAGGGCAGTAGTTTTCCTGGTCAGCCTTGCAGTTGTCGCATGTCAAATCGGCACCAACTTGGGCACCAACTCCGACACGGTCACCAACTTGAATGCCCTTCACGGCGCTACCAACTTTGATAGCACGACCAATGACTTCGTGGCCAACGCAAAGTGGAAGAGGGACGTCCCCCCAGCCTCCAGTGATAGAGTGAACATCCGAGCCGCAGACACCGCAAGCATCAATTGCAATATCAACGTCGTGCTCCTCAAACTTCTTCAGCTTGAAGTCCTCTTTGTGAAAAGATTGCCATCTATATTTCGTTAGACTTCGCTTCTCTCATCCCTTGACTACCGCTTACTGCTTAGTGTCCTTGACGACAAACCCAGTAGCAGTATCTGGGTAAACCATTGCGTTGGTGCGGTTTGTGAGATTGTGTAATAATCGTGATCGAAGTGGTTGTAATACGTTTGATCTTTGAACGTGGATTATCACTCCATAAAACGACCATCAAGCATATTATATAGTCATTGCCAACACCTTCCAATTGACCGTGGCATCATGACGTTGTAAGTGATGCCGTTGTTCTTCCACCCGGCGGCTCCGGAAATCGAACATTCTGAAGATTCTAGACCCGTATCTCGAGGCGGAGATGCTTCCAAATTACTTGCTCTTATCGATAAAGCATGAAAACGTCATTAATACAGCTCCACGACATCATCTACTGCGTGATTGGTTCATGGTGATAGTTCATACCAAAAAGACTTCTTTGCTCTCACAGGCATCATATAATATCGCTTACCAAAACGAGTTTCTTCCTCTTCTGCAAAGAACACAGCGTTAGTATTGTTGGTACACACTGTCTGAAGGAAGACCAACACAGTGCTATCAATATATAGCCACCTGCGGAACCTACGGCTGTGTAGTAACAAGCGAGAGCTTTGTGAAACGGTTGGGTCCTTGCTGCCGACCGACTTGACGCCACGAAGCAGATGCAAAATGGGACATGATTCTTCACCTCGTGCCCCGCTCAGTATGTCGGCTGTAGCACTTTCATACCACTTCCGACTCTTTACAACTGTCCTAGAAAGATTGAACAACTAGCAGGTATAGTGACCCATACTACATCGACCGTGTTCAAATCACATGAGCCATGGCCATTTCAGGTCTGTCCCAAGATAGCTGTGAGACAATATATTGTGGTTTCATACCAAAACGGGCACATCTCATGACGTTGTTTTTTGAATCTTACGCGGAGCTGCGTCGCTTATCCTCAAATCCGATCAAGCTTATGCTTCTTGACTATATAAGACTCCACTCATTCTAGTACTGTGAGCTGTACTATCAGTCTCCAGGGTCATTATCGGGGCCGTAAACAAAGAAGAGATTTACAGAACCCCGTTTCGAGCCCCATGTCGAGTCGCATCAAAAGGAGATGCAACATCTCAGAAGCCCGAACATGATATGGCGAAAACCCGGGAGCTATGCATGGAGAACAGCAATGCCAAAGCTAGCTCTTATTCACTTCAATGCTTGACTGCCTTGACAATTCCCGGCTAGAAGACTCTACAGTGATCGGCCTCTATCATGGATATAGAGCATGACGCTCGCTCGATAATATGGAAGGCAGTACGACTCCAAATTTGTTTAACAAAGTAGTACTGAACGAGTAGCCTTGACCAGCAATGTATAGGGACACGTGAGCACATAGAGGAAATTTGTTTGGAATCGAATGAAATTACTCCAATGAAAGACATTATGCTGCTTGTCCACCTAACCGGGTTAACCCCACGCGCCTATGCCAATTCCACCAAGGACTTGTGCCAATTATCCTCCTGCCCCATTGCGACAACAAGCGCAACAAGCTCATCAATTGCACATTCAGCCTCAATCATAGTCAAGTGCTCTGCATCCCATGCCATACTGAGCGCTACCGACCGTTTGTCGTCCGCGAGAAATCCGGTAATTGTCAGTCCATTGTCCATACGCGTTGTCATGTCAAGCATCTTCAAGCCGTGCGGATGCTGCTGTGCATTGGGACTGGTAGGCAACCAGTTGAAGCTTTGTCGTCTAACCAGCGAGAGAATCGAATCGGCATCAAGGTGACGTTGCTCTGGCGAGCGGGAATCATCTGTAGAAACTGGATGACGAAGCCGATCCATAATCTCCAAGAAAGGTGCATGTGCGTGCGCACTATTGCATTCCTCCTCCGCAGTCACCTTCCGCATGAATGAGAGCACGGAATCGCTCGTGTCAACCTGTACACGATCAAGAATGTATTCGACGGTGCAGCCAGATATGTCAAGCGGGTTGCCTGTGTATCTGCTGCGCTCTGCGATGGAATAGTCAGAGCTGAAAGGCCATGTGCGAGCAGCGTTGGTAGTGCCAAAGACTGCTTCTCTTCCACCAGTCTGATTGACGTTCAGAAGTGCAATCGCCGCTTTTACAAGCATGAAAACTGGAACATTATGCTTGGACTTCAAGGCTGCGATGTCCCGTACCTTTGCAAGCCGCCGAATGCCTTTCTGAGCTTTTACCTTGTGCATCTGCGAGACAGATCGCAAGCTTTCCTGGCACTTGCGCCCATACCATTCCTTCCAACCATAGTCACACCCTTTGAACCACTCTGGTGCCCTTTGAGCTGGCCAGTAGGTATGAGCTGGAAGCGAACCCACGCCTTGCAGTTTTTGAGCCCAGTATTCAATGCCTCGCTGTGCCTCCAAACCGGTCCGATGTGCCGAGTATGCAGCGGCATAGTCGTTATAAAAAGCATGATAGACAGGCTTGTTCTCACCACTGAGAGCCGCTGCCATGTCGTCCAACCAAAGCTTCGTCATAGTTGCATCAATGATTGCATGAGAAGCCACAATCACAAGCCCGGAGGTCCCATCGCTCTCCACACTCGCGACATGAACTTTGAACAGCGGGCCTGGAAAGGTCGCGCGATCAAGATCTGTATGACCTAGAAGAAGACTACCCAGATCTTCCTTGGTGTCAACCTTCCAGCCAGTAGTAACCGACTTATCAAACCATTCTTCGGATGGCCGGATTGTCACGAGTAAGGGTGGGGTGCCTTCGGACCTGACTGCGATAGATCGAAGAGTGGGATGAAGCGCAAGCGTTTCTTTCACGGCCGCTTCCAATCGATTGGCGTTCACAGGTGCATGGTAAGACCATCGAAGATTCCAAGATTGGGGCCTGATACAATTCAAGAAGATAGCCTCCCAGTCAGGAAGAGGCATCACGTCTTCCACATCGGACCATGCCAAGTCGAACTCAGACATAGCGGAGTTTATCTCTCTCTGTGTCTCCCTGAAAATCTTGGGGTTTCCTCGTGCATGAGTGACATCTTCCAATGTTGGCGGACCCGACCTGTGCGATTTTTCTGCACCTGCTCCATACTCTGTGCGCAAGTCGATAAGATCAGCTTGATCTTGGATACTTTCGCAAGACTTGAAGTCTTCCACGGTGACATCTTTCCCCAGCTCCGACTTGACGATACTAGAAAGTTGCATCATCATCAACGAATCAGCAAAAGCTTGAATGGAGGTACCAGGTAAAAGAACGTCGGCGCCGCTGATTCTCGTCCATATAATGATCAGTAAATCCACGGTAGTTGCACTTCTATCCAGCGCTGGGTTTTGCTGTTGAGCGAGATAGTCGCGCACAATTTGCCTAAGCTCAACTTTCCTAACCTTTCCCGACGCCGTCATCGGAAATGAAGTCATATCAAGATCGTTTTCGAGGTTGAGAATCAGTTTTGGCGCAAAGGCAGGGCCCAGTCGACAAGTCGTTACTTGCTTCATCTCATTCGGAGAGACCTTACAGCCCTTGGACACCTTGATAATAGCAATGGGTACTTCACCAGCCATCTCGTCGGGTACTCCAATGACTTGGGCCTAGTATGTAGATTAGCACAATTTAGAAAAAAGCCACCAACAGCGTCTTACCATATCCACACCTTCCATCTTCTCCAGCAGGTCTTCAATACTTGCGGGTGATATGTTCTCTCCACCTCGGATGATCAGATCTTTGTATCGTCCTACAATGCAAATCGCACCGCTGTCAGACATGATTGCTTGGTCACCAGATACGACCCATTGTCTGCCACCCTTGTCCACGTAGAATGCATCAGAAGAGACATTGGCGTCAAGATAACCCGATATAACTTGGACTCCGGTGCAATGAAGTTCTCCTGCTTGGCCTCTTGGGAGGACGTTGCGAGTGCCAGGCTCGCAAACACGCGCGATGACACCTCTGCTGGGATAGCCGGAAAACACGTCTCCTTGGTGAAGGACAGAGCCTCCACCTGCTGGCCAGATGATAGTTCCCGGACTCTCTGTCATACCATAACTTGTGTAGGCGGGAATCTTCATGGCCTTCTCGCATGACTCAACAACGCTCGGCAGAACACCAGCGCCACTGACATCAATGCTTACCAGACTAGTGAGATCGATACTGGCGAGTGCAGGATGTGCTAAAATTGCTTGCGCTGTTGTCGGCACAAGACTGGTGTGCGTGCATTTGAAACGTTGAATACAGTCCAATGAAGCCTGTGCTTCAAATGCTGCAGAAGGATACACCACAGAACCTCCGGCAAGCCAAAACACAAGGCCCCAAGTAATCCCGTACGCATGAAATCCTGGAAGGTGATGCACCAATCGATGTATACTTGTTATCTGACGAGCTTCTGTATAGGCTAAAGCGGCATTAGCAACTTGAGCACTAGTATGTGCACACGGCTTGGGCAGAGACGTTGTCCCGCTCGTGAAGAGAATCAGAGCATGAGCATCGGGATCCGGTAGAAGAGGAGTGTCAGAGGGCGTGAGTTCCCCTGAGATGATGTTGGACAGCAAGCTCCATTGTGAGGGTACTGGCACTTCGGCTTGAGACAAGACAAGCTTCGTGGAGATGTCGCTCAGTATCTTTGACTCCACATTCGACTCCATTTGGTGCGCAATTTCTGGGGTAGCAGCCACAATCACCCCTGGCTTCATCAGGCCAAGCATATGTGTTATTTCTTCTGTCCGGGTCGCACACTTGGGATTGATTGGCATCAATGGCACGTGAAGGTATGCTGCAGCCCAGAACAACAATGCCCATTCTGCCTGGCTGTTGATCAACGTGGCTATTGGACTTCTTCCGATAGGGGCAAGTCGATTGAGGGTAGTTGCTAGTCTTCGAGCTGCTCTGTCCAGGTCTGCAAATGTCCAATCCACATGCCCGTCGGAAGTGTGATTATTACCGATCCATCTGAAGCTACTTGCGAGTTGGTCGCGAGATATCAACGCCGTTTTGTTAGGAGAGGAGGCTACTACATTCTGCCAGAGACTAATGTGAGACAGCCGGTGAGTGTTGATAGATCCTCCCGAGGCCTCGGATAATGGAATGTTCTGCATGACTGTGATCTGGTCTAGGTCCTCAGTAACAAGTGAGCCGCACGAGAGTGCTGGGGTGGAGGGGAGAGGGAGCGACTATAATTCACCTGGAACGACGCGTTGCCTATAAAGACACTGATTCGGGTACTCACTATGAAAGCGAGAAGCTCGCCGGTGCCGCTAGTCCCTTGCGCCTGTCGTTAAGGCTTAGGCAATGTCGCCAGCAGGGTGCAAGGTTTAGCAAGCAATGGCCAAGAGCTGGACTTGATGCAGGTGGACTCGTGCTCGTTATTTTCGCTGCAGCTGTCACGACAAACAGGTCCACATAGATGTGTAGACTATTGAAAATCGGCCTAAAATAGAAACAGCGACTTCTGACAATTAGCTGTTGTTGAGTGCTTCGAGGTCAATCGTCGCCGCATCCGGACATCTGTAACGACATGAGGCCTGGTAATGCAACCTCTTAATCCAACAGCACTCGTGCATCCCTGCTCTATGACATGGAACAAGTCGTGCAATGAGCCGCTGAAACGTCCTTCACATGCTTTCGCAGCGCACGCCTGCATCTTCTTGTGCGACGCAATGACGATCATCAATTTGATCGACCTCGCCTGCACGCCTCTTCTGGCAACACAAACTCACTGCACTTCCGAAAGGAGGAGCAATCGTGCGGAAGGGAAGGAAGAAGAGTGGGACCAAAAGAACGACCGTGGGGAAGCTGTGAGCCGATTATCGCGCACATACCAGAGCGCGTCCGAACAACCTCCTCTCCCGAGTCAGGCGTGGCAGATTCGCTTGTGCTAGACGCGATCGTGAAACACCCCCAAACGCTAGTTGTTAGCATGTTTCTATTCGCTTCATGTCACTACTAGGACCTACTCCGTACTATTGAGACAGATGCAAGCCTTCGCTCATCAGCGTTTCTGATTACATGTACCTTGCTTGTGGTTCGAATTTGGCAATCTCCGGGCTCGAGACCGAGGCGGCTTGGCATACATGGGAGAAACAAGCCGTGCAGTTTCAGCGTGCCGCCCATCTACAATAATGTTGTCGTTCCCTGCGGAAGTTGTTTGCCGTGGTCTTAGTATAGAGTGATGCAGTTGCGAATACGACTCACTAACGCGTTCGACTTCAAAACGCACAAGCTGGCATGTGGATAGCGGAGAGACCGGATATGCGCGCTAATTGTCTTCGCATGTACGTGCTCCTTTCGAGCTTCGAGCAGTCAATCACAGGGAGTTTTTGTCTTCACATCGCACAGTATCGCCCAAGGACAGCTCAACGACCACACTACACAAAGACGCGGCTGCACTAGCCGCCTCTGCTTACTTCGCATGCTGTTCAAGGTCAGAACCCCATGCAGCTGCGTTAGAGCTCGATAGCAAAGAGACAACTTCATCAAGAAAGGATGACCAGGTCCAAGCCGCCGAGCGCTCCGACCTGCATTCGGCTCAATTAAACATCTTCTTTCGAGAAAGTGAGCTTTTTTACTTGCATAACAAGATCGGGACTGATTCTTGTCTGCTTTCACGTACGAAGACCATCAGCCACAGCCCGATGACAGTGTTGCGAGGTCAGTCTGCCCATCGTGTACAGTGTCAACTTCTGACAGTCACCCCTGTTTCCCGCCGCCTTGCATGTCTTGATTGCATCCTCGAAGTGCTGTGTCTCCCCTTGAATAACCTCGTTGCGGTCAGATTTTCCAGCTCTCACCTACTCTCATCTTGTATGCTTTCTTATCGGCAGCTCTTCTGTACTTATGTTTAGCGTGTGGTCAATTACACGTGTCGTTGCACGTGTCGTTCAGCTAGCTGATGTTGCTCTCCAGAACACGCCGTTGCTAATCCTAGTACCGTCGTCGGTAAGGGTCAGAGCCTACATTGATTGGTTCATTGGATCCATGATCGTCACCGAGAAGGTCGCTTGATGCGCTCAGTCCTCTCACTCGCACTTGGACATTGCACGTGTTGCCAAGTGGTGAGATTCTGGAGGAAGGCCCGGCCGGAAGGTCCAGGCTCATGTAGGCTAAGTTGTCTCAACTGCAGGGAACTCTGGGGATGTTACTAACAGTAACTCTTACCGGTGGTGTCAGCTTCAGCTGCGGCTTGCATTTTAGGACAGCTGCAGATTGCCTGTCAGAGTCGACCCGTGGCTTTGAGTTTGGTTTTTCGTCTTGTATTTAGCACAAAAGGTGCACTGCTTACTGACGGCAGAGATTAGACTGGTCCGCCGTCTTTGACAGGCGCCAGGAGGACTTGTTACTGTCGGCGTAGCGAGTACCGGCCTGCGATTGACTTGCTGTGCTAGGAGCCTACTGTGCCAGAGGTCTCAGTGAACCCTGCTTGCTGGTATACAGGTCTCAGAGCTACTTCGTGCACATAGGAGCGGCAAAGTGCCGTTTAATGAGACTCTACGATGACCTACATGATCTGGTGACGCAATTGTCCGTATTAAAGCGTCGGATCAAGACACTGTCAGAGTCTCCCGTCCTTAGAGTGAATTGTGCAGATCTTTACCCTCAACTGTCAAATGTTGAAAACCCCCGATTCAGATCATCTCGTATTGGTTTCCGCGCTACTAATAAAAACACTTAAATTCATAGAGATCAGTTTTAAGACAACATGGTCCACTAAAGCTGAACATGTCTAGACCCTCGGGACGTTTTCCCAGGCTAAGAAGGAGAAAAGAGGTGGTATACAACAGAACTTCGATGCTGAGATCCTAGACATTTGTGGCCTTACGTTGATTGCCTGCACGAAGAATGAGGACTTTGCCTCAACTTCCTCAGATGTGCTCTTATTTGCTTGTCACTACGATGCAAAGCTTTTGCAGGGGTAGATTCCATACTGAAGCCGATCATCGTCGGTTTCAAATCGCCCTCGAGGAGGGCAAATAAAGCTCCTTCGCTCACGTATGGGAACATCAATATAATCCGATCCACCGCGGCTGAATCATTCATGAGCATTGCCAAAGTCGTTGATGTGGATCGCCATGTAGCTACTGTAATCCCACTTCATGCAAGAAACGTACCTTACAGTATTGATTACCCCAGCAGAGCTTCAACTCGCGTAAAGTTATATGCACATCATAGCAACCACGATGGTGTACAAGGTGGTCACATGGACGCTATCAACGGTTGTCGGCCCTCCCCGTGCTTAGCCGAGCCGCCATAAGATCTACATGCTTATGTACCTTAAACTCGCGACCAACATTGGCATTCAGGCTTAATGCGCAATGAAAAGTCGCCGAGGCATGGTAGTTTATCACAGCACCTTACTAGATGCCATCCTTGAAGAGGCAGGTGTATGGTAGAATTGCAATGCTTGCTTCCACTATCAGCCGGGCCGAGCGGGTGAATAATGAATCGCTGATGACCTCCAGCAGCGGAATAGTAGTGCCATATACGCATATATAAGAATTCATTCGCCCCAGCTTACCACAGGATGTCCAAGGCCATCTCCCGAAGCGAGTCGACACCATGCTATTCCATGCTGTGTTTATCCTTGTAGCCACGGTTTCAATCTTCGTCCATGGTTATACCAACCCTCTCGCATGCTCGGGCAATTGTGGGGAGACACATGATCCGTCCATGATCCGCAGAACCTCTGATGGAACATACTTTCGCTTTGCCACTGGTGGTTTAATTCCCATATTCACATCGCCATCACTGACTGGACCGTGGACGGCTGCTGGTTCAGTACTCTCTACGGCGGCTGCTGTAGACAATTCCGGCAACACTGATCTTTGGGTACGTCCATGTCCATTCATCCATGCACCCAAAATCTCCTTCCTTACTTACTTACAACCTCACAGGCTCCCGATGTGCACCTCGTAGGCTCCACGTATTATTGCTTCTATGCCGCTTCGACTTTCGGTACCCAAAACTCAGTCATTGGTCTGGCAACATCAACAACTCTTGAATCCGGGTCTTGGACCGATCACGGCGCCATAATCTCCAGTGATAGCAGTGTCATATATAATGCTATTGATCCAAACCTGCAATATGTTGGAGGTGGGAGCTACTACCTCAACTTCGGCAGCTTCTATGGTGATATCTTTCAAGTCCCCATGTCCAACCCTCCAACCAAGACCACTGGCACACCGTACATGATTGCCTTCAATGGATCGGGATCTCATTCTGAAGAGGGAGCCTATATGCAATACGTTAATGGTTATTACTATCTATTCTGGAGTGCCGGTCAATGCTGTAACTTGGCCACGTCTCCGCCTGCTGCTGGAGGCGAGTATCATGTCCAAGTTTGTCGCAGCACAAGTGCAACAGGTGGCTTTGTCGATAAGAATGGCATCAGCTGCGTGAATGGAGGTGGCACCACTATCTTGGCTAGTCATGACAGCATTTATGCTCCAGGCGGGCAGGGACTCTTTAATGATCCGACCTATGGCTGGATCATGTACTACCACTACCTCAAGCCCAGTGACTTAAATGATGGAGACACTTTGCTGGGAGTAAACAAAGTTGATTTTAGCAGCGGTTGGCCCGTGATTTGAGTTTTCAGCTAGCCAGAAAGGTCAAATAGTGGTATCCATACGAAGAATGTCGAATCAGCCACATCTTCACTCTTATTGATTTTCTTATTCTTATTGAGAGCTTCTGCGAAGAAGTATTTGCCAGTTTTGGACCCGTCCTGCTCGTTGCACAAGCCTCGTTATGTGTCTGCATGTACCTTCCGGAGTCTCCACGGGAACGCACTACCTTAAGTCTAGAGATTGTCTTGGCCCAAACTTGAAGTCGATGATTTGACTGGTCCCTCCAGTTTTGCCAGCGGCATGATATCAGCGGAAGCGCTTTCTGCTATATGCTGTGGCTGATGAGTCACAAAGAAGATCTGCCACGTAATCCTAGGGCACACACAGTATCGTAAGCTAGCCTGCTACGCCGACCAGATAAGGATCAGGTTGAGCCAGTCGGACGCTTTGCGCATGAGGCCAATCGCAAATGCGTTTTAAGCGGAATTGGAAAGACTTGTAGCAGGATTGTACTGGCTCCAGTACACTAACGCTATCATCAGCACAGGATCTCCCTCACTTTGGCCACGCCGCCCCTGCCAAATCTTGAAATTTACTTCAATATGAGGATTCCACCAAAGACCAATCAACACTGGAGAACATTCTGGGAAGACAAGAGTAACGAGCGGCAGGTCTCATAGCGGCCAACTGTCAAGGAACACAGCATCACCATAAGTCTGCGTCCTCGGAGAACTGGAAGATTAGGGGGAGGCACGCCCTCATTGCCCTGTCGACAGATTTGAAGTGGTGATTAGACACCTTTATCCGTTCGGCGTGATGATGCAATAATCGTCTGCTCCATCATATTGGTCGATTGATTAATGAGTTCTTTAGCCGGACGGCTCTAGAGGATCATTTCAGTACGCTAAGACTGTGTCTGGCAGGCTACAACAACGATCTCTACCCCACATTGCAATTTCCCCACGGATGCATCTGTGGAGCTTGGTCTTAGCCACAGATTTCCAAACATCACTCTATAACCCGTTTTCTCTACTCAAACTGAAGCAGCTGGGTCGTGGCTCCTTTGGTGTCCGCTGCTCACCGAGTCGACACGCCCGTCCGCTATCAAGCAGTCCGGGTAATACTAAGAGGCTAAGAACGCATGATATTGAAATTGCCGTTTCTTATCCAGTGTTACTTTGTGGTTGAACCGCACCTGTTCTGCGACTACGATAGCGTGTACTGATTGATGTCTTGAAGTGATGCAATAATCATTCGGTCGGAGCATGCCCGCTCAGTGCCTGTCGGGACTGAAGTTCAGTCTGATTCAAGTGAAACTAACTGAGCAAGGCGTACCTTCCACTTTCGAGACTCTGCTATTGCTACTTCCGTTACTGGTCTCATCTATAAACACTTCTTGCATGTCTAGTTCCTTTCACTACCACTCGTATGCCTAAACAATTTCAAATCAGAACTGAAGATCAAATGACTCAAGCCGGACTGCAGCCTCAGGTACGATAACATCTCCATTCCATAGACACTTACATCTTCTTCATTTTGTCATTCGTCCTCTTAAGGGTGATGCTTTCTGTCGACACTCACCTATCATAGGCATTTTGGACAACCTTTCTCTGCACCAAGCTCCATCTCATCCCCGTCACTGACATCCAGACTTGGCATCACAGTCAACCGCTCAAACAAACATGGCACGCTCAATCAGCGACTCACCGGAGCCTGACACACATGCTGCTCCCGAGCCTACCATCGAGCTGCTCCAGAACAAAGAGACGCGTGAGCAGATGCAATGTGTGCATGCGCTGCGGACTTATGGACTATCAAGTGAGCTACCTCTACCTCAAGTCGTCTTCTGTGGTGATCAGTCATCCGGCAAGAGCAGTTCCATAAAGCGCCTTACTGGTTTCCGACTTCCCACCGATGCGAACATGTGCACACGTTTCGCAACAGAGATAATTCTTTCGCACAGCAATAACCACTCCGCTCGCGCAAGGATCATCGCGGCGCCTGATAGGACCCCTGAAGACATTCACCGTCTAGAAGCCTACAGTTCCCAGATGAGTGAGGACTACTCCGAGTTCCCAAAAATCATCCAGGAGGTCACAGAATTGGTGCTACCACCTCAGGAAAGTGGCTCTTCGCCCAAGGCCTTCGCCCGCGACATTCTAAGTGTCGAAATATCTGGTCCCAGATGCCCCGATCTTGCCATTGTAGATCTTCCAGGTCTCATATCCTCGTCCAACAAAAACCAAAGCAGCGCCGATGTCAAGCTGGTGAGTGAAGTTGTTGACGAATACATTGCCAAATCCAACACGATCGTACTCGCCGTTGTCAGAGCCGACAACGAACAAGCTTGTCAGTCAATCACAGGGCGCGTTGAGAGGCTCGGTGCGTCAAGTCGTACGCTGGGCATAATCACCAGGCCTGACCGTCTTGACAAAGGCTCTAAGAGCGAAAAACTCTGGATCGACATTGCACAAAACAATGAAGAGGTGAACCTAGGCCTAGGTTGGCACATCCTGAGAAATGCGTCAGTACCTATGACTCGCGCGGCATGAGGAAATCTACTAATGAAGATGTTAGATCCGAATCAGATACCGAGGAAGAAACTCAGGAGCTCGAAGCAGAGTATTTTTCTGAGCTGCTTACAAGATACCCTGGTCTTCACCAAGACAAACTAGGCGCCCCAGCGCTTTGCGCACTGGTACGCCAGCTTCTTCAGGATCAGCTTCGCCAGCACATTCCCATTCTCAAAGAGCAAGTCATACAGCAGCAGCGCAAGCTTATGAGAGAGGTCCAGTCACTTGGCGACCCAAGAGATACTCCATTCAAACAGGCAGATTTACTTCTCCGCATCGCTAACAAGTTCGAGACGCTCGCACGCGAATCGACGACCGGAGACTACAACGATGATTTCTTCAAAGTTGTGGAAGACGGAGAGCCAATCGTTGGACAAAACGTTCGTCGGCTCAGAGCGAGTGAGAATTACGGAAACAGGCAATTTGGCAGCCAGCTACGCCGTTTTGGTTCAAAGTTCCATGTTGTTGATCTCCCAGAGGAGCTTGCACAGCTAGGATACCCTGAAGAGAAGTCCTACAAGCTCGACAGCCAGTACTCGGGCGTGCCAGCAGAAAGACAACAGATGGAGTACGCGGACGTACTTTCCTGGGTCCAGCACCGAATGAGAGTCTTCCGCGCAGGTGAGCTGCCTACCACTACCAACTCCAAAGTCGTCGTCAACATCTTCAAAGAACTATCAGAGCCTTGGGGTAGCATCGCCTACCATCACATCGAGCTTTTGGCCGAGTGCATCAGAAAGTTCGCGCAATACGCCCTAGAAGAAGCTGCCCCAGACAAAAGTACGGCGAATACGATCTTCCGTTACGAGGTACTGCCGAAGCTCGAGTACCGCAAAGATGCCGCACACGCTCATTTGGAAGAACTTTTACGTTCGAAGAATGGTCATGTGGTCACATGCAACAACAGTGCCATCATTCTGTGCCAGAAGATTCAGAGTATGGTCGAAGCACAGAAGAGGGCTCAAGCTATCAACGCTGCGACTAGCATGACCTCTCAGTACGACCCCAAGACTGGACAGCGCAAGCCGCAGATCACCGCAGCGCTCATCGTCAATCCTTTGCCGACCTCACAGGTCGAAGCTGATGGCGATGTCTATGTAGCTCAGAGAGGTTGGATTGAAGCAATGGCAACTTACAAGGTAAGCATGATGGATATGTATAGAACAGGCTTACCTACTAATCTTCCGCAGAACGAGGCAAACTTTTTTGTTGATGCCGTGGCTAGACAATGCATACAAGGACGCTTGCTGGAAGGCCTAGACGAAGAGCTTTTCTCCATCGAGCACGTCAGAGACATGGACGAGATTAAGCTCAAGAAGCTTGCCGGCGAGAAGCCGGACAAGGCTAGACAGCGCAAGGCCAAGCTAGCCTTGCTCGACAAGTTCAACCTGGGTGTTACCGCATTCAAGACTGCGGCTTCTAATCTCTGAAGCGTACTAGACTTTCATATCTCCCTTAACTTGCTAACCTTGGCTTCTTCTTAGCTGGGCCAACAGGCCAAATCATCCCACACCGATGGTCATATTATTTCAAATTGCTCAATTTTGCGTCAAGACTGGTCATGCAATCACGCAATGTAGATTGGTAGATTTCTTAGCCACAGAAACAAGACCTCCATCTACTTTTTCTTCCCGGTGCAACGTCCTTTCTACTTCTCGCATTGCAATCTGTCTATTTAATCTGCAGAATTAGTACGTTCATTGATAGGCCTAGAAGGATCGGTACACTGATTGCAGTGGGGAAAGTGGGGCAACACTCTTATCTAACCTCTAATGTATATGATGTGCCTGAAGGCATCGGTATAGTGTCTACCATCTTACCGCGCGCTCATAGGAACAATCGCATACGTGCATAATTGACATCATATCTGACTAGACGGACAGTATACATAGCAAATATTCTGTCTCGTGGTCTCAACCGATCGAGACTTAACATGGACATTCAAGCATTCATCGCCAACATTCCAAAAGCTGAACTTCATGTCCACCTAGAGGGCACTCTCGAGCCGTCTCTCATGCGAATCCTCGCAGCGAAAAACGATGTCCCACTTCCACCCTCTCTCACCGCCATGGAAGGTTCGAGCTACGCCTTCCACGACCTCACCTCTTTCCTCGCGGTATACTACCCCGCAATGAGCGTCCTGCTCACCTCTTCCGACTTCCACGACCTGGCGTATGCTTATCTGTTTAAGTGTCGCGCCCAGCACATTGTCCATGCCGAAATCTTCTTCGATCCCCAAGCCCACACATCACGAGGCGTACCCTTTCCTGTGGTCATTTCTGGCATTCGTAGCGCAATTGTCAAGGCCCACGCCGAATGGGGCATGAGCGCTTCTTTGGTCCTTTGTATTCTGCGTGATCAAAGCCAAGCTTTCGCAATGGCGACGCTGATGGAGGCGCTGCCTTACAAGGAGTGGATTGTAGGCATCGGCCTTGATAGTGATGAGAGGGGAAATCCACCAGCGAAATTTGCAAGCGTGTTCGCTAGAGCGAGGCAGGAAGGGTGGCTATTGACTGCACACTGCGACATCGATCAAGAGAGAAGCGTGGAGCACATACGGCAATGTGTGCATGACATAGGCGTCGATCGCATCGACCACGGAACCAACGCCATTGAAAACGAGGAATTGGTGCAGGAGATTGTGAAGAGAGGTATAGGACTGACTTGCTGTCCACTGTCTAACTCTGTTGTCACAAATGGGTTCAAAGGCAAGGAGATGAAGCAATTGATGGGGAAGGGGGTAAAGATTACGATCAACTCGGACGATCCAGCATATTTTAAGGGATACATGGCTGAAAATCTCGTGCTCATGCATGAGCGGGCAGGTATGAACTGGCGAGACATTATGCAGCTGCAGCGAAACGCTTTTGATATCTCTTGGATCTCTGAGCAAAAAAGGGAGGGCTTTCTGAAGATGCTGGAGGAATTTCTAACGCATTCAAGTGCGAGTGATTAATTTTGAACGCTCGTTGACAAGGCGGCTGTCGTGAGGGATCCTGGTAGCCTTCTTTCCATGCTGTAGATGCAAGCATTGATTATGCGAAAACAGGGTACTAGGGAACCTGGGGCGCCTGACTGATTGTAAAATTCTTATCCAGTACAGATCCAACACCATGCTAATTATATCACTTTATAAGCATTGTTTTCACTCTGAAGCGCAAGCTGATTGACCCTGAGACATACCATGCGTACTGATTGATAGTCCCCAACGACCATCACGAAGTTCATCGGCCATGACATACTCCTATCTGAGCATATCCTGCATTGTATCCATTGTGCTTCATTTCCAAGTCGAATCCTCTAATAATGCATTGAACGCATAAAGCTTGATATTGATTGGGCGATATCAGTCTACATTGCACGCGCCGAAGTCCAATGAAGCTGACCAATAACATGCGAAGCTTCATCACCTCGTCAAGCGCCAATTCACCAAAGCATGAGCCTTAGCACACGACAAGGAAAGAGGCTCTCATCTATTGGTCTTTCTGATATGGAATTATTCTTAGCACACTGCAGGACAGAGAAGTTCTGGTAATGGACTCCACCGTCGGGCACCTGCTCGGCGCTTGGGAAGCAATGGCTACAGATGACGAGCCATCAGTTAAGTTCGCAATCATCCACTTCAGCTAAATCAGTGCATTCTCTTCCTTTTCGACTCCAAAGAACCGAAAACATAAAAAGAAACACGCAAGCAAAATGCATACTTCACATTTACCACTTTTGCTTGCAGCCATATTTTATTGTAACTTTTCTCTCGTGAATGCTGATGATGTTGTCGATGCAGCATCGACGTACTCCCTGCCATCCACAGCATCTCCTTATATGAGCAAGACAGGAATGCCCGAGATCACTGGCACATTCCAATTAGCGACAAGCTCATTTCCTATTTTCAGCTCTGCTACTGCCACTACGACTTCGTCTTCATCAACTTCTCAACCGCCAAGCTTAAGCAATGACTCAGGCGTCGACAATGATGCAGGTGCCTCTGGTAGCGATGACGGAGGTTGGCAGCTCAGTAGCGCCGGCATTGGCGCCATCTGCGGCGTGATTGGGCTCATAGCAATCTTTGGGAGTATGGACATTGCCACTTACTTGCTTGATCGAATACCGACTAACTCAAGGTCTCCAAAGTAATCACGTCGATCCTCTTCTTCATTGCCAAAAGAAATCAGCTTTCGATGCGCGAGTCCCTCGCCCATACGTCCCGCAAGGTCGTGGCTGCCATGACACCCACATCTTCCCGGTTTCCACGCAATCCCCCTCCATACTCCTCAACTCGCTCTATATCTCGCTACCCACAAGTCTCCCGTCTGGAAGCAAGGAGAACAGCGTCGTCTAATGCGCTAGGACGCCAACATGGAGATGTCAGGTTGATCTCGCCTGCGCATGGTACTGGCCGCCCTGGACTCAGAATCAATACCGACAAAGCTCAAGATCTGGAAAAGGGCTCGGTCGAGTCTAGCACCTGGGTCGAGGGTGGTCCTAGTCGCAGGCCGAAAGTCCTCGAAATGTTGTTTGGAAGATTTTGGAAGTGATCAATGAAGCGCTAGAGGACAACCTTTCGTCCGAGATACGACTGAACACTGATTGTTCTCCTTCCCTACGCTAATGTTTGAGTCGATCCAGCTCAAGGACTGAATGCTACCTGGCACTCCTTCGATCTAGTATAGTGTCATGTCCAGACCATGAGCAAGTATAAATCATCTATTTCGTGCACAAAGAAACAGACGTTGTCGATACAAAGACCTTGAGTGAAGAGTGCAAATTGCATTCAAGGTTTGGAACAGGATCAAACAAGATCATGAGCGAGCAATCTAGTTTATGGCTGCATATCATACGAGTATAATGAGCCACGCTGCTGAATGTACTGGTCGCAGTACCCAAAAGTCTATGCTCGGTGGTCGTTCCCCCGCATATCTATTTGTCCTATGCAAGTCGGTTGCCGTGCTGTATCTTTCAGAACAGATATATGCCAACAGCTTTTGAGGTATGCGTGCTCGGTATCATAATCGGGAACTGCAAAGATGGCTCAACACAAGAGCGTGCTTTGTGTCGAATATCGTAAATTTCTGCCCTTGCCCTTGATGTGATATCGCTCGGTATTGAAAAGATCTGATCGGTGCGATTTCGAACTTTACAGCAGACGAACCACGAGATTCTGCGCATTGAGCAAGTTTGGCCATTCGGTATCCCTTGCATGTGTTCATCAGCTGCTCCCTTTGCAACGGAAGCGGAAGGTCCGCTGAAGGGTACAATCTTCATGTGACCTTCCTGTTGTTCAGATTCCCATGGGTGATAGGGTATAGCCAGAGTTCTGTGGTGCTTCTATGCTTCCGACGACTCAAGATGCGCTCCAACAATAGACAGAGTGTTTGTGTTCGTTGGGTGACGCGCAGAACCTGGGTAAGACGGTTGAAGCAGCGACAGAGTAGTAATCTTCTAGTCGCAGCGTCAATGCGCAACAGGCATGGTGTGAGAGGGTGCAGCAGATGGATAGACCAGTTTCGATCTTGCAGTTTGCCTCTGAAGACTTGGAAAGAGCAGGACGGTCAAACAGCAATATGTCAACAGCCCGACCGATAAAACAGAGGCTTGGAGCGCATCCATGTTGTTTCAAGGAATGAAATTGACAAGACAGATGTGTCAATCCTAGGATTTTGTTGACTCTGGCGTAGAAGACAGACGACGCGATTAGTTATGTATGTCCAATAAGCGAAGGATAAGGCTTGAGAGGATTCGTTGTTCCCAAAGAGATCCAAATGCCCACGAGAAAAAGTCGCTCGCAAGGTATCGATTGTTTTCGTCGTTATTATTACCTTATACTACTGCTCCGTCCGTCCTATTGATCATTGATCACCAGGTGCCGAGCATCGGGTGATGTCGGGTCAGGAGTGACGCATTGATTTACGACGCTCTCAGTTTCCCCGCAGCTCCCGCTGTTGTAAAGATGGGGTACGAACATGTTAGCGGCCGAGCAGATGGTGCTATCTTTGGTTAGGGTGCGCGGTGGATATTTGTATATCAATAAACAGCGCCTGTAGTGGCGGCATGATACTGTGTAGTGAATAGAGCACGATCTAACGCAGGTTGCCGGCAGATAATAAGAAGTGACGACAAAGTTCCGGCTGTAGAACAGAGAGGCTACGAAACAGACCGGCTACAGCAATATGGGCTGCATTGGGTCTTGTACTATCTATCACAACGATAGCACGTGTTGCGGCAAATTCACCATGGTCCCTCGGAACAAGATGGTCGACGAGAAAAGTCCAAAGCCTTGATACGAGGCTTGAGGCACCCTTCTTCAAGGACCAATGGAAACGGTTGTAAGATGATTGGAGGACGTTTCCAGGCGGGGTCACGAACTCGCCCTGTTCCTTCTCCGCACAGCCTTAGCTCACCCTGCTTGAGTTCAAGAAGGGTAAATCAATGTACCAAGGTAGTGTTTGAGCATAATATAATCTGCTGCTGCTTTCGAAGCATGTTTGTTTCCCGTCCCTCACGTTTTTTCCGTAACAACATTCTGTCAAAGCATTAAAGGGCAGACTTATCAGTCACTCTTACTTGTTCGACAGCGTGCAAGCACGAATCTGAACCCCCCTCCTCCACATTCCGGAACAGCCGTCCGCGAAAGCTACCATTGCCGACGCGGGTAATCCAAGCTCCAAATCGCGGCAGACCAGTATTACAGTGTGAGTAACAAGCAGTCCGGTCCTTTCTCGTGTCTGGCATTGTGTAATACAGAGATTTGCTGTCGTGGCAGTGGTGGGGAAATGTGGGATCCAATAGATTTGTACTCGATGGGGTGGTACAATGTAAGATTACCGGCTAACCCTGGCACATTGCATGCAGGCTCCATACTGTACATATAATCCCTTCCTCAACCGGGCCTACCTTGTTTACAAGTACTCCCGACAGCATCAGCTTCAACTCAACAAAAGCCAGGAAGCTTCGGTTCAAATATAGGTCGTCTAGAACCCACCTCTTTCAGTGAAAGCCAAGTAGCCTACCTCTCGAGATGAGTGGGCAGTCTATCGCAGAGGCGGCGAAGAGAAAGTCGGATGCTGTCCTCAATGCAGCAAAGGATGCACCGGCAGCTGTCAGATCTGCGGCGGAGAACCCAACAAAAGCAACGCAGGACCTACTTCACAGACCATTCATGAGAGCTGCATTGCCATTCATAAACGGTGGTCTTGCGGGCATGGTTGCAACGACCGTGATTCAGCCAGTCGATATGATCAAGGTCCGGCTGCAGCTGGCAGGCGAGGGTGTCAAGTCCGGACCCAAGCCTACGCCATTGTCGGTGACCAAGGATATCCTGGCGCAAGGCAAAGTCATGGACCTGTACACAGGATTGAGCGCCGGTCTCCTCCGCCAGGCTGTCTACACAACTGCTCGCCTGGGCTTATTCGACACGTTCATGAACACACTCAAGGCGCGAGCAGAAGCGAAAGGAAACGCCATTGGCTTTGCTGAGCGTGCTGGAGCTGGCCTTACTGCTGGTGGCCTGGCAGCAATGATTAGCAACCCAGCCGATCTGACGTTGATCCGCATGCAAAGCGATGGTCTGAAGCCCGTGGCTGAGCGCAAAAACTACAAGTCCGTCATCGATGCCCTGAGCAGAATCGCAAAGGCCGAAGGTGTGCCGGCTCTCTGGTCTGGCGCATACCCAACTGTAGTCCGCGCCATGGCTCTCAACTTTGGCCAGCTCGCCTTCTTCTCAGAAGCCAAAGCTCAGCTCAAGGACACATCATTGTCTCCCAGAGCACAAACTCTGACTGCGTCCGCTGTCGCAGGCTTCTTCGCTTCGTTTTTCAGTCTGCCCTTTGATTTTGTCAAGACCAGACTGCAGAAGCAGAGCAAGGGCCCGAACGGCGAGCTGCCATACAAGGGCATGGTTGACTGCTTCAAGAAGGTCGCGCTCGAAGAAGGTCCACTGAGATTCTACCGCGGATTTTCAACATATTATGTTCGCATTGCACCACATGCGTAAGTTATGCCTGTTCCCTGCTTCTCTTGACTTTCCAGCACTAATTGATTGCGTAGCATGGTCACCCTCATCGTTGCTGACTACCTCGGCTTCATCACCAAGTAAGAACTCGTGGCCGAAGGAAAGGAGTCGAAGAGGTAGATTTTGGGAGTGAAGAGACTGAATACCCGAATGATGGCAGGAGAGCCCCGTGACACAATTTCTGTGTTGTCAAAACATGGGTCTCCTGGGACTGGTCAGCGAGAAGAATGGTAGGTATGATGCTTATAGGTGTTCGGAGACCGTTTCGATATAGTATGAGGAAAGATAATGATACAATTTACCATCCATATTGTTCGGTTTCGCCGGTAAAGCACGAAAGACAGCGGAAGAAAACAAATCCGCACGAGAACTCGCCAAGCTGAAGGTCAAAAAGCAAAATTTCGAGGTATATATGTTCAAATCGTGGCGGCTTTTTCAACAAGCACCATTGGGTTAGTGGTAAACTTGGTCGTTGCCAGCTATCGCAGCAAGTTCGACCAGCCCCGTGTTCGATTCACGGATGGTGCATATGACTTTCTTTTGCGTACGTTTCTACCATTTGTTCGATTTACTGAGGGTGCATCTCTTTTTGCTTTGACTTCCTTCTTGTCTCGACTGTCGTTTATGCCCTCGTGGTAGGCGTGCTCTAGCTCGGTCATCAACGACCGGCTGGGTGGGAGAGATACCCAGCACGACGGTCATAGGCCGGAGGGCATCATTTGTTTCCAGTTGTAAACTCAAACGACTCTCTGTATGCCTGTGCGGACATCACGTACACCGGTCATTGTCTCACCTTCCTTCGTGATTATATATATTCAATCTTCTCACGCTGTCGCAGACATACAAATGAGGTCAGCACAAAGATGATTGCCATCAACTGTGGTTGTCATTTTGAGGTGTCTGCTCGAATTGCCAAGCCTATCAATCGAATGTCGGACCCCGCGATGGTAGCGAATCGTACAAAGCTATAGGCATCAACATACACGTATGTGCGACAACGGAGACGGATTTACCGAATGAGGCAGGTGAGATAGGCATTGACAACATACGATATGTACAAGTAATGTAAAGACATCGTACCTTTTTCCTCACTCGTCAACGTAAAACACTTCATGTCCGTTGACGAAGATGCTATTCGATAAGCTCTCCTCGGTCTATCTTGCCAATACCTCGTGGCTGCCTGGCATCGCGTCAGGCAAGACACCAAATTCTCAGGAGGTGCTGAATGAAGTGGTCAACAAGGACAAGTTCGTCTGGGATAAGGTAAATTAATCTCGTTGTCTACTGACCAGAGAAGATATCACTCCATATCTGCAATAACATGCTGATCAGAAATCGCAGGTCACTCCTAACGCATCACTCATCTACCAAGACTGCTTCGATGGATTTCAATGTGCGAGGCTGCAAGTCCCGATGGACTGGACCGCTTCTTTTGCAGAGGATAATCGGACGGTGGAGCTCGCCGTCGTTCGAATCCCCGCAACAGTTCCTGTAACAGATCCTTCTTATGGAGGGGCCGTCATCATTAACCCAGGTGGCCCAGGCGGCTCAGGTGTGAAATTCGCTCTTAGAGATGGCGTCCCCATCCAAACAATCATCAGTGCTCCATTGAACTCTACCTCTCATGGGAACAAGCACTTTGACGTTATCAGCTTCGATCCCAGAGGCGTTAACAACACAACGCCATACTTTGCTTGTTTCCCAGATAGTGTCCAGATGACTGCGTTCCAGCTGGAAGCGGCGGAGAATGGGGCGCTGAGTGCCTCAGATACAGCTTTTAGCACGGAATGGGCACGCATCCGAGCATTGGCGGAAGATTGCTCCAAGAGAGCCCTTGATGCTGGCATCGGCGAATTCATGACTACCGCAAGCGTGGCCAGAGATATCATCGAAATCGCCGAAAGACATGGTGAATGGCGCGAAGCCGAAGCTATGCGTTTGCTCTCTGCCTCACCTTCATCTGATGCCGGTCTTAACCACGAAACAACCACGTCACCACAGCAAGTCGAAGACACCATTGTACGCACTCAGTGGAAGAAGAACGAGGAAATGGTGCTCTACTGGGGTTTCTCCTACGGCACCATTCTTGGCGCCACCCTCTCCGCCATGTTCCCATCTCGCATCGGACGAGCCGTGCTTGACGGCGTCTGCGACAGCTTCGACTACATGGAAGGCGGCTGGCTCACAAACCTGCAAGACACGGATATCCAAATCATAAAGTTTGGCGAATATTGCTACTTCGGCGGGCCCGAGCACTGCGCTCTGTATCACGAGGACGGACCTGCCGCCATTGTCGATATCTTCGTAAGTATCCTTAAAGACCTCAAGGTCAACCCTATTGGCGTGCCGGCTCGAGATGGCTACGCAGGTGGCGTGGCAACGTATAGTGATCTGAAGCAAATGTTCTGGGACAAGACCTACAGACCTCTACGCCACTTCCACGAGCTAGCACGAGTTATGGATGAGCTGCGGAAGGGAAATGGTACAGGCCTCGTGCAAAGTCGGTTCGAGAAGAGGAAAGCGCTTGAGAAGGGCGTGAGTGAAGAGTGTAAAGAGCAAGGGCCTTATTCCCGTGCCTGCTTTGACTCGAGACGGGGATGGGATCCCACTGCTGGCTCGGGCATCTTGTGCTCCGATGCAGAGGATCAGACTAACATGACAAAGGAGGAGTTTTGGGACTATGTGGAAGAGCTGATGGACCAGAGCATGCTCATGGGCGACGTATGGGGGAATGTGCGCTTGCCGTGCACAAAGGTGGGTTTCAATGCTCAATGTCGTCCTTGTTTTTATCGTACTCATCGAGGTTTTTCTCATAGTGGAACGTCCGGCCCAAAACACGCTACGAGGGCAACTTCACCGCCACCACCGCGAATCCCATTCTCTTCGTCTCAAACACAGCCGATAACGTGACACCCCTGCGTAACGCCATCAAAATGTCTGCCGGTTTCCCCGGGAGCACCATTCTCCAACAGGACAGCGAAGGCCACTGCTCCGCGGCGGCCCCCAGTTTCTGCACGGCTGCGGCCCTTCGTGCGTATTTCCAGACGGGTGAGTTGCCAAAGGAGGGAACAATTTGCTCTCCCGAACGCAAGCCCCTGGATGGATTTAGTGAGGAGGATGAACCGAAGAATCCTGGACGGGAAGAGGATGAAAGTGTTTGGAGGGCGATGGTTGCGATGAATAAGTCTTAGATTGTGTACGTTTATATGTGTATAGCGTTGACTTCATTGTGTGCACAGGAAAAGGAGACATGGGCAGTTGATCACTTCCTTATAAAGAAAGACTTGAGAAGTAAATGTAAAGAATTGAACGCATATGCTCATAACAGGACTATGAAAAGGGGTATAGATACTCCTACTGCCTCCACAACATCTTTTTTCAACCATTCTACAGACCCTTCCACCAACTCGTCTTGTTCTCAATCTTGAAGGGTGTCTCCAATGCTCCCTTACCAGCTTCACTGCTATCGGCAACAATGACCTTGTACCCGCCCTGTTCCAAGATCCACTGATCTCTCTTCTCGTCAAAGTAGCTGCACGCATACTTGACAGGAACACTGACCTTGACCACCTTGTTCTCACCAGGCTTGAGGAACACCTTTGTGAACCCCTTAAGTTCCTTCTTAGGGCGCTGAATGGCAGGTGCGTCCTGGGAAACATAGACTTGCACAACCTGTGCGCCAGCGACTTTTCCTTTGTTTGCAACACTGACACCCACATCTAGCGTCTCCCCGTCATTTGACAAGGTCAGGTCGGAAAACGCAAAGTTGGTGTAACTGAGACCGTGGCCAAAGGGGAAGTTGACCTCTCGCTTCAGCATCTCGTAGTAGCGGTATCCGATGTACACATCTTCGCCGTACAATGTCCTGCCGGCCTCGGAACGGTAGTTCAAGAATGCAGGATTGTCCTCGTTGCGCACCGGCCACGATAGCGAGAGCTTGCCGCTAGGGTTGACGTCGCCAAACAGTACATCAGCGATACCATTGCCGGTCTCGTTACCTCCGTACCATGCCTGCAAGAGCGAGGGCACCTTGTTTAGCCAGGGCATTTCGACAGGCGTGCCGCTCTGTATGACGACGGCGGTGCGGGGATTTGCGTCGGCGACGGCAGCAATCAGCTCGTCCAGGTGACCAGGTAGCTTCATGTCAGGACGGTCGAAGCCTTCAGATTCCCAGTCCATGTTCAGGCCCGCGCACACAACGACTTGATCGAAGTCCTTGGCGAGTCTGGCAGCAGTGGCTATCTCAGCCTTTGCATCGATCTTGAAAGCTCCACCTACACGAACGGCACCGCCGCCAAAGGCAACACTGCCACCCTTGAGTTTGGACGTGGGCGCGCTGCCGAACTGGCATTTGATGTGGTATACTTCGCCCTTCTTCATGGCCACAGAGTTACGGACTTCGGTCGTGCCGAGGCCAAAGAAGGCAGAGCCTTGCACTTGCTTATCGGTCACGTCGACAACAAGCTTGTCATTCACGAAAAGTTGGGCGGAACCATAGACGGCGATACCAAATTCGTAGTCGGCGTCGCGGTCGGCAATGAGGTAACCATCAATGTCGGCGTACCAGAGAGGTCCCTTGAATTTGGGGTTCTTGTAGTCCATGAACATCATATTCATGCTTTCAAGCGGCAGCTCGTCGATAGCAGAGCGGTCGGTCACAGTGGGAGCGTCATTGTAGGCGCGGAAAGTGACACCATTCTTTCCAGTACCAGAGGAATCAGGGGTCAATGCACTGGCGAGGTTAGGGAGTTCCTTGTGAGAGTGGGCGCCGATGGTGAAGGTCACATTCTCGGAAGAGGTGAGCTTCGAGGTGATACCCTCGAGCGGAGTGATTGCATAGTATGGTCGCAGAGAAGCGGAACCACCACCGCAGTAAGTGGCCACGTTTGCGTTGGGTCCAATGACGAGCACTTTCTTGTCCTTCTTGAGGGGAAGAACGTCACCTTCGTTCTTCATCAGAACAATCGACTCAGACGCTAGACGACGAAGCAGAGCTGACGTCTCGGGTGTGTCAATCGTCTTTTCTTCTGCGTTCTCTGGAACACCAGAGGCAGCACACTCCTTGACGAGTTGCAGGACTTCTCTTGCTCGATCGTCTAGAGCTGTAGCGGAGAACTTGTTGCAGGCCGAAGCGTGCACAGCTGCCTCGGTTCTGAATCTTGCCGGGCCGGGCATCTCCAGGTCTAGACCAGCGTTGATGCTCTCCGTAACAGAGTATGTCCCGAACCAGTCGCTCATGACCAAGCCGTGCCAACCCCACTCCTTTCTGAGGATCTCATCTATGATTTTGGGGTTCTCGCTGACGTGGGTGCCGTTGACCATGTTGTAAGCCGTCATGAAACTCTTGGGGAAAGCCTCCTTGACTGCGAGCTGGAATGGCATGAGGTAAATCTCACGCAGTGCCCGTTGCGAGATCATGGAGTTGACCAGGTTTCGCTGATGCTCTTGGTCGTTGCACACAAAGTGCTTGATGCAAGCCACGATATCTTTCGACTGGATTCCCTTGATCAACGAGGCAGCACCCAATCCTGCAAGGACGGGGTCCTCGCTTATGCTCTCAAAGCCACGACCGCCGAGAGGAGAGCGCTGCATGTTGATTGTTGGCCCGAGAATTACATGCGCGCCTTTGGCTTTGGCCTCATCACCCATCAGGGCACCGGCTTCTTGTAGAAGGGCTGCATCGAAGGTGCTGCCTAGTGCTGTACCACAAGGAAAGCACGCAGCTGGGACACCATTGAAGAAGCGAGTACCGCGGACGCCATTGGGACCGTCAGAGAGGCGAAGAGATGGAACACCGTGCTCAGGAAGGGCTTTGGTGTGCCAGAAGTCAATGCCTGAAGGTGCATTAGCGGTGGAACAAGCAAGAGGAGGAGGCTTGTAAGGCGAATACCTGCCAGAAGAGAGACCTTCTCTCTGTCTGTGAGCTTTGAGAGAACGTCCTCGACGTCAATGTTTGCCATGATGTGCGGCAACTACGAGAAGATTGAGGGAGGACAGTGCAAGAGAGAGGATATAGGAAAGAGGATAGAGTATGGAACAAGAGCTACCAGTTGGAAGATGGAATGGCCATCTTATACTTATCAGACAGCCTACGCAGTCACACAATGTGCACTAGCTACCCCATTGCTCGGAGAAACTCGATTGTGGATTCGCCGAGTACTGTTTGGCCACTACATGCCCCACACGCAGCGAGACCAAACGGTGGCTTCGTGGTGCATGACAAGGCGTGTAAGAGCTGCCAGAGACGGTGCGGAACGAGCTGCTCCTCAAGCTTTGCGGAAATCGGCCCAAGCTGCAAGGCACGCGCTATTGCGATGAAGCCGGCATTTACCCGTCCTGACATTATAATGGACTTCCTCGACACTCGCTGCAGCATAAGATGTGGAGTACCTCCGCCAACTGGCCATAGAAACCCGACTAGTTCAAGCACATCGCGATCACTGAACCGCTACGCAACTACTGATTCGTCCCTCGTCCATCTCATGCTTCTCCAAACCCAAGTCTACTAGATCGGATGTTTCGTGGGGCAATAAGCTCGGGCACTTCGGACCGGGATGATTTCTCCTTGGATTTCTCCATGGGTTACTCCGAGGCAAAATTCACGGGGTAATTATTGAAAGCGGGGAAGTACGACTTGATGTACGGAGAGCACAGACAGGATAAGGTACGTGTAGCAGCAAATTTGGGACCGTCTGCCTTCTAGAAATCAGAAATCATCGTTTCAACGTGTCGACTATGTATCCCACGTCCTACATAACAGTCAATGTGGCGTTGCCCCTCATGTCCAACGAGCTAGCACCGATATATACTGTGAAATTGCCTGGCTCGACAGAGTATTGCATGGTCTTGTTCCACAAGCCTAGGTCGCTAACAGCAAGAGGGATGCTGACATCGACAGTCTTCCCAGCAGGAATGAAAACCTTCTTGAAACCCTTGAGAAGGATATTTGGGACCACAACACTGGTGACCATGTCCTTGACATACATTTGGACCACCTCTGTTCCATCAATAGTGCCGTTATTGGTCACTGAGACCGAAGCAGTGATGTTATCCGCAATCGAGACGGTCGACGATGAGAGGGTAACATTGCTGTAGTCAAATGTGGTATAGCTGAGCCCGTAGCCAAATGGAAACCATGGCTGGGGGGTGTTCAGGACGTATTGGTGGCCAAAATAGAGATATCCATCTGCGCCGACGAAACCGGGAGATGTGGCACGACCAGATTGAGGGTAATCATAGTAAATTGGTAAGGTACCAACATCATGTGGGAAGCTGACGCTGAGCTTCCCACTTGGGTTGTAGTCACCGAACAACACATCTGCGAGAGCATTGCCACCTTCTTCTGAAGGGTAAAACTGCTGGACCAACGAGGCAGTGGTGTTGGATATCCAGTCTTCTGTAACAGGCTTGCCTGAACTGATGACGATGACAGTTGGAACTCCAGTACCAACGATTGCCTTGGCAAGGTCTGCTTGTGCCCCAACAAGGCTCAAGTCAGAGATGTCAACGTGTTCACCAGTCGTGGCATTGAGACCTTCCCACAACTCCATTTGATCTCGAGACCATGTACCGATGATGACGACTGCGACATCGGCAGCTTTCGCGGCTGCAATGGCATCGGGGAAGCCTGACTGATCGTTGGACCAGCGTTCACAGCCTTGAGCATATGTAATAGATCCATTACTTGAATTGCTCATTGCATTCTGTATCCCTTCCAAGTACTGTACTCCGCGGTACTGCGATTCATAGACCACATAATCGCCGTAGTTCATGAATCCCGAGGCCATTGGTCCAATGACTGCAATTTTGTCCTTTTTGCTGAGCGGTAAAGTCTTGCTTGGGTTCTGCAAAAGAACAATCGATTCCTTGTCGAGGTCTCTGGCAAGTTTCTTCGCTTCGGGAGTGTTTATGAGGTTGGTCCATTGAGTGGGCGGAGCAGCAGGGTAAGGGTTCTCGAAAAGTCCCATTGTGAACTTGGCGCGCAGAAGACGAGATACTGCAGTGTCAACAACACTGATATCAAGGGTGCCATTGCCGACGAGCCAGGGGATACTGCGGAAGTTGAACGAGCCGCCACCCATCTGACAGGATCAATTAGCACGTGAGGACTAGACGTCTTGAAACTTACTTACTTCAACGTCGTTACCAGCTGGGAGAGTGTTCAGTGTGACACACTCGTAATCATCCACGGGACATGTAAGGAAACTGTCGAACAGGCGGTCGGTAGCACCAGCATCGCTAGTGATCCAATACTCGTAGCCCCACTCATCCCTGAGAATCTCTGTTTGGGTGTGATAATCTGAGATTGCCGGAATGCCATCGTAGGAGTGGTATGCGCTCATGATGCTCCACGCACCAGCATCTATGATTGCTCTCTTGAAGGAAGGCATCCACGTTGTTCGAAGCTCACGCTCTCCACCATGGACTGGACCTGTGTTGAGACCCTGCTCGGGCTCAGAGAAGCCCACAAAGTGTTTGATGGTGGCAGACACGTTGTTGCTCTGCAGACCCACAACATAATTGTAAGCCATCTCACCGGACAAATAGGAGTCCTCTCCATAGGTTTCCTCGACTCTTCCATATCTAAGCTCGCGGGCCAGGTCAGCCAAGGGAGCAAAGATCTGGGAGACACCAAGAGCAGCGGATTCGACGCCAATCTGTTCGCCCATTTGACGGATAAGATCAGGGTTCCAAGAGCAGGCTTGAGCGATGGGAGAGTTGAAGATGGTGGCATTTCCAATGAGGAAACCATGAATGCCCTCGGATTGAACCAGGGCTGGGATACCAAGACGAGTGTTGTTCATGAGGTAGTCTTGTCCTCTTTTGATGTTTGTGGCGAGCCAATCCCAACTTATTGGATAGCCAACGTAGAACATACCGGCCTTGGTCTCCATGTTGACGACAAGACCGGTGTGGTTGAAAGCTCCGGAGGTGGTGTTGAGCCAATTACTAATATCACCTGATGGTCATTAGATATATATGTGTTTGTAAATTGTAGATGATCGGCCTGCCTACCCTGCATCAATTGAGCAACCTTCTCATCAAGGGTCATGCGAGAAAGAAGATCTTCGACACGAGCTTCGATTGGCTGCGAGGGGTCTTTGTAGATTGCACCGACGAGAGAAGAATTGGATGATGTGCCATTGCCGTACGATTGGGCATTGGCGAGAGCGCAGAGAGCAGCGCCCAGTGAGGCCAAAGTGTGAAGGCGCACCATCTGCGGCGAATGACGAAAAGACACAGGAATCGGGAGAGGGAGATTTTGATTTTTCCAACAGAGATGAGATTCGAGACTATATATGATCTACGGTACCTACGTTCGCCCCACGACCAAAGATGCATAATATCGGTTGGATGCAAGAGGTGCAGTAGCGGGATGGGACATGAGCAATATAGGCTAATATAAGCAACAGCGAGGCAAGGCGTGATGTGCCTGATGTCAGGGCTGAATAGACGCAGCCGAAAGGTGGTGGCAGGTGAGGAGAAAACAACACGCAAACCGGAAAAATTGTCGTCGACAGATCCCCGCATGGTTAAGATGCAAGTACGAGGTCACCTGGTTATCCCTTGAGCGTGGAAGGCTAAAAAGAGTTTGCGGGAAAGCATAGTGCCGGACTGATCGACAAGGAGGATTGAGCTGCACAGATTGGCAGAGATGATGATAGGGAAGAGGGCGATGTATGGCAGATTGCTGGTATATATGCATGTAGACATGAGAGGTGAGGTACGAAGTAGTAATAATGCATCAGCTAGGTAAAGTAATCGGAGGTCGACAAGGGTACAGATGCATCGGATCTGAGGCAAACAAGAAATGACGTCGCAAAAGAGGCATGTGAAGATGATTGGCTGGGGATTTGTCGCTTGTAGGGTAAGCGTCGGGAGTGGAGGGACGAGGCGCTAGAGCGAATTCGTCGGAGCTCTTCTCCACAAGTGCAGTCACTACCTACTCACATGTCGTCTGGTTTGGTGAATGAATCGATCTTTGAAGTGCATCTTGATTGTCTCTTGCACAAAAACTCTGGTCTCTACTGCGCTGTCATCGTCTACCTTCTCTGATCAAGTCTACAAAGTCACGTGTATCGCAGCTCTTGCCCCGAGAGTAGACGGAGCTTGTGCGGCCGGACGATTCAGGGAAAATCGCATTTATCTATTCCCTAACAGCGCACTCTTCAACCACGCACAGCCACACGCTCTTCCTTTCTCTCGACCAAGACAATGCCAGCTCGCGCAGGAGCAGGCGGGTCGCCAATGGCCATTGACAACAGGATGTCACTCTCACCACCACCCGCGCCACTGTCCAAACGGGACAAGAGACGCAACAACATCACAGATCGTCTGTCCGAGATGATAGAGACATTCACCGCCGACCAGCACCAACACTACCGTGCTCAGCTACAAGCCATCCAGGTTGACATGACGTTGATCCTGCGCGCCAATCCATACAACAATGTGCCCCTCGACGACGACACGCAAGACATTGAGGAAGAGATTGAAAAGGTGACGGGCGGGAGTCTGCCACACCTGACCAATGAGGCTGCAAAGAAAGACTACCAGGCGCTGGCAGGCAAGAGATACCACGACTATGTCCAGGACATTAACCGAGCCATGGAGCAGAGAGATGCCGATCTGACTGCCTTGAAGGTTGGTTTATACTATTTCTTTCCCTTGTTTACAATAGATATTGGGTCGACAGTACTTGAGATGCGAGAAAAGACAAAGACTGACAAGACAACAACAACAACAGAATCGATACGATGGCGCCATGGCCGAGCTAGAGCGCAACACCAGCTACAAGATCCAAGTGGCCCAACGCGAACACGTCGAACTGGCCTCGACGGTGCGCAGTCGACTGATCAGCAGCGTGACCAAGAAGCGCGACAAGCTATTGCGAGAGAAAGAGCAGCTCGACATTGCAGACAGCAGCGCCCTCTTCCTCCACCCCAGCCAGTTCTCCATGAACATGCCCGGCAGCCCCGGCGGTGCAGCGAACCCTCGCAAGACGCGCCACATGCGCCATCGCGTGGGCGACCAAGACGAGGCCGCACTGGAACGAGGGCGGAAACGCAAGGCTGCCGCAGACGACGATGCCACCGACTCGCCCGCCCCATATCTCCGCTCCCTTCCCAATGACATCCGATCCCTCCCCAACGACATCAACGGTGGAGCCTCTCCATTCCGCGATGCCCGCGAGAAGACCCTCTACGCCCAGTACGAGGCCCCCGTCTTCTCCATCGAACGCCTCTTCACCGACAAAGAGCTCGCCCATGCCACCACGATTGCCCAGATAGCCACACACCACTTCTTCCACCAGAACAACACACCGCCTAATGGAGAGTCTGCAGCTGCTCCCCACACCAACGGCAATGCCTCGGCCTCCGCTCTGTCTCTTGACGGCTCTGTCGATGCTGCGCAAACCCTCGCCGACTTGGGAGACGCCGCCGCAGCAGCTAGCGGCACTCCTCCGCCCTCGCATCTTCAAGCTCCCGACATGGAGCGCACCGTCTCATATCACGCAACTCGCAATGCCACTCGCGCCAACCCTCTTGCTGCACTGTCCGAAGCCGCCGCCTTGACCTCCACAAACACTTTCACCCCAACCTTGATCCCCATTACCCGTACCGACAAGGGCGCTCCAACCCCTCCTGGTGTTGAACAAGTCGCTGCCGACTCGGATATTGCTCTCATGTTTCGCGAGGACGACCACCCCGCCGTCCCCAACGGCCACAGCAATAATAACAACGACGAAGATGTCAACATGGACCAAAAACTGCCAGAGTCAAGTCTTCGCACACTACGCGATAGGTTCTTGGAACAGGCTGTCAGCAATCGAACCGGCAATGCACCATTCCGTCTTCCGCTTGTCGAGACTGGTCCTGCCCACATCAACTTCTTGACCGGCGTGCCCAGACTGCCTGGCTACGGCTACGCTGATCCGGCAAGCATGAGGTTCCACATGCCCAATGGTGGCGTCCCCAGCTCTACCGCTGCTGTCGGTGCTCCCGCATTGCCAATTGTCAATGACAACTTGGCTGCCGCGCTTGCTGGTGGAGAGCCCATGAGTCGGGCAACCAGTTTCGCGGGAAGCGAAGCAGGCCCTGCGACCGCCAATCCCGCACCGAACGGAGATGGCGGCGTTGGAGGCGCTGCAATGCGCAGGGTCAGAAATCGGTTGATATGAACATATCTGATCTGTCAGCTTGATCTATTATCTTGCACTTTTATAGTCGCTCAGCCCTGCCGCTACCGTGCATCTGTTTCTTTGTCACTTTACTTTTCTTTTCCATTCCCATGACGATATACCTATTCTTGATGATTTCACAAAGTACACTTACTCTTGACTCGACCGCCTTTTGCGTTTGATTCCTCCTCTTTATTCTCGCTATAGCTGTCACGGTTCTTATGTGAGCACGTCCTCGAGTGAAGTGTAGAGCCGCCGAGCAGTGTCAGACATAGATTGAAGCACGACCAACCATTCCGCGCCAAGATGTTTCAGCACTTGTAGCTCTGCTCTTGGCTCGTTCGAAACCCAACATCACTACATTGATTCTCGAGCAAGTCTCTACCTCTTTCGTGTAAGACTCCAACATATCACTCTTTAATTCTGATTAGACGGAGAGTTGCATACTGCATGGATCATGGTCATACAAGCACTTTGCCTGATCAACTTGAAGCCGCAATCGCCATGAAACATGGCCGATCACTTGCACCTCCTCGCTTAGTGCTAAACGATGTGTTTTTGAGACACTTCGTCTAAACTGAGCTGTAGCCCAGGTGGGTACAATATGGCAAGACAGAAAACAAATATATGCTCTGTCTGCTGCTATCTATTCTTTCTCCTCCGTCCAGCTTCTCTCGACAAGCCCATTCTACATTCTCTAGTCGCTGGTCGACGTTCTTTCATTTCTCACACCATCTACACTCCTTTCAATCGGACGTGATCAATCTCCAGGCAGTGCCTTTGCTATCGCTTCACCTGCAAGACATCATGCGTTACACAGCTCCTACCCTGCTGGCTGCAGCCTCCCTGATTCCATCTAGCATGGCTCATTGTATGTCAACGTCGACACTCATCATGTCCGATGTACAGCTCTAATCAAGGCCTAGTCTGCTTCAACAAGCTCATCGTCAACGGCAATTACACGGGCGAGTACGAATACGTCCGCAAGAACAACAACTCGAACTCGCCAGTCACCGACATCACCTCTACCGACCTTCGATGCAACTCCGGCGGCCTTCTGACCGGCAATGTCACCTCGACCTACAAAGTCGCTGGTGGATCTGAGGTAAGCTATATCACGCCGGTTCTTCTTGCCAGCCTTGACACTATTCCCCCTTCAGGATGCCTGTATCCATCACCACACCCATCCTACCCCTTCAGCAGATCAGGCAAATCCACTAACGATACCTTTCCCTTCACAGGTCGGATTCGGGCTAGACACAGGCATCGGCCACCCAGGTCCAGTCCAAGTCTACATGTCCAAAGCACCCTCTGACGCCTCCGCGTCCACCTACGACGGTTCTGGCGAATGGTTCAAAGTCCACGAAATCGGCGTCGCCACCATAAACTCTTCTGGACTCCAATGGGCCACCAACGAGCTTCAAAACTTCACCTTCCCGCTTTCCACCGAGATCCCTTCCGGTCAATACCTCCTTCGTGCTGAAGCCATCGCTTTGCACGGCGCGGAAACCTTCGAGGGCGCTCAGTATTACATCTCTTGTGCCCAGATCGAGGTGACCTCTTCTTCTACTGCTACTGTGCCAGCAGCCGATGAGGCGAAGATTCCGGGCATGTACACGGGACATGAGCCTGGCATTGAGATCAACATTTATTATCCTGTGCCGACAAACTACACCATGCCTGGTCCTGCCATTTGGCCTGGTAACGGAACGTCCCACTCGACTTCAATTGTTGTATCTTCTTCTGCAGTGGTAGCGACCACGTCGTCGGTCGCTGTCTCGAGCACAGTAGCCACTCAGGCAGCAGTCGCGAGCACGTCTTCGTCTTCAGCAGCAGCAGCACAGTTCACGCCCACCTTCAACTCGACTGGCTCTGCGGCTCCCTCGGGCTTCCTCACCGCAACCAAGTCTCTCCTTTCTTACTCACCGACTGGTACTGCGGCTTCTTCGGGAAGTGTCGGCACTGTGGCTAGGTATGGCATGTGTGGCGGCTTGGGCTACACGGGCGCGACGGCCTGCGAGAGTGGCAGCACGTGCAAGGTTCAGAACCAGTATTATTCGCAGTGTGTGGACTCTTCTGCTTCTTGAAAAGAGATACAGGTGACTGGTGTTTGCGTGGCGGAGCGAGCGCTTTCCATGGGGTGTGGATGCGAGCTTTGCAGGAGATGATAATGTGAAGTGGAGATACAAAGTATATGTGGCGATTATGTAGTGACTACAATATTCGAACAACTCATCTTCAGGGGCCTTACAACCATATTGACTTCTCCATTTGTGCAAAGTAGAACATGTCAAAGCCAGTCGCTTTCAGGACTTTACACCAGTGCGAGTCGACTAACCGCATGGCTCTCTTTCGTTTTGACAGCGAATCGCTAAATCTTGATCAACGTTGCTCGTTCCAGGAGTATGCCTTGCATGTCTGCGGCGACTCGTGGATAGTATACGAGTGACTTGCTCGCAGTGTCCAGGAGCCCAAGTACGCGAGACCTGCAAACCATACGCATGACAAGGGCTTCGCTCTCATACCTCCCTGCACAGGAACGTGTCCTGAGAGGCGAACAAACGTGACACTCTGAAGCCGCCTGTCTGTTGCGCGCGTATCGACGACATATGGCTGACCTTCTGGACTCTCCACCACAAGAGCGAATAGCTCGTAGTCCCGATCGTCAACGAGGAAGGGCCCTTGCTGTGTTCGCTTTGTGCGTGGTCACAAACAAGGAGTGGTTTGTGTCCGAGATATGTTCAGCATTCGATCTACTCTGCGCCTTTCGCGGGAAATGTATGTTGGCGTAAGAGAGATGGTTTGAAGAACAGACAGTGTTCTTATTTGAAAGCTCTCCCATGATATTCATCGGATTATGGGCCTAGATTGTTCATCGTCATGCCATGGAATCGAGACGGACAAGCATTCGAGTTGGACAGAAATGCTTTTTTCCTGAACGTGGCGAGAGAGGTTGATCTTTTGACGACTGCTTGATCTTTTGTCTATCCTCGGCGGAGCGTTCAGGTCTGAAAGGTAGAACGAAAGTTGTGTAAGCAAAGTAAGCAGAGAGCCTGGTGGTGGTGGTCGATAACCCGGTGTCAGAGCAAGGCTCGTAGATGGCCTGCGATCGTGGCAGAGATGGCGCTATTACCGGAAATTACATGCGGCTTGAATCGTCCATTGAAGGTGTCTGGAGGATAGAGGTATCTTATTTGGAGCACGTAGTCTGCTCTTTTCCATAACCCTTATACTTTGAGCTCGACAGTACGGAAGGAGTGTTGTAAGAGGCAGGATCTGGGGTGGTAGTCAAGGTTCAACGAAGATGCGAGGGCTGTTTCTGTCTGTATACAAGATCAGCACCGGAAGGAAGTGTGTTTGTCTCGAGAGAAAAGTATGACATACCTGATGGCAATGAATATCAGCATTCTCATCTGTCAACACTTCACTCAAATCTCTGCTATCGAGACTCGCGCCCCGCCATGCTGGTTCGCGTAATAGTGATCCTCATAGTGCATGTCCTGCTCGCTGACGCTCCTTGATGGCGGCCAATACGTATTCGATGGCTTGCTTGGACTTGGGATATAGGAACTTGTGATTGGTGATTCCGGCAGAAGTCGTCCGGTACCGGCAGCCTCCAGATCGCGCATGTTGGTCTTTTGGACCTGGCGCATGTATTGCGTCTGATTATACGTGGGCGTGTAACGGTCGAGTTGGTTGCCGTCTTTGTTGAAGCCGGCCCTGGATGCCATTACGGCGATGAGCGCGGTCAGAGCTACGCACCCGACGATGACGAGCACGATTATCGCAAAGTGGTTCATCGTGTTATACTAGTACGATGCCTCTGTTGAGCTGGACACAGATGAATTGCTTTTCTTTTCCGCTTGTGGCTGCCTTGCACTGTAAAAGACTGCAAAGCTGAAGGATTCACCAGCCGGCTTGTGGCGAACGGAGGGGCTGACTATACCTATATCTATAGAGTAAGCATTTTTGAAGGACGGATTATGAAAAGAGAGATGTGATTACGAGATTCAGTGTTGATGACATGGTTGAAGAGTTCTTTCTTTGATGCTAACAGTATGCTGATGCTGAGAGAGAAGACATACCACCGTTTCGTGACTAACAGACAAGTCGCGTGTTATGGGGTGAGCGAAAACAAATTACAGCAGTTCGTGCTCGGTATCACAAGTTCAATGACATCGGTTTCAATGTTATACAATGCTCTGGGAGCTAGGACTGATTTCAAGGAGGAGCAATTGAGCAAGCTGAAATATCCTCGACAGCATCCTTCGCAGGAGGGAGGGGCACAACAGCACCATAATAATAAAACGTCAGCTCGTGGTGTTCCTCTGGAGCTGTCGTTGCGAGCTTACGTAGCAGAGGTTGGAGGACGGGCCAGTCGCAATGCGTATTCGGAATGCGTATCAGCCGATTTGCTCATCCCACCCACTCCCACGGATGAAAGGAGGCGAAGCCATACCTACAAAGGAAAGGCTCTATACCGACAAGGCTGCACGCAAACACACTCAACACACTTTCCGTCTGAGGAAATGGCGACTAGTGTCGTGTCTCTCAACTTCAAACAGGCCTGTCATGACGTGCAAAAGCGGTGCAAATCACAATAATATCTCTGACTCTGAGGTCATGCAGATCGAGAAAGTGGTCTGTTACAACCTCTGTATATTGAACAGTGATTAGTATGGTCTGCAAACGTCCCAAGACTCGTCAACATTGGCTGCTACAAACACGGGTCCCTGAGCCTGAGACGCGGATACCGGCTTTTCTGGGTGCTGCATGGAAGTCGAAAGAGATGCGAGGTGTGAGACAAGTCTTCGTAAGCCCTGGTCGCTGGAAACGAGGCGAAGTCGAGTGGGGGTGCGGGAGGTGATCCACTCGGACTCTTGGCCACGACTCATTTTAAGTGATTGATGTATATAGTACAATAGCTCGATCGAAGCCAGACTGTATGTATCGCACCGAAGTACATTTACAGCTATCATTGCGACGTGTTCTTGCGCTGATTGTGTTGACGAGATCTGAGCATTCTTCTCGCGCACTGCTCTTCCAAAACCACTCCGTGTCGATAAAAGCCATCGCAGTCTTGCAGTCTTGCCTGAGATCACCAAAGAGAATACTACAACAATGCACGCTTCCTTCTCTGAAGCTGAGCTCCATTGCCCAAGGAAGCTTCACGTGTCGTCAATCAAGACAAGCCGGCAGATAGCTTTCGAGCTTCCCTGAGCATCCGACTACCTCCCAGGTCACTTGCCCCTCCCGCATCTCTTACCACGTACTTGTGAAAGTCATGCCGCCGATACAGACCAGCTCCAGCCTCTGATGCACCCACCCATATAGGCAAAGCCAGATGGTCCGCTAGTCTGCAACCCCAGGCAAGCATCATGTTGCCTGCACCCTGTCTTTGATATCCTAGATCCGTAATGCAGATGTTGAGCCCTGAAAGTTCTGTGAGTAAAAACTCACCTCGTCACACTAACGCAATGCATCTAGCCGGTAATGAGATACGAAACAGGTTGAAACCTACAAAGACAAGGTCCAGTCATAGTCTTCTTGTCCTCATCCAGCAGCGTTGCCCAAATCCTCTGCGCTCTGTCCAAAGCCTCCCCCTCTAACCAGCCAAGATCAACCGACACTTTGGGCTCTGGCACACCACCAGCATAGATCTTCCAGTTGGCAGCTGCCGCAATGCGTCCAGTCGACGTATCCGTGACTTTGATCCAGTAATCACATGGGTCGTCTTTCATAGCCTGTTGACGTTGTCGGACCAGCGATGTATGGCCGGCAGGCGTGTTGGGTGCCATGAAACATTCAACAACGATGGGCTCTGTAAAGACGCGGTATTCTATCTCGACTATCTCGGGTATATCGTCCGCTGTCGCTCGAGCGAGCTGGAAAGAGGAAGCCGAGCTCATGTTGGTTGCCTCGCTGTAATGCGGACTGAAATAATGTTGCAACTATATATCATCTATTCGTGGCTGTGGGTGGAGAGTTGAGCGCGGCCTTGTGTACATATTTGGCTATATCGCGGCGGAGACATTCATTGCTGGTTCGTAGGATTCTGCGCTATCATACCGGGACTGTGGCTCAGAGGCTAGGCGCTTTTCGCGAAGACGTTGGAGATAAGGTCAGAACAATACGAGCCCCTTGAATTATATCAATGCCTTTCGACTTTTTCAGGTAATGAGCCTCACAGCCTCTGAGAGACATACAACTTGGTCAGACGTGTATACCAAAGTCGCGAAAGCATGTATCATGGCGTGTGACGGAAGGGTATGCCATGATGGTTGTGATATCATCTGTTCATTCACCACAAAAAGTACCTAGCATAAAATCCACCAAACGCCAATAAACTGAAAACTAGTCTGCACAAAGAATGGTGTTCTTTAGACAAGAATAAATAATGAGTGTAAATTTGACAACATGGTATAAAAGCCGTCCTGGTAATGAAAAAACGCCAGGCTATCCTTCAAGGGTTCTGTGCACGACAGCAACTAATTGTTGTTTACCCCTATTGCCTCCCAACCACACGCGTTGCACAACTCCTAGGGATAGGCTAGGACTAGTTCCTGTGCACATTTGATCCCTCTCTTCCCCCAAAGTCCTTGACAACTCCAAAAGGAAACACATAATTCATCCGAAGTTCCACGACTCAACAATCTTCCCGTGCCACTCACAAGCCTCCTCCCAGCTTCTTTAGAGCCTCATCAACAGACTCGCGCTGGAAGAGGTAGTCCACACCCTTCATATGAGCGTAATGGCTCTCGGTAGGAGCCCGCTCATTTCCACCCAGCTTCTTGAAAGCAGCGTCAACATGCTCAGACGGTACCGTGACACCACTCTCAGAGCACTTGGCTTTAGCGCGGAGCTCGGCACACAGGCCATCGAGATCAAACTTGCCGTCCTGGAAGTCGGGGTTTTGTTGCAGCTGGGACCAGATGGTGTTGCAATTAAGCATCTTCTCCGCCTGCGCCAGAGGTACGTTCTTCTTCTCCGACACTTGATGCACTTCTTGCGAGTATTGCTTGGTGTCAACGGGAAGCATGTCATCGTCACCACCTTCTCGCGCCTTCTCGACCTCAGCGAGGAGGTTCCTGCTTGCCGAGATATTCTGCTGTTGTTGCTGCATCTTCGGTGAATTGAGATCGAAGTTGAGAGGGCTGCCGAAATCGTAAGGGAAGGCGTCGTTGAAAAAGCCATTGTTGAAGTCGCCGTCACCAACGACAGCGTCTTGGCTATCACGGTAGTCACCAAACAAGACCGGATCAAATTGACCACCGTTTTGGTTGGCGAGCCAGTCGAAGCTGAAGTCGGTACTGGGGTTGATGTTGACGTTGGCAGAAGAATCGGCAATGTTCGCAAAGGAGTTCTGATTGGTGGGATTTGAGTTGAAGGAGTAGGTGTTTGAATTGGACTTGGCCTTGTTGGCATCGGACGGAGGAGATTCATGCGACGATTCTGGTGATGTGCCGCATGATGAATTAGGGTTGAACTGTGACAACGATGACGCGGAAGGAGAAGCTGTGTTTGAAGTCGTCGATCCACTGTTGAATCTGAAAGCTCTCGAGATACCACTGTTGCTATCTCCGCCATTGTCAACATTCTGGGGACTGGCAGTCTTGTTGAAGCCGTAGTCTGCAGCGCCGAGATTGAGAATGGATGGCGTGAACAAGCTCGAGGGCATCTGAGGTAGGGTGCTGTTGAAGCCATCAATGCTAGTGGCATTGTTCTGTGCGTTTACGCTTCCACTCCTAGAAGAGTGGCTGGAAGTGATGCCATTAGTCGGTTGAGTCTGAACCTGGCTTCTGGGGCGTTGATAGCTGGTCTGGCTCTGTTGACGCATGCTTTGAGTGCCGGGAGAGACACGGCTTGCATCGCGCTTGGGTTGGTTATCGAAGAGCTGAGAACCCGGCAGGGCACCAAATCTGGGAAAGTCGAACTGGAAGTCGCTGTTGCCAGTCTTGCTGTTGCTTCTGGACTCAAACCGTGCAACGTTAGGAGGTGATTGGCTGATGCCTGTGCTGCTCATCGACATTCTCTTCTTGTATTCTTTGAGTTCGGACTGGAGACGCTCAACCTGAGCACGGAGCAGGCCATTCTCGTGCTTGTCGGCCTCGGAAGCCTTTGTGAGACTGTCGACTCTCGTTTCAAGATCCTTGAGATGCTTCTCCTTGCGCTCTCTGAATGCTCGCTGAGCGGCGCGGTTCTGGGCCTTGCGTTTCTGATGGAATGTCAGATGAGGTACGATAAGATTTGACGCGGGGAAGATTGGAATTCAGGAAGGACGATGATAAGACAAAGGGACGAGGGGATACAAATCAGGTGCGAGAGTCGTTGAAATGCATTCGATTATCGACGAATGAGATGAGATGATTGATGATTTATAATGGTAATATGCAAGGTGGGATAGACTCACGGTTGTGGGCTCTGATGTGAGTGGCTTGCGGCCAGGCTTCTTGGAAGTCTTGTCGTCTCCCTCTCTCCTCTTTGCGTCTCCGTCGAGCTCTTCGTCGTCGCCATCATCAGGACTCTTGCGCTTGTCTGACTTGTCGCCCTTGTCGCTCTCGGAGGAATCGGTCTGTGGGCCGGGGATGTCGCCAAACATGTCTTCACCGCCCAGATCGTTGCTGTCAAAGTTTAATGTAGTGTCTCCATCAAGATATTCAAGATATGGGCTGGTATCATCAAAGTCGAAGTTCCCGAAAGCAGCCGTTTGCTGGCTGTCTTTCTGTGTGGAGTCAAACATGGCTCCGTCGACGTAGCTTGGGGCGACGAATTGCTGCTCCCGATCGGTATCACTGTCGGAACGCTTTATTGTTGCGTTACCATTGGCGGCATTGTTGTTATTGTTGTTGTAGCCGTTCGAGGCCAGAGCGGCTAGGAGGAGGTCCTGCTGGGTGGTGGACAGGTAGGGGTTGAACTGCCCATCATTGGAAGTTTGGCCGGCCATTGCGACGTGTACCGAAGCTTGTCCAGCGGGATAGGAAAGGCGTCAATTCGAGTCGTACGGTCGTGTTTGCGCAGTGACCAGAAAGAAAGGCGGTGGTTTGGTGACCAAAGGGCAAGGCAATGTCAGGTCAGGTCAGGTCAGACCAGGTATGGCGGGCAGGATGCGGTGCTGACGGATGCTTGGCTGAACCAACAGGCGGGGTGCAGTGCAGCAAGGCTAGGCTAGCTGAGCTGTCGTTGAATGCGACCAAGTGGCGGATTGATCACGAGTATGACTTCAGACAGGACGGGCGCGCGACAATGGCGAGCATATGGATGTCAAAACAGGTGAAGGTGTCGTCAGGCCAGAATGATGTAGCAGTTCAGAAAGACGTAAGACGTAAGACTTTGAAAGGCAGCGATCGAGCGAGTGAGCACCGCATGGGGTTCGAGACAGTTGCAGACGCTAGTTGCTGGTCCTTTTCTCGTCAGGGTCTGGCGCCCTACCATCTTCTAGAAATACGATTTCTAAGCAGTCCGATTGCCAAGCCTCACTCTCTTTGCGGCGCAAAGTTGCTCCTCCTGCGCAGGGATGGCTGGCCCAGCACTCCCCAGATAGGTTGGTAAAGTGGAGATCCGCTGTCTCCGACTGTGGTACTGTCCCTGTATATGAACCTTGAGAATGACTCACAATAGCTCGTCACCGCCTCTACCCCAATAGTATCGTGCGTCTGGTACAGCACATGGTCGATGCACTTTCTGTACATGTACTTTGGAGGCTGGAGCACGTTCCGTGGTTCACTTCATCAATCTCACGTGACTGCCTTGTTTTGCCTCCTCATCCCCGCGTCGGCCTGACTGAACTCTGTACAGAGAAACATCCTCGTCGCCAACCTTATCCTTGTTCTGACCTTCTCGCTTCGAGTGATCTACACATCCGCTGATAGCACTATCACTACCCGCCACAGCACAACAGACTTGACGTACTGTTCCGTCATCCAAGACCCCACGTCGTATCTTTGTCAAGTCTGGCCGGAACCCTTATACTTGGTAAATAGTCAAGCCATAGTGACCAAAGTTGGGTACTGAACTTGCACCATGGACGCCCTAGCTCTGCTCCAACAGGAACGAAATGAACATGTTGCCAATGTGAGACTGCACCTTTATGAGAGCACTACAGCTATGGCATGGCACCTCGCTGACCGACGACCAATAGCTCGCCGAGATTGAGGAGATCCTCTCTCTTGATCCGACTTCAGATGAGGCACTTGAGATGAAGGCTGAGCTCGTCGCCAGCATCGCCGCCGTGGACTCCAAAATTGCTACATCAAAGTCACAGCCCGCCTCATCCTCCACCCAGCCTGCCACAGACGACGCATCGGGAGAGAAGTGGAGCAAGGAAGACCATCCTGCATTCCGCAAGCAATCAGTAAACCCCGCTTCTGCTGAAGAGAAGAAAGCACCTGTTACGTTCAAAGTCAATGACACCGTCACAGCCAAGTATGCAGGCGACAAGCAGTTTTACGAGGCGCGCATCATTTCAATCACCGGCTCCTCGATCAACCCAATCTACACCGTCAACTTCAAAGGCTACTCTGGCACAGAGACTGTGCGCGCGCATGAGATCCGCCCCCTACCCTCTGCTGCATCTCAAAGTACGCAGAAACGCAAGGCTGATGCCTCTCCAGTAGTTTCTCATCCCGCCAATCCCGTTGCTGCCACGCCCATTCCCGGTGTTATCTCTGCGGCTGCAAATATCGACCCTGAAAAAGCAAATGCTCTGAAAAAGGATGCATCCAAGCTGCTGGACGGTAACGATAAGCCAAAGCCTGCAAAGAAAGCTAGGACGAACAAGGCACTGGAGAGCAGTAAGAACAATTGGCAGACGTGGCAGAATAAAGCTACTGGCAAGACTGCCAAGGTTGCAAAAAAGGAGAGCATGTTTCGCACAGGCGAAGCCCCATCAGCAAGAGGTGCGTCTGCTTTCCATCTAAACCAAATCAGAGCTAACATTCGACCATAGTTGGATTTACCGGCTCAGGCCAGGCAATGCGCCAAGACCCAACCCGTACTCGTCACAACTACACCCTTGATGATTGAGCCTGCGCTATATCATGAGAGATGTCTTGTTGCCGCTGCTTAGGTATGGCAAACATGTACCCAAAACGCTTCGCCGCTCTCGCCCTGATCGTTCGCATCAAAGAATGCTCTCTGGCCGTGAGCGAGACCTCACAGGCGTCGCAAGCTCGATCCGCAAAGGTAAGAACGTCGTCTTCACCCGATGAGGTGAGCAACTTGCTAGCCACTTGTTGCTTCCCAATTCCCTGCAATTCACTTAGTATACAACAACGGATTTGTTCCAGAGTAGAAATGGGACACTGAATGGAGGACTATCGCCAGCTCAAGGCTAAGTTAAGATCGATGCCTCGAGTTGGAAGCCTTTCAGAGACATCGGTCATTCTTCAGAAGCAATTGCGGTTTTCGAATCTTAGACGTGGTTCTTGTAGAAATACTAAAATGCCACCATTTGAACCCTTGCACAGTCCAAACCTATGTGGCAGTATAATTCCCGATCACTTTTACCATACTTTGACCATGGGTTTATTTGAGCGCATCCCATCACTAGGGATACTCCTCTCATGCTACATAAGCATATTTAGCGTATGAACACTTCGTATTGAGACACTGTGAGGTTGACCTTCCGAGTAGTAGAAGCACGTGGTAGATTGATCAGGGCAGGAGAGCTTGCCGAGACGAGACCACGTGCTCCGCATCATTGGTCGAAACCAAACAACCCCGCCTGCTCCTGTTGATCCACACAGGCACAAGATCACAAGTCGAGATAGCCGAGCGCTGATCGTGCCTTTGGCACCGGATACTATTCGCCATATGTCCAAGGAATGGAAAAATGTTGTTTGTCAGACGGGGACGCCTCGAAATGAGAAATCCACTGTGGATGAAGTCTATGGTGGACCAGCTGTATAGATAGAGGTAAACCCCTGTAAGTTCTTCGAAACATATCTCACTGTCTTCCAATATTGCGGTCACTATTATCATGGTTCTCTCGTTCTTGTCCATTGGAGCGCTTGCGTTCAGTGCGATCGCCTCTGTGTCAGCAACTTCTCCCAATCCAACTTGTCCCGAGTCCAATGGTACAATCTATACTGCTTCCAATGGCGCTACTTATGAGGTGGAATGTGGGATTGACCGCGGCGGTAATGATATCAAGACAGTCCAGGTATGATAATCTGTGAAGTCTGCAGTATTTCCACGCTCATGGCCACTAGGTGTACAGCAACAAGATTGCAGACTGCATTGCCCTCTGCATTGCCACTGATGGATGCACCGACATTACAATGTCTGGGACTGCATGTTACTTGAAGTCCAAGGCAGGACCATCCCACACCTGCTCTCAGTGTAGAGCTGCTCGGTTGATTGGCAGCGCAACTACTAGCGCATCCGTCTCTTCTGTGTCTTCGATCACTTCCGCACCTCTGAGTACTACCTTTTCCATTCCCACTTCAGCAGCGGCTCCATCCACGGCATCTTTGCCTACTGTTGATGACGGTACCGAGTACATTCAGTATTCCACTGTTAGTGGATACTTTCTCCAAGACTTGAACTCTACGGACGCAAGCACTTTTGACTACGTTGGTTCACCAATCGCCTGGCATGGTCTCAAAGACTGACATGAGCTCAGACTGCAAACAATTTTGGCCTCATAAACCAAACTTACTCCAGCGACTGCAGTGTCGACTCGAGTCTTACCCAATGGCAACGCTTCAATCGTGTTTTGTTTGAGCTCAACCAGCAGGCTTCAAGCAATGTTGTTTATAAGCTGCTCTTCATTGGTCGTCATGGAGAAGGCTACCACAATGCTGCCCAAACTTACTACGGCACTCCAGCCTGGAATGTGAGTACTTCATCACCACAATATCAACTTCCCCAAAGCTGACAACGAACAGTGTTACTGGTCTGAATTAGACGGCAACGGCACTAGCTCCTGGGCAGATGCAGACCTGACTGCAAATGGCGTTGCCCAAGCCCTCAAAGCCAACAGCTTCTGGGCCTCCGAGCTGGCAAATCAGAAGATTATGCCACCTCAATCATACTACGTCTCCCCCTTGACTCGTTGTCTCAAGACTGCAAACTACACTTACAGCGGTCTATCCTTGCCTCCTTACTACCCTTTTGTACCCACCATCAAGGAGCTCTTCCGAGAGGGCATCAGCACGCACACTTGTGACCACCGCAGCAACAAAACCTACATCCACAATCTCTTCCCCTCATGGACCATTGAATCGACATTTACGGAATACGACGAACTCTGGAACGGCATCACGGCCGAGACGAGCTCCTCGCAGGACTACCGCTCCAAGGTCGTCCTCGACAGCGTCTTTGCTTCTGACCCTGCGCAGATCATCTCCATCACTACGCACTCGGGCGAGGCGAGCTCTCTGCTGCGGGTGCTGGGTCACAGGACGTTCTCTCTCGTCACTGGTGCCATTATTCCTATTCTTGTCAAGGCGGAAACATTTAAGGCTACCAGTGGTGCTACTACCACTACTTCTCCTTGGACTTCTAGCGCATGGTGTACTAATGGGGCTCCTCTGAGCAGTATCAACAACGGAGCTTGTGTTTGCTCTGGTGGCGTGACGCCTACTGCTACTGTGCTTGCCAGCGTTACTGCTGGCTTTTGAACGCAACATTGCCTGGTAGGGAAAGGAAGAAGAGAAAAGTCTATATTGTAGAATATGTGTATTCTGTATTTGTTGAACAATACAAGCCAAAAGTTATAGTGCTTCTACTGACTGTAACCAATGTGTTCTGTCTTCACTGCAATGCTCTCTGTGGGAGTCAAGTCCTTCAATCAGAACAGTCAGCCTTCCATTAGCAGGACCACTGCGACCGTTCAGATTATTACCATATCATACATCCCATATCTATACACATTATCTATACACATAACACACCCACCACACAAACCCCAACCTCTACTTGCCAACATTCAACGCCTTGGCCGCAAACCACAACAACCGAATACAAGTAATATTGCCCACCCAAAACAAAACCGACCTCACCGCCGCCACAGGCCTAGTGGTACCCTGTACATAAACAATCGTATACAGCACCCTCGCAACCGTATACACCAGTCCATACTTATTCACAGTCTGCGCGTCCACGCCTCCAATCAGCGCCATACACATGGCCCCTACCACAAACGGGAATCCCTCGATGCCGTTCTCATGCGCGCCTTGCAGTCTGCGCAACTTGTCCAGCTGGGCTTGGGTGATTTTGCCCTCGGCGACGGCGCGGTCGGCGCGCAGGCCGAGGTCGCCTCTGGGGGAGACGTTGTTGTCTAGACCGGCGCGGATCTTGGGGCCGCGCGTGGAGGAGAAGATGTAGGCGAGGAGGAAGTTGGCGGTCAGGAAGTGAGGGGCGTAATTTGGGATCTGGGAGAGCTCCAATGGGGAGGCGGTGAGGAGGCCGAGGTTGGTTAGGAGGGATGGCCTGGGTAGGGAGTTAGTTGGCATGTACGGTTTTTATTGAGAGGGAATGGAGGTCGGTGAAGATTGGACAAGATGGGAAATGGATGGCGATGCAGGTGGTGCGTGAAGGTGATGATTGAGGGGTTCAGGTCACGGTCTTACATCGTTGGAAGTGTCGCGATTGATTGCTGGATCAGTGTATATGTCGAACTCATTGCCTGAGGTGGAGCAAGATGCTGTATATTGTCCGTACGTATACCTTAGCGGCAGTTTGGAACCTTGATGTGGCTGACGTCATTGTATAGCTGTGCCAGGTACAATCTCCATACCTTGTGGCCAAGCAGTATGTGACGCTGAGATCAATTTCTAGATCATCAAAACATGACGCTGAGATAGCCCTCGAAGTGTTGGTTTGATCTTGAAAATGACCTTGTCGTACCACAAGGGGAAGTATGTCTCATGGTGCATTCGGACACCACATGAGGCCTGAATAGCTCACATGAGAGAGAGAGAGAGAGATTATTGGAACAGCACTTAATATCGATGTATCATATCACAGATGTATCAGAGTCGAGTTTGCTAAAGTGGGAAACGATAGATCCATGTAAGCACGGCAAGACTTACTTACCATGACCATATTACAACGTGTCTTGCATACCCCTTTTCCAATGCAGTGTCGACCAGGTATCTCGCGCTGTTCACGACAATCAAGCAATCAAAAGTCAACACGATCGGTGTGATTTGAATTGATGGAAGAAAAAAAAGAGCAAAAAGAAGACCTCTCCCCTCCCAGAATCGAACTAGGGACCTTCCGATTTGGCTATACTGATCTCTGGTGAACCAAGAGACGACTTTCAATTACAGTCGGACGCGATAACCAACTACACCAAGGGGAGGCGCATACCGAGCCATGAATATTGACAGTATATAATCACTCATTGACACCCTACCTTTAGAATACTTGACCTATGGCCGAGATCGTAGTCACAATAGATGATGGAGGCAACTACTACAGACCATTCAACTGTTCATCTTCGTCCATCCTAACGCTTTCACCAATGAGCACAATAATGACCACGGTCCCTCTCATTCTTCGCAATCCTCCTACACCTCCACCATTCGACTTGCCCATTTTTTGATCTACTGACTGAATCTTACGAGAACTACGCCATAACCTCAAGATATCTACTCATAAACCCTCGCAAGAACTTGTACAGCAGCATAATGGATAGGATGATCCAAAATTACTACTTTCTATCACGACAAGCGGATCAATTCGACCTGTATTGTCGATGGCCAAGAAATAGACAGGGTCGCCCTACTTACGACGACGCGGTCACAATGTCCTTATTACATCTCTTCGACTACTCAGGCTGATTCATGACCGAGAATACTATTGAATCTGGCTCCTATATCTGTCGGTAATCACGATTGTATACACTGCTGAGAAAATCAAAAGCCTTGTAGCACTTCAATTTATAGATCTGTCTCGGTGAGCAGGATCGCTGGACAGAGCTGAGTTGACATTACGACGAGGAATGTGCAGTGTATCTGTATCATTCATCCAACACATTCATGGTCGAGACAAAGATTCCAGTTCCAGCAGCGAGTCGCCGTCGTTCTGTTACAAGCTGATTGGCAAGTCTCGACTTGGCGGACGGGAACGGGCAAATGGCAAATGATGAACAGGCAGTATATCCTTCCTCAAACTTTCTTCCTATCATTGTCACGGTGGCCGAAACGATGAGCAAACAGAACAAAGATTGAACGTGGAAAACAGGTCTCTTTCAGATTTGTGGTCACCCTGGTATATACATTTTGCACTAGCAGTGTACAAGAGCGGCATTTTATCTTGTCGACGTCTATGACATCTACTTCTTCTCCTCCTTTGGCGGCTCAGGCTTGGGTGTAGGAAGCTTGAACGACTCTGGCTTCCTGTCTTGGCCGGGACCAACCTGTTCCCATGCAGAGCTGAAAGAATGTTAGTGTATATCATAGTAAGAAGCAAATGGAAAGCCGTGACATACCTTCCACCCTCAAAGTTTCTGAAGGCCTGGGTAAGCTCGAGCGGCTCGACAACAATTCTCTTCTTCTCCTCATCGTATCTGATCTCGGTATATCCGGTAAGGGGAAAGTCCTTTCTCAATGGGTGACCATCAAAGCCGTAGTCGGTCATGATTCTCCTCAGGTCGGGGTGGCCACTGAAGAAGACACCAAACAGATCCCATACCTCACGCTCGTACCAGTTTGCGCCATCATAGAGACCGGTGACGGAAGGGACAGGAGTGGCCTCGTCGGCGTACGTCTTTACGCGGATGCGCGAGTTGTGGCGGACGGAGAGGAGGTTGTAGACGACTTCGAAGCGCTGGCTGCGGGTGGGGTAGTCGACGGCGGTGATGTCGCTGATTTGAGTAAACTCGGCGGCGGTGTGATACTTGAGGAAGTTGAAGACGGGGAGGACGCCTTGAGGGGGGATGTAAATTGTGAGCTCGTCCTTCCAGACGGAGAACCTGTGGTTGAATAAAACAGTCAGAGAAGGTGGGTGGTCAAAGCTGTGTTTAACAGAGAGTGAAGACTAGACATACTGCTGGATGTATTTTGGCAGGCAGGACAAAAGGTACTGGCCGTAGTTGTGTAGCGAGTCGGCCTTTTCTTGGTACTTGTCGGCGGGGTTGACAATGGGCACGTGGAGTCTGCCCTGGGGACCGCGCTGGGCGTGCTGTCATGTTGTGTCAACGTCGACTCCTTCTTCTCTTACTTCTCTCAAAGAGGGGAGGGAAAGAGTTCATACCCTCATGTTGGGGAGGTCGGACTGGTCAGAGACGGGCAGCGAGTCGACATCCTTTGCGCGCACGGTCGAGGTGGAGAAGGTGCGGGCGGTCCATTGGGAGGCGGCATTGCGCTGAGCCAGACGCAGTGAGCGCGTTGCCGACTGTCGGAGGGCCATTGTCAGGTGTGTGTGTGTATGGGTGGTGGATAGCTTCAGCAGTGCAGGGTACCTCAAATGGAGATGGAGGTCGTCATGTACTTCGTCCTGGCTGCCATTGGCTGGCTTAGGTACCTTAGGGCCTACGGTAGGGCTGGAGGACAGGACACGGCGGAGCTTCCCGCCCCGTCAGTCTTGGCATCTCCTTCTCTTTCATGTTCGTCCCCGTCGTGCTGTGCACATGCGCACGCTGCAACACATGACACGCACGCTGCAAGGCCTGACCACAAGGTATCCCACCTCATCTTTCGACGACTGCTCTTCTCCCTCTTCCCGGCCGGCGTTTTGATCCCTTGTCTTTTTCGTAATACCCTCCTTCTGGCTCTAGAGTCACTCCATCCTGCCCTCCCCTTCAGGCGCAAAGCTCCATCCCATCTTCACATCCACCATGTCGCGGACACAACAAGATCAGTTCATCGACGACGACGAGGAAGACACATGCCCTCTATGTGTCGAAGAGCTCGACCTGTCCGACAGAGGCTTTCGCCCGTGTCCTTGTGGCTATCAGGTAATGAGCCCATGTCCCAGTCTTGTCTGTCTCGCCGAGTCACTAATGATATACCTCGCCACAGATCTGCCAATTCTGCTACCACAATGTGCGGAACAACATGAACGGCCTCTGTCCCGCCTGCCGACGACCGTACGATGACGCCAACATAGTCTTCAACAAGCCAAGCACCGACGAGTACGTCTCTTCTTCCACCATCACTACCCGCACTCTGTATCTGACCAACCCACAGGGAAATGGCATGGAAAGCTAGACAAGCAGCAAAGGCAAAGAAAAACACAATCGCCGCCCAAAAGGAAGCGCAGAAGCGAGAGGCCGACACGCTCAGCAGGAAACACCTGGCAGGTCTGCGTGTGGTGCAGAAGAACCTCGTCTATGTCACCGGTCTCAGCCCGAGTGTGCAAGAAGACCACCTGCTGGAGACTCTGCGCGGATCTCACTACTTTGGCCAGTATGGCAAAATCGTCAAGATTGTCGTCAGCAAGGCAAAAGAACCACACACTCACTCGGTCGGCGTCTACGTGACATACGCCCGGAAACAAGATGCTGCCATGTGCATTCAGGCCGTTGATGGCTCTCAAAACGGCGATAGGGTGCTGAGGTATGCTTGGGCAACACTCCCGCTCCGTGCACTCCCACTGACATGACCACAACAGGGCGCAATTCGGCACAACAAAGTATTGCTCGGCCTACCTCCGCAACGAGCAGTGCACGAATCGCAACTGTATGTTCCTACACGAGCCCGGCGAAGATAACGAGAGTTTCACGCGCCAGGATCTGTCTTCTATGAACGTCCACTCGACTCAACAGCCTACCTCTTCCGCCCATTCCCCTCCGCAACCTCCACCACAAGTCATACCTGTAGCTGCCGCCCATAACGCCATCCGACAAGAAGCTGCCGATGCACCCATGAGTCCCATTGACGGACCAGACCGTCCTGCGCTCCCATCGACGGCGAGTTGGGCCTCCAAGGCACCACAAATGTCAAGACAGCAGTCCAGTGCCGGGAGATCAGTGAGCAGCGCCGCTGTGCCTAGCCCGGTCGTGGCTGCAGCAACTCCAAAGAAGGAAGTCGCAAAGCCGGAACCTGTACCAGAGCCCACACCACAACCAGTTTCAGCTGAGCCCGTTCTACCACCAGCGCCGCGCGAGAAGAAGCAGCCCAATGCATCTGCATTGCTCACTGAGATGGTCAAGGCTTTCGCATCCTCCGACTTCACTTTTGCCTTTTCCACCCACGGACTGACCGAGGAAGAGATTGACAGCATCAAGAACTTTCCTTCTCTGTTTGACCAAAACGGTGGCGCCAAACGACGTGCCCTGCGACTCCGGGAAGAGGAGGAGAGGAGGCGTCTCGAACAGGAAGTCCAGATGGAACTCCAGAAGGCCGCGCAGTCTGCTGCCGCAGCCGAGCCCGAGGAAAACGAGGAAGCTAGAGGCAGCCTCCAACTTGGCGGAGAGCCCGAGGACCGTCAAGACAGCAACGCATCGCAACATGTCATTGGCCACACACCGCCAGATGCTTTCGCTCTTTCAAATGACATGTCGACGCTCAACATTCAACGCGGTCTCACCCCTCAGCAACACCAGCAGCTCCTTCTGCAGCAGTTCAAGAGCACTCCACCTGCACAGCCAGGCCAACCCTCTTTTCCAAACCAAATCCAATCCGGCAATCCTCCTGGACACGCCCGTAATGTTTCACGATACACGTTCGCAAACGACTCTGCCTCCGCGTCGGCTTCCGTCAAGCCCGTCGCTAACAGCAAGCTTATGAACCAACAAAACTCGATGATGCCTCCACAAGGATCGCTGCCGCAACAAGCACCCACCGGCTTCTTCAGCACCAACGTTCAAGGCCCACCCCCAGGCCTGAAGACAACCGGTACGCCGCCCTTTTCTGGTGGTGGCATGTTTGGCCAGGGACATGGCTTTGCTACCAGCGGTCTTGGCTATGGCGCCAATCTCACCGGCCGCTCTCCCAACGACGAGATGATGAGGGATCTGCTGAGAACCCGCAATCTGGGCGGTGGTGGTAGTCAGGTATCTTCGGATGCCGGAAAGCGTGAGTACATGTTTCCTTCCTTCCTGCATCATTCGCACCCATCCTCGCAGGCCTCTACCCCTGCCCCTCATATTGCCCATGCCCACGCGCCTGGCCTTTTGAACTTGCCATATGGTTTACACCAGTCTCAAGTTGATGGCGTTGGCGTCGGTGCTGGTCAAAATGTCGGTGTCAAGCCCAAGAAAAAGGGAAAGAAGCACAGGCATGCTAACACTTCCTCCTCAGGAGGGGGTGCCTTGTCAGCAGTCGATGTAGCCGACCCATCCATCTTGCAGGCCAGACTTCACCAAGCACAAGCTGCAAGTCACAACGGCGGCCAAGGGCTGGCATTTGCAGGGCAGGGCGCAGGCCAAGGTGGGTTGCAATCCATGATGTACGGCGGTGCTGGCTTTGGCGGAAGGTGGTGATTGATTCTCTCAAAAATCCTCCTCTCTTGGTTGTCCTTGACCATTCACGACTCTTTTCTTTTCTTTTTCCTTGTTTTCGCTTGTTATGCTACTGGCGTCTTGTCTTAGGGATGATTGATGGGAGCGATCAAAGCATTTTGGCAGAACAATCCCGGCGAGGATACATCTGCCCGAGGCGTTTTTGGGCATGGGCATATTTCCCCCAGTAGCAACACCTAAAGTTTGGGTTCACTAAATGCTTTGCGTTGCATTTGCGGGCAGCAGGGATCTAAGAGGAGGCTTATTTACGCCTTGCTCTTATCTTTTTCTTTCATCATCCTCATCAACACCCAGATTCAGCCCTACATCTTCCTGTACGTATCCTCACACCTTGTCTTTAAAGATTGGTAGTTATTAACAAGAGACAAGACTAGTCCAGTTCACCAGCCCCTCCATAACTACCGTGCCTTGTGCCTATGTATACTAGATTGCTTTTCTTCCTTGTCTTCTCATGGCGTCATTTTGTTTCATGTTCTTCTCCTTTCTATTAACCGTCATACAACCTGCCTGCCAAAATCACTACTAATGGATTGAGAGGAAGAGGAGGATACTCCAAGCCAGTGCCGCCAACACTTTGGATATACTCATAGTCGAAAATGACCCGCCCGTTCCCTTTGCTGACGATATACTCCCAGACCCTGCAGACTTCAATCTTAGTGGCCTCGGCCTCCCAGCCCACTTCTCCCCAGACCTTACAAATGACTCTCGTATTGGCACACCTCCTGTTCCTCCTGGCTTCGAGCGTGTGCGCACACCAGGTCTCGAAGGTCTGGGTCAAGCCATCTCTCATAGTGGCATGAACTCGCCCGTACTTGCCTTGAGCGGACTCGGACTCGGGCTTGGGCTTGAGTCTCCAAGAAGAGCTACACCGACGATTCCTCCTGGTTTCACGGCAGAGCATCTGTCTCAACCTCCTAGCAGAAGCTCATCAAGAACGAGTATGAGACTTGGTAAAGCGCAAGAGAAAGTTCTGCCTGCTGTACCTATATTGCCGGGATCTCAAACACCCATTAGAGCTGGTACGCCGTTGAGAGAGGTAATCAAGGTAAGGGAGAGGGAAGAACACCCCACCCCTACCAAGAGTGGAAAGCGTGGCAAAGCTGGCAAGAGAGTTCTTAGCGACGTGAAGACTGAAGACGAAGACATGAAGGTTGCCACCGAGCCCAACACCACCGCTGGAGCCGCAAATGCAGAGCCTGTTGTGGAGGGACCCGAGACTGAGGTGGAGACTGCCATTATTGACGAAGCCTCAAAGGCAGATAAACCATCTTCCCCAGCAATTACCGAGGACCAAACGACACGACCAAGATCAGCAGCACAGATGTTGGCAGAGAAACATGCTCAGAGCCAACAGGCTCAGGCTGCAGCCCTGTCATCTCAACCCCCTCTGACGGCTGCTCAAATGCTGGAACAACGACATCGCCGTAGTGAGGCCGAGCGTGCGGCCAGTAGGCCTGGTAGTACTGCTGCAAGTCCAGCTGGTTCTAGGGCACCCAGTCCCAGTCCGAGTCCAATCAAGGTCGACAAGAGGAAACAACACCCTGGCAAACTAGACATCACTGCGGCAATCCTGAAATCTGTCGAGGGTCCCCCGAGATCGCAGACCAGCACTCCGGTTGCGTCATCGGCAACTCTCGCAAGACCTGGAGCAGTGGTAAAGACCCTCCCAATTACTGCGTCCACAGCGCCCTCAAGACCAGAGACACCTGCCGCAGGCGCCACGGACTCTCCTGCTAAAAAAGCTTCAGCCGCCCCGAGGACTCTAAGAGTGGTTGCAACCGCAACACCGAAGACAGAGACTGCCCCCTCGCTTCCCTCTGTCGGAGACAAGTCCGAAGTAAAGTCGGCACTCCCAAACTTCCCTTCCCGTCAGCCGTCACTCGCATCCATCAATATGCCTGGTACGCCAAGCTCTGAGAACGCAGCACCCAGCTTCATGAGTGACAACATCTCCGTGACATCGACATCTTTCTCTCGAGCTTCATCTCCACCCCCGGGTCCAGTCAGTAGCCGTGTTGGCTCAGCGCCTGTCAGGGCCAAGACGAAGAACCAGCAGAAGAAAGACAGGCAAGAGCGAGCTCGTCAGATCGAAGAAGAGCGTCTTCTAGCTTTGGAGGCCGAGAAGAGTGTCGACGTAAAGGAGGAAGGTACTGTGCAGGAAGCAATCGTTGGAAGAAAGAAGAAGCAAAAGAAACCGGCGGCCCCAAAGCAAAAGGTGCAGAGTGAATCCCAGGCCGCGACGCCCAAGATACAGAGTCAACAAGGTACACCAGCTCAGTCTCGCCCAGGAACTCCCAAATTAGCCGCCAATGAGCAGGTACCGGAAACGCCCGCCGCGATTGCGCCCATTGCCACACCCGAACAGATTGAGGAGCCAGTGGTCGAACCAGAGGTTGAGCAGGAGCCAGAAGTTGTCAAGCCAGATTCACCGGCTCCAAAGTCGCCATCTCCTCCACCTGCTGCGCCCGTGTTGACCCCTCAGACCATCATCTCAGAACTTCGTCAGTTTTCGCCTCTCCTCTCATCATCGATTGATACATTATTGCGTCCATTGGCACAGCAGACTCAACAGTACAAGCCCAGCCAACCACTGTCTGCACATGATCTCAGCATTCCTCGCTCGCTGGAGCGGAACCCGGACGTCAACATCAAGGCGGTCAATCTGGAGTACATGTGGCAGCACAACTCAGGACTGAGATATGGTGGTGAAGACGGCAGAGTGTGGAGCAGAGGCTGTGTCACACCGGGCGGAGCTCACCTCCGCCACCTCGAGGAGAACCTGGAAGAGCGCTTCATCGGTCTCGAGAACGAATTGAGGAAGAGTCCAGAAGTGCTCCGCTACTGGCCAGAACTACAAGGACGCGCCCAGGAAGCCGTGAGCCAGCTTCTCTCGACTGCATATTCGGGACCTGCGAGTGGCGCAAACGGCAAGACCCCGAAGACTCTGGACGACGAATTCCCTCGCATTGACCTCATCAAGTTGAAGAGGGTCCTCGAGGAATTTGAGCGCTACGGTGGACGCAGAGACGCAAATGCCATGGAGAAAGCTGTGGAGGAGGGCTCCAAGAAGGGAAGCTTTCTTGTTGACACGGCTGGAAAGTACGTCAATGAGTTTGTTCTCCCAACTTATGGTGCGCCTTCTGCAGCAGGTGTAGCAAACAGCGGTAATGCGGCCGTAGGTGTCGGTGCTGGTGGCGTGGGCGCCACAAGTGCAGTCGCAAAGCTCGGGCCTGGAGCTCTTCCCGCTGGTGTTGCTGCCGTTGAAGGCCAGCAGATTGATGGCGGCGCAGTGCAGGATCATCGCGTTGGGTTAAGTGTGCAAGAGGCAGAGAGAATGCTTGTCGAGGCCAAGAGAGTGCTCGAAGAGAGGGAGGCGCAACTGAGGAAAGTGGTCAAGAAGAACAGGAAGTTGGTTGGGTTGACGCATTAGATGGAGGTTGAATAGAGCTTGGGCTGTACATGAATAGAGGAGAGGAGAGAAGGTTTGGATCATTGATCGGAAACGGTGTCATTCTTGTTTATATTTTTGTCTTTGGAGGATCATTGGGTGTGGGGATGCATTGGATATGCATGAGGGCGTTGGATCGTGGGTATCGGCTCACACGGTGTTGTGAATGCCAGGCTCGGTTGTATTATAGTTGTACCATCACTACCTAGAGGAGCTACAATCACTGTAGATTACGGTCCTTCCTACTTGGGGAAACCTCAAGAGTATTCCCTTTCAAACACTTGTGGAAATTGATTCGACAAATACCAAAGGGGGTTGATGCGAATTGTGAGAACCTTTATTTAATGCCATCCATGATAGTCCCTGCCAAGCCTTAGACGTCGCGTTTGAAACGCGGTCAAACGCGTCTTCCTGTACGTTCATGTCAGACTCAGCACTCGCCCAACTGCTTCATTCTAATTTTTGATCTATCAGAGGTGAAGATGACATCCCGACTGCGACAGTCGGTGGCGGCAACACCTAGACAAGGTCGTCAGTCGACAACAGGACCTACACCAGGCAGGGCGCAGCAACAAGAACGCAGAGCACAACTCCCCGACTATGAAGCACCAGCACACTCCCTGAACGCCGCCGGACAACAGAACTTGGAACGCCTACTTGCTGATCGCAAGATTGAGAGCTTCGACAAGCTGATCCAGGAGGCCATTGACGCCCTGAGCGAGAATGCGGCAGCCATCAACGACACGGTGCGCGAGAAAGAGGCCGTCGTGCGCAAGGACAGGACACGATATGAAAAGGAAAACACCGACGATGCAGGCGAGGCCGAGCGGGTCAGGAGTCTGGAGGAAGATCTGGAGAGGATGAAGCAAAAGGTGGACACGATGACGCAGAAGATGGAACAAGATCTCATGAAGATGATTGACACGCGCGAGTACTTCAACTCGATCCGTCCAGCTCTGCAGGAAGTCAGCAATGAGACGGCCGCCTACTCTCGTGCAAATGCGACTCAGCCTCAACCCACGCAGACGCGCTCTCGTCGTCGAGCTGCCCAGAATCTCGACGAAGACGATGATGACGATCACGATGACGAGGGCGACGAAGAATACCACGACTTCACCCCAACCGACCCGACAAATGCCACAAGTACACAGCGTCCCCCAGCGCCCACTACCCTCTTCCAAGACAAGCTCCAACGCAAAAAGGACCGCTACCAAAGCCTCACCAAGCGCCAACGCTATGTCCAAGACAACGACTACCGCAGCTTCCGCGGCGTAGTCCAAGATGCCCGCTATGGCGGCGAGCTCCCCCTTCCACACGACAGCACCTGGTTCACCGACGGCAACGCCAACCCCGCCGGCAGCGCTCCCCAGCCTGGCGTCACAAACGCAGGCGACGACTCGGATGACGACCTCCAGATCGCAAAGGAAACAATCTCCACCAAATGCCCCCTCACCTTGCAAGAATTCCGCGACCCCCTCACCAGTCGCAAGTGCCCTCATTCCTTTGAGAAAGAGGCGATCTTGGGCATGATTGACAACCCGAGCAATACCATGCGCGTGGGCGGTAGCAACGCCCGCGGCGCACGCGACGGCCAAAGGGCGGTGCAGTGTCCTGTTCCTGGGTGTGCGTGTACGCTTACAAAGAGTGACCTACATTCTGATCCTGTGTTGTTGAGGAAGATTCGGAGGATTCAGAGAGCCATGGCTGCTGCTGAGGAAGAAGAAGACGAGGAGGATGGGGAGAGGGAGGGTGGCAGGGGGAGGCCGCAGGAGATTGGGAGTGATGATGTGGATGATGATGGATATGGGGTTGAAGTGGATGATTTGCTGGACGAGGCTGATGCTAGGAGGATTAAGATGGAGAGGTTTAGTGGGGTGCCAAGGGGTAGTGCTATGAGATGAGAGTTCCTCTTCGTCCTTGAGCTTCAAGATCTTGGCAGTCAGACATACATCCTACATTGTTGCCTCTCCCTTCTCAAGTACGTCTTCCAACTGATTCGCCATGTAGCTCTGGATTTGTCGTGGCCTCCTGCTAGCTTCAGAAATCTTATGAATCGTATTGTCAGAAAGCGCTACGCTGACTCGTCCACGGTACATGTGCGCAATCAATCATAGAACGTTCGAATAAATGTGCTTTTCTCGAAAGCTTCTTTCCAAGTGGCGCAGTCACTCAGATGATCGGTTGTAAGGCCAAGGTGAGGCAGAAGAACCAGGAGGCAGGTAAAGTGAGTTTCCTTAGTCTAAGTATCTGTCCCATACAAATAAGCGACTTTCTCCGTCGTTGGTTCGATCACCACCCTACGCCTGACTTTCCATCTCACACCTTTGGTTGCGCAGAACATCTACTTCACGTCGCCCATTGTCATACGAATTGTCCGCCTTTGCTTTCCCGCAGTCTCAACCCGTTCTTACTACTATACACGATGGCTTTCGATCAGAGTCAGCCTACCATAGCAGCCTACGCAGAACTGCCGTCCACCATGTCTGTAGACCTCCAGCAATCCATGGTCACGCAGGGCTACTCTCGAGAACCTAGCCTCGCCGAGAAGCGAGAATTCGTCTCCGGGTACTGCAGAGAATACTTCGGCCTAGATCCTGGTAGAAGCGAGCTTGGAACCAACTGTAGATTACATGGCAAAGCTATAACATGCCTCGATACCGAGCGCGATCGAATCGACGTGGAGACCTTGGAGCGTCTTTGGTATACCCTCTACTCTCGACTCGCGTACCGCGATCATGCCAGGAAACTCCTGGATGTCATGCATGTCACCCCTTTCCTACCCTTCGCCGAGTACGCAGACCACCCGAGGACTAAACGAATCTATGAGCGGTCTTACACACCACAAGTCCCCCCAGAGCGCATGGCACATCTTCATGAATTTTGCAAGCAGGCGAATCTCGGGCTCGGCAGCGTTTCCTCCGAACACTGGACGAAGCCATTGAGCTGGATCGAGGCGTCGTTCTGGGCTGCCGGCATGGACGATGAGGAGGTTTGGAGACGTTTGGGTGTTGCGGTGGATTATCTGGCCACGGAGCCTCAGTTACCTGTGATTCAGCATAGTTTGGACTATGATACTAAGTGTCTTCCACGATTGCTGGAAAAGAGACGGCCCTGATCTTGGCGATGTTGTTCTGGCATTGTGAGTTTGATAGAGCCAGAATGGAGAGGCTTAGTGGGGTGCCTTCGGGGATTGGTATGAGATGACTCTTCATTCTTGGAAAATATGGCATTCTCTCATATGGAACTTCTTACTCTGTAAATTATCTGCTAGTTATGTGTTCGTGGTCTTTTGCCTGGTGCTGCTTCATTCTGGTTATAACGCTTGCGGCTCTTAGTGGAGCGCCAAGCCTTTCTCAGGCAACCACTTCATGTCGCATCCGGCTCGACGAATCACGTCCTGCTTGTTGGAATGGCACATCAAGATGATAGCCACTAGCCAGCTTTCCCAATAGTCGTAAGCATGAAGGAGAACTTAAGCCTATGAGTCAAGTTTAGTATTTGAAGCACGCGAGGTGGCACCTCTAAGGCCTTGCCTTTCATAAAAGCCTCTTACGACCCTCTTATCACCACGTTTCCATCTGACGTCTTTAACCTCACACTCATCCTTGCTGTTGCTCGCTGTCCCTCACTGGTGGTAGAACCGCGAATATTGTCCTCGCTGAAACCGAAAATCGTTATGGTGTCGTACTCAGGCATAACACCAGCAATGTCAGTGGATCTTTTGCAGTCCATGATCGCCCAAGGTTACTCTCCAGAGCCTGATCTCGTCGAGATGCGAGACTTTGTTTCGATGGCATGCATTGAGCATCTCTCTCTAGACCCAGGTAGAAGCACGCTCGGCAGTACCATGCATGTGTATAGCTGCGCAAAGACATGCCTCGAGAGGAACGAGGTCGTCAGTGTGGAAGCATTGAGGCATACATGGGGTCATATCTACTCTCGTCTTGCGTACCGAGACCAAGCCAAAAGAGTCTTGGAGATCATGAACGTCAGGCCTTTTCTCACATTTGCGGAATTTGCTGACCCTGGTACGACCGACCGTATATACGAGCGCTCATACAAACCACAACTCCTTTCCCGTGAGCTAAGACGCTTTGCAGCACTGTGTAGGTTGGCGAACCTCGGCATCGGCTGTGGAAGGACGACACATTGGGGCAAACCGAGATCGTGGATTGCGGCGTCATTGTGGGCATCTGGTCTGAACGACGAAGAATCCTGGTCGCTTCTAGGTCTTGCGGAGGAACGCTTGCTCCAGGAGCCCCAACTGCCCGTGATTCAGAAGAGCATAGATCGCCACAAGGACCATTATTCTCTGCCGTTTGTGCAAAGACGATAATCTACACCAGCTGGAAGCCGATACTGGTGTTCAAAGCAAACACACTGAGCAAAGCTTGCTTGATCGGACGCACGCAAGTGTACCTCGCGTAACACGCATAGATATCTGCTCCTTTCACATTCTTTCCTTTCTATCATAGGCACAAAGGAGTGAAGCTCGCTTGCGCAACAAGCTGCCATTGAGGACGTGCGCTACTGTAAAAACTCACATGCCGTTGCTATTACAACCAACACCTTCTACTTCCATGTACCACCATCAACACAAGCCAACATCAAAGTATGGCCGAGCCCCTTCGATTTCCTGATGTCACTAATGTGCATGTCCGCGCCATCTGCGGACCCCCCATTATGCAGACTTCTGTCTGTTCCATCATGTCTTGACAGGATCTACCCTAGGCGAATTCTTCTTCTCTTTGGCCATGGAGGTGATGTCGACTTCGACGTCGATGTCGGCTATGATCCCAGTCGTTAGGAAAACGACGGCTACCTCAGTGTTTCGCGCTTGGAAATCACCGTTCTTGCATAAAGATACCCCGAGCTCAAGATTTCAATCCTGCTCGCCTCGTGTTACTCCGGTGGGCTGGATCGGAGATCACGCATAGGCAACAGTCACGACTGTAGCTGGATATACTGTGGAGTCGAAGTCATGGCCCAGGTCCGTTAGTGTTGGCAGAACCTGTAGGGGCATTTCTACCACCGCAGTCACAAAGCTCTTGGCTGATTACAAAGAAGAGGATTTCAATACTTCTCAGCAATTTTAAAGCGACGTGGCGAACTCACTAAAGTTGAATGATCGATGGTGGTTCGTTCATGAGATACAGTTTCAAGCACAAGGGATGGAGGAGTCATTATCGTTAGGGTGGAGGGAGGCGACCAACATTCCTTCAAGGACTACAGAGATAAGCTTGATACACTTCCTATTTTCTCCATTGCCTGGACTGCTAGCGACCTGGATTGGACTTCGAACGAGTACAGAGATGCTCTAAGTCCCAGGACACTTAGGTTGAGAGGTGGCGAGCCTTGGGTACAAGAGCTGGCAAACATGGATGAGAACTGGGTGAAGCATCTAAGTCTTCGACATGGGCATTTCAGATCTCCAGATTACCTCCAGAAGCATGTTGTGGGTCGTGCGGTGAAGTTGTACTTCTCCCTCAACCCAGATCGCGACTCTCTGGCCGACAACAATTTTTACTACAGCATGACAAACGATGACCTTGATCAGAAGAAGCGAATGAGTCTGGAAATCCTGGAGAAGGTCTGGGATGCAGCGGCCTACCGCAGAGAAGCCGCCCGCCAGGCTGAGCAGCTCTTGCGTGTTCTGGAAGTTTCCCCCTGCTCCAAGTTCTCTGTCCTCCACTTCGACCGCTGAGACGGTCGACTGCGTTCTCGCAACACCTTTCAAGAGCTTTGCCATATCTGGAACCCTCACTATATCCTTCCACCCCCCAGGCCTGGCTGTGGAGACAGGTGGCCTAAACCTGACCACTTTATCGTTGCTTCAATGCTCAAAGCCAAATTCACCCCAGAACAAGTACGTCAAAAGGCGCGGTTGGCCAAGAGATTCACGGAACAACTTGTCGAAGATCTCGCACGAAAACCTTCTAGTCGTGTGAAGCGTCGAATGCATGTGTCCGAAGAGGAGATGGTCGAGGATTAGGCTACTCTTATGAGGAACGGCTTGCGACGCAGTATGAAGGATAGCTTTATCACAGCCATCAAGTCACCTGGCAAGACCGACAAAACCAGACGAAAGTCACTGCCTCCTTCCTTCTTGCTAGATCCCTCGGCCGCGGAATCATCTCGTGGCGGACACAAGAAGGACCTTAGTCTTGCTGGCCTGAGCTTGGAAAAGAAGAGATGAGGGACTTCGCTACGGGTCGCCCATTCTCAAGGCATCAATTACGCCGCGGTATCAAGGAGCCCCAGACATCCCAAAGAAGTGAGCCTGGCGGACATATAATCAGGCGAGATGGAGGTTAGATTTGACGAGAAAATCGGACTGGATCTCCTGCTGCCACGCCACATTTTCGCGCAGTAATCCTAGGCTCGGAAGTTCTTCACTCATCACAGGCAGCAAGAAAGAGTGTCTATCGGCCACAGACGTTCCATTCCTCGTCAGATGATTCTTCCATAGCTAGCTCGAAATGGACTAAATTTCCTATTGCCAGACCACATATTCGTGCCTATACCCCTCGACACAGACGTTTCCAGCTCATCACAGACACGAAGAGAGACCGCTAGTGGGGCGTGAATTAAGTTTTCTTCAGATGGCGTCGTATCGCACGCCTGGCCATTGTAGCCTTCACAGCTGTAACCCGTGAACAACGCCTCTGCCCCCGAGATCGGGACCTTCACCACGGTGATCTGTGTCTCTTTCGCTTCCACTGCTTGCTCACACGCTTATGGAATTGGATTGGCCGTCCGGGTTGACCCATGCACGTAAACGTTTCTTGGACTTGGTCGTTTGATAGAGGCCGGCTGTTTTCGAATACGCTGACCATTGCCATTGCAATTTGCACCTCAGGGCCTCCACCTCCGCCATAAAACCATTAATGTACTCACAGATGTGCAATCGATGACCAGCACTCTCCATGGCTAGGTTAGACATGTAGAAAGCTGATTATCATGATGTTAAACTTGAATATGTTCTCCGTTGCCATGCCGTATTTTCACGCATCCAAGCCTAGGCTTGGAACTTGTGAGGGTACTACGCAAGCAGAGGAAAGAGGTATCAGGTTTAAGGGAATAATGCATATCCAGCTCAGCTTTGATAAAGCAACTATATTGACAGAAAATGATTGGACTTGAGCTTCGATGTTGACCGCATATAGCATCAAATAGACCTTATTGATTTCAAGCTTGAATGACAAGCTGCGCTGCTTCATTATCTCTTCTTTTGAACTGACTGGCCATGTAGCATATGAAAGTCACGTCTTCCTGCTGCCCGCTTGAGGTAGTGTATGACATCTGTACACGCATCGTTGCTACTGCCTGTTCCGAAAAAGCTTGTTGCAAGGAGGCAGATAATCAAGGGGCGTGCCCCACTGTTCCTTCAACCATAAATATTCATATCAAAGGCCAATCGAGACGCCCAACATCCATTATCACTTACAGCATACTGTCATCGTTAATCAACATCATGTCTTACCGAGACCTCTCATCCACCTTCTTGCTCGACCTCCCAGCATCAACAATTGCACAAGGCGGCTCTTATACCATGAAAGAAATGCGAGATCTTGTAACCATAGCCTGCAAAGAGTACTTCTCGACAGACCCTGGTAGGGGATCCTTGGCATCAAATGTCGGCTGCCACAATTTCGCAAGAAAGTGCCTCGACTACAAAAAGGAGATGACCTTTGAGAATTTGGACCGAGTCTGGAAAGACATGTACTCTCGTTTATCGTGTCGTGACCATGCCGAAAGACTCCTGGAGATCATGGGTGTCAAGCCATTCCTCACATTCAGCGACTTTGCGCATGATTCGACGACCGCGCGCTGTTACGATCGCTCCTATAAGCCGCACTTTCCGAAGGAGCAAATGAAACACTGCCATACCATCAACAAGATCCTCCTCCACGCGCATCTGGGCCTTTCCGGCGTTGCTCGAACTTGGACCAAGCCATCACACTGGATTGCAGCTTCCTTCATGGTTTCAGAGCTTGGTTATGATGAGATATGGGTACGTTTGGCCATTGCAGAAGAACGTTTGAAGAAGGAGGCGCAACGAGATGTCATCCAAGAGAACTTGGAAACCAACCGAGGCGACGATCCTCGGCCACTCGCAGAGCGACGGGCCACTTACGCTATGACTCTTGTGGAGCGACAACCCTCATCGTCAGACATCCTTCATTTCGAATGGAGCAGAGCTACGTCCGCAATCATGAGTCTTCCTGATGACTGTTCGAGGCTTCAATTGCGAGAAGGATCAAGAACGACGTTGGGCTGGGTGAAAGATATGTGCGTGGAGTATGGGATCTTTCCTTCTCCAAAGCACCTGCAGAAACACGTCGACCATGCCGTACTTGATTATCTTTCTCTCAATCCCAGCTCCGAGACAAAAGACGGCGGTAGTTTGCGCCACTGGGTGAAGAAGTCTTTTGAGCATGGAGAAGGCGGAAACGCAGAGATGCTCGCGTTTATGTGGAAAACCGTCATGGGCCGAGCGAGGCGTGAATCACACCTATACATTATGGCAGGCTCGCTTTATTCAAGATGGAATCGAGTCCCATCAAGCTCTTGTGAACCGTCCAAGCACAATTGAGCATAATGATAAACCATTGCGAGTACCAGACTCGTGAGAATATATCATGCCAAGAGCGGAAGACGCGAAGCTTCCGCCGGAATCTGCTCCGTGGGCCACAAGGTCAGGCTCCTTTGACAGGGGAAACCCAAGGGATGCTGCGAATATCCTCGACTGACATTATTGCTCGGACGCACCGAAAATAGAGGGCAAGCCAAGCCAGGGAACTCACGGCTTTGTTTTTCTCGGACGTCAAAGATTCGGACCATGCATGATACGAATGGTCACAGTCGTTCCACCCGATACTACTTTAATCACACCACTATACATCTGTGTCTGTCTATTGATTCCAGCCAGTGTAATTTCGACTCACGCCAGGACTCATGTAAAAACTAGCTTCTATGATTGGTCTCATTCGTGCACAGGGAATATCACGCGCGCCTTTGCATGGGCTATGGTGACTTGCACGGCCAGGTCTGGCATCAATTCGTCGACCAGCAACGCCTGTATACCAAGTAGTATCGCAATCTCCGCACACCTCAGGACACAGCTTCCTAGTGTCAAGGTGGATGGAGCCATGTCCAACAAGACATGAGATCGGGATATAAAGACTGAACTCCACGAGGTAGATATTCTTCAACCTCAACAATCAAGAACCCGCATTTCTAAGCCAAGTCCTTCGCTATACTACATTCATTACTTCTCCGTTCCTACTCAGCCTTCAAATAAGCAACAAAGCACCACCATATTCAAAACGATCAACATGTTCGCCAACACCAACGCTGTCACCATCGCCGCCTCCCTGGCTGGTCTCCTCTTTGCCACCAGTACTCTGGCTGCACCCGCTACCAAGAATGCGCCCGAACCTACCAAACACGTCAAGATCAGAGGTTCCGCAGAGTACGGCTCATCCAGCGATCCCTCCTCGTCCTCCAGTGATAGCTCCAACTCAGGTTGTGGAACTGGCGAGACCAACTACTGCTGCAACACTAGCAGCAAGTCTGAGGTTAGCTGTGCTGCTAATCGTGAGCTTTTCTCTCTCTCCTCTATTCTTCCTTTTCTCTCGTGGATTCATTGTAATTCCTAGAATGTAAGCCTAATATGAGATTTGTGAAATAGTGAGCGGAGCCCAGTGCGAGGTTACCACCGTCTGCTGCGATGCTACCTTGGTAAGTTTTGTTTCTCTGTCCTTGTTCTTGCGCTGGGGCGGACGCATGTGCTGACTGAAACAGGCTATCCAAGTCTGCCTTGGCAATGTCAATGTCAATATCTTGAATGACTTGTCTCTGCTCAACGACCTCTCTATCCTCTAGAGGGAGTAAGTAGAGGATTGAGAAGGCTGATTGCTTTCAGGGTTGTGAGCAATGGCGGCTACATGTGTTTGTGAAGTCATCTTCAAGAGAGGAGGTGGGTGGCGCTGCGCTGCAGCTCGTTGTTCGCTTTGTCCTGAAAAGTGGTGGAGCCTGCAGGGAGAGGTGGAGTAGACAGGCGGGTTTCAAAACACTTGTCTGGTCGAACGTGGATGGTATACCATGATGGTGTGACGGGAGATTTTTCGATTCTCGCCTGTCCTTATATAGGCGCCCACATACATAGTATTGTATTTGTAGCTGAACAAGATCTCGACGTCATGATCTACTACAAAATGGTGCACTTTGGTCTTAGAGCATGTAAGCAGTCTTTTGTGACAAATAATGATAAGGTACTCGCTCCATGAGGGGATGTTGTTAGCAGATGATCAAGGCTTGAATCAGGGTATAGATGAGACCTCCAGTTGACTAAAAGCCGCGTCCACAGAAGCTCACCAACATCCGCAAGTGGAGTAGTCAGCCACTTGAAGGTCTCTCATAGAGAAGACTAAGTCATTATGAGAGCATCTTGATTCGTCTTGTGCTAATGATGATTGATTAGCGGCTCGAAGTGGTGGAAATACGAGGGCAGGGACCCCCGACGTGACATAAAGTCCGCACGACGTGCCCCAGACTTCAGCCTGCAACGTCTGGACGACTCTCGAACACACGTGTCAGTTCGGCCAGTTCGAGCTCGAGGGTCTGGGGAATTGTCTTGGCAGATGTGCAGCTGTGTGTACAGGGACCTATTGAACCACTTACAGTCCTACCTGACATCCAACTTTTCCCGTTGATCGCTATCAATTCTACACTCCCGCTTGTGAGGGACTTGTCCTGTACTGTTCTATCTCTGCTGTGCAGCGCATGGCTTTCATCTGACTCGCTCTGCACTAGACATCTCCAATCCTCTCCCCCCTCTCCTTCCCGACATCACCCCTCCTCCCTCCCTTCGACCTGTATGTACCCACCCGAACTCGCACAACGCTGCCGGCCTCGGTATCGAATTACAACTGACCCAACCCAGTCTCAGACACAGACCAACCCCTCTGTGCTCTCCGCGTGTAGCTCCACTGTAATTTATCCCGACCACGACCTTGTACTTCACCATGTCCGCAGAGCCAGCAATCGCAAACGGCTCCTCTGAGCTCACGGCAGCCCAGAAGCTGATGCAGAAGCATGGCGCCGAGGACCACAAACCCACCGTCGAGGAAGTCATTGACGAAGAGGACATTGCACACCCACCGCCGTCAATGACCGCTTCCGTATCCTCACCTGCACCTTCCACTCCGCAAGAACCTCTATCGGAAAAGGCTGCAGGCAAACAACCCGCCGAGGACTCTCCTGCACCCACCAAGCGCACCGGCCAGCCCTCCCTCAACGTCAACTCACAAGACGCCTTCCCCAGCCTGGGCGCACCCAAGCCCGCACAAGCAGCAGCCGCAGCAACGTGGGGCAAGAAGCCCGCCGCCGTGGGCAAGGCGAACGGCATCAATGGTGGCGCAAACGGACAGGCTCAGTTCAGCAACGCCTCTTCCCGCGCTCCCACGCCCAACTCGGGCTTCATGGCCCAGCCTTCGGGAGCACCTTCGGTCGGTGTCCAGCTGCCCGGCCGCTACAGCGAGCGCTACTTCATGGCCGCCGACGGTCTCATCAAGAACAGCGACCTCAAGAAGCCGCGAAAGGCCATCATCAACGACCTGAACAAGCGCGTCAAGGCCAGAGTCACCATGCTCGAGGCCGCCAACGGCATCACCCTCGAAGCCACGGGCGCAAACGAGGATCTGGTCCGCAGCGCCCTCAAGGCTGCCGCCAAAGAGCTGGGAGCCAAGCTGTCGGTCAAGGTGCAAATACCCGCCTCTGTGCGAGCACATATTATTGGCCGCCAAGGCACCACCATCAAGCACCTCAGCGAGAAGAGTGGTGCCCGGATACAAGTGCCCAAGCAGGACGACAACGACGCCATTGACGACGACGACGAGGACGCCACCATTGATGTGCTCGTCGAGGGTGATATTGTTTCTACCAACTACGCCCGTCAACTCATTGACGGCATCGTCGGCACCCGCACCTCGACCGTCAACACCCGCCTCAAGGACATTCCCGCCGAGTTCTACCCCTTCCTCGCTGGTCCCCACAATGCAGGCATTGGCGCACTCGAGCAAGACCGCGACATCAGAGTCCAGATTCCCCACTACCACACCTGGTCCTCGCAGGCACCTGCTCAACCTTCTGGCCCTCGCCAGCTCCCCACTTTTGCTCCTCAGACGGCTTTCCCCATCAACATCGCTGGTGACCGCGCCGCTGCCGCAGAGGCACGTGCCCAGATTGAGCGTCAAGTGGAGCAGCTCAAGCAGCAACTCGCCGCCGAGCAACTCGCAATCGAGCGTGGCAGACACGAGTTCATCCGCGGTGAGAAGGGCGCCGCTCTCCACGATTTCCTCGCCGAGACTGGATGCTCGGTCATCTTCCCTCCCGACTCCGAGGACGACGAGATGATCCTGGTGGTTGGTCCTGAAAACAGGCTCGAGGAGGGTGTCAACAAGATCATGGATCTCGCCTCCAGCATGTCCTCACACACGGTCGACTTTGCTCGTTCCCACCCCAACGCCCCTCGCGGCGCACAAGCACACGCCGCCGCCGTCACAAGATATCTCCAGCAACGCAAGGCCATTCAACAGCTCGAGCGCACCTACGACGCACGTATCGTTCCCCAGGGCACTGCATGGCAGGTCTACACAAGAGATGGAAAGAACGGCATCCGTGCCCGCTCAGACATCTCCAACCTTGTCCTCGGACACCCCCCCGCCAGACTCGCTCCCATGAATGTCGATCCTTTCTACCACCAGCACATCCGTCAAAGAGCCGCCCAACCCCTCCGCGACCAATTCGGTGTTCACCTTGTTGTGCCCGAGCAATATGAGGACGAGGATGATATTCTACTTGTCTACGAGGGTCCCTCTGCCGCTTCCGACTACGAGCTGCCTAGAAGACAACCCTCCCAGCAAGAGATTCAGGAGTTTGAGAGCCAATTGAAGCAAGCTCAACAACATCTTCTGAGCTTGATTGGCGCCCAGCAGGAGATCGTCTCTCGCGATGTCGAAGCACCCATCAAGTTCCACGACAAGATCCGACGACACGCCGAGCGCCAGCAGGCCTCCTTGTCCCAAGACGAAATCCCTCTTCAGGTTCTTCTTGGTGGCGCACGAGGTCCGACCGCCCGCAAGACTTCCGCTCCAAGCGTCTCTGTCCGTGGTCCAACCGATCGTGCCGATGCCTTTGTCCAGAACCTTCTTGCCTTCATCGCACAAGAGAAGCAGGACGAGCTCGAGCGTGGCTTCACTCTCACCTTTGACTTCCCTCAAAAGTTCGCAAACCAGCTCATCGGTCGCAAGGGTGAGAACATCAGGAAACTTCGTGAAGAGTACGATGTTGACATTCAGGTCAATGACGGCAAGGTTGAGCTCAAGGGTCCCGAGGCCAAGGCCAACGCTTGCAAGTCTCACATCCTCGCCATGAGCAAGAAGCTTGAAGATGAGAAGACCTATGTCCTCAAGGTCAAGCCCCAATACCACAGAGATCTCATTGGTGCCAAGGGCAGCGGTGTCAACCGTCTCCAGGAGAGATACAACGTCAGGATCCAATTCCCTCGCTCTGGCGGTGCTGCAGATGACGATGTTTCTGTTGCTGAGGGAGAGGCTGCCCGTCGCTCAAACCAAGGTCCCGACGAGGTTGTCGTAAGAGGTCCAAGTAGAGGAGCCGACCAGGCTCGTGATGAGCTTCTCAGTCTTTTGCAGTACGTCGTCGACAACTCCAATGAGGCCATTGTGTCTGTCGCTCAGTCCCAGCTTCCTTCCCTCATTGGCTCTGGTGGTCGTGAGCTTGATGCTCTGCGCGTCAAGACTGGCGCTCAGATCGATGTCCCTGGTGCTCGCGACGCCCCCAGCCCATCTGGTCGCGCCGAGATCAAGATCAAGGGTTCCAAGCAGGCCGTAGCAGAAGCCAAGAAGGAGATTGAGGCTGCTGCCAAGACCTTTGACTCCATCGTTTCGCGTTCCATCGATGTCGACAGAAAGCACCACCGCACCATCATCGGAGGTGGAGGTAAGCAACACATTGAGACTCATGACAGATACCATTTAGCTAACATCCATCACCAGGTGCCAATTTGCGAGATCTCGTCGTCAAGGCCGGTGGTCCAGACGACAGGCAAAAGCTTGCTCGTATGGTCCGCTTCCCCCGTGCCGAGGCCGAGGGCAACACTATTCGTGTTGAGGCTACCGAGGATGTCGCCAATAGCATTGTCGAGGCCATTCAAAGGCTCGTTTCTGACCTTGACAGCCAAACCACTGAGATCGTCGAGGTCGCACCTGAGAAGCATAGCAAGCTGATTGGTCGTGGTGGTGACATTAGAAAGAAGATCGAGTCTGACTTTAGTGTCCAACTTGACATTCCTCGCCAAAGCGTAACTGGTCCCGAGCGATCCAAGGTCAAGGTTTCCGGTCTTCCTTCCAATGTTGAGAAGGCCAAGGAGCACATTCTCACCCTCACCAAGGACCAAGAAGGAGCCACAGTCAACGTGCCTCTCAAGTTCCACCACGTCATCTCAGACAATGGACAGTTCTTCCGTCGTCTTCGCTCTGACCACAAGGTCACTGTTGACCATGCTGGGCAGAAGCCCCCGGCCAAGCCTGAGCAGCTGTCCGCTCGCAAGGCAGGTAACGCCATGCCCTTGATCACCGACGACACTGGCGCTGGCGCCTCCGACGACAACATCTCGTGGACTCTCCACGATCTGCACTCTGATTCTCCATCCGGAGATATCCCGTGGGTGCTTTCCGGCGCTGACGCTGAGGCTGTCGCCAAGGCTCGCGTCCGTTTGGAGAATGCTCTCAAGGAGGCCGAAAAGACCAACGCTACCGGGTACCTGATCCTCCCTGACCCCAAGTCTTACAGGCTCGTTGTCGGCCCTGGCGGTGCCGAAATCAACCGCATCAGAAAACAGACTGGTACAAAGATCCAGGTGCCAAAGCAAGGCGAAGCACAGGAAGCCATTGAGATTACTGGCTCAAAGGATGGCGTTCTGGAGGCCAAGGACATCATCCTTGGTATTGTCGGTGGCAATTAAACCATTAGTGCGAGGGAAAAAACACAAGTGCGACAGATTGATCCATTCCTCAAAAGTCTTGTAGATGGATGGCACCAAAAATTCACTGGGTTGGAAATGCATGTGCATCAAAAGAGACTGGTTGCATTTGTGGAGCCCCAAATTTTCGTTAATTCTCCTTTTGAATCTATCTTTTTCATCCACTTTTCTCCCATTGTTTCTTGGTCCCCTGCAAAGCTACCTGGTAATCCTCACTGATATTCGTGCGACGAGCGACTCTTCACTTTGGAAGCAATCGGAAATGTTCCGTTCGCCTTTTCGTCACATTCATCTCTAAACGTTCTTTTCGGTGTGTACTTACTGGCTTCGCAGGCTGTCTTGTTTCTTCCTGATCTCAGCCAGCTAGTCTTCAGGACTTTTTTATCTTCCAGTTTGAATGACCACAAAATGAGAAAGTCTACAATTCGAGCCGGATGTTGGTGGCCGAAGCAAGTGATCGCTTCTTGCAAGCTTGAACAGGCAGTTAGATATCCTTGATTGCGATTGCTGACTAGTGGATGACGACTTTATTAAAGGTATAAGATTGACCAGGAATTGGACAAAGTCAATCTCATCTTGCATTGTCAGCAGCCGAGCTTCAGGTGTGGATTCTGGTAGATGTGGAGCTACCGGACGACTGATCCTGGCAACGCCAAGCAAAACTTCGCCATCTTGTTCCACCTTACCTCATCGTGCTTCCCATGACTCCACGTCCTGCCGTGCAAAAGATTTCAATATGAAAACCTGATCCTCGAGCGCGCTGCTATTGTGTTTGTGGACTGACATTATCTTGTCTATCTGTGTTGACGCAAGCCTCAATCTCATTAGATTATACACTTTACTATAATCGGCTTCGTTATCTCTGTCGCAATGATCATGGCAAACTATTGAACATTGAGCTCTTCCTTCCCGCAATGATCGTCCAGGATCCACCAGGAACACCACTCCACAGGGACGTGCATCACACAGGACGACCAAGTAGGCTTTTTTACGGTAGATGATTTTGGAAATGGTCGTGGGGGACTACCTATACAAGATGATGTCGCTCGCCATTTCTGACCATATTCTTCCTTCAATATACTTTTCTTTGCATCTTCAAAGGAGTGTTTGCTCTTTGTCTAGCTGGGCGCGTCTTTCCTTCTTCGTCTTTATTTTATAATCAATCGTGTCACTCATTGAAATATTGTATCTTCTTTCGCATCCGGCTCAAACTTGTTCAGTCATTTGCTATCCCCCAACACCTTGATAATGCGCATACCAAACATAACTTTCCTCGCCTTTACGGCTGCGAAAAGCGTGTCAGCAACATGCGAAAGCATGTGTACGGGCGGTCTGACCTTCGAGGGCGACGAAACTTCCATCATTTCTTGTACATACTACACGTCCGGCACCACCTTTGATATCGAGGGCGGGCAAAGCGCTTGCACCTCCTCGGCCACGCCCGAAGTGAATATCTGCAGGATCGTCCTCAGTGTGGCCACAAGCGGCAACAGCAACACGTACATCGAAGTTTGGCTGCCTAGCGGAGACGATGAGTGGAATGGTCGCCTAATGGCTACTGACAATGGCGGACTCGGTGGCTGTGTGGCTTACGATGATATGGCATATACTTCCAGTCTTGGATTCGCTGTGGTAGGCGACAATGCAGGACATAATACGACCTCTTATGATGGGACTGCATTTTACAAGAACAACGATATTGTCCTGGACTATTCTTACAGATCGTAAGTCTGCTTAATGCCAGCGTGAGCATCTTGCTCGCACTTCATGATATGGGGCTAACACAACAAAAGTCGACATGCCGCTGTTGTTTCTGGGAAACAGGTGGTAGAGCAGTACTACTCACAAGCTGCGTCGTACTCCTACTTCCTAGGATGTTCAACTGGTGGTCGTCAAGGTCTCAAGTCCGCACAAACCTACCCAGACGACTTTGATGGCATCATTGCTGGATCCTCCGCTTCTGACTTCAATCATCTCTCCGACTGGACTGGACGTTTTCTTCTCCTCACTGGGACCTCTACCAGCGACGACAGATATCTTACATACGATCAATGGAGCATCGTTCACAATGAAGTTCTCAATCAATGCGACGAGGTCCTCGACGGCGTTGCCGATGGGATCCTCGAGGACTCGACAATCTGTGACTTCAACGCCACAACCCTCCTATCTCAAGGCCTGACAAGCACTCAGGTCACCACAGTCAACAATGTTTTCAGTCAACTCTACGACCAATCCGGCCTTCTAATCTACCCCCGTCTATCCCCCGGGGCCGAGCTTCAAGCTGCAAGCTACGGCACTCTGACTGGCAGCATCCAATCCACATCCCAAGACTGGTTCCGCTACGGTGTCTGGAACGACTCCTCCTGGTCAGCCTACAATCTCAACCAATCCGACTACACCCGCGCCGACGATGTCGACTCCCTCCACGGCAACATCTCCTCCTTCTCCGCCGACTTGAGCAGCTTCCGCGACGCAGGCGGTAAACTCCTCATGTACCACGGCATGGCCGACCCCGTCATCAGCGGCGAGCAATCCCAACGCTACTACATCCACGTCGCCGACACCATGTCCGCTTCTCACACCGACCTCGACGAGTTTCTGAGATATTTCCGTGTCAGCGGCGGGTCTCACTGTTCTGCCGGTGGCGCCGGGGCGTGGGCGTTTGGACAGTCCGGTCCTGCGCGTAATGCGAGCGATAGTGTCATCGACAGGATTGTGGAATGGGTTGAGGATGGGAAAGCGCCGGAGACGCTGAATGGGACTAAGTGGTTTGATGATGAGCCCGAGGAGGGCGTGGCGTTTGAAAGGGCGCACTGTCGGTTCCCGTACCGGACGACGTATGTGGGTGGTAATCCGAATGTTACGGCGAGTTGGGATTGTGTATACATTCAGGACTGGCAGAGTTGTGGGCCGGGGAGTTTGCCTAGGCTTTGTGGGAGTGGGACTGATGATACGGCGTTTTGAGGTGTTTTGACGTGGTAACTCGGATTCAATGTGGAGTATAACTCAAAAAAAAGTAAAGGACAATTGACATTCACTGATAACAGCCAAGGCTACTTTCTTCATTATCAAAATATGCTAATATGCAAAAGCGGTGGAATGCTCTGAGAAAGGTCAAACCCACAGAATGCTAATCAGCTTCCAGGGAAAGGGCACGATCCCGCCCTGCAGCTTTCTATGTCATCGTAAAGAGGAAGGGGCAGATGTTTTTGAACGTCATTCGGGGTCAGCAGCTTACAATCTCAACCACGATGAACAGAATGGACATTAAGACTCATCCTCATCACAATATTATTTTGAAAGGCCAGGATTGCTGACTGCATTCTTTTTCCGAATCGTCAAGCAGAGCATTCATTGTCTGGATCACATCACTATCTCCAATCAACAATATCATCCGAACCGCATTCATTCTACAATACAAAATGGGACAAAAGCTAGGACGTGCTACTCGTGCCGCCCTTGACCTTCCCGTGAATCGAAACACGCCTATTCTACTAAGAAAACAATACACGATTGACCAGGCACCGATATCCGAAACACACAAGCAGAGATTACGAGGTAAGCACGGGTTAATATCTTTCCAGTCATTACAATCACTGAGTCGTCAGCTAGCTACGATCACAGAGCTCTGGAATCCTTTGTACATCCCTAAAGCTCGATTGGTAATGGCTGTTCAGCGAAACAAGTGCGGGACTCTGGGCAACCGTTTTTACGCAAGGGGAGCATTTCTGGTCTTCAAGATCAACTCGGAAATCTGCTGTCCCGTGGTCATTGGGAGGGTGGCGAGGACACAATGTGCAAAGCCAAAGCAAGTATTTCAAATCAGCACAACCCCGACTTTTGAGGAGATGGTATTCAGGTTCACGAACTTGGTGTTGGAGGGTATGGGCTTCAAATACCAGCCCACTTGGGAATTCAATTTTAGAGGTCCTTATATTTCGGGATAGCTGGGGAAACAACACAAATGGTCTGCGAGCTATTCAGCTGGACGGTGTCAGGATGCAGAATCACTATCGCTGGCACGATTGTCTGGAGACTTGAGTTTGCTATGCAGCAGATTAAACAGCGAGAACACCATGAGGTAGTAGACTTGCATAATCAATCATTGTTCCGCGCTCATCTTGATTTTCATATGCAAAACAGCAGAGCATGCATCATTACTTGGTATCCTTCTTTCGTGTTCTGAGTTTCCAGTACACAAAGCACATGTCAACAAGAAGGAGCGAACGAGTACAAGCTTTCGTTCAGACACACCTGGAGCTGAGGCGTTCCGATCTCTGTCTTCTTGTGTTCCTCGCATCATCACTACCACTTTAGACGCCATTACACACACGTACAGATACCAAAATTTTTCTTGCTCTATCGTTGACCTCGAGGCAGTATTGTCAGAGTCCTGTTGTTATTGTTGTACTTCCATCGCTTGTTCATCACTACAGCATCCAACCCCGAGATCGCCGGCTCTACTCAATCACCAAAGAACCTCTTTCCTCGACAATCGTTTCCAGAACACCGAGCACCATGTCCGATAACATAAATTTCGGGACGCTCAAGCTCAATTTTGAAGGCACGGCTGCCGTGCTTGAGGAATATCCTTCATTCCCTTTGAGCCTACCCGAGGTCAATTATATTTTGGGCTATACGAACGGAAAGGGAACCATGGGCCCAAAGACGTTTGGAGTCCCCGGACTCACCCGTCCGTACTTGGCGGGCATTGCAAGGCTCCTTGATGAAGAGTGGCTCAACGATCGTCCCGAGCTTGATGTCGAGCGGCGTGCGTACAAGATTAGCGGCATACCTTTGGACGACGACTTTCGCGGCATACTGAAAGGTATTAATTGAGTATCGACATGATACAGTGGTGCTTACGTGCCACTCACAGGCGAAATCGAACGGCTTTGGCAAGACAAGATCGAAGATGAAAGCACTAGCCTTCCATTCTACGTCTACCTTCGAACCGTTTCAGGCATGATACGCACGGAGTCAGGCAGTAACGAACGTTTCCGCTCGCATACTATCCAGCTTCGTCTAGTCTCCGACCAAGAAAGACATCACATCATGATCGTGGGCAACACCAAGAACCTGGTAGGCAGCGATACCCGCCCTGAAGTCGCCGCGACTGAACGCAGCGATGTGATTGCACACTTCATCGAGTCGTTCAATGACTTGCACGACGAATCACAAACAGAGGTTCAAAGAGCAGCAATGCGAGTCTTCGAAGTGAATGCTCGTAGCAAATTGCAGCCTTCATGGGTTCTCAACATGGAGAACGAAGAACAACGTTTGGAGTTCGACGAGATCTTAGCAAGCGCTCATCGGTTGGCCAATAATTTGTACTGAGCCATACCTCATTATACTGTGCAAACACGAGACGAGAGAGAAGGAAGAAAATGGATTATTGAATTCTTGATAATTGAGATTGAAGGGCGACACTTTCTTCTCGATGCATATTTTCATGACACTAGAGTTTGGAGTTGATGAATGGTCCTTCATGCGTGGACTTGCGATGAGTTATAACAGAGACCAACATACTCAAAGTACTACCCAATGTTCTTATTCTCCACTTGCATAGTTCGATGTTCATAGAGGTTTGACTAAGCTGGATTGTGCGACCCTGGCCTCTTCGCACAATGTGTACGGCAAAAGTGGTACACTGGTCGTAAAGTCTTGATCTCACCCTAAAACATTCTGTCAAACCTTTGCGGAGAAAATTATCATGATCCCCGTCGGCATACACGCTTCTCACTACTGAAATAGGTTGGTCTAAGAGTCATACGTCCATCTTCAAGGTATAAAGCACCGCTCTGCTTGCGAGTCGCGCATCATGAAATATCATATGATGAATGCCTAGTTGTCTTAACTAAGACGGAGCATATTAACCGATTCCGTTCGGCCACATCTATTCTCCAAAGACCGAATCTGTGGGTGTGTATACAAGAGCAAATTCGCTAATCAAGTCCAGTGCTCGACTCGAGGGTATCTCGGATGTCGATCTGCGTCTCACAAGTCAGAAATATGAGATCAACTGCATACACATTCCTGATCGATCGGCCATCCTGCCTTTAGTGCATTGTACCAAAATTGGGATGTACTGGGTAAGTATTTGTGGCGGAAAAAGTTGGAAGAGTGGATCGCTCCTCAACTGCATCGTCTCGTGTAGTGGCACCGGTTCGGGGATATCGTTATCTTCGCTGCAGGAACGCTGATGCGCTTGTTATGGACCGGCCTCTGCACCATCTGTCGACGTTTCCATGGCCTAAGCGAGATGAAGGAATTCAAGAAATACAATGAAGGTGAGAATTAAGAGAAGTCATTAGCTTGGAGTGTATCCGAAAGAGTGGTTATGATATGTATTCTTAACGGATGAGATATTGGACAGGGTAGCCCTCTGGTCATTTTCGACCGGAATCTATACCACCTCTGAGTCAAGCATACTTTCATGGCGTCTAGTGCTTCGGTGTATCCAATGTTGAGATTGACTGTGGCTATACGAGGAAAAACGATGACAGTTCCGAGCATTGGTGAGAAGGCTCAGGAAGGAGGCATCGAACAGTGTAAAGTTTTTTTGCATTAGATAAACAGATAGCGAAGCTTTACTACTTTACTCGCATCAGTCAATTGAAACAACTAACCACAGAAGAAGCGACCAATATCTACGCATCGATAGGGAATCTATCCAAGAACTTCCACTGGTGCAGACCCTCTGCGATCCCACTGACAAGGCCATCAGTGCCGTTACCAAGATACACACCAGGCTGACCCGACTCCGCAGCGCCAATAGTCTTGAACAACGAAGTCAAGTTACCCGCAGCACCGACCGGCTTGCCGTAGTTGTATCCATCTTGCAGGATCTGTAGCGGGCGACCGATAGGGTACAGAGGCGATTTCTGCGTCGGGCTAAAGACGGACTCGGCACCGTCTGCGACGACGATGGCGTCAAAGGAGATGGCGTCCGCGGCGGAGTATGTGACGTCCACGCCGGACTTCTGAGTCTCAGCCACGACGCTGACGGAAAGGCCGAGAGCGGTGAATTTGGTGGAGAGAGTCGCGGCTTGCGTCATGGATTGGTTGGAGTAGACCGAAGCCAGGATGCCGAGATTGAGACCCTCGATTTTGGGGAGGGTGGAGTTGAAGATGGGGAGGTAGGTGGTGGTTCTGTTGTTGTAGTAGGTTGAAACTGGCTCTGGGACGGTAACGTCGACGAGGACCTCAGCGAGGCGGAGGGCGAAATTGTGGTCGATCATGTTGATTTGGTTGATGAAGTTTTGGCGGACCGTCGTGTCGTCGATCTTGGATACTTCGAATCGGAGAGAGTTGACGGTGATTTGCTTCTCGGCAGGGCTGAGGGAGTTCCAAAATTGACGGGGCTGAGACCAGTGATCGTTGAAGGTGGGCGAGATGGCACGGACAAAAGAGCCAGAGACTCGACGGTTGGGTGCAGTAAAGAAACCTCGTCCAACGGTCTGGTTGGCCTGCATGGGTTGGTGGTTGTTGATGGAGTTGGGCGAGTAGGCAGCGTTGTTGGTAGGAATGTATTGTTGAGCTTTGCCATCGCGGTTGTTGTTGTGAATGGGGATTCTTGGGCGGTTGATGGGAGCCTGCTCGAAGTTGGGTCCTCCATAACGGTTCATCTGAGTATCGAGGTAGGAGTAGATACGGCCTTGAAGGAGAGGGTCGTCGCTGAAGTCAATACCACGAACCACGTGTCCAGGTTGGAAGCCAACTTGCTCGACCTCAGCAAAGTAGTTGGTAGGGTTGCGATTGAGTGTCATCTTTCCGATGCGAGTGACCGGGACGAGCTCTTCGGGAATCCACTTGGTCGGGTCGAGGATATCAAAGCCAAACTTGAGCTGGTCGGCTTCATCCATGATTTGGACACCGAGTTCATATTCAGGGTAGAAACCATTTTCAATGGCATCGTAGATATCTTGACGTTGGTAGTCTCCATTCTTTCCTCCAGCGACTTGAGCCTCTTCCCATAGCAGACTGGCGCGACCCTGCATAGACTTCCAGTGCCATCTGATCAATTTTGTTCTACCATCATCGGTCACGAAGCGGAATGTGTGAACACCGAAGCCGTCCATGTGACGGAACGAACGAGGTAGTCCATATCCGGACATGAGCAGCATAACAATGTTGAGGGCGCTAGGTTGTTGACTGAAGAAGTCGTAGGCGGTGTTGTGAGCAGTGGCTGCTTGAGGAATCTGGTTGTTGGGCTCGGGCTTGAATGCGTGGATCATGTCTGGGAATAGTATACCATCGTTGATGAAGAAGACTGGGTTGTTGATACCAACGATATCTGCAAGTGTTAGCCAAAGTAATGCAAAGTCAAAAGATATATGGGCTTACCAAGGTTGCCTTCGTCAGTGTAAAACCTCGTAGCAAAGCCACGAACGTCTCTGGCAGTATCCATTGATCCTCTCTCACCGACAACGGTGGAGAAGCGGACGAATACTGGTGTCTGCTTACCCTCTTCTGCGAGAAAGGAAGCGCCTGTGAGATTGGAATAGTCGCCGTAGCTGGTGAAAACTCCGTGAGCGCCAGCACCTCGAGCGTGGACTACTCTTTCTGGGATCTGAGAATCACGTCAATACCGCTTATTCAACTTTTTCGCTTCCGCTATAAACGCACTCTTTCATGGTCGAATCGTTGTAGCTTTTGTCGAAAAGCAAAGTCCTCGAGTAGAGTTGGACCACGCATGCCTGCCTTCAGACTTGCTTGGTCATCGATTTGTGTACCCCAATCAGTAGTCAAATATCCTTGTGTGTCGTTGAGCTTGAATTGATCCATAAACTCCTCCGTCGCCTTTGTTGTCTCGTCAATCGAAGAGTCGGCATCACGCTTGGCCACAGGAGAACCACCCATGAATGGACAGTTGCCAGCAATGGCAGTTCCCAGAAGGAAGGGAAGGACAGTATGAGAACGCATATTGAACGTCTACAGAGGCGTCTGCTGCGAATAGAATAGGGAGTAATCAACAATGATAGGGTGGGAAGGAATATGGACTGCTGAAGCCCTTCTTATACAATCTACGATCTTCGCCATCATCTTCTGACTAGACTTCGTCAAGATGTGATGGGCAAGCTCAGACCTGCAAGATCGCACAGACTAGACCATGTCTACGACCTGCCATGTTCCGCAACTCGACCTTTGCGCAGTCACCGTTGCGAGGAGCCTACCACATAGGGCTGTGCTCTAGTGGGCTGTCTTGCACAGGACAAGAGGTAAACTCCGCATGTTCTGATACTAGTCGGGCATATCTCGCTGCTATAATTCGTCAATCACCTGCCCCAGAAAATTGATCCGTCTGGGCAATGTAGGGCATAGAAGATGGATCCAGTGGGTCGGGTTTGATAGACATCAAACAGATGGCATGTATTCACACGTGCTCTCCTCGCAGTCACTGATCATGAATTCGCGCCTCTTCCAACCAGGATCCAAGAGCATTCTCTATCGGTAACTCGAGAAGATGTTACGAATGGTAGAAGCCACTGGTAACGAGTGGTGTCGGAGATATGGTAAGCTGGTAACCGTGCCCTCGAAATCACGTCGTGCTTGGCCAAGTGGGAATAAACATGCCGGGAGACCGTGCACGGGTGTGTGGGGTAGCATCATCAGCCTCCATCTCCTCCAACTGACCAAGAGACACTGTTATATTATACCTTGAGCAGAGATTGTCCAGTCGCGAAGGATCTAGCATACCCCAAGTCTGATTTCGCACTTTTCTGCATCGCGGGTGAGTGAGTTCAATGCCTGTGATATCACTCTTGTTGTCTCTTCTCTTATGCCAATGTCTCCTGCATAACCCGAACGCAAGCTAAGACGCGGAAATTTCTTGGTATGGGCTCTCATGGGATTTCCCGTCGAAACACGACTTGCGGCATTCACCGAAAACGTTGACCAAGTAGTTTCGGAAGTGCAGCTCGTTACTTGATGTGCATTTTACGATGCTGCGGCAAATTCCAGATCTCCTCACAAAGATCAGGAGTTCGGTCAATTATCGTCTCTTCTGCTAGCTTCGGATCTCACGCCAGTCGTCACGTTATGAGCAGGAGAAGCTGATACCATTTGACGGCATTTCCCGCCCCTCGAATCAAGGAACGCGGGTTGTCGGATGACCTTGATGGATGTGCTGAGGAAGCGATGACGCGGACCGCTCTCGCCCAATGGCAGCAAGGAGAGATGTCATGTATCTCTCGTCGTTTCGCATGCGTCTTTCTAGAATGACTGCGGAAGAGCTCGAGCACTTCTTGCCCACCGATCCCGGAGCTGGTAAATTGCATGAAACAGATACGATCTTGGTTGAGCTGCAGGACTGTGTGTATGAGAGAAATCGATGTATCAAGGGAACATCGGACAGACATTGCCTCGTTCTGACATCGTCGACCCTTCAACGTTAAGTGTACACAACTATTCGTAGCTTTACTCTTTGTTTGATCAAGGCAAGTCTTCTTATTCAGGCCCGATAGACTGATCTTGTAGGAGGTCCATGGGGATTTGTCGAGTAGCAGCTAGTATGGATGAAAAGCAGCGATATCGAGCTGAAGACGATCTCATCTGAACTTGTCACGAAGAGGCAATACGAATCATCAAAACATGAGTAGTCAAGGTACGGGCCTTAGATCGGATGTAACGGGACAGCTGTCCGAAGGCACAAGAAGTATAAGTCAATCCAGAGACGATCTCTATAGTAATACTCAGGCCTTGTGTGGTTTATGAAGCTCTTGTCACTGCTATACGACTCGAGCTCCATCGAAATAGGTTGTCGCGCTGCCTAAACATCAACAATACGGGCCGAAGCCAGCATAGTGGATCCAGCCGTTGGTCGAGCTTGCTAGCAAATGGAATGTCCCGAAATGATACAGAGTCCGTCGGTTGAGGTTGGTAGCGGAGAATCAAATGTGGGCTGGTTCGTAATCGGTTTGACGTCAAATTGCCACACACTATAGTCTTATAGAGCATGTTGAACGTTGTTCACGTAGGTAAATGTACTATGCAGCCAATCGAATATCATAGACCTTGGCCCACACATTTGGTGTCATTTAGCGCACGCTACCAACCTCAACCGACGGACTCTGTACCTTACTCTGGCTCCACTCCATTGTGCATCCTCCTGGACTACTGCACCTATAGATGCTTACACACATTGATAGGTTGGGACCTGATATGGATGCTATGGGGGATGCATTACCACTTCCGGACGATGCATGTTTGCTTTTCATGTTTTGCTAGATGATCAATTGCGATTTATATGTTGCAACAACCACAACATACTATCAATGTCGATATTCACATGTGATTGGAGATCGGGTTATGATTTACAACTCCCAGACTGTCTGGCTTTTTAGCAATTCTTGTATACACGTATTCATCCTCGTCCAAGAGTCGAGCTTGATACCATCGAACAGTAACATTCTGGTTTCATTGATCACATTTCGATTAAGGGGAATATGCTACATTTTGGTTCTATCCATAACAGAATTGACACAATGGGTATACGCTCTCTCTTTCATACACACAAACGTCCACAAATCGGAACCCTTCGCCATGCTGAAGTTACGCACTCTGCACAAACTTCTCCTCCTTTCCCCCGGCGCCTTCATGAATAGCCTCTTCACTACCTTGCTCAACAACTCTCAAAAACTCGGCCAACTCCTGCTCCGGCATGGGATAGGTGTGCTCCTTGGCAGGGTACGTCCTAGCCTTTACCTCGTCCTTGTATGCCGTGATTGCTCTGCTAGCCTCGCCCCACACATCGCCAAACTTTTTCACAAACTTAGGCAAGAAGCGGCCAGGAGGGAAATTGCCGCTCATGTCGACCTGGACGAGGACTTGGCCGCTGCAGGCGTTGCCCGCGCCTATGCCAATGGTAGGTATACGCAGCTTTTTCGTGATGACGGCAGCAACCTCGGCAGGCACGGCCTCGAGGACCATTGCGAAAGCGCCGGCTTCCTGGACGGCAAGAGCATCATCGAGGACTTGCAGAGCGGAGGCGGTGGACTTGCCCTGCACGCGGAAGCCACCGAGGGAGGTCTGACGTTGTGGAGTTAGGCCAATGTGGGCGAGGACGGGGATACCAGCGGAGGTTATGCGGCGGATGGTGGGGGCCATGTCGCGGCCGCCTTCGAGCTTGATGGCGTGCACGCGGCCGGTCTTGAGCATGGTAAATGCAGAGGCGAGAGCTTGTTCGGGTGATATCTCGTAGGTGCCCATGGGGAGGTCGCCGACCTGGTTGATGTTTTGTTAGACATGGACGTTGACATGAGAGAGTGGAAAGGATGGTAGGGTATGGTGGAGAGTGGTTGAGGTAGTGAAGAAGGAGGAGGAGGAGGAGGAGGAGGAGGAGGAGGAGGAGGAGGAGGAGGAGGAGGAGGAAGGGTAGCACAAACCAGAAAAGCAGTTTTAGCACCTCTCGCTACACTCCTACAGTGAAGCAGCATTTCCTCCATTACAACCTCGCTGGTATCCTCCATGCCCAAAGCCACCATGGCTAGGCTGTCTCCCACTAGGATCATGTCCATGCCACCCTGATCGGCTACAAGGGCGCTGGGGAAGTCATGGGCGGTCATGACTGTGATTGGCTCACCGCGCTTGTAGAGAGCATTGATAGTAGGGAGGGTGACTTTCTTGCGGGTAGTTGCGGCTGAAGCTCCCATGGGGGAGTGTGAAGAGTGACGGATTGAAGTCCATTGCGAGGGGGGCGCTTGTGTTGCTGCGGGCAGTGATCGTAGAGATTGTGTCTGCGCTCGAGAGCGGAGAAGTGGTGTATGGTGGAGGAGGGAGGCGGCGGGTATTGTTGGTGAGAAGGCACGCGACAGTGCGGATCTTGTTGCTATTGACGCGGCCATTGCTTCTTCCGTCTCTTGTTTCACCCAGGGTTTGCCTGAGGAGTTGTGAGTTGATGGAATGGATGGATGAAGAGATGGAAAGGTCGACGCGACACAGTCGCCCTCATATCGTTCGATTTCTCAGCATTGCCCGCCTCGGACAAAGGGTGGAGATTTTGTATGATGGAATATTCATGCGAGGTCGTGAGAACAGATGGACGCTGAATCGGTTGGTGCGTAAGCCTTTATCTAGGGGCAGGTGTACGCGGGGAGTAATTCCAACCAATGGCAGTCGGTTTCTATTCGAGACATTTGGCCGAAAGCCAGACATGGAGATGCCGCTGGCTTTCCGCCGCTTTCGGCTTCCAGGATCCAGACCTCGGCGCACGGCTATCAACTCCTTCTCCGGAGGCTTCATTGTCCGCAGGTCAGGCCTCTTACTTTACTGCCACTTCCTTCTCGCAAGTTCGGCTCTGGAGTGGACCTTGTATAGTAGCGTGTCCGCCTGTACGAAGCCTGGAATGTTTCCTGATCGCTTAGCTCTAAGCTATCTTGCGACGTTGGCGAGAGGAGTACCCTAAATTGGTAGACAAGGGCGAATGGGAGTGCGAACGAACTTCGATTGTGGGACCTGTCGACTAGGGCCTTGCTTCGTCTCGAACCGACCGGACGGTCATAGTCCTTTTGGTTGCAATCTGTACAAGGGTCGTCCTTCTCTAAATGCAATCTCAACTTCTCAAGTTCTTCGAGCCTTCTCCTTATTGGCTCCTGCATCCGCTCTACCTAGATCCCATATTGGCATCTTCATCTTCTGTCTCGCGGGCTTCTCGATGTTTCGCTATGGGCGTCTTCGCTCTAGGCATTTCTGTAGTGCTTATGCATGATAACCGTGCTTGAATTTCTGTCGTTGCTAGTCTTGTGTCCAACTATATTGAGATCAACAGTATTATCGTCAAGCTTACTGTCAACGTTGTCAATTTGCATTTTGTCCGTGTTGTTGACAAGATGAGCTTCGTTGAGAATGTTATCATCATTACTAGGACAATCGCAGAAGAGAAAGTTCCCGAGTCGTTTCGATAGCCGACATCACTATCTACAGCAATAGTGCCAGACCTGTCGCCAACATGCAGTAGTACACTATGCACATGGGAATGAACGGTCTCATCCAGGGTCTGACCTCCTTGAACATCATCCGCTTCGCGATATCTCCGCTTGGTTCTGTTACATTCTCATTCTTGTCTGCACCTTCATGAGCCACGATTGCAATGCGGGTCTCTGTGCCAAGGTATGTAGAGGCCTGCCCATGTCTTTTCCAAGAGATCCAGATATCATTGCTATGTTCAGCTATCGCGAAGTTCTTCCACCTGCGTGACACTTCAACAAATGCAGCACCGTACTCCTTCATAATCTGTATCCTTTCCTCCATATTCATCGCGAAACGCATTCTTCCAAAATCTCTCGGCAATTGCTCCTCATTGCCAAATCTCAGCTTCCATACGCCTACTCCGTCCGTCGGCCAACCAAACACTAGCACTTTAGCTTGTTCCTCTGTAAGCTCCCTCAGGCCTAGTAGCGCCTCAATTCGGACCTCTTTATCTGGCCACAGGGTCGCCCCGGTCCGTCGCACAAGACGACAGAATTCGTCTTCCTCATCGGCACTAGGTGAGCGCTGCGATACATGAGTGCAGGGAAGCGATAAGAAAAGCATATCCAGAAGGTCGGCGTGTTTGACAAGCACTCCACCAGTAGGGGGGTACCCAAAGACAATGCATCCTTGGGTGCCAAATTTAGTCCGTTCGGTCGTCGATTGAGGAGGCCATGAAGGGCATGAGTATACCTGCGATTCGCTCATTATGGTTTGATGATCGGAAAGAATGTCCACATTTAGAGAGAGCGAGTGGCCAAGCGTTCGTTGCCACAGAGCTGACAAAAAGTTCGAGGCAAAGGCAACAAGCATACTGCTAAACCTCGTGAGTTGGGAAGCTACACATGAGAACAGGTGTAGGACTTGGCAGTCGGAAAGGAAGATGACTCTTGTCTATATACTTTAATTTGATCTATCCTGCTCTTGCTGCTCCCAATGCGTTTGGGGAAGCACTGCCTTAGGGTCATAGGGAGCGGTCAGGACAAGGTATGCGGAAGTGCTCCTTTGCCAAGCCTCGGTAAGCCGGCTCGTAACATTTTACCAGAGACCTCGCTCCGTTCCAGCCTTCCTATCGTACTTGACTCACCTGTGTTACTTGCTTGAACGTAAGTTCCCAAAGGTCTGACACTGCAAGGGTCGCCAGTATCCTATGCAGGGAATCACGTATCCTTCGTTGCGACAGTCGTGCAAAAGATCCTGAGTTATTGTGGGAGTTGCTTAGTTCTATGCTAGGCTACGCTACTGTCAAAGTGCTGTAACGCAAAGAAGCAATTGCCTGACTTCTCAAGCCGCTCAAGCCACTCTCTTGTATAACTGCGTATGGCGACTCAGTAATGATTGTGTTATGCAGCGGCGTAAAATCAGTGGTGTCGGAGAAGTGGCGCAAGACCAGAGGTGATTCGATATTCATCGAAGTCTGAACCAGAGTGGCCTTCGTCCAGGCTTTCAGCTGTTTGCAGCAGGAGCCTCGCTATACATGCATCAGTATAAAGTAGCTTTGAATAGGCATGAAAGAAGACACATACTCGGCGGTCACCTTGACCTCGTCGCCTTTCTCCGCGCCGGCGGACTGCTGCTGCTCCTCGCCACCTTGGCCACCGTTGACAGCACTATAAAGCTCATCAGCTGCCCTGAAAAGAACATCGCTAGCATGGAACGCTAGACACTCACCCAGAAACACCTTCGGTTCTCCTGAGCATGTCAGGCATGCGAGTGTTGAGGTCGGCCTCGGGGATGTTCTCGAGGTCGTCGATCAAGGTACGGATGGTCCTGTTACTGTCAGCATCATCTATTTCCGTAAGGAGGACTTCCGCTGTTCACTTACTGGTTGATCCCACTCGCATCATCATCGCTCTCGGCTTCGACAGAGGCATCGCTGCCGGACGACTACCAGAGAGTGTCAGCAATGTATCCGATTGCGCCAAATCCTGCGAGAAGATGCTACCCACCTCGTCGTCTGCGTCACCGCCGTCGGTGGTCGAGGTGCCGGAGGCGGATTGCTCAGTCTCTTCACCCGAGGAGGAATCATCGGGACCCTGGCCTCCAGGGTAAGACTGCAAGAGCATCAGCATGATGACATTGGTATAGGCACCATAGAAGTGGTGAAGCGCTTACAGGGGCCGTCATGTGCTCGTATCTGACGCTCTTGGAGTTGCCTGGCTTGCTGGACGAAGAAGAAGACATTGCGGGAATTTCTAAGCGCCTATCTTCAGTGTCTTGTGCTTGACGACACAGATCTATGCCTGCTGAGACAAGAATGATGGATTACCTTTGTTGTTCTTGAAGTTGTGGTTGACTATGCGCGAATGTCCTGAAGTAAGAGGGCTGATGGTTCAAGAAAACAACCAGCTTTAACCACTGCGGGGCATTCCGTCACCACCTTACCATTCTTGACAGCATTCACGATTATGAGGCATCTACAATCATGCCAGCCACTTCCCAAAGCTTACCAGGGCACTGACAGCATCTTCTGGGCTTAATAGCGAGCGTCAAGGCGAGACCGTTGCAGCCACACTACTCACAGCATCTGGAGGCTCGTGATTGCCTGACGCTTAATTGCAATCCTCTTACCAAGCCCCTCACTCCGCCTATCACAGTACCTGTCTTCCTCTGCGAGGGCATACTGCATGGCCGTATGCTTCTGCAGCCCGCTTCCTTCGAAGACCATGCAGTGGTCCATTGTTGTGAACCTTCGGGCGATACTGTCTTCCCTGCAAGGCTAGATGACACAGCAGGCTCAGCACAGAAGGCTGGTCTCAAGACTTGTGATTGTGCGCTACATCTGTGTACATCTATATTCTTCTAATCAAGATCTCGAGCCCCAGCGCGGTACTCAGGCATCGCTAAACCCTCCTCTCCAGCTGAGAGCTGAAAAGGCCACGCCCGGAAGGGGGAGCTACCCACCGGGAGTCTGCGTGATTTGAACTACGCCAAGTTTGACCCATGAGCCTCCCCCAATGTATCGACATCTTGCCGATCGCGGTTTCCATATCCTCTCTTATGTAAGAGAGCTCTGCATCCTACATGTGTGTGTAGAGTTCCTGGCGCGCAATCAGGGCGCTTTGCCTCGTTGACCTCAGGGACGCCCAGCCCACGAGCCGGTGATGCGGGCAGAATGGCCGCTGTGCTAACCTTGATGTGAAAGTTGGATCAGGAATATGTCATCCTACGATTGAGTGAAGTAGAAGGCATGATACTCCTTTTACTTCGTGTTTCGACCAATCCTCCTCTTTCTATTTTGATTGCGCCCAAAGATAGTGCAAAAGTGGTGGCATTTGTGTTGCGAAAGGTCTACTGTCAGTGATGAAGGCTTCGTCCCGCCACGTTGCCACACTCTGACGAAGTACGAGGTGTTTGAACACACGCCGTACGGTTTCGGGAGCGAGAACTATGCTGTTGCTCTATTCCAAGCCGACGTCTACGCCAGCCGCAGTCTCCCCAGGCGGCGAGCAGAGGGCAACGAGTAAGATACGGAGCTTACAAAGGGTTGGCGTGTGTCTGTGGAGCGGCTTTGGCACTGTCGAATATGGTTCATGTGCATCTGATAGACTCGGATGAGAAACTCGCCGGCTGGAGTCCTTGGGGCACATAGACTCCAGAGTGCGTGTTTCCGGCGCTATGAGTTCGTTCAGACGTGAGCGTTCTCCGGCGGGCAGCCTGTCAGGATCCGTCAGCAACGAAGTCTATACTATCGCGTTAACCATGAGCCTTTGTAAGTCGTCAGTCTCAGGCTGGGATAATGATGTTGCATCTCATGCTGCCTTTCTCTTTATTCTCGTGGCCTTCTAGCAGGTGTACATTGATGACCAGCTGTCTGGCACTCTTTGCATAAATGCTGTTGTTCATCATATCTTTTGACGTACTTGGACAACGGTCGGTGATTCAGCTTCTGTCTGCTCTACTCCAAAGCCGTCCGAACAGTGTATATGCGCAAGAGACGCCAAGCTGCTGAGCCCTTACAATATCGCCTGTCCCATTCTGTTGTTTGGGATATGATGTGGTGAGGGAGTGCTTCGCACGATACACTGCGAAATGTAACTGAGTTCATAGCGCTTTGACCTGTTTTGCCACCCAGTGCGCGTACGGCGACAGAATTTGGTGTTGTATGTGTTGATCATAATGCCTAGCACTCGAGCCAGGGGTCCTTGCGATTTGTATGACCGCGTAATCTCTCCGAAAGCTACATGGACACAAAAGAAGTAGAGATCTGGTAAAAGACACAGGAGTTGTAGTGGCATTCCATGAAGTACTGCACCTAATTGAATCACCTAAGTTACTCCTCAAGCGTTCTTTGATCCTGGACATCATCAAGGTAGCTCGGTATGGTTCGCTGCGCTCAATCTAGGCCTCCTCCATCTTGATGTCCTACCCAGGGTCTTGGTTGGCTCCATCAATCACGCCGGTCTCATTCGCGGGCTCCTGCTTCACCTTGACCTCGTCCTCGGACATACTCGCATTCTCCTTCTTGATCTTGGTGTCCTCCTCAGGCTCACATTTCACTCCAGCGTTCTCTTCTGCCTCGTCCTTGACCTCGTCCTCAAGCTTCGGCGCAACATGGATATTGTCCTCGTCTGCGTCCTCCTCCGCTGCTTGTAGGATGTTGGCGGCCTCTACAGCCGCGTTCCAGATTGCTCGCCGATAGGGACGTTCCGCATCGCGCTGTGCTCGACGTCGTTCTTGCTGTCGCTGGCGCTCTCTTGTCTGTGAGCGAGTGGTCACTCGAGTGCTGCGGAGACAATCAGTCATGAATTCCTGCATTCATGTGTACGGCGGAAAGCCTCACCTGCGGTCGTTCGGGTCGTAGCATGTGGTCAACTTTGTTGTTATTAGCTACAATGCGTGGTCTTTTCAAGAGCTTCTTCCCGTACTTCTTGAGGTGGTCTTCTCGCCACCTGAGTTGCGATCATGGGGCTGAAACGCCAGCCAATGTCACTACGCTGTCCGCGCTTGATGATAGCCATTATGTTCTTGGGCCTTCCGAGTAGATGGTGTAGAGAGTACCTGTTATGGCCTTGATGTCTTTGAGAAGACGTATGATGCTTGTCGTTCTTTGGGGTTGCGCGTGCGTCGGTCAAGAAGATAAAGAAATTGAAGAAAAGCTCATGGGAAACAAGAGTGAAACAGACAGCGCAAGGATGTGTTCACCACAACAATGCAGCACAGACCCTAGTTCACTTTCAACCAGAGATACAATCACCCACTGGGAGTCACTAAGGTCAAGTTCTGTATAGTGGTGAATCGTGCTTGGCTTCGCCATAGCAGTCAATACCTAGTATGTAAGATGGCCTTCTGCTCCCCTAGTGTCACCTGAGCCGCCTTATCTGGCCTCACTCCTCAAGCGGGCAGCTTCGTCCTCCCTTTGCTTGAGTAGAGCCTCAAGCTTTGCCTGGCGCTCTTTGAGCTCTTCGATCTCTTCATCGAGCTTCATGTCTTCGGCTGAGGAAGCCCATCCTTCGTCGTCTTCGGCGTCCCTCTGCGGGTCCTCTGTGACGTTGGTCTGTCCAGTGGACAAGACTTCGGGGGTGTTGCTGGTGGTGGTGGTATTGGCCACATGCTAGAGCTACTATCAGCTCCTTGATTCAACCCATAGCCGATACACGCTAAAACCTTACCTCCTGCTGTTCATGCTGTGCCTGGCCGGCAAGATGTCTGTCCTGCTCCATGTTGGAGCCCTGTGGTTTGGTCGGAGCTTGAGTGCCTGCAAATGTCAGCTATTCTGCCATCCTTTTGCTCTCTGCGGTATGCTCACCTGGCTTCGATCCAGGTAGTCTGTTCAAGTGGTGGCTTCGTGAATGGTGGATGGCTCTTCAGATGATCTTGTCAGTAATGAAATGTGAAAACCCGTCAAAGGAAGATTGTGCTCGCTGTCATTGGTGTATGGTTGAAGTGGAAGTGGACTTACACGAGTACTCGCTGATGTTTATTTTTGCGTGGAGCAGCTCAAAAACGGATTTTGCACTTGACACTTGGAAGAGTCACACGAGTGTCCACGAAAGTCCCCAGCCTCTCCAACAGCACAGCTTGGTACGCAGACTTTCGCGCCGGTGGTGACTCTCAACACGTCCGTGATTTATATAAAGTATGCTGGCTCAACGCTCAATCGATAGCCTTGAAAAGGGGTGCTACTGGAAATGTCACCACTTACAGCTGGGCAGGAGTACTTCTTGTATCACTACGAGCAATCGATGGCAAGAAACTGGTATGAACAAATATTGCTACATGACAAAGAAATGTGAGCCACCCAAAGCGGCTGATCCTGGCACAAAGAACCAGCATCAACTGCGCCATCGGCTGTCGGTCAAAGCCAACCTGTCGCGCTTCTGAAGAAGGGGGCGGTAGTGGTTGCGAGACTTGTTTGTAAAGTACTACAAACGCTTTCTTGTTGAACCGAGCATTGCTAGCGGCAGTCAATCATCATGAAAGCGCGGCATTGAGATGCTGTCGAGGTTCGTAGAGATACCTGTCTCCCTCCTACACTCGATCCAAAAAGACTTGTCAAAAGTAAGGAAAACTTGATGGTAGGGCAGGGTTTTAGAGCTGCTGCAATGCCAAGGCTCCCTATATCCGGTCCGTCCCACACACGCACGTAAACATCGTCAAAAACAATACGACAAGAGTCAAGAAGGGGTGCTTGAAGGATTTCATACGGCTAATTACGTCTGATCAAAATGTGGGCGCCCTCAACGCTCTTGACAACAGACATGGAGTGTCTGAATCAAGGCTCCATCTGCCCGTTGCCATCAAGGACAACTCGTCGCGCGTATACCAGGCAAGCGGTAATGTGCATGACTTCTGATATTTCAATGTTCCGAATCGAGCGATAGCTGGCACCCATCATGAGCAGGATGGGCTAGCACTGATACTTGCTACGAGAGTCGGTCTCTTATCCTGCCGCCTGGTTTCTTCTCTGAATAGTTTCAAGGTTGACCAATTGCGACTCAAAGTGTCACATAGGAGGAAGAGGTCATATCACCCAGGTCCACGGAATCTGTAGGCGTAGAAAAGTTGCCAAGGTTCGGCTGTCACCGTCACGACACGGGACCTGCAGATCAAGATGCCTGACCTTGCCAATGGCCGTGCACTTACGATCGAATCTCCCTCAGTTGCTATGGGTATGCGTGAGCGCCCGCAAGATCTTAACCTAGGCTCTTGTTCGGGGGATGGCTTGAGTGAAGAGCAGATTTGGTATTTAAAGTCTGCACCGCAGAGTCAGCGGATTTGCTAGGTTCTCGCTGGAACCCTTTGAGAAGTGAGATAATCAAAAGTTGTTTACAAGGGATAAGATTTAATTGTATTGCTATGAAAATATGTAGACCGCCCAATGCTCTTGACCCAGGCATGAGCATCCTGCATCAAGGCTCCATTGGTCACGGGCTCAAGCACTGTCCATCGCCCTTCAACTAGACGGAGGGATAGGGATGGGAGATGTGTGGTGTTTGATCTAACAATGAGCGCCAGTCTACGACCTTCATGGAGATAGATGGTGAAGATCTGGTGTGCTACGCTGTCCAATTGTGTCTGGTCGCGTTTTTCCACCAGTTGGCTAATTCTCCTGGTTGGCAGATCCATGAAGAAGAGAAACTGAAAAGCAACGCGAGGATGGGGAGGATTGTAATGCCACGCCAAGCTTTGAGCATCACAACAAAGCCCTGGACGAGCGGTTTACTTGGGCATGGTTTCCATCTCATAGTTAGCCTATGCATGGCGCGACATATACAGATTGCAATGAATTCTCTATTCACTATGTGTGTGTGTAGGACTCCCAACGCTCTGTGCTACAGCAGGTAGAATAGCGCGCTGCAATCCAGGCTCCATTGTCCCCAGGTCCAGACCCGGCCGTCGCCCTTGACACCCAACGTGATATGGGAGACATGGCTTTATTGTTGAAATTGAGCGATCTTTGCAGCTTCCACATACGTAAGAAGTGCAGAGCTGGTACACGCTTACGAAATTCGGAAATCGTCGGGTGCCATGAACAGATACGACTACACTACGATGATTGGAGAAGGAAGAGAAGGGGGACAGTCGCCAAAATGAGGAGGATGCCTTTCAGTAGTTCCGAGCTTTGGCCATATCTACTAGGACATTATCGGTGCACGTGCGAGCTGTTCATACATTAGTTACTCTCATGGCTGCCGATAGTGTGGGCGAGCCTCCGACCGGGGCTGCAAACACCTTAGTCTTGCTACGCGGAGGCTTCCTCTTCCCGGCCAGCTGCTCGTATCTTATCAATACAGTTATGCCAGAAATGAAGAGACCGAGTTGATCAGTAGACAGTGCATTCTCAAGAGGATGCAAACATAGCCCTACAATGTCTCGTGCTTAAGCGATAGATGATCTTTTATATCTTTCAAAAAACTACAGAACGATTTATCCCTGACTGGCCATTGCTTTGGACCTATGGGATCTTCATGAATCTGGCAGGTAGGGAAAACCGCGGTAGAAGCAAATGTCTAGTGATTACGCTACATCGGAGTTCCACCACCAGTTGGTATTTGCTCGACCACCGAGGCCAGCGCCGGTAGGGGGGGACTTAGAGCGAGGGTCTTTGAAGCATGAAAAGACAATTGTGAGGCAAGGATCCTCGATCAAGGGTGCGAGCGCCATCTCTGTTTGAGTATATGCACAGAGGAAAATGGCCTGGCTGTGCGTCTTGTCGACGGATGTCATGTTTCGAACACATTGCCCCACCCATCCCTCCTCTTATTATCAGCCAGCTCATTGTCTCGGTGTTGGTCCTAGATTTTCAGCTGGTGAAGATCCTTGATCGTTCAAATATAATCCGTATTTAGCGTGTCGTAAACCTAGAAACAGCTGTTAGCCTTCGGAGTAGCACATGCATAAAAAAGATATCCTACCAGCTACACACGTCTCGTCGCAGACACACTGCCTCTTGATTGCTTAGATGCTCGCTTGTTGCGCTCAATTTTGGAGTGTTCATCGGATTGATACGCCCTGAACGCGGGCTTATTTCCCTAGTCCTGCTTTCTCTCCCGATTTTTTCTGCGAGTAGCCTGCCAAATATCTTCTTGTTTTTTGAGGTAAAACTTGTGCCAATGAGCCGTTTCACTGAAGTAACTGTTACAGCTGTCCTCAACCGTCCGGATCGTAGCCATGATCTCTGCCTCTGTCCACTCAAGCTGAGTCTTTCTCGAGATTCTATTGATGTTTATAGCTGTAGAATTTGTCGCAGAAGTTATGCCATGCAAATGCTCGACAATATCATACAACTCTTTCTTGGAGTGAACGAGGTGCATAGTCATGTTTCTAACAAGCTCATGGTGTACGGGAATGCTCAATGACAAGCAAACGCGAGGCTTGTTTTTGTAGAAGCGTTTGTTGCAGAGTTGCTCATAGCTTATTGACTCCTTTCCGAGAAGAACGGCCAACGCATCTAAGGCCTTTCTTGCTTCTTCAACTTCGCTTGTGGCCTGAAGGGCACCATTGACGAGGTCCATTATCTGCGGTTGGATTTCTCCTGAGGACTGTTGAAGCTCTAATAACAATCGTTGAGACGAAGCTAGCGTGCCAATGAATGGAAGGTTTCTCGAGATGATGAAGTAGAACCAGGGAATAGAGCCAGGAACTGCGCTTTGGGTTGTATAGAAATGCAGCCTCTCAGCTGTCGCAGATAGAAGATATCCCATGTAGCTGATAGTGCTTTTGGCATTCCGATGGAAGTCGTCGCTGAATTTGACACCCTCTTGGACATGATGCTCAACCTTATAGATGGCGTCGAGGATGGCTGGTCCACCCACGAAACCCTCTCTCTCATTGAGGATCTGCATTTCAATTTTCATGTCCGAAATGTAGTCACGGTCAAGAGCGCGAAGAATGTGTGGAATCTCAATGACGCTCGGAATCGCACTCCTCGTCATATTCATAGCGCTAGTGTTGAACGGATCTTCACCGAAAAAGTCCTTTGGTTTCGTTCTGGTTGAGTTTGTACCGAGGTTGCAGATCTCTTCAGCTCCGAGCATTTTGATGGCGAATCGTGTACTAGGAGAGCTGCATGTAGTCTGTACCACATAACTGCTGAGCTGACTCCCTCGGTAAAGTAATTGGAGTACAAATAGGCCAAGAAGAATGATAGGTAACAGGAGCAGGAAGATGATGAAGCACCATCGGAACGTGAGCCAAGAGTATCGAAGCAGATTGAGGAAGATGTTCCAAACGAACCAGAGGATCAACCAGAACGTGTTGATGAAAGGGTTGATCGAGTCATCGATCCAGAAGGACCCTACACCAGGGCGTAGACGAAGATCCATTCCATCTTCGTTAAGATTGATCGGCGACTCTGAACGAGGAACACTGAACTGCTGATAGCCGTCGTGTTCGCGCCGCTTAAGTCTTCTCTGACGAAACGCATCCACATCAGGTTCGCGGTTGTGACTGGAAGCGAATGATGCGTCCTGATCATGATGTTGCAGCCAAGGACTCTGAAGGTGCTTTACACTTTGGTCGCTCGTCATTGCCGAATGATCGCACCCATCCACGGGCCTCGTTACAGGAGTGACATGTGGCGTGCAATGATCAGGATGTTCCTCTAAGTCTGCGAACGAGGATGAGCGCGCGGAATATGCATTAGAGGCGATGAATGTGTCGAATCGAGGCTCTGCTACAGAAAAATCAGGAGTAGCAGCAGGAGAACGTTGTGGAAGGTGTGAAGGGCACGTCTCAAATTCTCCCTTTGTTGATGTTGGCTGTAGCCGAGGCTGTGCGCGACGGAAGGAATGTACGGGGAGACGTCGACGGACCCTCCCGCCCGGACTGGGTTGACGACTCATAGTAGATGTTGTATTGAGCTATCAGAATGTTATTCTTGTGCTTGAGCGGTGATTGGGGAGGAAAAGATCGACCCTTAAATATGATTTCAAGCGGGGAGCCAAAGGCGTGTTCGTGAACGCTTCGAAAATACATTCGTGGTTCATTGGATTAATTCCTCTACGTCTCAGCTTACGTCTAAGACACCGAGCTGCTGAGCGCGCGCTACTAAAGTGCTGTGGTAAGCAGCTTATCGCTGTACGTCGATTGCAAGCTAGTGTTCCTCAAACCACACTACGGCTGCGTGTCTCTATGCTGTGATGCTGAAATTAAAGAGACTCGTGTCATGTCTTTCATCCAATGAGCTAGAAAGAGACTTGTTAGAATCAAGAAACACAGCGTCTACGACGCCAGAAACTGGGTTGGCGAGTAAAGGCAATTTTACTGGTCGGGCGTTCCAAGACCAGGCTGAGTCCAAGACACTGAAGTTCAAATCAAATTCACTTTGTTCCTCCGACAAGATTACTTCGCTTTTGATTTCTCATGAGACCATGTATGTCTTGTGGGGGAGGCATTTCCAGGAGAAAGGTCATTTGCAATTCACCCCTTTGAAACCTGAGTTGAATAGTTCAGCCTGCTCGTGGCAAACGGAAATGGATGTTTTAGTCAGATCGACATGGGCATGATTGAAGGGTAGTCCTGGTAGATTCAGTATGCCGTTTCTGCTGATGCCCATTCCACTGTTGAGAATAGATTCATGTGTTTAAGTGGTTGGTACTGAACAACAAGCAAGCAGACGCCGTCCGAGTCACTCGTCGCCACGATAACCGATCGCTCGTGCAGTGTGTTCGCAATGACTCCAAGAACTCCGAAACCAACATTGAGCCTCTCATGATCCTCACCCTGAAGAGATTCAAGATGTCGTTGTGTATTGTATACATACCCAAAAAGCTGGGGCACTTTCAACACAGTCCCATCAATAACAGAGCTTCAGTGGCCGAGTGGTCAAAGACTCTGAGAAGGTTCTCCTTCCCAATTCAGTAGGTGTCCCCTTCCCTCTGATCCTTTCCGGGCTGCCAACCCACTTCCCCCCTTTTATTGCCACAAGTTCGATTCTCCTTAAGCACGTTTCTTTTTGCTCCCCTGATCAAAAATTGAGACTCTTATGGCATCTGAAAGGATGATTGTTGTTTGTGCTGCACAATCCAAGACTCGTAATTGTAGCGTAAAGTTGTGATTAAATGCAGACAGTCATGGTGCGTCTTTTCGAATATTGAAATGATCGATACTACCGTGTTGTACACTATACTGGTACGTCTGCAACTACGAATTTTATCATGTTCGATGATCTGTAGATAATGAACACGTATCGCCATAACTAGAACCACTCTCGTGAGGGAGCCACGTATGCGATTCGAATGCGGCCACTGCAATGGTCTCATCGAGCTAAAGTAGACTTATATTGGTTTCTCGGGATCGTTTCTCTCATATTCTCTCTTGTAAAGATCTGTGGTAATGCCCTAAATCCATTCTTTCCAGTCCCCAGTAACAGTCGCTTTTCAGCAAGGTGGGCTCTTGGGTCTAATCAAGCTGTGTGCGCTGAGTGTTCCTCCAGCAAGAAAAGACCTTTGAGTTTCTCCAAAGGAGGTGTGATGAGATGTGCGGACATGACGCGACAGAAAAGTTTGGCGATGGTTACGATAGGCAGCACGTACTCTGGGCATGCGAGGATGGTCCTGATCTCGCGCAAGACAACTCGAAGACGTGAGAGAGGTAAGGCAGTGGCTGATTGAGCCTCATGACAGCTGCTTGCGCTCGTCACTGTAGGAAAAGGTCAAAGTCGTGCATGATAGCCAAAGGATTGACAAACATCTGCTCACCTCGAGCAACATATGCTCTCAACCAACGATAGCACCGACCAGAGCTGAATCGGACACAGTAGCTTGGATTGTGACAGACGAGGCTCTTAGGGCAAAGTATCACTTTGAGTCTTGTGGCCATGATAGCCGGCAGTTGTGATTTCTTTGACGGAATCTTCTCACCATTGATGATCAAATCCGGTCTCGAGTGGACGGATCTACCATGGTATCGACTGGTTTCAGGACTTTACTCTGTCTACTGTGGGCCCCCAAGACACTATGGCTCTAGGCGCAAATGTGAATGGGAGTCTGGAAGGTATGATATGGAAGTCTTTTCGTGTACGAGAGGTAATAGCTTCTCATTGGAAACTTCTCTACCATTGTATAATTCGGCGCATTTGGGTCTACATCACTGAGAGCCATCGTGATACTAAAAGCAGGTAACGATCTCTCGGTAAAAAGGTCCAATGGCATGAAAGGTGCGAGGGGGGGAGGGGTTCCATACGAATTGCTCGAGCTAGGATGTCATACTAGTACGACCATTCAATGCCGGTTCCTCACTATCAAGTGCCGAGCTCGTCTTCAGAGTCGGTTCTCCTGAAAGAGCGTCTATCGAGGATCTCGTGAATATGTAGGCTTCGATAGCTACAGGTCGTCGATGACCTTTAGAGGACATTTGGAGCCTTTGTGGGAGCCAGACCTAGCAAGGGCGTTAGTGTTCTCTTTCAGGTAGAACAGCGTGTGGGAAATGTGCATCGCTCCAGCTGCTGACCTGGCTCAAAACATTGCCTACTGAGCGGGCGCGACGCCGCAATGCAATCTGTATGACGAGGACGTCCGCAGCCAGATTAAGCACTCGAACTCGGCGATGGATTTGCGTTGTCTTGCAAAAGATGTTGATGAGCGGGTAGCTCGCCAATTCCCAGCCAAGTCGTCAAGGTCGAGCGCGTGCGTGCTATCAGTTCTTTGCCTTCACTCAGCAGCGCCGCGGCGCTTTGCGTGCGTCTGAGAGCTATGATGGACCAAAGTGATAAGTAAGAGCCAGAACAAGAGTTCGCTGGTCGCAGGACGCTCACTTTACTCGGTCAAGGACGAGAACTCTTGCAGATCGCGAGAGTTAGCAATTGAGTGTAGCGGCGAGCAGTGCCCAACGAGAAGGGCGGAGCAGCTCTACTGAGTCTTAATAACGACCTGATGTGCATCAAAGTATTGCTCTCTATCAAAAGTCTGGTGAGAGGACTTGATAGTCTTGGTGGAGGGCCATAAGGAGTAGATTGTCAGAGGAGTGAGAAGCGCACAACGCTGATACTTCTATCCTGCTCCCAGTACTGACAGTGCCAAGAGTCACTAAGCATCCGCATACAAGGTAGCTCCCATGAACAGATCCAATATTTAGGCTATACGCACAATCGTAGCCGTCATGTTTGCATGACTGCAGCATTACAAACTACATGAGATCACAGCCGCCAGCAACGGTCCAATAAACCTTGCAAGCATCGAGAATGGTGATCGAATCATGTCATCATTGCCCACTACTCCGTTACGCCTTACATCGTTAGCCTTAAGATGTTTGTGAGCATACTGCTGTCCCTACCACTCATTGTTGTTCGCGCTCTATGAGTGAATTGATCCGAAAAGCCGAGTATTGTCGCACTCATCTTCTTGTTGTTGCAAAGATGGCATCACCTGCACCGCTCTATTCCCACGTCACCTCCAGTCCCTCGCCTCTTGCATAGTCTATCGTCTACCTCTTGTAGCTCGGGAACGTTGCTCTCAGCAACTCAACATGGCTGTGTTGTTGATTTGCGTAATCGCTGTCTGACATCTGCCAGGACAACCAGCTGTGCCTGTGATATGGTATTCCGTTCTCCAAAGAACCCGCGACGATCCAAGCCCTGGTATACACTTGGGTTTCCTCCGCGGGCCAGCCCTTGTTTCGCGCATAGCTAGCAACTCATAGGGTCGCTACCAGCTTCTTCATGTCATCTCTAGAGACAATCGGCCTCCGCACAACTTTGATCGAGCCTGAGAAACCACCTCCCATATCGAGGGTTCTCAAGAAGACCACGAGGGGCACCAAATTTGTCATGTGATTCCTGGAGAAACTGTCAAGAAAGATTTCGAGTTTTTCCAGGTATCTTATGTGCCCAAACTGCTTCAAGAGCTTGAGCCGCCGGATAACAAAGGCTATCAACATGCGATCAAAGTCCAGCCAGAGATAGAGTCTTAGTCTGAAGCAGCATTGCGCAAGGTACTCGTCTCTGATCTGCGTGCACAGTCCGGTAAGGGAAGATTGTGGGATTGCGAAATTTGTAAAGTTCTGGGGGGCTCTGGTGTACTTTGGGTGGCACTCTTGTACGCGGTTGTAGATCATGTCTTTGATTTCGGTTGGAAGCTCCAGTAACAGAAACGGTCGTTTTGCGGTAGCCCTTCCTGAAGATCAGCGGTTTGAATGACATGGATGCTGGGCGGTCTTACTGGATATGTGCCGGCCCAGATTTCGCGGTTATCAGAGATCTGATCTGCTAGACTGGTTCTTTTTTACTTCTGTCCCCGGACTTGTCCATCTTGGTCTATCAGATGTGTTAGCTGAAATGATCTCCCCAGACTGACGAACAAGCCGGTACCTTGCGAGAATCTCCAGATTGCGCACTCGTCTTGCTGGACCCGAACTATCGGTTTGCAATCTCGGGCTGCTATATGTAGAGATAGGGGACAAGTTGATGAGAGTCGTCGTCAGCCGTGATTATGGTATGGAGTGCTGGCTTGGTTCTGTTCAGAGCAGCTTGTTGCAGGTTACCGGGATGGAGAAATCAGATGTCGTGAAGGAGAAATCTCCTGGGGTTTTTTCGTGTCTTGCGATTATCGACATGGCTGAAGCGATTCGAACGAAAAGTAAGTCATGACGTTCACTTTCACCTCCCAATTGCGTGTCTTTCCGAGAGCGCTGCTTCGTTGCTTGCTCAAAATGAAGACCAACAAGACTTGTGGGATAGGAGAATGGTCTCACAGCAGCTGATCCAAGCGAGTCTTCTGAGCGACACTCAGTCTCCAGATCGACACCTATAGATAGAAATGGTGGTAGGATGAGAACACAAGGCATCTGCTTACCGATGTCTCGGGGTCTTGCACGCGAATCGCATCGGTTGACTCAGAAGTCGTATCTCGGTCGACTAGTTTTTCACAAGATGGTGCCAGGTCTGAGTGGTGTTTGTTTCAACTTAGGATAGGTTCGGCGTGTGATGATAGCTTCGTAACTGTTCGGTGACTTTGAACCACTCCTTGTAGCTCCTACGCTGGGCAGGAACCTGTTTGTATTCGCTGGGATGAGTAGTGTCGGTCAGCCCTTCAAGCACAATCTTTGTTGTCGCAACTCGACAGAGAGCGGTTCCCCTGGTGAGCGAGATGGATACTTTCGGATTGCCGGCGTTTCATGTAAAGATCCATAGAGCATAGATTGATAGCTGACAATTTGGGCGTAAGGAGTAAAGAAGCACAGCAAAAGAAGACAGGCATTGCCTCAGCTTGGCATTCGGACCTACTCCTCACATCACCGCTCACACAGTGTCATGACCAGATGCAGCGCTTTTACATCAAGACAGTTCTTTGTCCTATGAGTTATCTCTTTGAGACGATTTTGGATCGCTCCATGGATGGATCAGCCACTGGTACATGATTGTTACATCAATTTGACCTTCTGAGTTGCGTCACGATCCTTGCCCGGCCCCCTCCATCTATTATCAAACCATCAACTACCGGTATTGGCTCTCTTTGATCTACATTCCATTTACTTCAGTCAGTGGTCCTATCTCGATCGTTAGACCCAGCCTGATTGCTGGAAGTTTCAATACGACTCTAGACCACACGTCAGTGCAGCAATTTTGATAGCATTGGTGGCAATCGTCGCTGTTTTCAGACGAGATGCACGAGTTCAGAGGGTCAAGGAGCGAGGGAACAAGGAGAAAACACAGATCAGGGGTAGTGGGCATCTATGATACATGAGCGCAGCAAGCTGCTGAAGCTATCCATTTCATAGAAACATCAATTCACGCCTTCCTCGACTTAGATGTGTCTAACCATGACCGCCAGATACAGAATCATTTCGTTCAAGAAGCACCTACCAAGGCGCATTGGTTGCGTTGACTCCAGGCATTCGATCCCATCTTGACTTACGATCTTTTGGTCGCATGTCCGATCGAGGCAGGGCATCCGCTGGTTCCTCCGTGGTCGTCAGTGTGTAGTGAGTCTCAGCGGCCCTGTCCATGAGCGTTGCGGCGAACGTGGCAATCACCTCGAAGGCCTCCATACAGCATGTCCATCTGAATGTTTCCTGCTCGAGATCTTGTTCCTTGCAAATGTCCAAGACATCCGTCAACTGGATAGTGAGACCTTGGAGCATATCTGGGTCGGACAGACGTCTTGGAGGGAGCTCTGGGAAGTGCACGCTTAACTTGGGCTCGATCTCGATGATCTCGAGCTTGCGACGGAGCGGCGAATGTCTGCTTGTGACGGAGTACATGTAGCGCTGAGCTGGCAGCTCGATTCCGGGAAGGTCTTCATTCATGCCGGGACCCTTGCCGAATTTTGCGTGTGGCTGCAGGCAAACCTTTGTCAACATGTCCACGATCTTTGGAGTGAGTGCGCCGAGGAAGTCGCTGACTTTCACCTCATGACCATCCTCATCTGGCATGTAGAAAGCATTGTTCTTCCAGAAGGAAGGAACCGCATAGAGTCTGGCTTCCTTAGACACAGCAGTCATTGCGAGCAAGTGTTTGCATTCTTTCTTGCCAATATCGATTTTTCCTTCTTTGCCTGTGACGGCAGCCTCGTAAATCATCACACGTAACTCGAATGCCAGATCGGGGAAGTTGCAGCCTGCTTGTACATCTTCGCTCGGGCAAATCTGATCTTGAACGCGGTTCATGATGAGGTGAGCTTGCTTGGTGCTACTGATGAAGTCAGTTTCTGCTAGAGTTGTGCCAAACTTTGCTCTTACTAACATTCGCTACAGTGTTTGAGATCTCTTATAAATTAGACGAAACGTGTGACACTACCCTGAGAAACGTAGCGCAGAGAAAGTAAGTTCATTACAACTGTTTGACTATTGTGCGCGTCGTGGTGAAGTGGGTTTCTATATGTGCTAAAATCTGAAACAAAACCTTCCCCAAGCCACTGCGTGAATTATTGGCACGTGCTTGTGAACTGTGTCATATGGCATAATTTGTATGGTGCGTGATGATTGAGTAGACGGAAAACTGGCAGGACACTTCATTCTAATTTAGCCGGATATCACAAAAACCTATCACACTCCGCTTTCATATTCAGGTCTTTCCAAACAGTGAAAAGTGGCCCCTTAGGCCTCAATACATATGACACCTATTGCAGATGACTTTCGCAATGAGAAGCGGAGTGATGCTCCCGGGGGGACTCGGTTCAAGGCAAGTCCAGGCTATCGTATTGCTGATACAGCAGGACTTTGTTAGCATACAGGAAGTTGTTGATCAGTCGGTAGTATTTGTCGCGTATGCCATCCTTAGGATCTCCAGTAGGCGGTAGTCCATAGTCTGCCGCCGTCAACTCTCCATCCAAAACACGAGCGAATTCTTCCAGCGCTTCTTGGATCCTTGCATACACCACATCTCCGAGCACGGGATTAAGGGGCACGCTGAATGTGTCAACGATGTCAGTCAATCTAATCTGGGTGGTGTCCACAATATCAAAACAATGCTTGACCCGATACACCTTCTCCGCTACATGCAGGATGCGCTCGAGCGTGAGTCGGTCTATGTTATAGTACATGAGCATCCCCGGAAGCTCGTAGCAATTCACGGCTGTTTCAACTATGATTCTCTGCATGTATTGGATCTTCATTGGCGTCAGACCATGATATAACCACCACCTCAAAGTTGCATCATTGTACCGCTGGCTGCACGGAACCAGAAAGTCGTTGAGTTGATAATAGGTTTTAAAGGCTTGTACGTGTTGCTGAGCAAGAAGCGGCGTTCTTGCAAAATCTACCTTGCTGACATCAATAGGATGAGACATGTAAAGAATCTTTTCCCAGAGGTTAGTCCAGACAGGGTAAAATCGCTGGTAGAACTGTTGGATATAGTATCGCTGGATCCCCTCATCGCCTTCGGCAAACATACAGTTCCGAATATTGTCAAGGAGATCCTGATTGGCTTTAGCTGCCTCAAGAGAAAGGTGGACGTTGGCTTGTTGCTGTTGGTCATACGTCGCTGGAGGAATATTAGCTCTTGCTTCGAGTGCAATCGTGTCTTGAAGCTCGTGATGAAGTTGACGAGCAGCTAAAAGATCAATGGCCCCGCTTTCATCGGCAGAGATTCTGTTCTGAAGCTCTTGTTGAAGTTGCCGGGCAGCAGAGATGTCGATAGCATCGCCCAGCGGGTCAAAACTATTGATGTTGAAGTTGGGATCGTGAACTCCTCCAAGAACATGGACAATCTACAGCCGATCAGATGATGCCTCATATATTGGAAATGGATAAGCTATACCCTTGAGATCAATGTCCTGCGTTGAGGAGGATAGGCAGTGAAGTCGTAGTCAACTGTGTAACGGGGAAGTCGAGACATGCTTTCTGGTATTTTTTCACAACAAAAATGCACGTACAGGTAATTTAAGTTTAGTCACGAATGCGACTCAAGTCGCATCATACACATATTGATTCGGGAACAAAGGTACGTCTTTGTTGTCAAGTCTCCGGATCCGGGATCGTGAAGAGATAAACTGTAAAGCGCGCTTTGTGCTGATACTGATGACTAGGGTCGCCCCAGAGGCTGTTTTACATGGTCAAGATTGCGATAGAGCGCGCAATGGCATCTGAAAACGATGGGCTCTAAACTTTCAAACTCCTCTGATAGCTAGTGAACATGATGCGTGTGGTATCATGATGGTAGCTGCGGTACTACGGAAACCTGACCTCAATTGTAAACCTTCCGAAGCTTTCTCAGGCGCTTGGCCTGTCTGGCGCTGATGGGAGCCGCCATCTCTGCGGCCAGCTTTGCCTCCCTCTCCCTGGCCTCCGCCTCCAGCCTCCTCGCTATGCCCTCCCTGAGGACCCTGTCGTGCTCCCCAACGGCGATATGCCTGAGAGGGCCATAGTAGGGACCGGTGCTGTCCAGGGCCAGCCGGACGTGACGGGGGATGTTGATGGCCCCACCAGGGTTACCATTGCTGGTGAGGCTTCGGCGGAGGTGCTCACGCAATGGCCACACCAGCGCATCCAGCATCCCCGCATCGTCAACGGCTATCTCAGGAAGGCGCCTGAACTGCACCAGTGGTACGAGGTGCACGAGAGCGGAGCGCTGCTGCAGGAACTCTGGCCATTGCATCACGTCTCTGACGACGCTGTCCTTCTTCCAGTCTGGCCCGTCGATTGGATAAGGGAAGGCGACGGTGACTTTGGTGAGGAACCGGGCCATCTGCTGGCCAGCGCTCGGGTGGAACATCTCGAAGAAACCGTATCTTCGACGGTAGTCGAGACGAATTTTGAGGTGGGGGTTGACGGAGAAGAGGTTGTCCCACGTGAGCTCACGTAGGAGCTTGTTGACGTCGGCGAGGGCAGGGGGACGCCATCCAGGGACGACATTGACAATGCCATCCATGAAGATGACGAACCTGGTGATCATAGTGATGATCTCGACTGCGAGATCCTGGAACGCTGCGCCTGGCTGTGAGTTGCGATGTCAGCTTGTTTCTTCAGCAAGGTTTCATTGCGATAACAGCATGCGCATTCATCTGGTACCTTGTTCATAGAAATGCTACGACTTGAGACAGTAGCATGTTGAGATAGGTCTGGGTACTGCTGTTGGGCAAGTATTAGCTTTCTCATCGATATTTGACTAAGTTTAGAATTGCATGCGCATGACTGCATACCTCAATGGGACTGCTGGTGGGTTTGGAAAGACTGCCATCATTTTTCAGGCGCTTAAGAGTCTCAGCGAGTCCGAATGAAGACATTTTCGATGGATCGATGGGAAGTGACTGTAGACGACCTAGTGCTGATTGAGGTGACAGACTTGAAGTACTCAATATGCGATATTCTTGAGATGCGCTGTGAGAAAGATAGGTGCGGTGAAAGAAGACTAGCCGTTTGGAGTGCTCCGCTACGAGAAGTAAAGTGAGAGCTTCTTATTGGGTGACCCTCGTGACTTGTCAAAGCAATGTCGAGTGTTCTTCCGTGGATAGAGATGTATGAGGCTTATTCGGAGGTGGAGAGATGCGCTGTATGAAAAGCAGCCGTATGGTATGATGTGCAACAAGAAATATACTGAGAGTCTCTTCAGCGACCCTTGGACCTTGTCAAAGCAATGTTGAATGTTCTTCAGCGAAGGAAGAGGTATGAGGCTGATTGAAGTGCGGACGAGGATCAGTCGAGGTGCAATGTCTATTGACTGCGATGTGTGATGGGTAGATGCGCTGTAAGCAGGGATGTCGTCTGAAATGATGTGCAACGAAAAGTATGCTGAGAAATTCTTGGGTGATCCGTCGAACCTGTCAAACCAATGATGGGTGATCTTCAGGAGATGACTGGCTTTGATTGAGTGTGACCGACGAGGATCAATCAAGGTAAAATGTCCACTAGACGCGCTGTAGAAACTGTAGCCGTGTGAAATGATATACGACGAGAAATGTACTGAGAGATTCTCGAGTGATCCGTGAAACCTGTCAAATCGATGATGGATGATCTTCAGGAGATGACTGTGTTCGACTGAGGTTACAGACGAGGATCAATCAAGGTCCAATGTCCTTTAGATGCGCTGTAAGAAGAGTAGCCGTCTGGATGAATATGCGACGGGGAGCATACAAGAGGAGTCTTGGTCATCTCTGAGGACTTGTCAAAGCAAAGATGTGTAATCTGCAGTGGACAGGGAACGATGTGTGGTGTTGTTTGCCAAGGACAAGAGTGGATTGGCCCCTTGACATAAGCTGCGTCGAACAACGGTGATGTTTCTTCCTCCTCCCTCACATCCACCATCATCATCAACACAACCATGCCATCTGCAGGCAGTGTGATGATTAGCATATTTTCTTCTAACTCTGATCACTTTTACCGCCTCCTACCATTAATCCTGGCCGAGTTTGCTCAGGACACTGGCCGGCGCACTCTCGCAAGTCATCAAAGCGCCATCATCAAAGGTATGATACGCCACACATCTCTTGACAGCGGTACAGTCCAGCTATTGACTGATCATCAGGTGAAGGCATCCGACAGCCCTCGTGCGTTACTGACAACAAGGTATGGGTGACTGGCCTGATCCTTGCGTGACGCGTCTGCAGGTTGCCAGAAGGCGACTCTACCATCACTGACCACGCGACTAGGTTTCACTTTACCAACACGAGTAGATCCACCAGACTGCCCTACGCAGGAGGTGAAAGGCTTCGGCTCGATGTCATGCTCGGTGCATGTGGTTGCACTCACACCGATGCGCACCCCATCTCGGCATTGCCAGCGTTCAGGATCCATTAATCTACACACAACTCGTCAGCATCCTGTATCGCGTTGAACACATGCAAACATCCCTCGAACTAACCTCTGATCACAAGCTCGCGGCTTTATCCAGCCATGTCTGACACAAAGGTCAACGCCCATCACAGCCTCACTACGCTCACAACGGACTTTCCTTCTCTCTTGTGAGTCTAGTGCGCGCTTGTAACATTGCCCATGCTGATTTCAAGCACAGCAATCACGACTGGAATTCGTCGAGGTCCCTCATGACAAGCTTCGATGGCGCTAGTGAGTCTTCGAAGGACCAAAGCGGAATGATTGGACATGACATGTCTGTTCGATGTTGCTGGGCAATGTCCACTAGCAATAATATCCCACCGTGTTCGACAAGGTATGTCTTCTCCTATGTCACAACTCCCAATTTCTTTGCATCCTCACCACCGCCTTGCGCAATCATCCATCACAAAACCGCATTCCGGGAGGCAAAGGAGCTGGGCGCCAAAGATCCATGGCTACCCTGTGTTACTACCTCCCAAGAATAAATCTTGTCATAGTCGCCATTGCACACCCGGCCGGCAAAGACACAAGGGACGCGAAGGTGTTCAACCTGGCGACGGTGTCGAGCACCCTCCAGCCCACAGGTCATCCAGCACTATAATATTTTTGGTCCTTCATCATCTTCCTTGTTTCACGCTTCATTATACGGCTCAAGTCATGTCATGCTGACTGTTCCATACCTTCTGCAGGTATTTAGCCCTCCGCAAAGGCTGGCCAGATGTTGTTCTGTCTGCACTCGAGGTCGAAGTAGATATTTCAAGGTAGGTGGCTCTAGGCTTTTCAGTCCACACCTGAGGGTTGCTGATCTTCACGACGTCGCTCCCTGTCTCAGACAGTGTCGTTCACAACATCTCCTTCTCTTTCTTTCGCCACTTCGCTTTCGTCCCGCAGCCCACACCATCACCTACACTTCACAATCATGGACCTTGAATGTGACTGGCGCAAGCCTGCCGGAGTCCACCCCCGCCGCAAGACAAAAGCTCACGTCTTCGCGGCTAAGAGACGCTCCAAGATCAAATCAGAACTAGAGCCATTGCACAATGTAGGCATTCAAGGCATTACCCTTGTCCCCTGCCAGGCACTTCAGTTCGCAGGCAAAGCAGCGACCGGCGTAGTACTCCATCGTGCGGGTTACGACGATGGCTTCAACGCCTACAATCCACCACCCCCACCCGCGCCCCCCCCCCCCCCCCATCTCCAGCACCACCACCACCACCAGCGCCCGAAACACTCAGGACGATAGATTACCCGTCCGGCAAAGAGTCATGCCTTTCGCCGCATGAATCAGTCCAAGAAAGATGATTTGACCAAAGAGTCATTGCACAACGACTTTGTCCGTCGCCGGTGAGAAGTCAATGATGCAGTCGTCCTAACCAACAACTGTGTCGAGACTTTGTGCCTACAGTCCCTCCTCCTTCCCTCTTTCAGAATGCTCCATAAGCATTCTCTCCAGAAAAGGTACGGTAAGTCGTCCTCCTCAGCTTTTCCACTTCCGCGTCGTCAAAGAACATGTAACAGAGCCGGTGTGCGTTGCCCGGAGATTAACAGACCAGGACAACCAAGAGCACTGTCGTCTTGGCTAAACGATCTCCAAGAACAACGATTGAGTCAAAGGGTCCCATTGCACACTGGGCCCGACTGCTGGCTAGAGATCAGCGACACGAGCTTCCACGCCGCTTGTGCCATGATTTCGTGCCTACAACGCCATACCCACTGCTTCCTCCTTTTTTTCTCCCCAGATTCGCCCTCGGCCGTCAGGTCTTGACAACCCACTTGCCAAGAGTTGGATGCTGGGCTTGGAACAAGCCTTCTCTTCACCCAAACGCACGAACACACGCCTCAGTGTGCGACCGCTTCAGAATGGTAATGATTGTGGTGCTGGAGTGTCTGAGTCGCGAAAACCTCTCATGCGGACGTGTCGGTGTCTTCGAGTACACAGACCCTGCAACCATCGCAGCTCATCCTGCTTCGCATTTGGTTTGAATGCTTTGGCAGAGGTTGATGTGTTGGACGTGCTACTCCAGGAAGTGGTCATCTATCCAGATAGGCACGAGGTAAGTCAACCCATTGCTCTCGATTGATCGCATCTCGGCACCAAGCAAAGCAAGACTTGCTACGCTTGACACAGTAAGACACCCAAAATACCTGATGGCAAACTGTCTGGCGCAGGAGTCACTGCACGAGACTGCCTCGAAAGTGTCGTTGGTGGCTTCGAAGCCTAGTTCCGGGACTTGTCTATGACTTTGCCGGCCAAGATTCCTGCCACGCATGTAAAACCTGTTCCCCAGACAAATGCACTGGACCTCGAGGTGTTCTACACGCTTCAAGGTCTGCGGCGAGAAAACACCGACGCGATCCTTCCCGAGCAAGACGTCGCCGGTCCTTCGTGCCCACATAACCCCATTCTCCAGCGGCCTGCATATGAGCAGTCTCCAAGTCTTCATCATCGTATCGGGTTTGGGCATCTCTTTTTCTTACGGGTGGCTTGAAACCTAGACCCGGGATTGATCTATAACTTTGCCGACAAAGATTCCTGTCACGCATGTAAAGGATGGTCCCAAGACAAACGCACTTGGTCTCGAGGGCAAACTGATACTTCACCCTTCGAGATCTGCGGCGAGAAGATACCGATGCGATTCTTTCTAGGCAAGGCGTTGTCGCTTCTTTGTGCCCACATACTCATCTTTCGTCGGTCTGTATATGAGCAGCTACCGAGTCGTAGTCATCGTGCCAGGTTTGTGCGTTTCACTCCCCTATTACCGGCTTTGAATCCTAGATCCGGGAGCTATATCTAAGCCCTTGCCGGCCGAGAGCCCTGCTGGCAAGGAAAACCCGCTCCCCAGACAAACGCACTAGGTTGAGAGGCGAACTTGATACTTCACACCTCAAGACCTGCGGCGAGAGGATACCGAGGCGGTCTTTTCCCAAGGACGTCATCGGTTTTTCGTGCCTACAACTCCCTTTCCTGATGGACTGCATATGAGCAGCTATTGAGTCTTAGTGATCGTGGCAGCTTCGAGCATTATGTGACCAGTTGACCAGCCAGTTGCCTTTGGCAGTCAGGGCATGTGCCAGTGACTCTCCGACATTGGAAGCATGTCGATACTACATGATTTGGCCCATAATAAGGAGAGTAACTTGTCTAGGAGCCCTTGCCTGCAATTCCACTCCGGCCGCTGGACCAGAGTAACAACGCAACTCCAGCTCCAAGTTTCTTTGGCGGTCCTTCCACTGATGACCATGTATAGCAGTAAATACGAGCGATGCTTCTCAATGGGACAGAAGGACTGCTTCTAGGAGTAAAGGAACGGACCGCTGACCCAGATCCTGGTCCTCACAAAGAAGGATATATAGACACTTTGCAGAGAGCACTACAGGCATCCGATAGAAGTCTTTCTACGTCTTGTGAAAGCGGTAGATGGGATTCGCTGGCGGTTGCCACAATCCTCATTTTTCTTTCCTTCCTTCCATCTCTTTTTCGCGACCAACACAAGTCCCATGATTCTGAGCCTTAAAAATCTTTGACCTGTCCATCTCTTGAGCTTTGGAAAGAAAGGAGCAGACAATCGAAAAAAGAAAAGGATGGTTGGCTTGATAAGCTAGTACGGACTGAGGATCTCATCGATTAACCGAATCTCCGCCGCTTCATCCTAGCCTCATGTGCAGGCAAGCTGATGCGAACGTATATATGTATGTATATATGGTATGGTCCTCCAATAGCGTGAGTACTGCCGCCAACGACCTACACCAAAGAGATCCCGAGGTTTAGCCAGACCGCTGCCATGAGCAAGTTCATGTGTCGTCAGTCCTCTAACAAAACATCTATACATGGAGCGCATGAAGTCACTGCCCTTGCCCTTGAGCGGCTGGTTATCGGTGGCTTTGCTTGCACGGGCGGTGCTTTGAAGGGCGGCAGACTCGAAGCACTTCCTGAGTCATGGATGCTGTCGACATTTGGACGGAAAGCAGCATAACGGACTGAAACATGGAACAAACGGATGATTCTCATAGGTCAGGCCATTACTGTCGGTAACGATAAAACGGCAAGGTGTGATGCTTGATTGTGAACAGCAATGTTCTGGCTCAGCTCGTGACTGCGAAGACGCTCATCCTTTTTTCCAGCGGTCCGAGGGTAGGATTGACATGCGCTCTCCAAGCTAGACTATGTGTTCATATTGCTGACGATTGAAGAGAGTTGATTGGAAGCGCGGGGTTGGTGCCAATGGTAAATGGCGAAGATCGGTGGCGACACGCGCAGTCAGTCTCTTGGAGCCTGACAGTGACCTGGAAGTCGAATCTGCCGGCCTACAAGGTCGATCCTGATGCTCAGTCATGCACACGGAGCGACTGAAGAAAGGTTGATGTTTCAGATAACAGCAGGGTAGACAAGAGCGCACATGATGCCCCAGACGATAATATAAACGGAGAAACCGACTATGAGATCCAGCATGGTGAGAGCAGCTCTTACGGACTACCTGGCAGATTGCTTGTTTCGATGCTGGTATGAGATGGCGATGAATTTACGCGGTGTGGGCCTCACGAATGGAAGAGGCAAAAGCAATGTAAGGCACTCAGCAAGCAAGAATGAAGTTCACGAGCCAAGGCGTGATGCTGCGGAAGGTTGGCGCGGGGAAGAACGGAGGGGCGGAAAGGCTTTCTATCCCGCCCACTGCAGACGAGGTAACGTACTCATGCAGAGAAAGTTGTGGTTGCTAAGATCATACAGCTGAAGTGTCACAGTGAATTATAGCGAGAGGAACGAGGCAGAAGCAAATTTCAAATTCGGGCCTTCAATTACGGGGTCCGATTAACTAGGGCACCCTTCGAGCGAGGACACTGTACGACGCCTCCTCTCTACCGTCACCTTTCACCGATCCCTTTCGAGTGGTGCTCTACCTCCATGTTGGTAGTCGAGCTCAGGGGAGCCCGCCGACAGCATCCTCGTAGACCGACTCAATGTGGTCGAGCTGCTGGTACATACTAGGAGCGTTAGGCTCCTCGTCGTCCGAGAACTCTCCGAGCAGGCGGGAGAGACGCTCGATGGTGGCGGCGTGCTCAGCCGCGATGAGCTCTTTTGCGACAGCCTGTTCATGGGCTATGTCGTTCAGCAGGGGACGTGGGTCAGGGACATGGGTGAGAGCGAGTTCAGCTTCCTTCATGGCACGCCCGAGCTCATGGGCCTTGTCCCAGACCTTTCCGACGTAGACGTCCACGTCAACCGGGCCGTTGTTGGGAAGGGTGTAATATCCGTGAAGTGTGGAGTCTAGAGCAGCGTAGCCACCGCCGCCGGCGTTGAGACCAGAACGCATGATCATGGTCAACATGAGGCGCAAGCGATCTTCTTCCATGTGTGCATCCTCGGCCCTGCAAGATGTCCATTAATTCTGAACTTAATCAGCAGCCAGAAGGTGATGCGACTACTTACATCTCTTCTCCTTTGTCCAAGGCTGCGATGATGAAGTCATTTCCGCCGTCGAGGAGCATCCGGCGACGATGCTGGTACCAGTCGTCTTCTTTGTTCAGCTTCTGGACTTGGTCTGCAATTGCAGCGAACATCTGCCTACAGATTGAGTGTCAGCAGTCTATCGAAAAGCCGAGATATGATCAATGGTGGGCATGAGCAACAAAAGTCGAACGCATATGTGACACACTCCGCGGTTGTCACCAGTGTTACGCGTATGACCGACGGTAGACCTCTCCACTGCGATGGATGCGTACATGAAACAGATCGTTCGCGAAGTTGGATGGAAGACTTACTCGCTATCACCACGTCCTGGATCAGTCAAGTTCTCGGAGCCAGACTCCGAATTGTTGATGTCAGTGACGGTACAGGCTTCAGCAGCAGGGGCGGGTGGAGTTGCGACGGCCTCACGACCGGACTTGGTTTTCCTGACCATTGTATGGAGTTGTTTGGAAGAAAGATGTGTTGTAGAAGGAAGAGGACCTGCGAAGATCGATGTGTTGGCTGAGTGTGGATGAATGTGGTGTGTAGAGAGAAGAGGGAGAGGAGAGAGCGCAGCTGCAGCTTCATGAAGTACGCGCACCTGCCATTTGCAAAGTCAGCAAGCGCGGCCAAAACAGGACGCACTAGGCAACAAAGCACAGGACTCCTTCCGAGAACAGATAGGATAGGCTATGTGGCCTCTTTCCAGCCATCACTCTGTGTTGTGATGGCCGGACAAGATGGGCATTTGCGTGTGCCTCAGAATGGTTCCAATGGTACCAATTCGCGGTGTCCGCATTTTGCAAAAGATGCATAGTTACCACACAATCTCTCTACATGACGCAGAACCGTACGGTAGAGTATCCCGTATGCGAGGAGCTCTAGAGAGTAGCCAGTAGCTGTGGATATAGTTCATCTGGTTTGTGTTGACAGCTCTAAGTAATCACACCACAGTCATGGTCCGATCAAGCACCAATTTTAGGGTATCTGGGATGCGCCGGTAGGTAAACTGAACAGCGCAAGAAGCACTCTCTCTCTCAATCCATTTATACCCATTCCTTGCCAGACACTGATGCTGTCGACCAATCTCAGGAAGCGCAAATGTGATCCGTGGCTATCCACATAACTGATACTGGTCTGCATTGCTGCTATGGTAGACTCAATAGCACATCAACACTGCCATACAAACATAACAAGCTTTCACAGTACTACGTCCGATTCTATACGTCAGCAGCAGCGTGTCCCTTCGGCTTTTCATACGGAAGACCTTTTGGCCAGACTCTTTCACACCACCTAGCGCAAGACGCGACACCCTATCAAGTCCAGACACAACAGTAGCACAGACACAACAGAGTAAGCCTGGTCCGCATCAAGCGACTTGTGCCTTCCCATTGCTCGGTCTGCCTCACAATGCCTCCCAATCCTATGCCATGCTGATTGAAACACTGCCACCGCCCCTCAATCACTTCTCAGAATCACAAAGTACGCAAGGTGATCTCACCAGCGGCAAGCCAGCAGCTGTCAGGGCCCCTGCTCCTCCTCAGCGGCATTTGGTTTGGCACTACCACGGTGCTGTGGCGTGGCAAGGTGTCACAACAAAGAAGGATCAGATGACAGGATCCACATCTTCTGCCTTCGTGGCAGGCTGACAATGTGTGCACATAGGAACTTGGGCGAACGCTCGACAGCACAAACAACTCTCTGCTATCCTCACAACCCCAGGCAATACCCATCGACATACTTCAAGCGGTCTCTCACAGAATCAGATAAACAAGAGGGCAATTTCATCTGCAGCAGAGCAGCCGCCATCGTAGTGATCCGCTATCCTTCGTCAGGGTCGGGCAGGCTGATGCTACCATGCGGCTGTAAGGATAGCATGATACCTCAAGACGCAAATCTTCATCTTCGGCCTCAGTGGCAAGCTGACTATGTATAGGCCATACAAGAAGAGCAGCGAGTGTTCCAGCATTCTCCCTTTCTTGTCGGCGCCAGACAGATCGTCGCATTCCATGAGCTTCGTGATGTGGCTGGAAAAGCATGAGCTCGAGGGATGCAAACCTCTAAGGTTTGTGGAGAGTAGTCACAGGCAATACAGCGGACTTTAACCCAAACCGACCAAGCGTTCCATGCCCTCCCAATTACACGCAATAGCGGTGAAATAGACCCAAACGCTCTCCACGATACAGAACACGACGAATGTCTCACAAGCAGCAAGTCGGCGATGGTCCTCCTGAACGCCAGGTATTTCACCGCTGGCAATGACGCCACAGCATGATTTGTGGCAGCATTGCAAGTAAGATAAGCTCGAGGAATGCAGAAATCAGGCGCAGTAGCAAATTGACTATGTACAGATCGCTTAGCGCACGCTGAGCCATACGGTCGGCCTGCCTTTGTACTTCTGAGCCTTCACAATAACGATCACCATTTCAAAGCTCTTCTTGGGACCACAGGTACAGAGGCAGTTTCACCAGCGGCAAGGCAACCAGCGCGGCACCCCACTCCTCCTTTGGCCTGGGCACATGGTCCTTCTTTCCGATAACAAATAGAACGCTGTAGCCACCTTGATCGCGCCGTTCTGGTCTGCCACGCCGGCATGAGATCAAAGAGTGAGCTCGTACAACACAGATCTCCAAGTCTATTCGGCAAGTCAACCACGTACTGGCTACTCCGCGTACATTTATCCAGCGTGCCTTCTCATGAGTCGAAAAAGCTTTGCAACCCCGGGAAACCATTGCCCTCATAGCAAGCACTACGATATCCCCCGCGTACACTGCATAGAAAGTGCCGTCCTACATAAGCCTCCTCGTGCTCCTCCTCCGGCACCTTTATGGGAACTACAACTACAAGCAAACTTGCCAATGCCGTGACTGTTCGGTAAAGTACCCACGCACGAGGATCAAAGAGCAAGCAAATCTTCTGTCTTGGCATCTGGGATAGCGCTGCCATCACATCAAAGTACCCCTTCTCATCTTGTTACGAGCATTCTCGATCAGACTCAGACGGAATGACATTTCCACGGTCAATACACCAGTATTTGTAGCTAAAGCTTTAAAACCACAATACGTCTTTGTTTTGACGTGGAGAGAAGTGCAGCATCATAGCTCAGAGTCAAGAGAACACTTTGCTCGTCTTTGCAAGTCAACATGATCAGTCTTGGGCAAAGGAGAATCAAGTGTACAGCAAGGTCTTATGACTGGGTATACACCGTTGCAGGAGTGCAATAGTCGATGATTGTAATGCTTTTGATCATCACGAGGCAACATCCTAGACAAGTCACGGGCATGGCGGGCAGTAGACATAGCTGTACAATGAGCTGGTGTAGGACATGGTAGAGTCCAGACGCTCGTGATACTAACTGTTGTAGCAGAGTCCTCATATTGGGTGTCACGGTATCATTCGACCTTTACGCGCATACAGTCACGCAAACGGACATGCAATACAGTAGGTTTGTTGGACAGAGAGGTAGGAAGCAACACATTACGCATCATCTTACACAGCACAAAAGAAAAAGATTGGTGGAAAGCTATTCCGTTTTGGGGATATTATCGAGACATTTGCAACTTAAATCAACCATCGCGACTAGCCAGCATTGACTTGGGAGTAGTCTCAGTGTTGCAAAGGTTATTCAGCAAGTAGAAAGAGAGATAGAGAGACCAGGGAGGAGAAGAAAGGAAGCACCATGACCCCAAGACGAATCTTCCCTGTGATTGTTTTGCCCTCTCTGCGCACTCATCTTCCATCCGTCAAAGTTTCCAGCTGGGCGTCCATGCCTTTCCATCCTATCCATCTCCGGCCGTGCAGAGAGTACCAATCTCTCTGTCCTCTGATCGTATTCTCCTTGGGCATATGTTGGCATCCAAACTCAAACTCCAATCCGCCTTAAGTTGGTTGAGTCAAATCCATTTTGGGTAGGTAAATGCAGGATCAGGAAGAAAATCATGCAGAGTTTGAAGAAGGATAAGGAGGGCTGCTTCAGTCAAAAAACACAAGAGATGTGGAAGAGGTGTATGGGAAGAAAGGTATATGATAATGCCGTTGGTAGAAATTGCTGGAACGTGAGAGTCGTAATCATTTCGGTCGTCCATCTGTCTCTAAGCAGGTTGATGAAGGCGTGTGGGAAGAGAGAAGCGCATGCACATATTGACATGGCTGAGAGTGAATAGTGTATTTGTAGGCAGACCAATAGCAGTGGGAGAAATTCGTATGTATGGAGATCTTGCTTGTAGATGTACCCGCACATTTGATGCGATCAATCTTTTGTGCCAGATCAAGCTGTAAAGGGTGATCTGGAGACTGATCTATGCACTAGATGACGGAATGTATCTACTTCTTCTGATCTTGGTTGAGGTCCATGTTTGCGAATCCCCTCATCCAATCACTGCCACCGACAACATTAGGAAGAGGAGCGAGGCGAGGCTGTGGAACACGATTCTCTGCAAAGGGAGGGCCGTGGTCATTCCAAGGCTGGTGCGGTTGCGGATAGCCAGGAGGGCTTCCAAATGCAGCATACTGTCCCGATGCACCAAGATAAGGACCGCTACCCATGCTTGCAAAGTTCTGCGGGGCTGGCGAGGGCCTACTGATTGCAAGGTTGAAATTAGCTCCGCTGGTGGCTTGACCCTGGTTTTTATTGTTGCTGTTCTGATAGCCAGGGCGCGGATTGAAGCTCCTCGGAGTGTCCACAGGCAGTGGAAATCCGCCCCAGGCAGTGCTATTGCCATTGCGCGGGGGTTGTAGGTTGACACTTTGATGATGGTCTGCAGCTCGGGGAAAGCCAACGTTGTCGGCATTCAGCCGAGAAGTGAAGGGGTCACTACTTGGGTTCAGACCACTCTGAGAGAGGTACTGATGCTCGTTTGCCTCTCTGTGAAGTTCTTTGTAAGTGTTCGAATTGGGGTTCATGGAAGGAGGAAGAGCGCCATCAGGGTCAGGGTCGTTGAACGGATTTACGTGCTGGTCCATCGGCGTGTCGCGTCCCTCCATGGCTCCTGGACCGATAGAGGAGGGCGGCTTGTTCGCTGGAGATGGATAGGTCTGAGGGTTGATAGCGGACATCCAGATCCGGACCTTGTACACCTTATAAAGATCTGTGACCAGAGCGTTGAAGTTCACGTAGTCTTCAGCGTAGAAATAGAAAGTGAGTTTCTTCCAATCGATTTGGAACTCGGCATCAAGGATCTCCATCTTACAGCCATGCTCGCGAGCCTTTTGTTGACACGCACGCTTGGCTTTGGCCTCATTTCCTTCTTTCTCGCGCAAGTTCGCGATCTCGTGATTGAATGCTCGGCGCTTGATCATACGCGGCTTGATATCGTGGGCATATGCAGCATCATTCGCACCCATGCCGAAGCGATCACGTGTCGCTCTCATTGGGTCCCTCTCCTTTGGTCCTCTCTGTGCAAGGAGACCGCGAAAGGTCTGGGCATCAGGGGCGTTGAGGTCTTGATTGTGACGAGAGAACATCATCAACCAACGGAAATGCTCATCCAATGCCTTTTCTTTCAGCTCGCGCGCTTTTGTCCAACTCACGCGAGCATGAGTGACGGTTCCCAAATCGTAGCCACGATCTGCCTCCACCATGACTAGGTCGCCCTCGTTCACTTCAAGTCCAGTGCTAGGCTGCACGTAATAGATGTCGGCGCGCGCGCACTTGAAGGCGACAATGTAAAGCGGTGTGTCGTACCCAGGGCGGCCAAAGACGTGCTGGACGACTCCTTGGCGGTTCTGCCCTGCTAGGGTGCGCTGTATCGGGAAATCCATTTCGGGCTGCGTGCTTTCAATCTGGGAACGCACGGCTGGGCCAGTACCAGAGAAGTACGTCTGGGCGTATGTGCGGTTGTGCATATCTGATTGTGCCATACTATTCTCCAGCTGCGCAGCGTGTTGTTGGAAGGCTGACTCGTTCGTACCCTCCCGTGTGTATGCAGCAGCATTCTGATTGAACGGTGCTGCATCTGCGGCAAGGGAGCCTCTGCGGGTTGGGACGTCGGCAAGACTGTGGCGGCGACTGAACGAACCATCGTCCATACGATCCATCCTCAGTGAAGTTTGCCAGTGTGGTCGTGATGTAATTCCTTGTGCTGTCTCAGCGCCGGGGTCAGCAGAGTGAAGTGGGCTCGCTCCATACTCCATGGCAGATGGCTCAGTCGCATAGTGACGTAGCTGGTTCTCATCGCTTGGTAGGGATGTATCAACATTGTTCAAATGAGAGTACAGAGCAGTGTTGTAAAGACGAGGGCTGCCCAGAGGAACACCAGCATCAGAGCCTTCATCGTCGCCTTCATGCACCTCATCCAGTGTTGGGGCATGTTCGACTTCGTTGAGTCTGGATGGCTTATGCTTGACAGTACCAGCATTGGCTCTCGCGAGCTCAGCCTCCATCTGCCCCACGCTATAGGACTGAGAACGGTAGGTTTTCGGCGTTGGGTGAAGGGGGATGGAAAATGGGATTAGATCGTCCAAGGGGTCTTTTGTGCCTAGGGGGCTGCGGCCTTCACCGCGGCTACGACTTGGAGCAAGAGGTGACCCAATGGGAGCGTCTTTCCACAGCTGATTGACGCTGCTCCAAGCGCTCGTGGCTCCGTTGGATGGCACCCGTGTAAGACCGCTCCCGATGCCGCCCCAGGGATTGACGGTCGTATCTGTAGATGGCGTCACTGGCTGGGAGCCATTACCGGAGCCAGGGAAACCAGTAAAAGATGGCTTGCGTTTGCTATCGGGTTGCAACTCGCTCAAAAACGAGGTACGTCTAGGTGGTTTGGATGCAGGAGCTACACCAGGTTGGCTGCCCAACGAAGTCACAGACTTGATGAGTTCGCTTTCGTCCTCGGAAGAAATGACGGCATTGTCGACATCGGTGGTCACGCGGTCAGGCATCATCACCTTCGTCTTATCAAAAGGAACGAGGCCCTGACCAGCGCTCTTGCGATGGGTTCCAAGAGACATAACGCCGTGTCGCGCTTGCTGTCACGTGATGGACTCTGAGAGGTCGCAATTACAGTAGCGGCTTAATCTTCTCGTGGAAGTGTAAATTTCAGGCGGGCTGCAAGATGTGTAAGTGGACGCAACGGTTTTCAAAGCGAAACTGAAACTCACCGAGAGAAGATTGCGAATCCTAGAAGGCAATGTAGGCTCTAGATCTGGACTTCGAGATCTCAGGTGTAAGTAATCGAAACGATATGTAAGGAGATTCGATGGGCACTTGGGTGTGTTCGAAAACAAGCTGATGCCTATGGACTGTTTGCTGCCACTGAGTCTGGTGTAAAGACGTCGTGTGACAGATGCCAAAGCTGGAGATCAGGCGCTTGATGAGTGGATGTAACCTGTTGCTCACACAAGCAACACAGCTCGCGTATCAAGCAGTTTGGCTCTCGCCTTACCTAGGGAGCGACAAACTGATGATGCAGATTATGGGAGATAGGTGGAAAAGGAACTTGATGGGGTTGCGACAGAAGAGTGTGTGAGGTAGGACAAGGAAGTGACTAGGCGCGTGATGCGCGTCAGAGACGGCAGTTGCGGAGTGTAAGTAGCAATTGGCAGGCAGTTACGCTTCCTATCTCTCAACTATTAGCGCATTTTCGACCGCAATAGGCAAAACCATGATGTCCTTCAACATGGACACCGGAGTTAGATCCGAACAAGGCCTACGTGAGAGCCATAAGAGCCAAAGTGCTAGGTAGAAAAGCTTGGGCGGATGCGGTGGTGACATACCTTTCTTGTACACCGCGAGCTATACGGCTGGCAACGGATGGCAATCTCAGCAAGAGCTGTACCACAGAAGTCTCGCGAAGCCCTCAGATACGATCCAGGCGTTTATGTTTCTATGATCAGCTGGATGCGTTGGTGGTCGTAGTGTCTGAATAGCCGTCTTGATTAGCATATGAGCCTCGAGTGAACATGATCCAATGCAAACGAGCTTTGAACGTGACCTAAAGACATCCGTAACTGGCCATGGTATCTTAATGCGCTTTTCGGTGCACGGTATATCACGCGAGCCTTGTGGCCGAGAGAGGAGGCCTTCGAGGAATGGTCTTGGCATAACGGGAGCAGAGCGTTTCGCCCACGCCGTCTCTCTCTCCCAACACCGAACACGACCCTCCAGAGACTTGGACGCCACGGATACAACAACTTACCTAATATGTTTCTTTCGTTCTCTTGTATTGCAAATGTCCTTCTATCTATCAAATTGGTCACTGCTCGCCGAAGATTTCATGTCAGCAACTCCGCCACACGCACATCTGCCTTGAAGACCAGCAAACAAGGTGGAGGGAGCGTACCTTTATCCCAGAAGCCGTTCTATTGAAACAAATCGTAAAAGAGAAAGAGTGTCGTCTACAGTAGTATAGTCCTTGAAAGAGACTGCGGCAATAGGCGCGTAATTTGCGGGTTCTTCTATACCAAGTCAGCATGTGGAGTCATTATATACTGACCAAGCAGTATCGACAACGCCCAATACTCACACTTCCGGGTCTTGAAACAAGAAAAGCAAATGGTGTCAAACAAGCATGTGCAAGTGGCAATGTATGCCTGTTTTCTTTGAGTAATCACAAGGAACCGTTGCTTCGCCGGGCTTTCAGGCCATGAACCATACAACAACAACACCCCTCAAGTTCAGCAAGAAGCCCAGCTGAGGCCTGCAATGAGCAACCCGCAACTATTTCAAGGACTGGGGTTCGTCAAAGAAGACAGAAATGAGAGACAGTCTCTCTCGTCGGGTGATATGGAGTTGCCAGGTGGATCTGGATTCGCCCGGGCCCCTAATGTGGGGAACGGGGCACGCAGTGGTGATGCCGATCGATACTTCGGGCGGGGGCGAAACCTTGTCAAGTCGCCGCCAATTATGAGACAATTGCCTTGCAGCTGCACGTGTTACCGGTCCAATTGGTCGTGTCAATATGTCGAAATGTTGCGCTCCTGAGGGCAAGCCAAATGGCTGAATGGGAATGGAGAGCCCATGAAGAAGATATGGAAGAAGACAAGAGAAGCAAGACGAGGTTTCGAGTGGCAGCCGTCAAAGCTAAAAAGCGAAACCATGCCTGCCCAAAAATGCGGAGTGCTCTCTCAAAGTCGTTTTGGGTCGAGGTCTCGTGCTTTGCAGCCACGTTACTAACACCAATCACCTTCGTTCCCCGGCACTGCACGGTCCAGGCGAGCCACTCTCTCTGCTAAAGTCCTAATCCTTATGAGTCTCCCCCGCTTTCGTGAATTGCAGGTGCGACATGCTCTTTGACATGCCAAGACCTCTTGTCAGGTGAGTAGCTGCATTGTACAAGATGGGATTTGGGAGATCTGTAGCCTCGTTCGATTCACGCCTCTTCGATTGCTGGGGCCTTGCTCTGTCTGGCATGGTACGAGTACAGTACATCGTCAGCGTGTCAGGCCATACTAGCGTCCAAAGTGGATGCAGGTTTCCCGCAGCGAGGCGTGAGAACTATGGCAATTGTACCAGGAGCCGCACTTCCACCCAGTAGTTCAATCCTTCAGACTAATTGACAGGGTTGTTCCATAGAACTATATCAAGGGCTTGCTTGCAGCATCTCGAGCCCAAACGTTGGTCCAGCCAGAAACGGCCAGCCTTAACGGTTCACATGACCTCGAGCAAGGCGTAAAGCGCCAATTGGTCAGACCAAGTGAGAGCCTCAATGCTCTAGCGGGACATTCTTGAAGGTTCCCGGGCGGGAGCATGCGGGGTGCAGGCAAGACAGTAGTCCCTGTCCTGTCGGCACAGGGCCGAGTTCCCTGCATCTTCGCCTATCAGTCCATGTCTATCGAGTTTGTCGCCTCGATCGCTATAGCTCCTGCTAACTGCATGGTGGGACGCACACGCAGTATGCTTTGGAATTGGTCAAGAATCAGGATGATGTGGTCTAAGTAGCAATGTCAAGCAGAGCCGGGGACAATTGGTGGTGGGAGCGGCTCGAATGGCACTTGGTGTTATACCGCATAACCACACAGCATGTGTATGGACTCAGCAAGCCGCCTCTGGCAACAAAACCCCGCTCCATGCTATCTCATGACTCTCCGTTGAGGCTTCATCCGGAGATGGGCAACGCCTAGATGCTATTTACAGCTAGTCGACGTCTAGAATGGGGAGTCCTCGAAAGTCATCGAAACTCCGGCCCATACTCTTGATGGCTTTCATAGCCTGATCTCTTCGTAATCGCATTGTCTCCTCCTTCGTGACTAAGACAAAGTGGTAAGTCAGAAGCGGAGTCCCTTCCTCAACAGAGTACTTTTTGGCCATGTCTGGATCCGAGACTGTGGATAGGTCAACCACGAGTGACTCTTTGACACCAAACACAGGATCAGATGATTCATAAGGATCACCTCTTGGATACAAAGCGCTGTGTAACGTCAGTCTGTGATACCACGATTGGCAACATTTTGTGGCTTCGGAGCGTCAAGCCTTATGCACGATTAGAAGTCTAATTGTGCTCTTCACCACGACGCCGCGACCCCTGTACAATCTTACGAAATTGATCGCACAATATCAAACACTTCCTTCTATTCCAAGTGGAACACACCTGGCCCCATTGTCTCAACCTCTTATAACAAAGGGAAGTTTGTGCATGCATGAATAGAAGAACATGGTTTGGGCCCTGCCAGAACCTCTATTTTCAAAGCATGTCACGAACAAGATGGCAGGTCAAAGCAAGGAAGCACAGCAGGACTCACGTTATCAATGGGTCAAAGCCTTTCGCGTCCAGCATGAAATGAACGTGACCTGGCCGATTGGGATGTCTGTGCAGCAGGTCCAGCATTTTGGCGACCGGGCCATCGGTGGGTATGGGGTATGAAACGGGCTTGACGGCTTTGAACCAAAACGATCCGTCTTTTCCAGAGAAGAGTATACCACGGCCATCTGGGCCATCGCGATCCGGGTATTGCACGTCGTAGTTGCCGTGAGAATCTCCTTCCCATACATCGACTTTTACGCCGGCGAGAGGGGCCCCTTTTGTATCTGAAACAGTGCACAGTACCAGCATTGGTATGCCATCTGGATCTTTATGTATCGAGTAGCCATTGTCGACGGTTTGCGCATCATGGGTGTGGAAGGGGCCAAGGACTGTTCCTTCGGTTGAGCGTCCGGCGCGTGGGTGGTCAATCGAATCAACCAGAGCTGAGAGGCCCAGCGTGTCAGACAGGAGAACCATCTCTCGGCGTAGCTCCGTGCTTTTCTGTCCGACATCTGTGAGGAAGTCGAGTCCAAGCATCCACTCATCTGTTGAAAGACGAGTTTCTCTGGCAAAGTCGTGGAGATGCGACACTAGGCGCTCCAAGATGTATCGCACGCGCGGATCCGGGCATTGGCTGTTGATGGCTATGACGTTCTCGGTAATGTTTTCGGAGGTGAGGTCTTTCATCTTGATGTTGATGATTTGTGGGTGGTCGGGTCGTCTCTGGCGGTGTTCACTTCTGTGATTTGAGTCCAGCGGCTGTCTGGCTCACGAGTGTACTATGCTACCAAAGGCAATGGCGCAGCAGGGCATGCTGACCTACTTGTACTCATCAGTGGACCACAAGGCCCCCAATCTCGGCAATTACTATGTCCCACGGCAGACATGAGCGCAGTTGATGAATAATGAGGGGCAGATGGGTGGGCTTGTGGGGAAGGACAGAGCCCCACGAGATCAACAACCGGAGCTCGTGCCCGACATAGCACCATCTTCCCACAATAATCACTGCACCTCTTTTCACAGAGTCGCTTTGCTGCACGGGATAGTAGACACACGTGAGTGGACAACGTGGATGCTACGCAGGTGTGAAAGTCTTGGTAAGCTGTCCTATGACAGACAGACATACTTTGACACGCCCAGACCACCCACAGCGCAATGCAACATGCAGCTTAAACACAATCACGTAGAATTACTCGACAGCTCTTCCCTTACCAAGGCTTTTCTTCGTCTGCCCCAGGGAGACTGCGATCCTTGAACGCGTTGGTCACACGACCTGGCTCATGATCACCCAACAGAGGACAGCAGATCCTCAATTGTGCGGCGACCGAGGCGCAGAAGGAAGATGCGTCGAGAAACAACAGCCTTGACATATATTAGGCAACATGACACATGACAACAGCTAAGTTTCCACATCTGGTTCGAATACCAGCCAAGGCCCACAAACATGTACTGAGGCAAGATATACCTGACGACTAGCGTGACAAATGATCACATTTTGGTTACCTCCGCAGTCTCATCTCAACATTGCCAAAGTATCCATGGTCAATACGCGTGCCCTGGGTGTTCGAGGTTTTACGCCAGCCTCACCGCGTCCCTCACCAACCACACATTCCTGGAAGGCCTCTGCGCTTTTCCAGCAAATGGCGTTCAAGCCGCAAGGATAATGGTCGAACACATTACCAAGGAGCGTCGACCCCGTCGTAGACATTCGGTCCACCCTCTCCCTTTTCAGCTCCAGGCTTTCCATGCTCCCATCCCTCGACCTTGATGTTCAGAAACCTCCCACTGTCCTCCTTGGTAGCCTTGCGCAACACATCTAACGTAGCCTTGGCGCCCACTGGGACATCAAGATCGGCATAGGAGGAACCCAATTCTGTCTTGAGCCAGCCGGGACTTATCATAATGACCGCGAAGTCTTCGGGCGCAAGGTACAAGGACCATTGCACTGTCAGCATGTTGACGGCTGCCTTTGAAATCCTGTACGCTGGCTGCGCAGTCCCGTAGCTGGCGGCTAGTGCCAGCGATCCTAGTGTCGAGGTGCTGGGATTGAAATCAGCCATAGGCGAGCTAATAAGTGGATGTCTATAACTCACATGTTGACAATCTTCTTAGCCTTGCCTTGGCGCAATAGCGGAAGAAATGCCATAGTCACGTTCTGCATGCCGAAGACATTGACGTTGAAATGCTCAGTCAGATTTGTCCTAATACATTTGTCTGGTCAGAAAGAACAGAACACTTGTTGCGGGAAGACATTGGGGAGCAAAGAGAGCGACACGCACATATTCTCAATACCGGGTCCGCTTTCCCACATGACACCCGCGTTGTTGATCAGAACATCCAGACCCTCGCCCTTGACATGCTCAGTCACCTTTTCGACAGCAGACTTGATGCTCGATTCGGCAGTATTGTCCAGCTGCACAAACATCACCCTTCCAGCTGAAGTTTTGATCAAGTCCGTGATGGCGGGTGTTTCGCTTCTGGCACTCGCGAATACTGTAAGGACTTCTGAAGCTGGAAGTTTGGAGAGCTGGGTTACGAGTTCGAGGCCAATGCCGCGGGAGCTGCCGGTAATGAGGTAGGATGCCATTGTTGGTTGTTGTTCTAATCGATGGATAGAGTACGATATAAATGTTGCTAAATAGACGGTGGCTGCGTATAGAATTTGATTCGAAGATCGACTCGATGGTTCTCCTTTTACATATGTCCGTTATGATGTCCTACTTATCTAGTCTAGAGGATTGCATTTGATTGCTAAGCATACAGTCTTGTTTGATCAACCGCGCATTTATCTAGACAGAGGCTTCTGCTTACCAAATCAGCCTTCAACAACCTCGACTTGATCAAATGTACGGGATAACGTGCATTGATAGTGGAGGAGATGTGGAGATTCAGGGACGGTCTCGGACGAACTCAAGGCCCGACAAAGGCGGGGCTCAGCAACGTTTTATTCGTATAAGTAATTATCGCTGCTATTGTACTTCGCCTTCGTCAAAACCACGCGTGTCGCCGATTGTGCTGATGAAGGATGTTGTATCATGATAGATAGTGGTTAATCGCTTTCTCCAGCGATGCCTGAGCGGACCAGAATAGCGCGCGGTGTCGAGATCCGCGTTTCAGCTTGCACCGAGGTGTCAAACATCGTCAGTGTTTCCACTACGTCTTAAGCTTCGAACTCCTTATAAACAGGCGTAAGAGTATCATATTTATAGTAGAGGCGCGGAGATGGATCAGATACTGCAGCATGCTTTTCGCAATTCTGTTGTCACGTCTGCTGTCAATTAACCATAAACTCATGGTTTCGAAGTTGCGAGAGCGTGCGAGCCATCCCGAAGCGAATATGCAGGCTCACCACGTTCATTCCTTGGTTGTGAAATGCTTGAGCAAGACATGTGTGGCACCGAAAAAGAAGGCAGAGGCTTCAAATTACTTGCCGTGTGAACCCAACTGCTGTTGCGTACGCTCAGGACGCATAGGTGGCAGCTGCTGGGTGGGATAACGACAGTGGTCTTGCCAGCACAAAACTCATTGATCTGCTCTGCCAAATCCTCCGCGAAAACATGTTGGCTCATTCTTGAGCCATCAGGTAATTTGACAAGGTGGCGCTCTGAGATTTCCGTCCAGCTGTTGAGTTTAGATGAAGGCACTGATGTACCCTTTGTGGTATTGGCTATGAGAAGACTCTGCTTGAGAACGACATCGACCTTGCCTTTTAGGCTCGTACCGCGTCGGGAATAGAATACCCCCTCTTGGAATACACGGTTTTGTTGGCTTCCTTTCCTAAGGAGCAGTGAAGTTGTCAGGCTCATCTCAGGAGCAGTCTCTCATGGCAACGGAAAATGATTCCCGATCTGCTGTGGCTGGCTCCATGTGTTCTGAGCAGTCATCAGGAGTACGAGAAGATGCTGTATTTCAAAGCAAGTCCGAGATATGGCCGCCAGCTTGCGAACCATTATCTCGTCCTCAGGCCACCACTTTGGGGTGTGATGAATTCAGACTGAATAACGAGGATAAGGTTGTTCAGAAATCTGTACATCGCTGGCAAACCGACCAATCACCATGTGAACCACCATGGTTTGCAAGGAGAAGAGGGGAGACCCAAGGCCTCGGCGGTATGGAAATTTTATATCCGGTCAATGGCGGGGTCGGCCATCAACCCCACTTGGGCTGATAGCTCAGCCGGCATGAAATAAACATGACATCCGTCTCATCACAACCTACTTCTTGAATTATCACAACATTTTCCAATTCCTCACCTTTCAGACATTGTCAATTTCAAAAACCAAACCTCCAATTACTCTATAAACATCAAAATGGGTGGCGCTGAAGTTACTGTAAGCTTAATGCCCCATCGAAGCAAACCTAACACCTTCACCGCATTAACAAACATCAAAGGTCCTCTACCCCCAGGGTGCAAAGTTCAACATGGACTACTACCTCTCCTCCCACATGCCCCTCGTAGGCAAGCTCTGGGGCCCCCAGGGTCTCAAAGGCTGGAAGGTCGTCAAGTTCGGTGATGACCAACCCCACTCTGTGCAAGCCACGCTCGAATGGGCCGACATCAAGGATTTCCAGAAGGCCGCTGGCGGTGAGCACACTGCTCAGATCATGGGCGACGTTCCCAACTTCAGCGACAAGGAGCCCGTTCTTATGCCTGGCAGCATTGTCGGATCTTCTTGAGTTAGGTCAAGTGTCGAGGAAACCAGCTGGAGGATAGGGCATCGTGGGTGTCAGAAGTCGATCAAATGATGCTTCTTTATTGTATATAGCTGAGCTGGAGGTAACGTGCAATTCAAACATGCTATACAAACCATGACTGTGTGTTCTCTATAGGACAATCTGTCCTTTCATCATCAAGGTGGTCGTTGCACTTTTTCTTGGCACTAAGCCTGACCGTACACTCGCACGGACACATGGAAAGATCAGAGTGTTGAAAGACCTTTGTATCATTTACTACTGACATCCTATTCATTAATATCCTTGCTCATTACATGTATTACTCGTTATAGATCTGGACTGGCACCCGCAGCTCCATTGTTGACCCTCCTCCAACCTCGAGCAGGATCTGCAAGGTGTATGTTCTTGAACCAAGGCAGGAGTGGAAAGTCGGGACGAGCACCTTATTACTCGGCAGTGCGATAGGTATCTCCATTCGAATCAAGTACGAGTACAAGTCCTTGGGCTCCTTTGACTTGCTCGATTCCTTTAATGCTGATCCACGCCTCGACCCGATGCTAAATGTAGAAGCGAAGGAGTCATGACGTTTCTGTTCCGGCCTAGTCTCCTGGACGGGCGGCTCAACATACACCATCTTTCGCCAGACCGACTTATCCTCAAGGATCGGAGGAAGCTTGACTCTGGCAATGTAGGTTCCTTGACCCTCGCTGGCAGCGGTGTTGCTCACGCTTGGGAAGTCCTGACGCCCGGTTGTGGCAAAGAAGTTGGCCACAAGCAGTCTTGTTTTCAGGCAACCGAGGTAGGGAGGCTTTGCTCCCTTCTCCATTGCATCAAAGCGCAAGATGATTGCTGTATTGGCTATGCTGATACCACTTTGTTCGGAGATGTCTTGGTAGTTGATTGGCTCAGGTGGAACTGCTTCCACAGAAAGGACACCGGACTTTTTCCGCAGCATGCCCTGGCGCAGAGTGATGTTGGTGTTGTATTGATAGTCATCGTTCCCTTCAAAGTCCATTGGGAGCTCCACGCTTGCCATCGGAATGACTCTGACGCTTTTGGCAGCCTTCATTAGTGATCCTTCAGTGCCAACGACGCAAGCCGTGATGTTGTAGACTACTGATAGCATTGCGGGGGATGTGTTGTCTCGCGAGCTCTCAGACCATTCTAGTGAAGGCGGAAGTTCAAGATGCGACTGTCTAACTGCCTCAGTACACACAGGATGCGTGCAGGCGTGCTGGAGCATCTGCTCTGGCACGAAGAACTCAAATAACAGATTGTAAGTCTGGCCGGCCTCGAGTAGATAAGGCGTTGGAAAGACATCTGGGTAAACCGGTTGCTTCATTTTCAAGAACCTGTGTCTGGCTTTGGACTGTCCAAGGCCTGTGGGCTGTAGGTGATCTTGCATCAACGTAGCTGTTGTGCCTAGCAAACTGGATCAGACACATGTCGTGTCAGTAGGTGCGAACGAGATGTACCTTGAAATATTATGGAGATATCGGTAAAGCCAATCGTGTGCCATGGCGTTATAGCTACGATGCCTTCGATCTTGTCACCTGTTGTATAGGTCGTGTCTGATGCCTCCCGTAAGAAGATTTCGATCTCTGGTTTTGTGTATGAGAGCTTTCTCGCCTTCCCGGCCAAGGTGCTTTCTAGCAGAGACATTGTTTTATTGCTGATTGACGTTGACTCGAGATGAATCTTGCACGCCCTCCTTACAACCGAAATATCAAACTGCTGATGCAAGAGCTCTTATATGAAAAGAGCGACAGCCAGATGATATCTGACCATGCGAGTCAGCTTATCGCGGCGAGCCAAAGCCGATTCGGAAACCATCGGTCTCGACGCCCGTTATGACAATGAATAGAGCTCGCTAAGTAAGAATCACAACAACAGCAGGACTGATATGTTGTTACCGAGAGCTATCGCTTCAAACCTTGATAGTGAGGCGTGGCAGCGCTGCCGGATCCGAGAGCTTATCCCCAGTGGCGCATATTCGATGTCAGGCGCTTGCAAAAACAAGCTCACAACGTGGTTGCTTGTGTTGGTGGTCTAAAAAGCAGCAGGAAGTCCCTGCGTGTGAGCCATTTTGTGGTCCTAATAAGGTTTAGAGTTCTGTGAATCAAGTCTTATTGCCTGATCGTTCGGATGATCATATAGACGCGTGCTCAGGAGGTGTAGCACACGAGCAGCATCTACACTTGTTGACATTTGAGCTGCAGCATGTAGTTGAGTCTATGGTATTCAAGTCATGACTGTTCCTCAGAGGCGTCGAAGTCAGATAGATCACATGACTCGATAAATCTGATGTCGGCCGACAGTGGTATGTAGAGAATGATAAGCTGGGCGAACTTTCAATACGGATGCTAAGTTCTTTCAGGTATTTGGGTCGCATTAATCTCGGAGAGACTTTGGAGAGACTTTGGCTTGTCAGAGGCATCTGCACGACCCATATCCGACTGGCTAAAGATTCAGGTCGTGAAGGCGTGATTTGCAAAAGCTGGACGCTCAGAGACGTTGAAGTATACCACCAAGCTTTTTTCGGTAAGGGTCCCGGATGCGGATCTTCCGACAGACACGACAGTTAACCTTCAGCGAACCTGAATTATAGTCGAGTCAGTTGAGCACTGGTTGGTGTCTTGCGTCGTTAATGTGCTCAAGTGGACGGTGTTATCAGCTTTCTTGCACGTTTGTTCTGTGGCTCGTTTCGAAACATCACAGGTCATCGGGAGCCATAGCACCGCATCCGGCAAACACGTGCGTTTATCCAAACTGGCTGCCTTATCTAAGACAAGTGCAATTGTTCACGTTATGCCGCCGTCAGGTATCTCACCTTGTCGACTGCAGAGTCTCGCCCTGATCTGTCGCTATCGCGATTCGAGATTAAGCTACCCGTAAGCAAGCAAGACGCTCCACAATCGGCTTTTAATCAGCTCCTACGAGGTAGAATGAAATTTGTACCCGGTAATTCGAGTAACGTGATGTTACCATTGCTTCGCGCAGAATGTCCCTTTGATCGCCATGCATTTGCAGCAGAACCAATCTTGTAACGTCTATCAGTACATAATCAATTGCCTCATGCTCGTCTAACTTCTACTCCTTGGGTCCAACAACCACGTTTATCGGCTTGCCGGCAACGAAGCACTCCAGATTCTTCTTAGTCATGGCAAGCGTACCCTTTATCGTGCCTGTGGAGTACCACGCGATGTGCGGGGTCAGCACAAGGTTTGGTATACTTGGATCGAGCAGAGGGCAGTTTTCCTTTGTGGCTGGCTCCGTCTCAAACACATCCACAGCTGCACCTGCGATTCTCGACTCCCGTAGAGCGTTGATCAATGCAACTTCGTTGATGATGCCGCCCCGGCCGACATTGACGATGATGGCGTCCTCTCTCATGGTCCGCAGCTCGGCTTCGTCGATCATGTTGCGTGTGGTTTCGTCGAGGGGGCATGTCATGATCAGCACTGTGCTCTGCTTCAAGACATCTTCGAAAGACTTTCTCCCTTCTCGAGCGCAGGACGCGCCTTTGCGCTCGGCCACCAGTACTTGCATTCCAAGGGCTTTTGCCATCCTCTCGACACATTGACCCTGCCAGCTTTTAGTGAAGATGATCAACGTCAAATCAGAATCTGCTCACGATCGCGCCATATCCAACCACCCCGAGCGTCTCCTCTTTGTTCGTTTTTGGGGTACCTTTGGCAGGGTCAGTTAAGTGGGCAACTAAAGGTTTCGTTTGCACGTACGCTTAAACGTCGACAACACGGTACCGTTGTGGGCCCACTTCTCTCCTCCAACAGTGAAACTGTGAAGGGGCACAATATTCCGCTTCACAGCGCTATAAAGCGCAAAAGCATGCTCAGTCACAGTGTCCGTGTTTTGAGCTGGCACATTGACTAATGTGAGGCCTCTATCCTTGACACCTCGGATATCAAAATTGTCGTATCCGACACCTAGCGAGGCCAAAAGTTGCACCTTTGGTCCGTTCTTTGTGAGGTCGTCGTACGACACCTTTGTTCCGGTGGCAATGACTATGGTAGCATCCTCGATCCTCTCCGCAACTTCCGCTGGCTTCGTCGATGAATATACTGTGAATTTGTGTGGGAAGTCTGGCTTAGGGATCTGGACAGAGCCGTCCAGCATAACGATGTGATGCGTGTCGCTCATTTTGGCTAAGTAGATTGGATGTTGTGATGTAGAAAGCGTAACAAAGGCTGAAACAGGAATAGAAGATGTTTCCTCAAAACTAAGTCCTGAAGATGGAAAATAATGCTTACGGTATCAGTACTAAGAAGGTGTCGCCATAGGTTTCCTTTATGATTAGTCCGCGCCCTATCGGCTGAACAAAGTGGGTCTTACGAGATACGAGTAGACTTTTCAGAGTGTTTGGCCAACAGTTTTGGCCTGGAGTTCTGCCTTGCCTTGGCATTTCGACTCAACCACGTCTACTTCATGTCACCGTTCGTAAGTCCAGACACGACCATCAGATCAGCTTAGTATGCAGCAAATCAGTTTGGTTCGTGATCACCTTGGCCATGTCACTGATCAGATCGGGCAGCTTCCTCGATAAGGAAGTCCTTGCAGACCGTGCCTACTACTAAGCAAGTCAATAGTGGAGGCTTGACCACCATGTACAGTATTGATCGACAATAGCAAAAGACCAGCATATCCACAACATCCGCCATAACTATTACCATACTGAGAACCGAGTAGCAACGGTCTCACAGCGATAAAAGTACAAAACGTACAGCAGCAGGGATTCCCCAGTCGTCACCGACCTGAGTACTAATCTGCCGGTCAACTGCTTAAATCTGGCAGAGCGGACGGGATGCCTTGTTCTCAGCTGCCTATGGCCGTACGTGAAAGCAATGTTTCTCTAGAGGTTATATGATCATTCGTATTCATCGTTGGCGTGTTGAGAAGTGGTTCGAGAGGGAGCACGATGACAAGTGGATCATTATTGATCCTGTGATGTCAAACACCGCTTGTGCGTAGACGTAGTGGACATGTGAGACTTGTGACAAGGTATAATCAGGCCACAAGTCACTCGCCTGTGTTGTCCTGCAGCGAGTACGTGTGCTCGCGGTAGCTACGCAACGATCTCAGCTCCCATAGATGCATGAGGAAAAGCCCAAATCGCACTAAGCAATCACATTCTTGACGATAGCGCACTAAACACTTCCAGAAGGCATTCAAGCACTCGATTCGTGATTCACAGCGTTGTAAAACCTGCAGTACTCCACTACAAGCATGGCCAACACTTCCACTGCCAAGGGGAACTTATTCACACTCCTTCTGCATCCCATTCTACCCGTCAACCTCTCCCTTGAACTCACACAACCAGTCTACGCTGTACCCAATAAATGAAACCCTGCCAACTCCCCCGAAAACGCACACCCATCCCCTCCCACCATCCGAATCGGCGCCTCGATCGCCATGGGCGCAGGCACCCAACTAACCCCATTAACATCCACCAGCGTCCCGACCTCGACCTCCTCCTGCCTACCCAGCTGCACAAAGGTCTGATTGCCTCTCCCTATCAGACTGAGTTCCACCCACGTATTCAAGGGCACCGTAGCGTTAGTGCCGTAGTAGTACCCGTTTGTGGCACCTAGGCCTAGCGTGGGCGTCATGTACAAAGCTGAATCGGAGCCGGCGAGCAGACGCGCGGGACTGTATTTGGAGACGGAGAAGATGCGGAAGGAGAGGGTGAGGGTGTAGTTTCGGCCTTTTGAGTGGAAGGGGGTGAGGAGGTGGCAGGTGGAGTTTAGAGGGAGAGTGCCGTTGCTGTTTCTGGGGCATGAGGTGCTGCCGTGGTATGCGTTGCCTGAGAGGTCGGGGATGATTGCTACCGCCGCAGAAGTGGTGTTGTAAGTTGGACTTGCTGTGGCGTTTGTGGTATTGTTCGATAGCTGATACTCGATTATGGTGGTTGACTTGGAAGGAATGGTGCACTCGAGGTTCTGGCCAGGGATGTTCGCATGAAGCGTGTCGAAGATGGAGTAGAACTCTGACGATGTGATGTCTCCTCCCCATTGCTTGTCACTGACTGCTGGGATGCCTTGCCGCCAGGTATAGTAAGCCTCGGAGAAGACGGTGGTCGTAGGGCCATAATCATTCCACAGGGCAGCTATGGCGCCGAGTACACGCGGATCAGACGGGTCAGGATTGTTTGATGCATTGTGAGTGTCAAATACATATGGGTACCACGCGCCTCCCATTGGTACGGAAAAGGTCTTCTCAGGGCTAAGGACTTGAGGATAGCTACCAGAGTACTTGGCAACACAATACATCCAGTCGTCCGAGTTGATGACTGAATAGTTTTGCTGGATAAAGTCGACGTATGGGTTCGCTTCGAAAAACTCCCAGTGTTGGACTGATATGTTCATGTTAGGATATCCGTTAGTCGTATTTGGTGGGAAAGTGCCCCAGATACGGATGCTTTTGTTGAGTCCGCCTAGATAGCGTGACATGGCATTCACAAATCTCGTGTACTCGGTTGACGATCCAGTATACTCATCAGCTCCAATATGGACAGTCTTCGAATGAAACCAATCGATGAAGGTGCTCCAGATTGTCTCGACAGTGGGAATTGTGTCGGGGTTGGAAATATTTAACAGACTCAGGTCTTCAAGACCCAGGTCAGGCTTCCATTGAGTGATCACCAGAGCATGTCCGGGTGCTTCAAGCTCAGGAATTATGGTGACTCCTCTGGCAGCACAAGCAACTTGCATATCCTCGAATTGATCATGGGTGTGTGACTCGTTCTTATGTAAGTTCAAGCCGGAGACGTCTTCTGCGTCGCTCCAGAGTCGAAAGCGAGCATAAAGGGCTAGACTCTGCTCCCTCGAGTATACGTCCAGGTTGTTGTAAAGATTATCGCTCAAATGGAGATGAAGAGTGTTCTGCTTGAAATACGATATGTATGCACACAGATCCTTAATGAAACTTGGAGGATAGTATTGCCGACCGGTATCAAGCATCATACCACGAGTACCCCAGCCTGGGGCATCAGTGATCCGGCCGTATGGGACAGTCTTGTTCAAAAGAGCCATCTGTTGGAGAAGTGTTCTGGTTCCCCACCATGTACCCAATGGACTGGCACCAGCAATGGTAATTCCCGAAGCCGATATGTCAATCGAATAGCCTTCAGAAGTCGGGCGACCAGCAGCATCAGTGAAGCTTCCGTTCTTGTCGACGGTGAGGAAGATCGACTTGGCGCTTCCTTTGCCACGCACGAAGACAAGGGTATCGATTTCATGGCTGTTCCGGAGGTCATCGGCAAAGACATTTGCAAAATCAATCAACTTCGGAGGTATAAGTGTTTCTCCATCGTTGTCCACCGATTGGGAAAACCTTGGATCAACATTGATGGCAATTATAGTGCTGAGATCAAACGTTGATGAGCCACAAGGGACAAAAGGGACCGTGGGAAGGCCGATCAGACGTGTCTGATTTGCACAACTGGCAGTATTGAGAATGATACTGATTAGACCAAACCAGAGAGAGAGGAAGCGCATTTCTTGACGTGTACTCAATTGTAATTCAAAAGGGCACTTTCACGAGCTGGAGAGACATGCCGGACTTTTAAGTACATGACAGTATAGCGTGCCATGAGATCGTCGTTAGGGTTTGCTTCGCTTGATCAATAGATTGTCGAGTTGCATCTTCACGGTCGCAGATCTATCAACTCGATGAGAGGTAGGATAGCTACGTCCTTATCGCCATCGTAGCATTGATTGCTGCCGGCGTATCATGAAGATGTAGACTTGGTCGGGAGAGTATAGCGATCGACAGCTGTCATGGCTGTTCCTAGCAAATTTACTAGCCATTGATTGTCGCGTTGCACCCTCATGCCTGCTTCTTGTTGCATTATAACAATAGAATATCATGAGAGGCTGTTTAGGACCAGGTTGGTCGTGTCCGATACGGCTCCACTGATAGAGATATCGCAGCCGAGCTGTGGGGTTGGGTTTCATGCCCCACATGCTGTCACTCTGCGGGCGTATCTGATGTGACTGACCAATGCTAAGCAATACACCATGTCACCTCGAGAGCGGGGCCTGTAACCCGATACGAGGTGGGAAAGGCGTTTGGCGTGATCTTTGTCAAGTAGAAGTATAGCGATACTCTTCGGCCTATCTGCTCGCCTACTCTATACTTTTCCGAGTTTCTGGTCTTTGTCCTCTTGTCATACTGCGACCGTCAATCAGAGTACAAACTTGAGACAGATTTGTGATAGAGCATGAGCTCTGATGTTGGATTGACGTTAAAACAGAAACGCCTGAATGCTTGATGAGATGTAAGGGTGGGCCGGCCAAAGATGTTGTCAAGGGTGGAGGGAGAAGGCTGAGGTTGAAGATAATGAGCAGTGGAAAGCATAGAAGCGAGGATAAAAAGGGATGTAAGAGTTGTACTCTGTATTTTGCTATACGCCTCTTCAATCCTACGACGTCCATATCTCCATGTAAGCTCATTTCCGAATTCACATATGATAATGATACCGTTAGTGGTCCGTCTCTCACCTTGCTACCACGCCTGACTATGCCTGGCCGACCGCGGTGAGAGTGTCTACCTCTCCCACCAACAACCCAATCATGCTGTAGCCTGTACCTCGGTTTCATACCACAACCATAAGCCCAACCAATGCCAACACCCGAATATCCGCAACCATCTTTTCAGCACCACCTGTCTTAGCAGTCGTACTGGCCGCCCCAGCCGCAGAACCCGTGCCGGCCGGGACCGTAGTTCCAGCAGTAGCAGTGATTGAAACAGCCCCTGTCGCAACCCCATTTGTCCCCGAATGCTCCATAGACGTAGCAGTAGCCAGTGATCCCGTTGCGGACGCCTCAGAAGACGAAACCGGCGCCGTGGTAGCCTTCACACTCTCCTCATTATACTCGGCCGCAGTCGCCGTCCTTACCGCCCCCAGTAAGCTCCAAGTCATAGTCGCTCCACCGGGCGGACTCGTCAGGGATCCGGCCGCGGTGGTCGTGCTAAGTGGCTGCGTCCCATTAGGGGGAAGACTGACGGCTTGATCGAGGTAGATGCCGTTGTAGGCGGAGCCGAAGCCCCAGTCTGCGAGGCAGGATGTGTTTGCTATGACATCGCTACAGATGAGGCCGGTTTCGGCTTCGTAGTTGGTTATGCCGACAAGGACATCATCGAAATCGACTTGTGTTGGGTCGGAATCGGGACAGATGGCGTAGTAACTGTGTTGGTGGAAAGGAACGTCAGTAAGATTATCGAATTGAGCACAGACAACGTTGGAGCAGAGAGAGTATGAAATATGCAAAAGGAGGGACGAGAGAAGAACGAAACACTCACGCTCCAATGGCAGCGCTAAAGGCACAGCAATCGCATTGTTCCTGACCCGTGATATCTAAGACGTTGTTGACCTTGTCAAAGCAACCAATAGATCCGACGATGTTGCCTGTAGCATTGACATAAAAGTCGCCTAGATTGCATGAGCAGCCGCCAGGGGCATTATCTGGTGCTGGCCAGAAGGGAATTGTCTCGGGAGTGACAAGGTCGCGTTCGGTTTGGTATTGATTGACTAGATATTGGTACTCGCAGGAGTAGACCTGTAGCAAGCAAGAGAGTCAACATTGCTCTCATCAAGCACATACACCCGTCGTACGCGAAAATGAAAATTGTGTATGCTCAGCATGGCAGGATGTTGGTTTGGCATACCTTGTTCCAGCAGCTCTCGTAGTAGCATTGCATCTCATTAATGAGGAAAACAGTGCCGCATGCGACTACTACCTCAGCATCTGTTGCATCGTCTATGCAGGTTGTTTCGATCATAGTCGCCTGATTAAGACAGTCTTGGAAGGCTGACGGGGCGACACAGCCGACTGGGCTGATAGTTCTGGCATCGTCGTCTGCTGATGCGTGGTGAACAACAGCGGATAACGCGAAGATGGAAAGAATGGAGAAGGGGGTCCGCATGTTTGCGGTGTTCCGAAAGCAAGACGGGTAACTCCGGTGTGTATTCCAGTGGCCTAAACAAGGTGTAGCAAGTGCTGGAGTAGAAATGACAGACCAGACTGGGAGGCCAGGTCCACTTACTATACCTCTGTCTTGGTCAGGTAGAGCCGGAAAGACATCGACTGCGGCAAGAAGACATAGCCACTTTACATAGAATCCTTTTCCAAGAATGCAGCGACGATTCACTTCCGCATACCTCTTCCGAACAGCACATACAGGTCAGTCTCTGCTCAGGTGTCTCGAGCTTCGAATCCATGCATATGGGTCTGGTGGATCAGCATGGAACTATACTTCTTTCGCATAGACATGGCTCGACTAGTCGGGCAGAGTTCAGCTGAAGAGGATGAATTCGAACTAGCTCACGTTCAGTCACGCCGTCCGCGATCGCTTCTGCATGCCAGAATCCGCCCGTTGCATGTATGAGGCTTGGGTGTTGCTCGTATTAGGCTTGATATAGAGTAGTAATGAGAAGATTGACCAGCCAAGAAAGCCACAATCCTTTAGCCTATTCGAAAGTACTTCATGGAGATTAGCCATGCGCAAGCTGAACCTGCATTGCCGGTGAAAGGGCGCAGTCCCTGCAGCTTGCGTTTGAGATTATACCGTGTCTGGTATGAGTATGCTGGTCTCCCGGAAACCATGGCCTGTGCTCAGGTGTCAAACAAGCATAATTGGGCGAGGTCAAGCAAAAGACAGTAGAGGCTTGAACCTGTCGCTTAGTAGCCCGGGTGCGCCACCACAGAACTAAAGCTATGCGAGGAGCCTGATTTCGCTTCATGAAGCGTTCGGCGGACCTTTAGCTTCAGAGACCTTAAGCCCGGGAAGGAAAAGTAGGCCATGCTCCTGGTGCTTGTACGAGTCTGCTTCTATCCACAATAGGACCGTGGAAGGCGGAAGCAAAAGCAAAAAGAATGTTGAAGAGAACGGGATTCGAACCCGCGCCATTTCTGACTAGCGTATGTAATTGACCGAAGTCAAGATACCTTAAGCTAGCGCCTTAGACCGCTCGGCCATCTCTCCTTGAGATGAAATAATGCTTGGCAGTGGTGGAATATACCCCTATGTGCATGAGCGGAGAACAATAGAGACTTGACAAGGCTGGTGTCTGGGAAGCGACCTCGGAGCGAGAGGCTCCGAGTGATTAGTACACCCTAGATCTAGCTTCGATGCCCAACCGCGCAGCGCACAAAGAAGCAAGTAGTTCGTCCGTGCTCGCTTACGCAGTCACCATGACTTCTTCTTAAATGTAGGTGTCGATCAAGCTTGAAGAATCAGAAACATACCTGGAGGAGTCGAGATGGTTAAGAGAAGAAAGAAAATGTATCGTCGCCTGGGCCGCGAAGTGATTGAGCATCAATGCACCGCATATCTGAGCAAAAACAGTGACAACAGAGAACTTGTCCGAGACGTCTACATAGCGATTCTCCCAGATGCCGTTGGCCTCGGTAGATATATCTGAAGGACATGACGGTATCATTGGCTGTCGTCTGTATTCTCACTGTCCTGCTCTGACGTCCCCATTCGACAAGGTTGGACATTGTCAATGATGTCGCTCACTACGGTATGTCACGGAGGTTGATATACTGAGCAGGAGTAAATAAGCCTCAACAATCATGTCGGTTGTATAGTGTAGCGGTTAGCACGCCAGATTTTGAAGCTATCTAAGCATCACGTTCTGGAGTCCCCGGTTCGAACCCGGGTACGACCTTTTTGCTCCCAGGGTCGCCTTCCAGGCTTCAATCGTCGTCGAGATGGTGTTTTGAGTTTGTCAATGGTGTGTTGATCGTTCTCGTCTCGTAGAGAATGTGGCCCTCATCGAGCCCTGGGAGGTGCACAGTTTGTGTGAACCAGAGTTGATTATACCTCATTTCGGCATTCTACTCCACCAAGACCCCATTTTTTATCACTCGTCTTCCTTTGCCGCCATCGTGGAGATAGACTGACTCCGAGATGCTTTTGCGTGTCCTCCAATCAATCTTTTCTTTGCCGAATATGACCAGATCCGCCTCTTTGCCCTCAGCCATATCTAGATTCTGTAAGTTCTTCTCATTTTTGCCCTCGTGCTCAAGCAAACCAATCGCAGCTCGGGCACGCGTCGACACGCCTTCGTAAAGGACCTCGGCATCCTTGACAGTACCAGCTTGATAGACACCAACGCCCATACTAGCAACAGCCAGTGGGTCACAACATCCTTGAGGAGTGAAGGCATTGCCGACGTTATTCAACCCAATAGCGGCGTTGAAACCAAACTCCTTGATCATCCTCGGGATCGGCAAGGTGCCACGAGTTTGGTTCCTGGTCCTCATCATAAAGAGGTCACTCGTGGTAGACCGACAAAGGAGACAGGCAAGTCTCCTATCTCTGTTTTAAGGGTCTTCCATTCCTCGTCAGAGAAAAGGCAGAGACGAGTGCAGTGACCGAGAACGATAGATTTGTTCGTTCGTGACGTCCAGCTCTTGGCTTTGAGTGCGCTGATGACGAACCAGATGAGGGGTTCCGTGTCGGGGTCCAGGTTGTAGTCGAGATGAAAGTCGAGGTGTTTGTTACTAGTGAGGGCGAGCTCGATGGTCCACTCGACATTCCTTTGCATGGCTTCTCTGCTTGACTCAACGTAGGGCGTACTGCCTAGAACATCGACTGCGGATCGTCCCACAGCTGATTGAACCAAGGAGCGCATATCTTCGCCACCGTCGTCGTGTGTAGAAAAGAGGGCAAGCTGGGCAAAAGCGCATAGCTGAACTTCACATCTGTCTTTTGCTTTAGTCTTAAGAGCAATGCCAGCATCGAGACACTTCATGCCGACTATGGGATCGACTTCAATGAATGCACGCATTGATGTCACGCCGACTGACACACTCTCGTCAATCAGACGCTGCCCACGTTCGGTAAGGTCATCGAGTTCAAAATTCTTCTTGGCCTTGTTGGTCAGTTCCATGGCCTCGGCGAAATCACCACGCTCAATCTGTAGATGAGAGTGTTTGGGGTGAGAGAGGAGATACGGCTTGTCAAGGTGGATATGGGGATGGCATAGTGATGGAGCCACCAAAGCGCCATGTGCATTTACAAAGGATGGTTTAATGGACGAGTCGATAATGTTTTTGGTATTGTGTTGCAAGGTGGATTGAATTTTATCGTTGGTGATGGAGATATCCCATAATGTGCCTGGAGGCTTGCCAGGGAGGCTTGCATTCACAATGGTGTCAATTTGCTGGCAAGCATTCGTTGCAGGAGGCGACGTGTTAGTTGAGGCTCCGGCCTCGCCAGGATCAGATGGTCCAAATTGGATTCGAGACATTTCTGCATCAACATCGATTCCTTGAGCTGCGAGATATTGTGCAGCCATAATGTACAATTCGTGTAGACGTAGAAAGACGGAGAATATATTTATGGTAGTGAATACGATTATCTCCAAGATGAAATTGACAGAGGCGTGACAGAAGAAAAGTCAGGCAAAAGAGGTGGAAGGACGACCAACTTCAGACGAATGATGCGCACCAAAGTGTTCAGAGAAGTCGCAAGATGCCACCAATCAATCAGATGAATGTGAATACAATAGCAGCAAGTAGCAAGACATATGGACAACAAGTGAGGTGTGAGTGACAGTCCCCCCCCGCGATTCGCTTCCCAACCCCAGCCTTTCAGCGGTGGCATTCTTTTGTGCAGCGCAGCATACGCGGGTGCGAACTTCTCCATGATTGAAACGCGTCTTCCTGAACGACACATCCCATCAACACCGACTTGCGCGCATTGCCGCATCGCACCCATCAGTCTCGCTGTCAATTGAGTAGCGCGCGTCATCCCAGACCGATTTCCCAAGATGCAGAGCCGAAGCTTTGGGCAAGCGACGCAACGCTCGCCGCATACATCGCAGCTCCCGGGCGGCCGTCGCGGTCCAGGTAAGATGATCTGATCTATGAGTACCTTGCCCAGCAATTCACCTTTCGCTTCCCATCTACTTGTACTCGCTTTCCCTTGATCTTGTTCTCTTGTCACGCAACACACGATGATGCCCTGGGTGGGCCCTCCGACGGCGCTGCCTTATGCGCCGGCTGCCATGGTCCCTCCCGACATGAGACAGTGGCCGGCAACAACATCAACTGACAAGACCCGCGCAGCTCCCCTCTATGGCGCAGGACAACAACAAGCCGCTGGCGCACAGCCTGCCATGAACGCGGCAGCTCAAGTACAACAACAACAAGAGCAAATGCGCCGCCAAGAAGCCGTCAAGCGACAGGCGCGTAAGCCTACCGACCGCAACCTGCCCGACGACCTGGCCGAGGTATGCATCGGTGACGGCGTGGACAGATATAAGCGTCTCCGAGAGATTGAAAGGAAACTTGACGCACAGATGATGCAGAAGAGGCTTGATATCAACGAGGAGTTTCCCTCTTCCAAGAAGAGAGAGGGTGTGCTGAGGGTGTGGATTAGCAATACGGCCGAGGGTCAGCCGTGGCAAGTTATCGAGGAAGGAGGCGAGACCTTTGGCGCAGATGGCACCTTTGACTTTGGCGAGAACTCGCAGGCACGATACAGAGTCAAAATTGAAGGACGACTATTGCCCGATCCCGAGGACGACATCGACGAGGATGAGGACGAGGATGCCATGGAAGAAGATGGCGAGGCAGCAAAGACGAAGAAAGCATCAAAGATGCCACTCCCGAACGAAAAGACCAAGCTCAGCCACTTCTTCAAGGCCATCACCATCGACTTTGACCGGCCCGCCAGTCTGCAGCCCGACGGCTTCACTAGCATTGAATGGAAGAAGCCGGCACAGGCGAACCCTTCATCGCAGCAGCAACAGGGCGGAAGCGACAATAATGAGGCCAACTTTGACGTTTTGGAATTTGAGCGCAAGAGCGACGAGGAGATGAACGTCACCATCAACCTGGTGCGCGACGAGAGTCCGGATCGCTTCAAGCTCAGTCCTGCTTTGGCTGATCTGCTCGACACGAAAGAAGACACTCGTGCTGGTGTTGTTGCCGGCATCTGGGAATACATTCGCGCCTTTGGTCTTCAAGAAGACGAAGAGAACCGTCGCATAGTGTGTGACGAACGATTGAGAGCGGTACGCAACTTCCATCTCATGTCAGAACTTGAAACTAATACACATGAACAGGTCTTCAAAACAGAGTCCCTCTACTTCCCATATATCCCCGACCAGATCCTTCCCCATCTCACTCCCCTACCGCCAATCAAGCTCCCTTACACCATCCGCGTCGACAAATCTTACATCTCTCCTGCCGCCGACTCTGACACGCCTGCATCACAACCGACCATCTACGACATCCGCGTCCAGCTCCCATCTCCACTCCAACGCCAAATGCGCGCCATTCACAGCTCACCCTCTCACCTTGCAAACCTCAAGGCCATCACGCAACTCGACGACGATCTCGCCCTCATGATCCAGAAAATCAACCACGTCAATGCCAAGCGCAAGTTCTACGACTCCCTAGCCCGCGATCCTGCTGCCTTTATCAAGAGATGGACGAGCAGTCAACAACGCGACCTGGAGGTTATCCTCGCCGAAGGTGGAAGAGGTTTCGGAGATGAAGGTTACGCTGGTGAAGAGTTCAGACGAGGGGGCAAGGACGGTGTTTGGGGTGGCGCTCTGGCAAGGGAGAGTGTCGGTCTCTGGTTGGCCAGACAAAAGACAAGCTAGAAGTCTTGGTCTGACCCTGTTGATCCTACTGATTCGCACCCGCCTGTACTGTCGACAAGAACAACAACACCCAATCTATTGTTGGAGGAAGCAGAACCTGTCAGCATGGCCATGTTAGACCCACCCATCTTCCCCGTCCTCGACTTCCCTTCGTCGAACTTCACACGACCTTGCGACGCAAGGATAGAGGTGCGCCCGTGCAGGATGTGTGTCTGACTCGAGCTTGCCTGCGATGGAGATCTGCCATGTTCACCCTGCAGGACACGCTACGGTACAGACAACGCCGTGAAAGTATGCCCTTGAGTTATCCGCCGACCACGAAAAGCATTGTGGAAGCCGTACGGAGGTTATCAAGGTGCGACGGAATGGCCCGCGTCCTACAATATGTGTCCGGCGGGGTCTCGAGTACGCCATTGCTTTTTACGAATCGCATCCTGGATGAAATTGGCTGGCATAGACGGGCTGACACTGGCGCAAGACGTTGAGATCAAGAACGGAACTTATTCATTTTCGACAGCGACGGCGCTAGGGAAAGGGAGATGGAGGTGTAATGTTCTTGTCACTGCTGCTGCTATTCATACTTGGTAGTAAAACGAAACCATGTCTACGTTCAAGAAAACCAGCTCCTTGATTGACTTCGACAGTGCATCATCTTGTGTTCATTTACCAGATAACAAGCAAGCAAGCAAGCAAGCTCAAAGTGGTTGGTCCTTTTACGAGTGAGACCACTCAGCCTTCTTCTTTGCAGCAAAAGCCTCCATACCTGCTCAAATATTAGTTTCAAACGTCAATAGATAATGTCGAAGAGTAAAAAAAAAAACATACCAATCTTCTGATCCCTGCTGCCAAACAACGAATGGAACACCCGTCTCTCATACTCGACGCCCTCTCTCACTCCCAACTCCTGACTCTTATTCACCACCTCCTTGCCCGCCTTAACCGCTATCCGACTGAAGCTCGCAATCTTCTCCGCCGTCTTCAAGGCGCCCTCCACACAGGCCTCCGCATCCTCAAACACCTTAGCCACAAGGCCCCATTCGCCCGCTTGCACCCCCGAGAAGTTTTCTCCAGTGAGTATAATCTCCATGGCCCTGCTCTTGCCCACCGCCCTCGTCAATCGCTGGGAGCCGCCCGCTCCAGGGATGACGCCCAGCTTGATCTCCGGCTGGCCAAACGTCGCCGTCTTGGACGCATACAGGATATCAGCCATCATAGCCAACTCGCAGCCTCCACCAAGCGCATAGCCGTTGACCGCCGCAATGACGGGCTTTTTTACTCTGGTGAGGTCAGACCAGCTCTCGATGAAGTCGGAGCCGTATGCATCGGAGAAGGACTTGGGCGCCATTTCCTTGATGTCGGCGCCGGCGGCGAAAGCCTTGGCGCTGCCGGTCAGGACGATTGCGCCGACCGAGGGGGTGTGGTCGAGGAGGCGGGTGCAGGTGTTTAGTTCGGTTATCAGAGGGGTGAAGAGGGCGTTTAGGGCTTTGGGTCGGGAGAGGGTGATGAGTGCTACGCCTGGTCGGGGGTGGCTGAGCTGGATGTGTTCGTAGGTTGGGTGGGCGGTGGTGCTGTCATCTTGTTGCTGGGAGGAGGAGTAGAGTCGTTGTTGGTGGTTTGGGAGGATACGTAGGACGGGGGTGGGTAGGAAGTGTGATTTTATGGGTGACAAGGTTGTCTTTGTTAGGGTGGATAGGATTGGTTTGGCGCGGAGAGTGTACATTTTGGATTTGGTAGCGTTGATGTGTAGAGACAGGTGATTGTAGGGTATGTGATTTGTTGGACGTCTATGGTAGCTTGCTTTGTATGTTTTGTCTACTATTGACTCCACTGCTCGGTTATAGCTAGAGGTAAGGTAAGCTCCAGTCCCTGTAGTATGTCATACATGGTTCGTGCCTCGGTCAAGCGGGGAAAAGATGCGAGAGAAAGCCGACAGCACCTCAGGCTCAGCGATTGCGGCGATTGCGGCCATGTCCTCTAAAGGTAAGGCCGGCCTAACGTTTCCTCCAAGACTGACCAATATCCACACCAGCTTCCTTGGCTTACTTTACCTTGCGTGGGTCACCACTGTAAACGATCCGCTCCATACCGGGCAGGCGTGGCGAGGGGGGGGCTTCGCTCTTTCCTTTTCATACAACAAACGGGCATGATGACGATGGACCGGCTAACACACACTGTAGTACCGTAGTCCAAGTAGGCCGAACAAGTTCTTTGTTCTCACTTTCATCTTTTATTGTCCTTTTCCCGTCAATTATTCATCCACCTCTCCAATTCCTGTGCTTCCGTCATTGTTTATCTAGCATTTCTCACTGCTCACTTTATCCCACCTAGCCTACGATAAGCGAGAGACACCAATTCATATATTTGTTCGTTCGAGACAACACAACCCCACCAGCCCACTTGGCGATCATCAGAGCGGTGTACACTCAACTTTCTGTCTTGGAACTTGACTTTCACCTAGTCTAGGTGTTGCGAGTGAACTTGGCTCTTTGAATAGACTCGCAGTATCTCCCATCTATAGATCAATTCACAACAGCATCAAACTGTCGAACTAGAACAGAATCATTCAATCGGTTTCCAACAGCATCGCTCAGCCAAAGCACAACAAAACTACTCAGTCAAGTTACAGCAGAATTTCTCAATCAGGTCATCAACATGCCTCCATCAACAATCACCTGTGTCCGTCACGCTCAAGGCTACCACAACATCAGTGTTGCCAATCACGCCATCCATGACCCGCTGCTCACTCCCGTTGGTGAAGAACAATGCCGTATCCTCGCTCAAAACTTCCCAAAAGGTCACATGGACCAGGTCGAGCTCATTGTCGCATCCCCATTGAAACGCACAATCTATACCGCCCTTTTGTCGTTTGCACCCGTCATCAAACAAAAGAACCTCAAGGTCTTGCTCCTTCCTGAGCTGCAAGAGACATCAGACTTGCCTTGTGATACTGGCAGCAGTCTTGAAGAGATAAACAAGGAGTTTGCGGGACAGCCAATCGACACTTCTCTCATGCAGAAGCCGGAGAATGCTACTTGGAACAACAAAACAGGCAGATGGGCTCCCAACTCTTCCGCTATCGAAGACAGAGCGAGAGCTGCCAGAGAGTTTCTCTTCACTCGTACCGAAAGAGAGATTGCCGTTGTTACTCATGGTGGCTTCCTGCATTACTTTACTCAGGACTGGAGCGATACCAACCGGTTGGATGGAACTCCCTCTGCTGGTGAGTTTGAACATGCTGTGCTCTTTCCTTCTCCAATTTTTTGGTTTCTCCGTCTTCTCTCCTCCTTTCCTTCTTGTCCCCCCAGACTACTGCTCCCCTGTTCTGATGTCTGCGCTTGAGATCCACGCAAATATCATCTTCAACCTCATAATCAACACTTTACTCATCTTCGCAAAACAATCAACGATGCCAAGCTTGAACTTCGTGACGTAAAGAGAGAATACCTGACTCACAGAACTGCAGGCACTGGCTGGGCAAACACAGAGTATCGCCACTACATCATAACCACTACAAACGGCGACGTCGTCTTCATCGAGACACCCGAATCGCGCAAGAAGAGGCTTCCAGATCAGAAGCAGTTGTCCAAGGAGGAACAAAAGAACCTGCAACGCGTCACTCAGCAGTCATGGGCTGAGCAGGAAAAGCAAGAAAAGGAATACTACCGCGTCAATTCAATCCAAGCAAAGGTATAATCTTCATGTGTCGTCGTTTTGTGTTTTGGAGGGAGGGAGGGTTATTGCATGGATGACAAGATGTTGATCTGACTTGGGGCCGTGAGTATCGAGACCTCTCTTCTGCAACATTTCTGTCATTACACCACTCTTTTCGTCCGTCTTCAACCCCGCCATCTGACTTGTTACAGCTTCGGGCCAAGCGTATGGACCGCGATCTTGGAGGCTACGGATATGGCGTTTAATTACAAGCCATTGCATCACCTACACACCGATTTTCTCTCCCTCGACATTTGCTGAATTTGCCTCAGTCTTAGCAAGATGGCACAACTCATTATCCACCTCCGCCGGAACCTGAACAACCTCAACATCCTCTTCAATTGCCCGCGACCCCTTTGGCACATCACAATCTCACCTGGGAACAGCCGCCTCCGTCTGCTTGTCGTTATGATGTTTCTCCTACGCCATCGCCACCACAATCGCCATCTCTTACTCCCATCAAATCGATTGTCCCTGCACCTGAATCACCCTCTATCGCTTCTGTTAGATCGATCAGCCCTCCGCCTGAGCCCATGATTCCGACCACGCCCATTTCTTTACGCGAAATTTCAGAAACTTCGCCTTTTCAAACATCGTTTGTTACTGCCTCCCCTCAGACAGGCGATCTGGCTGTACTTCAACCTTTGCCACCACAAACAATTTCGGAAGAGTCATATCGGCAAAGACAGCGAGATCTCGGTATTGTGCCTTTACAAGGTGCAATCCCGAGCTGGATCAGAAGGAGAAGTAGAAGAGTCAAGTGTGCGTGGGACATCAAACGGGAGAAGCTGAGTAGGCGGAGAGGCAAATTCTCGAGGATATTCAGGGTTGATCGAGGTTGAGCGTTGCTTTTGACGATCTTTATCTTGTTTCTGATGTTCTTATCTGGCTGCTCCAGTATAGATTGGTGCATGGACAAAGGTGGATTATTAGACGATTGATGCATTGACCATGGGTTTCATGAGATAAAGGATTACGATAGAACGATATGATACATTTTCCTATTTGCATGATACTGTATTGGTTCCGGTCTTGTTGTATACACTATTTGGAACCAAGGCCATAAAGACTTTAGTATAGGCTGTCCTATGAGTAACGAGACATTGCCTAAACGTTCATGTCTCTCTCTCGGCCACGAGCACAGGGAACGAGGCAAAGCAGGCGTGAGTGTAGAGACGGGACCTTTGTTCTCCCTCTTCCTCGAGTTTAGATTACAGTAATCGCCATTCGAAATAATTCACTGTGTTTTATTGATCAGGCCATCATACCCCATCTCCATTCACTGATTGCTTGTATACTATCTAGCTTTTGACTCATACAGCTACTTGTTTCTGATCTTTCCTTGGTTTAGTCTGAGGTATGGTCATACTTTCTGGCTAGCCTGGATGTGAGTGTAACAGTCACACTTGCTCCTCCTTAGTGCTACGTCTTTGCTTCTGCACGCCTCTGCTGCTGTAGTTGTTACTGTTGTTGTTGTTGGTACCATTGCTACTGCTACTGCTGCTGCTGCTGCTGCTGCTGCTGCTTCGCTAGATGTGTTGGGTTTTCTTGTTCGTGAGAGATACCACACGATTTCACTCTCGCATCTTGCCTGCTTTTGGTGACAAATGGCATAGGTTTAAGCTACTTGCGAACGGCACGGACTGAGCTTGTGTAGCTAGGCGAGACAATCGGGAAGGAAAACAAAAAGCAAAAGGGTATGCCAGCTACCAGAAGGTCTTGTGGCCAGGAAGAGGCAGGAAAAATGGCAAAAGAGAAAGCGAACATGCACCATCCGTGAATCGAACACGGGGCTGGTCGAACTTGCTGCGGAGGCTGGCAACGACCAAGTTTACCACTAACCCAATGGTGCTTTGATGAGAGTGGTGTGTTTTTGAGAAGTTATGTCCCTTCAGTAAAGTCTCAGTGAGGCATTTCGACATGGGACTAGCGCCGTGTCAATGGAACACCAGAGTCGTGGAAGACTCGAGATGGTATTGAGCGTCCGAATACTAGCTGGTACATGGTCTGGTATTTGTCAACTTCATGATGGAGATTGAATAGTGCTTTAAGGAAACAAAGAAAAATCAAAAAGCTAGCTACTGCTATCCACGAAAATGCACTACCTCTATACTTGTGCGATATAGCATGGGTTGTTGTTGCCGCATGTCCAATTTTGTGGAGCTGGGTAGACATGAGCACGGGTGGCCTCTCTACCCATTGCTCAAATCTCTCTCGTCTTGACCTTTCGTCCTGCGCGCAATGAGCATTTTGCCCAAAATGCTATCTTGCAAGCAGGCAAGCACGAGGCGCAGACCCTTCACCCACCCTCTCCCTGTCACACACAGCTAGACAGCTAGCACGTAAGCCATGCGCAAGTGCTGCGTTGAGAAGACAAGATAATAGAAAGAGACAAAAAAGAGAGATTGGAATCAGTCGATTGCATCGACCGGGAGTCGAACCCGGGCCAATCGCTTGGAAGGCGATTATCCTACCGTTGGACCATCGAAGCGATGTTTTACCATCACGTGATAGTATCATCATAGTTTTGTCAATACATATCGCTCCTTCCTGGGCAGCTATCTGCTAGCTGATGCTTGGCTCGAAAATTTAAAAGACAATCGGCTTCAGGGCGACCTTGGCTGTGTGGAGCGAAGATGTTCACAATGGTTCTTTTGGATATTCATATCACTTGTGCTCTTTCAGAGTAAGGACATCGTAAATGCAGCCGATCTTCGCGTTGCTGCTTGATAAGAATGACATTTGACTGTCGTGCTCGTAATCTGGTTCCAGTTTTCTATTTAGCAGACTGATCGAGGCTGAACGGTATATACTGGACGTAAGTTTCTAGACTGAAGGTCAACGAAACCAAGAGTTGACTCGTTCTAATCCAGCTGCTTTCTGTTATACAGGGAATTTCGTACATAGCGATTAGGCCTCGCTCGTCATCAAGATCAATTCACGAAGTTCGTGCGGACGAAAGCTCAAGCGAGTTTGAGAGAAACGAATGCGTGCATGCGTGCTGCCCAAGCCGGTAGATTGAATTGCCACCACAGGAAATATTGTATGGAGCGAGACACTCCCACGTAACTGACTGGTCCGTGAAGGATATGGTATGACATCGAAATTTCTGCTTCAACCTTGCCTTCAACCTCGATAGCAGCTTACCCATTCTCTGAGCTGCTCTGCACACATTAGGATTCCATTGCAACTCAATTGCCTACCCTCGATGTAGGATGAGCCTTGATATAACCCCCAGACTGTTTGCCATCCATCGAAGCAAGCATTTCAGCCCTTCGGAGACCAGGTCGGTTAGCTCAGTTGGTTAGAGCGTGGTGCTAATATCTTCTGATACACGGCACGCCAAGGTCGCGGGTTCGACCCCCGTACTGACCATTCATTTTTGCCCTTGCGAGTATACAAAGGTATAATGTTATCGTAAAAGGCGGCATATGGAGGTGCAGTATGAATTTTTTTTTGGAGGGCGGCAGTTGAGCGTCGGCTTTGGGCGGCAAAGCATTTTTGCGCTAGGGGGATTTAGACGAGGCTTGGCGCGTCCCGGCTTCGGCGAACTGTGGGAACGTCGGACTTGATGATTGTCGCTTGGTCATGGTGAGTGTGAGTATACCTATACAGAGCTGGCCTGTTTATCATGTTGTGATATTGAGATAACGGACGAGACTTGTCTCTGTTTCATCCTCGTCTCCATCTATGCATTGAGCATGGTCGCTTGACAAGGTGCAGCAATAGTTGCAGAGTCCTTTGCCGCACTCCATCCTACAAGACCAGGCATCTGACATTGACTTGTACAGCAACAATATTGTGAACATGAGCCTGATGCGCGCCACAGTGAGCCAGTGAGTAATATGATAATAGCTGGCGTTTGAGTGTGGCGGAGCTGGACTATCACGCAGCCCAGCCATCGCACCTTCTTCTCCCTTCAGGTCCATGAAGGGGGATCAATTGCTAAGGGAAGACAGTCACAGTGAAGTACCTTCTTTCATTGAACTCCCACCAAATCTCTTCTTTATTCTTCCGACATACAATTCGTGGCTCATCATGCTGTTTGACACGGCCGTGCAGAACTGGACTCTTCAATTGTCGTGATAATGGAAATGTAAGAAGCAAAGTGATGAAGAATGATATGCATAGACATCTCGATTTCCCTTCACTTCTTATGTCAATAATCACGCAAGCACACCTCCGCGCTCGCTTCCTTCGTTTGCCAACGAATGTGGAGCGCGAACAGTTCCTCCCTCATTGCTCGTCTCAACTTGGTTGACAAGCCTAGGTGAAACAAAGAGGCCGCGTCTCTGATTGCAGCAAACCACTCACCCGCTCTCAGCACAAACCGACTCAATCGAAGAATTTGCCATAGTAGTCATCATGGCGCTCATCACTTTCGACGATTTGAGGGCGACAATTGGCGAGCCAGACTGGAGCGACGCGTTCCGAGCCGGGCAACACTACTTTGACAGAGTCAGCGTGAGTATACCCGTTTCAACCATCATAACAACATCGCTGACGGCCGTTCAGGAGCATTATCGTAAAAGCCCGGACGACTTGGACACATTCAGCAGTCTTTTAGCATCCTTCAACAAGAAGCGCCTTGATCAGACTCAGCTCTACATCTTGGTGTATGCACTATTCTTAGCCACAGACGCTCTTGACCTCTTCCCAGGCTTTCGCAGATTCATTGGTGGATTTGAGAAGGCCGACCTTGAATGGCTGCACGAAGACATTCGCAATGCACGCAGCAATGTCGCTCGCTGGAATTGGATCTGTAAGCAGGCCGGTCTTGAGCCCAATGTTTCTGGTCAAGATGAGCCGGGCGTGAAAACCATGTCTACCTGGCGATTCAATTGGAAGAGAGACAGTGAGACACGACGTCTATTTGACAATGAGGAGGGACAGTTGCCTGGCGGAATGAAATCAAGTGTCGGATCTGACCATGGAGCTCTCCATCAACACGCCTTTACAGTGCCCGCGGCGAGTGCTACACGGCTTCAGATGGACGGCGCTTGCGACACACCATCTCCTTGTCAGCCAAAGTACCATAACTCAGACAAGTCGCCTGTGCAAGGAGCCCTATCGTTCAAAACCACAGGACCTGAACTCAAAGCAGATGAAGAAGAACAAAATAGCAATCCTGCCTCGCCTTTCAGCATAAAGCTCAACTCAACGAAATCTACAACAAAACTCATCCTCAAGCAAGAAGTGACAGCCATCGAAAATGCCGAAATAGATTTCCAAGCACTGATTGTCGCACTCGGCAAGCTAGGAGACGATTCCAGCCTTCTCGCGGCAATGTCCACAATCGGTGTGCATAATTCGCAAGACACAGACATTCCATCGCTCTTCCCGGACATTCACAACATCAGAACCCCATCTTTCTCGCCTCTTACAGAGCCTACTCGATCACGCGGCGGCTCAGAGGTCTCGAGCACACTCAGCTCCGTGCCAGACGAGCTTGACACGCCACCAGTCTTTACAACTAGTCGTCTTGATGACGATGTCATGGATATAGACGGCAGCAGTACGCGCAGCGCAACCATCTCGCCTGTTACGGTTGTCATGAGACGTAGTGCACGCAACGCCGGATCTCGCACGACGAATGACAGTCTTGGTCTCGACACCAGCACTTACAGCAGTGCCTACAGCAGTGCCAGCAATGAGAGGGCCAACACAAGTGAGGTGGCTGCGTCGAATGCCCACTCCACTTTGTCTACCTCGCCAGAAAATCCTTCCGCCACGCCCCGTAGGATCGTTCAGTTGAAAGTGCCCGGTGGGAGGAAGACGCTGGATAGTCTTGCGGCTGCTGCTACTATACCACCTAGTCCCGCCAGTCCTGCCAAACTCGCTTTGTCCGGCGCCGGGAAGAAGAAGAGAAAGACCCAGAGACGGAAAGGGTGTTAGGAGCGTTTCAAAGGGAGGACCAAGTCGGCACAGAGATATGGATTGCTAGAGGGGAGGGACGAAAGAGGGAAGAAAGAATGGCCGTTCTGGGTACCGGCTGTTTTCTACAATGCAAGATGCGGCACGTGGTGTGATGCCTTGTTAGAGAGCCAATGCGCATAAGGTGGAATTAGACTGCTCGTTCTCGTTCTCGTTCTTGTTCTCGTTCTTGTTCTTGTTGTTGGTTGGTTGGTTGGTTGGTTGGTGGTTACTTGTATGTACAGCATGTACCGCCTCGCAAGGACTCCGATAGATGTCTTTGTTTTCTTCACACTGTTTCTCTGTGGACATGCTCGATGTTTTTGTCCCTTGCTCGCATCGAATACATTGCGCACCGAATACAATTTGCGGACCCAGTATCAAGCTCAGATCAGATCAGATCAGATCAGATGCAAAAATCCAACCAACTAGGACCCAAAGCTCACGCGCCTGCCCCTTGCACTGCAGCAGACGGAAGAGGGAACGAGAAAAAGAGCAGTGTTCTTCAAACCAAAGAAGATGACAAGATAAAGGACAATGCACTCGATATCAAAAGGAATTAGTGAATCACAGAAAGACTTCAAGAGTATATAAACAGCTAAAAAAACAAAACAAGAATACCCACCGCCTGCGCTGTAAAACTCAAGGACCAATCCCCACCCACAATCGCCCATCAACCCCTCAAAAGCCAAGAAGTCCCCCAAGAAAAGCAAGCGCGAGTTTCGAAAGGCAGGAAAGGGAGGGAGTGAGAGAGGAAAGGGGGAAGGAGAGAATGATCTAAGCAGCCTGAGCAGCGAGACCGACATCGCCCTCCCACATTCTGCGCGCTATATCGCTCGCGGTGAGCACCCTCTCTCTTCTCGCTCCCCCTTTACCTCCCCTGCTCTCACCACCTTGGTGATGGTGGTGTCTCCTCCCACCGTGTCTCTCATCCTCGCTATCCTCATGGTCATCATCATCATCAGCAGGAGACTGCCGTCCACTCTCCGGACTGGCGCCGGTGTGGAAACTGACTTTGGCCCTCTGGTTCGCGGATTCCCTGCCGCCATTGGTGGCGCCGACGGAAATGTTGCTTTTCACAGAGCGCATACTCCTTGCTGTACCTGGCCTCTTTGCACCCTCACCACCGGTAGCGGCGCCATTGCCGTTGACAGCGGTAGTAGATGCAGAAGAAGGTAGTTTGGCAGGTCTACCAGGTAATGTTCCCCCATTGAGCACACGCAATCTTTCCACACCTTGGAGAAGCGTATTGTGAAAGCGGCGGACGACGGCATATTCTTTATCTACAAATTCGAATTGCAGTCCCTTTTGCGGTGTGCGCATTGCCTGGGCGCGGCCTGTGGGTAACAAGGCGGGGAGATGCGGCGTGCTGCTTGCTTCTATGTTCGATAGACCTCGTTGCAGCCATAGTTTCTGCTGCGTGCGGCTGTTGTTGAGCGCGGTATCGGGGGTTCGGGCGCCAGAAGGTGTGCCGGTGGTAGGGGATTGGATGCCAGAGTTTGCAAAGTTGGGAGCAGACTTGTTGCGTTGAAGGTTGGTTGTGTCTTGGTTTTGAAGGGTGTGTGATATGGACGATGTCCGTGAGTGGGAGCGTAGGAAGCCTGATTGGTTGTTGCGCGGGGTGGCGTCTTTGCTGCCGATGCCGTCGTTGTCTGGTTCGACAAAACGTGAGACGACGGGGGTGTTGTTGGCGCCGGTGGGTGCGAGGTTGCCGTTTTGTGACTGCGAGAGTGATTTGGGGTCTGCCGAGGCGGCGTTGGCCAGGGCGGAGATGGACGAGACTCGTGGGGGAGCGGGCGCCTTCTTTTCCAGCAATCTCTTTGAGATGAGTTCAGTGTCCAGAGGGCGCATGTGCAGGCTTGAAGGTGGAGGCGAATGTGGTTGTTGCTGCTGTTGCCGTGGGTGGTTGTGGTTATATAGCTCGTTTGTCTTGACCATCTCTGGCTCTTGCTCTTGCTCGTCGTCTGGTTGGTCATGCGGCTGCTGCGATTGTCGCTGTTGCTGCTCACGTTGTTGCTGCTCTTGCTGGTGCTGTATCTGTTGACGCAGTACAAGTTCATGGCGATGGCGCTGTAATTCTTGAAGTTGCTGATGATCCTCGTCCAGCTCTTGCTCTTGCTCTTGCTCTTGCTCTTGCTCTTCCTGCTCTTGCTCTTCCTCATCCTCTTCTTCGTCGTCATCCACCTCTTCATCTTCGTCTTCATCCTCGTCAATCTCATCGTTATCATCATCCTCCTCTTCATCACCCTCATCTTCATGATTGGCTTGCTGCTGGCGCCGATGGTGTTGGAGTGCTTGCTGGTGACTACTATGTTGTTGCGCCATCTTCTCTGCTGCAAAGTCTCTTGTGCGCGGGTTGCTGGCCAGTGGATTGGGACGTTCCGGTGATGGTGCTACAGCTTCCGAATTGTCCGGCGGCTTCTCTTCTGGTCGCGAGTCCACGTTTTGTGCATAGGGGTTCTGCGCAGGATCAAGCACGATTGAGTTCTGCCTCGTGTTGTTTCGTGTGTTGTCGCGTGTCGTGTTGGGCGAGGCGGATGCGCTGTCCTCTGTCCACACATCATCCACGCCTTCCATGGCTTGAGCGCCCTCTTCGTCCTCGTCACTGCCAACATTGAAATGCACCGAAGGCCGGCGCTTGTGATCCGGAGCGGGACTCTTGTGGCGCTTGTATGGCTGCGTGTAGGCCCTGCGGATATCCGGTCTCTCCTGCCGTGATGTCTTGTGGGCATGGCCTTGATGGCTGATATTTCTCGATGAGCCCAGACGAGGCAATTGGCCGCTCGAGTAGTTCTTCTTGAGTGTCGTCTGCGAGCCGGTGCGCGGCAATGCCAGACTGGTGTTGGTTCTCTTCATGTTGTGACCTGGTCGTGCGCCTGGACTGGGCGGCACCAGCGAGGCCGGAGTCGACGGCCCTGAGCTGGCCGTCCGACGGTGATGCTTTGCCTTTGGTGTAGGTGGACCGTCGTCGTCGACAACAGCATGGGCGGGGGTAATCTTGATCTTGCTCAGGCTGCGGTGAAAGGATGGATTGCGGCCTCCCATGCGACTGTGCACGACATGTTTATGCGGACGGGCTGGACCTGGACGTGGAAGCGCAGGCCCGGATTCAGTCTGCGAAGTGTGCGACGACGACGAATGTCTCGAGACTAGTGACGGCCTCTTGGGAGCAGCCGAGGCCGGGCTCGGGGGCGCCTCCATCTGCTTCTGACACGCCTTGCAACAGGCTCAAGTGCAGTGGTGAGATTTGTACTCGGGTTGATCGTGTGGTCCGCAAGACGGGATGTGGCTGCAGCGTAGAGCCACAAAGTCCGAGGTACAAAGGAGATGTACTTGTAGAGCTACAGTAGTGTTGCAGGGCTTGCAGCGCAACACTTGACTTCCGATTGCTTTGGTCTTCCTTTTTGCTTGCTGACACTGCTGTCTTGCAGCTTCTGTGCTTGGAGGGTTTCTTGCTTATTATTATCAAGGTATATAGGTTGAGATTCAACTCGCAACCTTGGGCCCGGAATTGATCAGATCCAGCAGGGTACCACGTATTCTGGTACTGTAATTATCCTCAACCGGCTCACCGCTATTGTAGCACGCGTCTTGAGTTCTGCCTTGTGCGACTGCCGTGCGAATAGATGGGATGCGTTGTCAATTCAATAAGGCAAGGTACCTTCAAACATGTGCCTCCTCCACGTCTGTCCAACAGCATGCAAGGAAGAGCGTCATATTTCGTTGAAAGCCGCCTGATTGGCCGGCCATTTACCCCGGCCAAACTTGCCCGCACGGCCCCGGCTTTTTTGCTTTATCCTCCCACATTATTCGCGATACTGAACATGCGTCGGGGTCAGGGGTTATCCTCGTTTGCCATATGCTAGCCGTCTACTGCTGTGGCATGTGATCAAGCTTCATACTCAGACTTCTTCTCATCGAAACATACTGGATATCAATGCAGAAAGCATGAGTGGTGACCCATGACACTAATCCTCTCAATTTGCGACTGTCCGTAAACCTAGAAGCATCACGCATCTCACTATGTTTCACCCACCACGCGGGTCCCAGAATCAGCCCTTTTCATCTCCTCCTTCGCCCTCTCCCTCGTTGTCTTGAACCGTTCCGTCATGTGTTCCTCAACAGTCATATCATTTCTCTCCACCTTTGGTCCATCGATGAAACTATTAACCACAGCATCAAGGTTGCCATCAAGAAAGCAAGGTATACTATACCTTTGCACACTGCCCTCATTCAGCACCCGATGAAGCGGAGACTTGTATACACCCGCAGTGAGTTTGGTGAAAATGTCACCTAGATTGACAATCTGTATTCCTCAAGTCAGAGAGAGAGAGAGAGAGAGAGAGAGAGAGAGAGAGAGAGAGAGAGAGAGAGCAAGACATACATAATCCCCTTTTGCACAACCAACCCCAGTCCACTTGTCTTCCTCTTCATCAAATACCTGCAAACCCGCCACTCCGTCCGTCAACAACAATGTCACAAGCCCGAAATCAGTATGCGCACCAGTCCCCAATCTTTTCTTCTCACCCACAACTACCTCTTTCGTCTCCTCACTCCTGTCCCCAGTAGGCGGATAATGCAGCAATCTCAAAGCTTGCAACGGGTCCCTCACAAACTGCCCGAAATGTGTTCCATGATCCACGCCCAAACACTCCGCCAGAATCTCTACTAGTCGTAAGGACAATGCGCCTACAGCTTCGAAATACTCGAGCATTGTTGAGCTGAACTCGGGCTCTAGAGCCGCGGGAAAGACATTCGGACCAGTGAGCATACGTTTGGCAACCGTATCAGGGTGGTCGAGAGCCTTGTGGATACCGATTTGGAAACCCTATGTATGATGTCAACATCACATATTCAATACATAAGGCTCTCACCGTTGTTGAAGAATGGAGAGAATACAAGCTCTTCATATCCCAAACCCAAGCAGAGGGAAATAAATAGCAACATGAGCACAGAGAGGTAGAGGCAAAAGCAAAGGAGGAAACATGAAAAAGGGAGCGGATAATATTCACCTCCTTGAAATCAGGCACTTGCCCCTCCTCGTAGGCTTCTCCTCCAAAAGCCTGATATCCCCTACAACTCCTCCCCCACGACTTTTCCTCTCCCAACCGTTTCTTCTCCTCCATTGGCAAAGCAAAGAATCGTTTGCTTTGCTCTAAGGCGCGGTCTTGAAGGGAAGAAGGGATATGGTGGTTGGTTAGAATGAATAGCCCTTTATCTTCGCAGGCCGCGCGGAGAGAGGTTAGGGTTGTGGTTACTTCGTGTTGCTCTTCTTGAATTTGGGGAGCTGTGGGGGGATTGGCTTGGTTGGATGGATGGGTGATACGGCAGAGGAGTGGAGAGAGGTCTAGTACTGGGATGGCCATGATTGCTCTTTATCTTATAAGTAATAAATTTCAGTCTGCTCGAGTCGCTGGAAAGGATGACAATGAATGGGTGGGGAAAGAAATAGCTCAATTCACACAGCTCTCTTGAGTATCCTGGGAATAACCCTGTGTACAGGACACTCGAGAACTCTTTGAAAAACAAGCTCGTATCTGGTCCGGAGAGGTCTCTTAGATATAGAATCGAGGGCGGATGTTGAATGCTCGTAGATATGGTGGCCCACCCCACTCTTCGGAGATAGCGGACATGCACATTTAATTGACCACTTGCATAGAGCTTTAGATAGTACATGCATGACGCCGGTGACTAAACAAACTATCGAACATTCATCGCCATATATATAAATAATCATATGATATCTTTGACCAGGGCTCCTCCGTCGAGGATCGAGTATACAAAAGCACCATCAAACCACAAATGTCCGAGGTCGACCTCTCTATACCCCAGACCTGTCCCCGATCCGCCCGCCTCCACGAGATAAGTGGTCTAGCCCTGAAACCTGCCGCGCTATATATCCTTGTAGACCCATCAGAGCCCGAAATCCAGCATCTGCTCACCATATGCAATTCCGCTTGCTCCGACGAGTCGTATGTCCAGCTAGCCCCACCAGAAGCCACTTTCATCGGCGGACCTTTGCGACGCGCTTTCGAGTTTCATGTTCGGATGATCGAGGGAGATCCTCGAGCTATGCGATATGACGCTCGCTATTTCCTCGCGGTGGTAGACAAGAACTGAAAGGGAGATGGCGTTCTATCAAATCAGTCTTGACGACGATGAGTTACAATGCACCACAGACGTGACCCGCATCCACGCGGACCAATTTGGTATCGGCATCGCTAATCTCCAAAATAGCCAACACGGACTGGTTTGAGTTCAAAGAAAACCACGAGAAAGTGGATGCCGGTGCCGATATTGGAGCAGCAAGGGCGGAGGGATTTGGTATGTTTCCCCCACTGTACATGTCAAAATTGCCGCTGAAGAGTCGAGCAAAGGAGACACATTCTCAGATGGCGCACCCAACGAGAAGCCGTGGACAGGCTACTTCATCGCCTTTTACACAATCAAAGGCGTGGATCCAGAAGATTTACTCGCTGCTGTACAGCCTGTCTACCGGCAAGATCGCAACTGGAACTATCCTTTGCGTTTCGAAGGCCGTGTATCATCGTCTTCCATAGATCACGCAGATGTCGTACTAGCGGCAAGAAAGCTACATCCACAAAGATGTGCGCACAATCCTTTTCTGCACAAGACTATGTTCTTCGTAGCGGATGATCTCGAGTATCGGATCAAAGGCTTGCTCATGTGTGAGCTTGAGGATGCTGGGAGTGAGAAGCGCGTGGAGTGTTTCCTTGAGACATTGTTACCGAACTTCTGTAGGATAGCCAATGGAGATGCGGAGTGGGAAGACTAGCTTGACCTCTGCCTGCCATACCTCCCTTATAGCGAACGCTGGACATGGCCATCTCTGCTGGAATTTCAAAGGAGTGTGTATGGTCGTTTCGCACCAGAGAATCGGGTTTCGGCTACGTAGCACAAGAAGACTTTTCAATATACAGATAATCTCATTCAAAACTCAAGTCTCGTCCTCAGCTTGTCCGCTAAATCTCTAAACACCTTTGCCCGCACACTCTCCGGTTCAGCAACCACAGTGGGCTTCCCAGCGTCGGCGTCCTCGCAGATACGTGGATGCAGCGGGATATCCGCCAGCAGGTCTATACCGAGGGAGGCGCATTTTCGCGTCACGCCTTCGGTGCCGAAGATGGAGTGCGTGTTGTTGCATGTGGGGCAGGTAAAGGCGGACATGTTTTGGACCATGCCTAGGATCTGCAATTCTGTCAGCACGTCTGAATGGAGGATGAGGAAAGGTTGGAGGTAGAGAAAGGAGAAGAGGTGGTGGAAGGGGGTGGAGATGACTCACGGGCACGTCGACCTTTTTGAACATCTCGACTCCTCGGACTGCATCTTTGAGGGCTATATCCTGGGGTGTACTGACGATTACGGCGCCTGTACCATAATTCAGTCAGCGAAAAGTCTCTATCAACCAAGTCTCGCAAGCTGAATCTTCTATCTCGCTGCGAATCCCGGTGCCTATTTCGACATCAATGGCATGCTAGTGGGATGTACTCACCGTCAAGCACAATCTGCTGCGTAATGGTCAACTGCACGTCTCCCGTCCCAGGAGGCAGGTCCAACACCAATACATCCAAGCCGCCCCATTCGACCTCGTGCAATAATTGCTGCATCGCCTTCATGACCATTAATCCGCGCCAGACTATCGCCGATGTTTGCGGGACTAGGTAGCCCATTGACATTGACTTTAGGCCGTAATTTGTTAGGGGGATGAGTTGATTGTCTATATGTTCGTTAGCATCATCCTGCGATGCACGCACAACACTATCACAGGATACGAGAAAGGCGCAGGAGCGATGGACAAAGCATGGAGGAAGAGAACAACGTACTAGAAGATAACCGCGGCTCGTTCCCTTCCAGATTCAGTAAAATAGGTATACTAGGGCCAAAAATATCCGCATCCAGGATCCCGGCTCTCAAACCACTTTTCGCAAAGGATAGGGCGAGATTGGCTGTTGCAGAAGTTAGTATCTAGTTTTTCTACACTATACGTATCTCTTCTCAACGTGTGCTTGCGTTCATTCTTGGCCGTGAACACAGACTATACAGCCGAACACAGCTGCACTCCTACACAACTGAACAAGATAAACAGAAGTTCTAGACTTACTAGCAATAGTCGATTTACCTACTCCGCCTTTGGCAGAGGAGACGGCAATGACTTTGTTCACATCCTTGATATTCTTCTTCTCTGGTAGGCCGCGTTTCATGCGCGCCGCAAGATTGGGCGGTGTGCCTGATCTTGGGAGGCCCTGTTCGTTTCCACCATGTTAGATACACATGATATTGCTTCTTATATTGCCATATTCGAAGCTCGTTCGACCATTTTAGAAGAGAGAGAGAGAAAGGTGGGCGGCTGTGCGTGGGCGAGTCAAAGTACATACAAGAGGGTTCTCATGCCCGCATAGTCGTCGGGTTGTGGTGAATAGTCGTTTTTGCATCTCACATTACGGTTGTTGTGTACAAGATGTGGCGATGGCGGCGGAGTGTGTCTTGTGAATTGCGATGATGAGATGCATACACGACAGAACATTCGCGGAAATGTTTCCGGCCGCGAGTCATGGAGTTTGTCGACGACGCTTCGAGTCGTACATGCGCTTTTGGTACTTTACAGTACCTCACCTTGCCTGAGCTGCATGTCAAGTCGAACAAGATCAGTCCGAATGAAGTAGCATCGATAGGCACGGAATATGGATTATGAGTGCTGCATGCAGAGACTCGCCTCTGATCATGGAGTTCAAGCGAAAAGGCTTTGCGATCCACAGCATTCACTCCTCCGAATCAGTATGTACACCGTGTGCATTCTTCTTGCCTTCTAGCCCTGATGTTCTGGTAATGATTGCGTAATGGATTCTTCTGGTCTACGAACCGACCTGTGCTCTCCACACCACAACTAGCACTTCAAAGTCATCCTCGTCTCCAATCCTAAGCCATAATCCACGCTCAGCTGTTCTTGTCCTGATGATTTGTCGAAACACGCCAGATCAATCAACCAAACGGATCCAATCACTATCCATTTCTTGCCCACCCCAGAAATTTGCATCCTTCGACCACTCTGTCAGGAGCTCAGAGCCTTTTCCTTGGTCAATCAACTCGACGATCCTGATAACCTCCATTAGGCAGGCACCCAGGCTGAGACTTTCACCATTGCTACCACCATTCATGTATGTCATGAATGCTTCGCCATGCGGCATGCTGGAACGCAATGCGCCGATGACGGCAGTGCCTCTTACAGCCTTTACGCTCAACGTTGTCAGTCTGGGCATCGGTATCGTCTGACTGCCTTGTCCGAGCTGCGCATGTTCGGTTTCATGCCCATTTGCCTTTCTCAACGAGCAAAAATCTGGATCGAAGAACAACATGATCCCAACTCGTCGAAAGACGAGTGAGACATGCCAGGTGCTTGCATCAGGTCGGGCCTTGGACCACACGAGCGCCACCTTGCCTGCATTCCTCTTGTAAGGTATGTTGTCGAATTGGCTGACTATTGTGGTTCGACGGGGACTCCAGCCAAGTGGATGTGGCGAAGCAAAGGATGCAGCTCCGTGAGCCATGCTGAGAAAAGCCACCGGTCTCGTGCATATGGTAAGGATCAGATCTGGAGCTTTTCGATAGAGGTTCCTGCTAATGACGACTTTGCTCAGATGGACAAGGATATCCTCGGCTGCTGCCATAGAGACGGTAATGTTTGTGTGTGAAATGTCGTAGCCGATTATGCTTGCTCTAGACTTAAGCTGCACAAGCTCAGTAGCGAATGCGCCATCATCTATTGGCCGATGTTAGCATGATGGAAGCAGAAGAAACAATAAGGTGTGCAGAGAAGGGACAGCTAAGGGCTAGGACTTACCAAGAGCGGTGTTTGATGGATCAGTTTCATTAGAAGAATTGGCCATGATGAATATTTGACGTATCAGAGCATGTCCAGTAGGAATTGAGAATGAAGGAAACCTTGTAGACGTTGGATTGATTGTCAACAAAACAAAGGATCACTTGGGAAGGAGCGAAGAAGGAAGTGGTCAATCAGTTTGGCTGTGCATATGAGAATGGATAAGGTACTTAAATAGTAGATGTCATGTAAATGGTCCGGAACACAGCATTGATTGTGCCGAGTCAAGAGATAGCAGCAAATCATTTGATCATGAGTTCTGACCGTCGAATACATAGAAATAGTAGAAACTATAGACGTTCAATAACGCATCATGCTGAGAAGACGGACACGGGCTGTAAATGGTTTCTATGATTCATTGAGACGACTCTCATGGAGCATACCTGACTCGTGCTGATGGTGGCTTTCGTGATTCATCGCAGGTCAGACGACGGTCACGATAACAATATTATTAAGCTCTCGCGTTTTCCAAGGAAATATGAGCCACTACAGCAGGGCACGATAAGAAACTTGTAGGTGGCCCACTATGACTCTGACTGGTCTTGCGGGTATTCTTTTTCATGATGATTCACACTCCAAGACGTTGAGACTCGACCATTGGCGTATATCACTCATCCTAGGCCCTGTTCTCACAACACTTCCCCTTCAAGCATCAACAACATCTTGACTCATCTCCGATCCAATTGGAATCCAACACCAACATGGCCGCTCCACCAGCCCCTCACCGCTTCTGGCATCGTGACACACAAGACGCATCCTACTTGATATCCACCAACCCCGACTTCCTCTCCCACAGCTTCATCAATACAGCATTTGCGACAGAGGACATGTACTGGGCTATCCCTCTCCCTGCTGCTACTCTATCAACCATCCTAGCGAGCTCGATCAACCTAGGCCTCTACAAAGTCCGCTCACCCACAGACGTACCACCTGCCAAATCCGTCTCTGAGCCATCAACACCCCGCGAACAGAGCCCCACCATCGAACTCGCCAACCCCAATCCCACAACCCCGCAAGACAAGGAAGAGCTAGAGCAAATAGGTTTCGCGAGATTCGTGACCGACCACGTCACTGTGTTCTACCTCACAGATGTCTACACTTTGCCCGAATGTCGCGGAACTGGATTGGGCAAGTGGTTGATCAGCTGTTGTCAAGACATCATGAAGGAGGCACAATATATGCGTAGAGCAGTGCTCATGGCTTCCCCGGGTGTAGGCAAGGCATTCTATGAAAAGGAGCTGGGCATGTATACTACTGAGAAGAACCTGATTTGTATGACTAGGAAGAAGTATGTGCAGGATGAGGAGAGCAAGTCAGGGGAGCAGCAATAGATTTAGAGGATGACTCATGGGATAGCTGCATTTGCTAGATCATGATTAACAGCAGTAAAAGATGCACGTTGCCCGCGACCAGTGTCCAGCAACCATTTCAGACCATAGCAACATGATCATTCATTCTTTCGAGATCTGTACCACTAGTACTGAGTGTCCACTTTGTTAGTGTCGTTGCAACAATTGCTCCACTTTTCGGTTGCTCGGTTATTTACGAGCAACGGCGACATGATTCACTCACGAAGGACTCGAGAAAGAAAGCGAAATGCTGTTACCTCGTGCCCGAGTGTTCGATCTGCTCATATGGTACACATATATACCTGCTTGATGAATAGTGCAAAGCGGGTCAACATGCAAAGCCGCGGATATTGAGGAACTCACGCCTGGGTGTACAGCTGAGTATTCTAACGTAACCTGCTAATACCAAGAGGTGTATGCTTTAAGCCTTTGAACCACTTCGACGACTAACGAATTATTACTCCGGTTCGCCTACCTTAGTAACGTTACAACAAGGACCCCACTTTCACAGTTCTACTAGACAATCGTTACATCGTTTCGCGAAAGCAGAAAGGCACAAAAAGCACATCAGAAGTCTTTTCGGTGGCCTAGACGTACGCGTGGACGTGTGTGGGTCGTGTTGGGACGCGGAAAATTCAATCACATCCCCCCTTTGGGAAGGTCGGGGCGTAAAGATTGAGTGCGCTATTTGCCGGTCCGCGAGCGATGGGCCGTATGGCGGGTCAAGTTGGTGGAGACGAACCCCACCCAGGTTGGTCGAATTCTCCCAGGCAACCTTTAGAGCCATTGTGAAGATGCAGAGGTCATGAACAAGAGGCGGACTCCGCGTATAGCTAGATCAACAATGATGAGTGTGTTTGACAGCGGCTTCAGAAGTCATGGATATGGAGACAATGCAAATGTAAGATACTGATAAAATTGCCGAGCGCCTTCCTCACCAACAAAACCCAGCGGCGGCAGGCGTGCGAAGTTTGCCCGATCTGGTGCCAGTGCTTGGTGTGCCTGGGCAACCTTAGACTTTTTACATCTAACTCACCACAATCGAAAAGCCCAGACACAGACGACCGTTGTGACGAAGACGAGTCCATCGAAGAGAACGTGCCAAGTGGTTACCGATTGTATCGATAGAGGTAAAAGTACGTTGCTCGAGGACCTCGTATCCATGCACGACAGACACGCCGCACCCGCAAACGAAGTCGATCGTCCAAGAGCACTGAGATGACCGAGCGGATGCCTCCGACGTGCCCTACTCATGCCCTTCTAAGTGAATGACTTATTGCCGAGGTGAGATAGGATTAGATACTCCTTTCCTATGCCACTGTCTAAGATTATCAAACTAGCTAATTGTTCACAATTTAAACGTGCGACGTCTCGGTGCCCGCTTCACGGTCTCACCAACAAAGCCCAATAAACTACTTTGGAACTATAGTCGAAGAATTTGCGTTTTGTCTCACAGTCTCGCATGTCGGCACCACCCACCCACTTTTTCATACTACACCAGTCTTGTTCAACCATATTCTTGCAGAGGTAAATGGCGGCGAAGAGTACGACTGTACCACCACACTGCAGACTTTCAAGCCACTTCGTCAGGAGTCACAACAACATGTTCTCATTTCAGGTACCTGTCAATAGACTGACCGGTACATGCGCGGTTGTTGAGTAGAACGTTACTTTGACAGATTGCTTCCCATTCTCTGATTACAACCCCAGATTTTCATCTCAGGAACAGGCGACGGGAGGGCGCTCAGGTACACAAATTGCCGCGGACCAGACACTCGGACCGCAGCCAAGCAACTAACCGTTGCCTGTCCAAGGTAAGCGCCCTTTAAGTTTCTCCAAACGATCCCACATGGTTTGACTAGGGTCTCTGCGTGAAATGAGTAGGCTAAACCAGATCTAGCAATTGAGATGTCTACGGGAAATGAGTTCAACTTTGCGCTCAGTCACTGATTGGACAATTCAAGTGCAACTTGCCAATAGTCTATGGGCCGAACCAAGATCCAGGTTTCTTCTTCAAGCCTTGTGACCAGTGGCAAGTGTCGTTGGCGCAGGCCCTCGTATCTTTATATCTACCTTCCTACCCGGCATCCTCGCGTGGACCTCTTTACTCTTGTACAGTCTACAGCTAGTCGTATTGTAACCCTCACTCTTTTGGGTCAATTCACCACCACGCGAGCAGAGCTCAGCACCACACTCGTTACTACAACATCAGACAGTCTTTACGACACCTTCACTCTTGAAACGACATATCAAACAACGACCGCATCGCGCGCAACAGTACAGACGACACTATAAGACTATCCACATTCCACCGGTTTCTTCCATCAAATCAACCGCCAGAATGTACATCATCAACCTGCTTCTCACCTTCATCTTCGCGCTATGCGCCTCCGCTCAGGACATGACCTCAGTGTCAACCTACTACACCACCTTCACCGTCATGAACGTTGTTGAGACCACCACTTGCACCTCGGCCGCCAGCTCGACTATCTCCTCGATTGTTGTGCCCACCACCGCCAACACCACTTCCTCCTTCTCGACCCACTTCAAGGTCGCCAACGCCACCGTCGCCAGTACTTCTGCTGCCGCAACTGCTGCAAGCAGCGGTGTCGCTCACGTCTCTTCCAACGGCACTGCCACTTACTCTGCCGTCACCAAGCCTACCACTGGTTTCACTGGCGCAGCCTCTGGTCTCACCGCCAGCCTCAGCGGTGCCGCTGCCATTGCCGCCATCATCTCTTTCGCTCAGCTTCTATAGGAAGTCGTTCGAGCATGTGTGATACTGCAATGCATGATAATCCTCCAATCGACTAGTCTGATCGACTTATCGACCGGTTCGATTGAATCACCCTCTTCTCTTATGTCTGACCTTACTCTTCTCCTGTATCTTCTTCAAACCCAAGGGTGTTTTTACCACTGCGATTGGTGACGATTTGTTGATGGAAACAAAAGATTTGTTGTTTTTATTTCGCATGACGAGTATACGTTTGTTTCATTTCTGTTGATATCCAGCACTTCCACACACATGTCGCCTATGGCTGACTGTTTTTTTTTCTCCTTCTTCACTTTATTGTACATTCTTTTGGGATGATTGGCGCTGGGTGGGGAGAGCAAGCCATGATACCCCTTACTTCGGACTAGTTTCTGGAGTTTACCTTTTCTTTCCTTGTCTGTTCGGATGGGGTCATTTCTTGCACCGGGAGCAGAGATGGAGAGAGAGATATGGACAGTCGATGGTTGTGGATCATCATCCCATCTACCATAGTCGCAGTACCAGACAAACGATAGCATTATATTGCAAGACCTTTCTAAGAACAAAAACTCTTCGTGCTCTGAATTCGCTTGTTATTGTCTAGTTGGAGCTTGGTCGAGTCAACCTCACAGATTAAGGCATGATGGTCAACTTCCACTACCTCCGTGTCCGCGGCTCCAGACACGGAGCCTGTGCGTGCCATGTTCTTCTGGACACGAGATCCATGATCGTCGTGTATGGTTCATATCCATCACCATACCGATACATGAATTCTATCCTACTCGACCGATGTTCTCCGTTGCAATATGTCCTACCCCTCTCTTCCCCTTGCCTGCCCCTCAGATGCTCGCTGATCTGTATGAATGCTGACCTAACTGTGTCCCGACCCCTCGGTAGACGATGCAATTTACCCCCTTCTTCTCTCCAGCCCAATTGAATGTTCTCATAGCACTAGCCAATGAATTGAAGGAAACCTTCTCCATCAAACATCCACATGCCCGCCTCCGTCGTCGTTCTGCTTCTCCATTCACATCAAGTGGATATCGACAATAAGGCGCCCCTCACACAGCATTTCCATTTCCTCTTTCAGATGAGCACAATTGCACCGACTTCCTCACCGGCCAACCAGAGCCCCAGCATCATACCCAGCATCATCATCGCCGCATTGTCCGACCGCCTACCTACGGCTCCTAGGAGATGCTCAAGAGAGCACACAACCCGGAAATGAGCAATGACGACACCATTCCCCCCATCTCATGGTTGTGTTTACAATCATTTCCATACAAGCCGTTTCGACGTATCCGTCATCCGTCATTGCAATTTAAAGCTTCCCAGGGCACAAGAGGTAAGGCTAGGTGTAATGCACAGGCGTTCCGGTATGCACGAGCGTTTCACGTCGTTGGACCAGGAACCGTTGTTGTGAGATGAAATGTGCGCCGGGAGGGAGGACGGGAGGGCGTTGCCAAGATTCTTACAGGAGGGCAGGTAGGACTAATTGTTGCTTTATTGCACAGTTCATATCACCAATGGCTAGCTAGGTCAGGATGTCTTCGTCTATCGGAGTGATCAGAAGGTATTGTTGAGCTAAGAGCTAAATTGTGGGAGAAGTCGAACATTGTTACGTTGAAATCGAAGTAGAGTGTTGCCGGTTCAAATTTCCCCAATGATTATAGTGAGATTGCACGCGCCGTTGACAGGTTCACATCCCTATTCGAATAAGACGATGATTTATCCTTTACTTGGCATCTAGACACTCGTTTGACCTCACGTCAGATTGCACATTCTTTGCTCGAGCGCTCGTAGTGCTACATAGCTGCGAATAGGGCGGATGGTCTTGATTTTACTGTAATTCACGTTACATTCAGATTGAACAGGGTTGCCCTTTCGGCGGTGAACTTAGCGGGGCGACTTCTACGCGTCAAGTAAGACGTCTTCTCTTTAACGCGCCGTCCTCATGTTATATCTCCTTTTCCCATGCTGGTTCATACCTTGGCTTGATGCTCAGTCGTTCGCATAGCTGTCCACACGCGCAGCAATACTGGAGTCCAGAGGTGAATGTAGTAGCGCCACGTCTGACATGCCCACCATCGGTCCAGTTGTTCTTCCGAGCCCACTATTTCTCCCCCTCGGAGCGCGTGTGAACCTTGCATGGGAAAGCCTGGTATACAAATCACTGTGGATCCAATTCCCACTCCTTCTCCGGAGTGCAGAGCTCGAAGTCGAACTTCGAGAGTATCTGAGGTATGACCTTTGTCACTTCCATGATGGAGATATTCTTGCCTATGCAGGTATGTGCGCCGGCGCCGAACTTGAAACGCATCATATTAGAAAAGATCACTACAAAGATAAAACACTACGCAGAGCTTACCGTGAAGAGATTCAGCTCCATCTCTTTAGTGTGTGACTTGTCCTGCAACCATCTTTCTGGTCTGAACTCAGCAGCGTCGGAGCCGTAGATGTCGGGATTGAAATGTGTCACCCATGGACTAGAACCTACCACTGTCTGCTCAAACAGTCAGCACGTCTTCTAGCCATCTTCTCCCATCGAAACTACATACACCAGCAGGGAAGAAATGTCCGCTTAGCACGGCACCGCCCTCAGGCACAACCCTAGCCATTATCTGTCCAGTAGCAGGATGCAATCTCATCGCCTCCTTGACGCATGCCTGCAAATACGGCAGCTTCTGCGCCTCCTGAAAAGTAGCAGGATCCGACAGCCTACCATGAAGCCGCGCGCTTGCCAACTCCTCCCTCAACACGACCAGCGTGTCAGGATGACGAAGAAGCAAGTAGATGATCGCAGAAAAACCAATAGCAGTGGTGTCACTTCCGGCACCTATATTGGCAACCAGCGTCGAAAAGAGTGTATGACGATCAATTTTCCCGTCATCCTCCAGCGCAAGCGACTTGGCAAGAAAGTCATCGCCGCGACCTTTGCTGCTTCCGGATTCGCCGGCATCGATTTGAGCTTGGACAAAAGCAACCATGGCTTGAATTGGGGCATTGCCCCCGAAAAAGCTACTGATTCGCGCGATCCAGTAGTGTAGTTCTGGGAAAAGACCGATGCGCGAGCTGTAGACTATGGCCCTGCGGATTGAGCTCAGAACGTTGTTGGGATCGCATTCGCTTTCCATGAGGCCAAAGGCTTTACCGACCTATATTAGAAGGCACGTGTCGTTAGTGACAAGGAACGTCTGATGCCTTATTCCGCTTTGCTCTGGAGTTGACCAAGCGCATGGCTGAACATGGAAGAGCTTACGGAAATACTCCCAATGACATCGAAGGCATAATATTGCATCCATGTTGGTATATCGATTGACCTTCCTTCTTTGGAGAATGCAGTCAATTTCCTGCAAAGAAGAGCGGTGCAGTCGTCCACGAAGCGCTCATAACTTAGCAAGGTGGTCATAGAGTACATATTTGATACACTGCGGCGCGTCTGCGCGTGGAGGATCGGGTCCTGTTCGGAGAAGAGATTGCCGTGAGACTCGTTCGGATCACCAAAAGCATGGTAGAAGCGGCTTTTGTAGAATTTACTTCCATGGCTGTAAATTGTCTTGAAGGCTGTGGGGTCGGATATGGAGTAGCGATTAGGAGCTAAGCGGACGATAGAGCCTACGGATAGTGAGAGGATACTCTTATGCTGGTAGACATATATTCATGGGACAGTGAGCACAGAAGGGAGTACTACCGTATCGTCTGTGGAGCTCCAAATGAGCCGAAGGGAAATCGCCCTTCCTAAGCGCATGAAGCTCCCAGAGTCGGGTGAATCGAGTCGACCACGGTCCGGGTATACTCCTCAGCGGATCGAAAATCATATTCAGTGCATATTTAACGACCAGGGCTGCGCTCAGGATGATCACAAAAGCTTCAATGTAGCCACCACGTTCGAAGCTCTCCCAGGCTTTCACATACATCTTAGCAAGTCGCATTTGGTTCCAATCACGTAGAGTATTGAGGAGAGGAGTTTGAATCCTAACAGTCGCTGTCGAATATATCTTATGCATCACTTATGATCCGGCATGTCCGGGTTACTGGGAACAGCCACCTTGGACAGCGGGGAGGATCGCCAGATCGACTAAGGCGTCCCAATTTTGTCAGCCCTTGCTTACATTCGATCTCCATGCTAATGTATACTCCAATACTTCCTCAGTAGGTAGAAGGTCCGATGACGTGGAGATACAAGTTCTCTTCGGTGGTCAGCCTTATCACTGTGTCGGCAGGCTTGTTGGGGTACTGTGGGGGCTGTTTGTGATGTAGACAATACTCGTCATCCTTGATGATTGGTGGACTCGAAGCATTTCAATGCCTCTTACACCCGGAATGTTTATTTATCGCATTAACAGTAGATCAATACTCAGGGACCATTCTGTTTCATCTAGGAAACACCTTTGATACAACGCCGTTGAGCCACTTGAGTACCAGCTGCAGGGCACTGGTTTGAGTTCGAGATACAATATACACATTCAGCACCGCCAATTTGTACTACTATTCTACGACATTGTACAAAATTGTCTTATTGAACTGTCCTATTACCATGAAAGACTAGCACAAAGTGATTGGTTACTGAACCCAGTAGAATAGTTCGTGTTTGGACGAAGCTATTGAAATCAGGTGGTATTGTACATGCAAAGCAATCCTAGATGTCCAGCACCAGGGAGATGAGCGACAACGAATCAGCAAAGAGTCCATCCTGTTTCCTCCGAGGGTCGATCCCCTACCCAGGCTATGAGGTCCAGCACTCCACTACCTAGGAACCGACAGTACCAATGACACTCTGAATGAAACTAGCAGCCTTGCCGATACTGCCGTCAGTGGTATAAGACAGATGAGCAGCAGAGATGATGAAAGCGTCCATGCAGACACCGTCGCCAATGTTGCAGAATATTTTTGTATGGCTCTTGTCAATGTTTTTGAAGGCCTGAGCCTGGAGAGGATCGCCGAAAGTGACAGCAGCATCGACCATGCCCTCGGAGACATCAATCAGCGCACCATGAACTTGCTGAGCACCCTGAGAATATCCCCCCAGAACGACCTTGGTCTTGGGACAGCTCTGCTTGATCTGTTTGATGTATTTGGCCATGAAGGTGGCGCCCTGAGCTGATCCAGGCGCGGTAGAGCCGATGAAAGTCCCGGCAACATCTGCAGGGTAAACGGCGCCCTGTGTGGCTACTTGGCCAGGGTAGAGCTTCTCTAGGGCGCTTTCCAGAGCTGGGCCTACACTGTTGCCCATGTTGCCTGTCTCGGTAGTGCCGCGGGCGAAGAAAAAGGAAATGGCCTTGCATTCGCCATCCACAATATCGTTCTTGGTGCTACCACCAAAACCACCGAAACTACCGAATTGGGGAACCGGAGTTGGAGCTGCGAAGCTCACTGCTGCGAGGGATGCGATGAGAAAGGCTTTGAGAGACATATTGTAGTAGTGAGTGGAGTTTGGGAGAGAATGATAAAGCTGTAGCAAGTCGGATAAGAAATCTAGTCTTGTAAGAGGAAAAAGTCGAAGCTGACGAGATGTGCGATTGTTCTGTTACTTGTCTCCCGAACATTGAGGACATGATAGCTGTTTATATACACACCAATCCTAGTTGTCATAGCACGCCAATGTGACGGTCGTATAACCTAGCCATCTTCCCTCGCCCAACTCGATATTTCGCAAATGAAGATTTGGCGTTTCGGTCCATATCGCCATGCCTCTTGGCTAGTTTCGTATTCAGAAGGAGATGAAGTGAATTCTGCTGGTCACAAGCTGAGTGAAGTCCCACTTGGAATCAGGCGGATGCAACTAGAGCATCGAGGCGTGATGAGTGTACCTTTGAAAGCAGATCATTGACTCAGAAAGCGCAGGTTGATGGCTCATGTTGAGCAAACTTGCCGACGCCTGTGAGATCGTCATCCCAATGTATCTAGTCACAGCGGCAGGCCCCAGAAGTGGGTATGTCTCGAGTCATATTCAAAGAGTAACATCTCGGGTGGCTGACGATGTTCTCCTTGGCAGAGTGTATCATGATTTGCGGATACGGTAGCTTGGCTGCTTAGTTGCATCTAGGGGATCTTGGCAGTCGTTCCATTCGACGACGACTGCTCTCTGAAACATTGTGAAGGTGGTTGCTTCTAGCAATCATTGCTGCAATTGCTTCCGATTGCTAACGATGAAGCAATGTCCTGAGCTTGTTTTCCATGCGATAAGACCGGTGGATACGAGACCGTTGAATAATCATCACCAGGGAAAGCCGTCGCATACTGGTTCTCCGCACATCTGAAACATCTCTGACACGCTACATGACATCGGCTCGGTCAAGTGAGCGAGAATATCATCTCAACATGCCAAAGCATACAAACCGCCCTAGATTGCTGAAAAGCCTCGGTCTTTGTTGCTAAATATTCCTGTCTTCGATGGTGGCTCGTCTACAGCCTCGGTTTGTGAGTATGCTGCTCTCATACTTAAGCCAAGCAATACAAGTTATATGATATGCAAGTTGTACTTGCACACAGCAGCTGAGATGCGGGCCACGCTTCAGATTCTGGACCATCTTGTAGCAAACGAGATCACTGTTTGTCTCTCGCAATTCATACTCTGGGCCGAGACTCGATTTGGAAATGTGGGGAACAGATATCTCGTATCACCAAACAATCGACGTGGATTACAATGCGGTGGCTGACAGAGGGTCAATCCTTGAATGTGCACATTGGAGAAGCTGTGTAATTAGCTCAGACCTAGGACCTGTAGAATAGGTACGACCGATTCTGTCAGCTCGCAAGATTTTGTGGACCAGGAGTAATCGAAAGGGAAAACGGGAAATGTTGCAAAAGTGCGAGGTAGCTATTCAGCATTGACTATGATAGGTAGATAGTGTTTCTGGCAGGATTTCTGAGGTCATGTACACCCCGCTCAAAGGTCTGGCAGATCATGAATGGTACATTCTCGTGATTGTCGTGCAGTCAAGTCGAATAACATGAAGTGCAGTCAGGCTGGATGCCAAGAGCACGGATTTAGCCGGGCTTTACCGGCGCGTGGCCTTGGCCCAATCAACGACGCGTTTCGTCCCGCGAACTATCTCAACCCGGCCATCCAGCTGAGCATTGGATCAGTCTGGTCCACATCACCATTTCTATAACGTGTCTGATTGTTTATTACTAGCCTACTGATGTTTTCCGCCTCCGAGCAATGGTAGTGTCCGTCGCAGGTCATGGAGACGGATTGGGATGAGGTAAGATGACAGATCTCTTACTCGATGGAGGCCTCATGATCGATGCCATGAAGAGTCGTTCTTAAGACCGACCTTTGGCTAAATTATCAGTAGGTTGGCCGTATATTGCTGCCTCCTCCGGGTCCAAATGCTGTCAATACGCCGGTGACTGCGTTCACTTTCGACTCAATTCAAGAGCTTCTTTGGTCTGGCAATGAATATGTAAGCAAAGTCTCTGAATTGGTGCAATTGGTCATGCCTCTTATGAGCTCGTTTCAGGGCCGAGTGACTTCATTTTATGGGCCAGAGCTTCAGAGGTATACTTCGTACAGAGGTCATGCGTCCAGCGAAGGTGCAATCAAGCAAATCCTCCTATGCGACAAAGGAGTCATTTCAATATCACCGAAAAGCGTGCACCTCGCGCACAGAAGAGGACTAACGCAATGGCACATATCGTTCGTCTCCGACCTCCTCACTTTCGTACATGTACTAACAATCCAAGCGATGCAACCATGGTGGATCTATCGTGCATGAGCTTCACATCAAAAGGAACGAACGAGATCCTTGTAGCTGGTCGTCAAGCCACAATGTACAAGATAGATGTTGACAAGGGAGTCATCACATCAACAGCAAGTTCAAATGCGCATCGGACTCGAGTCTTGTTCTAATTCTAGTCTAGGCCAGCGCAGAGGCCCCATATACGCTCATGAAGCGTGGAAGTCAGCATGTCTGCGCAGCAACTGAAGATGGCCACGTGCATTTCCTTGACCCTGGATCTTGTAAAGTATTGCGTACCTGGAGAGCTCATTCCGGCTGGATCAACGACATGGATGTACGGTCCGACTTGCTTGTGACTTGTGGCTATTCTCAACGGCATCATAACGGATATGCTCTGGATCACCTTGTTAATGTTTTCAACCTGAAGATACTTCATCCTTTACCTCCTGTACCGTTCCCGCCCGGCGCGGCTTTTGTTCGGATGCATCCAAGAATGTCTACAACTTGTTTGGTCGCATCTTCCGCTGGCCTTATATACGCCATCGACATCATGAACCCCGATTCTCCCGTAATGAGACACGCAAATATTTTTGATACTCACTTGCTCGCGTTAGACCTAGCTCCTTCTGGCGAAGCTTTGGCGCTCGCTGATGCACAATGCGCCATTCACCTCTGGGGATCACCTACGAAGATACAATTCACCGAGTACGCAAGTCCTACCGAATTTCCAGACGCCACTGCTCCTATTCCGGCTCTGGACTTTTCACCAGACATGTGAGTTGAGTTTCGGTTGTATTGCAAAGGTCGAAGCTTATTTGATGCAGACCTCTTAATGTAGTGGGCATGCCATATTACCGAGACACATTACTATCAGCATGGCCAAGTCATATTATTTCTGAAGTCGGAGCCCCTCCAGCCAAGATCGACGCGGGTATCGTTGCTCTGTTGAAACGAGCAGATATCGGAGGATTTGCTCCGTTCCCGCGCAAGACTCGCAGATATCAATTCGAAGATACTAGGGCTGTTCAGAGAGCTGCAGATACATTGGCTGCACCAAGATTTATAAGTGAACGTGCCAAAGACGACCGAATTGAGGCAGAAGGTCAAAGACGAATGAGTGAAGCACTTGAGGCGCTTGGTGATCTTGCTCTCGATGGTATCACCAGGAAAGAAGTTCCGGTGATGTATCGGAATGTCGAAATCAAATACAGCAAATTCGGCGTTGACGACTTCGACTTTGAGTGAGTTCGATTCGTGGACCACGGCATGGCTTTGGCTAACATGATCAGGTACTACAACAAGACCAGATACTCTGGCCTCGAAACTCACATAGCAAACTCCTATGCTAATCCACTATTACAACTTCTTCGCTTCACACCAATCATTCGAAACCTCGCTCTTCATCACACCGCGACGTCATGCCACTATGACAATTGCGTTCTTTGCGAGATGGGCTTTTTGACCGACATGCTCGAGAAAGCTGCTGGGTTGAATTGTCAAGCAAGCAATTTCCTCAAGACGTTGAGTAGTTTGTCCGAGGGTGAGTTGTGTCCTTGTCAATGCATGAATATATGCTAAATTGGTTGCAGCGGCTACTCTTGGACTTCTTGAGCAACAGTTTACCAATAACCCTTTGACTGTTACAATACAAGCTGCGAACCGATTCCTCCTCCGAACGTTTACAGAGAACTACAGACTTGGCCGACAGGCTCGACACATGGAACTTGCCTTGACAACTGGCGCCATAACAGCCATTAGATGCCAGCATTGCGCCAATGAGATGCTCAAGCCAGGCGAGACGCTAGTCCATGATTTAGTGTATCCTCCCAAGGTAAGTTTCTTCTCTGTCTATAATGGTAATACCGCTTACTTAGCCAGACCGCAAAGCATCATCCCCGAGCTCCGAAGCCCTCATTCTCTCAGATACTGAAGCAGAGCGTGGAGCGGCAAGACCAGACAAGAGGTTGGTGCGATAGATGTAAGCGCTACCAGCAATTGAGCACCCGCAAGACAATCAACAGCATACCGAAAGTCATGATGATCAACGCGGCCATTCACAGCCCCGATCACAAACAGCTTTGGGCAACACCTGGATGGCTTCCTCAGGAGATTGGTGTCATTGTCGTAAATGGGCAATTCTTTTGCTACGAGGGACAGGACCTAAAGTTGCACCTTCAGCGTGGCGTTTACGATATCACGGTCTATGAGCTCGTGGGAGTCGTTGCCGATATCAACAGTGGCGAGAACCAGAAGTCGCATCTGGTCTCGCTGATCAATGGTCGGTCAAAGTGTTCTGTGCTCCATTTCGCGATTAATACTGATAAGAGACAGTGGCAATCTCGAGCCGAGAGCCAACCAACCTTCCTAATTGGCATCTTTTTAACGACTTTTTGGTGAGGCAAACAAGCCCCGAAGAAGCACTACGCTTTGACTCGAACTGGAAAATACCTTCTGTCATGACATATCAAGCAAAGGCTGCTTCAAATGTGATTGACGATTCTTGGAAAGAAAATCTCGACCCAACGTTGCTCTATCATATGCCCAAAGGACCACACAAACAACCCGATCCTTCAGTGCTCAGACCTCTCCAACCAAGCACTGAAGCTCCTCGTCCAGGAACACCAGTGGCCATTGATGCTGAATTTGTAGCACTCTCCAAAGCAGAGATTGACATCAAATCAGATGGAACACGGGAGACTGTACGGCCTTCGAGGCTAGGTTTAGCCCGGGTGTCCGTACTAAGAGGCATCGGACCCGACGAAGAGCTGCCCTTTATAGACGACTACATAGCGGCTTCCGAGCCCGTAGTCGACTACCTCACCGCCTTCTCCGGCATCTCCCCCGGCGATCTCGACCGCGCAGTCAGCAAGCACAACCTCGTCAGCCTCAAAACCGCCTACAAGAAACTCTGGCTCCTGCTCAACCTCGGCGTCGTCTTTGTAGGACACGGCCTACCGAAGGACTTTCGCACAATCAACATTCACGTTCCCCGCTCCCAGGTCGTGGATACAGTAGACCTCTTCTCTCACCGTCTCCGCAGTCAACGCCGTCTGTCCCTGCGCTTTCTGGCTTGGTATCTCCTCAAAGAAGAAATCCAACAAGCCGGCGAGAACGGCCACGACTCGGTCGAGGACGCGCGCACGGCATTGAAGCTGTGGCGGAAATACCAGGAGTTCATCGACGCGGGCATCTTTGAGAATATACTAGAGGAGATATTCGACCGCGGCCGCGAGACCAACTTCAAGCCGCCGAGTGCGTTCAAGGCGGATGATGGGATCTGGAGGCCTGAGACGCCCGGCAGCGCGGGGCTGAAGAGTGCGCCTGGGACGCCTGGGAGGAGGATTGTGGGATTGGCTGCGGGCGTGGGAGGTGCGAGTACGCCCGGGCGACTGGCGTTTGGAAGTCCATTGAGGTAGGGGTAGGTGAGTAGGCGTGGGATGCGAGGACGGCCCCGGGCAAGGAAGGGTAAGACATGTATGTGGGGAGTGGGAAAAGGGTGAAAGGGTGCACAAGGAAGAAAAAAAGAAAAGACCAGAACTGCCGAATCCTTATACAGACACAAGACAATACAATACAAGAAATCCCTTCCTATCGTTGTATTACACTTTCATTGTTCTAATTGCTTCATTTTGGCGAATCGCTATCCATATGAAGTTTTGTACTACAATTTGCATGATGGAGAACATGGTGTGATTTTGGATGCGATCCATAAAGGAGATATAGTTTACATAGCGGATACAGCCAGTCACAGGAAGAGATCTAAACCAAAACCAGAAATGGTAGACACAGGGGCAGGATAGAGTCATGGATCCTTCCTGTTCTTCTTCTTCTTCTTCTTCTTCTTTCAGGCTAGTCTCCAATATGAACGACAAGGTAGACATCACGATACGTTCTCCATCTATGGCCTCCATGCGTGGGCGGAGTTTTGCCAATTCCATGCTGGCTTACCAATGAGAAATAGTCGGGAGGGCAGGGCTCTCCCCTCGGGTAATGGTCAAACATGGTAACCTCTGCTACTTTTAGTGAATAGGACATCATTCGATAGACACTACAGATCTATACCCCGTTTCCGGAGAACAAGCGAGGACGTGGGAGGGGAGGTGGGGGAGGGGAGCCACAGCACCGGTTGGTGCCTTCTCGGGATCAAATCGGTCACTGCCATTCATCACTATGACTCATTCCAGGTCAGTCGCGGAAATGATGTAGAGGTACTTATTCTTGATCACTGTACAAAGTAGTGGAAGATGCCATTCCTTCGTTGCGACGGGGATTTGTCGACGAGCTGTACCATGTCGATAATGGCGCAGCTCTGCAGTGGATTACTCTTCTCTTCTTGCTTGGTTGTGAAAACGGGCCTTTCTCGGGCTGTAGGTCGTGTATACGCCGTACTTTTGACGGTTGCTACCATAAGTCCAGGACACTTCAAAATATGCGACCCCCGGGCACATCGACAACATTATTTCGTGGACAACAATCCCGGTGGAAACATAGCGCTTGCTTTGACCCAAGCCCGCGAATTGCCGTTACAACATGCAAATCCAAACTAAGGAAGAGAAGTACAAAGAAAGAAAAAGCAAGCAAAAAACACTATAATTGGACAAAGGTCAGAAAGCAGTGATGTCGTTATGGTTGCAATGACTTCCACATCGATGTTAATAAATGACGTAGGCTGCGTGGAGCAAGGGTCTGGTCGCACTAGCCACAGAACGAAGGGCTGAGCCACAGACACTACGTGGGCGGCTCATCGCGTTCGTGCGGGACTACGCACTACTTCCGCTCTTCTCCGCAGTGGCCGAGAACGACATGGAATGGACAAGCGCGATAAAATCAGACCATAATGTAGATGGCTAATGTGAGAGGAGGAGCAGCAGCAGCAGCAGCAGCAGCAATGCGTGTGCGTGCGTACCTGCCATGCCCTGCGTAAAGGTATAGTAGGTCGCACAGCATCACGCAGGCGTCAGGTCGGCGCCGCCCGGAAAAGGTCGAGATTGCCAGAAAGGTAAGGGTTGCGAAGAGTGTGGAAGTGTACATTGTGCCCAGTACTCGTACTGTTAATTTAGTGAAAATAGAAAAGAAAGCAAAAAATAATAATGATGGGATCATAATGTAAGCAGAACTGCTTTCCGTACGAATCGGACTTATTGTTTGTGCGAGTCGGTGCCTCTCATCTTCGGTTTCCGATTGCTGAATATTTGAACCTATTTTTTTGTCGCTGCCGGAGTTGTGTGATTCTCAATCCTTTGTACCTTGCAGATAATAAGAATCCCAGCTGACATGCATTGTTTGGTGAATAAGGTACGAATGGGACAAGGACCAGGGGGGTAGACCAGCAAACCGATGGGTTGGCAAGATTCATATGGTGGACGTTTCCGGCCACATGCCGAGGTGCATTATTGCATGCGTTTAGTGATGCAGTGGTGCATTGCATGGTGGAAGTGGTAGCAGCACGCCAGACAAGTATCGGCCCAAGACGAGCGAGTCATTTGGTCTGGTTTTGGTTGGGTAGACTTTAGCCAAAGACGAGGGAATGATGTGCACCTCGGCGTTGCTATTAACAGAACTTTGGGCAGAGATAGGTACGTAGTTTAAGTGGCTCGTGACTACAGTGCTACACTTGAAACTTGTAAAGATGACAAGACCAAGGTATGCTTCGGACTGATCCGTATCCGTGAATAAGGTCTTGTGGATACGGAGTGTAGCCAAGTCAAGGTTTTGTGTAGACGCAGGATCCGGAGATAACGGAGGCTATCGTGCGAGTGAAGTCGAGTGGATTAATCAGCTCGGAGTGTACTTGTACAGTGAGTTGAAGCTCGTTCAGTGTTCGTTCGGCTGAATCGGTATCATGATAAGATAGGAATACTCAGATGTAACAGTAGACTAGGTGAGACAGCCGAAGCATGGGCAGCCGGGGTGGAACGGATAAGAGATCAGATCTGCCAGGGTCCAACGCTAGGCCAAAGCCAAAGCAAGGAGCAGTGTTCCGCTAGCCGACGAGGTCTGGGACAATGGTAATGGTTACTCGAACAGTGAGTGGTGGGGCTGTGTAGATCTTTCCATGTCGGTGCAGGGCCAAGCGACGCAAAATTCTAGGGTAGCAGCGGGAGTCTTGAGATTTGCTGTCAAGACTACGTTGTTCCATGCATGGAATGGATAAGCGGCAGAATGAACCCTGTGGCACAGCCACTTTTGGCAGATACACTCGGGACATGTGGGTCCTTTGGATGCAGCAGAGGACAAGCTGACAAGGTACGGGTACAAAGTCTTATATTCTAGGTTATCTCCATCTTGAAAAGATTGCAATAGAAAGAGAAAGAGTCGGCCGCGTAGACGACGTTGTTTTCCCATATTTCCACAGGCAACCATTTGAATCGACTCCTTGACTCATCACCAAACAGCGTGTGGCATCCTCGTGATCTATTTCTGCCCTGGACATCCGACATCAGCCAAAAGCGGACTAGCGCACGAGCGGCGATTGGTCAGACAAAGAAGGCTAAATGTTCATTCACGCTGCATCACGTCATACAAAATGGGCCAGCCAGCAGGAAACATGTCTACCTCGACTCGATCCCATTTTTAACCAACTCTACACACAACAAGACGCAGATCCCGCGATACAGAAGACACCAACGACACACTCACTGTACAACTCACGACAATTGATGTACAGCAGCAGCCCGCAATTCAGATATTCGACCGAGGCGGCAGGCCAAACACTGACGCCATCATCGTCCAATCTGGACTTTTCCTTTGACACCAGCTTCCCGGCGGAGTGGGGGATGCAGTATCAAGAGACGAGCAGCAACAGCGTGGGAGGAGGACTCGTCAACCAGGGCGCCTTCAAGACGAACAACAACGGACACAGCAGGAACTATTCCGAGTCGACAGTCAACTCGGCCGGTCCCTCGTCACCATTCACCTCATCCTTTTCCAATCCATTCATCGCAAACACCGAGCACTCGCCTCGCGCACAGTCACAGTTTGAGGACTCATCCTCAAGTCTGGCGCAGAAGCAGTCGAGCAGGCAACAACAACAGCAGCAGCAGCAGCAGCAGCAAACGTTCAACCACTTCTCAAACGTCGGCTACATACCCTCGCAACTCTCTCACACGCCCGCTGTCCATCTCGACATGGCACACATGGCCATGGACCAACACAACGCACCCGCAGACGACATGCCCGACTTCTCCCACTCTGCACGGCAATCAGTGTCGAGTCGAGGACAGGACTCTCCATCGACGCCACAGATGGAAAAGGCTACACTGGATGACGAGAGTACAGGCACGGGGCAAGAGGAGAGGCCGCCGCTGTACAAGATCAACACCGCAGGTAATGACTCACACTCTCTGAAAGAGCCCGACCTGCTTGACCTCTACTTATACCTCGACCAAATCACAGACTACAGACAGACGGCTCCTCGAGTCGAGTTGTTCCGCACCGAATCAGCAGCAGCTGCCGATGAACTGTACAACCCCGACCTTTCAAATCCCAACCCGGCAAAGTTGCAGCCCAAGCAGACCAGTTCCACCTACCTCTCGCCCAGCCGCAACCTCGTCCAAGACCGTCTACGGACTGCCAACAGCGCCCGCTCTCAGTCTCCGCACCAGCCAAACTCCAGAGCAAAGTCACCCTTCCGCCCTGGCTCACCCCTAGCCCCACCCTCAGAAGACAACTTCAAGTCGCCGAGTGCCTTTTTCACCAGCGCCGCCGATGCAAGACGTCAGCAGATTGAAGAGGCAAGCGCAAAAGAGATGAACAGACACAACCCACCAACCCTGCAAAGAGAAGCCACAAAGACCATGTCTCCGCGAGATGCCCTCTTGGACTACGACATGGACCCCAATGGAGAGTTGCCGCTGTTCCCAGATGCCATCCCAATGGGTTACCAAAAGCACGTCGGCCCTTCGGATTTCTACACGTCAAACTTCATCAACTCGGCCAACCAACCTTATACAAACTACACCACTCAACCTCAGCAGACACCAAATCTGGGCGCCTTCAGACCGCAAGATGCTGCTGCCTCGAGTCAGCCCAATTTCAACTTTGTGCCACAGCTTCAGCAGCAACAGCCTCAGCCGCAGCAACAAGCACCACAACAACAATTACGCCAACATCAGCAGCAGCAGCAACAACCTGCCCAAGCATCGAGCAACCCCTACTCTGCTCCTCAATACCGTCAAGCCAATCTCTTTCCCGAGAAGACGCCTGACTTCCCTGCTCATCTTACCTCCATGGAGTCGAGTGTGAGTGATGCACCCATCTCTAGCCAGGGCAGTGCCATATCCGAAGCCGCCAACAACATCATCCAAAGGCCACAGGACACCTCGGCTGCCACTGGTGGCTACACTTGCACATTCCACAACTGTGTTCAACGTTTTGATACTCCAGCCAAGCTACAGAAGCACAAGCGGGAAGCACACCGTGTCCAGCGTGACATTTCCACCTCGTTGTCATCCGCACCGCCAACCACTGCCGCTGGCTCCGTCAATACCTCCGTCTCGCCTGATCCATCTCACGGCGAGGCCGAGGACGATAGCAGTGACAGGAGCGGCAGCGTTGCAAGCGTAGGCTCGGGTATGACCTCTGCCGCCCTGGCAGCCCGCAACTCGCAAGCCGGTCCTCACAAGTGTACTCGCATCAATCCTTCCACCGGCAAACCCTGCAATACCATCTTCTCGCGTCCTTATGATCTCACTCGCCACGAAGATACAATCCACAACAGGCAAAAGGTCAAGGTTAGATGCGAGTACTGCCGTGAGGAAAAGACCTTTTCCCGCAACGATGCCTTGACCCGTCACATGCGCGTTGTACATCCTGATGTACCGTGGGAGGTCAAGAGGGGTAGAAGGAGTGATTACTAGAGATCATCTTCTTGATCATGCTTGATGTTATCAACGTTGACGTCCGTACGAGTTTTGTTTATTGTCTTGCTTGCCGTTGAGCGTTGCTTTTCTGTCTTTGCTTGCCCAATTCTCCTATCATGCCAGCATTGCAAGCGTTGAAAGACTTTATTTCTTTTCCTACTCTTTCTCATCACCAAAAAAGCATCTTCTCTCTAGCGTCTGCTATCAGCGTCGTTGACATTATCTTTGTTGGCTATGGTGTATCACGTGGGAGGTTCATGTCACGCCACTGTACTTGTACGAATATACTGAAGATTTTTTTAACGCATACAGGAACGGTGGATTGGGGCTGAGGAAGAAACGTGTCACGAGAAAGTGATGTACGAATATGTGCTATTTTTGGCAATTGTAGATGAAGGGATGGTCCTCATGATTGTTGCAATCATGCACTATTGCACTGCGTTTTCTTTTTTTCTTTGATTTGGCGAAACATGACTGCTACGATTTTTACTGACACCTTGCAAGATTCCTTTTCAACCTTTTCACTTTTATATATTATTGTATTATTATACTATCGATTTTGGTATCACTACCTGACACTTTTTCCCGTCATAATCCATGAATCATGAACTCTGGACAGATTGCGAGCAGCCCTTTCTTCATGGAAAGGTGGAAAGGTAGAGACAGTAGTACATTCTCTACAGCGAATGTCACCTGTAATCTGTGGCTGATGCACAAGTAGCCGATATACACGTAATCCCAAGTAACTCACTTACAACGAGTCGATTCGTTTCTTTCCGCGCGTACTTTGCAAGTGTAACAGAAGTATCGGAGCAGTCGTCCCGTGCGAGAACGACGGATGTTGTAGATGACGATGCCCCTGCAGCCGAGTGGTAGACAGAACAAACGAGATGAGATTGGTTTCTAGAAAGTATCAGGGGACTCGGAACCGGCTCTTCCCTGTACGAGAACGACAGGACTTGCTACTTGCTCAGAGATAATGCCATATAGCCGGACAGTATACGACAATGACCAGACTTTACGATGAAGAATCTCCCTTCCACGCGTCCCATGTCTATGGTATCATACACTCGGAACAGTGCTTCCATACGAGAACGACAGCTCGTTTTGAACCGTGTCACTACGGCCGAACCGGTATACGAAAAAAAGACGTCAAGTAGGTTCTTACCACCAAAGCGGATGAACACTACCGCCCTAATAAAGTGTCGCTGAGGTAAAAGAAACGAGGGATGTAACAAAGAGCGCCAAAAAATCCGAATCCGATACCGAAACCGATTTTGCGGACAGTACACGGTCGACCTCGGTAGCAATGGTGTATAGGCTACGTAGTCGTGCTTTTTAACGAGCAATCTTACGCTCCTCGCTGGACTGTAGGAGGTGGGGGGAAATGGCTGGATATCGCGGCAAGCGTGGTCTACCTATTGGATGAGTCGTTTATAGATTGCACGACAGGACGAGAGATACCGATGGGGGAAAAAGGGTAATGTGTGTGTTTTCAGTGGTTGATGGACCCGCGGGTGCTGTGGTCGATCCCGCATCAAGGATGGTGGCGTATTTTCCCCGCAATCGATGGCCGCCGCCCCCGCGTAGCCTTTGCCGGGGCGATAGGCGGGAGAGGTGGTTTCTGGTCGATAAAAGAGTTGTTGTCCACTTTTCTTGTTCACTACCCACCTCTACCTTTTATATTTGTGTATCCAAATCCTCTTGTTCTTTAGAACTACCTGTTCTTATCTCTATAAATTCAAAGAACTCCTTTTGTATATCTTCCGTAATCAACACTAGTATACGAATATTCCAATCATGGCTCCTCATGCGGTAACAGCCAACGGTGTCGACGAGGACCACACTCCTGCAAACGCCACCAATGAGCCTGGTATTGCGCAGTCCAAGGCCCGACCACAGCAGATGAAGTTTCCTCGGTGAGCACTATCTTCCCTTATGTTTCAGTATCTCCCAGTATATGAAACATGCAACTAACCAGCACCTCGCCAGCCCCCCAAAATTCGAAGACAAGCACGAAGAGCGCGAATACCTCAAAGGCCGCCTCGCAGCCGCCTTTCGCATCTTTGGCAAATACGGCTTCGATGAGGGCGTCGCGGGCCACATCACCATCCGCGACCCCGTGCAACCCGACACCTTCTGGGTGAACCCCTTCGGCCTCGCCTTCTCTCTGATCAACAAATCCGACCTCATCCAAGTCAACGAGGAAGGCGAGGTCATCGGCGGAGGCGAGTGCAGACTGCTCAACACGGCGGCATTCATGATACACTCTGCCATCCACCAGGCACGACCCGACGTCATGGCTGCCGCGCACTCGCACTCGCTCTACGGCAGGGCATACTGCACGTTGGGGAAGAAGTTGGACACAATCACGCAGGACTCGTGCGCCTTCCACAACGACCACGTGGTGTACGAGTCCTTCAACGGCGTCGTGCTAGCCGCCGAGGAGGGCCACAATATCGCGAAATGCCTGGGCGGCGCCAAGGCCGCGCTGTTGCAGAATCATGGGTTGTTGACTGTAGGGCAGACGGTCGAGGAAGCGGTGTTCTGGTTTATTAGTATGGAGAAGTGTGCGCATGCGCAATTGATGGCGGATGCGGCGGCGGCGGGCAAGGGCGGTCAGACTATCAAGATTGACGAGGAGGATGCTGTGTTTACTTATAAGAGTGTGGGAACGCATGCTGCGGGGTATTTCTCTGCTAAGCCATTGTTTGATGTTATTGCGAAGGAGACCGAGGAGGAGTATTTGCAGTGATTCCTAGGTGTAGGAGTGGAATGGTTGGCGTGGGAGGATTTGGTGGTGATGATAATGAAGGGAGTCGAGAGGAACAATCTTTTTGGCTCATCATATATGATAATGGTAAAGAACAACAGTCTTGCTAATGAAACGATTTACCATGTTGATTGTTGTGTTGCATTCTTTTCAAGTCGAGCACATGCGACCAATTCTGTACAGTATAGACCGGCCACGAAGTCTCACAGCAAAGCCTGGGGTGAAACAAACATAGAAGAACAATATGTTTGACAAGGACGACTCGGTGAGCAAAGATGCCAGATCAGAAACATGATCATCCTTCGCCGAGTTATGGCCATGGACGGAAACGGCGTAGTCAACAATACAACAATGAAAACAGGTCTCAACTACTTTTCTACTAAAATGATTGATTGATTTGATTATCGAGAGCTGTCGGCCTTTGACAAGCTCAATCGGGCAAAGCGTTCGGGGCGACGGCATGCAATCAAGGTGGGTCCTTTTCGGAAACATATTGTGCCGAAGGTGCGCAGTGCAGTTCCGTCCTGGTTCATCGGCATATGTGAGATTTGGAAAGCAGTTTTAATTTAACAGTAATAAGCTTAACATGTCGGTCGGTTTTGCGGGATGAGTGATTTTGATGTATTGTCCTTTTAGCCGGGAGGTAAGACGAACGAGTCAAAAACGAGTCAGAAGAGGAGAGGAGAAGTGAGTAGATACATGGCTTGAAGAGGACAATCCAGACACGCGGGTGCTTAGGTACAAGCACATGACAAGTGGGGAACTGACATTTGTTCAAGGATGAGACAAAGGTTGATTGCACTGTTGTGTAGTCCTGTCGTCGAGTTGAGTTGAGCGGAGCGGGGCCGGTGGACGAGACTGTGGACCATTCCTGGACCCTTGGCTGACTGACGTTTTTCACCGTGAGTGACAAGCACAGTACTTGTCCAAGCAGAAGCCGTGTCAGTGCACAGCACACCCGACACTGATGTGCTTGACCTGTCATTGTCACTCCCTTCCTATTGCTGCGACTCTATCCTTTCCACTACGGCGATACATTGAACTACAAGTATCTTGATACCTCTCTTGGACTCGTCATCGAGTGCGCTACCTCATTATTATCCATTGTACCCTGCCTGGACTGACGACAAGATTGTCATCCGCCCCCACCTCCAAAGACGTCAAGTCTTTTGCCTCGCCCCGCATCCACCTTGACAGTGCAGTATCAATCTCACAGCGCAACATCCACCTCTCAGCCCAGTCATGGCCAAGGCGCCCGCCGTTGTCATTGTAGTCCGGTAAGACAGAGTACAGCACTCGAGCCACCCGGACCAGCCAGACTGACACAACCATCCGCAGACATGGCGCTCGTCTCGACGCTGCAGACAAGAGCTGGCATCTTACTTCGCCTACACCATACGACCCGCCCCTCACATACGGAGGATGGTTACAGTCGAGAGCACTGGGTCTACGCATCGCCAGTCTGCTGAATGCTCGCGAGCAAGAATTAGAGAACACTGCCACATCTCCAAAAGACAACACTTCCCCACGAAACTCGCCCAAGCCGGACTCGGGCAGTGCAGAAGAGGGTGACTTGTCTCATGGCAAGGAGAAGACAAGAAAGAGGAAGCACAAGGTCTTTGTCCACACTTCACCCTTCCAGCGATGTGTACAGACCAGCATCGGCATCAGCGCCGGTCTCGAACAGTATGATGGCTACCCACGCAACTCCCGCAAAGGCAGCGATGCCCGCATCAAGACAGTCAACCAGCTGCACTCGTCATCTCCGCGCCTGCACGCTGTCGACTCCCCCCGACTCGAGTCCATTCCAGAACCGCTACACCAGATCATAGAGGCCAAGGAGCAGGCTGCGCGCTTACCACCACCATCATACTCGCCGCCGGAAAAGGCTACTCTGCGTGTCGATGCCTTTCTCGGCGAATGGCTTTCTCCCGACTACTTCGAGCACATCACCCACCCTCCAAACAGCACCATGATGGTAGCCGGCGCAAAGGCAAACCTCCTGCGCAAGTCCGAAAATGTTGATCACTACACTCCCACTGTACCAAAAGCTACAGGCATGTGGGGCACACCGACGCCATCTTCTGCCCAATCATCACCACGCCCTTTTCCTAGCAAACGAGACCGAGCCAACAGCTCTAGCAGCGCTGCTAGCAACTCAAGCAGGACGAGCAACGGCAGGTCAAGCCCATTCAGGCTACACTCCGACTCTTCCTCCTCGTCCAAATTCGGTTACGATCCGCCCGTCCCAACATATGCCGTGTCGCCTGTTGATCCTATCCCGAGAGGTTACGTTTCACATGCAAAAGACGCATGCGTCAATATTGATTACCAATGGGACAGCATGCGCGCGCCTCATTACTGGGGAGATGGCGGCTCATATGGAGAGGAGTGGAGCGCCATGCACAAGCGCTTCAGAAGGGGGCTGAACAGCATGCTTGATTGGTACAGCGAGCATGCCCCACAACAAGAGGACACTGATGAAGAGGTGGACGAGGTACTCGTCTTGGTGACGCATGGAGCAGGCTGCAACGCTCTGATTGGTGCTCTCACCAACCAGCCTGTCTTGATCGACGTCGGCATGGCTTCCTTGACCATGGCTGTACGTAGAGATGGAGCCGAATTTTCTGGTTCTTCCAGCGAGGTCGCAACTCCAGCCCCCGATGAAGAGACCGACCCGCAGGGGCGTACTCGCCCATTGTTACGCCGCAATTCAGTCGATCTCGGACTCGGCAATGTCTACGACTTGAAGGTGGTCGCCTCGTCAGAACACTTACGGCCAGGCGTCAACCCTGCTGAGACCACCCAACAAACTCCTACTTCGCCCATGCTTTCTTCCCAGATGATACCTGAATACCGCAGACGCTACGGCTCTCAAACTCACGCCGCAGCAGGTGCTCCAATCGAGTCCGGTTGGAACATTGGGGAACCTCGCTCAGCATCCACAATCGGTCCGAGCGGCATGCGACGTGGATCTGTCGCTACCGCACGTCCTGAGAAGATGCGCACCTATAGCTTGGCTGCCGCCGCTCAAGTTCACTCGGCTCTCGAGGAAATGAAGATCAGCAGCAGCAGCAGCCCCACTGGACTCTGGTCATCACCAGCCACGGAGAAGCCTCCATCACCGGGCCAAGACTTCGTCCTCGACTTCTCAAACTCGCCCGAATCTTCTCGTCCCTCGACTCGCCCTTCGTCGCGTCCAACATCTCGTCCTACTTCTCGTCCTTCATCAGGCACTAGACTAGCCACTGGAAGTCGAAGCGGAAGCACAGATGTCTCCCCTCGCCATACACCTGCAGGGTCACTGACTCCTGCAGGCCCCTTGACACCGGCAGAGGAAAAAGCAGCGGCCGAGGAAGCAGCAGAAGTCGAAAAGGAGAGTGATAGTGCCATCAGCGATCTCCCCGCCGTTGGCTCTGCTGTTCCCCACAGCCTTGGACGTAGCCTCTCACAAAAGGGTCTATGGGGATCTGCACCATCCGGTCTTGTTTCAAGAGAGCGGGGTACCCCAAAGCGAAGATGGACATTGCAGCAGCAGCAAGAGGGGTAGGCTATGTTTCATGCACGATTAATTGGATGGGGCGCCAAGTATTGATTCAGCGGGCGTTTTGTCATGATATAGGGAGGTTTTCAAGGATTATTGCATGTGCATATCGGCACGGGAAGGTGGGGGGTTTTTGTTTCAGGTGCTGGCAGAAAGCTGTCTACTTTTCGAAGCGACAAGCTGCATACAGATGCTTGTCGACAGGATGCATACATGAATGATTTCATGAATCAGACAACAGATATTGCGATGGCTTTTAGATTTATTTTCTGCTGTAGAGCTGCATAACGATGCTTGCTATCAAGTAGCTTGTGGAGGGGCGTGCGAAGGAGAAAAGATACACCATCTTTGTTAAAGTAGCTAGATTGCAGATACGACATCTTCACTCCAATTTTCATGAGGGACTTTCTGTGTTGGCTTGAATATGCATATTCCACATAGAGACACTCTCGAAGTATGATTGTGATCGAAGTGGTGAAGTGTGCTGGCCTGACACCAATGCCAAGCCTCTCTCCTCCATCCACCGCAACACACCACGTGCACTTCTATAACTTTCAACCTGGACTTGTAAATGTCAGTCTAGGTACCAACAACAATTTTCGATCTGAACAGTGCACATGATAAGACTTGGTGATTTTTCGAGACTTGTCGCCGATACTTAGCCATAAACACATGCTTGCGCATCAAATCAACCAACCAAACCTCACTCACACTCAGCAAAACCAGCACAGCTTTGTCCGGCCAACAACCAGCTCACATTCCCAGCTCCTCTTACCTTGACAGGAAGTAAATCAAAACGCAACCCAAGAAGAAAAATGGATTTCAACGAGCTCCGACCTGATACCACAGCCTCAAAAGACACCCTCCCCTCCCCCTCCCCAGAAGAAGACGAACCAAATCACTCGGAAATGCCCATGACCCTCGCAGCATCCACAATCCTCGAACACCTGCCCCGCGACGCCCGGGGTGCCCTGGCCGCAGCAGGCGCACCGCCTGTCTCGCGCATCACTATCCATCTCAAAGCCTTGCCCAACACGCCTGCGCTGAAGCAGCCGAGATTCAAGTGCGATGCGAGTCAGAACTTTGAGTATGTGGTTCGGTTTTTGAGACGCAGACTGAAGGTGGGAGAGGGGGAGAGTGTTTGTTGTTATGTTAATAGTGTGTTTGCCCCTGCTTTGGACGAGGGGTTGGGGGGGTTGTGGGGGGTGAGTTTTCTTCTTCTCTTTCTTCCTTGCATTTTCCTCTTGAATGTTGACTCTAGAGGAGAATACGGTATTGAGGGGAGACTGGGAGGATATGGTTATAGAACTGGTGAGAAGAATTTCATGCTGACTTGTGTGGGATCACAGTGTTTTAAGATTGGGGACGAGTTGGTTGTGTCCTATAGCCTGACACAGGCATTTGGTTGAAAGGCCGAATAGCCAAGAAGTCATCATTCAAGAAGCTCCAGCAGTAAGGATAACGAAGAGATCCGCGATATGCCCTGGATCCTTAAAATGTTAAAGCTAGATGCATTACGGCACGTTCTCGGCGGCAAACAGATGCAGCAAAACGACAGTCATGGTTTTGGAATTTCGACTGTATACAAGATCGACCGATTGAGCAGAGTATAGAACGCCTCTGTGGCCGTGATGGGTGTTTGCTTCGAAACACGACATCACGAGACCGAACGACAATTCATGTTAGACGAAGACTGGCCTACTCAACCACTAAAATGATGCTGTCTATCAAGCTGCTTTCTACATACGCGCTCAGGCCTCGACATCATTATCCAGAATCGTCTCTCTACTTTTCCGGCCCTGCCTATACAGCATCTACAGTTCCTTTTCTCCTTTCACGAATCTCGTCACCACTGTTCCATCGGCCAAAACATCCTTCGTTTCAACCCAAGAAAATTTGCCCCATCTTGGCAAAGCAACCCTCCAGATAGCCCAATAAATGACACCACAAATGAGCACACATATGCCAACGATCGGGTAAAGCCAATAAGGCAGACTCGTATCTCCCTTGCCTCCGGGTGGTCTGATGAATGGCGCAACCAACAAGAAGCATTGCGCGGCCAAGAAGAAGAACGCAATTGGAAGCCAGACCTTGAAGGGTCGAGGAATATGTGGTGCTTTCCAACGGAGGATGAACAACCCAATGACGACAAAGGCGTTGATGATCGCGCCTGGATAACCTTCGACGTCCAGAATGAAGCTGTACGCATCTCCAGCGGGAATGGCAACAATGACGATGAAACTGGGGATGAAGTGGAGAAGTAATCCAGCAGAAGGACTCCCAGCCGGCCAAGTACCAGCCCAGAACTTGCCAAATGGCAATACTCCTTCTTTTGCGAGTTCCTGATTGACGCGAGCCTGCGCAAAGGTGACTGTCAAAACGTTTCCGAGTGCACTCAGCGCCACAAACACAGAGATGACCTTTTGCGCCGTCTCTCCATAGACTTGCTTGACAAAGTATGACGCCACGGTGGTGCCTGATGCTGCAATCTGCTCAGGCGTAGCCGCGGAAAAGTATGCCACGTTTGCCAAAAGATAAAGCACGCCACAGATGGTCAACCCCAGCGGACCAGCAATCGTCAGTGTGCGCACAGGCCGCTTGACCTCGTTGAGCACATATGCCGCATTGCTCCAACCCGTATAGCTGTTGAGGACCTTGAATAACGCGGTCGCATACGCATAACTGCTCGTCGACGAGCCAGCGAAACTGTTTCTGAACGACGCCTTCGGATCCTCGACTTTCGTTCCGCCACCCAGGACTACCCAACCTGTGACGACAATGAACAGCAAGATGATGACCTTGATGCTTCCCAGTGCGTTCATGGCCCACACACCGAACTTAGGCACGAATGTATGCACGGCCGTCACCACGACAATCACCCCAACAGCGATCCCGCGCTCCGTCCACGCAGTAGCCGTGTGTCCAGCCGCAACAAGGATATTAGACGCAAACACAATACAACCTCCTGCCGTGAAACCCAGCAGTACAGCTTGCGTGCTGAAGACCACGGTGGCGAGGAGTCGAGGCCGTTTGTATGCTGCCTCGAGGTATACCTTTTCGCCTCCAGACCGAGGAAACATGGCGCCAAACTCGAGCCAGACGAAGAGGCCCGCGAACGAGAGGAGGAGACCCAGCACCCATAACATCAGGGCGGCGCCGACGGAGTGCGTGCTGGAGGTTATGGAGGACGGGGTGCTGAAGATGCCTGTGCCTATTATGCGGCCAATGCTGGGAGGTCTCTGTTAGCATCTCTCACACCTGCAGGTTGTAGTATTGGGAGAGATGAGTAGGCACATACATCAGAAAAGTAGTAGAAACAAGACCCAGATGTCTGCCCATTCCACCCGCGGTATCTTCTTCGAAACTCAGCTCGCCCGGCGCAATGATCTTGTCTGCTTCTGGCTCTGCTGCTGTGTTTGCCATCTCCGTCGCTGGAAAAGAAGAAGCGGTGGCTTTCTCATCGTAGTCGCCTGTGACGTGGGCGGTTTTGGCCTCGCCATCGCTGGTGGGTGCGTCTGCGCTGTTGTGCGTGGATTGAGGGGCGAGGAGGACGTCTGGTTTTCGCCTGAGGCCGAAACGGGAGAGGAAGGGGGGCATGGTGCTTGATATGTTGCCCTTTTTTCTTTCTTCCTCGGTGACAACCTTTATTGTTCTCTGTCTCCGTTTTTCGACTGTTTTGGTGTTTTTTTGGCCTCTGCTGTTGCTGATGCCTGTCCTCTTCTACCCACCACTGCTCCTGTGTCTGCGGTAGCGCACGCAAGTCAATTAGCTAGGCTAGGTGTGTAGGTAGAATAAAGAGGGAGAGTACAGATCCACGAGATCAATTGGGGCATCGCGTCACTTTATCTACACAACGCACACAAAGCTATCGGGATTCAAGCTCTCTGGCGTGATGTTACGCAAACCCAGTGCGACGCAACCTCGATCCTCGTGTTACCCTCCCTTGGTAGCTTTTGAGTCCCGACATACAGGGCAAGTCCATGCAGGGCGAGCAGCCCTAACCCGAATGTTGTATGTATCATCTCCTATCCCTGCCCTATCGGCGCTGGTGTGTAGTCCAGAATTCGTGATTAGCGCAATATAGTGGGTAGTATGCAGTTGCTAGCGGTGGCGAAAAAAGTGTAGAGTATGTAGATGGTGTTATATGGCAACATTTATACTTGCGGATGTCGGGTGTCCCGCATCCCCACCGCGCCCAGCGTCGCTTTCTTGATATTCTATTTAGCTACCATATCTGCCCACCTGTCCACCCTAATCTCGACTCGATAGAATTGTGTTTTTGCAATCTTTGTTAGAGGCTATTATAGTCGAGATGTGCAGGCCGCACGATCGACGCGAAAGTATCTTAGTGGAGCAGAGCTGATAAGGCGAGATATAAGCTAGCTACCTCGGTTGGGTCTTCGATATGCAGAGTATAGCTTGTGCCCTAAGTACAGATAAGATATTTCATAGCAGAGATGATAGGACGTCTACACCTTATCTAGTAGTGGGATACGGAAACGGTGATTTACACGGCACGTTCAACATCGCCCTATCTACTTATCAGTCCTCATCTCTGAAGCGGAGGAGCCCGAACTACTTTGCGGTGTTTGCTTCAGGGAGGCAAGAACGACACTTATTCTTGGATGGTCTTCAGGTCTGTTTTACTCAACAGACGTACTGCTCTCCGATATCCGCGACTATCTTTATATCCTGCATCAGCGACCCAGATTACTAGATTCATTAGTCATAAGTCACGGTAGTTCAAGGTACGAAGAGCCACAGTGGAGTCGACAGGACTGAGGAGATGAAAGCACGACATTCAAGCCTCGGATAACGAAGACGCGGTTGAAGAATGGTTGTTCAAAGGGATGTGTTGCTATCATCCTGTTGTCTAGCGGGAGTAATGGTGTGCTATGTTGTATCTACTGCTATCACCTTTGTTCTCCAAGGGTAAACATGGTCGTTAATGTGTAGCTAATTGCTTCGTATGGGCACAATGTCTTGCAAATAGCCTTATTCTGCATGTTTTGATCAAAGAGTAGGTCGTATCCATCTCTTCTCTCTGCTTCTGTATTTCTCCGGTATTGGTTCTTCATTCTTATCTCTCCCTCTCTTCCACACACAGCTTACAATCGAGTTCTGGGGACACAAGGAAGAGCTGTAATCAGCTTTGCAAGCATTGGCATAAACTCTTCTATACATAATCTACAATCGTCGCTAGAAACATATACACAAGTTGTCCTTTCCCGCATGCCACATCTGCTTTTGGCTCTCTAGCGTTCAGACGTGGCACATCATGTAGCACCACATCTCGCACCCGTCAACCCCTCGCTGTCCACCTTCTGGCAGCCAGGGACATATCGAAGCTACCACAACATGCCCTCTTTACGAAGGACATCCGGTAGAAGGGTAGTTGCAGCTATCTCCACTGCCTCCTGTAATATCGACCCCAGAGAAAGTGAAATCAGAGCAGGAATCGCTGCCACAGAGAATATAATAGTCCTTGCCATCGCTCATGGTGCCCGTGACATCCGTGAACGAAACAGTCTCGATCGTGACCCCATTGGTTGGGTCCCCGGTGCTGCCGCCGTTCTCGTAATCTTGCTGGATATCGATGCCGTAATCGGAGATGCCCGACATGGTGATGTTTTTGTATGCAATGTTGGTGATGGAGCCGGTGGTGTCGGCGTTGGACTTGATGCGGCAGCCATTCTCGGAATCGACGACGACAGAGTTGGAAAAGGTGATGTCTTTTACGACGTTGTTGGATTTGCCGCCCACACTTCCAATACTGAGGCCGTGGCCGCCAGAGCAATACATGTTGTTTACGGTGATGTTCGAGCCGGAGGTGATGGCTACGCAGTCGTCTTGGTTGTAGACAGAGGAGTCGGTAAGTAAAACGTTGTCGGTAGAGGAGAAGTCGAAGCCGTCGCTGTTGTGGGCGGCTGCTTTGCCGTCGCTTGCAGAGTTGGCGGCGTCGCCCGCGGAGTTGTTTAGGAAGATGTTGGAAAAGGTGATGGTGTCGCCGCCCGTGACATCAAAGCAGTGGGTTGGCCAGTTACGGATGTTCAGGTTCTGGAACACGGCGTTGCTAAGGTCTTTGGCAACAATGAAGTGGTCGGGTTTGTCACTGCCTCCGTTGGAGCCTTCACCGTCCCAGTAGGCTGGTCCATTGCCGTCAATCACGTGGCCATCCGCGCCAGAGATGATGACATTGGTGCCGGAAATGACAATGGGATCAAAGTCGCTGTCCTCGGTGTAGCCAAAGGTGGTCTCTCCAGCAAAGACAACAGAGGCTCCGGTTTGCAGGGAAGACAAATCGAGTGTGCTGGAAGCAGGGGCAGAAATGGCCGAAAGAATGATGTTGGTGCATGAGGCAACAGCGGAAGAGACGTCGGCGTAGGCAGTGACAGTGCAGGTAGTGCCATCGGTAGGCAGAGCGACCGTGTTTGAACTGCCGGAACCAGAACTAGCGGCAGCAGTGGTGGCAGCTACAGCAGTGCTCGACACATTAGCTGCGGTGCTAGGGGCAACGGTAGCGCTCGAAGTAGCAGCAGGAGCTGTGACACTGGCACTAGTGACGACGGCGCTGGAGGAGACGACAGTAGAGAAGGTCGTTGGGGCAGCAGAAACGGCCAACGTAGCAGGTGCCATGCAGCTGCATGCGCTGGAAAGATGCTTGGCTTTGGAGCCGCAGTAGCTTGCAAAAGCTGGCAAAGCAGTGGCTTCGACGTTGGACTTCTGAGTGTAGGTCGCGCAGAATGTCGCAGCAGCAGCAGATGATACAGAGAAGATTGAAGCACACGAATCATTCTCTACGCTGTCACAGGCGAGAGCGAGAGGAACGAGAGCGCCCAAGACAAGAATGGACCGCATGATCGGGGGCTCTGGGCGTAAAGACAAATAACGAATGTGGGAGAGAAAATATCTCAAAGAGATTACAGAAGCCCAGCTTACTGTATGGAAAGAATGACGATGTGATTTGAAAGGGAAAGTATCCTGCCTTCTTCGAATGACCACGAAACCAACACTGTTGAGACATTGCGATGCATCTCTTATAGCTTGGACGGCTTCAGCTACCAAACAATGCTGAGCAATGCATTATGCCGATAAGACCGAATATCAGCGAACATGTGGAAAAGCCCTACCTGACTTTGACCTATGGGAAGAGAACGTGGCGCTGGCTTGCAGACGTTCTCATCAATATTCTATACAATAGATTGTGGTACTAGACGGGCAAGAGGTTGACGTTTCATGTTGCGAAGCGAGGCGAGGGCTCGCTATGGGAGGTTTCATCTTGAGCACGCGAAGGTGACACCGTCAAAAGATTCATGGACCAGTCTTCCTTCGGGCGCTCTTCAATGAGACTTCTCGACGACCTAGTCATTGTAGACTGAAGGAAATAGAAGAGAAAGCGCCTTTTTGAAGACGGTCAAAGAGGATGTACTCTCTTTAGGCTTTGATATGTTAAGGATGATGTTGCGTAAAGGAGGCTCGGTGCTGGTCCGGCGAAATTACTCGTAGAAGACAACGCAATGGACTGATTGTGGGGAAGACTTGCGCAACGCCAAGGAAAATATTAATTTACAAAGCACCCAACCAACATCTATGATTACATGAGCTGCCTAACCTGTGAGGTACAAGGCCGTAGAGGCCGAGCATGAGTATATTACCCAGTATCAGGAGATATCGTCCAAGAAAAGCTATTTCCAATAATCCAAAATTTATTGTAGCAACACCTAGACGTTGATCTGATGCTGCCACACCTCCTGCACGATTCTGGCCGAAAAAAGGCTCACTCCCAAGATGGCCTGCATCTGCTCTACAGAAACGAACATGACATTCCTTGCCACAAACCACCTCAGTCCTTCAGTACAAGGAGGGCTAGTCAAGCTGCCCTTGTACGTCCAGAATTCGTTAAAATGGTTGACCTCGTCCAGCGCCAACATGTGGTTTACGGTTGCATTGACTTTAGTCGCAGTATCCCGGAAGCCAATTAACTCAGGCAACTGATTGAAGAAAGGCGACATCGTGTTGCCAGGGTCGATACGGAAGGCAATGACAGCGCGCTCAGCACCAGTGGCATCACCATGTACAAAGTGCATTTCTGACTTGCTGCGATCGCCTTCGACGGTGTGATCTGCCGGAGAATGGATGTGCCATCCTTTAAGATAGACTGTTTCATTCTGGCCATTTTCCTCAAAGGTAAATGATGGTAAGGTGGTATAGTCACCCTCTGGGTGTGCGAGAGAGAATGCGGGACCGTAGCCCCAGTTGCCGAATGTACCAGTCATGTTCTCATGGAGGTATTCAAAGTAGGGAATATGGTTGAGCGATAGACCCTGATTGATACTCAGGGGAATGGGGGACTGCTGGGTTCCAGTTTGGCAGAGTTTATAGTCTGTGAAGTGTTAGGGAAGGGATGTCTGAAGTATCGAGCAACAGTCAAGACTCACCATCGCTCAACCGTGCCCAATCGAAGGAGGCCTCATAGGCCCAAGTTGTGTTGCTCGTCTCAGAGGCACGCTTATAGTTGCGCTGAAATTCATGCCCCGGACAGGCAAAGACACTGGAGATCAAGCCAATCATTGGCAGGGCGACAATTGTTCGAGTTAACATTGCTAGATGTATTGTTATTGATTAGGTAGATGAGTAAACGATTGCAGACACAGTTGAACAACCAGTGTAAGAGGACCATACCTTTATACTTCCACAGCATGTAGACATGTCATCCTGGTCCTTGATCATTATCATCTCACGCAACGCTTGGCCATTCACATCGACTTCTTGGAAAATAACAAAGCTCAAAGGGTGTCAGATTTCGTTATTGCTGACAAGACCACATAGCCGACCGGAGTCACCCATTGTGTATGCGCAAAATCATACCAAGACTTTTATGCGAGTTGTCCATGGACACTGTGTGGCTCTGCCGAATTGTGGTAGTTTGACCGCCGTTTTGACTTGTCTCGGCTGTGGCTGTGGCTGAGGTCTCGTATACAGTATTCAGTAATGGGGCGGAGCTGTCACCAGGCTTCGTGTCTTAACCATTTGACAGACTACTCGCATTGCAGGCATTGTCAAACACCCAAGCATTGAGATTCGTCATGACATTGCGGAAGTAATAAGAAGCGACAAGGAACCATCCATGCAAAATGGAGGGAACCCGATAATCCGAGGCGCGTGCACGTGGGGACCGTCGGTCGCCGAGACCAAAATACAAACCGATACGTCGTTCATACCCTTGGGAGAAACACGCCAGCCCTGAGGTACATGAACATCTCCTTAATGCCTGCTCTCGGTTGGAACCCTGATTCGACGTCCTCCCATGAGCATGAAAGTGTTCTGGAACATGCTTGTATGCATGACATCCTCTGCAACAACACACCAGCGCCGTGCATCAATTGAGCAACGCCCACATGTATGAATCTATTTCACACGTCGGTGCTTGCTAATGCAAAAGACGAAGCCGACCCCGTTTGATCGACTCAGCTGTGACACTGGTAACCATTGTGGAGATAGAATCGCGATGGTAGTCTTACAAGTATAAGAAAAGTCCAAGTGCTTATTCCATTTGACTTTTGTTCCAACCATTCATTCAATCAATCAAAAGCTAGGCAGGCCAGCTATACACAGTCTTTTTACTTTCGGCTTCTCGTGTCATCTCGTGTCATCAAACTTTACAATCAAACAAACCTTGCGAAGATGAAGAACCAGATCGCCTCTCTCATCTCCCTGGCCTTGGCCATTTCCACCGCCACTGCCACTCTTGACCCTTGCAGTACCAACACCAAGGGCAAGTGCCCAAGCTCCAAGTTCACCAGCAGCCCCGTCAAGACCTCCAAGGCCATCCAAGCCGCCGAGTGCAGCCACAACACTCGCGTCTCTGGTACTCAGACCTTTGCTGTCTTCACTACCGACCACCAGTACGACTCCAGCCACGGTGCTCCTTACGGCACTTGCGAGGCTTTCACCATCACTGCCCCCACCAGCTCCGATATGACCGATTCGGACGACGACTGCTGGACTTTCTTCTGGAACGACAATGGCTCGTCTAGCGGTGTTGGCACTGGCTGCATCAAGGACCCTAACACTGGAGAGTGTGGATGCGAGGACTCTGATGGCACTTTCATCTCTGGCTCCGACAGCTGCACTTAGATGCGGAGGACTTTCTGGAAAAGCTCAGCCGGTTTGAATAAAGTGGACTGTCTTGAAGGGTGCGGATAAGGATGTTCTGACGTGCAGACCGACCGTTGCGTCACTTTCAAAGCTCCTAGTTCGGTATCGTATCCAACAGTCGAGACCCCAGTCTTATTATCAACTTCCACTCGACGTGAGATCTGAGGAAAATGCGTTGTACTCGACTCCTCCCACGCTTGTATGTAGGCCGTTGAGCCATCTCAAGGTCACGAACGAAACTCTGAACAGTTGCTGATCGTGAGATATCGACTTCTCTTGTCATGCTATCTTCAGAAACATACCCTGACCCTTGTTCAAATCTTATCACGTAAACTTTGTAAGCTCGTGAGAAGAACCAATATCCAGCTTCTGAAACTGAATGAGGTACAGCCAGTCGTGAATGTGAATGTGAATGTAAATGTTTAAAAGCAGACGCGACGACAGTGTTCCTTGCTATCGTAGAAACAGATATCAGCCGTTTACCTGCAGTCCAAGGATGAGAAGCAAAACTGCAAGCCTGCACATTAGGACAGCTACGATGTAACAGATCCTGAGCAAGGCATATGTAAAACCTGGTTGGTATCAACATCGAGCCATTTGGAGCACTAGTTTGTTAGGCGTCTACTGCAGACTACCGAGAAGCGAATCGGCTCCTGGACGGAGTGGGGCATGCAGGATCAAAGCAATATATACAAGGCTGGCCAATTATTGATCAACTCACGACCCACAACCCCTCATGTCAGCATACGCTGTGAGATAGGCATATAGCTGGCTCATTTGGCGGTGCAGGATGGTCAAGAAGCTCACTATTCCGTGCTTAAATGCGCGACTTTGTCCACTTTGGCACCATCAAGAGATAACTACTGTTCACTCAGTCTTGAATTGAGGTTTCACCATGACAGAGCCAATTCTTGGTAGTATGGACTCTGAAGCAAGCCTTCTTGGTCAACCTTACGATTATATCGTAGTTGGAGGCGGCACAGCTGGACTCGTGGTCGCTTCAAGACTGACAGAAGATCCACATGTGCAAGTTCTTGTGATCGAAGCAGGTGCCGACCGACGCTCTGATCCTCGTATCTATATTCCTGGTCTGGCCGTGCAAACATTCAATGACCCAGACTTCGACTGGAGCTTCTTGACCACACCTCAGGTAATCGGGAGTCAATTTTACGATCACTTTGAGAGGTATAGACTGACAACTTCCAGAAAGGCTTAGACGGCAGGCAACTATATCAACCAGCAGGTAAAGGCATGGGAGGCTCTTCCTCTATCAACATGGGCATGATGGTCTACCCTTCTGCTTCTGGCTTTGATGCCTGGGAAAGCTTAGGCAACCCTGGCTGGGGCTGGAAGGACATCGTTCCATATCTTCAAAAGTTTCAAACCTTTCACCCGCCTTCACTACCTGTCGAAGAGTACTTGAGCCTCGACTATATCGATGAGAGCCTGTATGGTACAGCGGGACCGATTCAAGCTTCCTTTGGGGACAACATCACGTCGTACACCCCATTCAATGAGGCATGGCCAAAAGCATTTCAGGCTCTAGGCTACGGAACCACTGCAGATCCTCTATCGGGCATCTCGAAAGGCGCCTTCACGACGACGGGTACTGTTGACCCAAAGGCACACAAGCGGAGTCATGCTGGTAGTGCTTATTACGACGAGGAAGTGGCGAGAAGGCCGAACCTGCATCAGATCACAGAGACCACTGTGACCAGGATCAATTTTCAGGCCAGTAATGAAGACTCAGTTGTGACCACTGGTGTCGAGGTCATCCTGAAGAATGGTAAGGAGATCAGTATTGATGCCAAGCTCGAAGTTGTTGTCGCCGCTGGCGCCATTAAATCTCCCCAGCTTCTGGAGCTTTCTGGCATAGGCTCCGCAGAGCTGCTGCGCTCTAAGGATATTGCGTGTTGGATCAACAACAAGTATGTGGGCGAAAACCTCCAGGAACACGGTTATGTGCCAATGAGCTACGAAGTTGCTGATGGCCAAACCTCCGGAGATGCTTTACGAGATCCAGCTATTGCATCTGCAGCCGTCAAGGCTTACACCGAGAACAATGGTGCAGGCCCCTTAGGCGTGTGCAGTCTCGCATCCGCTTTCATGCCGATATTTGACGCCGCAACCGAGAGTGGCCGTCGTGAGCTGGAAGATCTTATCAAGACTAGCCTTCACGACCCTCCCTACAAGGTATTCCCAAGCAAGGCAAAACATCACATTTCGCTTTGTAACATGTTGCGCGATCCCGCCGAGGCTTCTGGGCAATACACTCTCACACCCTTCCAGATCACACCGGAGAAGGGTATCTCGCCCAAGCAAATCTTCTCCATGAGTACAGAAGGTCAATACATCTCTATCGTGAGCGTGTTGAACCACCCTTTCTCTCGTGGTGCAACGCACATCACGTCTTCGAACCCTTTGGACAAGCCCGAAGTCGATACTGAGCTTCTTGCACATTCAATGGATCTCGAGCTTCTTGCTCGCCACGTAATGTGGGCTGAAAAACTTGTCCAAGCTGAGCCCTTCGCTAAGCTGCTGAAGCCAGGCGGCCGCCGTCTGCCTCCCCGAGATTCTCCAGAGGCAAGTATGACACTGCAGCAAGCCAAGAAGATCGCGAAAGAGAGAATTGTGCCACACTACCATCTCTGCGGCACTTGTGCCATGATGCCCAAGAGCATAGGGGGCGTTGTCGATGCAAGACTGCGAGTATATGGGACCAAGAATCTAAGAGTGGTGGACGCCAGTGTGTTTCCGATGATTCCAAGAGGTAACATTCAAGCAGATGTGTACGCTGTTGCTGAGAAGGGAGCGGATCTCATCAAACAAGATCTGCAAGACCTGAGGGAGAGCGAGGGGGTCAAGCAACTACTCTCAGAGTGGAGACAAGCTCGCAGTGGAGCCCTGGAAGGCGTGATTTAATCAAGTTGGGATCGAACATGATGACTGGGTGTGGAGGAACGGTTTCCCTGTTAGTACGGATGTCGATGCATAGTACTATAGTGTCAGCTAGCGATGAGGTACTAGTAATGCCAACCATTACCCCTAGACGAAATAACACGTTGGTTAGCGCCTCAAGCTCGGCAAATTGTTGTCTCTTAAGCTAGACCATGAGAGAATCAAATGCAAGAACATCGAATGACTTGATGGGTTATCAGCTCGCTCGTCTGATAGATATCTTTGCTTCACGAACATCATGCATTGGCCGTGCTTGATCAAGCTAAAGTAGGATAATGAATGCAAGCCACGCTCCCCGCAGCCCGTAAGGCGAGACCCGCTTCATTAGCGCGACCGTTGAACCCGCCTATCAAACATGTTTCAGCGTCTCAAACATTGTTTGTTCAAACGACATCATGGCTGTCTACAAAAGGGCAAGTGACAGTTTTGACGGTTAGAACTACACTGCCTCCGGCAAGATCTGAATGTCCAGATCGGGAAGAATGCTGAAACAGGACATTTTGGATGTAACGAGCTGGGAAAAGGAAGTGTGTTTATCGAGATAGAAAGACTACTCATATTGTGAATCGTAACAAGTGGTTATACAACTCGAAGGAAAATTGTGAAGGAAAGACTGCTGCTGAGTGCTCTACTGCTAGCATGCTGGTATCGTTGTGTGTATGCTATTCGCCCCGTTCGCCTTTTCGCCAAGACTCCTGCCCACAAGAAAATGCACCCAAGATTGATATCAATAAGAAACTGTTCTGAAAAGGTCGGCGTTGAATTGAGGAGTCGCGTCTTTCGACATCCGTTCCGCGACGAAACGTATGACTGCCTCAACTGTTTTTGGATCGGTAGGGACATAATGTCCTCCTTTGTGGTGGATGACTTCTGGCGAAAAGCATGATCCAATGAGCATGGTGGTGAGGTCTTCACTGACCATAATGTCGAGATCTCCAATAACACACATTGCCGGAGTAGTGATGATCGGATTGTAAAAGCCGTCGTAGTGGTTTTCTGTGCCTCTGAAACCTGACAACGCGACCACAAATTTCAGCTGACCTTGAGGCGGCTCAAAGTGCATAGGCACAGGCTGACTCGCGAGAGAATCGAGACGCGCTGGGTTGAGGTCGCCTTCGCAGAGTGATGCAAGCATGGTGGCTAGTGCGGCACCTTGGGAAAAGCCAATGATGCCTTCGATATGTCCGACTCTGCGCATATACTCAACCAGCCACCCAACAGACTCCTTGAGACCGCGGAATGACATGTCGTTGATGTCAAACCAACCTCTAAGGTCATCATTGACCACACCGCTGCCTTCATATCCGGGAATGTCTGATGCGTCTAGAATTGGTGCGTCGGGATATAAAAACTCCACACCTTCAGGATATTGGTCGCTAAGCTCTTCCTCAAGTCTAGCAATAATACCATCACGGATTCTGCGAGTTTTGGAGTTGAAGAAGTCGCCTGACTGAGTGTACCCTGGAGCTATACGTTAGTCGACACTAAATGGCAAGAACGACTGCAAATATCAGGCTCACCATGAAGCATGAGGATTTTGGCAGGCCCTACTGGTGATTGTGGCGACGATGATTCCGATGACTCCGAGATGCACTCAATCTCTGTTACCAAAGGATGAAGCTTTCCAAGATTGCTCAGTTGCAGTGCTTCCACAGCCAGAGATGATGCTCGTCTGAGCGGCGAATCAATCCCCGCTGTCAGAACAGAACCACGACGGAACGCGACTTCTGCTTCACCCTTAGGCGGTTGAACATCTCTTTGTGAGAAGAGGTAGGAACCCCTTCGCGGTACAAAGCCATTGGCAGACTCATCGACGATGAAAGGCTCGTTGAAGATCATTTTGCACTGCCTGAGAAGATATTGACAACACAGAGGCCAAGAAGAGAATGAACAAGATCCAGTCTAAATTTATTGGAGTGTAGCGAGGATTTTAAAAGTAAATCACACGTGTGGAGGCCAAATAGACCTTAAAGGATGAGGAATGTGGATCGCCGGTCATCTACTATATATAAACTTATATCGCGCACTATGAGCTCACATCGATGTTACCATATATGGCTGAAATCGAGACACCAAAGCAGGCCGGACATCTTCCCTGGCCAACGGTCTCAGTGTTTTAGCCTCTCTTGTCTGTTGTCAATCTCGCACCCCCAGTCTTCCGGTGTAGCGAGCATTTGCATGTGATTTCGGTGGAGCTAGACTTGGAGCAGACGTTCAAGTGGTGAGACAAATCCAAGCTTGTCTCAAAGCGCTCAGCAGCGTTGTTGCCCACTCTTCTGACTAGAACCGAAGAAGAGAATGAGTCTTTGGAGTACTATTGACGATCGCGACGGCCCGGAAAGATGGGAATAAATGCCAGCCTCCTGGCTAGAATAATATCTGTCAATTATCATATATTGGAATGTTTGGCGAAGAGCACAAGATCATGGCCCTATCTGGAAGAGATGTTGAATTTGCCATATTCGGCGCCAGTCTTGGCTGGTCAAAGCTCCGGACGAGATGAACCGGTTGATAGTGAGGTCTGCCCTCCCGTATTCAACGAGATGTCAGAAAGAACGAGCACAAGATCATAATACTGACCAGCTCGTTGCGTTAGTATGGCAAGGGCCCGAAGGATTAATAGAAAGGCTGGGAAGAGCTAAAGCTGATTAAAGTAAAAGCCACTGCAACGGTCTTGGGATCACGGAGTGACGGCTCGAGAAAGACCGTTGCTTCAACGTCATGTCTCTTCCATCTGCACTTGACGGTCACAGAAACACATTCAGACCATTGACAAACAATTGTCACAGCTCGGATGGTTATGTTTTTTGGGGTTGTCTTCTTCCTTTTGCTTAAGAGATTGACATGCATTATCAAATTGCTCACGCTGTAATCGAAAAGCACAAATTGAGATCTTTCCATCGGTGCTGCCGTCCCCATGATTCGGGAGAGCGTTTGGTATAACGTTTAATAGTATCTGGTCGCGCTGTCCACCAACGAATGAAGGACCATGGCGTCCAAAGGTCGATCAATATATCGAAGACTAGAACACAAAGGCGTTCTAGCCGTTTCAACTCTACCATGTGCCTGGGTTCGATAGTCGATCAGGTAGTGATATGGCGCTCCGAATGTCTTAAAACCTCTCCGCCCCACCTGTATAGCTCCAAGACGAGATGATTGAGATAGCTTGGTTTTGACCCCTTGTCCTGTCATTTCTTCTTCTTCTCGTTCCATCATTTAACAAGTCGTTACACTGATCGGCGACCTTATACCAGACATATAGACCAGCGAGCTTGACATTGAACCAAACACACAAGATGAGTGCTGCCGTGGAAAGAGCTTCGTACTTCTGTGAACCTCCGCCAGCAGGCCAGCCTTATAGTGTAGGCCTAGAAGGATCGGAGCAGAAAGGCAGGAGCAAGATCTACAGGCACTGGCGGGCTCAAGATGAACTTGTCAAGAGCATGGATCCAAGTGTCAAGACAGCACATGAGATCTTTGAGCAATCTGGTAGGTGTTATTGATCTAATGTAGATCGCAGCAAGTTGTTGACATGATATAGCAAGTGAGGCTGCCGATCTCAACTTCTTAGGTCACAGGCCTTATGACCCTGTCACAAAGACATACGGCGACTACCAATGGCAAACATACGCTCAAGTTCAGGAGCGACGAAAGAACTTTGGTGCTGGTATAGCCATGCTGCATGAACAGATTGGCATTACAAAGAAGCAAGAGGCAGTTGGCCTTTGGTGTCAAAATCGCCCTGAATGGCAGGTCGTCGGTAGGTACCAAACCTCGCACTGTACCTGAGCTGTATGACTGACTCAGAGCAGATCTCGGATGCATGTCACAATCTTACTACACCGTCTCCCTGTATGATACCCTTGGACCTGAGTCTACAGAATACATCATCAACCATGCGAAGCTCAATGTCATTTGCTGTTCCGCGGACCACATCCCCAAACTCGTGGATATGGCACCTCGCTGTCCAACACTGAAGATGATCGTCTCGCTCGACACACCTGCTCGTGACTCATGGAACAGAAGAGACTCTAAGACAATGATGGCACCATTGGCACAATCCGGCATCAAGACATACACTATTGACGAAGTTGAGAACATGGGTAAGGCGAACCCTCGCCCATACGTGGCACCACAACCCGAGGACATCATCACGGTGAACTACACATCCGGAACCACTGGTTTTCCCAAGGGGGTTTTGCTCACGCACTCCAACCACGTAGCCTCTGCTGGATCAATGATGGTCATCCTTCAATTTCAAAGAGCCGATGTCATGTGCTCATTTCTTCCTCTTGCCCACATCTTCGAGAGATCCGCCGAGGCAGCAGCTTGTTGGGCGGGAGCAGCCATTGGCTACTACCACGGTGACATGTTTGCTCTCGTCTCCGATCTCAAGGCGCTACGACCAACCAACATCGTGTGTGTGCCCCGTCTATACAGCCGTTTTGCCGCCGCCATTAAAGCGGCCACGGTGGACGCCCCCGGTCTGAAAGGCACCATCTCACGCTGGATCACGTCGTCCAAACTCGCCTGGATGGAAGACCCCGAGAACCCCACAAACAAGCACTTGCTTTACGACTACTTCTGGGGCCAGACCGTCTCCGCCTCCCTCGGTCTCGACAAGTGCAGAGTCATGATCACCGGCTCCGCCCCTCTCGAACCCTCTGTCCACCAATACCTCCGCGCCGTCTTCGGCAACACACTCGCCCAAGGCTACGGCCTCACGGAATCCTACTCCATCGCCCTCGCCCAAGCCCGAGGCGACATGTCCGCCGGAAACTGCGGCATGGTGCTTCCCTCCACAGAGCTCTGCCTCGAGGACGCCCCAGACCTAGACTACTACAGCACCGATAGCCCTGAGCCGCGCGGCGAGCTGCTCATCCGCTCCCCAACGCTCTTCCGCGAATACTACCTCAACCCCGAAGAGACGAAAAAGGTCATGACTGACGACGGCTGGTTCCGCACCGGCGACATCTGCAGCGTAGACAGCATGGGTCGCTTCCGCATCATTGACCGCAAGAAGAACATCCTTAAGCTTGCTCAGGGCGAGTATGTCTCCCCCGAGCGCATCGAGGGTATCTATTTGTCTGAGATCGACTGGGCGGCTCAGGCCCTCGTGCACGGTGACAGCACACAGGCTCATCTGGTCGCCGTGTTTGGCATTGTGCCAGATAAATTCTGCGCAATTGCTAGCGAGGTGTTGGGACGCGAGGTCCTGCAGGAGAACCAGGAACTCCTGCGTGCGGGAGCCGAACCCGCTGTCCGTCAGCATTTGATCAAGGAGCTGGAGGTTGTGGGCAAGAAGAGGGGTCTTCTTGGGTATGAGAGAGTCAAGGCTATCAGGCTTTTGATCGAGCCGTTCACAGTTGGCAATGAGCTGCTGACCCCTACGTAAGTTTCTTCTCTCATTTCCTTGCTATTGATTTTGCTCAAACTGATCATATCATTCACAGGCTCAAAATGAAGCGTCAACAGGCAGGTCGTTTCTACCGCGAGCACATTGACGAAATGTACACCGAGAGCGCAAAGCCCATTCCCATCCAGAAGCTCGACCTGTAGATCTCGGCATTTCCGTCTAGCATTTCATAGTTTTACTTTTGGTTCATGGTCAGGGATGGCGGCGTTTGGTGGTAACAGGGCGTTCAGGGGTGCATGGTTATTTGCCAGGCATTGGTTCTCAGAGACGGATGTATAGTCCGTGGGGCGGTGTGGGAAGAGATGCAGACAAGTCGGCATTTACTTGGTTCAGTTAATTGGTTGTTGATAGACGTCTTTCAGTATCAACATGAGTTTGCAGTCTAATCGATTTCGTGACTCGTGAATGTTAGATAGTGTATGTTGGCATGTTTTGATGTTTGAATGATAGAAGTGTTGAATAGTAGTGGAAGCTCAAGCATACTTGATCTATGTTAAAAAGGGTATATAGCGCGGTATAATGCAATTCGTCAATCGTCTCCGTGCAGAGGCACGTCATGTCATGCTATGCGGTATCGTATATCGTTCGTGAACAGTCAAAATCAATCAGAATCATCAGAGTCGTATGCTACTAGTGCAGCTGCTTGGGTCTTCGTTGTGCCTGTCTCCTGCTCAGAGGCGGGAGATGGCTGTGGCTTAATAGATGGCTCTTTAGAGGTAGAGCGTTTCCGCTTGATGCCCGAAAACACTCGAGACGTGGTGTCCGATATATTCGCTGGTGAAGCAAAGGAGAGAAAAGGGTCCTTCGCAGCGCGCGAGTTGTTCCTGATCTCCTGCTGTAGAGCAGCCCGCCTCCTGTCTGCCTCTTTCTGCTTCTTGGTTGTGGTGGACAAGCCCTTGCGCTCCTTCTTGGATGGCGCCGTCTCCGCCACCGGTGTGCCCTCGAGCATAAAAAGAGGTCTTGAGGCCGCTTTCTTGGCTGCATCTTCCACGCTCTCGAACGCACCGTACTCGATCATGCCTGCTCTTGCTTTGTCGTCAGCGTGTTCAGGCAATAATTCGATATCGAAGCCCATCTTGTCCTTGAGGCGCTCATCCGCCCGTGCATTCTTCTCCCTGACCTTCCTCTCTGTCCGGAAGCCCTTCCTCACCAACCTGCTCGCCTCGTACGGGTCCTCCCAATGGCGAAAACTCTCCTCGTACAGATCCTTGATGCGTTTCCCTTGCTCTTTCTCCTGTACCTGGTCTTGCTTCTTGCCTTCAAGCGCAGCAAATGCGTCCTCTCGCCTTCTCTCCCTCTCCTCTGGACTCAGGATCTCCATGCCCTCTTCGCCCTCTTTGACGATATCCTCGCCATAGTCGCGCGCTTTGCCCCCCTCATGCACCAAGTACCGTGTATTCTGCGGATCTGTACGCAGCTCAATCACACCTCCGCATGCGGTATGCTTCATGCGAAAGGACAAGATGGGCGTGCTGTAGTAGTGTCCGACGGTCTTCTTCTCTGCATTGAAGCGCACGCCTTGGCCTATGATGGTTGGTTTGGGACAGTGGTTGCACCATACGGCGAAGGGCATCTCGAAGCGGACGGTGAGGATGCCTTCGGTCTTGAGCTTGCGCGCGCGGGCGCCCAAGGCGTGTTTGCCGGCTAGCTTGTTGGCAGAGACAAGGCCTTCGTGCTCGGGCGGGATGTAGCGTCCCATGTTGAAGCCCTGCATCTTGGGCGGTTGGGGGAGCTTGTGTGCTCCTCTCTGTGAATGGACTGGTTTATGAAGCGGATATCTTTATATAGATTCGGTCGTATTCTCCAACACTCTAGTCCCTGCATGGACAGCAACGTCGGGTAGAGACTGGGAAGAACCGTACGCGTCGCGGGGAAATTAGGTTGTAGGCAGGACTAGATACACTGGTTGTCGCAACTTAAGGTATCGGTCATAATGCCTGGCAGCTCATGGTATGCTTGGCGAAGCTCATGCCAAGACCTCAGTCATTCCGATTTCGGCAATGGCATGAACTATTAGTACAGAGGTATTGCTTCCTGCTTTCTGTCACGCAATGTCTACTCATGTGTGTGTCATTGACCATTCAATATTGTCCGCCACGGGCTGCTGAGTACCTTGCATAACCAAAATGTACAAATCGTTCGCTATACCAGAATCACCGAGAAAACAAGACCTATTCGCGAGGTCGTTGGTTACACTCAAAAGCCGTGCCACTGTCGCTGCTTTGTACAACCGATTCCTTGTTTTGTTTCGTTGAAGTTTCATCCATCATATAAGACTCTGCGCACACCTTACTCTAAAGCCTGACCCTTAGTCGCCGTCTCGGCTGGCGACTCGCCAGCAGCAACCTCATCAATTGCCTCCTGAATAATGCGGCAACCCTCGGCCATGTCCTCCTTGGTAATGTTCAACGGGGGAATGAATCTCAGAGTGTCGTAAATCGATGTCGTCAGCACCAACATGTCCTTTTCCATGCACTTGGCCTGAATCTTGGAGGCGTATCCCTTTCCTGGAGCGCACTCAAGTGCCAACATCAAGCCGAGGCCTCGCACATCATGGATCATGTGTCCAGTCTTGGAGCTTTCCTTTGCGGCCAGGAGCATGTCCTTCAGCTCCTTGCCACGAGCGTTGACGTTGTCGAGGATCCTCTCCTCCTTGAACGCCTTTGCAACAGCGACACCAGCGGCGCATGAAACGGCATTTCCGGCGTAAGTGCCACCCATGCTGCCGGGCTTCTGCATGTCCATCAACTCCTTGCGAGCCACAATACCAGACAACGGGAAACCGTTGGCAATGCCCTTGGCCATGATCAGGATGTCGGGTCGGACGTCCCAGTGCTCAATTGCAAACATCTTTCCGGTACGTCCAAAGCCGCATTGGACTTCGTCAGCCACAAGGAGAATGTTGTGCTTGTCGCAGATCTTGCGGACTGCAGCCAAGTATCCTGCTGGAGGAGGAACGTAACCACCCTCGCCGAGTACAGGCTCAATAAAGATCGCAGCAGTGTCAGAAGGAGCAGTCTCACGCTTGAGGAGAAGCTCGAGTTGCAGGACTGGGTCCATGCAGCAGTTCTCGAAACCGTACTTCCCATCAGAGTGGGTGGAAACGGAGCATTGCTTGCAGTAGGGGAAAGGCACAGAGAAAACACCAGGCATCAATGGCGCGTAGTTCTCGCCATACACAGTCTTTGATCTGGTCATGGCCATGGTGCCAAAGGTACGGCCATGGTAGGAGCCTTGCATGACAATAATGTTCTGCTTCTTTGTGGCGTGTCTGGCCAACTTGACAGCTGCCTCGACAGCCTCAGATCCAGAGTTCCAGAAGAAGAATGTGTCGAGAGACTTGTGAGGCATCATGGGGAGCAGAGATTGGATAAGCTCAAGGTATGGCTTTTGGAAGGCAATGTTGACTTGGCCGTGGACCAGCTTGCCAACTTGAGCCTGTGCTGCTTTCGTTACTGCAGGATGGCAGTGACCTAGGTTGGTAACACCAATGCCGGATGTGAAGTCCAGCATCTTGCGGCCTTCAGTGGTGGTGACATAGCTGCCAGCACCGCTTTCGAGAATCTCAGTCGACAGACGACCAATCCCCTTGGCGACGTGCTTGATGCCGAACTCTGCAAGCTTGGAGACACTCATATCTGCTCTGAATCTTTGTTTTCTCGAAATTCCAAGTCGTGCAACAAAGTAAATAAAGCAAGGCCAAGAAATTATCGAGGAGAATAGCAGCTCCGAGCAATCAGAAAGCACGTAGTGAAGCTGACCGCGCTAGTACGCCCAGATGTAAAAAGAACCGGCGCTAGCAGAACTCATTACGTCCCTTATCACTGGCTGACTTGCCACATTTACAGATCGATTCGCATCGCCAAACGATGCAAACAAATCGCCAAAACCTTCCTCTTTAGGTCGTAGCTAACTTCGGATGTCGAAGATACAGTCGGGTTTGGCCTGCCTGTCTCGCTAGCTACAACGACATGCAGTGGTTGACAGGGGCGATTGTGATGGTCAACGATCACACACGCCCTATCATGGTGTCGCTGCCATATACAGACACCGCAGGCACAACTCAAATATGAACATGTGGTAATCAAGCTTGAACTGCAGCATATTCGCGATTTATTGACTCCGTTGATATTTATGACTGTCAATTCTTGTTACATTGAGCCCGCTCTTACAATGTCGAAAGCAAATCTCCTAGCTTTAGTAGATTCAGAAAAAGATCTTCACATCCACTTCCTTCAATCTCTCCTCCAAGCACCCTCTCCGAATCCACCAGGGAACACAGTCGCCGCAGCAAGAGTAGTAACTAATTACCTCTCTCATCACAACATCTCATTCTCAATTCTATCCCCTAAAGAAGATGCCCCAAATGTTGTATCCACGCTCTCCAGTCCCGATCCATCCCACGGCCCAAAACTAGTAATGAATGGTCACCTCGATGTCTTCCCTGTGTCCGACTCCAATGACTGGGCCCACGACCCTTGGGGTGGCGAGATCGCTAACGGAAAGATATACGGAAGAGGCGTTGTAGACATGAAAGCCGGTCTCGCCGCCCTGACCATAGCTTACACCTACATACATCGCTTCCGCGCGCACCTTCCCAACGGAACCTGTACTTTCGAAGCCGTGAGCGATGAGGAAACCGGTGGAGCATTCGGAACCAAGTACCTGCTCCACACGGACAAAAACAGAGACATCTGGCGCGGCACTGCGGTACTGAACACCGAGCCTTCTGGACTCCAATCCTTCCGCTTCGGCGAGAAGGGCACTCTACGATTGACCTTTACAGTCCGCACTCCAGGGGGCCACGGCGCGTTTACCCACCTCGACGAAGGCGCCATACACATCGCCGCGCGTCTGATCCTCCGCCTGACAACATCCATCGAAGCATTCACCGACTTCGAAGTCGACCCTGAAATCAGTGCTCATTTGGCTGACCCCGCCGTGCGCGCCACGATCGACGAGATCATGGGAACAGGCGCAGCAGCAAACATGTTAAAAGCCACCGTCAATATCGGGACTATAAACGGTGGTAGCAAGGTGAACACCATTCCTAATCTTTGTACCTTCGAGGCCGACATCAGACTTCCTATCGGTCTATCCGCTACACCCATTCTCAACCTCATCTCCGACATTCTCGCCAACGAGTACCCTCAAGTAGAGGTGGCAGTGCAAGACGCCGCCAGCAACCCTAGTAATTTCTGCTCCCCATCTCATCCGCTTGCCGTGGCCATCGCAGACAACGCGGAGAAAGTATTGGACAGACGGCCTCTGGGTGTTCCGAGTCTGGGCGCAACGGATGTGAAGCATTTTAGGTATCTGGGAGTGCCGGGGTATAGTTTCGGGGTCAGTCCAAGGGGAATGGCGGGCGTGGACGAGAGTGTGGATTTGGAGGAGTATTTCGGGTTGATCAAGGTGATTGTGGGGGCTGCTTGGGATTATTTGGGGGGTGAGACGTGAGTGCGTTTGGTAAATTGGGAGTAAAGATAAGGAGGGTTCACTATGAATCGGGTTGGTCACGTTTGTCTAGGCAAATAAAGTTCTTTCGTTCATGCTGTTTATGTATCTCTGTGGTGTACTTTGTAAGGCAGTACTGCATGGGGTATCTTAAAGGCTCGACCGATCCTGAAAATCTGGTTGTCGAGCATAGAAAAGAAAAGAAAGATAAGACAACTAGTCTGTTGCATCTTGTGGTCCTCGAGCATCGTCCCTCCAGAAACTTTCGTCCGCGTCACTCTCTTATTCGTCGCTGTCGCTGTCGTCAACACCATCATCATCATCATCATTATCATCCTCTTCTTCATCTTCGTCGTCGTCGTTCTCCTCATCATCGTCATATTCATCCCCATCGTCCTCACCGCCATCTTCATCCTCCTCATCTGTATCAGGCGCAGCAGGTCTCCTCCTAGCCCCAACCCTCTCCTCCTTAATCTGCGCTCTACACTCCGCGGCCAACGCGTCTTTCGTCCTATACACCCTCCCCCTCCCATTAGTATTATTGTACATATCCTCCAGCACATAATCCCTACACCCATCGTCCCAGAACTGCCTGGCGATGCGGCGTTCGTTGGCCGTGAAGCGCACAACGGGCGGGCGGCGAAGCGAGTCGCCTGCGCGCTGCCGGATCTGGTTCCGCCAGTTGTTCAGGCGGCGGATCACCGCGGGCGAGTGCCAGTCTGGGTCCGGGTCGTTGTAGCGGTGGGTGCGGATTGTGTTGTCCCGGGTGTGCTGGACGGTGAGGAGGAGGCGGAGGGGTTCGGGCCGGCCGCGTTTGAAGACTGCGCGGAGTTGGGCTATGGGTGTTGGGATTGCATTGGGGGTTTGGGCTGAGGTGCCGAGGGCGACGGTAGGAGCGGTGGTCTGGGTTGCTGGAGGTGCGGGTGCATTGATTGCGGCAAAGGATGGAAGTGCAGGTGGAGCTGTGGGCGCTGCGTGGCTGGTTGGGGCGGTATCGCTGTTTATCTCGTTGTCGCCATCCTCGTCTGCATCCTCGTCGTCTTCGCTCTCTTCTTGATTGTAGTTGGAGTCGTCGGAGTCATCAATCTCCATATTGCGACTCCTTTCTGCATTGGCATCGTCATCCTCCTGATCATCGCCGTCTTCTTCGTTCTGTGCACCACGCTGTACCTCTGCACGGCGACGCATCGGATGGTATGGGTTGATCTTTCAGGTGGTGAGTTGTAGTTCGAAAAGCAGAAAGCTGTGTTATAATAGACAAAGATGTGCAAAAGGAAGTTTCTCGAAGTGAGGTATGATTGATGCACAAGGTGAAGGTCAAAGTGAAGTGAAGAGGAAATACAACACTTACCAGTCTTTGTGCGGTGAAGTCGTCTAGGTTGGGATGCTCCGGGTCCCATGTGCCAGGGTCAAACCTGGCCAGCTGGTGCATGTTGCGGTGGAGTGGACCACCGCGGGCGACAACCAGGTTTCTGCGCCGCAAGACGTCGTGCAGCTCGACGGGGACTTCGTCCCAAGGGACGTCCCATTCTGGGTCGGCTCTCTTGAGGCTGGAGAAGCACGACATGGTGGTGCACCGGTAGTGTGTTAGTTAGTTGTGGCTTGGACATGAAGTAGGATTATGGGTGGTCTCACCACGGCCTGTGTGTTGCAGGTGTTATGTGTCCAAGTGAGTTTGTGTTTGAGAGCGCAATTGAATGGGGATCTACAGAGAAACAAACCGGCCAATGCCGCTACCGTGTGGCCTCTCTATGGCATTACCGTTCTAAATAGTCGTTTGGAGGACCGTGCTAAGGGGTAACGATGCGTGGCTGACAATGGAGAACGTGAATACTGCATCATCGAGTGAGGCTCACAACACGGGAACGTGCCTCGTGAACGAGACCACATTGTGAACTCCCAAGGCACACAACGGAGCAGAAACAGACATCACTCTCCTGACCAAGTGGTGATATTTTCTGATGATCTGTGGCATACGCCAAAAAGAAAGAGTAGAGAAAGGAGGAGGAAGTGCAGGTTTCTTCTCGTTCACCCGCTCACCTAGTTGCAGCAGGTAGACCATGACAGTGGCTCTCTTCGCACAACATTTCAGCTCGCAGCATCACGACTTATATATACCTCTATGCCCCTCACCAGACACCTCTGGCGACAATGTCTACCATCGGAATATGCCACGAAACAGGTTCAAGATTTCCACAACATACGGCAATGCAGCAGTGCGACTGAGCGCAGAATAGCATCACATCTCGAGCCACAGTAGAATTGATCACATACGACCATGGCGATAGTTGTAGCTAGATTATGTTTGGTGTTGTAATGGAAGCAGAGGAACTGAGGTTGAAGTCTTGCATACATTTGGTCCGTGCACTGACCACGGGCTGTACATTTTGGCTGAGACAGTAGTAAGCCTTTACTGTGTCCGCCTAATGGCATGCTATCAGGAACATATTTATGAGGAGGCATAGCTCAAAGGTGTTTGTGGAGACGCACGAAAGGGGCAGAGAATGGTCACAATCGCCGCCAACTCTCGATGAACAGGCCTCCCGCTGAAACTGCACTTTTGATTCTTGTCTAGATAACTTGTCCTGCACGCAATTATCTTCTATCGTGTGAACCAGAGTTGCTTGGACTTCTCTTCCGTACCAGGAGCTTCCCAAGAAATGGAGATGTTCAGATCACGCTTAGCGTCCTTATTCTTGCGGAACTGGATGCTACCCTCAACAACTTGACCATCCTTGAGCGCAGGTCCGTTTCTCTCCGAATGGTCGATCATGACAACACTAGATCTCCAGTGGGTCTCAGGACCGAAGGGCCCAGTAGTGAAGAAAACTGGACCAGAGTCGCTGTTCTTTTTTGCAGGCGTGCCTTGCAGGAGAAGTTCAGGCACTTCTTGCTTGCGATCTTCCATGAAGATTGTATCGAACCAGATGCAGAAGCCATCGAGCTCGTCAATGTCTTGGCAAAGACGAGAGCTAAATGTGGCCTTGAAGTCGAGCTCGGCAGTGGTGACGGTATGGAGATCAAGGACCTTGAATGGCATCTCGTGGTCTGTTCTGCCAACAATGACATTCTTCAGAGGGTAGCGTACGAGAGTGTCCTCGTAGATCTTCTCCTGCATTGCTGTCATGTCAAATCCATACACATCCTTCCAGAATGCAATGTTGTCTGCAACGTGATCGGGGTCCGCAATTGGGGCGATATGCAGAGTACAGTGGCTTGGAACCATCAAACCATCTGGCTGAAGGTATCGGTCCCTGGCATACAATACCGAATCAAGCATGGCCTCGTAAAGCAACGTGTAGCCCATCCACTCGCTAATGATAATGTCCACTTTCTCAACTGGAAGGGTCACCTCCTCGATCTTGCCTCTGACCAGGGTAATCTTGTCAGAGAAGCCGTTAGTGTAGATGTTGGCACGAGCCTTATCAATAATATTGGAGTTGTCAACTGCAATGACTCGTGCCGCACCAGCCTTGGCACAGAACATGGACAAGATACCGGTACCACAACCAACATCAAGTACAGTCTTGCCGGCAAATAGATGCTTGTTTCCATACACGAAATCACGGTAGGAGTCTGTTCGGACAGTGTCTTGAAGCATGGTCTGGTGGATGTCTAAACATTGTTAGTGTATCTCCTTGTCTGTTCTTCTACAAATGTAAACCTTACCATTGTACGAGTAGGAATCAAAATAGCCAGGATCTTGATGGTTCTCATCTTTCTCTCTGCTGGGTCCTTCCTCATCCTTGCCAGAGTCAGTCCATCGGTCATCGAGAGTCTTCTCAACGGCAAGTCTGTAGTCGGCAAATTGGGCGCGGAGACGGGCAAGCTCCTCCTCGAGTTCTGAAACTTTGTCCGTAGATGAAGAACCAATTGGTAGATCCTTCGCAGAGGCATTGTCTGCTGCCTGTCCGTCTAGGACATCATCCAAGGAGAAGAGCAAGGCATCATCCTCAAGGACAGGCTGCATGAACTTGTCATCCTCGAACAGAGACTTGGAAGAGACGTCGGGTTTAATGTTGCCATTTTTAGCCCCTCCACGGATGTAGTTGACCAGCTTGATGGCTCCAAAGAAGTCAAGGCCTATATTATGAAATTAGATCTGCTTCATATATTTGACAAAAAGAAAACCTACCCACCAAAGTTATTTGCGGTCTTCAAGAAATCAAATCCATGCTCACTAGAACAGTACTTGATCATAGAAAGAGCATCAGGGAAAGTCTTGTCACTGAAAAAGTCCTTGACCTGGATGACTTCCTCATCGGGCTCGGCATCCTCCCAGCCTTCACTGTCAGGTCGAACAATCGAGTCCTCACTGCTCACACTGCTCAAATCATCTTCCGGTCGAACCATTATTATCAGACCGCTTGATTATGTTTGTAATCAAAGAGATAGGCGCAACATAAATTTGGCCGTCTCGCTCTCAAGCTTCCAACTTTTCTGCCAAGATATTTCTTCTTTGGGAAGGAGGACCCTTTTGCGGAGGCTATCTCCTGCCTATCGCCGGCGCTATGACCAAGAAATCACGACATTGGGCCTGTTTCCGTCATAATGGAAACATCCCTAATGCCGTCCCACACGTCCGCTTCTTGCGAACTGGTCGTTATGGCACCAGACAGGGGCATGGACGACAGAGAAAGCGACCAAGAATCGCTGGCTGGCGAGCCTGATGGCAATAGCCTCAGTCGCCAGGAAGCCGAAGCAGTCCTGGCTTCGCGAGCTGCCGAGGGCCAAAACTTCACTCTCCGCTCCCTAGTCTTGGGGACTTTAATTGGTGTAGTCATCTGCTTTTCCAACACATACTTTGGGTTACAAACAGGATGGGTGTCCAGTATGTCTATGCCCAGCGCGCTGCTCGGCTTTGCATGGTTCAAAGCCATGTCAAGATATTTGAGCTATCCCTTTACGCCAGTGGAGAACGTACTTGTTCAGACGGTCGCTGGATCCTTGGGAACTATGCCTCTCGGGTGTGGCTTTGTTGGGGTCATTCCTGCCCTGGAGTTTCTGCTGAAGCCTAAAGAGACGCCTGATGGCAGTACTGGAATTCACCTCGGACTCGGAAAGCTTGTTATCTGGGCGCTCGGAATATGCTTCTTCGGTGTTGTCTTTGCAGTACCACTAAGGAAAGAGGTTATCATAAGGGAGAATCTGAAGTTTCCTTCTGGCAAAGCTACAGCTCTCATGATTGGCGTGCTGCACGGAGGAGAGAAGAATGCCGGAGTGATCAAAGTGAGCAGGGATGACGAACGTGCCGAAGAAGAACGTAGACTTGTCAATGAGAGGCCAAACTCCAGCCTCGACGGGCAAGAGGACGCACATCGACCAAGTCCTTCTTCTGATGAAGAAGGTCTCGATAAGGATGGACGTGCCGATTGGAAGACTAGGATACGGCTCCTGACTATGTCCTTTAGTCTCTCAGCACTTTATGTACGTATCAACCTTTCCATAGTGGTAGAAAGCAATTGACTACACCACGTCTATCATACATAGTGCTTACAGATAATAGACCGTGGCTTCGTACTTCATTCCCCGCCTCCATGACATACCTCTATTCGGCATGCACTTGGCGGATACATGGCTCTGGACGCTGAACCCCTCACCAGCCTACGTCGGGCAAGGCATCATCATGGGCCCTGCAACGACGTTACATATGCTGCTCGGTGCTATAATCGGTTGGGGTATATTGTCACCACTTGCGAAAGAGAAAGGATGGGCCCCTGGACCTGTCAGTGATTGGGAGACTGGTAGTAAGGGCTGGATCGTCTGGGTCAGTCTGGCAATCATGCTTGCAGATTCCATTGTGAGCCTAGGCTGGCTCATACTACGGCCCACGATAACATTCAGTCGACTATACCTTCCAAGGATCTTTGAGAGCATTAAACGAGGCACTTTGAAGGAAGAATTTCAGAACCTCATGAGTCCAAAGGCAAGAGGCTACAACCCGGTCAATCTCGAAGAATCAGGTCGCGACTCCCCGGACTATGGAGCTGCAGGTCGCAACCAATCGAAGACCAAATCTGCTGATGATCTACCCGAGCCAGATGCTCCCCCAGAGCACTTAATAGGATGGAAGGTCACCTTGGTAGGCTTGGTTCTATCCCTTGCAGTCTGTGTGGGTGCAGTCCGCTATGCCTTCGACGGCCTTCTATCCTATGGCTTAATCATGCTTGCGCTTGTTCTCGCTCTGATATTGTCCATTATGGGCGTCCGAGCGCTGGGCGAGACAGACCTGAACCCGGTATCAGGAATCTCCAAGATAACCCAGCTCATATTTGCCCTCGTTACACCCAAGGGCTCTCCAAATGCTGTCATTATCAATCTCGTTGCAGGAGCAATAAGCGAGGCTGGCGCATTGCAAGCAGGGGTGAGTGCTTCTCGTATCTCTCACCACATTGTGATGAATGCTAACCAATTGAATAAGGATCTCCTCCAGGACCTGCGAACTGGTCACGACCTAGGTGCAAGTCCGAAGGCTCAGTTTTACGGCCAGATTATAGGCAGTGCGATTGGCGCAGTGGTGAGTGCATGTGTTTACAAGCTCTACACCAATGTGTATGAAGTTCCGGGTGGCATGTTCCAGGTCCCCACTGGCTACGTCTGGGTCTTCACAGCACGACTAGTGACAGGCCAAGGCCTACCGCCCAAAGTAGGCGAGTGGGCGATTGGATCTGTGGTAGTCTTTGCCGCTTTGACAGCGCTGAGGATATACGGTAATGCCAGAGGCGCGAAATGGACTCCATTTATTCCGGGTGGTATTGCAGTCGCTGTTGGTAAGTCGTTCATGGTTCTGGGCATCCAGAGGAAATTGATCATACTGACATCTTCTACAAGGCATGTACAACACTCCATCTTTTACGTTTGCGCGCACGATCGGTGGTCTTCTGAATTGGTACTGGCGAATTTGGAGGAAGGAATCGGAAACACCCATCATTGTTTTGGCCAGTGGCCTCATCCTTGGAGAAGGTCTTTTCAGCATTCTAAATTTGGGCCTGGCAAGCCTCAAGGTACCGCATCTATAATGGCTGGCTCAATTTGTTTCATACATGTAACGAGTCCTGATCTTGATGTTCATCATAGAGTCGGACAGATTATTAAAGTGCATATATCTCAAATAGTAGAAACGAGGCAGAGTCCAATATTATAGATGAAAACCATGTGGGTGCCTCGATCGGGGCCAGGTAGTAATCTCCCCAAGCCCAGAGTCGTTCGTGATTTCATTCTTGGCCTGTGCTGGAAGCCCTCCCGCCCTCTCCCTCAACTCACACGATTGCCCAGAGATTCTTATTAAAACTGCTTTATTTCTAAGGCCACACTGAGCACCGTGGTATGATCGCAACAGATCCTCCACAACAAATTCAAAGTGGCGGAAGATCGACCAAAGAAGTGTGCTCTTGTGATCTACACCTTCCGACTCTCACGCAAATACTGTGATAGCAGTAGAGTGGCCACGCGTAATGCAGTTCGCGGTGCAGTGATACAGTCTCTGTCGCGGAAGCTCGCATATGTTGGGACATTTTAGATATATCCTTGCGGGACCAGCTGCATTCGAAACCCTATCTACGTCTCTTGCCGAACACCATCTCAACGCTTATCCATGCTAATCAGCAAGTGCCGACGACCCACTCCTGCGATGCAACAAGCGGTGATGCACCAATTCTAAAGACCCGGGAGTGGCTTGCGAGACTTCTCCGTCACAGTCTGTTCGCAAGGACTTGGCCTGTGCCTCCAGCTTGCCGTAATGATCCCAGATGGTTCTTGGTGATCCCTTTCGGAGTCTGTCACCGAACCAACCTGCACAACGCAAGGTTGGACATGGCGTGAGTTCAGACATTGAAATGACCGACACAAACATCATGACACAGTTGTGACAGGGAACGAATGCTATGCTACATACACTCTCCTGACGCGCTTGGGTCCAGCGACATGTTCTAGCGCGAAAGGCGTACAAAGCGGAGTACCTGCGAAAGTTCTTCCGTGAGACTTCCTTGACAGCCCCTGTGACTGGAAAGTTCAACAAGCTCGTTCCCAGTCCTTGTGACGGCGTGTATTGGACCAACATCTGGCACATGTCAAAAAGGCTCCATCAAGGTTCAACTTGGAGATTCACGGCTGACATGGGTAAATGAATTGTATCGGCGCACCCGCAAGGGCGGGACAGGCTAGTGTCCAGGCTGCCGGGCTCGCTTCGTTTCAAAGTGCTTCATAATCGTGGTGATAGTAGATGCATATGTTGTCTCCGCGCAGCCGCCGGCAAACATCATTTCTACAATTGACTTATTAGTGTTGACTCGCTCCCGTACGTCTCATCTCTTGTTATAGGACACCAGGTCATGTAGATCCTTCTACTTCTTCAATTCTCCAAACGCACCATGAACGCGACCAATGCGACCATACCAAGTAGCGCCGTGGTAGCGGCATCGTTTGTGTTGGTGTACTCTTTCATATGTCTGGGCTGTGGCATTCTGCTTGTAGTAGTCCTGCATCTTAGCAGGGAGAAGTTTTCATGTTCGTTTGGTATTATCTATTACTTGATGGTTGCTGATGTTTGCCATTAGATGTCTTCCTCTTCGCAGTATCGACGACATGTAGCACAGTAGTCAACATCGTACAGCAGATCAACTACCTCGCAAATTGGAAGATACTCCGAATCGAGCAATATGAGGCATCACTTGCCGCATACAATAAACCAAGTTTAGCTCTTGGTCCGCTCAGCAAGGGGTTTAACGAGATCCTGTTCTGGATAGTCCTGTACTTCTACAATGTTGACTCCGTGCTCATGCTATTTTGGTAGGCGATCTATCATTCGCGTCTCGGAACAATTCTAATCATGACTCCAGGGCCATTGCGCTAGTCATCAGTGTATGGAACTGGAAATCACCATGGCTTCATGATCACGAAAGATGGATGAGCGCGGCATCAAAGTTAGCAGCTTGGATCTTACCTGCATTAGTAGTCGGTCTGAGAAAGTCTTACCAAGTCCATCTCGGCTTTGCAACTGCCGTAGTCTTGCTCAATATTCTCAGTAAGTTACAAGGATGATAAGTCCTGCATGTCTCTGACCACTACCAGTGTTATGCAGTTTCTCAATCGGAACCATTTGTATCACTACTATCTTGATCAAATACCTTCGAAGTCGCCTTGGCATGGGGAGCTATGGACCTGGCACGTTACCAGCTAGTGTTACAACGGGCACTGGCATGAGTCGTTCTGGCTGGTCAAGTCTGAAGATGCGCGTGGATCCGTGGCTTGTTCTTCGCTTCACAATCGCGTTTGTCATCCTGAGGTAAGTACACCCTCAAACAGTCAATGTCGATATCCTTGAAGGGTAAATGGCTAATTCAATGTTCATACAGCGCTCTGGAAGTCTTCCTGGTGACATTTGAAATCAAGAGATATAATAACATCCAACATTCGGCAAAAGTTGATACTCCAAATTTTGGGGCTGGGGCAACAATCGAAGACGTCTTGAACTATATCCCAGGAGTGACCGCGTCTCTTCTGGCTTTCCTTCTCTTTGGTACGACCGGGCCTCTCCGCGCAATCTACGCATCCATATTCGAATCCCTCAACCCATTCAAGCGCAGTCGACGTCTGGGCTCACCCAAACCTCAGCCTCAGTCTTCATTGAGCTGGAGCCGTGTAGAAGATGATCTTGAGATGACTAAGGTGGTAGCCAACATCAACAAAGGCACTTCTTTCGAGGTCTCAGTTACGGATAGAAGTGATCACACTTGTAATGAGTTTGACCGCCAGATCATCGAAAAAGAGGACAGATGGTACCCGGGACGAAAAATTGGTATTTTGGACGACATCCCCTGAGCGAAGCAGTTCTCTGAGAATAGCTCTGATCTATATGCTCTGGCCATCCGTCTACGTCATACCACTGGGACCAGGACACTATCACCCTAATAGGTCGAGGGCAACACAGTCAAGCGTCCTCCATCAATGACCAGAGAGAGCCCGTTCAGATATGCTCCAGCTCTAGATGCAAGGTACAAAGCGGTACCGGCCATGTCCTCCTCTGATCCCGCCCTCGTGGCTGGGATGTAGCTCTGATCAAAGGCACCATCCTTGGTCGGATCGGATTTGGCGTCTTTCAACAAAAAGTTTGCCAAGTCGGAGGGAAAGACTACAAAGTTGTTAATACAGTATTGCACGAAAGCATACTCTTACGTGTGGCACATACTCCCTGGCGCAATTGAGTTGACACGAATATTGTAGGGGACCAATTCTGTCGACAGTGTCTTCGCCACTAGCGTCACTGCCGCCTTACTCGCCTTGTACGCCATACTCAGGTTTGCCATCTGGTCATATATTAGCAATCGTTCATGCTGAGAACTTCGATCCTCCTTCAAACGCTGATTTTTACCTTGTTAAATCCAGCGATGCTCGAGGTTATCAGTATCTGGCTTCTGGTTTCCGGGATAATGTTACGCTTGTTGCCTTCGTCGAGCAATTCCATGAATGCATAGCTCGTGAACATCACGGCTGTCACATTGACATTCATTGTTGCGTTCACCCCGTCCCAATCCTGTTCGAAGCCGCCTTTGGCATACTCTGCCAGCGTGGCGTTAGGCCCCGATTTCACTGCATTCGTGGGACCCATGGATCCCGAGTTGGCAACAAGAAAGTTGACATAACCGACTTCGGATTTCACTTGTGCAGCAATGGCCTTGAGAGAATCTTTAGATGTGACGTCTCCGACAATGCCGATGATATTGGGGGAGATTGCGCAGGCTTCGTCGAGTTTTTCCTTGCGGCGCCCGACGATGTATACTTTGTGGGCGCCGTTCAAAGCCAGTGCTTTTGTTATCATAAGGCCAATGCCTAAAGTTACGAATTAGTCCTTGAAGGATGACGTGTCTGCATGACCTTAATGAAATGCGCCATTTGAACGTACCTGTTCCGCCTCCAGTTATCACAGCCACAATCCCCTTGACCGAGAAAAGGTTGCTAGCTTGAAGTGATTCACTCATGATGCTTCTGTGTCTCTACGGAAGTGCTGTCTTCGATTACAGGTTCTTAGCAAGTAAAACGATTGTACGAGATACTTGTAGATCTGACTCTCGGAGTCAAACTATCCTCCAGTCTAGAACGCCAGTTGCGTTATTGACACGGAAGAGAGATATAGATAGTGCGGTCAACAACGGCACGTCACTTATAGGTCTTGACGTCGTACGAACACACCAGTCATCACGTAAGCTCGGAGCCCCACCCTGACCGGATTCACTCCACTTCTATCCTCGTACAGTACTGTATACCTTAGCAAACCGAGGACTACCTGTCTTACCATCCTTACATCGGCTCTCGCAAATTCATAATCAACCTCTATTCCCACTCACGCTCGGATTACCCAAATTGGCTTGTATACCAAATGCGGGGCATCTATAAGTATGGACGGTGATAAGGATATATACCTCCGAGCACGACAACCACGAACTTCACCCAAAAAAGGTGGTCAAGCATTACATCTTCTGCCAGGGTAGCGGCGAACGCTGGGCTAAGCATACTGCAAAGACCGTTCGCGTGACTGAAATGCGCTTTCTTGCACCCCCGTGACAACAAAGAAACAACATATGCCCCGCTCAGCTGCAAGCGGTGCCTCAAAGCGCTCGACCGCTCGAACGCAACTACTATACTTCTGTTGTCTATATATCGTGTGAATGTCCCAGAATATATTTTTCACTGCAACATATCTACAAACACAATTACATCAAAATAGCAGAAGACATTGACAAACCACAACCATGCCACCTAAACCTCCAACAGCCAGAGAGACCGCGACCCACATCTACTTTTACGGCCACAGCGGCGCAACCCCTTATATCTGCTTCTCTCAACACCACTACTCTTCCTTCACTGATCCTCCGCCCGACGTCTTCGTCCCCACATCCTCGAATAATGAGCCTCGTTTCTTCCCCACAGGTACGTCGACGCCCTCCATCCAGAGACCAACCTGATGTTCTGATGTGAAAGCAGCCGAGCACTACATGATGTACCAAAAGGCCCTCCTAATGCACGATGCCTTCGCCGCGCGCTCAATCCTTTCCTGCAAAACGCCTCGCGAGGCAAAAGCGCTCGGGCGAAAGGTGAAGAACTTCGACCAGAAGCTCTGGGAGCGTGAATGCATGGACATTGTCACTAGAGGCAACTATCTGCGGTTTAGCCAGAATGAGAGGTTGAAGCGAATATTATTGGGAACGGGGGATAAGAAGTTGGTGGAGGCCAGTCCTAATGATAGAATCTGGGGAGTTGGGTTCGACACGTTTGAGGCGGAGGGTAAAGAAGCACGGTGGGGGACTAATTTGTTAGGGAAGTGTTTGGAAGCTGTGAGGGCGAAGTTGAGGGAGGAAGAAGAGAAGGCGCGGATGGGGAAGGAGGGCCAAGCGAACTAGTGAGATGGCAGGAAGGACTCATGATGAGTGGCTTTACTAGTGAATGTTGCTCATGAGCAATTGTGGGACGAGAGCGGTCAGGTTTTCAGATTGCTCGCACGATGATGTGAGTGTCTGTCGCGGTTCGAGCAAGTCCTGAAAAGTCGGCCATTGTTCCGAGCATTCTTTGATCAAGTATATGGTAATATCAGTTAAAGCCAACAAAAGTCTCTTGGCTGTCAAGAAGACCTTCGTAGATCAATGGTAGCCGCATCCGCCCACGTAGCAATCTCCAAGCACAGAGAGCATCAACAATCAAAATATCGAAGAAGCTAAAGACCAAAGATCCTTCAAACACAATCGAGTGATATGTCCATGCATCCTCTGGAGTAATCCCAATTTTGCTGACGACAATGGCCCAAGGCAACACCCAAAAGATGTTTGAGATCAGCGATTGGTAGAGGTACCATCTTGGTCTCGTTGCTAGAAGGATTGTTGCTAGCTATGTCGAGGGAGCATAGAAGATGTAGCACCAATCAATGGTCTTCCACATTCTTTCAACGATGACTGCGACGGGTTCAGACTCAGAGAGGTAGAATGCAAACCTGCGAGCTCCATACTCTGCCAAGAAGACGCACAGCGGTATCTCGACTGCTAGGGCGACCAGGCATGAGAGAAGAGCAGGCCTTACAAGTCTTCGAAGCCGTGGCATGGATATTGTGGGTTTCAGATCGTCGCCAATTTCATATCGCCATTTTCCCCCAGCGTGGCCAATGAATGCCAGAGAAGTTGCTTACAGAGCCTGTACGGGCACCATGATGAGGCCCCAGCGGATCGAGGAGAAGACACCCCAGGCTGTGGCATAGTCAGAGCCCATAGCGATGATTCCAGTGACGAGCCAGAGGTACAAGGCATTGCGGATTGCTGATTCCAAAGAGGTCAAGACTCCTGGCCGTGCTAGACTTTTCAAGCATGCCCAGCTTGGTCGCACTGGCTCAGTCTCCTCGATAGCTGAACATGCGAGCTTGCGATGGTCGTGTATGACAATGTAAACAAAATAAGCAAGACCTATAGAGGCTGATGCCATGTTGCATGCTAGTTGTGTCGCAGCTTGCATGTTGACCGTCGGCTTGAAACTGCCAACATGGACTTTGGAGATGAGGAGGAGATCGAGGATGATGTTGATCAGGAATTTGGTAGAGCTGATGACCAAGGGAACATCTGGCTTGTCCAACGCTCTGGTGCTGGTCGATACTGCAGTCTCTACAGCTGAAGATAAGGCAGAGAACGCCGATATACGGACACAGGTGAGTGATGTCTTGCGTACTACCTCAGGTACGAAACCACTCGCAAACTGCTTGGCAGCATCAGCGAATGCCACGGATATGATGAGGTCTAGAATCGACTGGAATGTTATCAACGTAAACGAGAGGCTATGTCTTGCTGCTAGAAAGCGATTTGCTTTGTCGCCAATCACGTGCCAAGAAGCTCGCGGTAGGCCTTCATTCAGGACTTCAGCGACGACGCCGATGTATGTGTACACATCTGTAGTCACGACCATAGAAGAGCAATGTTGGCCACCCATAGCTTGCTGAGCGTAGAATAAAGGGTAGGCAAGATAAATGCACAGATGTCGAAGCAAAGTGTTCCGGTATAATTGTCACGAAGACGGACAACCTACGTTCACTCTTTGTCTATGATAAGGAGAAATTACCTTTTGCGGCTCCATGGTTTTGGAGAGTCTTCTGTCTGCGGGAAACGCTCTTGATAAGAAACGACTGTCTTTGTCTCCACGACTGTGTCGTCTTTTGGCAACATTGTGTAGAATTGACATCGCAAGATTCTTCTTAGATCACGAAGGATTGACACCATTGCCGTCTCTTAAATACCGTAAACGATCAGGAATGAACTATACCTTAGGTTGTAGCGGCAGTGAAGCTCTTTGCCAAGTATTTTGGCCATGCGATGCGACATGTTCAAGGTTGCAGAGTATCATTGATGTAATGCTTTGCAGTCAAAGAGGCAGGGATGTATGAGCTTACTTGGCCACGAAGGTCAATTCCTCGGTATGGTTTGTTGAAAAAGCTGTGTGAGGATTACAGGAGACTGTGCTTTCGGGTGTTGTAAGTCGTTCATCGTACGCGACGTGGTACATACACCCTCAGACAGAGCCTTTCTTAGCAATTTGGGCTTGATAATGGCATACAAATTCGTCATGGACATATTCCCCACGACGTAGTACGAAGGTAGTATCAAGTAGAGGACTGATAATAGTAAGCTTCGGGCACTCGCTTGAGGAACGAGCCTTCCTAACGCCGATGAGAAGTGTGACTGTCAGCTATAGAGGTGTGTATTCTTAGCTTGTCACAAGGCAGGCGGCCGTCTGCATCAGCATAAGGAGTAGGTGCAGCTTGGTTCATATCGCAGGATTGTTCGCAAGTAGTCATATAATGTGCACTTAAGCAAGCAAACCAGTAGACGTAGTATACAAATCAGCGCTCGGCAGCGATCGTGATCTAATTGGGAATGTGCGGTGGTGTGACCATGACCTGGCCTAAGATCATGCAAGGGTCACCTTTTGCCAGCGGGTGCAGCACGAACACGAACGGTGAGCGGCGAGATCCTTCGACTGCTCAACGGAGGCCAAGCCTGGTTTGGATGTTCGTAATAGGATACACTGATTGTCTTCAAGACATGGCCGTAAACAGGATTCAGCCAAGTCATGGACTTCTCCGTACAACTTGGTCAACTGCGGCCAATTTGATTATGGTGGAGCTCATGTAATGGACTTTGCCAAGGTGCTGCAATGTGTTCGTCAAAGCGACGACACGTTCCTGGCAGATTGTGGGGTGGCCTAGACAAAGCCCATACGCAAATTATATGCACTTTTATTTATCTCATGCACACTGCTGCAGAGTGCCGACATGCGATATCAGAGCGCTTATCGTCCGGACAGATACGCCTACCTCGCTATAGCAAAAGCGTTCACACAACTGGTGCAATTATTGGTTGTGTTGCGAGTTTGAGCCAAGGTGGAAGGATTCCGAACGGGCCGAGCAGATGCGGCAAGTGCAGACGAAGTGGAGAGCTTTATGGCGTGACATCATCGCTGGTAGTTTGGCAAGAGCGGCCGTAAGTCGAATCAACATTCGCATCATCCGGCGAACCCGCATGTGAACGGTTGAGGGTAGCGGGGAGCTGTTGAAAAGCAAAGCTCCCACTTCCTTCATGAACCCTTCCTTTCTTACACCAAAACACCAGTAAACTTCAACTTCAAATTCTACCGTAACAATGGCTGGAGCCACGGTACAGGATCTCCAGGTTGGAGACCTATCACCATGGGGTATTGCCAGAGCTACCATCAAGGAGCAGCCGCTATCAAAGGAAGAGCTGGAACTGACTGATCGTTACTTCAATGCCAGCATGTACCTTTGCTTGGGCATGCTCTACCTCAAGAACAACCCTCTACTCCAGGAGCCACTCAAGGTCGAGCACATCAAGCCCCGTCTTCTTGGACACTGGGGTTCTGACGCCGGTCAATCTTTTACCTGGATTCACATGAACCGCCTGATCAAGAAGTATAAGCTTGATGCTTTCTTCGTCTCTGGTCCCGGACACGGCGCACCCGCAGTCATCTCGAATTCGTACCTCGAGGGAGTTTACTCCGAGGTCTACCCTGAGAAGTCGCAGACGGTCGAGGGAATGCAAAAGTTCTTCAAGCAGTTCTCTTTCCCAGGTGGCATCGGTTCTCATGCAACCCCCGAGACTCCTGGAAGTATTCATGAGGGTGGTGAGCTTGGTTACTCTATCTCACACGCCTTCGGTGCCGTCTTTGATAACCCCGAGCTCATCGCACTGACCATGGTTGGAGATGGTGAGAGTGAGACTGGTCCTTTGGCCACTTCCTGGCACTCTACGAAGTTCTTGAACCCAATTCAGGATGGTGCTGTCTTGCCCGTGCTTCACCTTAATGGATACAAGATCAACAACCCCACTGTGTTGGCCAGAATCAGCCATGAAGAGCTCCGCGCCCTGTTCTGGGGATACGGATGGGAACCACACTTTGTTGAGGGTAGTGATCTCCCCTCGATGCACCAGGCCATGGCAGCTACCATGGAGACCTGTGTCACCAAGATCAAGAAGTACCAAAAGGAGGCCAGAGATTCTGGAAAGGCCACTCGACCAATGTGGCCGATGATCGTTCTCCGCAGTCCCAAGGGATGGACTGCCCCCAAGGAGGTCGATGGCCACCACCTCGAGGGGTTCTGGCGCGCTCATCAGATCCCTCTCACCAAGGTCCTCAAGGACGAGAAGCAATTGTCTTTGCTCGAGCAGTGGATGAGAAGCTACAAGCCCGAGGACCTCTTCACAAAGGACGGTGATCTTGTACCCGAATTAAAGAAGCTCGCACCCGAGGGCAATGCTCGTATGAGTGCCAACCCTGTTGCCAATGGTGGTGTTTTGTACAAGCCACTGAAAATGCCCGACTTCAGAAAGTTTGCTTTTGATCTTCGCAAAGCTGGTGTCTCGTCCGCTCCTAGTATGAACCTTTTTGCCAAATTCTTGACCGAGGTTGTCAGGAACAACATGCAGACTTTCCGTCTGTTTGGTCCCGACGAGACCCAGTCAAACAAGCTTGATGCCGTCTACGAGGTGTCCAAGAAGGTTTGGATGGGCGAGTATCTCGAGTATGACGAGGATGGCAGCAACATGGCCCCTGCCGGTCGTGTCATGGAGATTCTCAGTGAGCATACTGTCGAAGGCTGGCTGGAAGGCTATACTCTCAGTGGTCGCCACGGTATGCTCAACAGTTACGAACCTTTCATCCACATCATCGACTCCATGGTCAACCAGCACTGCAAGTGGCTCGAGAAGTGCGCCGAGGTTTCATGGAGAGAGAAGGTGGCTTCGCTGAACATCCTCCTCACGTCCACAGTTTGGAGACAAGACCACAACGGATTCACTCACCAAGATCCTGGTTTCCTTGACGTTGTTGCCAACAAGTCCCCTGAAGTCACTCGCATCTATCTCCCTCCTGATGCCAATTGCCTTCTCAGCACTATGGACCACTGTTTCCGCTCTGTGAACTACGTCAACGTTATTGTCGCAGACAAGCAGGAGCATCTGCAATACCTCAACATGGAAGAGGCTGTTGCTCACTGCTCCAAGGGTCTCGGAATCTGGCCGTGGGCATCCACTGATGCTGGTCAGGAGCCGGATGTTGTCATGGCTTGCTGTGGTGACACTAGCACCCAGGAAGCTCTGGCCGCTACTGCTCTGCTCCGTGAGCATCTTCCTGAGCTCAAGATCCGCTTCGTCAACGTTGTCGATCTTTTCAAGCTTCAGCCTAATGGCTACCACCCTCACGGTCTACGTGATGATGAGTACGATGCCATCTTCACCAATGACAAGCCCGTCGTTTTCAATTTCCACAGTTATCCATGGTTGATCCACCGTCTGACTTACAAGCGCAAGGGTCAGCAGCTCATGCGTGTCCGTGGTTACAAGGAAAAGGGCAATATTGACACCCCTCTTGAGCTGGCCATTCGCAACGAGACGGATAGATACAGCTTGGCCATCCTTGCTATTGACAGCTTGAAGTCTACTCTGGGTAACAAGGGCTCTGCTGCACGTGAGCACTTCTTGGACAGAAGAACTGCATCTGCCAGCTATGCGTAAGTCTTGCATCTTATACTTCGCCGTGAATTCTTGCTAACCTTTAGACAGTTACGAGACTGGCATGGACCCAGATGACTACGTCAACTGGAAGTGGAACTTCTAGATTCTTCACCTATAATACAAGCGACAGTGGGTACGTTCTTCACATGGGCATCAATGACTTGGAGGTAGTGTTACTGGCAAATGGTTTGGTCCTCCAAAGATCGAACAACAAAATGACGAAATGAGAAATAATAATGTTTGCTATTCATGACTTGACCACACTTTTACTTGATCATCTGCTATCACGTCCCAAAGTAAGCATTGTAGCTGAGCAAGCAGCGTCAGAAAACTCGCTGGAAAATGACGCTGGTAGCACTGAGATAGATACAGTAGACCGATATGTGACATATCCATCGTCGTAGTGAGTATAAGCTTAAAGTACGATTCCTCACCTGTCTCACTCCACCCATCTCCTCCTTTTCTTTCCCCTTCCTTCTTTTCGCCATTCTTTCTCTTCCTCTCTCTCTCTGGGATCCAGTCACTCTAGGTAGTCGACCGCTTCTTCCCATCAAATTCATCCAAAGTAGTCCACTTGAAAACCAGCTCTGAAATAGCGTCAAGCTGCGGGGCCTCATTGTCTTCGTCGGTGCCCCCAGAGTTGTAGTCATGACGAGCTCCTCCCATCGGAATGAGCTCTTCTTCCTGAATAAAAGGCACCGCCGTAACCGTGTTCCTATGTCGAAAAACTGTGGCCGAGCGTCGAGGTCTTGTGGTCTGGTCAAAGCGCGATAATCGCGCGCGCCTCGATGAGATATCGTCGTCTGTGATTTCTGCCTTCAGAGACATACAATCCATTCTCATCTGGTTTCGAATATCATCGCTAGAGAGGGAGGAGTCCAGGCTGGCGCGAATGGCTTCCAAACGATGACGCAGCACTCCGGCTCTGGCTCTGGCTTCGTCGTCTGACGAGCTGGAGTCCAGGTGGTGTTTGGTTCCAGAGGAACTACTCGGGCTTGCTGGCGTCGCGAAGCTTGGTTTTCCGGCTGATGTTGCTGGTGCTGCGGGTGCTTGTACACATGTGGACGGTGGTTGTGATGGACGTGTGGAGAGCTTAAGAATCTCTTGTACTGTCTTAAAAGTTGTGGTTATCTTTTCTAAGAACTGGCGCTGGACCATGTCGCTTTCTGTTTGGGAACGTATGAAGCTAGCGTTCTCTTGGGCAGCGTTGATCCAGACGACGAGATCGGAAACCACGTCCGAACATCGTTTCAGGTCTTCTGCTGTTAGGATTTCTTCTGCAGCTACAGCGTTCTGCTGATTCGGTGGAGGTGTGGCGATTGCGTTGATTGTTAGTTGTTTGGGATAGAGGCCTCCTCCTGCTTGCACTTGCTGCTGCTGCTGCTGCTGCATTTGTCGCTGTTGTAGCACTTGCTGCTGCATTTGTCGATGTAGCAACACCTGCTGCTGTAGTTGTCGCAGTCGCTGTTGTTCTTGTTGTTGCTGCTGCTGTTGTTGTTGTTGCTCCTGTTGCTGCTGCTGTTGTTGTTGTCGTTGTTGCTCCTGTTGCTGTTGCTGCTGTTTAGCCTGCAATGCAAGAATCGTCTCTCCTTCCGGCGTTTCCTTTGGCTTAGGCAAAGCCTCACCACTGCTAGACAACCGTCAGAGAAGTCGCTGATGCTCATGATCTAACAATAACAATGACGATGATGATGTCGATAGAAGCACGTTCACATACCTCCGTGCATATCTCTCGGCCAGCTGCAGCACATTCAACAAAAGCAACAAATCAACCTTCAGACCCTCCAACTTCCTCTTCTGCCCCTCAAACCTCCCTTCCTTCAACGGCCACGCCAACCTAGAACTTTTCTTCACCCTCACACTCCCATCTTTGCCTTTTTCGACTTTCTTATCCAACGTAGCTGAGATACTGCTGAAGAGGCCCTCACACCTCTTCATCACATCCAGCGCTTGGGTCTTGGCTTCATTGCTTATCAAATCTGTAGTGCTGGCTGACGAAATAGTCGAGGCTACGCTTTTGAGGATCTGTGCCGTGAGAGTTATATGGCCTGCTAGTTCGGGAATGTCCTCCGAGGCGTGGATGGCCGTGGCGGAGTAGGTGTAGAGGGTGGAGGAGAGCTGGAGGCCGAAGGAGGATATTCCTATTATCCCTGCTGCTAGATCCATTTTGGTATGATTAGCATAGTGGTTGGGTCTGGAATGAGTAGTGGTTGTAGGCTTTTGTTGTGCTGATCATGGCGGTTGGGTGCCTGATCTATACCGCTTTTAGCGGTGTGCATATTAAATTAGCTGGGCGTGTCGATCTGTATGATGAGCTTGTAGGTCATGGTTGGAGATTGTTCATACAGAGTGATACTTTTGTTATCTACAGATTGCAATACCATCGCCATAAATATCCAATCGGTGAAAGCTTGGATGGTACATTAACGCATGTCCGGGTCATAATTCACCAGCCAAAGCCCTCATCCAAGAAATCAACATCTGGCCGAGAAGGAGAAGTCAAAGCGTTCACTACTGCCTTACGCGTATCGTCTGACATGGACGGTGGTCCGCAAGAAACCACACACGCCTTGCCACCTACTAACGGTTCTGATGAAAGTAGATCTTGGATAAGATTGTCAATGACGGGACGTCCTGAGCACCTGCGTAGACCGCTGCAGATATCGGGCAATTCTCCCTTTGAATCGGAGACGTGCATTTCAAGTGATGTGACGTGCGTGCCCGTCTTCTTGTCGTCAGTACCAATGACTTCTGCAGGTGCATGCTGAATATCTTCAGCAGGCATCTGAGAAGAAGGCAGTGACGACTCTGAAACACTGTGAGCGATGCCGGAGGGCATATCCCATCCTTTATCATCTGCTGTTGAGGTAACATAGACATCCACCTTCAAGTGGCCATTTCCAAAATAGCACAAGTACTCGCGCAACCTCTGCTTCTCTAGCACGACATCCAACATCTTGCATTGTCGGATGACCCAGATGAGGTGGATATATTGTTTGCTCTTTTCGGCTTGAGATCGCAATTGGCAGAGGTAGGCGAGTGGTACTGTGATACCGGTGCCTCCGACCGCGAAGATTACTCCGGAGTAGGAAGAAAGTCGGAGTGGAGCGCCATACGGGCCTTCGAGGAACACCTTGAGCTGCCTGGATGGCGAGGCTTGTATACGATCGCGCAGGCGGGCTGTGAATGAGTCGTATGGTCGAATAACGAAGCTGAGATTTTGCTGATCCGGTCTTACAGATGCGATCGAAGATGAAGAGGAGTTTGGTGGTCGGCTGACAGTGTAAGACGTCTCTTTGCTTTCAGAGAAGTCTGCGATTTCGTTCGTGGCTTGAGATTTCGGATGCGGCGTGTTCCACATGCTCAAGGTGAAGGGGTGGCTCTCCCAAGACTTCCAACCATTCAAGACGTATATATAGTAGAACTGGCCAGCCTGTGGTGTTAAATGCTTATTTACCGGAACTTCAAGGCTGACAATCTCTCCTGCATCGTCATACGCTGCAACGACTTGTGACTGAAAAGCGCAGAGACGGAGGGCGAGTATTCGGCCTCCACGAAGGACGCGGTCGAACGCCCAAACAGCCACGCAAGGCCATACGAAGACGCGATATGCTGGCCACCATTGGAGATGACTAGTCAATACGTTAGACCATATCAAAAGATGTGTAGAGTATCCTTACAAGTAGAGACCGACGAGGGTGGCAATTGCAAGTATAATGTGAGAGATAAGGAACACTTCGTATGCGAGCTTCCTGATCGGCTGCATGGACAGACCAAGCACAAGACACATACTGATCATAGACTAAGCGACGTGAGTGAGTAGGCAAACAAAACATACAGCTGCGGCGCTTACAATAGCTCCTGTCCACCACTGATATTCGGCCCAGGTGCTGGCGAATGCGTCGTCTTGGTGTCGTTAGTCGTCTTCTACAAAGCAGCGCTGTTTGTACTCACATTCCAACCCCTCAATCACAGAGTAAGCGATACCATGGACCACAGCCTGCACAGTTGCGACTCTTGCAATCCATCGATGGAACAGGTTATAAGACGAGAAGCTCCAGCCAGTGACCCAAAGCAAAACGTTGTTTCTTTGCGCGAAGAGCCACAGTAGTGGGAAGTTGGCGACCGCCATCACACCAGTTCTGTCTGCGACATATCGAGCGAGCTGCCATTTTTCTGTAGGCCAGCTGCAGTATAGCATTAGCACGAGAAACCACTTAACAAAGCTGTTGCGGTCGTGCTTACTAGAGATTGCCAACGAACAGTTCGTAGCCCGTGAAAGAGAGAATCACATTCAGCACTACGAAGAACGTGATGAGCAGCGCTTCCAAGCGTGGTGGAATAGTGCAAACTCCAACTGGCTCTCTGCAGTGCTTGGAGAATGCCGGAGAAATGGCAATGGACCTTTTATACCACCTCTTTACTTCAGTCAAGCGTGACGGGCTCGTGAAATATCCTCCTTTGATATCCCTGGCCGTGGTGCTTGCAGAAGTCTCAGTGAGTCTAGTCAACAATCGATTGCCCAAGCCAACGAGTATGACAACGACCCAGAAACCAATCAAGGTACAACTATGTTACAGTCAGATACGAAGATAGCAGACGAGGCCTTAAAGGTCAACATACCCGTAAGCTCCATGCGTGTTTTGCGTCACGTTCCATACTTTCTAGAAGCTGTGAGATTTCATGTCGAGGCAATCGATTGGTGCTTGCCAGTAGACTTACGATAGTTCTGTAACCCAAAGAGTGCAAGTCTTCCGAGAGGCGTACCGCGTTGGTCAGAGGATCGACCGGAGGTGACGTGATATTATCAGTCGTCAAGACTTCGAGCCCGGCAATGTCTTGTGCTGTCAAATTCGACAGGACACTTAACGGCAGTGCAGCGTAACCCTCGGCCCGGCAACTGCTCTCGGCGTATTCAGGACCAGTAGCTGCGTTGCAAAAGTCTTGTACACATAAGTAGTACGACTGAGAAAAGAGCTCGTTTGTGCACGGTGCATAGGTGATGTTGTTATCGCCGTCGAAAGTAAGGTATGTAAGGACTGTCGTGCAACCTGCTGCACAAAGAGTGTTGTACGGAGCCCAAATGCTAAGACATGATGCCTCAATGGCGAATAAGAGCAATAAACTAAGAGTATGCATGCTTATATAGCTTTGCTACTCGGGCATAATAGTGTGATTGTCAAAGAAGAAAAAGATGGAAGGGAACATGGGCCAGAGCGAAAGGCTTCCTTTAGAATCATTGCGGACTCGTATACGATTCATGATCACTCGCCAACTCTTGCATACGCCCTGCGTTTGATGGCACAGAGATGCTGTGGGCGTAAGCCACAAACGGGGCGAGTTCGGGGTGTGGAACGGGGTCGGAGAGCAAAGCACGTCTAAACTTATCTTGTCACTAAGGAAATCCTTTGACGAATAGCATAGCATTCGGATCGCCAGGGCTAGTCATGCATAGACTGCTTCACAGAGCAAGAATCTCGACCGTGTCCGCCAGCTATCCTATATATCGAAGGACGCGGCAATACAGTCCTGCAGTATGATACGAGCAACAGCCAGCAGCGGGATCGCTGAGCATTGAGTGAAGCTTTTGACACCTGGTCCAAGAGGATTCAAGAGCGATTCAGGTTGCAGACGTTGGGAAGCAACGATCGCTTGACTTCGTTGGAACGAATGGAGTCTAGAAACAATAGAACAGGTTGGCGGACGCCATATTTGACCATTTTCTGATGATCAGATAAAACTTTGATGATAAGATAAAAGCTTAAAACTGGGCGATGTGGATCCGTGGTTATCTCTCAGCCAATGAGATGCTCGTCATGGATCAGATAAAATGCCGCAAAAGACATCGAACAGCATGACAGGCCGAGCGGACTGGACTCCATGTCTATGGACGAGGTCGAGTGAGGTGTTATTGGAGTAGCGAGGCGTTCACCATTTTTTCTCTACTTGCGGCCGTATCCATGAGTTTTCGTGATTGCTCCACTTTGAGCTGTGGAAGATGGTGCTGACTTGCCTTCCTAATAGCGGTCAGATTTTCATTGAGTACACCAGTACCTGAACCGTTCCAGTTGTGAGCGCGTATGTGAGTTGCTTCGCTACTGGTCCAAGGATGTGGGCTTCAGCATCTGGAATTTGCATTGATATCGTAGGAAACTTGTGCTCTCTGGCATGTTTGGACCATTGCGGGGTTTATCTCCTTGAAGTGGTCGAAGCTTTCGAAGCATCCTGGCATCGTACACCAAGGACACTAAGAGCTTGCTCACATGAGCTTCTTTGTGAATCAATCTTTGGGAGTGCGATTCGCGTGATAGACACGAAATAGACTTGTAGCTAAGTGGACGACTCAAGTGCACAAGTCTGATGCGACGAGCACAGACCTTACCACCGCTCACATGGCGGTCGCTCTGCAGTGCTGGGGAGTCTTGACACATATTTTGGCTTGTGTGTTCGATGCCAACAAAATCGGTTTTGCTGGAGGAGTGTGGGGCCGACTTCTGAAGCTGTGTTTCATTCATGTAAGTCAGTCATTTCATCATGATCTATATAAGTCTAAGCATGAACCTGTTCGAGCAATCCAGCAGCCACGGTAGCTCCAGCAGATCGGAGCACAATCCTTCCAGGTACCTCAAGTGGCACAGCTGCGTCTAGCTCAACTACGACTCTAGCGACTGAGCCGGGCTGGACGACCCGGGGTTTCTTTTTCTGCACATCCCCACTCGCCTTGTCGAGCACTGCAAGCATCTGGGTGATGCGGCCAGGTACATGCATGCGGCCTCTGTGCACATCGACCTGCATTGGCAGGACGTGCTCAAATGCAAGGATCTTTGTCGTAAAAGACTTGATGTTACGAATTGGTTTCCGTGGGTCACAAAGGACATCCGCAATACGCAAGTGAACGGGGTCAATGTCATTCAGATGAAGTGTGACGATCTGCCCAGCGACCGCCCACTCGGCAGGCTCGTTGTCAATTTCGATACCCTTGATTGTGGCAGTTTCGCTGGCTGGCATTGCTAGGATTTGGTCCCCGACCTGGAGACTTCCGGCCTCAATTCGACCGGAGATAGAAAGCGGGTTCGTGATGCCACCACGGAATACATCTGAGATTGGTAGGCGGAGTGGGGAGCTCACGGCAACTCTGGCAGGTTCAGACGATTCGAGTGCTTCCACAAGCGTCTTACTGTCCGTACTGCTGGTGTACCATGATGCAGCTGCCGGTACAGGTAGGACCACATTCTCGCCTGTAAGGCCGGAGCAGGGGACGAATGCAATATTTTTTCCTTGAAAGCCAGTCTTTTCAAGAAAAGCGAAAATTTGCTGCTTGATTTCCTCAAAGCGGTCTTGAGACCACTCTACACTGTCCATTTTGTTGATAGCAACAATGATGCGCTGACAACCCATACTGCGGACCAGCTGAGCGTGTTCCCGAGTCTGGCCCTTCAAGCCTGCTTCGAAGCTGTTTGTCCCAGCATCAATGACGAGGACAGCAAAGTCTGCTTGGCTCGCACCAGCAATCATGTTGGGAATGAAATCACGATGACCCGGCGCATCGAGGATTGTGAACTTGGTCCTTTCAGTCTCGAAATTGTTGGTAGCAATATCGACAGTGACACCACGCTCGCGTTCTTCTGACGTGGCATCCATGACCCAGGCTAAAGCGAACGACGACTTGCCAATATTCGTAGCCTCTTTTCGGAGCTTGTCAATGGATCGTTGGTCAACAACGTTTAGATCATAAAGCAAGCGACCCATGAGAGTAGATTTCCCGTGATCAACATGACCTATGACTACGAAGCTCGCAGCATTCTTTTTGGCCGACTTCTCGTACTCCGCAAGCACGTTCAAGTTTTTGCTCTTGACCCTGTATGGGTCAGCTTTTGTCATAGAACAGTCATGATGCAGATATGTGATATGCAACATACTTGGGAGTAGGTGGTGCGTCTGCAACGGTCAAGTCAGACACTCCATTGGTAACACCAGACACGGATTTCCGGTCTTTCTTGCTGCCCGTCTGTTTCTTTGCGGTTGATGCTATTGGTTGTTGGTCAGTCTTTTGTGGTCGGGGTTGTGTTACTGCCTCGTCGAACCTTTCGCCTGAGCCTGTGTTACGACATCGTCAGGGCTTGGGCCTGCAAAAGAATTCGTGTCAGCAAAGTTGGGGTCTCGCCCGTACAGGGTCGGAACAATATTTTCTCTGAAATGGAGAGTTTCAGAATGAGCAGAAGGCCTGCGAGCACTGCCACCGCACATGGCCTGAGCGAATATCGAAGGATCTGCGCGTATGCTTGGAAGAATCGGGACGGGGAGGGTCGGCTGCTGTATGGTCGGCTCGGATGGTGTAGGGCGCCTTTCTGCTACAGGAGGCGGAGGCGAAGGGCTTCTGCGCTTGCGAATAGGATATGCGCGCTGAGGCTGAGGCTCAGGAGGGGTGTTTTCTTCGTTCGGCACCGTCTGGGTCTGTTGAGTAGGTTTTGTGCCCAGACGGTCAAGCAGAGAGATGGACCCGGCTGGCTTCTCTTCATTGGCGGCCTTCTGATCCGCCTCTTTCTTCTTCCTCGCAGCCGCTAGTGCAGCCAATTTGGAAGGAGCACCACCGAGGAGCTTCAAGGGTGGTCTTTGTTGCTCAACCAGAATTGTCCCAACTCTCTCTTTTGGTACACCAAACCAAGGTACATTCTTGAACATGTCCGCGGCGGGTTTGGGTTGTGGCGAGCCAGGTGTAGCAGGAGATGAGTGAATCCGATCTGCATGGGTGGAGGTGTCAAACACTGGTTCCAACAGGGAGGTCTGGCCGAGAGGATAGTAACGCACCATGGGTATAGGTGTGTCAGATGGGCATGTGTGTGCTTCCAGTATGGCTCATGTTACGATGCGGCAGTGCTCATAAAGTGAAAGAAGGACAGAAAGAGAAAAAGTTATGCTCACCATTTTTCGATGGAACAGGAGCTTGCGCAGCTGATGCGGCGGCTGCCTGGTCGAATTTGGAGAGTTGCTTTGGCTTCTGTTGCTTCTGTTGCGGCGGCTGTTGGGGGGCGTTTTGGTCTGATAGATGCCGTGTCAGTTGTTTCCATTCAGTGTCTCCTCTGCCGCCAGGATTCAAGCCTGTATGGATCCGACCTACTCTTCAGATATATCACCGTCTTCCCCACATCAAAATAGTAGTAATACAAGGATTCTTGTATTTGCTCGTCTGTGATAAAGCCCGATAATTGCTCTCCGAGTTCTTGTCTGACGTTGATTGTGCCAACACGCATCTGTTCCTTGTCTTCGGCGCTCAGTTCTCCATCATCACCGTCTGCAGCGCCTCCATCGTCGTAGTATGCATCGTCATCCGAGTAGTCAAGATCGTCGTCGTCGTAAGCGATGTCTTTGACTCGCCGGTGGGCCATGGTATGGATATTTGTTCCGAGGTGATCTCTGCGTGCTCAACGTTGTTCCTGCTTCAGTGGAGTAATGGCCCGACCCTTGTAGCAGAGTAGCAGAAAGAATGTGTGAGTCTTGCCGTAGCAGCTTTCACCGCCGCGGTGCCTGCGGGGCTATTGGGTACCAATTGGCGAGGGATGCAGCTGTCTGGCGCTTCTTGTGGCCGTCAGAGATAGAGCAATATCTAGACTGTATGCGCGCTCGGAGTCCGACTTTCGTACTTTCTTCTGCTGCTTCTCGGAAATATTGCAAACCACCTTGTCGTCTGAGTTGACATGTGTCCCGCGTAAAATTGTCAACCTGCCTTAAGCTTCAGTGACGACTTACACTTTTGCTGACCATGTGCGTCATCACCATCGACTCTTGGCAGGGCAGCTGTCGCCGAACCGCAACTCTACCAACCTTTCCCTCGACTCGGAAGACTGCTGCTAAACACGTGGGGATATCAGAGCCATATTTGACTTAGCTTGTCCTACTTTTGAGCAATGTTTCCAACTCGCAAAACACTTATTGTGACTTATTGTGGCTATCACGGCTTGATGCTTCCGCGCTCTATGCGCTCAATACGAATGCACTGTGAATCCATGTCCTGTTCACTCAAACTTAAATGGCCGATCACGGCTGTGCTTTAGATCGACATGCGAATACTAAAGGCCCATGCAAGCCTCCAATTGTACGTCTTCGTGCAGCATCTCTTGTCTCTCGCATCCCTATCATGGTTTCTTTTGCTCCCTTGTCACTTCTGCCTCTTCTGGCCCTTGGTGTGCCCGCAATTGCCGCAGTTACCAACCAGACCATCTTGACTGACCTTGGCGTCATTTCTGGATACTGGGGCCAGATCTCTCCATACTCTGACAATGCTGAGGACTACTTTGGTGTTGACGATGTTGGGCTACCATCAGGATGCCAGATCGAGCAAGTTCAGACCCTACAGAGACACGCTCAGAGATTCCCTACCGGTAAATTGTGTTAAAGCCATATTTTAGTCTTCTCTGGCTCATCCCTCGTAGCATACTATGATGATGGCTTGAACGATGAAGGTTTCGCTGAAAAGGTCAACAATTGGACCAAGGCAAACCCGTCAAAGACCTTCACTGGCCCCCTTGCTTTCTTGAACTCTTACGAGTACATCATGGGAGAGTCGTACCTGACCGGTCTCGGCGCTGCTACAGAGTTCTCCTCCGGTGTTGCTTTCTGGAACCGCTATGGCCGCACTCTCTACAATGCCTCCGTTGCTCAGCTTGCTTACAATGCAACATCCAGCAACGGAACGGCTCGACCAAAGCCCGTTCTTCGTACCACTGGCCAGTCCCGCATTGAGAACAGTCAGATCAACTGGGCTCTTGGTTTCTTTGGCACCTCATTCCAGCGCATCCCAGATCCGACCCTAAAGAACTTTACTGATGGTGATCTGTTCGATGTTGTCATCATCCCAGAGGGAGGCACCGAGAACAACACTCTGGCCAGTTACGACTCTTGCTTGAATGAAGGTGTCTCCGGTATTGGTGATCTTGGTGATCAAGATCTTGAAAAGTATATCCCGAAGTACTTGGCAGACGCCACCAAGCGTATGCAAGCATATGTCCCGTCTGGTTTCAATTTCACTGTTAACGATACATATGCCATGCAATCCATCTGTGCATATGAGACCAACTACATTGGTTCCTCTGACTTCTGCAACTTCTTCACTGAAGACGAGTGGGCTGGCTTCGAAAACACTCTTGACATAGAGTACTTCTATGATTATGCCGCTGGAAACCCAACAGGTCGCGCACAAGGCATTGGCTACGTGCAGGAGCTGATTGCTCGTTTGACCAACCAATACATCACCTCCTCCAACAGCTCCGTGAACAGCACCATCACCAACAACGCTCAAGATTTCCCACTTGGACGTCCTTTTTACGCCGACTTCAGCCACGACGATATCATCATCAGTGTCCTGACCGCCATGTCTCTCGACTACTTCCGCGAGGCACCCAGCCTCACCGAATATCCTCCTGATCCCAAGCGTCACTTCAACTTGGGCAAGATGACTCCTTTCGGTGCCCGTCTTGTCACCGAGGTTATTGGCTGTGGCAGTGCCGACCCTGTTGCAGTCCACAACCATCGCACGCAGTACTATCCCACTCAGTATGGATACAATGCCAAGAATGCCACTCACAAGTTCATTCGCATGCGTCTGAACAACGGCATTTTGCCCTTGGATACTATTCGTGGTGGTGCCTGTGTTGGTCGCACTGATGGCCTGTGTGCCATGGACAAGTTCTTATCTAGCCAGAGCAACGCGTATGCTCTCAGCAACTACGACTACGCGTGCTTCGGAAACTACACCATCATTAACCCCGCTAATGGCAACGACTATGATGGTACTATCTTTGCCAACACGTCTGGTGTCGTCCACAACTAGACTTCGAACCTTGGTACTGGAAAGTAGATCAGAAACTTTGATGTTCTGGATGCGTAATGTATATATTGGGGAAATGTAGAAATATGCCAGATGGGATGTTAATGTCTTACAAAACAATAGACAGACTTCAAAAACCGGTTGCATGTCTATAATTCTGTTTGCAAAGGCATACTTAATTAAAAGCTTCTCGTTAGCTTATCGAGACCTATCAGAGTGATGATGATAAGCATTAGATCGAGACCTTAGATCTAAACGACCTTTGTTTGCGATGACCGGTCGTCGACAACGGGCGCTCGAAAGCTCGCTCTCTGTAAATTGGCGACACCGGAGGCTCGGTGTCCGAGAACGTGAATCTCCTGTATCGCACAAAGGAATGTAGCCTTCTGCACTTTACCTACACACAGCTTTCTTACAAACAAGGCAGCGGTCCGATCACGCTGTAAAGCATGCGTCCACATCTAAAGACCAAAGTTCCGATGTACGGCTTAGCAAATGAATCCTCTTGCAATCATAGCATCATCTCCGATGGTAGGTCGCTGAATAGTGAAGTCAATAATACGAGCAATTTGTTGTGCTCTCAAACATGATATATTATAGAGCGCTTGTGTTCTCCTCTGACATGCGACAACTGATTTCCAAGACTCTCGTCTACCATGCATCTTTCACATTCTGACCACGCCGAACAACACGATGAAGAGAATCCAGCATTCATCGACACCAGAACATACAACGACTCTGTCGACCCAAATATCATTACCTGGACAGACGACGATGATCCAGAGAACCCTCGGAATTGGTCTACTGCCTACAAAGCATTCGTAACCCTTGAGCTCGGTCTCCTAGCCTTTGCCGCGTCCCTCGGCTCTAGCATAATCACCCCAGCAGAAGCCGCAATATCCAGCTATATGCATGTTAACCACGAAGTCACTGTCCTGGTAGTATCCCTCTATTTGCTAGGCTTCGCTTTCGGTCCATGCATGTTCGGTCCAGTCAGCGAGGTCTGTGGTCGCCGGTGGAGTTTGTTGCCTGCCATGTTTTGTCTAGGGTGTTTCTCTATTGGGACCGCCACCAGTCAGACTGCAGCGGCAGTATTCGTGACAAGGTTCTTTGCCGGATTGTTTGGGAGTGCACCCGTCAGTAATGTTTCTGCTGCTATCGGAGACATTTACGATCCGTATGCGAGGGGTGTGGCTGGGACCTTCTATTCTCTTTGGTGGGTGGCCTTTCTTTCCCTAGTCCACAATTTCGTATTGACACTCGAACTTAGCGTCGTTGGAGGGCCTACACTTGGTCCACTTATTGGTTCCTCACTAACAATCACTCTTGGCTGGCGCTGGACCGAGTACATACTGGTATGCTCTCACAACTATCTCCTCTACACTGTACCTTGGCACTGACATGCACCTAAACAGGCTATCTGGATCTTCGCCCTCTGCGTATTCACGTTCTTCTTCCTTCCCGAAGTCTACGCTCCCGTGATCCTCTCCCAACGCGCCAAGCGCATCCGCGCAACCAATCCCTCAAGCCCGCTCTACCACCCCCACGAGAACATGGTCATCAACCCCAAGACAATCGCAACCAAATACCTGACTCGCCCCGTCCGTCTACTCATCACAGAGCCCATAATCACCGTCGTCGCGCTCTACGCCTCCTTTGCCTACTCCCTGCTTTACCTCTCTCTCGAAGTCTTCCCTATCGTCTTCTCCGACCTTCGCCACTGGGGTCCAATCACAAGCACCATCCCCTTCCTATCCCTCTTCGTGGGCATCGCCGCCGCAATCCCAATCAACCTCGCAAACCAGCCCCACTATTTTCGGGCTGTCAAACGTGCTGGCAGCCACGTCGTGCCTGAGGCCCGTCTCCCGCCTGTCATGGTCGGGGCGCCCTGTTTCTGCATAGGGCTCTTCTGGTTCGGATGGACTGCAGTCCCAGGTATCCACTGGATCTCGCCGGTCATCGCGGCGGCATTCATAGGCTTGGGGTTCAGCTGTGTGTTTCAGCAGTGTATTTTGTTCCTCGTGGACTCGTATGGATTGTTTGCTGCTAGTGCCGTGGCGGCGAATACTGTGCTGAGGTCGCTGTTGGCGGCTGGATTGCCCTTGGCTGCTGGGCCTATGTTCAATACACTGGGCGTGGGGGTCGGGATGAGTATACTGGGGGCGGTTGCAGCCGTGGCTGTGCCGGTGCCGTTTCTGCTTGCGAGGTATGGACCTGGGTTGAGGCGAAGGAGTAAATTCGCTGATGATTGAGTCGCTCCCTCTTTCATGTCCAAATTCCTTTACTCAGAAGCAAGTCTGGCCCGCACATTACTTGAGGAGGTTTGAGAACACTTCGACTGTTCATATCTATGTTCTGATAAGGGCGCGTTGATGGCTAAAACTCCATTGTCCAGTGCGCAGCCTGCCAGGAAAAGGACTGTAGGCAATGGCGCTTCTGGTAGCTCGTTCTCAGCTTCATGGCTTCATGCATGTGCATGCAGGTGCCAACTCACACATGCGCCCGATGGGCTTCACTGCATACTCCAGAAAGAACTCGATCTCCTCACTCGAATCCCAATATTACGCTCACTTTGCACAACATGGTCGGTGCCATAACAGAAAATATAGCTTTATTGGCGCTTCTAGGGTCCAAACTTGAACCACCGAGGAGCAATCCGGTTCCGCATGCTATGCAAAACAGTGCGGGTGCCCAACGTCGATTATTATCCTTCAAACGCGAACTGGGTATCTCTGAAGCATTTTCCATTCTATTGTGCATGACTGATGACCCTAACCGAGTTGGTGCTGTTTGCGTGGAAGAGACGGGTGAAGGGAGCGGTCTTCTGTTGCTGACGGCAGTGAATTCGGGCTCTCAGGAAGAGAGAATCGAAGCATTCCATAGGATCAATTCGGTATTGGCAGGCATCTCTGCGGAAGGTCAGCGAAGACTGATTTCTTGTAGACCTCCGCTGAACCACTTCCAGATGAGTTTCACAACGAGGAAGATGAGCTTGTAGAGGGTGTAGTATCTGCGTGCCAGCCTCGATTACTGGGTCGCTTGAGGTCACGGCACACCAAGTCTTCTTCAAAACACAAGGACAGATTAAGGCCTCCAATTTTACCCAAACTGCAAGACGCTGTCAGGATTCTGAGGGGCATACGCGGACAAGAGGACAAAGCCAAAGAACTCAACTCTCATGCAGAATCACTTTCAACATCCTTCGCTGAGCTGGAAGACCTTCATGTTACTGCAGCGGAGTCTGCTCCTGGCAGACGAAAGCTGATCGAAATCGTCAATGACATCGAGCAAATGATGAAGTCTGTGGATCTCAAGTCAACGTTTGGGCCAATCCCATACAACATTTCAGAATGGTCGGGAGATTCCAGAAACTTTCTCATCGAGGCGCTGATGAGAATTGCTCAGTATCCCGTTGCTGCTCGGTATCTTGTTCGGTCAGCTCGCCAAATCCCAGCCTGTCGTAGATTCGAAATCAAAGACATTTCACCAGCTCTCACCAAGGAGAGTATAAGGACGGCCGATCTACCTCTACCTGCCGTCGGATATTTGACTCGTTCTCGAGGCAAGAAGAAGAAGAAAACGAAGTCGAAAGCCGATATAGCTCGCCTAGGTCAGAACCTCACTGAGATGCAAAAACACGTGGTCATGTACTCGCAGCAGGAAAAGAGGATACATGCCGAAATCCAGCTGATTTTTCACTACGAGCAAGCAGACCATGAGAGCCTGAGACCTCGCATAATATGCTCTAACAAACACGCTTGCTTTTTGTGCGACCTATTCGTCAAAGCTCATGGACACTTCTACATACCCAGTACGCACGGGACGCTATATCCTCGGTGGAGAACACCCACCTTTGACGAAATTAACATGCCAGAGCGTTCTAGATTGGAGTTGCTGCAGTGCTTGGAACGCTTCAACGCGGCACTTGAGTATAAACTTATCGAGTGCATATCACGACCGAAGACAAGACTGCCAGATATCAATGAAAGTACCTTATTTCAGCCCCGATCTACAACACCTTCGATAATATCGGCTGCTAGATCTACTAGAGCGCCAGAAGCCGAAACTTTGCAGAATGACATTGGCATTGACGCAGCTATCTCGGCAACATCCTCGTCTCATGTAATATTACGTGAACCACGTCTTTCACTGAACCACAATGGCGTGTCGCACAGAGCATCTGGAGACACCACGCACCATTCCAGCACACATGACAGGCATGATACCATCACTTTAAACAGCCGCTCAACAACGCCTCCACAATACTCGTCTCGCTCGGCCCCTATCTCACCGGTCTTACCAAGGGAGGAAATTCTTCCTCCGGGTCCGCCAATGACTGCCCATGATCATGTGGGAACTTCAGGCACTAACACTACACAGCCCATAACCCTCACCCCGAATCTCCCCGTCTTGTTCAACCTGACTCCACGAATGCAGCTCCTCATAAGCACCCCTACAGTCACACTCCATTTTAGCAACGAAGACATGGATTGCTCGACCCAGACTACAATGGGAGTAAGCATAGAATGGCTCGCCCATGACGAGCATACTCCACAGCGTAACCTCCACTCAGCCGTCGACCTGAGTGAATTATCCACAGAGCAAAATACAGTCATGCCCAAGGATATCGTATTCACGGAGACAGGCCTCCAATTACGCGAGAAAAACTCCATATTGATTCTGCGAGCGGTCCGGCCAAAGCATTCGTAGACAAGCGAAGCTGTCCTAAAGATCCATTACCGCACGGCTGTCGAGAAGGGGGAGAAAATAAAAGGAGCTAAAAGCAGAAAAATTTGAATAGATATCATCTTCGTGGACTAATTCCGTGCATATCAAGACAATCTTCGATCTTTCCATCAATCTATTCTCCCCAAGCAAACATCCACCCTCAAGCTTTGCCGTAGGGTGAATTTTTCATGCCCATCTACCTCTCAGGAATAGTCTCATGCTGGACATCCGTCCCATTGCCGACAACCTCACCATCATCAGTCTTACTCCCCCTGCGGAAGATATTCTTGATGACCTCCTTCTTGCTGGTGCTGTCGTTTGAATTTAAAGACCAGATACTTGAGCGGCGACGGCCTGTGCCGCTGCCATCAGAAGGTGGCGAGTTTGAGGGAGAAGAGGACGAGGTGTCGGGATTTGAGCGAATGATCTCGAGTTCTTTAGTTGCTTTTTCGACTTGGGAGGGGCGGCCTGTGATATGATAATGCGGTCAGTTTTGGGGGAAGTGTGCTTGTATCTGGTGACGGAGGGGATTGGCGCTTGAAATTCATTTGGAAAGCAAGAAGACGATGAGGTGGGAGGGGTAATGTAGATGTATGGATGCAATGTTCTCTGTTTCTCGGAAATAACGCAGGGATGTGATGGAGTTAGAGGTATATCGTTGGTGATCAAGAAAGCGCTTGGACATCCACAACACAGAGGAACAATCAAAGGAGCAACATCTCCATCAGTTTTGTCCCCTTCGTCATTGTGAATCCCTGCAGTGGCAAGAAACCGAGGTATCTACAACGTAAAAGGAAGAGAGTTTGATATTCCAAGAAAAAGAAAGTGAGATGACATACGCAAATTGCCAGCACCGCCGATCCCATACGAGACCCGTCTTTCAGCAACCTCGTCACTCATTGTTACAATGCGTGCAGGTAGCACTGTCCGGCGAGGTTCAACAAGAGTAGGGGTATCGCTGTCCCAAGACGCAATGGTATCCAAGCTAGCTCTTCCTCTAATGTCGCTCCCGGATATGGTCAACGATGTACCGGAAGGCGGCAGAGATTGAATGTGAGAAGGAGAAAAACGAGAAGATAAAGAAGAAGAAGAGTGAGAATGGTTATTGTACTTTCGTCCGAGCATCAAGCCGGCCACATGCAGCTATAAATCATAAAGGTGATAACGGCAATAGTGAACATGCATCCATGCAATCAGCAAAGAATCGACATAATCCAAGACCTTTTGCGAGTATGGCAAGCTTTAAGTATACGTCTTGGCAGTGCGCGAAATCGAGCATTCAAGCTTCCGGTACTTGATACAATTGATGGCTCTGCAGCGAATGGGTATCAAGACAAGAGGGTATGTGCATGAAAGGGTCCCTCGAAAGATAAGAATCTCGGTGCGCATTGGATGGAAGCAGGAGATCGCCGAGTGTCCCCCGCGAAGCTTGCTCGAAACAAGCAAGTCTGGGCGTGGGATGGCGTTGTCGTCGTAGACAGGGCAATTTTTTGTGGAGATAGGGCAACAAGCGCGGATTGGTAGATTCATCTCTGAATGATAGAGGAGAGTGTCAAGAAGTACATATAGCCAGATACTTGACCTATTGAATGCAAGCCAGAAGATGGAACGCCTCATGCTAGCGCTTACATCCCGAAGTTGCCTTCAGATGTCGCCTGGGCTGGGGATGGGTCAGATAACATCAGTCATTGTCCTGACTGTACGGCACCGCGTGTTGTGCTGTCTGCTAGTGAAGGACAGGGTATGCTCCTCTTTGGAACGACGGGCATGTCGAGTACTTGCAACGACTGCTCATGCCAACACTTCTTCAAGCTCGTCGTTTTTCCAGTGGATACCAAAGATCAAGGCGAACGTTATGATCTCTATACGTCGTACGCTACTTGACAATGACAACGTCTTAACCTGGCTCCCGGATTCGTTAGTACAACCCGACTGATGTCGACTTGAACAAGTGCCAATGATCGTTGCAGCATAATTAGCGCTCTATCATATTAGGGCGAACTGTTGGAAGAGCAAACATCTTCAGGGTCAATATACTGCAAGTCTCCACAAACGGTCTGCCGGTGCATTATACTACTGGATAGTTAAGTCGAAAGTAATTGGAATTGAACGTCAATCAGATATGTCGTCCATTCATGTCCAAGACAAAGCAGGCCATGAGTTTCACCTCATTCCATCGCTGGAGATAGTACATCGATGTCGTATGCACGGTGATTTCTGATCAGTACATCATTGCCCGAATGAAGACCATGATGATTTACCTGGGTGACTAATTGACGACTTCTTTACTCGTAAAGCTGTGTTCCCGTGCTCTGCCCGTAGAGGAGGTCGTTAAGATGAACGGCGACCTTGATGAGTAGGCGGTCAGTAAGGGTCACAGGTCACGTTGGGAATGCAGACGCAGTCAAACAGACACGTGGTCATAAAAAGCTATGGGACAGTTCTTTGTATGATGAAGCACACATCATTTGCGTTTTGATGGATGATGACACTGCAGGTGGAGGGTAGACAATTGATACGGCTTTTGAGAAACTATGGTAGTTGTTCCAGATGGATTTTGCTGCAAGTACATGAATGAAGCTCCGGCTAAAAGTCGGCAGCTCTCCTTCTCCAAAGCGCGTTCTGGGCGTGTCGCGACTCCGCGCAGGCGCAAGCTCATCTGTATTGATTTGGCCATCGTGTTTTGAGTGAACCTCTTTTACATCCACTTCACATCGGTATTCTACCTGTAGTTGTCATCGACCTGACTTCTCGGAAATCTTACCTTTCCCATCTTCTCATTTTCTTTCAAGCAAGAAGACACCAAGCACTGATTACCGCACGGCGCAAAGCACTTTCAACTCCAACCACCTAGCGTGCGAGCTGCACATAGCAGCGAACAATCTTACATATAACAGCGTCCAGTCTGACCTGTGACATCATCATCCATCATGTAAGGCTTCTAGCTCACCTAGCGAATGACTGCAAAAGACTCTTCATGGTTTCTTCGCTTTCAATAGCTTCATTCTATTTCATCCACTGACCAACTAACCAGGGAGACCTTTGATGGAGTCTATCTCGACCTCTCCAAGCAGTCTGGAAAGTGTCGATTCGCCGAGTCCGGTCTTGGCTGGAAGCCCTCTGGTGGCGGCGATACCTTTACCTTAGACAAGGCTGAGGTGCTCTCTGCACAATGGGGCAAAGCTGCAAAAGGCTATGAAGTGAAGATACACTCAAGAAACACCGGAGTCATCCAACTGGATGGCTTTCACGAAGATGTGAGACGACATGTCACTGTTTTGGTGCCCTGCTAATGCATGTGTAGGACTACGACCGTGTCGCCAAGTGCTTTAGGTTGTGGTACAGCGTCAACCTGGAACAAAAAGAGCGCGCTCTTCGTGGCTGGAATTGGGGCAAAGCAGAACTTGCTCGTGACGAGCTCGCCTTTAATGTCCGAAATCAGCCTGCCTTTGAAATCCCCTACTCCGAAATTTCCAACACCAACCTTGCCGGCAAGAACGAGGTCTCGGTTGAGTTTTCGCTTCCTGCGAATGGCGAAGAAACAGGTACGAACGGCGCACTCGGCGGAGCAAGAGCCAGAGGAACAAAGTCTGGCGGCGCGGTCGACCAGCTGGTGGAGATGCGCTTCTACATTCCTGGCACAGTCGCGCGCAAGTCTGAAAAGGAGGACGACGAGAATGGCTCCGATGCAGAGGCAGAGGATGATCTCAATGCTGCCAACCTTTTCTACGAGCAGCTCATGAACAGGGCCGAAATTGGCGAGGTTGCCGGCGACACCATTGCTATCTTCAAGGATGTCCTCCACCTCACCCCTCGCGGTCGCTTCGAGATTGACCTTTACGACCAGTCCTTCCGTCTACGCGGTAAGACTTATGATTACAAGATCCAGTACGAGTCTATCAAGAAGTTCTTCTTGCTGCCCAAACCCGACGACATGCACCAACTCATCACCATCGGCCTCGATCCTCCGCTTCGCCAGGGTCAAACTCGTTATCCATTCCTGGTCATGCAGTTCAAGCGCGATGAAGATATTGTGATTGATCTGAACCTTACCGAGGAGGACCTTCAAGCAAAGTACCAAGGCAAACTCCAATCCAGATATGAAGGCTCAATAGCAACCATCATCTCAAAGATCTTCTTGGGCCTCACTGGAAAGAAGGTGTTGCAACCAGCCAAGGACTTCAATTCTCACCACCAACAATCCGGTGTCAAGTGTTCCGTCAAGGCCAACGAGGGTCACTTGTTCTGTCTCGAGCGCGCTTTCCTCTTCGTCCCCAAGCCTGCGACGTACATCTCATTCGACAATATTGCTACCATCACAATGTCCAGAATTGGAGGTGCTGTCAGTGCCTCACGAACTTTCGACATCAACATCTCTCTCAAGGGGGGTGGCGAGCATCAATTCCTCAACATTAATCGTGAAGAGCAAAAGTCTCTCGAGAGCTTCTTCCAGGTCAAAGGCCTCAAAACTAAGAATGAGATGGAGGATGAGGGACTTGTCGCCAACATGCTGGATCCCGATCTTGCCTCGTCTGATGATGAGGTTGTCCAAGCAGCCAGGGGCTCCGCAGATGAGGACGATGAATCCGTCGACGAGGACTTTCAAACCGACTCCGAGTCTGACGTCGCTGAAGAATATGACAGTGAGCATGACAGCAGCGGGGGAGATAGTGACGAAGAGATGGGAGATGCAGATGCCGATGGTGACAGTGACACAGAGGCAAAGGTAGAGCCCCCGAAGAAGAAGGCCAAGAAGTGAGGCATGGCATTGGTCGATTAGACCTCACTTCAACGACAATGCAACCGGACTGAGACGCGATTCAATAGTCAGCTCGATGGGATTGGTCAAGTCCAGAGACCTGCTTGCACCAGAGGATGTCAAATCATGGGAAATGCGGATTGATTCAATTGGGCAAATATCATCACGCAACATCATAGCCACGATAGAATAGCAACCGACATGCACACTTATGCCCAAATGAACGAAATTGAACAATACAATGATACTCCTCATACGTAAGGTAGTGGTGCATGATATAGTCCATCATGTTTTAAGGGACCATCCTGCGAGGCGCTACCAATCAGCGTCGCGTGCAGCGGGCAGGATGGCGGGGTCGTCCATGTTCCATTGCCAAACTCGAGATACAATTAAGTCCGACAACAAAGAGAACCGCCAAACCCGCCACAATGTTATAAGCCACTTAGCGTTTGGCTCTGTCTACCTCGTCAAAGCACGAGCTCATACAGGCAGACCAATCATGCGGTCAAGAACCGGCTGGTGAGTCTCATTCGTCACTTTTCAAACAACATATGATGCACTCGCTAAACCTGCCATTTGGCAACAAAACAGTCTGACGTGCCGCAACCGAAAGGTGAGTGAGCCCCTCCTCCTCTCACAGAATTATAGATACAAGACAAAACAAGCTGATAATCGACACAGCTCAAATGCGACGAACAAAAGCCCGTGTGCGGACAATGCACAAAAGCCAAACGCAATTGCGTGCCCAGTCCTGGAGTGGTCTTTCGCCACCAACAGAATGCTTCCCTGAACGGTAGCCGTGGTGCATCTTCTGGCGACGGAGACAATGGCGTAGGTGCGTCGTCGTCGTCGGTGGGGGGCGGCCTCAAGAACTTCTATGGGTACAAGGAGACGTTTGGGGTGAACAGCGTTTGGGTTGATGTGCCTAGACAATGTACGTATATCTCCACTTTGCCTATCCATCTTTCTATTTCGGAAAGAAGAAGAGGGGAGGTGGGAGAGGAGGAAGATAGAGATAGATGTGGTGGTTTACTTTACTGATGTGTACGACAGTGACGTTCATCCATACGAACAATCCCTACGAGGACCCAGGGACGCCTCAGGTTGCTCGAGGTAGCAATAGCAATAACATCAGCGGTAGCAGTCACGGGCATGAATTCGCTCAACAGATTAGTAGTGCAGATGTGAGGGGCTTCAGCGACTCTGCCCTAAGTGGTGCATGGCAGCAGCAGAACGCAAGTGGCTCTTATGCGTATAACTCCTATCATACGACTACATCGCAGGCTTCAACACACGGATTAGAGGCATTGTCGGCTGCGGCGTCGGGGGATCATTACTACCAAGGCTACAGAGGATCCGGCTCACTGTCTGAACTGGCGCAGACAGCCGTGGCAGCACGTGGGATCGAGCAGCAATTGAGTCATCACCAACAGCACGACGAACAGCGCAGCCTCTCCCCTCCAATCGACCCACAACTACACAACACCGACCTATCAGGGGGTACATCTGCACCAGACCGTTTCGCAGACACCCTAGAGATGATGCCCACGCTCGACAGCTCAGCTCTAGACAACGAAGTCAAATCCGACAACGACGTCCCCTTCCTGCTTCGCTATTTCTCAGAGGGTCCAGGAGCATGGATGGACCTCTTCGACTTATCCTCCTTTTTCGCCGTCGACGTCCCCGTGAAAGCCGCCACCTGCCCCCTCCTCCTCTACGCCGCAATCGCACTGTCCGCAAAGGCACTGGCACAGATTCGCATTTCGGCGCAGTATATCAAACAGACCGTGTCCAAGCGGACGCCCTCGCAATGGTTGCACAAAGCGAGGTATTACTACGACATAGCCATCGGTCTACTCCGCCAGGCCCTCGAAGACGGCACGCGCGCTTCTGGCTCCGTGGAAGCACACTTAAGCAGCGAAACACGGACTTCCTCCGCCGGCAACGACGCCTTCTCCCAATGGCGCGACCGCAATTCCTCACAGGGCAGGATCTCGCTCCCACGTACAGACTCGGAGGAACTAGTGGCGACGACGGCGGTGCTGTGCGTGTACGAATTTCTAGACGCGTCCGGGCTGGAGTGGTCGCGCCATCTGGATGGGGCGAAGAGTCTATTTGATATCGCGAGGGATGGCACACTGCCTCTTACTGTGACGGCGGGATCGCCCGGTCCGGCTGTTGTGTCTGCTCCGTCGTCTTCGACAAAAGGGCGGAGGGCGGTGTTCTGGAATATTTGCAGGCAGGAACTGATATATGCTTGTGAGTTTGTTCCTTCAAGCCCTTGTAGTTGAGAACCTAAGCTGATTTCATGAACAGTCATTAACAACAAGGAGACTCGCCTCGATACATCAGATATCGACATGTGGCGGTCTGCTGGCCTGTGTATTTCTCACACGGGCTACATCGTACCGTCTAATCAGCCAGACATGCACACGCCAATGGCAGACGACATGATTGCAAATGCATTGATGTGGCTCATGATGAAAATAGTCAATTTTATTGCGGTTGGGGATGATTTCCCGCATGAGCTAGGGCTAGGCATACGGCAGAGTCAACTGCTCGATTACTGGGAAGGTCTCGAGAAGCAGCTTGATGCATGGTATGAAGGGCTACCTGACAGCTTCCGACCGACGTCAGAGGTCTGGCCGAACAGCAACGAGGTAAGAGACTACCTACGGCCTTTTCGCTTCAACTACTGATATAACCTGCACAGACTGGACATGGCGATCGGCTCAATATCCCCAGAAAGTGGTTTGCAAGGCCAATGTGTGCGGCTGCAATGCAATCTTACCATTTCGCTAGAATTCAGTTATTGGCCAACAAGCCCCATCTTTCAACAGGGCTGCCATATGAGCGATTGTCAGGCGTAGGCAGCGGCGGCGGCGGCGTCAGCGTAGAGCCTTCATCGCTAGCGCAAAGACATGCATCCTACGCGACCATTCTAAACCAAAGCAGAAAGCACGCAGAGGATATTGTTAGCATCGGGCTCGCACTCACAAACGACAGCGCCAGAATCCATAGCGTGCAACCACTGTATACTGCAGGACAAGTGTTGGGAAATGGCGACGAGGGAAGACCTTGGAAGACGGTCGAAGATGTGCGAATATGTATATTGGATCTGCTGCAGGGGATACAGCGGGAAACGGGCTGGGCGACCGAGTATCGCATGCAGAACCTGATTGAGAGTTGGGGATTGCCCCCGGGTGGGGAGGCGAGGGAAGGGGAAAGCAGTGGAGGAGCAGATCTGCATTCAAGCTGAGCAACAGCAGCATTCCTGTTACGATAGACCAGAACCGCTGGTAGTGGTTGTTTTGTGAACGACAGGAACCGGTTCAGTGTTAGTAGATGGCGTGCTGGAACAGCGGTTCCGTGGAGGATCAGGTACAAGATAACGTGAACCCTGAACGGTGCTAGTAATTTGTGGTACCAACACACAGTACGGTGGTTGATAAGGAACACGTACACAGTACGATGGTGAATAGAGGTGACGATAATGCGAAAGCTAGTGATCAAGAAGAGCCGAGTGACAAGGTCCACATCTCCACGCCCTCGGCAGAGATATTAAGCTGAACATGATGCATAACTCTGGTAGCTTTGGCAGACTCGCTGCCGAACCCCGAGCGGCGGGATGCGCTATCGGTCCGTTGCAATACAAGAACAAGTTGCGCGAGTAGTTACCTTCGGGAGCCGGAGAGATTCGCAACAGATTGATGAGTTTGTTGGAGGGAACGATGCGGCAGTCGTCAGGGATCCACCCGGTTGTTCACGCAATTGTGGCTGCGAATTGTGGAGGCAGAGAGGAGGGGCAGCTCAGCAGTACTGTACCGTGGTGTGGCATGGCATGGCAGGATGTAGAGAGACAAGTACCACTGTACCCCAGTTCAAGGGATCGAGCGGGCCGCACAGGGCAGGCGCAGGAAGCAGGTGCCGAGAGGGTTTGGCATTATGCTAGGATTGCATTGCATTAGATACGGCAAATTATTCAACTAGCGCTGCTGTCCATGCAGTAGCAGCAGCATTTTATCGAAAGATCATTACGCGAAGAAAAAAAAGGTGGCGAGGTTGATGAGGGATGAGACTGTCTAATTGTCAATTGTATCGTCGTGTCTCAAGGATGTGAGCACGGGCAACGAACGACTAGCAGAGGACAGTAGTGGGTCTGGGTCAGGTTCAGAGAAGGCTTTAGGGCAGGATCCGGGCTAGCCCCGTGCTGGGCCTGCGACTGTGCAAAGAAGATGAAGTCTGGGTGGTGGAAAGCGGAGATGTAGCGTAGGAGGCGGACTCGAAGTCCTTGTCCCGTTGTAGCAAATTCAGTTTCGGTGACACTCTCAGGAAGATGGTCCGTGTGGTGGGTTCTCTTGGCAGTCGCGGCCTTGATGGAGGATAGTGTGGGCAAGGTGGCACAAGTAGTGGATGGCTTGGGAGGGGAAAGGCAACCTAAGGTAAGCCCAGAGATGATGTGCTGACTCCGCTTTAACCCATTGACGACCAGGCAGGCAACGGTTGCACCCGGGTCTTGGTCTTGGACAAGCATGTACAGAGGTCAATCGATGGTCGGCGAGATAACCTCCCCATCAACTGCTTATCACCCAGCGCAGTGCTGTCATCTGTCATCGACATTGGCATCTTCCCATCTCAGCTGCAGCTGCAAGACTGTTGCGAAATCCGTGGCCCGTTCCTCGACAAGGCCGGGAGCATCTTGAACGATTACCTTAGCACAAAGCTAAATCGTCCCTCTCCACACGCACACCAGACGCTGTGGCACTGCACTGCACTGCACTGCACGCACGATTGCCTCGAGTCTCCAGCTTTCGACATTGACGGCGATTGACTTGTTGCTCGCTCTTGCCTTTGCGCACAACTCGCCGCACAGCACCTCCCCCGCGTGCCGCCCACCTCATTTCTTGTCACGTCTCCACCACCCTCGACCACTGCCCATTCCGCCTTGAGCTCGCGAGCTATTATGGAGACGTGATGCGAGGCCGATAGAGTAGCACCACCGCCGCCCTCTGCTCTGGACAGCCCACCCACCGCATCCGAGACTGATCATCCCCGAGCCCGCGTTTGGAGCCGCATACCCCGTCCACCACCCATTGCATTCCCATTGCATTGTCCGGAGCCCCTCTACCTGCTCCGGTCGCACCTGTCTTTCATCGCCACGACGACGCATCGCATTCTGCCCTTTCGCAGTCGCCTCGCCACATCTGTCGCTCGTTCATCATGGCCTCGGACTCAAATCCCCACGTCGTGCAGGACGCCGACATGTCCATGTGGGACGACCCCTCGTTTACCTCCATCTACGACAACTTTGGCACGTCGGTCGAGTCTCCATTCGACAGCAACCGCCTCTTCGACATCAATGCCGCCGGTGCCGCCGACAGCCCCACCAACTTTCTAGTCAAAAACACCTACGAGGACGACACCGCCCGCCCCAATCACCAGAGCCAGCAATTCCATTCCCGCTCACTGGTCTCTTCGCGCTCCGCCGAGAGTTCGTCGCAGGACTCGGCCTCGGAAACAAGCACGCGCAAGCGTCAGAACACATCGGCCACGTCCGAGTCGCCCCCAGCAACCCACTTCGCCGTCAAGAGAGAGTACGATGGCCACCAGTCCAACAATACCGCCACCGATGGCAATCCCAACACTGCCCAGATACAGAGCTTCGGTCGCTCAATGCACAATCTATCACTAGAGCCCGACTTTGGCAATCCTGGCCAATCTAATCACATGACTGCCAACTTTGACTTTGGCAGCGCTGCCAGCAGTCCGGGAGGCGGGTCCATGGACTTGTCGGATGCCAGCTATACTGCTCAGATCCAAGCGCAGATGAAGAGGCGATCAAATTTACAAGGACACGCACATCACGATCCTCCAGTAAGTTTTCACAGAAGCGCATTCGGTGGTTCCCTGCATGTCGCATCAAATACAATTGTTCAATTCATGTTCCGGTTCCGTTTAATAACGCGCATACCCAGATGGGCACCGTCGAGCCCCAGCAGTTCTTCTTTGGCTCCACCACCGCTTCTCCAGCCTCAGTCAAAGCTTCGCGGGCCAACGACGCATCACCAGGCGCTCTCTTCTCCAATCCCACACCATCGTCAGGGGGTGAAGACCTCTTCAGCAATAATCAAATGTGGAATAGCAATGGTCAAAACCCAGCATGGAACAACGACTACTCGAATGCGTTTGCTTCGCCAGGTGGCGCCCTCGGCCTGACTCCTTCGCCCGTCATGAACAACGCGGTCAAAGCGAACCCTGTCAGCAGCGCACCAATAGAGAACGGCCGAGTTCCCCTCCACATTGCTCCCATCCCTGCCAAATCTCGCGTGGAGACGCAAATCAACATCCGGTTGACCATGGACTGGGTACCGGCAGGGGTGAAGATGCTGCACCTGCCCACCCACACCATCGCCAAGGCCAAGCTTCTGGCAAAGGACACACAGCCCACCGAAGACACGCTCGAGCTTCACACGATGCTGGTCTGCACGAGTGCAATGAACCAACCTCAGCTACGGCAACGTGCGCTGGACCGCGCAGCATCCCAGAACAACTCCGAGATTCAAGCTCGCGGCCAGAGCGGCAGCGTGAAAAAGGAGGAAGAGGAAGAGAATGAAGACGACAAGCCGGCCAATGGAGGCGAGGTGCGGATATGCACCAACTGCATCAATCGGGAACGAAAGCGTGCGGCCCGCAAGAAGCTCAAGAAGGAAGAGGAGCAGGCGCATTGGGAAAAGTACGAGACGGAGCGCGTCATTGTCTTCAACACCAATGAATACAAGCCGTGGCAGGAGTGGCAGCAATCGCCTACACCAAAGGAGAACAACAGCATGCAGTCGGGCGATTACTACAGACCACCAGATACAGCCATGCAGGTTATTGCGCCGATGCGGATTGCATGTTATTGTCGACACCAGAACGAGAAGGATGGTTTCCAGTAAGTTGATTATTGCTCCTCACACTGTGATCATCGGTTAACGTGGATCTCAGGGTCATCTTCACCATCAAAGACCACACTGGAAAGGTCATTGCTCAAGAAATGTCCGATTCCATTCTCATCACCGACGATCACAAGACGCATCCCTTGGCTACAGTTGCGGGCCAGGTCTGGTATGATGGTCAATTTCCCCCTCCAGCCCCACCGTACGCCTCGCACTCGATGGTGGATATGCATTCCCACGCTCAGGCTCTGCAACAATCCAAATCGACCTCGAATCTGCCGAGCTACAACTTGATGGGTACTCAGCCATTCCATGCTCCCAATAATATGCACCAATTGAGCAACATGTCATCTCAGCCCACCTCGGCCAGCATGACACCTCGCAATCTATCCCGCCCTGCTTCGCCTACCAATCTGACTGGTCAATGCGGCCCCAGCAAGAAGCGCAAGTCTTCGTCTGCACATAGAAGAATCCCGAGCACACTTGCCATGACCAAGATGGAGACTAACTCGTCCCTTCCTTCTGCGCCAATGTCTGCGTCTGCTCCATTCTCTCCAACGAGTGCGGGTTTTGTGGGTGATGGTGGTTCATACATAACCATGCCGCATTCGGGTCCGTCTTCCACGCGATCTTCCAGCATCTGCCTTGCAATGCTAACACAAGACCCAGCTTCTCGGTCGCATTTCCACACGGGGCCTTCGACCCCAATCGACCAGAGCAATCCATTTCCTTTCGGTACGCTGAACAGGACTAACAGTATGGATAGCACTTATGCTTTCTACTCAGCTCCAAGCTCTGCCCATCAGAGCCGTGCCCCGAGTCCTGTTCTTGTTGGTCCCAATCTCGCAGCATATCAGCGCCAGCAAGCACACGGCGGTGCAAACGCTCTTCCAACAAGACAGAATCCTTTCACCATGTCTACTCAAAGCGTGAACAGTACGGTGCAAGAACCTGATCGACCTCCGCCAACCATCAACAAGATCAACCCTGCCGAAGGTCCGCTAGCAGGTGGCACCGAAATCTCCATCTATGGTAGTGGGTTCGGCCCCAGCATGACCGTCATGTTCGGTGATCAAGAGGCTGTGACGACAACTTTCTGGGGTGAGAAGGCGCTCGTTGCACTGTTGCCTGCCAATTCTCAACCAGGAAATGTACCAGTCACCATTGCACCAGCACAACGGCAATTCCCCTCCCCTCCAGCCGGGCAGGCACCCGTGTTCAAATATGTGTCCAAAGCTCCAGACCTCCAGACAATGGAGCTCGCTCTGCGATTCTACAGCCAAAAGGAAACGGGCCGGGAAGATCAATGGCAAGCCTTGGCTCAAAGTGCTGCCAGTGCTTGGATGTCACAAGGGCAGCCTCAGATGTCTGGCGGCTATCAGCCACCTCCGAATGCCCCGTTTGCTGATCAATCGTCGGACCTCCGATTCGCACAATGATGAGATGGGGCCGCTACAGACTCCGAATTGGCTGAGATAGGAGCTTGAACAGGATGAAGCCCAAACACTCCAGCACGACATTCTGCGGCATGAATACGAGCTATCAGTGATCCGATTGATGAAGTAGAAAGGTCATGCAAGTGACACGTCGCAAGACCTACATGACACCAGTTTCGGAACTGTGTGTACTTTATTATTATCACAATCACAACCATCACAAGCACCACCGCCACCACCGCCGTCGCCGCCATCACCACCCTTATCATCATCATCACAGCAATGATAACATGACCCTGCATAATACCGTTTACATGGAAGGCGCTATGGGGGAAGGGGTACAATTGTCACATATACAGAAACAACAAACATGACCGATACGACACGCAACATACCACAATAACACTGCACGGGAAACGGGAGACAGAGAGAGAAAGAGAGAATGCACGACAGGCCACGTTGCACGCATGCACATATGCACATATGAGAGATATACTCGATAATCCAGCCATTACTACCACTGAGCATCTGTGCATGGTGGACATAGAATCAGCAAGGAGCAATTGGAAGGGGGCCTGCTGTCATGCACGTAAATGACTGACTGGCTGGAGCTTCTGACACTTCTGGAGTTGTCGGTCGCTGCTCATCTAGTATATAGCATGGATTGGCTTTTCGGGATGCTTTAGCATGGGAATTGGGACATAGGCATAGGCACGGTAATCCTCATTATGTAGATACCAGGAAATGTGGGCGGTGGCTTAATCCGGCTCGCGGTTTTTCTTCTTCCACACAGCTGAAACACTGATTACTTCCTGCTGGTATAGCTAGCTAGCTAGCTAGCTATCAGTTTCGTCGGGTTGCTTATGAGATGATAGCCATGTGTAAAAATGAAACCATGGTTTTCCCTACCCGTTTCTTTTGCCTAATCTACTCGAATTCTCGGGCTTTGTTAGGTCCCCTGTGCTCGATGATGGATTGAAACATAGTGGATTGAATTGTGAAAGTGTATGTAGACGTTGGTGGAGGGACCCTGTCCGCCTTCTGCTATTCATACGGTCGCTTCCCTGATGCATGTGTTAGATAAGGAAGAAGGCGGGGAAGCAAGGGAACATATATGGTGGGTGATTTTGTCTGTGGGAGGGGTATGAGAGAGGTGTGTCGGGATGGATGGTGTGGGTAAACCGATCAAACCAGCATAAAGTAGGCATTCATATCCAACCATTCGAACACAAAAAGATAGACAACGCGGACCGAATCGCAAAGATTCGACCATCAATGAGGAGAAGAGACCACTCGAAACAAGAACGTTTGACTCCATCTATGTACAAGCCACTTTTTATGCTATTCCATCTACACCGCATGCTAACTTGCCGTCGTAAGTCAACTACCTCACTCTATGTAGAGGGTGGACAAGGTGAAGACATGCTCTTTTTCAATGTAGTGTAGGATCTGAACATAAGAAAGCGTGGCTGGGCCTGATTTCAGCAGTCCATTTGGCGTTTCTGGATCCGGGCGTGCTCGTTAGACAAGGTACTTGGCTTACTGATGGAGAAGAGGCAGATAGGTCCACCCGAGTTGTGGCTCTGGAGCGCGTTGGAGGTGGTGCAAAGAGACCCAGGTATAGAATCGGAAGGGAGAGTTCAGAGAAGGCATGAAAGCGCGCAGTATTTGGCGTGGATGCCGTGACGAGATCCACGAAAATGGAGCAAGAAGCGTCCTTCAATGTTCCTTGGGTTTGAGACACAGTCAATGGCAACAGAATGAGGCATGAACAAGACACACAAGTTGGAACTGCAGGTTAGAGGGTGAGGTTGTCGATCATTTCAGGAGTAGAACGCAAGCCCAGTACAGGGCTGGACGGAAGGGAAAACGGAAGGCTTTCTTTTCTCGGAAGATGTTACCAGCCACTGAAGAACGATAAAACAGCCACACGTAGGATGATGATGCGGTAAGCTGACAATACGCACCCAACCAACTCATGAGAGTGTAAATTCCGTGACCTCGTGGTCTGCATGTTCGTGCGAACAAGGAAAGAAGTAGGACGTGGTCGACTGTGCGTGAGAAACGAACGAAGATGCATGATGAGACGAAAAGAGCTCGACAGGTCTTCCTGAGCACCAGGTTGAGACCAACGCATACTTGTGCTTATGAGCTTGTTGAACGAATCTGGCAAGCAACATAGTACACGACATCCGCGTTGTTTGCTTTGAACCAGAACAGTGTCATACCGCGTGGATGACAACAATGATGATACGTCCACCCCAGTCTGATCCGACTATCCCACACTCGAAACAAGTGACATGTTGGAAATTCGGGACCCAGAGATCCGGGTTGGGTCGAGAGAACAAAAAGAAGCCCGCATCCATCATGCAAGCGGTTCTTTGTTCGCTCGCTGACACATCTTTGGTGGGTTGCGGAGAGGTACGAAAATGATTTGTGTTTTATATCCCTTATGAGAAGCAGAAACAAGAAAGGAGTGCCACTGTGCTGTAAGCAGATATATCAAATCAACACGCACAGATGAAGGTGCACAAAGAGAACGTCGTGACAGTGGTTCCCGACTGGACTGACTGGCTATTTGTGAATCACTCGATAGAGGTCGGTTGGTGGTGCAAACGAGTCAAATTCGTCGTCACCTTGGAGCCGGGTTGAGTTTCATAACCGTCGTCTCTACTTGATCGGGACACGCCTACTTGCTGCTTCATGAAACGTGGACAGCTGTATCATTGTGCTGGCAGTGGGACGTCATCCCGACTTGGCCGAGAATGCAGCAGACGCGAGAGCAAAGAAGCAGCAACACTGCAGTATGATGTGAGACACGCAGTGTTCCCAATACGCAGCTGACGGGATGCTGGGACCGGATCCCCGACCCACGACCACAAGGTCGGCCAAGAGCGCACAGGCACGCTTCTACTGCTGTCTCTTTGGATTTCTTGTGGTGTCCACGATGGGCTACAGTACACTAACAAATCACAAGTAGGTGTTTGCTGCTGTGCCCACATGGCTGGGGCGCGGTTTCTGTGCTCGCGCTGGGGTACAAAAAGTAGGTGCTTGGGAAAGGATCGGCGATGTCAAACGGAGGCGTGGGTCTCTCATGTTGATTTGGTGGCTTGAAACTACGTACTCAGGCTGCATGCAGTAGTGGACGGACGAATGTACAGTACTGTGGCTCTAGACGTGTGCTAAGCCAGTGATATAGGCTGTTTTAACCACGAACCGGCCAATTTCTAACACCGTTCGGTACTAGAGCCGCAGGACATATGTCGTGCATTTCGGAGTGGACATGGAATGGCATAGCCGGTGCCGACGCTGAGTTAGGGGATGGATTATGCCTCGTGTATGCATGGCTGATGTCGGGTATGTGGCGAAAGACTGCTGTGGGAGCGACATATTTTTGTGAGCTGAACATGCCTCGAGGATGCGCTCATTGGCTGCCACATTACTCCATGATAGAGGGGGATAATTCGAAGAGAAGCGACGTTGCTGAAACATCGATTATTTAACTTCAATAGATAGTCATTCTCCCCCCATCCAAGTCCAGACCTCGAGCCAACTGTTCTTTGTTCGAAACCGGATAGAAGAGGTTGCTTGGAGAATCCTCGGTAGTACTGCGCATGAGTGAGCGAACAAGGGTCAAAGAATGGCCAATCAATTTATAGTGGCTGGGTCCTCTATACAGCGCTAAATTTCGAGGTGCATACAACAGCTTTTCCAAACAGCCGATAACCTGGTGATTGGTTATGCTAGGCAGTCCGGAAAGTCTCGAGTAGAGTTGCCGAGAATTCATTAGGATCAGCAATGCTCTCGGGTGTCGCAAGTAGTGGCGTGTTTGGAGTGAACGGGGCGGGTATTGTTGATCTCTCTTGACCCATATTGAAGGACCGAAGAGTAGATGAAAAGATCGCTTAGGCAGAGCGACCGAAAAGGACAACGCTTGAACAGTGCAAGGTATTTAGTGTAGATCATAAGCAGACAAAGCCAACGCCAAATGGATGAACTGTTGAAGCCACGAATAGGAGAGATTCCAGACGTGATATAAGCGAGGTGGTCCAAACCTCGGCATACCTCCGAGCAATATGGAACCAAGTTTGGTGTTAGCACGGTAGAACGGTCCGTCCATGTCCCCTGGACGGATATACATGGGAAATATCGAGTGTGAGGAGAAGATTGACAATAGAGATTAAAGGCCAAGAGGATTAGCATTGCACGAGTCGGCGATATCAGTTGGCCTTTGTCTCCACATTGATGAGGCAGTCAAATGCAGCCACAACAGCTGAGGCGCGTAGCAGTTCACGTTGGCCACGAAGCGACCCACTAGGTAGTAAGTAGAGTGGCTTATAATGTGAGAGCGTTAAAAAGGGACTGCACTGCCGTAGTGTCATTTTTTTGGCGCTTCTGGTCCAAGGCCCAGGCAGAAGTACTCGAGTGGCTGACCCCACAATCGCATGGGAGAGACTCTGGGTGGCTTGCACGGGAAGGGATAAGCGTACAACATGTCGCACAGGCTTATCTGTAGGGGTGTGGTTGCCATCTGCAGACAGCCAATAGTGGCAAACGGCCTGTTTCAGGAGGGCCAGCTGGTCAAAATGAGAGATTTGGATGGCAGCGTGGCTGTCAAGGGGAGAAATATTCGGGATGGAGGCATCCCGAGGGCTCACGTATATCGATGCAAGCGGCGGAATTAAAGATAGAGTGCTGAGCAGTGAAATGGTCAATGTGGAATCAGGCGATCGTTTCCGCTCTGGTGGAGCTAGGCATGGACTGGCGGGTAGGCTGACGCCATGGCTCTCTGGCAAGGGCTGCACAGAGCCGAGAAAAGTGTCCGAGTCAGAAAATAGCTTCTCAAGGACGTCTGTCTCTATTATATGCCCATCCTTGGCAGTATGGCTTTATGGCTCTGTGGCCGTGTCGCTGACCACAGACGATAATCGTCTCTTCCCGCACCCATCATCATACAAAACTCCTGAAGATTGTTCTTTCACCCTGCGTATTGCCCGTATTGCAGTATTGGGTTGACTTTTGTGTCCAGAGCCAGTGCGAACCAAGTGTGCCCTCTGATCAAGCCCGTCCGAGCGCGGCTGCTCCACCTCCTAAGACACGTACCGTTCCCGCTCCCGTAGCTCCACCCGGGCTCATCGCTAGGGCAGTTCGCTTGTCCAGGCGTCTGGTTACATTAGGGTCAACCGTCTCCTCGTCGCGAACGTCCAAAGCCCCAACCCTCTCACTTCTTCCCATGTCCTGGTTGATGTCTATTTTATAAATCATACTCGACTCCCCCACGCGTCCTCGACTCGCCGAAACTGTGCAACGTGTCGGACAATTGTTGACCAGTCGCCCGGCGCATCAGCAAGCTTCGCTGCCGACCCCAGGACGTATCCGAGTCGTTGGGTCGTGAATCGGACCTGATCTAATCCCGTCATACTCGAGCTGCTCATTTGTTTGCTATCATTCCACTTCTGAACCCCTCGCTCGGCCTTTTATTCCCGCCATTTCCAGCTCTTTCCCCAAGTAAGTCCAAAGAAATATCACCATAAACGTCCTTCCTTGCTTGATCTGCTGTCTACGACGCGCCGGTGATCTGGTAACTCCATTCCGGCACGCCATTTTGGATTCTTCCCAGTCCACCCTCGCGGCTCCTGGCGTAACATCACTCGTCGCTGACCAATGAGTCTTAGACCTAACTCGGCCGCCGTTCTCTATCTTTCTTCTTCGTCTTACCATTCACCTCGGACCACACCATGGAAAGAGTGATTCCCGTGTCCAATGAGACTCATGCTCAGACGTCCCGAATTGCTCGAGATGGCAGAAAGATTACATACAAGCTCAAGGTCCTTCAACAGCCCGAGCGTGCCCGTGCTTGTGGCTCCGGCGCCAAATGTTCGTCTTGTTTTTATTCTTAGCCACGACTCTCCACTATCTGACTGACATTTCCCCTTCAGCCTCTGCCGACCGCCGCCCTGTAGACCCACCACCGATTGTAGAGCTTCGTATCTACGAAGGAGAGAACGAAGAGAAGGATGTCACTTTCCAGCTTAGCGCTAACTATTTCCTTTTTGCAACTTTGGAGCAAGCTCGTCCTATTGCCCAAGGACGTGTACCCCAGGATGCTTCAAGGGCCACCGTCCTAACCGGCACCCCCGTCGCTGGAATGGTTTACCTAGATCGTCCGGAACCTGCTGGTTACTTCATCTTCCCAGACTTGTCTGTCCGTCATGAGGGAAAATACAGACTGGGCTTCAGTCTTTATGAAGAGTTGAAGGATATCAAGGACGGAGACCGTGTCGATGAAACCGATGGAAAGGCTCAAGGCGTTGGTGAGGCCCATGTCACACACCGTCTCGAGGTGAGGTCGTTGCCCTTTACTGTCTTCAGTGCAAAGAAGTTTCCTGGCCTGGCTTCCAGCACCAGCCTCAGTCGCACAGTCGCCGAACAAGGATGCCGTGTCCGTATCAGGAGAGATGTCCGTATGCGTAGGCGTGAGAAGCCCGGCAAAGATGGTTATGATGGTTATTCGGACGGTGGCTACGACCGAGCGCGGCATTCCGCAACCCCGGACATGTATCAACAGCATCTTCCTGCTGCCCATGGTATCGTCGATCCCTCGGGTCGTGAGAGGACTGCAAGCATTTCCAGCCATCACTCCATGGTTGGAATACCAGAAGCTCGGCGCACCTCGCTCCAGGAAGTACCCCAGTCATACCCACAAAACGGCTACGTCACATCTTCTGCACCAGTACATAACGGGCAATCAGTACCGATGACACAAGGCCAGTATGGAGGTTCCATGGGCCAGCAGCAGTATACTCAGGCGTATCCGTACCAGCAAGCACCAATGGCAGCCCCTCAAATGGGATACCAAGGATATCAGTACGCTCAAGGCGCTCCTCCGCCGGTCACACAGCAGCAACAGGCATATCACTACACCCAACCAACATCCGCTGCACCTACATCTCAGTATGACGGTCATGCCAGTGCGCGCCATGGCAGCACCGACTACTCTGCAGGAATAGATTCCCGACGTTCGTCGACAATGATCCCAGCTCCAACAGCGTACGGCTACGGGCACCAAGGCCAGACAATGGCCTCGCAATACCCCACCCATACCAATGGTTACAGCATGCCAGCAACAACGCGTGAAGCGGCACCGGCGCCACCCACAACCATGCACAATGGAGTCTCAATGTCAGGCCACATCTTGCCACCCATCAACACTACACTGCAGCCCAGAGACAAGCTAGAGCCCATCACACCGTCGACTGCAGTGTCTCCATCTTATAGCCATTATGGCTCTGTAATGAATCATCAGATGGCAGACAACGGAGCTTCGCACGCTGGGTCGAAACGTGGTTATGACAGGGTGTTTAGCACACCACATGTACACGAGCCTCTACGCCAGGGAGCCAGGCCTAGCTCACCATATGTCCATGCAAACGGAGTCGCGGTCGAACATGGCCCCGAAGATGGTGGGATGAAGATGATGTACCGACGCGCAGATGGGCGTGAGATTGCAAGAGCGCTACCCCCGAGCATTTGATCTGTTTGAGTTGATTCGTCTCGCCTCGACTGGAAGTGGTGATTTCAATTTTGAACGAAGTGACGAAAAGGGCAATAGGATAAACCAGGCGTCTTGAGATGATTTTCGGACATGTTTCTTTATTTGAGAGCAAGAGCGAGGGCCAGCTATTCTTATACCATGGCGTTGTAAGCGGGCTTGAAAGTATGGATTGGAGTTTATGAAGGAGCAAGGCATGAACTGCCGATGATGCGAAGATGGAGCTACCATTCACTGTTTACAGATGTCACGGCGCTTGTTATCATGACAGCGAGCGACTGTGCCTTCACCAATCGACAATCTTATGATCTTCTTCATTTGGTCTTGTAATCCTGTGGCGTGCTTGTCAGTCGGTGCAAGTAGAGCTGTGGGGTCTTGGTGGCTTAAGGCATCACTATATCTGTATGCTCTTAGATGTCTTAACAGCTTGTGTCTCTTTCCTTGAGATCCTCCTACCTTGCCTAATACACAGTGCAGTCAAAGAGAGCGAAAGTGGGGAAATGCAATAAAGCTGTATGAATTCAGGGTCTTCGGGATGAGGAAAAAGAGTCAGTGCAGCCGGGCTTAAGCTTCTCAGGACCCGTAAACGGCGCGGGTTGCTGCACCGCACGTTCAGGTTCGAGTTGTTGTGTTTTGATCTGTAAACTCGGGGCCAGGACCGCGACACGAACCACGCACTTGTCTCCCGGCGAATCTCTTTCTGCTCTGCTGGATACTGCGTGCGTATACATAGTTCGGCATTTGCAGGGTTGCTTGCGTGGTAAAGTCGATCACTATATATTGTTTAAGCGCCCAACTGCCCATTGGTATCTCCAATCTTCAAGACGTTGCTGTACAAGCGCCCGACCTCACCTGTTCATTGGATCACCAAACGGCACCGTCAAGGCAGCAACGGCACATGTAAACGGTAATGTCATACCCTTATTCAGCATTTTTTTTTATCTTTCGTTTGATGTAGATGTTCCGTGGGTACGCGCCGACTAATATACGCCATCCAGTGACGACCCGACCAATTGCATTGTCTCGAATTGCGTGTTCGCCTGCAAGATCTATTGCGTTGTCTCGGACTGCTTGTCTGACTGCATGAACAATGGATCAGCCTAGCGCGATCGAGTTTGGACTGGCAGGAGGGAGCTCCAAGCGGAAGAGAAGCCAGTCGGGAGATCTGTATGCCACCTACCTCAGCACCCCTCCCAAGCGTAACCGCCCAACCAACTGGCCGCCACCGAAAGAGGCAGAAGCTGCGGGCGATGCTCAGCGCAGCATACGTCGCAAGCACGGCAAATATGGTCTGTCATCGCTTAGCAGAAGTCACGCCATGGACAACGAGCGAGGGTCCCGCTTTCAGGAAGGCAGCATGAACGACAAGCCCAGCGCCTTGCCGCCCAGTCTCTTCCTGCGAGACATCTCCGAACACAGCCTGTCGGGCGGTGCCAACGTCGATCACCTTATGGAGGAGTACAACGGAGGTCACCTGCGCCAATCTGTCGAGATGCGATACCCACCCGAACCCTACCTCACCCATTCTACTCTCGCTGCCTCCCGCGCTGCTACTCGTGACCAGGACACACCAGATACACCTGGCAAGCAGTCAGGTTTGTTCCGTTTCGGCCGCATGGTTGCCTCGTCCTTCAACCCGGCCAACGTGTGGTCCTCTTTCTCCCGCACCTTCAAAGACACCAAGGATGAGATGACTGTTCGCAACATTGAAGAGAACCGGCGCAAGGCCCAGCAGAAAGCTGAAGCTGAAGCACGGTATGCTGAAATGAAGGCCACTGGTCAATTTGCTAGGTCACCATTTACCGTCTTGAGCAATGCCCAATCTTCGGCCATATCACCTGCCCTCTTCGAGACAGAGGACGACGACGAACAAGACTGTGCTGAAAATGTCGTCGGAATGGACAGTCAGCCCAGAGACTCTGCCGTGACGGATCGTGGCCCTCTCCAGGACAATCCTGACATGCCCTCCAAGGCCCCCCTCAAGTCTCGCAAGTCCCTCTTCGGTATTCGCCGCCCCTCCTTTTCAAACCTCAAGCGAGCCCGCTCTGATTACAACCTCAGTGACCTCACCCAAGCACATCTCTCGTCGTCTTCTGCCTCTCCCGAGAAGAAAGCCCAAGCTCCAAAAGGACTTCTGAAGAAGTCTCTTTCCAAACGAGATCTCGGGAAACAACAAAAGCTAAGCAAGCGAGTGAGTGATCTTGAGACAAAGCTGGCCGAGGCTCGTCTCGAACTCACCACTGCCATCAATAACGCTTCACCTTTGCCCAACCTGCCTTCCCCATTTGAAAAGTACAAGCCTGGCAAGCACATGACTCCTAGTGCACGCTTCAAAGCAAAGTTCATCCCTGGTCTACTACCTTCACTTCCCTCCGAACGTCTACTCTTTCCTGAAGCCTCTCAACAAGAATCTGACGATCACTCATATCAATCCAACGCGGCAGAAATTTTCACTCCTCTCCCTCGCATCTCCTCACTGCAACCACCACCGAATCCGGTTGTTCCCTTGACTGACACGCCACTCACTGCGATTCCTCCCGCCATGGCCGATTCGCCTGCAAGTGTCAATACTGAGAAGCCGCTGCCCGACCCTCCACGCCATGATCAAGACATGCACGACGTTAGCGATGAAGCTGACAATGATACCATATACGTCGCTTCTGCATCTCAGTCGCAGGCTGGTGGCAACTACGAAGATCTAGACGCTCGCCTGAAAGCTCTTGACAAGGCTGTCGAGACCAAAGGCCGCAAGAAGGCTGGTGGAAGAAAGCGCAAATCAACCGACGACAAGGAGTATCGCCCTGGCGCTGCAGCCACTGACGATGAAGACTACGAACCAGCAAAGAAGACAAAGAAGCGCAAGTCAATTGGCCGTCAGTCTTCCAAGGAGACTTCTCAAGTCCCCAATACCAGACGCAAGTCTGGAGGACGTAAGAGCTTGGGCGAAGAAGATGCTGGTGAATCTGCTCCTGTCGTTACCTCTGCTTTGACAGGCGAGCCAGACACCGGATCACAAGTCGTGGCCGAGCCTGTCTCGATTACATCCTCCAAGCGGGCCAGTTTCGAAAGCCAGGCCGCATTGGAGCCAATCTCCGAGGAAGAAACGGCGGCCTCTGCCAAACACGACTCTGGAATTTCCGTGACTGCTACTCAAGCTAAGACCTTGCGTGGTACAACACGTGGTTCGCCCCCTCCCTCGTCGTCGTATTCACAGGTCGAGCAAGTCATGGAGGAGACTGTTTCTGTGACTCCGGGTGAAGATGGCGTTCCTGAGATGCCGCGTCTGACAGTCGGTACCAATACCGTGGCGGCTCATAAGCAGCAGCACACGGCCAAGACGAAGAAGACGACAATCAAGAAGAGCTCGTCCAAGGGCGTGAATGTTTCTGAGGAGTTCGAGTGGCCTGACGATGTCTTCTAGCTGGGCTTGTCATGCTTTGCATGCTTGCTCAAAGATACGAAGACATCGCGTTGACTGTCTGACTTGTAAAGAAGACTGGGATGCTTTTTCATCGTCATGACTGGTCATTCAGGAGAGAGATGGTGATCCGTCGAATTCGCGGGAATTGCAAGCTGCGGTACTACGCCTTGCAGATCACAGTCACCAAAGGAGCGCGTTGATGTTTCTGAGCCCGCCGTCCAATTCGATTGGACAGTCTTTCTGCCTTGCAGCCCAGGAGAACGGGACAGAAGAGAACCATGCGATGATACCCTTTTGCCAGCTTTGCTTGCTTGCTCTTGGTTTCTGTGTTTATTTTCCAGCCTTTTATCCTTCTCTTGGTTGGGAATGCTTTTGATTTGTTGTGCTTGCAATCATTCTACCCCTTTTCTTGCACTTTTTTTTTTGTTTTTGTCTAATCTCGCGGTTCGTCTTTGCATTTGACTTTGCCAGTTGGTTTTGCATTTGCATACATACGAACAGCGGAACGGGCTTTTTTCACGATATGAGCTTTTTATGATGACGAGATTGGATGAGGGCGGATTTGGGGGTTGCGTAGGTTGGACACTCTTCTGGGAAACGAAGCAGGGGACCGAAGGGGAAGAATGACATTGGAAGGGGGTCGAGGGAAGATGGAGGAATGATCGGTGGAATGACACAGCTTGGGAACCATGACTTTTCTGCATAACAATAACAACAATGATGATTTGCTTTCTCTTTCCTCTTAGCTCTTCCCGCCGCATATTGCTCATAAAGTACGAAAAGCCCACTTCACATTGAGTTCTTTCGAAGGGTTATATTATTGATCAGTGGGAAGAGAAGCAATAACAAGTCTTTGTTGGTCTAGTGGTCATGATTTCCGCTTGTCATTCGGGTCGCCTCGAGTACAAGCGCGGGAGACCGGGGTTCGATTCCCCGACAGAGAGCTTCCTTTTTTTTTCGCCTTCTTTCCTTTCACCTCATCTCATCTCATTGTGACCCCTAGTGGATGGTTTGACTGTGACTAGGGTACACCGTCTGTTTCCTTTTTACTTCTTCAGTTCTGATTCTGGATTCGCAACATTTTGGGCTCTCGCTGGCTTGTGCTAAATCGTAAATGGGGATTCAAGAGTGAGACGATACATATTTTGCGTGCTCCTGCCTTTTTGTTGCTGCTAGACTACTATGATAGTGTATTCCGGTACTGGACGTAACAAGAAAAGGGTCGGAGATCTCCACGGGACCAGAGCGACGGTAGATGTAGTGCTTTTTACTCTTCTTGCCCTTACTAGTCGTGCTCACCTCCTGAAATTGGTCGAATGGTTTCTTTTCGTGAGAAAGTGGTAGGTAGCATGGAGTAGGTCAGACCAAGTAGAGGGTTGACCAGCGGTATGTTTGAAAAGCAAGCAAGTAGATATGACTTGATAAAAGTGCATCTAGTCGAACTTGAGACCACTGATAATGGCAGCCATAGATTGCGTATGAAGGCGAAAGAAGTCTCTGCATCGAGCCCCTCGAGGTCTGATAGCAAGGAAAATACGGCATAGCGGAGGCGAACCTGAAGAGTGATCATGAACAGGACTAGTGGTAGTGATAGACCAGAATCGAGAGCGTACAAAATATCATATTCTTATTATGTTATACGAGAACCAGCGACCAAAGGCAATGTCAGAAAGAACCAACGGGACAATGCAGCGCACGATAGTAACCTAATAGCCTCCACCTTCTTGTCCTCCTCTCCAGCTCATTCTTCTCTGCTCTTTCCGCTACGATTTGGAGTCTACTACCAACAGATGGCTGCGATACCATGGCCGGCTACCCAACACCAATCATGCATACATTCTCGCCCGATTGACGCAATATGGGAACCACAGCATACAGTCCATACCTCTGGTGGTCATACCCACACGACCAGCTCCCAATCCCACATCAACAAAACCAACCCAAAGCCACTCATCTACGAAAAGGACATGACCTCAATCGTCAACCGAGTCTTGTTTCCCGGTGAATCTTGTCCCCAGTACATGAAACAGCACCTGTGAAACGTCCAGTCAAACAGATGAGACATCAAGATATCCAGCCATCAAAACAAGACGATCCGGCAGGATGATCATAGCAGCGAGGGAAATCTAGCTCCCCGAAACTGACGGCGTGGCCGTTATCGTCACCGTCTGCGGCGCAGGGCACGAGCTCACGCTTCCGCTTGCGCTTGCTGCAGTTGTACCTCCATTGCCGGCTGTGCCTGTGCTGGCGCCTACCATTGTACTTGCGGGTGTGCTGCCACTTGCTCCTGTTGCGGTACCCGCGCTGCCTGTCACACCTGAAGTTGGGCTGGAGCCGGAGCCAGAACCAGAGCCGGTCGTGGCTGAGCCTGTAGTCGTCGTCACCGACGCGCCTGTGATAGTGGGCGCTGAAGTGGTTCCTGAAGCGCCGCCTGAAGAAGATCCCGTTGTACTTGCACTGGTAGCAGCGCTCGAGGAGGCGCCAGAAGATGGAGAGGAGCTTACGGTCCCAGAAGTGGTGCCCGAGATGGAGGTAGTGGGGATGGACGTTGTAGGTGTGGTGCCGGAAGAAGGCGCGGAGACGGAGGTCGAAAAGGTTGTCGCAGTGTTTGTGCTTGATGTGCCTGTGCCAGTGCTTGCGCCGGCTCCTGTGCTTGCGGTGCCTGCTGATGTACCAGTTCCTGTACCTGCACTGCCAGTACCTGTGCTGCCGGTCGATGTACCTGTCACACCAGTTGAACCAGATCCAGTCGTAGAAATCCCCGTGACACTCGAGCCGCCACTCGTACCCGTAGTGGCCGTTGTCGACACTGAGCCGATGACAGACGACGACGAGCCGCCTGACACTGTACCTGACGAAGCAGAAGCAGAAGCAGTAGGAACACTAGAATAAGAAGTAGTTCCTCCCGTAACAATGGCACGTCTCAGCATCTGCGCAAAAACAGCCCCAGGCGAGCTTGTCATTGTGCCGCCGACCAATGACGACTTCTCTGTGCAGGTTCCGCTGGCGTAAACGGCACCCACGCACTGAGGGTCCTGAGAACAGACAGCAACGCAAGTGGAGAAGTCGGGTTGGGCGGTGCTGCGGAGGTCGGTGCCGCTGTAGGTTGTGTTGCAGTCGATCATGTAGGTGCTTCCCATTGAGTCGGTGTAGGTCGTGCCGTTTGATGCCGGACAAGTCAGGGCAGCAGACGAGGAAGATGCTGGGGCGGAAGAGGTAGTGCTGCCAGTGGCACTGCCTGTTGATGAGCCCGTGGAGGTGCTACCAGCTGAGGTGGATACTGAAGTGGAGGATGTGCTTGTTGAGGTCATAGAGCTTGAGGGAGCTAAGCCAGTAGAGCCTGTAGATGAGCCAGTTGTGCTGCCAGACGTAGACGAAGATCCCCCTGTGGAACCTGAAGCAGAGCTTCCAGTTGTCGACATCGAGCTTGATCCTGTGGAAGTTGCGGATGCAGTCAACGAGCCGCTCAGAGTTGAAGATGGGCTTGATGAAGACCCTGCAGATGTTGTTGTGCCAGAGGCGGTCGTGGAGCCTGTCGATGCAGAGCTGATGGACGTGCTCGAAGAAATGCCAGACGACGAGGAGCCCGTAGAAGAGGATCCAGATGTTGATCCTGTAGACGAAGCGCTCGAGGTAGAAGCAGATGTAGAGCCAGTGGAAGAAGAACCAGTGGTTGGTACAGTAGACGAAGAGCCAGTCGTTGAAACAGATGTAGAACCAGAAGTCGAACCAGACGAAGAACCCGAAGTGGAAATGGAAACAGAGTTCGTAGATGATGGGCCAGTGGAAGATGAACCAGTAGACGATGAACCGATAGACGAAGCACCAGTGGATGACGAGCTAGATGAAGAACTAGTAGACGAAGAGCCACTTGTCGATCCAGTAGCAGAAGAGCTAGAAGTAGAGCCACTTGTTGAAGTGCCAGAAGTAGAGCCAGTAGACGAAGAGCTAGATGTAGAACCAGATGATGAACCAGTGGACGAGGAAGAAGAGGTGAAACCACTAGTGCAGCTCAATCAGCACCGTGTCTGCCTCCTTCTTTGGTGTCACACACTCTTACTCCTCTTACCTTGATGTTGAGCTCGATGAAGGTGCTGGTGTACTCATGCAGGTGGTGGAGGCACCGCTGACTGAGTGATGGTTAGCTACTGGGCAGCAAAGCTGATTACCGAAGGGGTTTGTCCTTACTATAGCATGTCTCAATGTACGTCGTTGTTGCAGTCTGGGTGTTTCCGTTGCTGGAAGGAAGTCGAGTTAGTATCTTAGATGATGAGGTATCGGCATATTATTTAAACTACCTGGTCGTGGCTGTAACGGTACCTCCGATGCTGGTGGTGGTAGCAGTCACCGTACCTCCGCTGAAACAATTTATCAGTTCATGAATCGAGGATTCTTGCCCTTGAGAGGACTTACCTTCCCACCGATGATGTGTAGGTCACTGTGCTCACAACCGTGCTGGCCTGGGTGCTCTTGTCAGAGCGCGAATTGTCAATGTTGGAAATTCACGAGCTTACTGGAACTGTAGAGGTATAGATGACAGTAGTGCCGGCTTGTGTGGTGGTCACCATGACTGTCGATCCTGGGGCGGTCGAGGTAACAACATAAGTTGAACCAGGCGCGGTAGTAACCGCGGTTGATACAGCGGTACTGACAGCAGTCGATACTGCAGTCGTGGTGTACTAATAGGTGTGAGTCTTGGTAAAGAAGATGTCAGGCTTGGATGTACATACTGCATAGCTAGTCGTATACGTGACCACAGAACCCTGAATCAGTCAGCATGACCCAAAGCAGTCCCAAATTGTGGGCATGTCTTACAGGTAGAGTGGAAGTGACGGTATAACCACCAGTTGTTTGTGTAACTGTCTGTGCAGGCTGAGTACTCGTAACGACATAGGATGTGCTGTACGATCATTAGTCGTCAGATCAGATCAACAGTTCTTGTTAGACTCACGTCGCTGTGACAGTTGACCCTGGTTGAGTACTTGTTACAACATATGAGGTTCTACGCGTGTATCAGCCACTGGCGCAAGTCAGCCAATATGGTACTTGTCTTACGTTGCTGTGACTGTCGAGCCTGGGGCCGTCGAAACAATGGCTGGAAAATGTCAATTTTCGGTTTTTGGACCAAAATAAGTTCACGACATACTGGTCTGCCGAGTACTGACGACTGTGCTAACAATGGTGCTCCCGGCTTGAGTAGTGGTGTAGCTTTTCCTGAGTGTCAGCGCTTGGAACAATGAAATCATGAAGATGTATGAGCTCACGTGTAGGTAACGACTGAGGCTCCTCCAGTGGTACCAGTGGAGGTGCTTGGTGAGGACGAGGATGAACTCGAAGAGGAAGTTGAAGATGAGATGGGAGACGAGCTTGAGGACGAGCTCGAAGACGAACTCGAAGATGAAGACGAGCTCGGCGACGAGCTCGAGGAACTCGATGATGAACTCGAGGAGGAACTAGTGGACGTAATAGTAGAAAAGGTGGAAGATGAGGTAGAGCTCGAACTGGAAGACGTAGTGGAAGCCGGAATCGATGACGAAGACGAAGATGAGCTCGAAGAAGAAGTCGTACTTGATGCTGAATTGGTCGCCGGACTGCTGCTCGTACTGCTGCTCCCTGTGGGCGCCGCAGACACAAGCGTAGCGCCGACGACTGTCGACGCGGAAGCACCGTTTGTCTGAGGGTTCCTTCCGCCCTTCAGGTAACATACACCTGACCCGGTACCGCTAGCTCCACCGGTGAAGACGAAGCCCACGCATCCTGTCGTGGTATCACAAAGGTTGAAGCAGGCGTCGAAACCTCCTGAATTAATCGTGGGTTGACCGAGGGCTAGGTGATACACACATCAGCTATTGGAGGTTTCAAAGGCAATTAAGTCAAACATACTGGAACTCGAGTCGTCGATGCCGCAGAATATCTGGTAAGTAGCACCAATGGTATCTGCTACAACCTGACGATCATTTGCCGGGCAGGCATAAGTAGGGACAGGGACGGGGGTCACTGTGATCTAATGTCAGACAACCATGTGTGGTGGATTTCGTATACGTGCAAGGCTTCCCTACCATAAGCAGCTCTTGCAATGGCGGCTACGCGGGTAGTGGCGAGTGCTGTACTAAAGGATGAGGACTGCGCGCCTGATTTCAAAGTGCACCCGCCCGCGCCTTCACCATAGTTCGCTCCGTTGTTGTACGTGAAGGCACTGCATTGCCCACTAGCGTCACAGGCGATGGCACACGCTCTCCAGTTGGCGACCGAGCTCGAAGCGTAAGCGGTGCCATAAGTTCCGGAACCACACTGGAATAGATAGCCGTTGGTACCATCGTTGAATGCGTAGATGAATGTGTTTGAGAGGCCAGTACATTGTGGGCCTGCCTAATACAACGAAGGAGACAAGATCAGTGAATGTTTGTTTAGAAACATTGGAGCTCTGCCTTTCCGAAACCTTACCGGGCTACCACTTGGATTCCACGCCACAGTTGTGAAGCCATCTGAGCCTGCAACTGTGCCAGCCCCCGAAACCACTGGAGTTTGACCTCGGGCGAGATTGGCGAGCACCACCAGCGTAAGTATGGCTGCACGCCACATGACTTCGGATTCGTCGTTGAAGTGAAGTGCGATATGTTTGATATCCTGCCCTTGAGTAATATGTCTGGCGGTAGAAGCTCTAACGATTGTTGACTGTTGGACAGGATGAAACGAGCGTGTTCAAGGAAAGTAAGGACTGCTACCAACAGATCATCGACCTTGTGAGATCGAATACTGTATACGAAAGTCCGAGAAGCTTGGTTCTTGCAAGGACTTGAGTGCCGAGAAGAACATGACAGTCATACTTGAAGTACTGGCAATACGCGCAGATTGGCGTGGGAACACTTGTTGACGTCCAAAATGGCATTGGAATGAAGACGAAAGCATTCTTGCTGAAATTTGATGCCGAGGAATGATTAGTAGTCTAGACCAACATCACTCACTTTTGATCGTGTTGCCTGAGCATTGACATCTCGGGGCATCGTATCATGGCGGTTGTATATTGAACAGGCTCCAGATTGTTCTCTCACGCCATTTCAGCCCGAAGCAGTGGTACAAATATGGTATGGTTGCTCTACAGCTTGGCCCGGGCCTTTGTGCTGTCCATCCGCCTACCCTCGTCGTTTTCTTCGGCTACAGTAAGGTTAGGCAATTTGACCGGCATGATTCGTCGAGGATTCGTTCCCGGAACCAATGCATAATTTGCAAAATCGGTAATCCCATAGCATCGACGCAAGTAGTCTTCATCTAGTTCAAGATTACCGTTGACGGATGAGGCTGGTGCTTTTAGCATTCCTATGATGGCGTCGGAAAAGATCGTCTAGGTAAATGGTAAGCTGGCTAGCTTCTTCACACAGTCCATGTTGTCCACTTACAGGCTTCCGCAGTTCGTCGCGAATCGCAGGATCCTTAGTAGCTGCAGAATCGATCGCCTGCTTTGTCAGTATTCAGGAAATACGCAGGCAGTATAACAATCTGGAGCATACCGCAGCAGGCCAGATAGAAGTAATGGCCATTTCTGACCTCCCTTGCCTCTCAAAGTCCACGGCAAGGCCCTTGGTCAAAACAGACATTCCGACCTTGCCCATTGCATATGCCGTCTTCCCTCTGAAGAATCTAGAGTAGATAGGAGGACTAACAACAATGATTCTTCCTCGCCAGTTATTACGGCCAAAATGTGGAAGACATGCTTGGACTGTGCCATAGAGACCCTCGGGATTGACTCTTTGCATCAATTGAAAGCGTCTCATATTGGTCTTTTCCACCTCTGCCCACCATATGGCGCCTGAATTATAGACGAGTACATCAAGGCGTCCGTAGGTCTGGTTCGTTTGGGTTTAGCGTGAGCTATCACCATGCCATAATTCGGCAGAGCACTCACATCAACAACCTTTTGAACCATTCGTTCAATGTCTTCAAAATCCCGGACATCGACAGTGATTGCAATGGCCTTGCCGCCAGCCTCGACAATTTCGCGCTCGACAGTGTTCACGGTGGACTGTTGTGAGTTCGGATCTGGCGGAAAGGGTGAGGTAGTGTAGGCATTGGAAGTAGTCTTTGCGGCAACAGCGACTGAGGTATTTTGTTGGTACGATAAACGATTAATGTCTTCTCATGTATGGACTGACCACTATAGCCCTCCTTTGCTAGATCAACGGCAACCTGACGCCCAATTCCTCTGGAAGCGCCGACTACGAGGGCAACTTGAGGTGCAGCCATGATTGACGGGATGCGGTATCGGCTTGCTTAACAAAGGACTCACAATTTATAGTCGAATCACATTGTGTCACCGAAATGTACATAGATTACAGTACTGCCATAGTCATCAAGTGGAAGACCGAGGTAAAGATGAGTGATCAAGCATGAGCAGTATGGGGCAATGCGAGCGCAAGCTTGACCGAGCTTTGTCATTGGCCCCCGCGTCAGAATCACAATAATCGCCATACAAACATAAATCATAAACACAATACATATCATTCGACGAGCCCACTTAATGGTCTGGCACAATTTGTGCTTCAAGCAGATGATGTCTTCGAGATATCCGTTCATGTTATGTACATTCAGCTTTTCCTATTCCCCCAAACCATCCTCGTGCACTCATAGCTTATGTTTTGACATTGGGTCTCTGCCAATATTAGATAGTCTGACTATTGCTAGTCCCTCTATAGCGTACTCACGCCAGGAGGTATTTGGCTGCGTGGTCGAGATGGTCATCTGCAAAGGTAGAGATGAAGAAGTAGCTGTGATCGTAATCCGGCTGCATGCGCAGGTTGATGTCCTTGTCGTTGCCAGCTTCTTTTGCTGCCTTGACAAAGTTCTCTGGTAGAAGCTGGCCTTGCTTGTAGAAGTTGTCTCCGGTTCCCTGAAGGTGGAGTTAGGAACGCTAGACGTGTGACAAGAATGTAAGAGAAATTAGACATACGACATCAATGAGGATATCCAACGGCCCCTTCCATTGCTTGACCAGCTCTGAAGCGTCGTGCTCTTTCCACTTGGCTTGCTGGTCTTCTCCAAAGTAACCAGAGAAGGCCTTCTTGCCCCAGTCACAGTTGACGGGGTTTGAGATTGGGGCGAATGCCGAGACAGACTTGTACATGCCGGGGTTCTTAAGGAACTATGTCGTTCGTGTCAGGGCAAGTAGAAGTGGTGAAAGCATTGGAATCAGACTTACCAAGGTCAAAGCACCATGTCCACCCATACTGTGGCCTGTGATACTCACACGGCTAGAGTCCAATTGCTTGAAAGACGCAAAGAGAGCTTTGGGGAGCTCTTCTGTAATATAAGTATACATGTTGTAGCCCTTGTTGTATGGTTCCTTGGTCGCGTTGACATAGAAGCCTGCTCCTGAGCCAAAGTCGTATGAATCATCCTCGCCCTGGATACCAAGACCTCCTGGATGCGTGTGTTAGCAAGTGGAGACGGGGGGAATGAGAGGTGGTGTGATCAACGTACTTGGGCTGGTGTCGGGGTAGACCACGGCGATGCCCTTTTGACTGGCACGGTGTTGGAAGAACCCCTTCTCAGCGCAGTTGTCACCGGTACAGGTCAATCCTGCAAGATAGAAAAGGACTGGTATCTTCTTTCCGCTTTCAGAGGCCTGTGGGGGAAGATACAAGTTGAACTTCATCTCACAATTGGTGGACGTGGCCTTGTGGGCAAGCTTGAGCAGCTTGCCGCCAAACGAGGCAATTGTGGCTGTAGTTTCGACAGACATGTTGCGTGCTTCGGTCGAGAATATGGCAGTCTGAGTGAATGGTGACAACAAGGAGGCTATCGCGACAAAGGGGAACTGAAGAGTTATGAATGCGTAGGGCATCACATCACTTGCCCCGCATCTCGACATGGAGGGACAGCCGATCGCTCGGACGTCATTCGGAGCAACGCAATGATCTGTCTTAACGGAACCATTTACCGCATTCAGAAAATAATTGACAGTCGCGTATATGGTCATGTTGAATAATGCCAAAGCAAGGACGCCGGTGTGTGCCACGAGATATCACGTCTCTCTGGACTATATCACAAAGAGAATACTGATGTGGAGAAGGAGTTCAATATTGTTGGACTCGACTTGATACCAAGGGTACTTTCACATGCCATCCTAGGACTTTTCCTTGTGAACGCCAATATCCTGCCTATTTGTTTTATCGCTTGAACGCAGCAAATGTAATAAAGATCAAATTCACGATACAAAGAGTACAACTTAAAGAAGCTCCTCGCAAGTCCAGTCCTCGTACCTATAGATGTGTTAGGGCAAGGCAAGGCGTGTGGAGGTAAAGCTGATGTGACTAACCATCCGTCGGGAAGATATCTGCGAACGACGAGGGGAATCTTCTTCTCGCGCAATTCCTTGATGGCGATCTGCAAAGGATCCGTCTCGCCTTCAACGTCGACAAGTACAGGAGCGTTCATGCTGAGGTGGAGTTAGTCAACAGTGGAAGACACAGGACATCTGCGAGTTGCGACAAACCTGATCTGTAAAGCGCGAGTGCCCAGGACGCGAGCGCGCTCATACTTGGTCATGTAGGGGGTTGTGGTGCGTTTCTCATTGGGAATGCGCTTCTCTTTCAGGCCCTTGACACCAGTGGCAGGCTTGGAGGCGGCATTCGGATCGCCAGATGCCACGATGTTTCCCTGGTCCGGATCTTCTGTGCCTCCAACCTCGCCAGCCTGCTCCTCGGATTCAAGAAAGTCCTCTGGGTTCTCTTCGTACTCCTCCTCGATCATGTTGTCGCCATACTCCCTGTCAAACAACGATATGTCAGTGGACATTGATATTATAACATGGTAGTCTGGACATGGTCGTACTCTCCAGCACCGAAATCGTGGGCGCCATCATCGCCGTAATCATCCATGTTAGGCAAAGGGGTGCTTGGTCGTAAGCGAATATGATGTAGTGTTAATCAAATGCAAGTCGGCACGATGATGGCGTGCAAGATGTTCTACTTGATGATTGCTGGCTGGCGCGCGCAAAAGCTTCCACGGAACTTCGCTGAGTTTGGGCAGTCGCGGAGGTTGGCCGTCTAGAGCACCGAGGGCGGTGAGCGGGCCGTCTTGCGCACAGACTTAAGAAAATGTTGGTCAGGTCTGGGGAAATCACATTTCCCATCATCATCCAAGCCGTCCGTCTGTGGACTTTGCTGTTAGCTGAAGGACTGGAGCGAGAGATTCAGCGTCACTCCGGCGCACTCCATCATTGGTCTCGTCACTGGTGGTCCAGTCAGCCATGGCTACACTCGCAGGCTCCAAGAGGAAGGCCACCCGCCCGTCCACATCTGCACCCTCAAAGCGATCAAAGATCGACAGTGCGGATGAACTTGATCAATCCTGTGGTATGCATACCATTTCCCCAAAGATCGACTCCTTTACAAATGGTCGACCTCGTATCTGACTTTTTTTCCTTCCGCAAATAGATGGCAGTGATTACGACCAAGCATCAACGCCCGAAGGCATCCACTCAGACGACGACGAAGCACCCGGTTCGACATCTCGCGCCTCGACCCGGCCATCTACTCCCGGCAGCACCACTCCAGCCAGCCGTGCACGTGAAAAGAAGTTTCAATGTGACTTTCCCGGCTGTGACAAAGCCTATACTCGCCCCGTAAGACTCGCCGAGCATCAACGCTCCCACACAAACGAACGGCCTTTTGTCTGCACCTACGACGGCTGCGACAAGTCCTTCTTACGAGACAGCCATCTTAAGCACCATGTCAAAGCCAAGCACGAGGACGTCCGTGACTACGCTTGTAATCACCCTGGTTGCGAAAAGGCCTTTCACACTGGCACTCGCCTCAGGGAGCACCAGAAGACACATGACAAGGTTAAGCAAGAGTTCAAGTGTACCGGCTTCGCTCCTTGCGAACAAGAGTTCCGCAAACAAGACACCCTGGATAGACACATTCAGCTTGTCCATCTGAAAGAGAAGCCTTTCGTGTGTGATCACATCCTCCAACCTTCAGCCCTACCATGCGGCGCTCGCTTCAAGACCTCGACACATCTCATTGGCCACAAGGACCGTGAGCATAGTGGCAATCGCTTCTGGTGCAAGATATGCTCTCCTGAAATGGCCGAGATGGACCCCCGTCTCAACCCTACCGTCTTCGACACTGCTGTTGGCTTTGCTACTTATGCTGAGATGCAGCAGCATGTCAAAGCTGCTCACCCACCGACATGTGATCAGTGCAATCATATTTGCGCCTCCAATCGCGACCTCAAGGCACACATGGAGATTCAACATGGCGACCTCGACAATCGTAGAAACTTTGTGTGTGACTATCAAGATTGTGGCCGCGGTTTCACCAAGAAGGGCAACTTGCTCGTCCACCAGCGTACTGTCCACGCCAAGCAGAAACAATTCATCTGCGGTACCTTTGAAATCAAACCGTGTGTCCGCGTACCTCAATGGGACGGCCGCGGCGCGTGCGGTCGTGCATTCGGAACCAAAGCCAGTCTGGAGGAACATGTACGCACCCAGCATCTGCACTTGCCGCGGACAGCGAGGAGGTCCAAACTGGTCAAGCAAGAGCCTGTTGCCCCGCTCGCTGACCTTTCCATGGACGACATTCAACCTGCATACGACAATACTCTCTCCATGCTTACAGGTGTTGGCTACGATTATACACGCACCATTGCTTGTCTCGAGCACGGCTGCCAGCACCGCATGCAACGATTTTATGATCTTGAGGTCCATCTTCAATCTGCTCATGGCTGGACGGCCACCGAGGCTATCGAAGCTGTCAAGGAGCAAGAAGCATTATCGGGCGGTGACTTTTGGGTTGGTGGTGTCCAAGGTGATGCCGCCGATGTAGAACTCGCACAGAGACTGCAAGCGCTCGATTCAGCCGAGGATCTCACACAAGAATCCTGGGTCATGGACGAATATTGAGGAATCTCCTTGTGATTGTGTCTGTCTGAAACACTCATCACCCGAGCTGCATCTTACTGCCCACGCGACCACTATACAATGATCCATGTACTCGTGGCTCGCCAGTTTTATATATTGACGGGACCGGGATGCTAGCTTGGGGATTGCTCATGACTATCTCACCCCGGTTATTGTGCTGCACTTTGAGCGTCTTTTATCACTTGCGATTCCTGCTATTATTGCATGTATAACTTGCTTTTATCATCTGTCGTTCTAGCTAGATACCCCTCACGACCGCAAAGCGCTTGATCAATCTCAACAACTTTTGCTTGAATGTCAGCATTTAATAATTTGGATAGACGATGGTTGCTATCCCCTGTCCCTACACCCACATTCCATGCAGATGCGTGTCTGAAAAAGGGTTGCGGACACCTGCATCAAAACACAGCGTGCCTATGTACAGTACCTGAACCAAGGCTCGCTAAGGGTCGGATGTGGCTTTATTGATTCGTGGCCTCGTGGTATTAATCAGGCCCCCAAAGGCCCGAACTTGATGAACAAAACGACCCTTCCTTTCGCCAAGACATGGGCATCTTCACCCCAGCCAGTCAGCAAAGCAAGATGGTGGTGTTTGACAGATTCTTCACATCCGCATGGGAGAGTGTGTTCGAAGAAGGTTTTGCAGGACGGGCAGGTGAGAAACGATTTTCCCCGTATGTGAGCGCCACCCCGCTTTGGCGTTTCTGATTCACATGCAATCGAGATATTGTGTTGTTAAAAGCTCCGATCTGGGACTGTGGATGAATGAAAGGGGCAGCATCAGGATTGCCTTTTTGCATTCCATTCCTCAGCTACAAACAAGTGCCAACATCTTTTCGTAGATATTGTAGTAGTCATACTTCCGATTTCGTAGTCCATCGGCAGGCCAAATTTGGTGATAGGACTGCTTTCGAAACATTGGCTGTGTCGGTCTGTGCTGCTTGGGGGGCAATCCTGACTTTCTGAGACAAAGGAAAAGGTTCTGGACTGGCCTCAGGTCAAACTACTGGCAGCCTTTGTCGCGGACTTGCCATGCTTCCACCTTGCGCCTGTTTATTGCTCTCGCTTACTTCGATCAGAAAAGTAGTATGCACGATAAAGGAGGGGGGAGCAACACAACAAGAGCAATAAAGTAACGAGTCATCAAGCCTTATTCCTCATGCTCGTCTCCACCATATGATCTTTGGCGTTTGGCCGTTGAATCCAGCAGCAGCCACGCCCTATGTTCGGTACGCCGATGTGGGCTGGTGCCCGCATGCGGGTTGCAGGATACGATGCAGCCGTGGCGTTTCCGTTGGCGCACGCTAATGATCAGATTGCATGGAGGCTATTGCCTCTTAGATTGTGGTAGCGCTCCGTAAGCTTTAATATATTGCGAGAGAGCGCAGGATGTATTATGCCTACTAAAGAGTTGTGAGAAGGGAGGGGCAATCCTTTTTCGATTTTCCACATTATTATTGTCCTATTCTGCCCTTGAGGTGGTTGTGTTCATATACCTTCTTTATATCCTTTTGGACATTTATTCGCCCCGACCTGGATCTGTGAGACCTGCGACTATTCTGCGATCCAATAAACGGTTTTGCTCTTCCTACCCCGATCCTACGGACTTTTTTGTCCTTTAGACGACAAGGCATCGGAGTTTTTTGGGTTGCTCTGGCTATTATTGGGGCGACCTCACACTCGTTTGTTCGACAATCGACCCATCGCCTTTATCCAGGCACATCACCACTCACCGATCTACTGCTCTACGCATCCCCTGGATTAACGTGCATAGAGCATGTTGGATCCTCAGCCCTGCAGTCCTTGAACAGAACAAAAAGAGAAAAAGCACATTCCCATGGCTGACCGATGCTGTCGGTCAAGGAGATCTTCAACAGCCGAGTTTGTTTCAAGTTACCGACAGGATCCTTGTTACGTTGCGCCGGACTCGTCTCATCTCAAGCCCACGCGTAGTAGTGAAGATGATGATGATGATGATATTACGTCGAGGAATCCCTTCTCGGCATTAGTAACACCGTTCTGGACACGGCAACGACGACGACGACAGCATGCATATTCTCCACTACTGGCGGGATCCTTGAATTTACAGACCCTGCTATTCGTCTCACTTTGCGCAATACTATGGTGTGGATCCTGCGCCTCGGCCACCGTGATGTTTGACGAAACAAGCCTGATCGGAGGCTATAACGAAATCATCTGGGATCAGAGCCCGGCACCGCCGCCGCATGTACGATTGATCAAGCGAGCCGAAGCAGCAACAACTGCATCTTCCAAGACGACAGGAACAGCTTCTTCAGCAACCATGCAGGCGTCCTCAGCTCCCTTACCTAGTCCGTTTGACTCTAGCCTTGGCAACAACTTTACACAGTCGAGTTGTCCAACCTTCTTTCAATCATTCTTGGGGGATAGTACTTTTCATTCTTGTATTCCGTTTTCGCTATTACTTCAGGTGAGCTCACAATCTTGACCTATTATTTCTCTTTTGCCACTCCTTTCGAGCCAGCCCAGTCGGGCAACAAGAAACGAGAGGAACAATAAAGAAGACAAGGAACAAAAGTGTATCAGTCTAACAAGAGGGAACAGACATCAACCTCGTTCTTCAATGTCGAACAATCCCCCGTGCTTCTGGCACAGACGCTCGAAGCAACCTGCAATGTCAACTTCACCGTCTGCAGCACCCTCATGACATCGCTGGCGCGGCAGATTCAGCTTCCCAGCAACTGCGGCGCCGATCTGCAAGCGGAGAATCCAACCGTCTTGCAGGCTTATAACGGACTCGCGTCTTACCAAACCATGTACCATGCTGGATGTCTGCAGGATAGTGAAACGGGTGCTTATTGTAAGTTTTGTTCCTCGTTTACTTTCTTCCTTTGTCTTGTTTAGTTGCACAAAAGGAAAGAGGGCATTGATTAACGTTGCAACCAGGCTTCTCAGACGCAGTAACCAATTCCTCGGCTCCGACATCAAGCTACATCTACTTCCTCCCCTTGGGCGTCTCTTTACCAACCACCACGAGACCCACCTGTTCGACTTGCCTTAAACAGACAATGGTGCTTTTCGCGGATGCGGCGGGGAATAAATCCCAGCCTATATCGGGGATTTATGGCAACGCGGCGGGCATCGTGGATCAATACTGTGGGGAAGGATTCGCGAGTGCGGCCGCTGCTGCATCTTCTGGCTCTTCGTCTTCGTCGTCAACGTCGGCGGCTACGACGGTGAGGTGGCGAAATGGGAGCGGGAGCTGGGCGCTGGTCGTTGTGGCTGTGGTCTCGCTGCTGCTTTGCTAGGGATGCTGTCTTTCGACTCGCCTCCTTCTTCCGCTGTTTACGTTTACGCCTTTCATTGAAGACGTACGCGAGCGAGGACTCTTCGTTGAAGTATATTCACCACACAGACAGGGTCCGGTTCTTCTCTTCACTTCTTCTCTTCTCTTTTCTCGTTCGGCCTTCTGACATGGGGGACAGCTTTCATCACCTGGTCCAATTCTTTCGTCCTTTTTTATTCTTGTTCTTTGTACATACTTATACCTTTTCAAACATTAGCGATGGCGTTTTGGGGATGGGGGAACGGGAGGACATATATACCACACCACAGTACACGATCTGCGCTTTTATTCTTATTTCGTCGAGCAAGCAAGGCTGGCTGGCAAGCTGGACAAGGCAGGGGGGAAATGTACTGCACACCCTGATGTATGAGTGATGGGGGAAGGAAAAAGGAAAATCTAACACGTGCAATTTAGCAAGAGACGCCTTCAAAGGGAGATGGGGTTATAATACGAGATATACACTTCTTACACTCTGTCCTTCGTCCTTTTGACGAGAATACACATGCATTATAACCACAGTCTTGTCCGATTTTCTTCCTCGAACGTATACAGGGAGTTTTATGTCGGCTCTTATGACAGCAGGCGATATCGTCTCTGAGCTGTTTCGGTGACGGTCATTCGTGTCTGGACATTTTGGTATTGCATTTGTTGTATCGTAGACGACGATATACACTGGTCATGATTATTTCTCAACCGTGTCGATATGGTAGGCAGACTGGCCTGTGTAGGACAGGGTCACACGTAGAGGGAGGACCTCTCCCTCCACAGGTTCCAAAGTATCTGGTCTGGCCAACCACACTGCCTATGCCGGAGCCGACGGCCCAGGATAGCGTCAAGATCATCGACTTTGGCGAATCTCTCCAGCCCGATGACTGCCTCGAGACACTGCATTACCCCCTTGGCTGTCAGAGCCCCAGAGGTCATGTTCGGAGACCGTTTCGACTACAGGGTCGATCTTTGGAGTCTCGGTTGCACAGTACGTTGCAATTGCATGGTACAAATTTCTCCTATCCTTGGCTTATGAAAAGCTTATCAAGTGCCATTATTCAGATCTTTGAGCTCATCACTGGTCAACCACCTTTTGACAGCTTGATGGGCGACACGGACTTGCTCGTCACTCAGATGATTGAGTCGATTGGTGAGCTACCGAAGAAATGGCAGCGCAAACAACAACGCTTTTCAGCCTACGGATCCACGGATACGCAGATGGCTTTATCGGATAGTTCAGAAGACACTCCTCTCGCGACGACCCACTGCTCGAGCGATGAAACCACCGACGACGTGAAATACAGTTTACAACAGTGGCTGGAAGAGGTTTACTATGACGAGTCCAAAACCGCTGATCTGACACGCAGAGACATGGCCAAGGTTGGTGATCTGCTGCGATTGCTTCTGCGCTTTGACGTCGAAGCCCGGCTGGGTGCGACTGACCTCATTCATGGGACTTGGTTAGAATAGAATTAATCCTACTCATGGTAATCATGAACTAACCAATCGATGGACTTTTATAGCTATGCATAATCTTGTCGTCTGTACGGACTATATGAGTTCCGGATGTTATAGATATGTGAAAGAAGGCTGGTAGGGTAGGAATATATAATACAGAAACGAGCCACTGGGGTATATCCTTGTTTCTCTTGTAGTCTCCGCTGATACCAGGAGCGGTAGGTGGGGAAAGTATGAACAGCGTGCTTGGCCCTGCTCAAAGACGGAGGAAGTTGTACTATCCTCTGAACATTTTCTTGAATAGACTGGTAGGTGTTCGGTCGATCTTGATTAGTTGATCGATGACTGGGATAGAGTCAGTAATTGCGGTATACTGCACCTGAGGAAGTAGAACTCACCTCTACCTTGCTCAGGAGTCTCGCACCCTCTCAGATCAAGTTTGAAGTTGGCGTTACCAGCCCGGATATAGGTAAACCTCGAAGCACGAGCAAACATGTTAAGGTATGCATTCCATCCCTTGACAACCCACCCAAAATACTGCCTCATAAAGACCGACTCCGGGCTCGCAGCGATTCTCTCAAGCTCATATGCAAACGAGCGATCAGAGCGCACATCAGCCAAGTCGACTTCAATCGGCTTGGCCCACTTGCCCAGCGTCACAAGCTCGATCCGTAGCGTCGGCTTCAACACTCTAGGTCCTACGGCGGAAGGAGCAGGCGGGACAGCAACGATGCGTTTGACGAGGGCGGCAGGGCCCCAGCCGATATAGGCGGCCAGACCGAGAAAGACGCTGCAGTTTATGACGGCCACGGTGCCCAGCCACATGTTGCCCAGCTTGATGCCGACCTCGTAGTTTTTCCAGGTGAAGAAGGAGACCCAGCTTAGGAAGACGGCAGAGGTGATGCAGGCGAGGATGAAGGCGGTCTGAGGCGGGGCGGTGTAGAGGGTTGTGGGTTCGGAGCGGAGGGCGAGCTTTTCGGCCAGGCTTAGGTAGGTGTGCTGGTCCTTCTCTTGCGCCTGGGCGGGGTGGGGTGGCAGAGTAATTGCATTTTTGGTAGTGAAGGTGTGGTCGGTGTTAGAGATCGAAGGCTTTAGTTGGGGATAGGTGGCGTGCGGGTTGGCCGCTATGTTGCTGGTTGGTTGTTGTGTTTGTGGTAGACTCTGAGGTGTCGTGGTTTGGGTATGCGAAGGGAGAGGTTGTTGGACCTTCTTGGGGGTGGAGGAGCGCGGGCGCGGTTGTGGTTGTTGGCTGCCTACGGGTCTGACTATTGCACGACTGGGTTTCCGGCCCTGGACGACTGGCGACAGGTGGAACAGCCTTGTCGTGGGTGCTGTACGATTGGCTTGTCTGGCCAGCAGAGAAGCGTGGAGAGCAGAGCATTGCCGTAGAGGTGCAGGCAACTGCAGCAGCATCGAATGAGGCGGCACGAAAGCACGCGAGAACAGAGACGCCATTGCAATGTTTCTGTCCTTCTTATTCACACGATTGCAGCACCTTGTAATATTTAATTCCAAGCATCTCTTTGCTGATCTGATGCTCCCGCTCTTCCCCAAATCTTTCCCGTCGGCCATGACTCGCATGTGAATGTGCAGTGGTCCGTGCACCTCCGGCATTGTTGATGGTCGCAAACACTCCTCAGGACGCTCCGAGCGCGTATACTGTACTGTACCGCATTATATGGCATATTCTATTCTTCCACCAGCACCATACCATCTGTGTCGTGTCGCATTATCAATCCATCCTGGCCCCTTCACTGTCCGACGCAATGCCTGCTTCAACCTCTCGTTCACCTTCCCCGGTAACAGCCCCTCCAATAGCCGCCGCTCCTGGTCCGCGTGCGAGCGCTCTGCAAAAGCTCTATAGCGAAGCAGTCGCCCATACAATAAAAACATGCAACTACGCCAACTTCGCCTCTTGCTTTCCCACTCCCGCAAAGCATGCCTCTGATGCCATGAAGCAATTGCACAGCGACTTTACACAGAAACTGCATCATTCATGCAAGGCAAGCCCGCATGCACCTCTTGTCGCAAGACGCACAAGCTGATCATCTGTTACAGGAGAACTTTGACCTTATTCTGAAGGAGAGAGATGTCGTTGCCTCGCTTAACGACCTTGATCGCCTGGTGGATGAAGCCAGGAAGCGGAGGGCAAAGGCACGAGACCAAGCTGATGCTGCCCAGCCTGTCCAACAACCCATAGCGTATGCCCTATGCCTACAATTCCTACTCACATGACACGTCGCTGACCTTGGTTGTACAGTCCCCATACTCTTCCGCCATCTGCCCTCTATATGGCACACCTAGCTCCCTCACTCAAAGACCAAAAGACTGCATTAGATGCTCGACTACAAGCCACACAATCAGAGAATGCCAACCTTCTCGACACCGTCTTACAACAGCGGCGTGAGATAGAACAACTCATCTCTGGTCTCGAAAATGTCATTGCACATGTCGATGCTTCCAATGCCGCACTCCCACCTGATCAAATGGCCGCCCTGACGGATGACGCGGTGCTTCTTGATGTCCATCTGAGGACAAAAGGGTGAGGCTCCTTACGCAGTCTTTTTCGCTGTTTATAGGAGGTCGTTCCTCTCCTCACATGCCTTGTCCAACGACGAGTGATGCTTCTTGACGCTGATGCGAGACCGGAATGGCTCGAGGTCTTCGTCTCACCACTTACTTCCAGCGCGCATGTCGCATACAACACCAGGAGCGGGCTCTCCCTACACTGCCTTGCGGAGTGCGCGGCAATCTCTGTTTTACCACAATGCTCCGTACCCGCCCTACCCTGGTGTTGCTCGTGACAGAATGTAAGCACGCTTCCGTTCACGTCATGTCTATGTATGAGAGAGAGGTCATCGAAGTGCAGAGCAAAAACATGCACTTCCCGGCCGTGCCTGGAACCCACACATCTGATCAATACTTCCGAAGTACCCGCCGGATAGACTTTGGAATCTCTACGATGACATTGGCTCGGACGCTGAAGCGAGGAACCAAATGCTTGTCGCATTAACGACACTATGATGACGCTTACCATTTTCGATTCAGCTCAAGACAGCTGTGTGCGCGTGTTCTGGAAGACACAGGCGGACGCCAAACTTTAAACAAAGCCAGCGCCATCTCCGGAGCCTCAAACGTTATGAGGCATTTCCAGGAATATCAAATTGTGACCGTGGTAAAATGCTACTGACGCACAACAATGTCAATCCCATATTCGCACGGCACGGTTCGAGGTAAGAATTGTTGTTGGCACACATACAGACGCGCAAGTCCGAACCGTCGTGTGAGCTGTGTTGGGAAAAAGCCATTGGATGTGACTTTAAGCTCCTGCAGGGCCGGGCTTTGGTGGCGGCGTTCTAGGTGCGCACATGGCAATTTGAGTCTTGAACCATTGCACGACCGGTGCGTACGTGTCACCCACCAACCTTTTGCGCCTGTGTAAAACACTCTCTTCACCCTGTTTATTTTTCTATTCTCTTTTGTCTCTCATTGTGTGCGGTGCAAGTCAACAATTTCCGGTTGTGCCACTATCAAGCTGTGTGCTGCATACAGGTCATCGACCCCAGAGCACTCCATTCTCCCCGCTTTTTCTCCGTTGGCGATCTTCGGGGTGCTGCTTTCCGATTGGCCAGACTCCACCAGACTCCGCAAGACTTTGTGGGGACTTTTCGTCACGGTCCGGCGAATTCAAGGCACGCGAGGGAAACGTTAATGGTTGACCTTGGTTCACTTCTCTGATCTACCCTTGATACCCTTGTCGCTGTTCGTCCTGTTCACCATTCGCCGTCCTCAATTGCCCCTCACCTTGTTGCATGAGAGAGAGATTGACAGGACAACACACCACAACAACACTCATTCGCCTCTCCACCACCGAGCATTCCGGGAGCCAATATCTTTGTACTTCTTGGCGTGCGGAGGTGCTCTACACATACCGCATTTCTGCGACCGGATCGTTGATCAACCCAATCCACAAGTGCATATCAATTGAGCGTCTCGCAAGGGGCGGCTCACCGATATCGACCATATTAAATCATGTCCAGCATACGCACCGCAGAACTCACACCTCTCGCTCTCTCCATCCTCGGCATGAACTCTAGCGAGTATCCCTCATCACAACCGCACATCCAAGCCGACATGGCTGCCCCTTCGCAGAATGCTGCTCAAACTATTCGCCCGCCCCGGGCCGACGCACCACGCCGCACAAGTCACTACAACCCATTTCAGACGAGGTGTGTACCATCAACAGATGGCCCGCCTTCATACGCCGTCTCGGAAAGATTGGCACGCCTTTCCCGCCACTCCAAACAGCACAAGGATGGCGACGAAGCCCTACCGCAATATCACTGCACTGTGCTGAGGGAAGGAGTCATGTACATGCGGATCGAAAAGATATCACCATTTCAATATCTTCCCAAACAACAATGGCGTTCCGTCTACGTTATTCTTCGAGGCACTCAGCTGTGCATATACAAGGTCAAGACCTCGACTTTCGGCTCAGAGACTCTTTCAGGGCCTGGCAAGCTCATCCGTCGCTACACTCTTCAACACGCAGAGATTGGACTTGCCAGTGACGTGAATGATCATATCCTGGTTCCTGCTACTCGACTTGCGCATCTCATTCCTACAATGGCCCGAAGGAGGGCATTCGAAAAGGACCCAGACTTGTTCAAGTGTGACAAGCAATACGCCATGCGTCTACGTCTGGAGAACGACCAGCTTTTGCTGGCACAATGCAAGGAGGAATCCATTTTCACATGGATCAATTCAATCAGCGCTGGAATGGATGTGGCCTACGAGATTGACGAGAGGAGCGTACCAAGGCAGTGTACCGTCCCACGTAGACAGCGCCAACGCCGTCAAGGACAGACACAAGTTGTCGAGAACCTTCAAGACAGAAGACTTATCGCAGAGCAAGAGCGAATACTACGAGAGATGTATCCTTCCCTGGCTCGAAGCGTGGAAGAGGCCGAACCGCAAGACAACAGCATCCACCAAATCGGAACGGTTGACTTTGCGCCGACTGTTGACACAAACCTCGCATTGACTGCCACAAACATCAACGACCAAGAGGCAGAGGATATTGATATTGCGGCTATGGCTGAAGATGTACTGCAAGCATCGATATCCCGCCCAGTAAACACACGTCAAACAACAGCATCTACGGTCGCCACCGCTTCCTCTTTTCATCACACAAATCCTGGGAACCTGGATGAGTCTGGAAAATGGGCCCCAGTACACCCCCAATCAGCTCGACAGCAGTTCCGCTACGTACGTCGCTGCATGCCCATTCTACTGTTCGACACACCACGCTCGTCTAGCATCATCATGTGTAACGGAAGACGCCTCCACATCAATCAGAGAATGGACATGCTCGAGGAATGGGAGCTCGCACCTCCCACTTACGATGCCCACCGCTTCCCCACCACCACCTCAAACGAGCTCGAGCGCGTCCCCACCCATACCTCGGTTACCGAGACTGCATCGATTGTGCACTCTGCCTCTGATGCCATGGAGATTCAGGTTGTGCAGACATCAAATCTCGAAGCGGCGGCCTCGGGACTGGAGAAGACATTGTCGCAAAAGACGCAGAGGTCGGACAGTCCAGAGCAATTGCAGGTCCGCCCGGAACTTCATGCTCTTGGCAAGGTAGATGAGCAATCCGAGCATGTTGAAAATGCCAGTCTGCCCATACTTGGTTGGGCCTGAGCGAGGGGGAGGAAGGGTGTATGATACAACATGATGACGAAATTTCCTTGACTTGGGGGCTCTGGGCTTTGACGCACGACGTGACATACGACGGGACGATAAATGGCTGGGTTTCCTTTGTTGGAGTTTTCATTAGCTGATAGGGGTGCATCTTCCCTTTGTGTTATGCTGCATTTTGCTAGCGTACTTCTGCAAGTAGACAGACTGACAGATCAGAAACGTGCCTTGGTGCATTTCATATATAGATATCCTGGTCATCCATCTTTACATCTCTCCCATTATCACGGTCTTCCTTACTCTGGTGTCTTATCTTATCCTCGCTTTCATTTTGAATTCCCCTTTTCTCGTGTTCTTGGATCCTCTGGCTCGCTTCAAATCCCGATGGTCAAGTCTACGAATGATAATCTGTCCTGTCGTTTTGTTCATACCATACAAGAACGACTTATCCTCGATCTAGCAAATCCCTTTCCTTTTCACCAACACGTCTGCCTTTTCACGTTCTCACTCGCTTGCTGCTGCCGTTGTTCCTGCCACCACTGCTTCTCGTCCGCGATTATCGCATAACCTTGCTCCCAACAAATCGGTAGAGCTTGTTCTCTTTCTCTCCCACCCGATGCGGTCAACTTAACATCAAACATGACTACGACCGTCCTTGTCATTATGATTTTATCGTTGACCTAGCCAAGGATCGTGCTACTATTGCTTTTTCATTCTTATAATTCGACCATTTTGTCTTCCATGGCCTGACTGGCTACTCTGTTATGGAAGATATCTCCTCGTAAGCGTGTTTTGATCTAGTAGTTCGTAGTGATATACTATATAACAATAGCCACAACCTTAGAGGTTTGAAGTAAGCAATTATACAAGATCAACTCGTCTGTTCTTGTTCCATTGCCTTTTTTTTTCTTGCCCCTCCAAACTTGGAGTTTTTCTGAAAGAGATTGTTATGTTACATATACAGCCTTCCTACTCCCATACTTCCATACTCCAATATCTGTCTCGATCTCTCTATCCCTCGCTCTTCCAATCGTCGCATCTACGTGGCTTATCGAGCCAACCACAGCCTCCACAAAAGAGAAAGACGTGCTGGCAATGCAAGGCGAACGTACTTTTGCACCATACTCTACGGAGTGAGGCTCTGCTCAATCTATTCAAACCTAAAGAGAAATTGATCGACGACAAAAAAGAGCCGCAAGATAGCCAGCCATTTTCACTCATCCATATGCGATTTGTCCTATGCCCGCTTATACGTGTCCAGCCCGCTCTGTTTCTCTTCTTCTTCTGTTTATGGTTTGCGTAAAACAGCTATCAGCCACGCAGTAGATGAAGTAGAGAGATCTTGATACCATGATTATACGCGCGCGCCGATCTCTGTGTCTCGTTCCTTTTCTGCAGCAGAGCAGTCAGCGAAACCCAACTCCTATTGGAAGCAGAGAGCGCTCGAGGTGGGCAGTTCTTTCGGTTGTGCAAACCATCCTCCCTCATGTCCAGCGTGGACCACGGATCCTACACTACTCTCAAGCACCTCTCCTCGAGGTCGCGAGAGCTGAGAATGTGATATAACAGCCAGGGCCAACTTACTCGACCATCTACTCCGTAGACACACGCGCGAATCCCGGTATGGTTGATATTGAGTGCACGCAAGGCTCTCCTAACAAGTCCGCGCTTTTCCTCCGCTCATCCCACGCCCTGATACTCCGAGATTACCTATCCTAGAGACTGCAGGGATGACGGGGCTAGATGGCCTAGCTCTATAGCAGCAGCAGCAGCAGCAGCAGCAGCAGCGTTGTCAAAGGACTCAAACCACTCCACCCAGCTTCAACGCACCAGCCTCAGCACACGCACAACTAACGTGTCAACCCCCGAAAAGAGAAACAAGGAGACCCAGACCGCAAACAAGAACCTACAGTACCAAACAAGCCTAGTTCTGCGAACCACAAGTATAGCCAACAGACCATTCCAAGCTCACCAACTTAGTGCTCTTCCTTCCAGCTTCGAGAACAAGCGAGCAGTTGGTAAACGACAGATCAATACAACACAAGCATGGACGAAAACCAGACCAAACCATACCTCAACCGTGCGCCGCAATATTTTGCAGAAGAAAAAGGAGAAGCGCGTGTGTGTGGTAAGAGCCGGAAGGGTCGGGCACACTGACTCGCAATCCTGTTCAGCGCGGCCAGGAGAAATAAAACAGGGCAACAGGGCCAACAACAGGAGGAGGGAATACCAGAGTGTGAAGCTCTGAGCTAGGTACGCGCAAAACTTGAGAGAAAGAGAGGGAGGAGAAGCTAGGAGCGCGCAAGACGGTGGGAAAAGTGTGCAAGACGGTTTGAAAAGTGCGAAAGAGTAGTGGGTACGCGGCTAGGGGCACTACGAGACGGAGTATTCACAAAGGTCGCAAAGTCGGATAGTATAAGTTTGGCGAACTGATGGACAGTCGTCTAGAACTGGCACGAATTATCTTCCAGAGAGCAATTTCATGATTGTGCGTGCTCGGTCGTCGCAAAAAGTCGGTCGATCATTCAAAGGGACAGTGGAAGAAGTGGTGGTCGCGTTTCTCTTTTCGAAATTTTGCGATTCGAAACTTTCATTCCTACGAAGGTGTCCTTTTTGGGATCGTGATTTTGCATTACGTTGCAAATACGTGGGCCATTTCCTCTCCTCTCCTCTCTTTCCCGCTCTTTCCCGCCTCGCCCATAGTCAAAGCTACCCCTTACGGTCTCTTCCTATCGATCTTCCTCTTCCACCTCTTCCCTGGTCCACAGTCGTACCTCCAGCAACAAAACAACGAACAGATGTAACAGGCAAGGCAGACAGAGAGGCTAGAAAATATACACATCCTCCACCTGTCCTAACCTGACCAAGTAAGAGAGGGTCAAGAATAGACAAGAAAAAAAAGAAATGGAGACAGCAGATATACACAGAACAGCCCTCCACAAACAAGCCGCCAAACAGCCTCCTCTTACATACGGGCCCTCAGCTTGCCACGTGCACATGCTACGCGCAGGTCATTGAATTTCGTGAGAAGAGTGATGCAACATGAATAAAACACAAAACACAAAACCCAAAGGGTAAAAAGGACATTGTAAGCCCATTTGTCCGGATGGAAAGTTCCGAGAGTGTTCCCGCCCAACCCTATAGTCCGCCGAGAATGAAAAAGGGACGTGATACTCCGTGCGCAGGACAAGAAATGAAGAAAGAAGATGGCGCCGGTATCCCTTTCCTGAGAAGACAGAACCAATAGAGAGGTATCAAAAGAAAGGTATCATCAATGCGAACGAAAGCGCGAAGGGAAATTGGTCGATAATGCGCGGGTATTGGCATTTCGTGGGCCAGAAGGGAAAGGCAATGCATGAGTAATTGGCTTCCTGGATGCAAGAGCGAGGAATAGCAGATTCGATGGAGCCCAGATCAGATCATGTCCGTCTGCGACGTCCACGATTGCCTCCCTCCGGCCGCTGCGATAAGACTTCGCGAAGTTGAGGGTCATCTTTGTCCTTGTCAACATGATGAACTCGAACATGCCTGGCATATAGTTAGCATCATTGGTCAATACAAATTGTATGTTATCTGCCTTACCTTTGCAGGTTGTCCGGTCTCGGGTATTTGTGTTCACGTAGAGGGCAGAAGGGACAAATATAACCAGGGCTGTCATGCACAAGGCCATGCCGAATCATCTCGTTCTTACGCTTAAACCCTTTCCCTCCTTCACTGCGAGGACATCCTTTTACGGGACAGAAATGTGGGCGATTTGAGCTATGCACGTTGGCATGCGAGCTGATTGATCGCCGTTAATGCTTGCTTCGCTACCACATGACTTTTCGTGAACTCACTTTAGAAGATATTGTGTTTGAAATGCTGGTGCATTACATCCAGGAAATTCACAAATGAATACTCCGGCTATTGATGGCGATTGTTGAGTGCCTGTCGAATGTGACAGTGGCCCGTGCAAGGCGCCGTCCATGACGCCCATCTCAGTAGGAGTTGTGCTCGATGTAGCATAGCTCTCTGCACCTGAGCTTTGGTAGCTGACATTAGTCTCATTTGATGATGAGGTAAGCGAAGGGCCAAAAGAGGGAGGCTGCCTCGACGAGGTCAATGACCGTCTTCTTTGTGCATATCTGTTCTGGTCAGGCATAGGATATTGGCTTGGTGATGGCGGAACCGGGAATGCTTCATGAGATTCTGGTCGTGCCCCTGTTGGCGAAGTGTGGTTGAGCATGGCAAAGGTGGCCGTGGGGCTGGATTGTTGGTTTCCAGTAAAGTAAGGCAAAGCTTTTGAAGGAGATTGGGAAACCATTGTCGCTGTATGCGCTGGCAAAGCCGGATATGCAGTCGTGCGAGAATCTGTCTCGGTGCCTCCGTCGGCAATTTTGCTCAGTTGGCGGAACGATGGTAAGCGCTCTGTCCGTGGTGAGGAAGTGTGATCTTCTGATGCTGTGTGCCTTAGTGTCGCAAATGGCGGTGTTGGCATGAATGATACTTGGTTGGATGGAGAGTCAGTTCCAGAACGGTCTCTATATAGGCCTTCTGGCATCGACACTGTTCCATTCATCGTGCGGAGAGAAAGTGGTGCTCCAAGGAAGGGACGTTCAGGACGCCTGTTTACGCCAGCAATTTCCTCTCTAGGGTAGTCTGGAGTAGGTGGTATTGATGTGGGCATGCTTTCCTGACCCACGGCCTGCCAAATAGATCCAGGTACCTCATCCGGAGTGGGCAAGATTGTGGAATCTGTGTCTGACGGGCAAATGTCCTCTCTGGAAAATGCTCCGTTACCAGCAATCCGGTTTGGGAAGTTTGGCGGCAGCATGTGGACTCCTGATTGAAAAGATATTGCGATATTCACCAGTAGATGTCCTTACTAGAAGGCTTTTGAGCTTCGTTGAGGTTTCCCTGCAAACGTCTCAAAGTGGTTGGAGGTGCAACAATTCAGCCGATTAACAAGTTCCAGAAGCTTTAGATGCGTCCGTCCACTTTGATGAAACACAGATCAAAGTTTCACAGTGCTAGAACCACTCTGTCGCAGCGATAGACAATCGCGATACGTGCAAAGACTCCTTGGACGACAAGGCGTCTATGTACTGAACGGGTTTTATTGGATGGATTTAAGGCCCGATAGTCCGTGGAGAGGGGCTCGTCGATGAAAGCAAATTGATGTGGTCACGCATTTACCTAGCAAAATCAGCATATACTTTATCCAAGGTCGAATCGTGCGCGATTTGATCAAACAGGGTAGGAGGGTATGTTCTCCCAAGCAAAAACAATAATATTTCATCTCGACGGAGGTTTGGATAAGCTGCAGATTCGCGACAGGTGAGGCTCAGCTCGCGCATGAGGCTCCCAGCATGAAGAAAAAAAATGATGTGTACAAGCATTTAAGGCGATGACGATTCAAGAGTCAACAGCAAATCATCAATGGAGTCTCAACTTAACGCTGATCTACCAATTTTTTTTCGAGGACGATACGCACTTCACAGGTGCTATTAGGAAGGGTGCGAAACGTACCGGATCATGGGATGATGTCGACGATAAATCGCCCGGGGTCCAAGTCAGACCCAGCAATTTCTCAATCTCCCTCTCACAAAGATGGTCGTCCTTTTCGATATTACTAGTCGTAACCGTAGTTGATGGTGGGTTCAAGGTGCAGTCGCGTGGGATTGGAGGTGTGGTTGACTGGCGCGGAATCAGACGTCAAAGGAGGACCTCGTTGCAAAACCTCGGCGAAATTGTCCGGAGAGCCGCAACAACAACGATGATTGTGCGGGTGGGTGCACACAAGACGCTAGATTGAGGCTCAGAATCGCACACCTGGGGAGCTTATTGTGAACAAAGAAAGACAGCTGTATGGGCGTGATAAGTAGCAGGGTCAAGGAAGGAGAAGCCGTTCATGGGAGCCGCAAAGGAGCTGAAAGAGCCTCCAAGACAAAAGAGTGACGGGGTGCTTTATGCCGGTAGACTAAATGCTGTTAAACGGAGGCGGGCAGCTGGTTCGCGATGGAAGTGGAGGCGCACATTTCGGGCAGAGACCTTAAGCTTGAGCCTCATGCCATCATGTGCACAAATAGAATTTGGCGACAGGGTCTCTCTTCACACCAACCCAAGATTATGTGCCCAGTGAACTGCCAGCCTTGACAGCAAGATAAGCAAATCAAAAACGAGTATTCCCACGTCCCGCGTTTCGACCTCGACATCGAATGACATGAGTCGATGGAGGCTTAACGGGCCATCCTCTTCGCCAAGACACAAGTCATCGTCGCATTCGGCGTTCTAGACTTTTGATGGCGGCAAGAGTAAGTAGTAGTGCTGCAACTTGTCAGTCTGCTTTGCCCTCCCTGTCGGGATCACTAATCACAAGATTCATGTTTTCGATCCCAAGAAACACACTCGATTGCGACCGTTTGGACTTCTGGGTAATGGGGATCGAGTGGTACGTTCGAATAATGTCATAGCCGGAACCAAATGCAGATCATTGCTCTCCACCGCGCCACGTGTTGCTCGAACTACTAAAGACGTCATTTGCGCAATTCCAAACGAGCAATCACTTTTGGGCGCGATAATTTCGTGATGGAGAGCCTCACGGGAGCGAACATGGTCGGAGTTTGGGGTACGAAGGTACACGACACATGAAACGTCTCTTGGATCAATGTGCATCATATTAGTACCTGACTCTTTTCCATGAGGAAACCGCATAGAAAACGATAGGTTCTGGCCGGCCAGCAACTCTTCCAAGGGTCGAACGCCGCCTGACCCCACCCCAGACAATAATGTGGCGCCTCCGCTATCACGACCATCTCGATCGCATTTCGCAAACCGCTTCGCCAGCAGTTTCTTTCTGCCAAGTACCACATATTCCTTGGAGTTCGTTCGCATGCAAAGACACGCCTTCTCGTCGTTGAATTACAGGAGCCTGTCTTCGTATCGACAACGCCTGACCCGCCCGTGCAGCAGAGGTCCGAGCAACATCACCAAGAGGCACGCGCCCCGAGACCAGGTCGGGATACTCACTACCCAGAGGCGCCACCATAACGACGACGCCTCTCCCACAGCCACAAAAGCAATCATGAAGCGCAAAGGTCCGCCTGCGACAGCTGACAGGCCATTATCTGATGATAGTAAGCCCCAGAAGCGTGCTCGACCAGACATACCAGAGTATCACCTGACGACGTCTGTCCGTGACGACGACGGGGAAATTGTATGGCCTGCGCCTCGAGCCCAGATAGAGCTAGCACGGGACATCATCCTTGAATGGTAGGAAACGAATCTCCAACCCCAGCATTCCTGTACTATCTTCCCTTACTACAACAATAACCACCTTACTCGCAATGAAATGATTAAGATCCAAAAAAAGAAACATCTTCAATCCCAGCATTCCTATCATCCCCACGCACAATCACCACCACTTTGTTCGCAACGAGATGATCAAGATTAAAAAAGGAAACATCTTCCATGCCAACGATTCCGTCATCTTTCTCTAATACAACAATCATCACCTTTTCGTAATTGAATTCTGAGTTAAAAAAAAGAATCACTTCCAATTCCAGTATTCATTTGAAGCAACACACCACCACCTTATCCCGCATTTGAAATGATCAAGTTAAAAAAAGAAAGAAACCACGCTTGCACAATAATAACATCTATCTTTCCAGCTCCCAGGCCCAGAAACCCACTCTCATCGTACCAGACAAAGACGCAGATGGTCTATCATCAGGAGTCATTCTGCGCCGGACGCTCGAGCTCCTCGGACTGTCCCCTGCTCTCATACACGTGCATTTGATATCCAAGGGCAACAATGTGCACAGTGAAGCCGAACGTGAGCGCATGCTGACGCACGCCCCCTCCTACATTTTCGTGCTAGACCAAGGCTCTCGCAAGACAGGCCCTGTGATAGACGGCCCCCACAAGGCCCTAGTAATCGACCATCACCACGCAACGCCGGACGACTTCCCCGAAGACGCCGCCTTTGTAACAGCCTGCGACTCGCCACCAGTCGCCACTTCGTCGTTACTAACCTACCACATCTGCGAGCCTCTGCACCCGCAGGTAGCCGAGCGCACCGCCTGGCTCTGCGTAGTAGGCACCCATGGCGACCTAGGCAACACACTCAAATGGGAGCCGCCCTTTCCCGACATGGCGCCCGTGTTCAAGCAATACACGAAAAAGCTCCTGAACGAAATCGTCTCGTACGTCAACGCGCCCCGACGAACAGCCACCTACGACGTCAGTTCCGCATGGGACGCGCTGGCCACCGCAGAAACCCACCCCTCGCAGGTGCTGAAGCATCCACGCTTGTTGGCCGCCCGACAAGAAGTCAATGCCGAGGTGGAACGCTGCACGCATGCCGCGCCCAAGTTCTCCCCCGACGGCAAGATCGCCGTGTTCAGGATCAAGAGCGAGGCCCAGGTCCACCCAGTCATAGCGACGCGGTGGGCCGGCCATTTGCAGAGTAAAGCGTTGGAGATTGTCATGGTGGCTAATGAGGGGTATCTGCCCGGCAAGGTCAATTTCTCGTGCAGGATACCGAGGTGTGCGAGGGCGAGGGAGCCGCCGGTGAATATCATCGAGAGTCTGAGGGCGTATGCTAGTTTGCCCCGGCCTGAAGATGTGAAGGTGGAGAGGGACGTGGACGAGGATAAGGTAGAGGCGAGCGCAGACGATACCAAAGACTCTCTGCTGGAGAGACTGGGGGACAATTTCGCGCGTGGGCACGTTCAGGCTAGTGGGGGCATCGTGGATGTGGCCGAGTTTGAGGAGCTCATGCGTCTGATGCGGATTGGAGAAAAGGCCGAGAAGAAGGAGGGGGTCAGTCCGAGGAAAGGAGGCAAGAACAATATAGCGAGCCAGAGTAATACTCTGATGAACTATTTTGGGAAAAATGCTTCAAAGAGTGCTAAGTAACGTCGCATCATCACAGGGAATTGGAAACATAGAGATTTTATGAAAGGAGTGGAAAGGATCGGCAACTGCGTAGAAATGGCAGCAGGAAAGAAGCCCGACGTAGGGGTATTAATACAGATGCCTGAGGCTTTCCAAATGCTGTCGAAATATCTATAGAATCATGAGGCGAGTGAGATTTTTGGATTGTGAAGCACGAGACAGGCAGCCTATAAAATCAGACGGCCAGGCTCGGCCTCGAGCACGGTCTTGACGCGCTCGAGATATTCTTGCACTCTCTTCTCCTCGCCATTTCTAGCCATGACGCTGAATACACTGTGAGATCCGCTGAATGTGCCGACAGACTTGGGTGTCTTCTTAGGGGTGGAAGTCTTGGAGGAGAGAATGTCAATGATGTCGGTCTTCTTGGTGGGCCTGGCAGCGCTTGCTGAGCTGGAAGGGAAGCTGCTGATGAGGGGAGCGTAGTTGCCGCGCGAAGTCTTGGGGATGACTTGGTCCAGACCGAGCACGGAGTTGAAGAGCTCGTCCGATGTTGGAGTGCGCTTCTTGGAGAGGGGCAGGTCTTCGTTGGCGAGCTCTGAAGCGCGAGCAATGAAGGTGGAGAGGGGCAGGTAGATACCAAGAGACTCCTCGACGCGCTTCTGGGTTGCAAGGACAGCAGTGAGAGAGACAGGGAGAGCAATCTCGGTATCGGGAGTGGGCTCTGGCTTGGCAGCCTCTTCAGGTGCGGGAGCTTTCTTCTCCTCGGCCTTCATGGGAGCAGCAAGCTGGATGTTGGACAGATCTAGGTGGCCTCTCTTGGATATGCTCTTGGACAGGCTGGCGGGGTAGTCCTTGTCGATCTTGCCAAGGTAGGAGAGAACGTCACCCTTGAGCAGACGGCCCTGAGGACCAGTAGCGGGGATGCTGCTGACATCGTCGTGGGTCAAGCCGTTCTGGATGAGCATGGCGTGAACAGAGGGGTAGAGCGGGTACTTCTTGTTTTGCCTGGTGGAAGTGGAGGTGGAGGTGGAGGAGCTTTTGTCGGATCTGATCTGGTCAGCCCTGGCAGTGTCGGCAGCACCACCGGCAGCAGCATCAGCGTTGGGCTTGGAAGAAGGAGGGGCCTCCATGGCGCTGGGGGATGTCTCGGTCTTGTCCAAACCACCTGCGGCCTCTTCTTGCGGCGATGGCCTGTCTGTTCGCGCGGGCTGGGCGGATGTGCTGGGCTTGTCCTCTGCAGGGATCTCAAGGGTGGAGAGGTCGTCTCCCTCTTCGGCAAGGACGCCTATCCTCTCACCGACCTTGACAGCCTTGGAGCCGTCCCCCATTGTGATTTTGGCGAGGATACCGTCGTCCTGTGCCTCGACATCCATCTGCGCCTTATCCGTCTCGATTTCGAGAATAACGTCACCGGCAGAGAAGGAGTCACCTTCCTTGATCTTCCAGCTCGCAATGTTTCCCTCGGTCATAGTTGGCGACAGAGCAGGCATGGTGAAGTTGCTGGCCGCGCGATTGACGGCCGCCACGTGGAAGGCTACATGGCAACAGTCGTCAGTGGGACAGCTTATGAGGGTGAGGGGAGGTGAATGATTAGACTGGAATGAGTTGAGTGGAGAGCGAGGACGACCGACGACTATCGGTAAGTGGGATGAAGATGGACAGAACAAGATAGGTGGAACAAAAACATACAGCGGCGAGCATGCCTGCTTGTGAGCGCAGCTGCGTATTTACATGAGTGAAAAATGGCAGCCATTGCAACACCAGACAAGGAGTCCTGGATGAGAGATGACGGCGCAACGAACAGTCAACAACACGGCGAGTGGGAACACAGTCGAGATGTGCTCGAGATGCTCTGTTCTGCCGTTGTTGAGCTCCCAAGCCTGTTCCGCTCGGAGACCCGATCAGCTTTTTCGGCCCGTAATCTGCCCCGACCTTGAGTGCTTCTCAACCTTGAAACTTTGATAAGGGTCCTCACCAACCGATTTCCGTTTCGTAAGGGCCTAAGGTATACGAGTATACCAACGTATTCCTATACTGCTTCGATCTCTGTTTTCTTTGTGAGCATCTCAATTCTAGGTCGCCAGAGATGACGTTTAAGCTGGCCTACAACAGCTTTCCTCCAACACATCTATCTCTCTTAAGCGCCCTGCAAGCGAAGCGCCAGCATTCTTCGAGACGCCACGTCTCGAGTCAATGTGTAGCGCGATGTCTCAATACACAATATACTGTTTTACAAGACGCACGAAAATGGGTACGACCCACTAAGAAGACTTCTTCAACCATGATACTGCTTAAGCTGCCGAAGCGCCATCTCGGCGCTGGCAGCCATGCTCCTGGTTGCCTGATGATAGACAGCACCCGATCTTGCTACGGCTAAGTGTAATTGGCATTGATGGTTTCAAATTCTGTGGCTCTTGTTATAATTGGACTCTGTCTAGGTGTATATGCTATTTGAAGACGTTCGATACTTGGCAATGAATGGTATAAGACCATTCCACTCCAATTCTCAGAGACCACTAATCCTCTATGACACTTTTCCATTTGCCTTCATATCCTAACATCTTCTCTCTCTCTTTCCTTATTTTTTCTACCTCTATTCGCTAGGTCTGGGAGGATTACCCTTATAATCATTAATCATTTTTCAACGCAACAAGCTGGTCTCGTTCCCTTCAACACGCTCGTTGTCAATCTTATCTCTTTTCATTGTAGAACACATCTTTCTCTTGACAATTTCCCCCTCCGGAATAGTATCACAAACATGCCAAAGGAGCTTCGGATCTCTGCGACTCATAGGCCTTCGCCGATTCAGTTACCTTCTTCTCGCCAATCTGCTCCACCACAAGGACAAACAGGACATCGCAATGCAGCGATATGGAACGAAGAAGATGACCAAATACTCATCAGCGCCAGAGCTTCAGGCCTCAATTGGCAGCCCATTGCCCTGACTCACTTCCCAAACAAAACGGCCAATGCTTGTCGGAAGAGGCACGAACGATTAATGGAACGTCGACAGCATGACGACTGGGATGGTCACAAACTCGATGCTCTTGCTGCAGAGTACATGGAATGTCGCAGGGAGATGTGGAGCATATTGGCGGCAAAAGCTGGCGAACGATGGGCGCTGGTAGAGGCAAAGGTTTGGCGACGACACTCTGCATGTGACAAAATGGAAGCTGATGGTAGCGAACGCTGCAGTGTATGGAGAAAGGTCTGAAAAATCTCCAATCTATGGCTCGAGCTGCGCAAAAGCGAAGCAGGACTATGAGCAGGGAAAATCCGCGAGGTAATGAAGAAGACCAGCACGAAGGAGACTCCGGGATCGGGGTTTCGGATGATGAAATCACTCACCCACCTCAATCAGACCTGCAATCTTTACAGCAGGAAGAGTCTTGTGGCGAGCAAGCCCAACGACACCTGCCACCACCTTTACCCCTCTACCAGCCTCCAATGTCTGTCATGACCAGAGCAGCCAACATCGGCAGACCCCACGATGGTCAAGAATTCAGCGGCACAAATGCAGCAAGCCGTGGCCCTGACGAGCAAGGACAGAGAGGAGTAAGCATCAGGTCAATGTTGGCGGAGGGCATGTCAGGAAGATAAGCAAGCTTTTCTTGAACGAGTTTGATCGGCGGACAAAGTGATTGACTGATCTACTGCAAATCAGACATGATGGGACTTTAGGAGTTTACATGATTCTGATGACCACGATGACATGATGTTTTATGTTTCATTCTTGTTTCTCTCGTGTACTTTTATCAAGCATGCTTGGCAGTATGGTTTGACACTCATGTATTGGCGGACATAGCGCAGGGGGAGGCGTCTTGAAAAATGACGTGTATCTCTTGCGCGGCCACTGCAATTCAATAAACAATCAAGACCTTGATATCCTTGTTGACACATGTATAGTGCAAGGAGAGTGAAGTGGGTGCTTGGGTTTTCGGAGAGGTCAGTGTTGCCGAACAATGGTCCAGTCCGGGGAAGTTGAGGTTAGGGTACAGAAGGGTGCCAAGCAGTGTAAGTGACGAGGCGGACAACAATTGCAATACGAATGCTTGCGCGTTCGTCGAATAGAAAGTGATTAATATCACATTATTTGCTGCATCGCCCCATACGGAAGCAATTGGTCAGCAGAGCTTTGGAAATCGGCGGCGCATGCACGAAGGACACAGCGGCGTGCAGCAAGGGTGAAACCGAAACCATCTGTCCTGTCCAGCCTTGATGAGATTCCCATGCCATTCACTGCGGCTGAGCGCACGGCATAATAGAAGCCACGCGTCTTCACTGTCCTCGTCTTCGAGTCTCATCTTTGTAGACAAAGCATATGAGCAGCAGCAGTCCCGCAGTTCGAGAAGTGCAGCGCACACGTCGTGCTTGAAGCGTCCTATCACCCCTCGCCATAGCTGGAACTGGTCCACTCTCGCACATCAAGCCCGCTCCCCTTTATTACATGACAACACAACAGACACCCCAACGATATCAACCACAATGAACCCGGTGCAGGCGCGGGGCCATGCGGGCCACTCACACGGTCATGGCCACCATCATCACCATGATAGCACCTTTCTCACCTCGAGCAACAAGAACGACCCCGGCGTCAAGATCACGAGGGTCGGACTGTATGTCAACCTGGGCATGGCCATTGCCAAAGCAGCTGGTGGCTATGCCTTTAATTCTCAAGCGTGAGTGCATCTCAACTGTCCTTTTCTCAACTCCCTTGTCCTCCGAGACAACCTTTTGACCATTTCATGCTCCCCCTTACTGACACACGCGACCAGTCTCACAGCAGACGCTATCCACTCCCTATCCGACCTCATCTCCGATTTCACCACCCTCGCCACAATTTCATATTCTATACGCTCACCCACCTCTCGATTTCCCACCGGCTATGGCAAGATTGAATCCCTCGGCGCCCTCGGCGTATGTGGCATCCTCCTATCCGGCGGCATCATGATTGGTCTACAAGCAGTCACCGCCCTCTGCCAGCAATTCTTCCCCGACCTAGCACACATCTTGCATGACCTCGGCATCCTCGGCCACGGACACGGACACAGCCACTCTCACGGTGCCGGCGACTTTGGTCCCAATATCAATGCTGCTTGGCTCGCAGGTGGTAGCATTGTTATCAAAGAGTGGCTATACCGCGCCACAATGAAGATTGCCAAGGACAAGAGGAGTTCCGTCTTGGCCAGCAATGCCTACCACCACCGAGTGGACAGTCTGACTGCCTTTGTCGCTCTAGCCACAATCCTCGCCAGTCACTTTGTCAAGAATGCCGCCTGGCTGGATCCAATCGGTGGCCTCATCATCTCGGGCATGATTGTGCAAGCCGGTTACGGCAACACCAAGGCGGCCCTCCTCGAACTCGCCGATGTCAGCGTCGACGAGGATGTCCTAGCCGAAACCAAGGCCGCAGCCCTCAAAGGTCTCGGCGAGTGCGAGGGCAGCTTCACCGCCGAACAAGTCCTCATTCAGGGCATCAAGAGCGGCCAAAACTACCTCCTGGAAGTCGCCCTCAGTGTGCCGGCCACCTGGACTCTGCAGCAGACCAAGACTGTAGAGGATAAAGTCCGCCAGGCCATCGCCGACAACATCAAGGGCGTCAAGCGAGTCACTATCAACTTTGCCACTCTTGAGGATGGCGCGGATGCTTTTTCTTCGCAGTTCGTCACTTCCAAGGAGGAGTTGGGTGGGGATGTCGTTGAGGAACATGACCATGATCATGACCACGATCACGCACATACTCACGACTCGAGCACTAAGGAGGCTGGCGAGAGCAATGTTACCAAACGAAAGTAGCCCGACACCATCCTCATTCCTCCCGCCATCAGTCTCGGTGACTACTAGACTTGGTTTGCCCCAGGTATCGTAGACCATGCCTGCACTCCTCATTCATCCATCCTATGTCAGACCAGAATCACGTCGATGGCGCGCGATTCTGCTTATTCGCGTTCTTTCGCCGAACGATCTACCGACAGAAGACTCCGCCAGAAAAGAAACATCGTGATGAAAGACCGGGAGGCCGGGACCAACCACTACGACAGCATTGACAATACATCAACACACGAGTGTAAAGTCTGACTTGGATTGCACTACGCCAGGGAGGAAGCGAATCGTGACGGAGGATGGAAAAGAAAAGCTATCCTGTACAATAGGTCCAAGCAACCACTTCGGTCCGATGCCCCTTTCCACCAGTCCAATGAGTCAGTCGGGCTGCCGGCTCGTGGTATAACGAAACTGCAATGAGCAAGTGGGAGACACCCATATTATGATTTTGGATCTCCACAACCCCATTCCAGTCCGGATTGTCTAGGGGTGCTTGGGTTTGGATTTGCAAGGAAGCGATGTAGAAAAGAAATTGGAAACACCCTTTTTGGAAGCAGAAGGAAGCATCACGGACATGACTGGCAATATGGAGAGTGTGAGAGCCCAGGATATGGTTTGGTAGGACGGCATTGCATGGACTGGGCCCTGCCATGGTAATAGAACATGTAGAGGAACCGACGAAGACGTAGAAGAAGAAGAAGAAGAAGGAGGAGGAGGAAAGCAGTGAACTAGATGAACAAGTCAGTCAGATATATATACCAACAAGTACACAAACTGCATGTCTAAAGCAAACGGTCACACATGTACAGAATATCTAGCACAGCCTTGGAAGGGGAAAAAAAGCAAGGTAGCAAATACAGTAACAATTCATTTCATTCATTTCTTTATGCTAGCCCACGTTCTCGGTCTCTTTTCATCTATCATGGTGTGGAGGGAAACCTGCTCATGTAGAGGTTTGGGCGAAACAAACAGCAGGAGATATGCGAGATCCTCCTGAGCCAAATCTATATCCTTTGTCAGCTTCTGGTTGGTCGTTATCCTGCTTCTCTTTGGCTGTAGGTCTGTCTGCTTGTGCCGATGCTTGTGGGTGTGCGTTGGCTGCATTTTCACAGCTCGTGCAGCCCGTTTGGTAGCATGACTCTTTCATGCATGTCTAGCCAGACTTTCGTTGGCAGCTCGTACAGACGAGAGCAGGTAGTTGTGCGGGATACAAGGGGCCAAGTCATCGATGCAAGCTGGCTTGGGCGTTTGCGCCTTGAACTCATCCCTTGTCGGTCGTGATTGTTGGTAGGCATGACTTGAAGTCCAACTGTTGACTTTGTTGATCCTCCTCGCAGTCCCCTTGGCTTCCCACCCTCCATAGATTGCTCGTCATAATTTCCATCCTTCATGTTCTACTTTCTCTTCTCTTCATGAGCTCTGTTAGCTGCTCTGTTCCCTTCGGCAGTCGAATACTGGACGACTCTTTGAAGGCTTCTGTTATGGCCCAAATTAACTCCTTCCACCCCAGTGTATAAATGCATCTGCCATGTCTAGAGATATATTAAAGCTCCATCCTGCTGTACCATCTGTCATCAATGACTCAAGGCGGATCCGTTTCCATAATATGGTCATCGCCTGCAGCCAGAGGCTCCGGTGTAGCTTCCGAGGATGAATGATGTTCTAATTCGTAGCCCTCACTTCTCTGTATCAACGAAATGTAATAGTCGACAAGCACCTCTGGCTTGGGCACGATGCGCCATTGGACCTTTTGTAGGAACTCCATCTCCAGTGTTGCCAATTCTCCGGTTGTGATACCACCGATGCGGGCATATGTGGGATTGGTCCAGAAGCTGTCACTCAGGCCTTTCGAGGCGACAGTGGCGGCGGTGATGAGGAAACGATGAACAGTCAAACTGCTTACATTGAAAGCTGGGTACATGGCGCAGAGGCGATCAATATAGTAGACCATGGATAGGAGAATGGGCGGTGAGAGTGTAGCGTGTTGTATCAGACGTTGTAGGTAATCATGACATGATATGCCGGGAGGTGCTCTGGAGGAAAACTAATCAGCGATTGGACAAGGAGGGGAGTATGAAGAGTAGTATGATTTACCTCGAATGGAATCTGGTTAGCCGGCCATTGAGAGGGATCTGATCGTTCAGTCGAATGAGTTCCATGAGCATGTTGCTGATCAAGAAGCCTAGATCTTTCGGGTTGCACGTCTCGTATTTGATGGGCATGGTCTTGACATTGATTGCTGTTCGGGCGCGCTTAGAGGCCGAAGGCGACATTTCAGGGTCTGCTTCATCAGGTTGAGAGGCAGCAGGGCGCGAAGGTAGGTTTGCTGGGGTGGCATCGCCATTTTGAAGTGGTTGGGCATCTGCCCGAGGTTCTGAAGGTTGTGTAGGGATTGGAATATCTCCCGTCGGTAGGGCGGTCATGAGAGAAGGAGTTCGGGCGTCTTTGCGTTTGTTGCCTGCGGTAGGAGGAAGGCCGTCTGGGGTATATTGGGTTGCAGCATCAGCAGTCTGCGGTGTTGCTCTAGGAGGACGCGACAGGCGCGAGGAGGGCGTAGGTCCCGGGGCGGTATTGGTGGCGGTGGATGTGACGGCAGAGCGCGCTCTCGCAACAGGAGACGAAGGGTACGGCGAGAGTCTGGGAGACTTTGTGGATCTTTGCGAGGTCGTGTAATGGGCGGTGAAAGGAGAGCGAGGAGAGGCTGCCAGGGATGGCGATGAGGTCAGAGTGGACATGTAGTATTGGTAGTGTGGAGATCAAGGTAGTTGGGGCAAGCGAGCGTGATGGCTAGAGGGCTGTCGAGAGTAGGAAGAGCGAGCGTGGCGCATAGTCAGTCACCACGCTGTGAAGAACAACCCGAGCGGATATGTTTGCGGTGCCGATCAAGTCAAAGGCAGACGCGTCCAAATGGGAGGAAGAGTGGATATGGGAGTGGGGGACAGAGAGGATGAAGCGCAAGGAGACGAAAGGATGTGATGGGTAAATGACGGATGTCTTTGAAATTGGCTATCCTTGTATAGCGGCGGTCAAAGTAGACGGTGGAGTAGACTACAGCCGCAGAGGTCAGACAAAGTGGATCAAAAATGGAAAAGTCAAAGTCTACAAGGAAAGTGTCGCCCATGGATAATAGCCTACCCTGGAACCACGTGCGAGCAATCCGACACTCACAGAACCATGACCCTTGAAACTCTCCAGCCAATCGGTGCTTGCCCGACCCTTGCCTGCAGCTAACTCTACTGTACGGGAGCGGCTCAGTCGGTACATCGACCCGGGCTTGGCAGTATCGATCCGAGTCAGCATTCTGCAGATGTGTTTGCTCATGAGACATACATGACACAGCTTCCCCGGACATTGACACTCCCACGCTCACATGGGCGCGCCTTGGTTGCGGCCAATCGAAACATTGAAAGAAACAAGTGCCTCGCCGCTTTCAGGGATCAACTGGAATATCAATATTACTACATGATTCCAACATGATGACATGAAATATCCGTCTATATCTGGAGCTCTCGTCACCCCAATCCCTCCTTGCCAACTCCGGCCATAAACCACGACAACCGGCACCTCCGCTGCCGCAGCGAGCCCGCTTGCCATGGTACAGCCTACATATGTAGCAGCTCTGCGCGAGCTCAAGGCTGCACCTGCTCCGGAAGACCAGCTGAAGCTACTGCGATTGTTGAAGAACGATATTGTTGGCCACGCCCAGCGTAAAGAGCTTGCTGTCAGACACGGCCTCCTCGATCCACTGGCACATGTCCTCCTCTCCACTACAAAGTCCAATGGCAAGAAGGCCACGACGGACCATGCTTTCATGGACAACTCGGTGGCTTTGACTCTGGATCATGACATCCGCATGCAGGCCACCCTCATAGTTGGTAGTCTGGCAAATGCCGGTCCTGCTTTCGTGTCGCCCATCCTAGCTAGTAACATTCTACCTCCCTTACTGCAACCCTTGCACTCTTCAAATCTTTCCCTCAAGATAGTTGTTGCAACTCTACGGACCCTCAACAATCTCGCATCTGCTTGGGCCGATCTGAATTTTGCCTCACCTGCCGCCACGGATACCTCTCTTGCCGACCAGATCCTGACCAAGCCTACCGTCCAAGGCCTCCTAGCCATCTTGCAAAACTACCGCCTCGCTTCTTCGTCATCGCTACAGCAGCAACAGCTCGCTCTCGTTGCTGACCTTGTCGCCAACTGCTGTGTCTCTGATGCTTTGAGAAATGTCATGGTCAGAGATGGCATTCTGGATGCGCTGGCTGATATTCTGGCCTCCTTTGCCACATACACTGCACAGTCGATTTCCAGCACTACCACGCCCTCAGTAGAAGCACGCTCTAGCATCACCAACGTCCTCAATGCCCTCTCCCAAATCGTACAAGGCTCCAATTACAGGACTCACAGGCTCATATATTCTCCTGAGCTGAGATCCATCTTCTCCACGCCCAAGGAGCAGACCTTTTATCAGGATCTGCAAGGCCCGAATTTCGACCAACACCGCCCTGCAACAGAAGCTGTCTCTGTCGACTCTCTTCTGCCAAAGGTCATGATTCAGAAGTCCGCATTTGCCTCTACATCCTTCCCGCCTCTTGCCTTGACTAATTCCCGTCTCTTGCCCGATTACTCTGCCATTGAATCACCCCCACCCTCGCCGCTTTGTCCCTGGCTCATACACCTCTCGCGATCACAATCTCTCGCCTCCTCTCGACTTGCCGCCTTGCGTCTCTTGGCTCTCGTCAGTAACTCGCTAGACGCCGATGCTGGTGGCTCCCGTCCCGAGCTTGTTCCTAGATTCAAGGAGAGAGAGCGACAGATTGCCTTGCTCGCAGTGCCAATCGCTGTAAAGTTGGTCAAAGATACCGCAAATGACGTATACGAACAGAGTTGTGACCAGGCCGAGGCCATGTCATTGAAGAGCATGGCTTGCGCTGTTCTGGCTCGACTGATCAAAAATAATGTAGAGCTGCAAAAGGCGGCTCACAATGCCGATGCTCACAAGTATGTAGCTCAAATTCTTCGGAGATCCTTTGATCCCATCGCTCTTGCGCGCCCCATGTGGTCCCCACAATCACAAGCTCCTGAGCTCCTGTCCGAAACATCGCCTTCTACCACACTAGGCGATGGCGGTCTGCCACGAGAAATCGTGCATGCGATGAAGTACCGGGCTGGAGCTCTCGAAGCTGTGGCGGCTATTTCTGAACGAGAGGATACGATTCGGAAAGATCTCATCGAGTCTGGTGTTGCCACATACATTATCGACTCTCTGACTCCGTTTCCAGAATCGACCTCGTCTCTGACTTCCACTTCGAGTGTCAAGGATGGAAACACCGTCGCAGTAATCCTCGCTGCATGCCATGCTGCTACTGCCATGTCACGATCAGTTGGCAATCTCCGCACCAGCCTTATCGATGCTGGCTTAGGAAAGCCTATATTCGCCCTCTTGACACATTCAAACAATGATGTACAGGTTGCCGCGACTGACGTCTCAATCAATCTCGTGCTTGACTTTAGCCCTATGCGAGAAGTAAGTTCGACTCGACATGTCGTTCTGAACTACCCTTTACTGACTTGATACAGGATCTTATAAAGGCAGGAGTGATCCGGATATTTTGTATGCACGCCAAAAGATCTAGCCCCAAGCTTCGACAGGCTTCACTATGGGGTCTCAAGCACTTGGTCTTGAATGCACCCCAAAACATCAAACATGCCTGCTTGGAAGAATTAGGTAGTGGATGGCTCATTCAAGCGATCAATGGCGAGCACACGGAAGCACAACCTAGCCATTCTCTGGGCCTAGGCTCACCTAATGCTCACGGAGAGCAAGTAGACCTTCTCAACTCCCCAGAGATGGATGTAGATAACCAAGTCGAGGAGAGTGACGACGAAGAAGGCGAGGTCACATATGATCAGAGTGGCACAGCCTACCAACCTAGCGGCATAAGGTCGACTCTTCAGACCACGAGCTACAAATCTCGTTTGCGCATGTTCCATGAACGAGAGTTCAACACCATTCTTCAAGCCAAACAAGATGACATACTCATCCAGGAGCAAGCTCTCGACTTTATCAGAAATCTCATCAACGGCGATGACAATATTCCCATGATCGACCATATCAACAACACCATCGGCGCCAATCGCATATTTGACATGCTTTACAACAAACTCAAGCCTGCCGTTGCTCCTGCTGCTCCAATGCATGGTTTCGGCTTTACTCAGCGCCAACAAGCCTCCATGGCAAGCCCCTCCATCAGTCCCTCATGGCAACCTCAGGAGCTTGTCCGCGCCGCTCTTGGAGTGATGATCCATCTGGCTGCCGGCTCATCCAAGCACCGCCAGCAACTCGTCGCACAGAAACCTCTCCTCACAGCATGGCTGCCACACTTTGGTCATCCTGACCGACAAGTTCGTGTGTCCTGCGTCTGGGGCGTCATCAATCTGACTTGGCCCGAAACCGCCAGCGATCGGGAGGATGCACGACGACGAGCCCTGGAGTTGAGAGAGATTGGTATCGAGGAGAGAGTCAGAGGACTTTCTACCGACCCTGATCTTGATGTTCGGGAGAGGGTGAAGACTGCTTCGAGACAGATTGATGAATTATTGGAGGGTAGACATCGATGATTGGTAGACCATGCATGAGATTACGCCTTTTTGGCTTCAACTTTTGACTTCAAGGAATAGGATGAGGACGGAAGCAACGCACACTTTTACGTTGTAACAATTACATTCAATCCGCTGTACATATAGAGATTGGGCCGTGGTTATCCTGTCATCTTATAGATCATGACATCACTGCCGCCGTCACCTTTATTACTTGCCTGTCTTGTCGTGTATGTTACTCGTGATTGTACAGCATATCTCACATGCCCTCTTTGCCAGAAATCTGTCGATTTTCGTATCCGCGTCCTATCGCTCACAGTGTCCTGAGCAACGCGATCCTGCCTCCAGCTTTTACAGTTTCCTACAATTTCACACACACTCATTAGCTTTTCGGTCCCTTTGCACATACACGAGAAAAGGGTGAGCAAAGAAATGGAAAAGAACATACCCCAGCTTTAACCAACACTTTCTCCACTTTGGCAGGTTTTTGATCTTCAGGAGCATTCACGTTGATCTCTAGCTTCATAGCCTCGAGAATGGCGATGGTAGTGCCGGGGGAGACATCTTGGCCTTCGGAGACGAGGACTTTCCAGACGTTGGCATCGACCGGGCTTTCCACTGTCGATATTGCCGGGTCTACGCAAATGTCAGCATTACTTTCCTCGAACTGGATCTTGGAGAACAAAGGGAACGTAAAAGGGGGGGGGAGCAAACAAACCAGCAAGCAGACTCTCGACCGTCCCCTCGTCAACCGTGTTCTTGGCCCTCTCCTCCCTCCACTTGGCCAGACTCTGCCGTTCCGCCTCGACCATCTCCTCCTGCGCCTTTCCTTGCGCCTTCCGTATCTCCCTCACCTCCTCCTTCGTCTCGGCTAATAACGCATTATGCGCCTCCATATCAAACTCCGCCGTCTCCCACTCCCACTGATACGTTCCCGCGCTGAACTGCGCCAGTTTCGCATTCAGCTCTGCCTCGCTGACTTCGTAGTAGGTGATTAGATCGAAATCCTGGAAGAGCCAGGGTCGCGAGGGGGAGAAGTGCGATTTGCTGCCTAGCATGTCGAAGCAGGGGATTGTGCGGCCCGTCATTTGGTAGCCGCCGGGGGAGTCGACCGGGTAGAGGGACATGCAGGAGCCGCCCCAGGATACGGTGCCTGCGGGGGTGAAGACGCGGGACGGGTTTTGTTTTGGGCAGGACTAGAGGGTGGGGCTTTTAGTACTGTGGATTGAGGAGGAGAGAAAGGTGGGGGAGAGGGGAGAAAGGAAGACGTACCATACGTTGTCGTGGGTCGACGGGGAGCGATACTGTGTTTCCGCAGAAAAAGCCAACGACGACCGCCATGAAGGTGCCGGTGAGATAGATGGACTTGAGGTGGTCTGGCGTGAAGGCGTTGTTGCGGGCGACGAAACTGAGGTTGTCGGGGAGGTAAGGCGCGTGTGGGCGTTGAGTCTCCATGTACCGCTTCGTCGCCTCTTCCTGCTCCTTGCTCTCGAAGGAGAGTGGGAGGCGGAAGCGACGACAAGGGACCTTTGTCTTGCTGAGGTCGCCAAGACGGGCTTCCAGGTCTTGCAGATGGGAGATTAATTTAGTTCGAGGCACCTTCAGGCCGTTGTAGAAGAGGGTTATGGAGGTGCAGCAACCGACTGTGTTTATGAGACCTGCTTTGAGCCAGTCTGGGGTGTCTGGACTGTAGAGAGCTTTTTCTAGGGCAGTGACACGGCAGCTGTGGATATTTTTGGTCAGTTATGAGTTGGTACCATATCAAGGCTATGCTTACCGATGGTTAAGGTCGAATTGCTCATTTCCATATTCGACAATGAGATAGTCGTCGCCACCCTGGTACATCAGTACGTGAACTTCGTCGAATTTCGAGATTTGCAACATACCTGACGATACCTCACCTGAGGTTGATTGCCTTGAGCGCTCCTCTCCCACAAGACAGACTTGCCAAAATCACCATCAGTTTCAAAGTTTGCATCGATCGGCTTGATCTTATCAAGCCCGGTCCTCGACTGGATGGCCTTCTCTACATCATCAAGAAACTTCTCGTTCTGCTCCCGCAGCTTGAGAGCGCTCTCAAGAGAGACCCTCTTGTACTTCAACGAGTCACCAGCTTTCACCTGGCCCAGCTTCCACCACTCGGCTTTGATAACAGTGGTGCTCGACACGAACCCACCAAAGTTTGGAGCATCGACAGGGAAAATGCAAGGATCGTCTCCGGTCCAATTCAGAGCTCCGAGTGGATATCCATACTCGACGAGGTTGCTAGGGTGAGCTCCTCCTTCTCCACCATCTTTGCGCGAAAACTTTGGAACTGGTCCAACAAGACGGATGCCGCTGCGGCTCGCATTGTGGGAGATCTTCCACTCAGTATCGTAAATCATCTCGATGTCCTCGGGGAGGAAGTAGCCCTCGTCGTGTGGCCCAACCATTGCAAGAATCTGCCATGAGTTTGTGTAGCGTGGTCTGAGTGCTTCTGGAAGAGTAACGGTCTCGGCGAGTTCGGCCGGTATGTCGTTTGTTATTGTCAGCAAGTCTCCCGGTGCGAGTTGTCGGCCTTGATATCCCCCCATTGCTACCAGTGGGGATGTACTCTTGGAGCCAAAGTAGGAGGCGACGGTCGGTAGGCCGCCGTAGATGGCGAGATAGGATCTACAACCTGCGCCTGTGGTCTTCCCGATCTTCAACCGCTGGCCTGCCTTGATCATCACGCGAGTCCACATGGGAAACTCCTGGCCGTCGAGTGATGCTTCCATCGCAGCACCTGTGAGTGCCACTCCCGCAGGCTTGATGAATCGCAGATCTGGACCACTCAGGGTGATCTCGAGGCCTTCAGTGCTGAACGGATGTAAGTATAAGACGACATCAAGACATAACAACATGAACTACATTACTTACGTTCGAGGATTGCCAACAAGCATATTCGCAAGAGAAAACGCAATCGGATCCATGGGTCCAGCTTGTGGTATACCTTTACCAACCGATGGTCTGCCTGGAAGATCTTGCACCAAAGTGTAGGCACCAGGAGAAACAACATCGATAGCAGCTGGCTGAAACTCAAAGCTGCCCAAAAAACTCGTCAAGGTGTGGCCAGATTGAAACTCTTTGTTGTCAATAATGGTTGAGAGGAACTCCATGTTGGTTGGCGGGCCACAGATCCTCGACCCCGACAAAGCCGACTGCATCGTCTTTATTGCTTCCTGTCTCGTGCTGCCGTGGCTCATGAGTTTCGCGATAAGGGGATCATAGTTTGGAGTAACCGTGGATCCAGTATACACCCAAGTGTCAATACGGGTATTCTTGATATCTGCCCATTCCACCGCTTGTAGCAGACCAGGCGAAGGAGCATAGTCTCGTAGTGGGTTCTCGGCGTACACTCGAACTTCAATAGCAGAACCACTTGGCGAAGTAGGTTGCAGCGACTTGAGATATTCTGCATCTAGTCCTGGCTTATCCGCCAGCTCAGCATCAGCTTGCTGCAGCATGAGCTTTACGAGGTCGACATTGTAACACAGCTCCGTGATGCCATGTTCGACCTGCAATCTGGTGTTCATCTCCAAGAAGAAATAGTCGCCCGTCTCGTCGTCGACTAGATATTCAATCGTGCCCGCGGATCCGTACTTGACAGATTCTGCAAGGCCGGTGGCGGCAGACACAAGCTTCTCTCGCATACCAGGATGCTTCTCGACGAAAGGACTAGGACACTCTTCAATGACCTTCTGGTGTCGCCGTTGAATCGAGCACTCTCGCTCTCCAAAGTGTATTGCAGTGCCATGGCCATTGCCGAAGACTTGCACCTCAATGTGGTGACTGGAAGGGTAATACTTCTCAATGAACAATCCCGAGTTCTTGAACAATGACTGTCCCCGAGACTGCACCATCTTGAAGCCCTCCGTGACTTCCGCCACCGTCTTGCACGTCACAAGTCCCATGCCGCCTCCACCACCAGTCGCCTTGAGCATGACCGGAAACCCGGTTTCCTCTGCAGCTTTGACCGCGTCTTCGGCGCTATCGACTAGGCCTTTGGTGCCTGGTACAATAGGCACGCCTGCCTTCTCGGCTAGTCCTCGAGCCACATGCTTGACACCAAATGCCTCAATAGCTTCCGGACTAGGCCCACACCACGCGATCCCTGCTGCCTTTACATTGCGAGCAAAATCTGCGTTTTCGGACAAGAAGCCATAGCCAGGTATGATGGCATCGACATGTTTTTGCTTGGCGATATTTATAATGTTCTCGCCATCAGTATAGACAGTGGAATTGCTTCCTTCGAGAAGCACGGCTTCATCCGCGGCGGATACATGGCTCGAGGCTGCGTCAGCCTGTGAGTAGATTGAGATTGTCTTGATTCCCAATGTCTTTGCTGTCTTGATTATGCGCACCTACGACTATGGTATCAGCTAAACAGTGTGGGGGTAAAGGTGGGGTATACTGATTTGCCAAGAAACACATACAGCTATCTCGCCTCTGTTTGCAATCAACAAGGTCTTCAAGTTTTCCATTGTATGTTAAGTTAGATAGCAAGTATATGGCACTGGTCTCGTTCCCGGTTGATGGGACGATAGGCTGTAGATATATCTCATCTTCCTTTTCCTGATACCTTGCACGACTCGTGCTAGGCCCGCCGTCGGCCGGCTCGTAGCTTGTACTTGCCCCTCCCCTCCGCCGATCCGCCAGTGATAAGCAGAGCGATAGGCCACTATGACCCATGTTGAGGTTGCCATTAGTAGTCTATTGTGAAAGACGTGGATAAATAGTGTCCTTTGTCAATTCTCTCAATCTCCCCTACCAGCTCCTGGCAGTATCGCACCTATCCGCCTGACTGCAAACATGGCACCAATCTCGCAGAAAGTACACATCAATGTTGACCTGGGAGAAGGCTACGGCAACTTCAAATGTGGCCCAGACGACGAGTTGATCCCGTTGATTGACCATGCAAACGTGAGTCGCCAATGGCCACGCCCTGTGTAGAGACACGCTGCTAACAACGATCAGATTGCGTGCGGTAAGCTGCTTTTTTCCCAGAGGCCTACCCTGTCCTCCACTAAGCAACCTCTAGGTTTCCATGCCGGCGACCCGTTGATCATGCAAAACACAGTACGAACATGTGAGGTCTCCCTATCCATCAATACCGCTCGTAGTAAATGCTTACAACCTCCAAAAGGCAAGAAGCACAATATAGCCATTGGAGCCCACCCTGGTCTCCCGGACATCCAAGGATTCGGACGACGAGAGATGAAGCTCGCCCCTGAAGAACTCGCCGCACTAGTGACCTACCAAGTCGGTGCCCTCAAAGGTTTCCTAGACGCAGAAGGCGTTCCTTTGCATCATGTTAAGCCCCATGGCGTGCTATACGGTATGCCTTACTCCCTACCACCTACCTACCTGCCGAATCAGAGAGAGTCAGAATTGGACAGACTGATGCCTCTTGGGTCGTAGGCATGATGTACCGCGACAAAGAAGTCTGCCGCGCAGTCTACGCCGGCGTCCCAAAGGGGACCCCAGTCTTCGGCCTAGCAGGCACCTACCACGAGGAAGTAGCCAAAGAAATGGGGTTGCCCTTTGTAGCCGAGCTGTACGGGGACGTCAAGTATAACAAAGACATGACACTTGTCATTGACCGCAAGAAGAAGTACGTATCACAAGAAGATGACTCCACATAAGAGGAAGCGAGAGGGGGGAGAGCGAAAATCGCTAACTACGAGTAACATAGGGCGTGGACACCAGAGGAGACAAAGCAGCATATTCGCACGCAATTGGAGAATTCGTCCGTGATTGCTGTGACGGGTGAGGAGGTCAAATTGCCGATTGGTGAGCATGAGGTTTCATTGTGTTGTCACTCTGATTCGCCCGGTGCGGTGGAGATTGTAACCGCAGCGAGAAAGATGATTGATGAGTTCAATGCAAAGCACCACTCTTGAGGTGGTCTGTCAGTGAAGGAAGATGAAGTTTCAGAGCACAACGCTCTAGGATATGCTGCAGCTCTGACGTTACAAGGTTTCCGTGCTACAAACATAAGATGCTCATTTCGTCCTGTATACAACTCGTGATGAAACTGGTTTATATGAAATGGACGTAATGCCACATTAGCAGATACTGATAGGATGGCATCCCAGCCAACTCTCTCACAGGATGCCATCCTCGTCCTTTTTTCAGCATGGATGACATTCAGATGTCAATTTTTTCACATGGATGCTATCCAAACGAAAATTTCGACATGAATGCAAACCACGCCGTTTTCTGACAGGATGCCATCCATCTATGTTGCACAAGACAAGAAGCATGAAGCCCAATTGTTATCAAGAGATTATGTCATTAGACTATTCTGCACAAAGATTCTAATGCGGATGAATGCCCAAAATCCAGTCCATCCGTTGCGAACACCTAAGCCCGAGCCTCGAGGCAAAGTGCACGCTATCGCATCAGTACGACCCCTCGCATGCTCCACCTGTCCCTTTAATACGTCACTTTCTTTTGACTAGGATCAAGCACATTCTGGTACTCTTCGATATCTTTGATCACGGCGTTGAAAGCAGCCGATACGGCAGTTGCGGCGTGGTTGCGATTGGCATCGCTCTTTGTATGCCAGATTGCGTCCATGAGCGTGGACATGACTTGTTCCAGCTGCTCGACACTTAACCCACTTGACTCGGTGACCAAGTCTGAGTGCAGTTTTCGGAGCGTCGTGGGGTCGACGGGGATGACGGGGACATGATCGTCGGTGCGTTGGTCATCGGCAGGGTCGTTGAGTAGGGCGTGCACTGAAGAAGGGTGGCGGTTGGGTTGTGGAGGTCCCATCCTCTGGGGAGAGTATTGTGATGCCTGTGAGCCGGCGTACTCTGGCTGTGTATCTGGCAACTGGCTACCACCACCGGGGACGAATGCACTAAAGTCTGGGATATCACCACTGCGAGCTCCATTCGACTCGTGTGATCCATGCGAGCCATGAGAGCCCTGCTGCTGGGCCGAGTATGGCCCACTATGACGATTACTCTGGTCGCTAGTCCTCTGGCCGGATGTAGTGGTGGATGCACTATTGTAGTAGTCCTTGATATCAGTACCAGGACGGATTTGTGTGATTGCGCTTGTTTGTGTATGAGTTTGGGTGCGCTGGGTGTTAGGACCGCTTGGCGTGGTCATGTGTGGAAAACCTCCCTGCAAGTTCGTTATCTGGAAGATGTCTTGGCTATTAGACATTTCGGTATCCTCCTGATCTCTTCCAGGAATAAGAGAACCATTGCTTCGAGAGTGACTTCCATCGTTTAGGCTTGTGCCGGTGCCATTGGAAACAGAGCCATGGTTTGATCTAGCAGGCGTGAACGGAGGTAGGTTTCTTTGACCAGGAACGTCTTCGCCCAGGTGTACGGGTCCGCTAGATTGGTCCCCAGTGCTATTGCTGACGTGCGGGGGAACGTTGGGCATGAGGATTGGCACATCGTGACCATCTTGCCTGGCCTTTTCATTCTTTTCCAAGATCTCTCTCTCGCGAGCTTGCTCACGATTCGAGACAGCTTCACACTCGGCAATGAGAGCTGGCTGCGACGTTTCCAGACTGATCATGTCCACCTCGACGTTGGCAACCATCTCGTTAGCTTTCAGAGTTCGCTCGGAATCACCACTGGTCCGAGCATCTTTAGCGAGGCGTTTGATGTCAGCAAGGAAATCCTTTGGCCTCTTGTAGTATCCATTGGACAGTCTGTTCTCGATTGTCACAATTTCGAGATTGTAATAGAATTTGCCGGTCGCCGTCTCGCGAAGGCCAGTAACGCCCTTGTCGTCTTTGTCCAATGCATATGGACGCTCGGAGAGATGCTGTGCCTGCTCGTGGCTCAGATCTGTAGTGAGCAGGTTTTCATCCTGTTCCTCATACAAATAGGCAATAACGCTGTCGTCGATGATGGGTGTTCTGAACTTCCTGTACTTCAGCTTGATTTGGTCCATGACTTGCTGAATGTGCAGTTTGAGCATGTTGAGGGTGTGACGGTCGCGCTTCTTTTGAGCCTTGATCTCGGCTTTTGTTGGGCCTGCCTTTGGCTGCTCCATGTCAGGAGCCTCTGGTAGCTCCTCCAGCACTCTCTTCTTTCTGTTTGATGGGTCAGGAAATTCTCGGGGCGACTGTTCAACATAACGCATCAATGGTGTAAAATATTCTCGTCTTGCAAGCTCGTTCGGCCGGTCCAATCGATAACAATTTTTGCTGGAATATCCAAAGAGGTCTCTCATCATGTTCGGATCGGGTTTCTCCTCTTCAGACGAGAGCTCTAGCACACCGAGAAGTAGAACGGGGTCGGTGGGGTTGAGGCTTCGTAGTAGACCAGTAAAGGTCCGGACTGCTGAATCACTGAGAGTGCTGTACCATGTCTCAACGTCCGGTATGTAGATGACGCTTGGTTTGTGTCGTTTGACCTCTTCAAAGAGTTGCACGATAGCTGCTTCGGGAGACTGGTCTTGTGTCAATGTAAGCCTCGGACACAGGTCTGACCAAAACTTACTCTTGTAGAGTCCTTCAGCAAGGTGGGCAGATCGAAGTTGGAGACGTGAAGTCCTTCGAACTTGCTGAGGAGAGCTGCACTAATGTATTGCTGGCCCATACCTTGAAGTCCACGAATGAGCAGCCTGGGACGGAAGATTCTTGCCATTTCGAATTCTGTATCACGTGTTAGTTCAACTCAGAATGATCCTGTGATTAACTAGAAGACATACCCCGTGCCATGTTCTCTTTCTCAAAACCACGCTCGTCTTCCCTATCATCGTACATTGCTTCCTCAAGCGCAGTGGCACGCTTCTTGGTCGGTATAATCTCATCCAGAAGCTTCGAGACCTTAGAGAGTGACTCTCGTAATAGAGGCTCAATGCTCTTGTTTAGGGGTGCCGCTCCAGATGCTGCAGAACGCTCGGAAGAAGGAACAATCTTGTTGACAGAGATCATGAAATCCTTGGCCAATACTTTGATCTTCGTAGGATCAATGAGAAGTTTCTTTGTGCTCTTGTAGATCTGTGGAAATGTGCCTTGCACAGCATTCAGCGCGGCTTCTGTGCAAAGAGCACGAAGGTCGGCACCGCCATAGCCCTTAGTCAGGCCGGCTAATTGATCCTTGAAAGCGGGTTGCAGAGGGGGGTCCCAGCCTTTTGTATGAATGTCAATGATCGATCGTCGAGCAGGCTCGCTTGGGAGAGGGAAATAGAATTCACGATCGAATCGACCCGGGCGGCGTAGTGCAGGATCGACAGAATCAGGTCGATTGGTTGCTCCAATCACCACGACCTGACCACGACCATCCATGCCATCCATGAGAGCGAGCAGAGTAGCTACAATCGATGCATGGATTTGTTCCTGCTTACTTGACCGGACGGGCGCAAGACCATCAATCTCATCAAAGAAAATGATACTAGGCTGATTTTTCCTGGCTTCCTCAAAGAGGAGCCTCAGCTGTCTTTCTGCTTCACCGACCCATTTGCTGAGGGCATCAGCGCCTTTACGCATGTAGAAGGTGACTTTCTTGCCCTGCGAACTAACGCTGGAGGCGAGTGCTCGAGCAAGGAGAGTTTTACCAGTTCCGGGTGGTCCATGGAAGAGCACTCCGCGTGGAGGTGTGATCTTGAATTGCTGAAACACTTCGGGGTAAAGCAAAGGTAAAGCGACCATCTCTTTAAGGCGATCAATGTGGTCGTCAAGACCACCAACACCTTCAAAACTAACATTCGGATCGACACCAAGGGGATCAGCATCGGCGAGGGCTTTCTTGTCCTTGACCTTGCCAAAGTTTGAGGGACCGCCCTGGGTGGGATCGGCATTGTGAGTCTGAGGGAACATTGGCGCTGCAGCAGTGGTAGGCGTCATGCCTACAGCACCTCCAACCTTAGGCATTTGGGCAACAAGATCATCATCACTACTATCAGATTCGGCGCCGCCCGCGGCACCGGTACCTTCAGGACCGCCGAACACAGGAGCAGGACCGCCTGCGCCGCCAAAAGGACCAAGAGTGGAAAACAGACTCCTCCAAGGTGCGGCTCCGCCTCGTCGATTCCTTTGCGATGCGGGAGCAATGGGAGCGTCTTCCTGGTCTTGCAGCGCTTGTGCCAGCTCTGGACGGATTATCCGATAATCGGGTCGATTGCTGCGGTTGCGCAAAGAAGTTGGTTCGAATGTGATTCCTTCGGGTGCTCGTTGACCTCTACGAGGACGCTTGTTGCGACGGCGATCTTCCTCGAGATCAGCAGCCTCATCGGCAATTTCATCGATATCGAGTTCGCTCCCAGCATCGTCAGAGTGCTGACTGCGTTGGGAGCCTCGGCCACGCTTGCCAGCCAGACGTCCAGAACGCCTACCTCCACCACTGCTTGAATCGTTGTCACTCTTCCGCGTTCTTCCGTGAGAGTGTTGCAACTCGTCCGAGCTCGAGACGTGCTCGTCGGCCGACTTCTCATCAGCTTCGGGCTCAAAGTCGCTGCTTTGGTCAGCGCCGGCCTTGCGGGTTCGCAGGGACCTCCGCGCCTCAGTAGGAGGGGCAGGTGGGCTTTCGGGCTTTACGCGAGATCTCAACGTTCTTCCTCCTCTACTCTTGACAGGCTCGTCATCCTCATCGTCTTCATCTTCATCCTCTGCATTGTTGCCATCACCTTCATCTTGGCTCATGGGTACGACCTCGTCCTCGGCCTCATCACCTGATCCGATGTCAGGCTTGAAAGGTGACCCACCATCACTGCCTTCAACCTGGTCTTCATTGGCGGTCGCGGCATACTCTCCGAGACCTGGCAGAACATCATCAGGGCCAACATCATCATTGTAGTCCTGCGACGCAGGGATTTCCTGTGATATCTCCTGTGAAACCTCCATGATTGCGCTGGGTATAGAACTCAATCCCTTGCCGCCTCGGGTTGCGCGTGCCTGTGGTTTGAGTTGTGGGTCTGGGGTGGAGGTGCCTCTGCGCGTCACTTGGGTATGCTGACCAGAGTTGGACAAGGCGACAAGTTCCTCGTCTTCGTCGTGGGAGATGCGACTGCTCTTTCTTGTTGGAATAGCCGGATGCGCTGGTGTTGCGCTTCTAGTGCGCCGGGTCCTTGCTGATCGCTGGTTCGTCGCGGGCTCCATATGACGTTCCGAAGTCGGAAGGACTCGAGAGGAGAGATGTTGCAATACCTCAGATGGAAGCTTCAATGTCACAACCAAGGAAGGTCGCGGTGCTGTGCTTTCTCGTTTGACGCGTGATGGAGACGGTTCAGAATCGGACACCTCTTCAATATCGTCTTCACTCGGTTCGACGTAATCGATCTTGCTTGTTGCGGCTTTGCGTTGCCTCCGGCCGGTGGTCGGGTTGATGCGCGGCTTCTCTTCCTCTTCGCTATCCGCACCAAATGACTCGTCCTCACTGATATCTTCGCTGTCGTTCTCGATGACGCCGTCTGAACTGCCGTAGCTCCCTCTTCTACCGTTGGTTTGCTTCCGAGATGGAGGTTTCGAAGAGCGGCCCTTTGTCTTCTTGCGCGCTCGCTGTGAGGATGTGACTTCTCGGATGTCAAAGTCGCCGTCCTCGGAGTCACTTTTGTTTGGATCGAAGTCTTCGAATTTACGTTTTCCTCTATACGCCATAGCGCGTAGTATCAATTGTGAAGAGCAAGACAAACTCCTCCAGGTCGGGCGATGAAGGGCCGGATCAAGTAGTGGATGTGGTCATATGCGGATGCGTCTAAAAGGATGCGTTCAAAACAAATGCGTTGTCGCGTGGCAAGGTTTCGCTGTAAACACAGCGCGTAAGATACAAGAATCTTGTCTCGCTAGCCAAATCAAAAGTTGATATGATGACAGCACAAATGGATAATCAGCAAGCCATGCAGAGTACGGCGCAAAAGGAGAGATGGGAATGGTGAATGGTCGGGTCGGAGAGAGTTGAGCGAGCTTCAGCGGGTGGGTCTTGGCTTGGCGTTTTATGCCGCTAGTGTAATTAGAGTCTCAGCCCCAGACGGATATCAACACTCGCTTTTCCCGCTCGATTCAATCACCATCAACTCCATTATCTTTGAATCGATTGATTCACCCACCATCCATCATAATCTGTCTTAAAAAGCCCTATAGCAGCTAGGCAAATGCTCCGAGATAGCTCTGATACACTTTCCATATTCCTAGAAGGTCTACATCGGCCTGTATAGCAACTCATGCATCTTCAGGAACCATTTACCATCCTGCTATCCAAACTCGCTGCCGCCGATCTCCCCGCGTTTGCCATGTGCTGGGAGTAGTTTATTTCGACCTCTATCGTTCATCACTCGGAGCCAGCGCACGTGACCCAAGCTTGCTGTTCTGATGGTCTTCCAATTCCACCTATATTAGAGGCAGTCCAATATACATCAAGAGATCGCTTCTCGCATCTGAACGCTCTCTATCTTCTTCCTTCCAATAACGAAACGAGTGCGCCCTGCCGCGGCCATGATGGTAGGGATGAGCAGGTGCTCAGCGATGAGATTGAACTTAGACATATGTATTACACTCTCCACGAAAGAATAGTCAATGGTGAAAATTGGAGTAATGCTGTTCATTCAAGGTCTATTCGCTTTTGTAATTGTGTTCTCGAGTCAGCGAGGTAGATGCTGGACCCGAGTTGACTGTTTCAGGGGACCAAAGAGCGGCCCGGGGTTGCGGATCTTGGCACTTGTCTCACGCTCATTGCATGTGCACCGAACAAAAGCATACACAATACCGAGGTAGTAGTCAGAATGATACTTGTACATCTCATCGTCTGCTTTGCAGCTTCTTCAGTCTATCATACCATACTGCTCAACTAACCTCGAATAAGAAACGCCTGATGCACCAACAAATTCCTGTAACGCTTATGCATCCCAAAATACACATATGGACCCGACCGCTTTTCCTTCCCACTGGTGTACAGCCTTAAGACTCTACCCATCTAGTACGAAGCAAACATAGAACTTGATTAGACCTTGATGGCTTACTTTCCGAAGCCTGGGACTCCTGACCAGCTCTGGCCCTCTGGCAGCTTTGGCTTGCCAAATCCAATGTCAAGGTCAAGGATGATCTTGAGAGCATTGCGGCTCCTCAGGTATGGAAGTGGTGCTTGTGCAGATTGAAGCCCGGTTGCTGGCTCGGTGCTTCCTCGTGGGCCAACTTCATCAGACTCACCAGGGAGGGGGAGAAGGCCTTGAAGGAGCTCATAACCTGCCAGTGTGAAGCCGAATTGTGGAGAGGAACGCATGATACGAGCTGGACCACCCTTGAAGAATGCTTTGAAGCCCTCTTCTTTCAACACGGTCTTAGCGCAGTGTCTGAGGGAAGTGTACTGAGTGTCGCCCTTGCGTGCCTCGACTTGGAGGCGGGTTTTGATGACATCGCAAGGCGTTGTCAGGTAAGCGGCTGGCATACCAGCAATGGCACCTGCGGTGAGAAGCTGGAGAATGCCTGTTCGATAATCGTTAGTGGGAACAGATACCAGATGAGTGAAAGAGCAATGTGACTAACCGAGCTTCTTAGTAGGACTCTCCCCAAAGTAATCTCTCTTCAGGTGGTTGTAGGTGGGAAAGTAAATTGCGGAGAAAGGAACATCTCTGAGCAGACAGGCGCTTGCTCCCTTGTAGAGACCAACAAGACCAAGGTTCCGGACGATCCACATGGCACTCCTCTTCTCGACCTGCTTCTGAGACTTTGCTACCTCGCCCTGCACCTGCAAGCGAATCTTGACAATCTCCAGCGGGTTGGTGAAGATGACCTGGCAAGCACCAGCAGAAGCACCGGCCAAGATCTCATAAGGCCACCAGATGGCACCAGTTTTGGCATCGGAGAACTTTCCACGAACAAGATCATTGACTGTCAGCTTGATGGCCTTTTCCGGAGCCACACCGACCAATTGCGGCAGCACTCCAGAGTACAGTCCCCTAAACCCTTCGTTTGCCATGACCTTCCTGAAGCAGTCGATGGAGTTCTTGTATAGCAGCTGACCAACTCTGGCACTTCGTTGGTTCTGCATGCGAGTCTTGACAAGATCGATAGGATAGACCATGAAAGCACCAAACGCACCAGCAATAGAACCCAGGGCGAAATGGTGGGCACTCACCAGAATATCGTGAAGGAAGGACTTGGACTTGGCGACAGCTTTTGCAGCAACATCAGAGGCAGCACCCGTTGCGATGTGAGCATGAGAGGATATCCATGAGGCGTCCAGAACTCGCGCAAAGTCTGAAATAGCAAGACGGCCAGAGGGCTGGTCTAGGCTGGCGAAGTGGAAGAGAATGTCAGCCTCCATTGGGGTGAAGAGGGAGAAGCGGGTGATGCGAGCAGCCTCGTTAAGGAAGTCGGTGCGAGTAATCTTGCCGTCGCTGGACTTTTCGACAGCACTGCGAATGACGAGTTCGACTAGATCCATTTCGCGAATGACGTTCTGGAAAGCGCGCACGTTTGCGTATGAGATCTTGCTACCGGGAGAGATGTTGCACAGTGTAGTGAGATTGGCGAGGAGGTGGTCAGACAGCTTGTGGCCCGAGGTCTCGCGAATGATGCGCTCAAAGTCGTCTGGTTCAATATAGCCGTCGCCGTTCTTGTCGAGACGGTGGAATGCCTGCCTGATGCGCTCGCCTTGAAGGCCTCTAAGCATCTGGGCAAACTGAGGGTATGTCATGCTGTGTCTGTTCTTCCGATCACCAATGTAGAGCGATGCCCAGTTGGAGTCCCAATCGAAAGGAATGGTGTCTGGGTTACGATTGCGAGCGTAAGTGTCCTTGAAAGACTTGAAGTCGACGAGACCGGTCTTCGGGTCGGCGAAGAGGCGGAAGGCAATTTCATATTCTGCGTCCGGCTTGGCCAACAGGTTGTTGAAGCTGCTCCAGTCCGACAGGCTGACGCGACCAGTCCTTGAGCGATCGGCGACATTGAAGAGGATGGCATATTGCGAGCGCTTGATCTTGTGCTGTATGTGTGATTGGGTGATTAGTGAAGTGGTCTAGAAGATATGCGATACGAGGAGTCAAGGTAGGCAAGCATACGTAGTCTTCAGTTTCTGGGGCAATTGCTTCAATGAATTGTTCCTCGTTCATGTAATAATCGCCAGACTCGGGGTCTCGAGCGGCATGCTGCATGAAATCGACACGGGTCTGGTGGGAGAGTTGAGGCTCCTCTTCAGAGCCCAAGAGGGCCTCCTTGACAGTCTCTTTGACAGCGACGGTGGTCATTGTGCTTGGTGGTCAATGACAGGGGAGGTGTCGGAGGGGATTCGGTGTGTCCTAGTGGCCACTGCAACAGTGGGTACGAGCGTGTGTGGGTGTGACTGATGCGAGTGGAGATAGGATGCGAAGTCGGCTCGAGGAAGTCCGGGGGTTATGAAAGTGCACGGTTGTCCAGGTGGAAAGCAAGGTCTAGTTGCTATATACCATGGGCATATGACGACAAGGATGACAGAAAACTAGGCCAGAGACTCAGACAAGCTACTATGAAAAAGAAGACAGAATCGGGCTGCCCGTGGGAGAATTGTTGTCGAATAAAAGACTTAAACTTTGACACCAACACAGCAGAGGCACAGGTTGAGCAACTTTTTTCGTGTTAGAGCCTCACAGCTCCCATCCTGCGTGATGCCGTGGTACAGTATTCAACCGGCTTGGCAACACGGTTACGCCTATTGGCCTCTTCTCCCATCACCTTCAAAGGCCGACACCGCACCAACGACACGCTTATCGGCAATCATCCTTGACCGCCTTGTATGTCAAGTGGCAGAATCAACGACGTCAGTCCAGCTAGCTCACTCATACCAACTAGAGCGTTTATAGTAGTGCATGTTCATCGATAGTGACATTTGTTTCGAGCACACTACACTTTCACTCTCCAGTATTGACTCGGTTCCCTGACAACGCTGCAATTACTGCTTTAGCACCTGCACATCCTGGCAACACTCGAATCAAGCACGAAACAATCATCATGGCGGGCTCAGTAGAGCAGAGTCCTTACTTTGTCGACCGCAGAGCAAAGGGCCTTCCTGTTCCAGGTACATCTTTTCTTTTCTGTCTCCTATATCTTTGAACACTGCACACCGTTGAGCACATTCCCCTAACATCACCACAGACGCACCCAAGTTTGATCTTGAAAGCTATGCCGTCAATTACGACAACCACACCCGCATCCTTCGCCTCCGACACATTGCCCAGCTATGCCCCGCTCTTGCTCTTGATGCCTTACATCTTGCCATTCCCGCTGCAAAGAATGGCAGGGACCCTTCATTATACCTCAGCCTCGCCACCTTGATGCGTCACATTGACCCCACAGACCCCATGGCCAACCCTGACTTGGACTGGGTGGAGAAGGCTACCAAGATGAATGATCAGGAGACGGATCGCCTTGAGCAGGAATTACGTGGTTACAAGAACAATCTCATCAAAGAGAGCATCAGGGTATGTCATCTGCCTGCCACTTCAATCCAACCTCGCGCCTTGACTGACCCATGCTCGCAGATGGGTCAAGAAGATCTCGGAACTCACTACCTCAATTCCGCCAATTTGGATGCTTCTGCAAAAGCCTACCAGAAGATGCGCGAGTTCTGCACCACCCCCAAGCACGTCGCCGAAATGACGACCAAACTCATATACATCAACATCCTCACCCCACAGTGGTTGCACGCCTTGTCCAGCTGTCAGAAGTTGCGTGCTCTTTCACTCAAGCCAGAGGATAAGGCTCGTTTTGATCCAGTGGCTACAGCTTCATCAGCTCTGGCCAGCCTAGGTCAGAACAACTACCGGGCTGCAGCCGCCACCTTTCTGGCTGTGGATCCGTCCTACGTGTCTCTCGGGCCCGTAGCCGGTATTGACTTTGCATCTTCTCTTATGACTGGAAACGACATTGCCGTTTATGGCGGTCTCTGCGCCCTTGCATCCATGCATCGCCAGGAGTTGCAGTCTCTAGTTCTCGACAATGCCGACTTTCGCAACTTTCTCGAACTAGAACCTCACATTCGTCGCGCCATTTCACTCTTCTGCGGCGCCAAGTACACACAGTGCCTGGCAATCCTGGAGTCTTACAGAAATGACTACCTACTGGATCTATTTCTGAGTCCCCACGTCAATAATCTGTATCAGATGATCAGAAGCAAGAGCATTGTCCAATACTTTATCCCCTTTTCCTCTGTCACATTGTCTGCTCTCGAAGCCGCTTTTCCCCGTCCAGGCGCCACCACCGCTTCCGTACACTTGATGGAGGAAGAATTGGTCGACATGATCCACCGTGGCATTCTCGACGCCCGCATTGATACTGTCAATCAGCTTCTTGAGTCCCCTCCCCGTCAATCTCGGGAAGATGCCCACCGTGGCGTCATGGACACTGCGGACGATATCGAACACCAATTACGCCTGAAGCTGCACAAAATCAACATGACTCAAGCTGGTCTCGAGATCCAGGCTCCAAAGACGGGCAAAGGAAAGGGAAACAACGCGTGGGGTCAATCCGGCTTCGTACCAACCACTGCATAGGATGTCTTGGAAAGTCACGCGCGGTTTCCATGAGAATAAAACCATGCCTTTATGCTCGATCATGTCTTCTCGGGATTGCATAGCTGCGGCGTTTACACTTTGTTTTTGCTTTTCATACATGGGCGTAAAGGACATTTTAGGGAACACAGCATCACTCTGCCTGGAAATGGCCCAATGTATTACATGGAAGAGACCAAACCCACATACTTTTCCAAAATTATCAAAGATTTCACATACTGTAGCCACTACACCAAACAGAAGATTTTCCCAACGCACAAAGGTGCTAGAAGTAGATCGATAGTATGACTTGTGCTCTTGCCTTGCATATACTGCACAACGCCACTAAGTGACCTCGAACACCATTTTCATGCTCTAAACAGAAGAAAGCAGAAGAAGAACGTTCTCAGCTTTGCAGCTTAGTGCTGTGATCCCGTGTTGCAATGATGCAGATCTGAAGGGCAAAGTACACTACCAAATCCATCCACGCTGACAAGACTATTCGATACGAATGAGGATATTATTCTGTCTAGTTTGTGGAATATGCTAGTATACTTGGTACCTGACAATAGCACAATAGCATAAAGGTTCAATCGTGTAGCCCTGATCGGATAATAGTGGGGGGGGGGGCTACCCTGTCCCCCGGCCTCATCCACGAATGTTCTCTTTCTCCAGATCTGCGCACGTCAAGCAGTTCAGTATGGACGACGTTTCATCAACGGTCGGTCCTGCGGGTTTACTTACGTCGAGCTGTGGCTTTGTCGGCTTGTCTACGTGGCTTTTGCGAGGTGTGAGTATGGTTCTGAACTGCTTCATACATTTGCGGTCTCAGTGGTGGGTGATCTGGGGAGTACCGTGGGCGGGACTGGCGAGCACGTGTGAATACAATCGTTTTTTTTTGCTACAGTTGAACACATTGCAATCGAAACCGCCTGGATACACATTGCAACTCGTGCAGTTGAACATCTTAAGCGAAGCAAGCATAAAAGATATACAGTACATTCACTAAAGTGCGCCCTGCCCCACCAGCCTACTTGTACCTTGTTTCCACCAGCCAGATTGAAAAAGAGTTCCTCCATGGTATATCCTTGTTTTTAGTCAATGTTCCCCCTCCCCGACCCCTCACTCGTTGATATTGTTGAACTCCTCCGAGGAGAATCACCGACGATCAAGCTCTCATCTAGACTGCCAGAAAGACTAGTAGACGAGTGATTCAATTACGTGTTCTCCACACACACACACACATACATATACCCCACGCAAATCTACTCTGTTACAATAAACAGGGTAGTATGGCGTGATCGCGTATGCTGGAAACAGCTTACAACTTCTTGGCCGCGATTGATCGGCGGGCCCTGATGGTCATGCCATACAGAGCATCCTTGAAGGCGAACAAAAAGGCCGCAGTGATGACACTTTGGGTAACCTTTGGTCCGATACCTATGATGCAAAAAAAAGTCAGCGTCTTCGTGCCTTTTGTTCGTGATAGAATGGATGTGAATTAGAGAGAAACAAAATTGTAGGATAGAAACTCACCTCCGTAAAGTCCGCCCCAGCCTTCCTCACGGAGGATGCGGGAGAAACTGCTCATCATGCCCTCCTTGGAACCCTCGCCACTGGCAACGTGAGCTCGGCTCTTGACAGTAATGTAAGGGTATGTGATGCTAGTAGCCAAGAGCTTTCCGACGGCGCCGAGGTAGAAGCTGTCGGTGGGAGTGACTCTTCGACGCTTCTCCAGTGTGTTCTTGAGTTGCTCGAAGATGGTGTACTGAAGAATAGGGTTAATGACCAGCACGAGAGCTGGGAGGACACCGGCAAACAATCTGGTTGGGCCCTCATCCTTGATGATTGAGAGAAGTGTAGCAAGAGTGCTAGGAGCTTTCTTCTTCTTTTGGGGCTCGCCGCCGGGAAGAACAGACTCGTCGCTCTCGGACTTTCTCGCTGTCATGCGGGTATTGACGACCCAGATGGGGTTGGTCATGAGGACCGTGGCGATGCCAGCAAGGGCACCGGCGGCCATGCTCTCGAGGGTGGTGAGCTTGCCGCCGGGACGGTTGGCAAGTCGAGCTGCCTTGAGGAAGAAGGAGCGGGACCATTCGTACCAGTAGTAGTAAACGAAGTTGGTCACAGTAATTCCAAATAGAGCGGAGTCAAGACCGGCATAGAGACCACTGACACCCTCCCGCGCAATGATGCGTCGTGCAGCAGCGAGGGTGTTTGTGTCGGCCTTCTTTGACTCGACTTGGGCTCTGGTGGAAAGGGTAATGAGAGGGTAGGTCAAGGCCATGGACAAGAGACCTCCACCAGCGCCGGACAAGGCGTGAGCGACATTGTCAGACTGTTGTGCGGCAGTAGTTGATGGAGTGGCAGAGGTTGACTCGCGCATCTCCTGTGCGGCTTTGGCGCTTGAATCTTGGGACATTATGACTATGGTATGTGATTATATGGTAGGTAGGAACAGTTCTAGTAAAGCAAGGTAGTTTGTGGATATAGCTGGCCTGCAGATGGGTTGTGTTCGGGAGCGAATACTGTCAGAAGCGGGGGTTGTACCAAGTAGATAAAAGGAGAACCCCTGCGATGAGGATATACTTCACATGCACGACAGTCACGGAGGTTGTCGGCGAGGTTAACAAAACAGCGAGGTTAACGTTGACGGTGTGCTGATGGACCGAGGCCCAAAGCTCCCCCCATTTCCCCACAGCCGGGAAGTCTTGCATGCGGTGGAGCACGGGCGCAATCTTCTTGGCAGTCCGTGAGTTCAAACTTCTCCTGCTAATTGACCACCTTTTAATGTTGGTTAATATCTTATTCAATATCGATACTACCTTTTGACATCTTAACCTTTTGCTGCCATCCTTATATTTGCTCGATTAGTGACTGGTCTTCAGCACTCATCACTGCCGTTAGTGTCACGCAGTCGCATAATCTGCCGAAATCACAGGGCATGGGAACAAAGCCAGCAGATCTATCAATCACGAGTAGCTCTGAGCCGAGTGGACGTATATACGTGCAGATAGATATTTGCCTTCCGCAAGACCCATATTTGTTACTGGCCTCTCCTTGTCAAGCATCAAGGGCCAACGCCTTGCTAGCTGTCATCATCTGACCTGCAGAGCGACAGCATTGTGCTTCATTTCCAGGCACCCTCATCATGTCTGGCGCACCAGATTACATGTCAAACACATCTCAACATACTGCAATTGGTTCTATAGAGGCTTCACCGGCTTCAGGACATTCGCAGAGGTCGTTGCCACAGAAAGATGTCACCGAGGATACTATAGCTGACGCCTATGCTCAATTCATTCTCTACTGCAACCCTCATTTTCCTTTAGACATCGATACGACAGAACTGAAGCGCATCTTCCAAGGCCCACCACGGAGTGATGGCAAAGACTTCAAAATCTACACTCTTTGGGAGCTTATCCAGAAGTTCGACTCTAAAGAGATCAAGACATGGGCCCAGCTTGCCCTCGACCTTGGCGTTGAGCCACCTTCGGCCGAGAAGGGCGGTAGTGTGCAAAAGGTCCAGCAATATTCTGTGAGGCTCAAGGTAAGAGTACTGGCTGTTCTCTTCGGCGTATATCGTTGCTAAATGCTGCAGCGATGGATGCGGGCCATGCATGTTGATGCTTTCTTTGAGTATTTGCTTGGCAAACGACACACTTATTTCATCGATCTCCCTCCTCCACATGACCCACTCCCAGCTCATGGACGAGATGGAGTCCCGGCAGAAGAAGACCTGGCAATCCGTGCGCTGGACCCTTCATTCCGACCAAAGCGTGGCCGGAAACGAAACGAGTCTCCACAGGAAGAACCTGCGCAAATGAAGCGACCGCTATTGACTACGTCCTTTACCTATGAAGGTCAGACATTGTATGCTCAACCTCAATCTGCACATCCTGCCGACGGCATCCCCTTGCGTGCCAGGCCTGGGAGCAACGTGCACGATACATGGGATGCTGGATCTGCAATTACACCAAACAGCTCAACACAGCGCCCATTAGCACCACATTCTGCAGTCACTGCTCGGCCACAACAAGGCTTGCAGTGGCAGCTCTCTGGCACACAAGACACTCCAAATACTCCTTATCCAATGTCTGCCATTGAGCCCAGGACAACAGCCACTGAACTTGAGGAGCCGAGGTCCGCCATCACTCCATCATCAAATAAAACCAGGTCTCGGCGCAAGCATGGGCCCGCTGTATCTTCAGCTTGGCCAAGCAGTGGCTCTTCAGGCAGTTCAAAATTGAGAGGTAGGCCGCCGGTCAATCGATCAGTTCAGGATGGTCCATTCACCACATTCCCGGTGGACCCAAATTCAGAACGAACACCTTCTAGCCAGCGTACCTCGCCAAATGTCTCACTTGGCCATGGTGAAAGAAGTCCTGCATTGCACCAAGACATGTATACGCGCGATATTGGTCATCAAGAAGGCAACGGCATAGCCATGAACGCTAAACCGGAACGTCTTCAAGTCCAAGTTCCTGAGCACACGGGCAGACCGATTCGTCTCGCCACCCCGACCGTGGTACTCAACGGTGAATCAGATGATGTGAATTCAACAAGAGAAAACCATATGCAAGAATATCATCAAGGTTGGCAGGACATTGAGGTGGAAGATGCCAAAGATCATGGTGGCGACAGGGGTCAACCGGGAAGTCACTTCTCCAATGGCTCAGGCAGGGAGAATGGGAACCTAGGATTTGCTTACGAAGCCCTGAGACGAACACTGGCAACCGATCTTCTCCGGGCCAGTGTAATTGGTAGACAAGAACGCATTCTAGGTCCCGAGGCAATGCGACTCGCCACTGCTATTTTAGCGCGGCTGGAGGTACCACAGGCAGACTCTGACAACAAGAGTGATGATGCTGCTCGTATGGCGGCTGCGAGTTGGCTGGGCGTCTCCTCGCAATTAGGATTCAATGGTGGTCACCCTTGCAAGGAGAAAGAGGTTGCGGTGCGCAGGTTCACAATGGGACAAGACGGATCGCAGGTGCAATTAGCTCCCGACCAACGTGCGGAGAAGGTCCAGGAGATTTTCGATGTTAGTTGGAGTCTTGGATTCGGAGGAGTTGGTGGGCGATTTGCAGTTGTTGGGTTGGAGCTTGAGCCCGAGCCGGTGGATCCCGAAGACGCCGAAGCTCGTGCAGTCGAATTGATCTCCGAAGTGCGTGAACAGTCTGCATCCAGTGTGGACTGGAAGTCCAAATTTATGGCGTTGGATCTTACGGTGAGGTTGATGAAAGGCCAGTTGAACAGGCTTCAGGATAGGGTGTTGGATGCTATTCTATGAAGACGGTGGGGATTATTGATGTGTCTGTCGATTCAAATGTAAAGATGACCAAAAGATATAAAATCTCGATTAAATAATGGTCGAATCGTGGTTGATTGATCTAGCAGAGCACGATAATGATTGCACAGACGTCACTCAGGTCGAACGAGCCCATGCTGGAGGTGGTGCTGGAGTGGCATCCTTTTCCCAAGGCTTCTTTCGTGCGGATGCCTGACTTTGAGTTGCCTGACCTTCAAGAACGGTGTCAGGGATGTCCTTGATGCCAGGAATGGGTTTGCCTGCGGCGATCAACTCGCAGATTTCTGCAAAGGAAGCCGGAGGTGGAGCATTGCCCATAGGTCCAGAAGACTGTGAAGCGGACTGCTGGGCGTTCACGGACGGTTGTTCTTCCGGTAATTGAGTCTGACCATTGATCCCATTTGATTGTAGATTGGACCAGTTTAGATAGCCTTGAAAATCAACGGATTTGCCAAATTTTCTGATCAAGATGTGAGATGAGATGGGTTGATGAACCGAGGTGGGGATTGCAGGAATACCTGGCAAAGTAGTAACATCTCGCTCTTAAAGCCAGACGAGGGGCTTGGTCGGACGGAGCACTAGTGAGGATGGTATTGAGGCCACTGTTGAACTCTTTGTCATTTTCCCAGTCGTAGCTGTCAAGTTGCCTATATAGATCAGAGGGATCCTGGTCAGATGTGATTTGTTCCATTTCTAGTCCTTGCATAGAATCTGGTGAAAGATGAAGTGAGTGACTGGTGAATGGACATGGACGTCACTTGGCTGAATAGCACGAGGTAACTCTAAACCGGGTGAAGGTCGGCATCGCAAACGTCCGAGCTTCATCAATCGGAGCAGCTGCGAGTTGTCTTGCTTGACAGGCACAAGACTGGCGCACAGCTGTCCAACCACCTTACTTCATCCTCACCTATTCGGCCACGCCTTTCGCGCAACATGTCCGAATTCATCGGGTTCGTCACGGGCGCGTCTATCTCGGAGATTCTGCAGCTAACTGGCACAGATCACGCATCTCCCTCATCTCCAAGAGCGACATCAAGTGAGCAAGCCAGCTATTGTCATGGTCAAGCGTCGCAAATGCTGATTGGACCACGCCAGATATGTCGGCACCCTTCATGAGATCAACTCGGAGACATCGACCGTCGCATTAGAGAATGTCCGCTCCTTTGGCACCGAGGGCAGACGAGGCAACCCTGACGAGGAGATTGGACCCAATGACCAGATCTACGACTACATTGTCTTCCGTGGCAGCGACGTCAAGGATCTGACCATTGTCGAGGCCCCCAAGGACAACAAGCCGCCTCCACAACCGCAGATGCCAAATGACCCCGCCATTCTCGGTGTACGTTGTTCCACTCTTCTATCATCACCACAACAACCGTGACTAATCCACTTCGTACACAGGCCGCACGACCACACCCAGGAGCACCTCAAGCACCTGGCGCCGCTCCTCAATCCACGCAGCCACCCTTCCAGCAGCCGCCACCAGGCCAGCAATGGCGTGGTCCTCAACCTCCCCAATTTCCTCCCTATGGATACCCTCCACCGCCCCAGCAGAATGGCCGCTTCGCTCCCGGAGCCGGTCCTCACGGCTTCCCTCAAGGCCCTGGTGCGCCTCCAGGCTATGGCATGCAATATGGCCCTCCTCCTCCGGGTTGGTTTCCTCCTGGACAAGGCTTCCCTGGCGCTCCTCCTGGTCCCTTTCCTTCGCAACCCATAGGCCCTCCTGGTCTTCAGAACCAACAGAACCCTTCCGCCCCTGCTGCCCATCCGCCAACTCCTTCCCATGAAGATGCGCGCCCCGCTCCCGCTGACGCTAACCCCTCTCCATCCGTTCAGCCCACCACAGCTGGCCCACCACCTCCCAATGAATCGAAGCCTGATGTCTCTGCCGCTACCGCACCTGCCCAACAGTCACACCCCAAGGTCGCACCTACCGGCCCAAGAAACAATCGTGTCGCTGTACCACTAGCAAGTCCCAATGTTCGCTCCCAGCCACAACCTGCTCCTTTGCAATCAAAGCCTGGAAACTCTCAGCCTACCGCCGCAAACCCCGCCGCACAAAACGCAACACAAGCTGCTGCTGCTGCAGTCGCCGCCGCCATGGCAAAACTCGGCCCTGTCCAGGGCTCTAGACCTGATGCTGGGGTAGACAATTTGACCAAGAAGGTCGGGGAGATGCGCACCGATGATCGCATCAGAAACTCGCGCCAGCCAGGAACCGGTGGTTTCGCTACTGGTCACCGAGGAGGACGCGGAGGCAGGCGCCCCAGCACTCAGCAGAACAAGCCAGTTGAGGTCCCCGCGACTGACTTTGACTTTGAGGCAAGCAATGCCAAGTTTGACAAGCAAGATCTGGTCAAGGAAGCCATTGCTACGGGTGACCCAATGGGCACGGCCAATGGTGACCACGGAGCCAACGCCACGGACGGCAATGAAGCAGATCTAGGCGCGACTCACGATGATGTGGAGATCCCCAAGGCAACCTACAACAAATCCACCTCCTTCTTCGACAACATCTCCTCGGAACTCAAGGACAGAAAGGCCGCTCAAGAGGAAGGCAAGAGAATGGGTGGTGTAGAGCACCGCTCGCAGGAAAGAAGCCGCAACTTTGAAACATTCGGCCAAGGCTCCGTCGACACGGGCTTTGGTGGTCGTGGAAGAGGCAGAGGGCGCGGTCGAGGATTTGGTCGCGGCAGAGGAGGCTTTTCCGAAGGCCGAGGCGGTTACGCTCCTCGAGGCAACATCAGCAGAGGTCGTGGCGGCATCGGCAGCACCGGTGTCAACAGCCAGAATGCAGCCACTTTTGGTTGATCCGCCCTCGATCCTACTCCCACGTCGATACATAAGCAGAGAGCAAAGGAATGAACATGAGCATGAGGAGAAACGTCTTTCACCATCAACAGGTTTTACATTTTTCCATCATCGGTGGGGCGCATAACAAAGGGGGTGCTTGTGGTCTGGCGTGGTTCATCATCATTACTCATAAAACTCGGGAGGGGATCTATGCTATTTCTTTTTTTTTTCTTTTTGGTCCTTGGTCTTTTTCCACTCATGCATGAATGGTAGTGCTCGTCTCATCTACCTGGTTGAATATAGGACACGAAGTAGGTAGGCACGCAGGCGGACAATGGAAAAACTTCGGGGCTTATAGCGCGTATAGAGACTATGATTGTGAAAGAAGGATGTTTGTTCTTTATATCTCTAGTGATTCTCACTCCTACCTGTCTTCCCCCCCCGCGGGAACCACGATCAAACAAGGAAAAACAATTTCTGCCCTCATTTCCTGTACCGTCGAGCTTGACCCTTGAATCCCGACCCTTTTCTAATATCTGTTAAACTGAACTCGTTTCCCCCCCGAAAGGACGACGACGGGTGTAAGCACATAAATGCACGGGTTTAAGCACTCAAAATGCACAGGATGTACAATCTACGACATATGCCGCATGCAACATATCCAGAAGATAGGAAGAAGATAAGAATGGGTCCATGAGAAAAATCATCTAGGGTTTCAGTCGTGGGGCAGTGCGTGCCCAGCTTGGTATTTGGCATACCTGTCCTACCCTGCTCTGCTATTGCCCTTGTCCTATCCTGTCCAGGTCCGAGCTTTCGCTTCCAATACAGTGAATGGGAAATAACGCCGTAACGACCGCGCTAATTACAACGAAAGAGCCAAATCCATGTGATGTTCAGCCCGAGGCACTATTCGTGGGGGACAGCCTAATAGTCTTCTTCAGAAAACAACTCCCCAGCTTCCCTACAATATCTAGCCTCTGCCGCACCACCCCTCCCGCCCGTCTCGCTAGCCCAGCAGACAACAGCTGCATCGACTACGCCTCCGATCACGCCCTCGATGGCGCCTAGGACAGCCCAACCGATGGTCGCTGCTATCAAGCCGACAATATAGGCGTACAGACTACCCTTGAATCCACCGCCTGCTAGTTGAACTGTACGTGCCGTCTTGACCCAGCCACCAAAGCCTAGTGCAAATGACATGATGAAGCGAGTGGCGTGCAGCAGGAGCTTCGCGAGGCGGTAAGGCACCAAGGTTGATCCGGATTGGGTTGTGAAAGCCGAAGGGTTCAAAGTGGTGGTTGGTGATGTCTTGGAGACAAAGTGGAGCTGGGACAGGCCACGCGCACTTATGCCAAGGGGCTGCGAGTGTATTGCGGCGTAGGTCAGAGTGAGCGGATTCGTGAGAGCGGCCAAAGAAGTAGGGACCACGGAAAAGGCGCAGAGGGTGACAACGCTGGCGAATCGTCGGGGAAGAATGATGAGTGGGAGGCGTATCAGGAGGGACAAGAATGTCGATAGGCAGATCGTGCCAAGCATGGGACCTGCAGCGTGGAAGAACGAAGCCTTGACTACTGCGTTTGATGATGGTGCGGGGACGCTCAATCGATGGAAATACCATTGCGACACAGTTGCTGCAGTTGTAGCTCTTTGAACACCAGCAATGACACCCAATGTCCATAGATAGACCATGGCAAAGTAGAAGCCAAGCCACCAGGTGTTGAGGTCAATGATGAAGGTCTGGACCTTTGAGAGGTGGCCTCCAAGAAATAGTCTTGTGAACATTCCCATCCAGATCCAAGTGAAGCAAACAACAGTGCCGAGAGTGGCAAAGCCCATCAGGGTCAATGCTGGCGATGCTGTGACGATGCGACAGGCGAATTCGAGGATCCCAATAGCTTTGCCAAGCGAATGCCTGCCTTTGTAGACCGAATAGACCCATACGCACGCAGTAATTGCAGGAATGAGAGATAACCATCGCATAGCCCTGTCCTGAATGCTATTGCCACTCCAAGCACCCTTGTAGCTAGAGACGAATGGGTAGATTGAAAATGACACTAATATCACAGGTACCGCCACGAGCATGCCAAAGACGAGAAAGCGGACATATTCGCGCAGAAGCGCAAGCCATAACATCGCGACTATAACAGTGATGACGGTGTCCCATAACAGCATATTGATCGAGGACATCAAAGCTGAATATATCGTGTCTCCTAAGGGCCTCTTGGATGTGGGAGTCGAGGTATGGAACCAGACCAAGACGAAAGTGGCAAACATTGCGAATACGGAGATCTTATATATCGATGCCCAAAATAAGTCGTGCTGTGGCGGTTCGGGAGCTGGGAGGATGACAGTAGGAGGAACGCTTTCTTCGCCAGGACTCGGCGGTCGAGGGCGTGAGAAGGCAGTTTCTAGGTCAGTCTCCCTTGGCATGAAAGAAGACCTCATATTTCCAGGTGGGTGACGAGAGGGAGAGTTGACGAAGCGCTGGACAGCGGGCGGCTTGTCATCGAAGCCATCGGCAATGCTGGTGAAATCATCTTCGTCTTCATGGACAGTTGAAGCCAACTCGACATCGACCAGTCTGCCTTTTCCTTTACTACTGCTGCTGGGGATGCTAGAGTCGGATTCAGGGACTGATTCAGCCCTCCTCAGGAATGCGGGTGAGCGAGACGGCGCACTTGTAAAGGGCAGGTCATCAGATTGTGCATCTTCCTGGACCAAGAGATGGTCGGGTGGATCGTTGGAGTCGTCGCGGTAATCATCCTCAACCTCTGAGGACTCTGTGAGATGACTGGGGCCAAAGTTGCGTCTTGACTTTTGCAGGGCAAGGTAGTCGGCCATGTCTCGCTCATGCAGGACCTCATCATCCTCTTGCTCGAATGCTTCGGTTGCGCTGAACAATGGGACTTCTGTGTCTTGTAGTCTTCTCGAAGCAAATGGGAAGCGAGACAGATATGAGCCTGACGGTTGGTAAGGGTTTCCCATGGTAGGTCTTTGGACGTATCGTGAGTTGGAAGGCTGCTGGCGTCGGCGGTCAAGTGGGATGCGCGATCTGCCGTCGGATTCTTGCTCGCTCTGCGACTGAGCGAGGAAACGGGAGGCATCTATATGAGGCGAGGTCAGGTCAGTCACGCGACAAAACAAATGTGAGGTGAACGTGTGACTATGACTTACACTCGGAGAACATGATGGCTCAAGGGCGCGGAGGCCCGGCTGCTATGGATACTGATATGGCAGTGAGGGCGGTAGGTGAATGACAGACAACGACGGTTGTGTGCTGTGCAAAAGCAAGAGGTGAGAGCACCAAGTCGAAGGATAACGACGACGGATCGTGGGGATGGAGATAAGGGTTGTGCACGGAGCTGGGCTGCTGATGTCGATCACAACGGACAGTTTCAGCGTGTAAAGACGGATGGGGTTGGCCGTGTGAGAGACACAACGAGAAAGAAAGGTCCAAGGCAGGTATGCATGTGTCGGAGGTGGTATGTATTAGGTGCGACTGGGAGGTGCAGCGAAGCAGACAACCTGGTAAAGAGTCAGGCATCAGCAACACCGACCGCTTGACTGGCGCGGGTGCTTGCTTGTAAGTTAAAAGTCACCGGTGATCAAGCACAACGATGACGAAAGCGTCGACGAATCTTGTGACCACAGCCTGCAGCTTATGAGGAGCGGCAGTCTTAGAGATGTAGCGATAGGCAGAACAGCTAATCCGAGTTGTCTTCTTCAGAGTTCATTCTCTTTGTCTTGGTTGATGTTTTGCGACAGACAATGCACATTATTAACCAAGGATCGCATTCATCGTTGGAGCTTGAAGTATTAGGCTGTCGGGCTTCGGGAGCTTGCGCGCGCTAGTTGATGGTTTACAGTTGGACCCTTTAGTCAGTGCGCGGCCGGACATTCATCCACAGATCTGATAGTGGAACATGTGTCTTGATGGATTACATCTGAACGAGACCATACAAAATACGCGCGTTTGAAGACATTCACACTTTGATACGCGGTACTATTGAACAACTCGATATGAACAGGGACTCTTAGTACCTCTGCAAATCCGCCCTCACCCTGCCACTCTTCCTCACAAGTGCAGTCAACCTCATCACTATCTCTCACCATGCCAGAAGCACGCGCGGAGCAGCCGGCTGAGCAGGCTGGCTGGAGCCAGAATGTCAAGTCCATTGCCCAGATTGTGGGCATCTTCATCTTCACTCAGGTCGTCATGAGGCAGTTCATGGGCGCGTCCAAGCAGACGGCTGCAAATGAAGCTGCAGCCCCCTCGTTTACCCCCGGAGCTGTTCCTCAGGATAGAGCTGCCTATAGTGCCATTCCCGAGACTGTCATGCCCCTCTGGCCTTCCAATGTCTCTCTCGACATCAGCATGTACATCTCGCCCTCCCTAGCCATGCCCGCGCTCAAGTCGATGCCTGCAGATTCCCTGGTCATTCAAGAGAAGGGCTTCCGATTTGGTGATTACAAGGACAAGCGCGACTTCCACGCCATCATCAATGTTCCCAAAGCTGTGCAGGATAATGGCACACTCTGGGCCCACTTCTACATTGCCCAATCCGGTGCTCTTCTTGACCCTACCATGCCCGGTTACGACTTCTCCAAGGCCTACCGCATCTCTCGTCCACTTACTCAGTACTTGGCCAAAAAGAAGGTTGCAAAGACGAGGAACCTCCTGTCGGCTGCTGATGATGCATCCGAGCCTGTCGAAAATGTAGTCGACACCACCGGGCCTATCATCACCTCGCATTATCACCCCAACTTTACCATGTCCTTCATCCCTGATTCAGGCATTATACAATACCCTCAGATGCACCCTGCAACTCGCCAGTTTCTCCAATTAGAGCCCAGTGGAGCAAGAGATGAGACTGGCAAGAGAGCTTGGTACTATCCTGTCCTGTACCTCAACACTTTCTGGCAATTGCGCACCCACATGACAGAAATCAACTCCACCGTCACCCAGCTACCCCTCAACATCCACCTCAAGAACGAAGCCAACTGGAAGTTCAGCATTCTTGCTAGCATGGACGAGGGCATGAAGGAGACTGCCCGTAAAGCCGCCCAAGGAGAGACTACCCCTGGCGGTGGAGATGGCAGCGAGTTTGAAATGATCAAAGAAGTCATTCTCGACAGCAATATCTACCTCCTTGCCACCACCGGTATCGTCAGTATCTTGCACATGTTCTTCGAGATGCTTGCCTTCAAGAACGACGTCTCTCACTGGCGGAACAAGAAGGACAACGTCGGCACTTCTGTTCGAACCATTCTGGCAAACGTCTTTATGCAGACCGTCATCTTCCTCTATCTGATGGACAACAATGAAAACACCTCTTGGATGATTCTCTTCGGCCAAGGCATGGGAATTGCAATCGAAGCCTGGAAGATCACAAAGGCCGTCAATGTTAGAGTGCGCCCAGCCCCCGCCGGCTCACTCATCCCCTACAGCATCGTCTTCGAAGACAAGCACAAACTTTCCGAAGTGGAAAAGAAGACTCAAGAATACGACCAAATCGCCTTTAAATACCTCTACATAGTCGCCATCCCTCTCCTTCTCGCCTACGCCGTCTACTCGCTTCTCTACGAGACCCACAAGAGCTGGTACAGTTTCATCATCACCACCCTTGTCGGTTCTGTTTATGCCTATGGTTTCCTCATGATGGTGCCATCGCTGTACATCAACTACCGTCTCAAGTCTGTCGCACACATGCCTGCGAAAGCCATGACGTACAAATTCCTCAACACCTTTATCGATGATCTTTTTGCTTTCACCATCAAAATGCCTACCCTGCATCGTCTCGCAACCCTTCGTGACGACGTCATTTTCTTCGTCTACATCTACCAGGCTTACAAGTACAAGGTGAGACTATTCCTCGTCATTTGCCTCCCCAAATCTGGTATTCATAGTACGCCGAGCTAACAAAACCAATAGGTTGATCACACCCGCGTCAACGAGTTCGGCCAAGGAGGCGACGACGAAGAACTAGAGGAGAAGACGGCGAATAAACCTCTCGTGGCTCCCGCTGACGCAGACGCCAGCATCAAAGAAGGCAAGGATATCAAGGCTCCTGAGGTCAAGGTGAATGTCAATGTCAACAAAGGCGGCGCTAAAGGTGGTGTCAAGAAGAGAAAGTGATCCAAAGCAGTGTCTGTTGGCTGTGCACCTAGCACACATCCAGATGCACAAGGATGTACAGCAAAGGGAAAAGGTACACCAAAAGAACCTTGAATTTTCTTGCTAGAAGACAGGTCGAATCTTCCAAGACATATGTAGATAATACATGCAATACGCAGACATGCAATACGCAGATCCAAAGTGCATGTCTCCCCTGTGTCCAAGCATTCTCTACCCAAGCTTAATGGGCCGGAGGAACGTGGACTGCATCCCGTCCCTGCGTAGTAGAAGACCTACTTCTTTCTCCGTCCTACAATAATAAGCAGAAAAACAACGGAATCACAGTCCTCCACACACCCTTCCCACTGCACGTACAATATCGTTACACGCTTGCCCCCAGTCCCATCTACTCTTCATCTCCTACACCATCTGCTGAACTGATCCTATAGATTGTGTGTCATTTGCTCTCCCAAACTTCGCTTGGCAAAGTATAGATGACATGGTTCTAGTAAACCCAAGGCGCGTTTGCAAAAGAAAACCATTTCACTTGGATTGAGATGGGGGGACTAGCGAGTATTGTACTTCTGGGTTTCTTGCACCAACTGGATGAGAGGGAACCAGAGACAAAAAAGGACAAAAAGGTTTCATGGCGAACAGCCGTTTCACGAGGCAAAATGGTGCTGCTAAAGCACAGCCCTTTTGCTGAGAGGAGAAACTGGAAGATACAAGGAAGATGGAAGCCAAACAAAACAATAGAAGAAGAAAATGCGTGCCATTACTCATATGTCTTGTTCTAAAAAGTCGTGTACACTCATCCACCCCATCTAGTACTGATAACCCACTGCCCCCCCCACATCACCTCTGCCGAACCGTGTCCGACTCTTTCGCCTCAGTACCCGTACTGCTACCCTCAACCTTCTGATCTTTCTGATCAAGAGGCGGAATGTCGTCGACACCCTTACTCCTCGAATGATCCGCTTTTCCATCCTTGCCAGCCTTGTTACCCCTATCGCCTCCTTCAGCACCACCAGCAGGTGCAGCATCGACAATAGTCCTTCCTTCGGGAGTGTTCTGCCATTTAGCCACTTCCTTGCGCATACTCTCCAGTTCCTTCTCCATGCGCTTCCCAAACACGTCAATGTAAAAAGTGGCGCCATTGTAAGTGGCCCAAGTGAAAATCGCCATGAGGAAGGCCGCGCTGGCCCAGCGGTACCAGAACCAGATGGGGCAGGGGAGCATGGTGAGTAAAGCGTAGAGGTACTGGATGACCATGAAAGCGGGCTCTTGGAGGACTTCGGGGAGAGATAGCACGAATTTGCCCAAGGGGTTTTTGGCGTAGGATTTGCGGAGCCAGGTGAAGGAGGTTGGGCGGCCTGTATGGATGGGATATTAGGAAGGGGAACAAGGTATAGAAGGTGGACGGGGACAACTTACCGGCAGCGATCTTCTCTCTTCTCCTTACTGTAATCAAAAAGTGGTAGCCGAGTTGCCAAAAGGCATATGGCACTGTAGACCATACAATCATGGAGCCTAGGGTGTAGTGCTCGGGGCTGTCAGGGGCAGAGAAGCGAATGCTGTAGATGGCGGGGAACTTCTCCTTTTGCAGCTCAGGAGAAATCAAATGGACGATGCAGTGAAGTGTGGCGCAGGGCATGATGTGGATGAACAGACTGGCGACCTTGTCCATGGAATGGAAGACCAGAGAGTTGCGCCACATGGCGATGGCTACTGCGTTGTTGCCCAACGCCAGACAGAAAGTGCTGATGAAGAGGCGTTTGCTGCCGGGGAAGAACCAGATGCTCAAGACCATGAGGAGGTTGACAAAATAGCAAAGGTCGGCGAGGAAGTAGTGGTAGCCTATCTTGTGGTACTTGTACCAGCGAATAGGCATGAAATAGGCTAGCTGAAGGGTGTACCAGTAGTGAAAGTACTCTGGGTAGGCGCCGATGAAGTAACCAGAGAGGAAGATGTTGAGCACACCAGCGATGAAGGACATCTTCTCCATGGCGGTCACCGTCTTTGCATCTTTCCATCTCTTGTTCATGCGGTCGACATTGTTGCGCATGCGTCGCTTGTACTTGTCAAGCTGCTCATCGGCAGTTGGGATCCTCCTGCGCCATTCTTCCACGACCTTGTCCTTCGCAGTGACACCAGTGTTTCTGAGCTTTTCTTGCTGCTTCCGCACCTTTTCTGTGTGAAGCTGGAAGGAGTGTTGCAGACGTTCTAAACGCTGAGGCAAGGCCAGGTTCTCCAAGACATCGAACATGGTCAGGCGGTCCAAAGGCGGAAAAGACTCATCGTCTGCCTCGCTCATACTGTGATGCGAGTTGGTTCTGCTGAGAAGGGCTCCGCCAGGGGTGAGGGGAGGGGACGACAAGCCAGACAGATAGTCGGAAGGCGATGCATCACTGGAAGTCAAGTAATCGACGTTGGAGGGAGTGATATCGTGAGCGGCCGTTCCGCCGACAGCATCCGGTATGGAGCCCTCGGACTTGGACTTTGATATGTCGGGTGTCGGGTCAGACATGATGGGCCAAGTGATTAGGTGGTGCTTGGTGTATGCTGGCTAGAATCAAGACCAAGGACCAAGGCAAGATGGGAAGTGAGGACGCTGGCTGGGGGTTGATATTTCCGGTGCTTATGAAGCCGCAGGCATTATAGGTGCATGTGCCGTCGTGTGTTATACAAGTAGAACAAAAATGCAGGTGCTAGGTTGTATAGTACGAGTATCTTCTCCTTTCCGTGACAACAACCCAAAGTTACATGAATAGGTACTCGTCCACCATGGCAGCTATATTTGTGCCCGTGTCTGACCGACCGCACGTCATTGGCCTGTGCTGTACTGCAGCTCACCGCCTGAAACAAGATGACCTTTTGGGGAAGGGACATGGAAACAGCGCGCCAAGCCTGTCCATGCAGGCGCGGGACTGGTGATCTGGTGCTAGGAAGACGCGCTCACTCCGCGTTGGACGCGTCCATCTACAGTGTCCGACTGAATCAATAATTCCAGCGACACGACACACGCACGTTCCTGTCGCAAACTCCGTGCAGTCACTGTCGCATTCCCTCTGCGCTCATACTTGCACTCCATCGCCTTTCACACCCCAGCTGGCCGTGATAAGCCAGCTACACTCCTCGCCATGGGCAAGCTCATCCGCCTTGAGCTGTTCAACTTCAAGTCCTACAAAGGCCATCATGTCCTTCTCTTCAACGACTCTTACTTCACTTCGATCATCGGCCCCAATGGTTCCGGCAAATCAAATTCCATGGATGCCATCTCCTTTGTCCTAGGAATCAAGTCTTCCCATCTGCGATCTTCACATCTCCGCGATCTGGTCTACCGCGGTCGCGTATTGAAGCACTCTACAATCGCCGCCGATGGCACTGCCACCGAGGGTCCCCAGAACGGCCATACAAATGGATCCACAGGTGATCCAGCCGAGCCCGCTGCTCAAACAGGTGCCGAAGACGAGCCCGAGGAAGATACACAAGCCAGTACACAACAACAAGATCCCACCACCGCCTGGGTCATGGCTGTTTACGAGGACGATGCTGGGGACGAGCAGGCATGGAAGCGCTCCATTACTTCTAGTGGCCAGTCCGAATATCGAATCAACAACCGTAGCGTCACCGCAAAGCAATACAACGAAGCCCTGGAGGCAGAAAACATCCTCATCAAGGCCCGCAATTTTCTCGTCTTCCAGGGAGATGTCGAGGCTATTGCGTCGCAAACCTCCAAAGACCTGACAAGATTGATCGAACAGATCAGTGGAAGTCTCGAACACAAAACTGAATACGATCGTCTCAAGCTGGAGGCCGAGGCTGCTGCAGAGGACCAGGTTTTCAAGCTTAATCAACGGAGAGGCATCAACTCGGAGATTAAGCAGTATCTCGAACAAAAGAAAGAGGCCGACAACTACACCAAGAAGGTTGAGGAGCGCGACCAGGCTATTGTCACGCATATACTATGGAAGCTGTTTCATCTGCAGCAGCTTATTGAGAAATCAGAGGCCGACATTGCCAAACACCAGGAAGAGATCAAGGAGCACAGGCGGAATGTCGATTCTTTCGACTCCAAGTTGGCCGACGCTCAGAAGGATCAGGCACGAGTCGGTCGTGATGTTAGCAAGCTCGAGCGCAATATCAAGAGCAAGCAAAAGGATGTCGAGGACAAGGAGAATGAGCTTCTTCCCATCAACGAGAAGATTTTGCTTTCCAATAAGAAGCTGGATGCTTTACGAAGGCGTGCTGCAGACGTCGCCAAAGAGCGCGACGTGCATGCCAAAACCGTCGATCAGTTGAAGAAAGACCTAGCTGTGGTGCAAAAGGCCCAGAGCAGATGGGACAGTGAGTGGAGGGCAACTCAACAGCAGGCCGGTCGTGAACTCAGTGACGCCGACCTGCAAGAATACAATCGCCTTCGTGGCGATGTCAATCGACGCACCGCCGCCGACCAGATCAAAGTTGATAACCTCACTCGCCAAGTCAGGACTGATGAAGAGACTGTAAGCAGCTTGAAGAGTAAACTAGACTCGACACAGGATCACATCTCAAAGTTGGAGACCGATCTCTCCGAATTGCGTACCCGCCGCGATGACGCTAGATCGAACATAAAAGCTCTGGTCAAAGAGATTGATTCGAAGAAGAAGGACTTCAACACTCTCACGTCTGAGAGACTCCGTGCTGCGCAGACCCACACCGAGTTGGAGGAGAAGCTGAACAATGTCCTTCACAAGCTGAACGATGCTTCAGTATCACAAAGGGAGTCTGAGAAGGAAACACGTACTCGTGAAACGATCGCGGCAATGAAGAGAATCTTTCCTGGCGTTAGGGGTCAAGTATGGACTCTTTGCAAGCCCAAGCAGAAAAAGTACAACGTCGCTGTCAGCACCGTTCTAGGTCGCCACCATGATTCGGTGGTCGTGGACACCGAGAAGACTGCCAAAGACTGTATTCAATATCTACGTGACCAACGTGCTGGACAGGCCACTTTCATTCCCCTAGACACCATCATGCACCAGCCACCGAACGCAAACCTCAAGGGCATGCACAGAGGTGTGAGACTGGCTTTGGACACTATCGACTATGAGAATGCCATCGAGCGTGCCGTGTCATACGCCTGCGGCAATAGCATTGTCTGCGACGACCTGGCCACCGCCCGCTACATGTGCTATGAGAGAAACGTAGAAGCCAAGGCTGTGGCTCTTGACGGAACGGTGATCCACAAAGGCGGTCTGATGACTGGTGGTCATTCTTTCAATGATCAACGAAATGCACGCAAGTGGGAAGACACCGAGGTCGAGAATCTTCGGCGATTAAAGGACAAATTCCTTGCAGACATTGCTGCGTTGCCCAAGGGTCACAGACGTCAGGAGGAAGAGGAGGCCCTTAGAGGCGAGCTTGCTGGTCTTGAGTCGCGTCGAGCATATGCAGAAGACGAAGTCCGCGCCCTTGACGCGAACATTGAAAGCAAGGGCAGAGAGCTCAACTTCGCTAGAAACCAACTCGATGAAACACAGCCCAAGTACGACGAGCAGTCTCAGGGTCTGTCTACGCTGAAGAGTCAATTGGCACAATTCTCTACTGCGGTCGCAGGCGTGGAGGACCAGGTGTTTTCTGCATTCTGCCAAAGATTGGGATACCCTGACATAAGAGCGTACGAAGCTCAGCAAGGTACTCTGCAGCAAGAAGCTGCTCAGAAGAAGCTTGAGTTCACGACGCAACGCAGTAGACTGGAGAATCAGCTCGCGTTCGAGACTCAGCGTCTACAGGCTGCAAACGACCGCATCACGCGACTGGAAAATGATGTCAGGGATGCTCAACATACCATTGAGAATCTCGAAGAGGAAAAGGAGAGTCTAAATGGTGACCTAGACCAGCTCAATGCAGAGGTCGAGCAGTTGAATGAACAATTGACAGCGCAAAGGGTCCGGTATGAAGAAAAATCTGACAAGGTCAACGAGCAGAGACGAGAGGTCGCGAAACGGTCAAAAGCATTAGAGAGCACCAACAAGGCTATCGTAGCACTTCAAGAAGAGGTTCAACGAGCAAGCTCAGATCGTTACTCCCTTCTTCGAAAGTGCAGGATTGAGGAAATTGACTTGCCTTTGACGAGCGCGAGTCGAAGGCTCGAGTCCTTACCCCTAGACGGAGGTCTACCAGTGGAAGACCCCGATGCCATGGATGTAGACGACGAGCAAGACTCTCCTCGCGCAACCGAGATTGCAGACTACGGCATCAAAGTCAACTTCTCCTCCTTGGACGACGACCTTAAGGCCGACTCGTCGGAACAAACAGATCTGGCACTGCAAGAAGAAATCTCCAGCATCCAATCCGACCTTGACAAGATGGCGCCCAACATGCGCGCCATCGAGCGTCTGGAAGGCGTCGAAGCCCGCTCCAAAGTCATGGACAACGAATTCGAGACCAGCCGCAAGGCCGCCAAACGCGCCAAAGACCGCTTCGACGAAATCCGCGAAAAGCGCCACGATCTCTTCACTAAAGCCTACGACCACATCGCCTCCCAGATCGACCAGGTCTACAAGGAACTCACGCGCACAGCCACCTTTCCCCTCGGCGGGCAGGCCTATCTCGATCTAGAGGACACAGAGGAACCCTACCTCAGCGGCATCAAATACCACGCCATGCCCCCGCTCAAACGCTTCCGCGACATGGAACACTTGTCCGGCGGCGAGAAGACCATGGCTGCGCTGGCGTTGTTGTTTGCCATCCACACTTATGCGCCGTCACCTTTCTTCGTGCTGGATGAGGTGGATGCGGCGTTGGATAATGCGAATACCACGAGACTGGCGAATTATGTCAAGGATCACGCTGGGCCTGGCATGCAATTTGTTGTCATTTCGTTGAAGGTGAGTTTCTTTCCCTTTCTCCCCCTTTCGTTCCCTTCCCCCACTGTGTCAATGGCCTGGGGTGGGAAAAGTGTTGGGAGTCTTTGCTAATGTGGGGAAACTTGTAGACTGGACTGTTTCAGAATAGCGAGACGCTTGTGGGTGTCATGAGGGATCAAACTGTGAATAGTAGTCGGACATTGACGCTTGATGTAAGTCTTGCCCCCCCCCCCCTTCTCTTGCTTGTGCTCATCGCTTGACGGTCGCTAACATGACTTTTTTTTCTGTAGCTTCGCAAGTATCAAGCTGCGTAGTAGTGGCCTTAGATATGGGTAATGATTGGCGACTCCTGTAGGAGGCATTGCCAGGTCTTATCTTCGGAGCTGTTGTGGTATCTCTTTGAGCGAGCTCGATCTAGCTTTTGCATCCTATGCGTAACACATGGTCCAAGGTGGGCAGAAGAGGGCAATGTAGTAACAGATCAAACTTATGAATGACATCCTTTTACCAGACTATTTCACTCTTTCCTCGTCTGCTGTGCTGTGATTGAAGAAAGAATAGGCCAGGCTGGGGGTTTCGTTGTGTCCTATCGTGTCTTGTGATGCGATAGTTGTTGAATCTGGCACACTGCGGAATAGATAGTCGAGAAGAATCTGGGGCTAGTTTCTTGGTTATAGTATACCATCAATGTGCGTCACAGTATACCATCAATATGCCACCTAGCCATGACTTGTCCACGTTCACGAAAAGCCTTCAAGACCTCTGAATATGAACACAAGAGAGAAGAAAAAGTACAGAACAGCGTTCGAGGCCAAGATACACACACACTAGTGAGGACAGAGAAGAATGATTGGGGAAAAAAAAAAGAGGACAATCAATTGCGCTTTTTGCTAGTACATTTCCCATCCTCCCTGGTTCCCAATATATGAGATTTCCCACATTCACACTACGTAATCGCGTTACAAACACATCTATTCTCTGCGGGTGCCGAATCCACCTCTGCGGTAGGCGCCGCCTGCTCCGCCTCTGGGGGCGTCACCACCGCGAGCGACGGGGGGACGGTAGGCACCGCCGGCAGGAGACTCACTGCGCTCCTCCTCGCCGCCACGGGGACGGCTGGGCTGCCATCTTCCGGCGGCAGCGGGAGGAGGCGAAGCGGCATCACCAGCTGGGCTGGCGCGTCTTTGGGGAGCCTCGCCTCCACGGAGGTGAGGAGGCACGTAGCCGGACCGTCTGGGAGCGTCACCCGACTCTGCGCGCTCAAGGGCGGGGGCGGGAGAAGCTGCGGCTGGGGCAGCAGCGGCGGGCTCGCTGTTGGCGGCGGGGGTTTCGCCAGACTCCTTGGCGGCCATTCTGTCTCTCCAGCTGGGCTTGCCGCCAGCAAGAGCGAGACGAGGAGGCCCACGGGAAGGCTCGGCGGTGGGCTCTGCCGGGCGCTCGAATCGCGAAGGGGGTGCTGCAGGACCAGCCTTGCGCTCTGCACGGCGACGTTCGGCCTCTTCCTCGCGCTCGCGTTGCTTTTGTGCTTGGGCTGCGGCCTCCCTGTATATCTGTTAGTGAACTTGCTCGAAGTGACGCATGGCTGGAATCAGATCAACATACTCTCTTTGCTTCATCCTCTCGGCCTTCTCCTTCTCCATCCTCTCGCGCTTCTCCGATTCGATTCTCTCCTTCTCCTCGGCCTCAATTCTCTCCCTCTCTTCCTCCTCACGAGCTCTGCGCTCAGCCTCCTCTGCCTCGCGTCTCTCTCTGATGATTCTCTCCTTAGTCTCGCGGAGACGCTGCTCCATCTTGGCATTGAGCTCACGCTCGGCAGCCTTCCTGCGCTTCTCGAACTCAGCGTGGCGTTGTTCGGTAACGGTACGCTTGAACTTTTCGTACGAAGGCACGAGTCGGCTAAGACGGTGCTTGAGAGCGACATCCTCCTTGTGCTTGGCCTCGGCTTCACGCAGAGTCTCGGACTTGGCCTTCTCATAGGCGGCAAGGTCACGCTCACGCTGAGCAGCGTAGTCGGCGGGCAAGTGCTTGATCTCCTCCTTTCTGTAAGCACGCTCGAGGTGGTCGATTCTCTTGGCGGTGATTCTGAGCTTGTCGCCAATCTCGTTCTTTTCCTTCTCAAGAGCCTGGAGCTTGATCATGCGGATGCGACCAGTGTCGAGTTCGTTAATGTCCAAGCTGTCAATGTCAACACCCTTGACACCCTGCTTGAGCTCCTTGAGTTGCTTCTCAATCTCCTCTCTCTGCACACGCTGCTGCTCAGACTTGAGACGGCGTTGCTCACGGTCACGCTGTTCCTCGGCGAGACGCTGGACCTCAGCCTCTTGCAGCTTCTGCTGGCGGAGTCTCTTCTGGGTAGCCTCCTCGCGCTCCTTGGCAGCAAGTGCGTTGGCGACAGTCTCCTTCTTCTTCTGGATGACCTCACGACGAGCGATTGTCTCCTGGTGCTCTTGTTCGGCGCCGGCTTCAGCACGTCTAAGAGCAGCCATCTTGGCCTTCTGGCGGTCCTCGTTGAAGGTGGGATCGACATACTGGCAAGTGATGTAGAGAGACTTTGCCAGACGGGTGAGTTGGGAGCGCACAATCTCGGCGGGGGTGCTCTGGAGACGCTGGACAGAGGCGGCCTCGCTGCCAGCAGAACCGGCGCCTGAACCAGGGTGAAGAGCACGGGCAGATGAGAAGACATCAGTGTCAAAGGTGAGGACACCGGTGGCGTGGTCGATGCGGATGGCGAGGTCACCCTTCTTGCAACCGTTCATGATGAATTTCTCAATCATGCTGACGGACATCTGGAAGGGGTCGGGGAACTGGGCGAGCTCGAGGACAAAGCCAAGCTCGACAGTCTCGTAGACCTGAGAGAGTTGCTGGAACAGACGGGTCAGGATGACCTGCTGCAGAGGCAGAACGTACTTCTTCATCTCCTCGTCCGCGCCAATCTTGGTAAGGATGGGCGAAATCTTCTTGCAAATGGAGAGAGGGTGGAAGTCGACCTCAAGGATGTTGTAGAGCTCGCGGATCTCGGGTCTGGCGCGCTTGAGGAGACCCTTGCTGAGGGCGTCCTTGAAGAGGATGGCGCGGGTGGGGGCCTGGGACATGCCGAGGAGGTTGGTCAGGCGAGTGTTCTTGTTCTTCCTGGCCTCATCGACATCGACGAGAGCACCGCGGGAGCGCGAGGTGCTGATGACGGGGATGGAGAGGGCAGAGAGGAGGACAAAGGAAGCGGCCTTGGTGAGGTCAGCCTCGGCAATGTTTGTGGGGTTGTCCTTCTTCTGGCCCTGGCCTGCGGAGATGATGGCGGCAGACTGGCGGAGGAGGTTGTAGTATCTGCTCCAGGCAGCAGCGTGGAAGAGGTAGTTCTCGCTGACAAGGAAGATACGGGCGAGCTTCTCAAAGTAGTTTGCCATCATGACATTCTTTGCTGGGCGCTTGCTAAGACTGAGCAGGGTGTGGGTGTCCTCGACACTCTTGAAGGCTTCCTGCCACAGCTCGAGCTCGACGGCGACATTGAGCTGCTGGAAGCGAGTGTCCAAGTGTCTCTGCAGGGTGTCGGGGTCGCTGAGATTGATGGCGTGCATCTGAGACTGGTACTTGGCCGCATTCTGGAGATGGTTGCGGAGAAGCTCACACAGCCTGCGGAACTCGGTCTTTCTGGTGTAGCGCATGCAGAACTGGAAGGCCTGGTGGGTGGTGGTTTGGTACATGACCTCAAGTCTGGCGTTGTTCTTGAAGATGTCCAGCACGGTGCGGTAGGTCTCCCAGAGGAACTTCAACCACGGGGTGACGATGACTCTGTCGGTTCTGTCGCGGGACTGCTCACCGGATACGGTGGAGAGGAGGATCGACTCGGGAGTCTCGGTGGCCTCGAGATCACCGACATTGGCAAGGTCGTTGGTGGTCTCGGTGGCGGAGGAGACTTCGTCAGCCTTGGCTTGGGCCTCAGCAACCTTCTGCTCGGCGAGCTCGATGAAGCGGCGGAAGACAAGCTGCGCTGTGTGTTAGTGGCACTTCCGTTTCCCTCTCTTGCAGTATTGTCCACTCACCTCGATGGTTGCGACGTTTGTGTTCTGAGAAGTGTTCTTGTAGTTGTAGAGACCGTCCTTGGCAGCCTTGCCCTTTCTTAGATCGACACAGAGTTCGATGAAAAGGAGCATAACAGGCTCCAGAGAGGCAATGGTGCTGTTGCGGGTGCGCTTGGAGGTGACATGCTCGTGCAAAATGGACAGAGCAGCTTGCTGCTGTCCAACTCCGATGAGCTCTTGGGCTCTCTGTACAAAGATAGATACGTCAGTCGTCATTCACTCCCCTGTTCATCTGCGCCGTTGCGTCCATGCTGCCCGTCTGCTACTGCCTCTGCCGCGTCCGATTCATCCCTCCTCTTCCATGTCTGGCGACGTGTAGGCTGGCGAGCAGAGATGCGGTTGGGCGCAAGGCTTTGGCTTCGGAAAGAACTTGCCTTGAGCACATTCTCAGGCTTGGTGTGCGGTGGAGGCGGCATATTGACGAGATCCTCTTGTAGCGGCGCGTATAATTAAGGCGACTCCGAGGCGTACTGAGGATGACGGCCTGGAGATGTTATGTCGCGTGCTGGGAAGTAAAAGCACGGCGTCGTCGTGAAAGCCTGCACTGCAATTTTGGCTATCGACGGGCGCAGGCGAGAAGAGTTTCACCAGTAGGTGGTTTTTGCTTAGTCCTGGAGTTTTCAGACTTCGTTGCACGTCCGTCCTCCAATCACCTAGGCGTTTGACGCTCTCAATCTTCACCTCGCCAAGACGCTATGCGCAGACAGACGACATGGCACGTGGAGCAGAACAATTGTTATTTATATTTCCCATGTCAAGGATAGCCCACGCGGGACACTCCCAGAGCCATGGCTATGTCATCGCACAGTGGCTATATCAGAGGCAGCTCATGCATGCAATTCACAAACAACTCGGGCGGTGAGCATTGCCGTAGCCAACGGAAGGGCAACCTGGCAAAAAGGACGGGTCCGACTGTCCGGCGCTAGTCTGCTTCGAGAATGAGAAAAGACACCCTCCCCTGTCCACGCCCACGCCCACGCTCGCCCACCTTTGTACATGGCCGTTGTGTAACGCCAGCATCCACAGTGCATCTCCAGCTTCACAGCGTCGCTCATTTACCTTTTCCGGCCCTGCATCACCGACAACATTGTCCTTTGGCCCACGTCGACCAAGCACACCAGACTCCTGCTGGCCACGCGCTCAAGGCCAATCTCCCAACAACCCCCCGGTCCCGACGACATCTACCATTGGCCTCGACTCTCATCTAAACTCATCAACACGCCCGCTTCATCCTGGTCCATCTGACCCATTGACACGAGGTCGTTGTCGCCTCGGCCACTCATCACGAGCTCCATGCTGACGCCTAGCAGACTGCTGCTTCTCTAGCCCACACCTCGCCTGCCCGACCTGCACCGCGTCCCCTCTGACCTTCCGCGCCTGCATTCGCCGTATTCCCACTATATATCACCGCCAATCCTTCCGTTAGGCCTCGTCACACCCATCGATCCTTCGTCCGTCCTACCCCGATAAGCATAATACCGCCGCCATGTCCGCACCTTACGAGATTCGCACAAACGACACCGGCCGTAGCAAGAAGCAGAGCATGGCAGAACTGAAGCTGCGCCGACTCAATGAGCTCAACCAGAGACTGCAGGAGGATCTGAACCGCAGAAGAATACCAGTTTCCGAGGCCTCCATGGAGTATGTCTAATCGTCCCCATCTTCGTCTTTGCACGACACCGCCTTCCCACCATCTGCTTCACTTCCATCTTTGCGTGTCAATGGCAATGACTAACAAATCTCGCGCGTTTCAGTCTCATCGCATTCACCGACAAGGAACCCAAAGACTTCATGGTCCCAAGTCGCTGGGGCACAGTACGTTTCCAACCAGTCCCATGACTGCACGCGTGTAGAGACTGACATGTGCACGGCAGGTTGACAAGCGTGATGATCCATACGCGCCCCAACAATCCAGCGGATGCTGTGTCATGATGTGACGGCAGCACGGGCTTTCACCACTCACGCATCCTCTTGATTCCACACTAGCAAAGGCGTTTCTTTGGGCGGTCTCCCATTTGCTACTCTATTAATCTTCTTCTTCTTCTTCACCCCTCAGGCGAGTGATACCACGGCCAAACAGCCGGCCGAGATAGAGGGCATTCTGTAACATAACTCACGGGCACACAAGGCTTAAACTTGCTTTTCCCAGCCTTTAATTGATGAATCTTCTGCATTGACTACAAGTATGCACGACAGCAACATCCGAGGCCCAACATGCGGAAATAAGATGCCGTGAAATTAATTCTCATGTATAAGAATATTGCTCGTGTATGCACTCTAGGAGAGGAACTTCGGCATCTCGCTCTCGAACACGTTCGTCCCACCGAGTGTGGATGGGGCATGGAGCACTTGCGGGTCTTGGCTTCGGTCTATAATTTGAATGGGCGGAGCTTAACACATGAGGTACCTTCCAACCAACATATCGCCAACGACAAAATTGAGCGGACAAAGTCAAAAATCTGGTCAAGCAATCGGGAGAGGCAGACGACGCTGAAACTTTGAAGATTGTTATCAAGCAGGAAAGTGAAATACAGGAAGGATTAAAACTCTGGCGATAGTGATTGGATGGGATTGTGCGATTAACCGAGCCGTTGAGTGGGTGGCACAAGCTGCGAAGCATGCCCTGGCGCGTTCCCCGCCGAACAGAAAACTGGTGGTGGTGAAGGGGAAAAGGCCCGCAGCCGGGAATATACGGACTCGGCCCGCCATACTACAGAGAAGTTGTGCCTGCAAAGGAAAGACATGTGGAGAGCGGCAAGAAAAGGTAGGTCATTCGCGCCTTTTCCGCGGCCAGCCTACCACTGCCTTGGTACATGTTCTTTCTCGGCTTGACCGTCCAACGCCCATTTTTCCCGCCATACAGGTCGAACTGCTTGTCCTCTGCCCTTCTGCCCTCCGTGTGTAGTCGCATAGCCGTGTCTCGCGAACGTCACTTACGTGCGCATGCGCTGAACACAAGGTGCATCTTCCTCGGGTGCATTTAGCCACCTGCGGCCCCTCGACGACGGCCAAAGTCCACTGGATATGAATCAAGCCCCTGGCGACCACTCGCTGCAATGGTCCGAAGCAGAGCAAATGGACGCCATGGGTGCCATACAGGACTTGGACTTTGCCAACTTTCTGGACATTGGCGATCTTGATCTGACCTCCTTCTCCCCAGTCACCCACGATCACCAACCCCACCATCCCCACCAAGATGGAGTTTCAGATCCACAACAACGAGTCGATGCGCAAACATTCCAGCCTAACCCGGTCATTGATGCCTTCTCCGCAGACCCGTTTGAGCTGCCCATGGCCATGGATCAAGAGCAGCTTCATCACGTACAACCTGTGCTCAGCGAGAGCCATGAGTACGGTGACCATGGGCGTAGCCACCCAAACACTCCATCCTGGACGCAGCAGTCGCAGCAACAATCACACCCTATGCAGGCAGGTCCCGTATACCAGCCGCAGCAGCACGTTCCTCCCACGCCAAACAGCTACGAAATGCATGGCAACCCCGGTCGCTACCTCCAGCAACACATGGATCCTCAGACCAGGGCTTTCCTGGAGCAGCGCTATCAGCTGAAGAAAGACGATGCAATGGCCTTTACTCCCCTCGTATCGCCTGCAGTCACACCCCAGGACTCCCAATTTCATTCGATTCCTGAATACACCGTTCCTGGCGCATACTTTAGCCCTCTGACCTCTCCAGCTCTGCAAGCTCAAAACGGTATCAATCAACATTATCAACTCAACAGCTATCAGCATCCAAGCGCAAACACTGCTCCTAGTTCCGTCGCAACATCGCCAATCGACCTGAACAGCGTAGACGTAGACATGATTGACGGCTCCACATCCACTTCGAAACCCCCACGCAGAACCGTGAGGAAGACCCAGGCTCCACGCTCTGCTGGTCCAGCTGCGCGAGTGCGCCAATCTCCCATCGTGAAGCCTCTGCAGAAGCGCAGGTCAACCCATCTGTCCTCCGTTATTCCCTCTAAGGAGATGGACTCGATCATCCGTGACGCGCACAATGCGCAGCCTCTTTCTGCAGGCATCAATCGCGGTGCTCAATTCATCGACAGCTCTGGCACCGAGTCCATATCTCCTGAACCGCTCTCTGAGTCTCTCATGGGTCCTCCTCCCAGACCAGTTTCTGCCCTCCAGTCACCTGCTTTACATCCACAATCAGCCCCTATTGCGGCTGTAACTTCCGCCCCATCAGCGAACGGTATGAATGCTGGTCCAGCCACTCCGGCATCGTTGATGGCCTTGCAACGCCCACCAAAGTCGAACCTCAAGCGAAGACCTGGTGATGTCACTCCGCAATCCGTAAATGACTTGCCTCTACAACTTGATGATACTGCCATGCTTGATGACTTTACTCTACCACCTGCTGCTAACACTAATGCTCCACGTCCCTTGCCGGACAGGATCGTCACTAGCGGGCTCGTGTCTGCAGATGCTACACCACGTCTTTCCGCTCGTAAGACGCCAAAACTTGGCCCAAACAGCACTCCTCTTTCCGCTTTGGGTCTTACCAGTTCAGCCAATTCCAGTCCATCCATTTCCGCCGTCAACTCACCATCCGCTGCTACTCCAGCATCCATGAAAGGCCGAAAGATTGAACCTGCACCCGGAGCCAAGGGAAGTCGGAAGCGCGGGAGTATGGGAGGTCCTCTGATTAGTCCTGCCATCAGGCCAAAGATAAGCCCGAGCATTAAGCCATTGCTCCCTGAAGGAGGTAAATTTGTTCTTGGTGGTCGATTTGACGTAACGTTGGCTAACTTTGAGCAGCGAAACTTAGTGAATCTCAGCAGGCGCTTTTACTGGCCTCGAAATCAAATTACACTCATATCCTGGAGGGAACATTGCTGCCAGGTGTCACATATCCTGAGTCTTTGTCCTCTGGGTTGACATCGAAGCGCACCTCGCACAAGATTGCCGAGCAAGGTCGACGTAACCGGATCAATGACGCGCTAAAAGAGATGCAAGCACTTCTACCAAGACCTGGAGGCAAAGCTGGTTCCGCCGATGTCACTCCTGATGGCCCATCCAAAGCAAATGACGAAGACGACGAGACCAAGGCAAGCACAGCAGAAGGGAAAAGTGCAAGTTCAAAGGCTGCGACTGTGGAAAGTGCAATTGAATACATCAAAGCCTTGCAACAGGAGCGGCTGCAAACCGTCCAAATGCTGAAGCAAAAAGACGCAGAGATGGCTGCTCTGAGGCAAAGGTTACAGAGTGCAGGACTCGATAATGAGGAGAAGTCTGAGGTGGAAGCCGACAGCAAGGAAGAAAACGGGGTTGATGCAACCCAATAACACTTGGAGGAAACCATCAAATGTGGTACTTCCTGTTGCAACCGATTTATGCACGTTTGCTACGACCTAATTGGAAACTGATCGATTTGGCTGGGCTTTTGTGGTTATGCTATTTGCAACGACATGTATAATTGGTGGGGGGCACTTTGCATCTTCTAGAGAAAGAAAAGGATTGGATCGGGAGGTATACTCCAGTTTTACTGTATGCATTTAGCATTGATTTATTCTTTTAGATACCACTGTTTCTTTCTTCTCAATCATTCGCATTCAGAACCTACACACCTACTCAGGACTTGCTTTCTCCACGAGCGAGCAGTTGGCCAATAGCATGTGACCGCACATGCAGCTATCGTACCAGGTAAGGTTCGAGGGGATATAAGGTACGTAGGAGGAGGACAACAGATACGAGGCTGACTATTACACCGCCTCGCTAATCGCGCCAACTGGGCACACTAGGGTTTCATGAGCTCTTTGTCAACAGCCAGCCAGCCACCGGCAATAAGGAACCAAATCAGATCAACACCAAGCTACAGGATGTGCATCTTGGATCATTCTTCTCCAACACCCCCGCACTTCCCCGCAGCACCTTATCTTCAATCGGCCTTCCTACCAAGGTAAATCCATTTTTTGAATTCACGATAGTCCTGCATTTCAGCTCCGCATATCTCGCATATTCTGCCTTGGCGACAAGCAATCAGTGCCTCAGCCAGCCCCATTCGTGACACTCCACTGTAGTGAATCTCCCAATTACCATCACCACCACCACTGTACCACTATACCACCTACCCCCCCCCCCAAAAAATGCCCACCACAACAATCTTCTCGGACCCAGACCTCCAACTAACGCGTGACGGTCAAATCTTCACAATCACCCTCTCCAAGTCCCCCGAAAACCGCCTGAACAAAGCTTACTGCCAGCGCCTCATCGCCACCTACCACAAGATCCAGTCCCTCCTTCCCCCCGGGTCTTCAGGCGCCGTAATAACCACCAGCTCATCCGACAAATTCTTCTGCACCGGCCTCGAGCTGGACGAGAGCGACACCGACCCCTTCGCCAACTCCGACGGCTTCTACCCTTTATTAGCTACAATAACGGATTTCCCGTACCCGACCGTGGCATGCATCACCGGCCACGTCTTCGGCGGCGGGTGTCCCTTTGCGCTGGCGCACGACTACAGGGTCATGAATAGCGAGCGCGGATTTCTCAGTATGCCGCCTGTGGACCTGGGCCTGCATTTCCCGGGCATAGGCGCGCTGTTGAGATTGAAGTTGCAGCCGAGGGTGGCGAGGAAGATGTTGCTTGAGGCGTATAGGTGGACGGGGAAGGAGGCTTTGGAGGACGGGATCGTGGATGTGGTTGCTGGCCCGGGAGAAATGAGGGAGGTTGCGGGGGGGTTGGCGAGGAAGTGGGAGGGCAAGGGGAAAGGGGAGGTTTATAGGTATGTTTTTTGACTCTGCCCCCCCCCCCCCCTTTTGTTTTTCTTATCTATTGTGACTGGTACGCTCGAGATGTGCGAGTTTGCTAACGGAGATACTAGTCTGTTGAGGAATGAATTGTATGGAGAGGCCGGGAGGATGTTTCGTGAGATAAGCTATGTACACGGGAGACGAAACGACAGGCCTGCTAAGGCGAAGATATGAGTATCAAAGACAGTGGGAGCATACATAGCTTAGCCTCACTATGACCACATATCTTAACAAACTGTACACAATGCATCCCACAGAAAGAAGTATCTCTCATCCGACCCATTCCGTTCCCTTCAGACTGTTCTGTGCACTATACCACACGAAAAGAAAAGCCCAACCAATCACAACAAACTCCTCACCCTCCCCATCCCATCCCCCTCCCCCTTGACAATCCCATCACTCCTCCAATCCGGATCAAACGTGCTCTCGTTCAACGGATTCAGCCTATGCGCCCGATTCCACAGATCCTCGTACACCCTCCCATCATACCTCCCCAATGCGCTATCGAGTAGGAAATCCGGTATCCCCCAGCCATCCACCAGACTGACAGCATGCGGCCGTATCTCCGCCATGAGATCCTGTATCCGCTCCGGTAGGGCGTCTAGATCTTTAGAGGAGACCGCGCGGGCGGTCTGGAAGGCGCGCGCGTGCGCGTCGATTGTGTGGTAGCTGAATAGTCGGAAGAGGAGACGAAGGATGTGGTGGAGGGGTGGGGACAAGTCTGAGGATGAGCAGAGGGCGGAGTGGAAGTTCGAGACTAGGAGGTACTGCGAGTGTGCGTGGCTGAGATTGTGGAGTTGGATGAGGAGGGAGGGTTGGGGTTTCTTGTCTACGACTTGGGCAGTGTAGGCTCGGTGGGTTTGGTGCAAGGTGCGTGTTTCGAAAGCCTTCACTATAGCCTCGTCGCTGTCGTTGTCGAGGATGCTGGATACAGGCTGGGGAGTGGATCGCTGTGAGAGATACTTCTGGCATGCCTGGCCGAAAGAGCTTTTCTCCGTGCGCTGACCATCGGACTTATGGGCCTCTGTCATTTGCTTGATTAGGTACCGTGCCGTTTGCTGCGTTATCATCCAGTTGTCCCCCTCGACGGTCGGTTTGGAGAGGTAGTCTGCATTCAGCTGGATCAAGCCACTGCCGCCTCCGAAGCCGTGGCCGCCGCATGCCCTTCTACACGTCTCTATCCCGTTGGCCGTGAGATCCGTACACAGACTCTTCAGGCCAGAAGACGTGCTGTGCAGCTCGGCTAACTCACTGAAATCGCCGTCTTCTATGTTCTTGCGGGCGCGTGTGTACAGTTCCTGCATTGCGGCCCCAGTGTAATGGAGGGCCATGGTAGTGGCGAGAAGAGGAAGTATCCGTATCTGCACGGTTGGATAGTCCAACACGGACATCTCTGGACCGGTTGGATCGCCTTGTCGGTTTTCGTGGAATTGTCGGCGGACGACGGTATACCGGACTGCGACTGTGACTGCGCGAGCTAGTACTAATCGTGCGTGCATCACAATCGCAGCCCGGACTGCTGTCAGACTGCCGTACACGACGGCGGAGTTTTCTGGCTTGGTGTAACGTCCAGTCTGTGGGTCTACTCGAGAGTATCGTGAGAGCATCGCGGAGTGAGGTATTCGGAAGTTGCGGAAAAGCAGGTAGCCGTTATCCATTGGAGCATAGCCGTATTTGGGACCAATGTCGCCGACGATAATCCCATCGAGGGGCTGATGTGTTTTCATGTCGCGTATCTGGACAATGAACGAATGTGGGCCATAAGATACAAGATTGCCCGTCTGATCTGGTAGCTGAAGTTGAGCTACGACAATGGCATGATTTGCTGTTCTTCCCATGGATCCGTTCCACCATTTACTTGCTGTCAAAGAAGGACTATGCAGCACGAAGCTTTTACTCTTTGGGTGCCATCGAGCCTGTAGCTCTAGTCCTCGGACATTGCTTCCGTGGCCGAGCTCAGTCTGAGCATAACACCCTATGATATCCCATCTCTCAATTTTCGGTAGCCAGTACTCGCGCTGTTCTGCATTGCCTTGCTCCCTCACCGTGGTGATGAACATGGCCAATTGAAGCATATATGGACTAACATCATCGCAGAGGTAGTCTGCCATTTTGTCGTCTTCGGCATCCCATCCATGCTTGACCGATAATCGACGAATCTGCTTGGCTCGAGCAAGACCTAAGTGGTATCTTTCTGGCCTGGAAAAGTTGAGTTGCTTGCTTTTATTGAAGAGGGGTTCGTTGGCCATGACGGTCAGGATTCGACTTTGTCGATCCAAAAACTCCCTCCCAAGCAAATGCTGGGAGAGCTCATCGACGGGAACATTAGACACTTTACGCTCGTGAGAAAGCGTGCTTGGACCAGTTGGGCCTGCAGGCTTGAGGTTGTCTGAGAAATCTGACATGATGATTTATACTTGATTATTGTGCGGGACTTTAACCGCCCGGTCTGGCCTGTTTCGCCAGTGAAAGGGATCAAATTGTAACAGATTCGGGGAAGTACAAGGAGAGTAATGGACAATCTTGAAATCTTCCTTTTGCTGGATGGTCCAGTATAAAATGATTACCTGCTATTGGTGCGGAGTACATTTGCCATGGCACCCCGGCAATACCCCGCACGATCGTACCAACCCCGCATATTCATACAGTACCTTACCTTACCTTGAGCAGTTTACCTCACTTGAGCACGACCTACGAGTACACTCAGGATATCAAGAAGATGAACGACCTTTATGCTGAGTTTCAAATACAGGCCACTTGAAAATGCACGATGATCGCTGGGGGTTTGTCCCTTCTCACCAAGGTGACACTGTTTTACCACCATCCCCATTATTCAGCAGGCTACTCAGGTTCGCTCACGAAAAGCCACCACAAACAGTCATCCGAGATGCCGTGACAGGCATTGAAGCGACTCACCTACAGCTGTTGAGTGATGCGCTTGCATTACGGAAGCGTCTCCAAAACCATCTTGGTTTGAGGGAAGTTCAACGTGGGGAAGAGGTTTATATCGCGGTGCTTGCTGCTGGAGGCTACGAGTATGCTGTCGCTATGCTCGCTGTACTTGCTTTGGGAGCGGCAGTGGTGCCATTGAGTATGTTTGTGCCTCCAAGCAACAACGTACATGAGTGACTGACACAACAGAGCTACGGCTTTACCACCCGACGAAGGCGTGTACTATGTGCGAAAGTCTCGCGCAGTCGCTCTGTTGGCATCGGCAAAGGCTCTTCGAATAGGGATTGAGATCGAGATGCTGATAAAGAACGCGGACGCAAAGAGCCATTTTACGTGCATGCCAATTGCTCCATCGACTCAGACGGAGCAACTGGAAGCCTCGTCCATTCGAGTCTCGTCGGATGCACGGCCAGACGAGAATGCGCCGGCTGTGGTGATTTTCACATCCGGGAGCACTGGGCCGCCGAAAGGCGCAGTCATGCCCAGATCTTACGTCTTCGATTGCGCTCTGAGCGTTGCCGACTTTTATAAGCTGACATCATCCGACGTGTCACTACATGTGCTCCCGGTGCATCATGCTACAGGCGTAGGAATAATGTTCTTTCCATTCTTGGTCGCTGGGGGTTGCATCGAGTTTCGAAGTGGATCATTTGATGCCAAATGGATATGGGAAAGATGGCGCGCTGGAGGCCTATCATTCTTTTCTGGAGTTCCAACCATATATATGCGCATGATGCACTATTATCGGCAACACATCGAAGGCAAGCCGGATATGAAAGATTATGTGCAAGGAGCGAGAAGTATCAAGACCTTTTTGTGCGGGACCTCGGCTCTACCGACTACAATAGCAGACTTTTGGGCGAAGATCTTGGAGAAAGACGTGTTGTTGCGGTACGGAGGTAGCGAGTTCGGGGCGGTCTTGTGTGCGCGTGAGGATGACAACAGCGTTCCCGAGGTGAGCTCCACCCATTCGGCAATACTATGTTCGATACTTATAGTGAGCAGGGTTCCGTCGGAGAGGTGTTCCCAGGTGTTGATCTGAAATTGTCGCTAGGCCAAGAAGGAGAGATACTTGTCAGATCGCCGTACCTGTTCTCGAAATACCTGTTCGACGAGCAAGCAACGCGGATCGCCCACGATCAGGATGGCTTCTATAGGACTGGAGACATCGCGCGCCGTGAGGGCAAATACTTTTGGATTCTTGGTCGAGAATCAATAGATAGTGAGTGCATAGTTGCTCCGACTTGGGCGATCACTGACAATATTAGTCATCAAAACTGGCGGCTATAAAGTCAGTGCTCCGGACATCGAAAGAGAGCTCATGGGGCTGGATTATGTCAACGAATGCATGGTCGTCGGCGTTGACGATAACGAGTTTGGCCAACGAGTGGCAGCTGCAATCGTTCTGAACACAGCACAAGCAGCAGAAATAGGTGCAATAGTATCGACACCGTCGCTGAGCCTTTGCAAACTCCGCAATGATTTGAGTCGTAAACTGGCAAGGTATAAATTGCCAACGATCATGCGATTGGTCGAAGGCGAATTGCCAAAAGTGGGTACAGGCAAAGTATCAAAGAAGAAGCTGGGCCCGATAATGTTCCCCATGGACTATCGCAGCGAGAAATCAATTCAATTCTGGAATAGCGGTTTGGTTTACAACTCGCCCAAGGCTCATCTTTGATAAGGCCAAGCGGGAACACCATATCGAAGATATTGGGAAGTAATGAGGTGGTTTGGAAACGCTTTGGCAGATGAATGGCTTGGAAGGAGTTTGGTTTGATTAAGGCCCAAGAAATTAGGGGATAAAGAGCATAGCATTAGATAGCAGTCTCTGAAGCGCATGTGTCGAATAGAAAGACGACCACATCGGCATGAGCTGGCGGCAGAGCCTCTCGATCGGGTGAAGAGTGCGATGCAGGCTAGTTGAGCTATTGCGGAAAAGAGGCCAAGGTGAATGACGACGATGAGGAGTTCGTTTTCATAACATTCGCAAAATACCATACCCAACGGGCAAACTCCACAACTCGTCCACGACTTTGGAAGATCCGGTGCAGTCCAGGGATCCAGGCTAGAGAAATCATACTAGTCGAAATCAAGAAGTGGAGGCGAACTTGGCCTTTCGCGCCTCTGCTTTTGCTTTGTCGCTCTCGCTCATCCAAGTGCCGTTACCACCGCCAGACTTCTCTGTTGGGGCTTTGCCAGGATTCCTTCTGCCACCTTCCCTGCGTCCTCCGGGTCCTGGTCGCGTCCTCTTCCTTGCTGTGGCATCTTCAGGGGCTTCACGTCCTCTCTTCTTCTCACGGCGCTCCGGAAGAGCCTCGTTGAGACGGCCTGGCAGGTCTGTGCCGCCGAAACGCTTCGCTCTTTCCAGAGTCTTCAGAGTCTCATCAGCGGACTCATCGATGCCGAACTTCTTGGCGCGTGCCTTGCGCTTCTCAATTTCTTGCTCGAGAGTGGTCTTGGCGATTCCGGCGCTGAAGTCGACTTCGGGCTTCGCAGGCTCTGCGGCAGGTGCTTCTTCTGCAGCAGGCTGTGACTCAGGATCAGGCTCAGAGACTGTCAAATCCTTGGTCTCTGCAGGGTCAATGGCAGCTTCTTGGTTAGGCACGGCTTGTGGGTTGGGAGGTTGTCCTTGGCCACCGGCAGCGATTGCGGCGGCAGCGGGCTCGGTGGTGGCATTTGTAGCGTCGGCATCGTCATCCCAGTCAATCTCATCTTCGTTCTTGGCGGGAGCAGCGGCTGCGGTACTGCCAGTGTCCTGTGAGTCGTGGTCTTGCAGTCTCTTGACTAGTTCCGCTTTCTTGCCCGAGTGAGGAAGACCGCGCTCCTTGAGGAGGTTCTCGAGCTCGGCATTCTTCATCTTCGTGTAGTCGGCCATGGTGAAGACGTGAGTGGATTACGGTAATGGATGGAGACTGCGCTGGCGACAGACGTATTTGTGGTGAAGGTGAGCGCGAGCAGGGAGGCGCGTACTTTGATAAAATTAAGGAAGCGAAGCGAACGATGATGCAATGCGTTGGTAAGTGATGGATTGAAGGTCAAGTGAAGTTGAAAGTGGTAGAGTAGCTCTGGACGCTTCATGTGGTCTGGTCTGGTCCCTTACCTCATCTGCATCTGACGCGCCATTCGCGCGCCTGGCTTGGCGAGCACGTTCCTTCCTCCTTCTTGGCACTACTCGCAGTATTGAACGGAAGGTAAGACGGAAGCGGCAATTCAACATCACAAAGAACGAGATCAAGTGATGCATGTAGCTTCATGGAAATATGTGTGATGCTGCACCGTGGTCTTCATTATCGCACCGTTGGAATGATCCGCATCCTCAAGGAGACGCAAAGTATGTATAGAATCGTGAACCTGGTACATGGATGTGGCTACATTATATCTATAATGCTGTATATGAAGAAGTGGTCTAGCCATGCCAATCGTCCTCTCCCAACGCTTCCCATGCCAATGAAAACAGAATAGCAAGCAGTCACCATTCCTACCATTACCTCAAAGCTTAGCCTTCGTGCTGCTTTGAGCATCTGCCTCTGCATACATCTCGTCGATCAATGTGCGGAACTTCTTGGCCGTTTGGGGACGCTTCAGCTTGAGTCTGTCATGATAAAATTAGTCTGGAGTAACCCTTGAATGCAATGCTTGGGGACGACTTACGTTGGTGTGAGTAGCTCATTCTCGATCGTGAAAGGATCAACGAGCAACCTCACTCCTCTCACGCGCTCGTAGCTGTTGAACTTGTTCTTCTTGCCCACTCGGTCGAGCTCCTTCAGTACGGCCTTGCGCACCTTTGGCTCCTGTGCTGCTGCATCCAAAGCCTTCAAGTCCGTAGGACTGACCTCTTTGCCGAGAAGCTTCGTCAGGAATGTTGCGAATGTGTCTGGTTGGATGCCGAACAGTGCCACCATGTATGCCTTGTCGCTGTCTCCGTGAACATATGCCTGAGCCAACCAGCTCAAGTTGCCCAGATAGACATTCTCGATGCGTTCTGGCGATACATATTCTCCCTGTGCAAGTTTGAGCACGTTCTTTCTGCGATCAATGATCTTGAAACGGCCCAGTTCGTCCACAGTCGCAATGTCTCCAGTACGGAACCAACCGTCTTCTAGAAGGGCGCTTTCAGTCTCCTTGCTGTTCTTGAAGTACTCTCTAAACACAGTCGGACCACGAACGAGTAGCTCTCCACGTGGAAATGGCTTGTCCGTCGAAAGATACTCCATATCAGGAACATCCATCAGACAAAGTTCGCTTGTTGGCGCAACACCACCACAGTTACCCGCTGTCATATCACCAGAGCTCTGTGCCAAAGCAATAGCGTAAGTCTCAGTCAGACCGTAGCCTTGTATAAAGTTGTTTCCAAAGGCTACTCTCAGGAATTGTTGCAGCGATGGGTCGATAGGAGCGGAGCCAGACACCATGCCACGACAGCGCTCGAATCCGAGGCCAGCCGCGACTTTGCGTCCCCAAATGCGGTCATAGAAGGCGTGCGTGTTGGTTGCCTTGCCAGGAATAGGATTGTTGAGAGCTGCCATTTTGGTCGAAACAACATGGCGAGAAAGTGCACCCTTGAAGCCCGACTGCTCCACTGTGGCAGCCTTGATAGCGCCACCGAATCTGTTGTATAAGCGCGGAACGCTGGTAAGCGATGTCGGCTTCAGAAGCTTGAAATCATCAACCAATTCTAGTATGTTTCCGTGAAAGTAGCCAATAGCGGCACCAGCCCAAAGCACGCCTGCCTCTGTGACTCGTTGGTAGATATGTGCTAGCGGTAGGTAGGAACACATGACGTCGTTTGCCCTTTGCTGGAAGATGCACATACTGGCAGAGGCTCCAGCAACTCCATTGCGATGGGTTAGCACTACACCCTTAGGAGGACCAGTAGTTCCGGAGGTGTAGTTGATAGTCAGAATATCCTCCGACTGAGGAGCGTGGTAAGGTCTGGGAGTGGCAGCTCCAAGAGCCTCAACATCGCGAATATAGTGTATTTGAATGCCCGACTCTTCGGCCATGGCATTGAGCAAGTCCGCCTTTGACTGTCCAGGAAGCTCACCATTGGACAGTGGGTCAAGGCAAATAACGAGCTTCAAGGAAGGGCAGCGTGGAGCCAGTTTGAGCAGGGCAGGAACATGAGCCAGTGAAGTACACACCGCAGCTAGGGAAGCGTGGTTGATAATGTATTCAGTTGTCTCGGGTCCTAGAGTGTCGTATAGAGAGACGGTGTAGAAAGCCTGAGACATGCATCCGAGGTCCACAATCTGCCACTCTGGTCGGTTTTGGCACCACAAACCAACACCATGCTGTTTGCCGTTGATCCCAACTCGCTCATGTAGTTGTACGAGGCCTAGGCCAAAGTTCTTTCGCCTCTCCTGAATCTGTCCGTATGTTTCCCAGAGAAAAGGCCCGAACGTCTTGGTAACTGGATCATATTCTCTGCGTCCAAGGCATCGTGCGCCTGGGATTCTGTTCGCTAAAGAGGGTTAGTTTTCCGTCACGGGTATATGCTCGGCATTTGACATACCCGTCTGCTCGAAATAGTCGTGGGCAGTAGCCACCTGGTATGTATGTCAGCAAGGCCAGGGTGGGGTTTCATGTTTCAAAGGCCACGATCGTACCACAGGGTCAAGTGTTTCGAGCAGGGAATCCTTGAATCTCCAATGTCTGTATACTTGGCTTCGTCCAGGCTGTTCGCTGCCTTCAAGTGCCACACTGTACGGAGCGCCTGGAGGCGGAGGGACGCAAATGTCCGCGGATACCTTTGCAGCCAGAGACATGTTGCAGATGTGCGATTACGCTGTCGAAATGAAGTGGTCCAGGTTAAAAGAGTCAGCGGGCGGACAGGGGACTTTGTGCAATCCGGACGACAACAGTTCTAGATGGTCTATAGGATAGTGGTGTCTAACTAACGAGGGTCAGCCGCGTTTGCTCCAGCTTCGCTATCGGAGACGCCGAACCCCTGCAATACTTACTGTGCGTTTGTTGTGTCTTTCTTATCTTGTAAGTGTGGTATAAGATTGGGCTTCTGATCACATAAGAAAGGATTCGGATAAATTGCTGTGAGGTCAACCAATAACGCTTGCAATTCGCCGAGGTACATCTTCGTGGAGTTGAACACCCTGACCAACGGTCGGTCCGGATTAGGTGCCTCGGTTTCACATGCGGCCACCCCGAGTGGTTACAGACCAATCTAATTAGCTCCCGTCAATGCACCTTTTGGCGTCATATCTGGCTATGAATCTGGGGTACATGTACGAGTCCGAGGGGTCTTGTGATTTCGGCCTAAATTACATGTGCCTATCCTGGTACGTACCTATACACTATTGAATGACCACCTTTGCTATGGGCGAGTCACGAGCTGGCATGCTGGTGCTTGCATTGCTGACTCCGCAACTTCTCTCCACTCTCCAAGACCTAGTGGTCACAATGGCGGATGCAGTCGTGTGTAGAGAGCTGTTGGCCAACCCTTTTAGCCTTCAAATGGATGGTACATGTGTATAGTGCACTGTATCTATAAGGTACAGAGCCAAATGCTCCTCTATATGTAATGTATAACAGTATCATGTCCTATGGCGACATTTGAATGTAAATGCCAGCTCAAAAACCGTCACCCTCATTATAGGGCCGACCAACCTCTTCCGCCCGGACGCGAGCATATTGTCCTCGTTCCGCCGCCGCAGCCTTTCGTGTTGCGAGCTCTTCACGAAGAGACTCGATCTCATCAATCAACCATTCGTCTCGACCAATCTCTGGAATCTCGAGCATTGATGACTCTTCTAAGCGATCCCGCGCCTTCGCATCTTCAATCTCCTCCTGTTTCAGGCGCCATAGACGGAGGTCATTCTCATACTCCCGAAGACGGAATCGCATCTCGAACCATTCATTGAACTTCTCGGGACCGCCAAAGCAGAGTCCATATCCATCGCAGTAGCATGCATGCATTGCAGGACATTCCACGTTGTGACCCGTAAAGACATACTGCCACAAGTACTCCCAGACACGGCCAGATAGATAGTCTGACAGCGGTGTACGCAACAACCAGTCGCGATAAAATATGTACCGTGAAAGCGGTAGCGCCAAAATCCGCTCCTTACTCAGAGCAAATTGTGCGCAGCATGGCTGGGACAAGACCGACGGTATGGGATCAAATGGGAATAATTGCGACCACGATTCCGCAATGAGCACCTCTTCCTGCTTTTCATAACTTCTCTCCATCGCTCCAGGGTGGAGCCATGCTGGACAACCTGGATCCCAGTGACATCGCAGATTCATATAGCCCTCGCGCGTTACTCTTTCCGCGCTGAGTCGACGTACCATTTGCGCTGCGTCGTAGTCCAGTACATCGTTGTTGTGCCTGAACACCCATTAGTCTTCGTGCTTTTGCCTTTCCAGACACTGCGATGCTCACCATGCGTAACGATGCGAATGCATGAACATTGCCACATCCGGAAGATTATCGTAATGATCTATGATGTACGACAAGTATACCATGACCTCGTGCCCTTTGTTCTTGGGCGGATGCAATTCGGCATGGCTGTCATCAACCACATATATTGCTGTCTGCAGAGGTCCGTTCGGATACAGTATATCTCCAAGCTCTTCCTGAATCCAACTCGTGTTTTCGCTCGCTAGTCGCGGGACCACCAAAGCTCTGGTATACTCAGATCCTGGTGATTTTGTTGTTCCAGGCACAAATAGCGGGTTCGGATTTGCGTAGGAAGCTTTGTGATCTTTTAACCGCGACGAGTGTGGGACAGAGCCATCTTCTGCTAAAGAGGTCTCGGTGTCTGCAGCCGGCTCGTCCTCTCCCAACCCAACTGCTTGTGGCACATGCCGTAGTGATGTCGTAAAGTCTGTGGTTTGGAAAAGCAGAAAGAAGAAGAAAGTAGTCAACGCTGCAAGCAAAAGTGGCGCAAAGCGTCGCGATGCAAACATGCCGTTGCAGCGACTAGGTCTATATTCTTCAGTAGAGTTGAAGTATGTACTAGGAGACCCTGGTCTTCAGTTCTGTACAGGAAGACAAAACAGTGTAAAAGATGATGGGGCGTCCGTATGCCCGGGGTTTCCTGGCTATGTTGAACCCATCCTACAAGGTTGCACTGAGTGAACCAATGCGAAGCATCTTTGAAGAGTGCACGACCAAGCAGACCACCGGTGGTGTTTCGCATTATTCCTCAAACTGCAGTCTAACCGCTGATGCCTCGTATGACGCGTCAAGGATTGGATCACACGGATCACAACCCGACCCCCGTCACGCCCGCATTAGGTAGATCAACACAAGGTTGATCAGCACCTAAGGTAACAATCGTCAGGGTCAGGGGCGGGCACAGCATAATACCTAAATGTCTTTGCAAGAATGATATTCCAAAAGTAGATATATAGCACAGTATTTTGTCCAGCGAGGGACTTCATATCGTAGAGTCAGGGACGCAGATTTCAAAGTTGAAAGCACACTAGTTTGCATTCCTATGGATCACTACCAGTACCTTCCCAGTCTGGAAGGTCAGAGTCTGGAACTCCTACCTTCTTCGCCAGCTCAACGAACTCGACCTGGAGTTGTCCAATCGCAGTATCACGGTCGACGGAGTGGTCCCAAAGTCGGTTGACCTTCTTCTGCAATGCCTCTACTCTTTCAACAAGGTCAGTGAACTCATTCGACAGCTCAGGCGTGGTCTTTCTGTTCAAAGCCAATACACACTTGTCCAATTTGGCCATGTCCCCCTCCAATTTCCTGATCTGCTCTTCCTGGTTGGTCAGCCCTACCACCTTTGCTTGCAAATCTTGTACTGTTCTTCCTAGATGGGTTAATTTACCATCCATGACCGCAGCCATGTGATTTGTCTTGTTGTCGAACTGTAGCCCCATGGTGTGATGCAATCTGGATAGATCCTCAATAGATTTCTGCATCTGCACAGGCGCCGGATACGTCTTCGTGATCTGCGGAATCATATGTTGGACCATTCCCCGTATCATGTCATCGGTCTGGAGCCTGTTGAAGCGTTCATCCAAGTCGCTGATGATATGTGAGAGGACGTCCAGGCGTTCGGTCAGCTGTCCGTCCGCAGCGCCAGATTGGCCTCCAGATAACTTCTCTCGCAAATCGTTGACGATATGCGAGAGGACGTCCAGGCGTTCGGTCAGCTGTCCTACCGCAACGACAATTGGGCTTCCGGGTACCTTCTCTCGTAAGTCGTTGACGATATGTGAGAGGACGTCTAAGCGTTCGTTCAGCTGTCCGACCTCAACCCGAGATTGAAGTTTACCCTCGAGTTCGGCAAGTTGGTCAAAGACAATCTCCTCTTTAGACTTGGCGTCATCTTCGAGGACTTGTAGTCCTTGTTTCAGGCCAAATTCGAACCGAGCTTCGAGTTTTCGAACCTCGGTCTCCACGTCACGTCGGAGGTCCGCTATTGCCACAGCGTGGATATTCTTGTCCGCAGCATGGAGTTTGCTATATCGAAGCATTTCATTCTTGAAAGCATCCAGCTCGACTCTCGGTAACGTAGCCACTCTGTTCGTACTCTCGTGCTTGCCGGTCTTGTTCTCGTCCATGTTTGCGAGCTTCGTGTGTAACTTTTGAATTGCCATGCTGGCTTCTGATCCAGTCTTCTTGTGGCGCGACGATTCTTCTTTTAGGCAGCCAATACTGGTATCTGCTCGCTCGATACTGACTTGATGACGTCGGGAGTCTACCTCAACCGCCACCATACGCTTTTCGTGCTCAACTCGGTGCGCCTCGACTTGACACATTAGGGTCTCAACTCGAGCCCGATCCTGCTCAATACTGGGCTTTAAGCTGCGGATGCTCTTCTGCAATGTTTCAACCTCATCGGCATGCCTCTTCAGGTCTTGGGTATTAGCATTGAATGCCTGCTGGAGGCTGTCGAGCCGCCGCTCAAGCTGATCGTTATGGCGGGTAGCTTGATCTGCAACTTTTCTGGCCTCATCCAATTCTGAACGCATAGTTTCAAGCATCTCGCGCGGAACCAGATTAGACGATGCCTGCTGAAGGCTGTTCAACTGCTGCTCAAGCTGATTATTCTTGTGAGCGGCCTGATCTGCGACAGTTTTTGTCTTGTCCAATTCAGAAAGCACAGATTCTAGCCTCTCCAGCCTCTCCAGGCTAGGCTGAAGGCTGTCCAGTCTCTGCTCAAGCCGGTTATTCCTATTGTTAGCCTCATCTGCAACTCTTCTTGTCTTGTCCAACTCCGTAAGCACAGGCTCAAGACCCTTACGCGGGTCCAGACTGGAAGAATCTGCCGAAGCTCTTTGGGGGTCTCTTGAAGACATTGAGTTGAACAAGGTCTCGAAAGTGTTCAGAAGCGAACTACGGAGTGGTTGAAGGACCGCATCCGTTTGCTTGACATCTTTCTCTGTCTGAGCCCGACGATTTTGTTTCTGTTCCGCCATAGGGGGGTACATATCAAAATGCCTTTGCGCATTGTCATAATCCCGTCGAGCAGTGGCTGCACGCTGGATAGCGAGATCGTGACGTGTGCTAGCATCGCAAGTTTTCAAAAGGAGCGTGACCATTTCGCGGGTCAGTTCATTATTTGCGGGTGCACAGGAAGCTGTTGGATCGACGACACCATTGGAGGAAGATCTATTTAGTGACATGTTGTCGTCGGCAGTGTGCTGTGGGATTTTGGCACCAGATTGTGTATCACCTTGGGGCACGAAGTTGGAGGTTGAGGAACGTCTGGAGCTTGATTCAGAGGCTTGTATGTCCTTGAATGAAGGGTAGAAGATCCCAGGGTCTGTGCGAACTGATTTTCGAGGTAGTCCGTTTGAAGGAGAGCGCGACCTTGTCCGCTTCGGAACAGACCTGTTGCAATCCATCATCCTGACGACTAGCAATTAGATACTTGGACCTCGTTTCTTAAAGTGAAAGGGCCAGGACAGATTATTGAAATGTGAGTCTTGAGTGAAATAGCACTGCTCGTATATCCCCCAATTATATTGAGAGAGAGTCGAGTGATGACAAGATCGTTCCAAATTCTGAAATAGAGAAGTAGTGTTGACAGCGACATGAGTGTTTCATAGCACTTTGATGATTGCAGGCTACTACTGACTTACATTGAGACCCTCGACCATTGCACGATAATCCGTGTCGACCTTGAAAGTGATCTCGATTATGAGTGTTGTTCGAGACTCATTGCTGGTCAAGCCGAAGCGGATGTTCGATGTGATCTCTGAATTTCAGCACAACCATTTAGTGCGACGATTCGACAGGTTAGAAATAGGGTATTATTATGAGGCAGGCCAATAATATTGATTGTCTGAATTGAAGACTGGTACTCACGACGATGCTCTGCGTACGTAGCTAGGTGTCGTGCGTGATTCGTTGCTCCAGCAATATGATTCCCAAATATCAAGAGCGTGGGACAGGTCGAAGAGACCACTTCGTTGATAGCGTCAAGAAGGGAAACACGTCCGGCCTACGGTCGATTCGCGTGCTGAAGGTGGAAGAAAGCAGTTCATTCGCTACCGAATCGATATAGGCGACTTCAAATATTATTGACACGCGCTGATGGATCAGGTAATCGTCGTTCGCCAATCACGATTATTGGATGTGCCGCAAATGTCCGGCTTGAAACTAGACGGAGGCGTGGAGGGTAACAGTGAGGTGGAAGTCTTCGTGGAACGTCTGCGGCTTGGCGCTGTGCCAAGCGTCGCGATGCCTGGAAGGTGCCCTGCCCGTACAGGACGAAGATGCGAGCTACGCGTTTCATCGTCCACATTTCCTTGCCAGCCACCTTGATCCCTTACATTCCTTCCGGACCCTAGACTGCGCAATAATCGATACTATATCTTGATCTGTTCGCTTATACTACGCCACGCCAGCAGGTCCGCCCATCATGGCTGCACAAATTACCACCATTGGCGAGACGAAAGAGCTGCGAGGCTTAAATCTCATCGCGGCGCATTCACACATTCGCGGACTAGGTGTTCTGCCGGACACGCTCGCACCCAAGCCGGCAGCAGAAGGTCTCGTTGGTCAGCAAAAAGCGCGCAAAGCTGCAGCTGTCATTCTTCAAATGGCCAAAGAAGGCAAGATTGCAGGTAGAGGAGTGCTCATCGCCGGTCCACCATCAACTGGCAAGACTGCGATTGCCATTGCGATGAGCAAAGGTCTGGGAGAGGACGTCCCCTTCACTATGCTCGCTAGCAGCGAGATCTTCTCCTTGGAGATGAGCAAAACCGAGGCTCTGGAACAAGCCTTCAGAAAGAGCATTGGCGTACGGATAAAGGAGGAATCCGAGGTGATAGAGGGAGAAGTTGTCGAGATTCAGATTGATCGCAGCGTGACTGGCGTATGTTGTCTGCCTTCACCGACCAAACAAGACGCCCGATCTGACTTTGCGTAGGGAAACAAACAAGGAAAGCTCACAATCAAGACAACCGACATGGAGACTCTATATGATATGGGTACCAAGATGATTGACAGCATGACGAAGGAGAAGGTCCAAGCAGGCGACATCATTTCTATCGACAAGGCTTCAGGTCGCATCACGAAACTCGGCCGCTCCTATACGCGCTCGCGCGACTACGACGCTATGGGACCGGACACCAAATTCGTGCAATGCCCCGACGGCGAACTGCAGGTACGACGAGAAATCGTCCATACCGTCTCCCTCCACGAGATCGACGTCATCAATTCGCGAACTCAAGGCTTCCTGGCCCTGTTCAGCGGCGACACAGGCGAGATTAGATCCGAAGTACGCGAGCAAATCAACACCAAGGTTGCCGAATGGCGAGAAGAAGGCAAGGCCGAGATTGTCCCCGGCGTCCTCTTCATCGACGAAGTCCACATGCTCGACGCCGAATGCTTCTCCTTTGTCAACCGCGCCCTCGAAGACGAACTCGCCCCCATCGTCATCATGGCCAGCAACCGCGGCCAGACTCGCATCCGCGGAACCAACCAACTCAGCCCTCACGGCCTACCGCTCGACTTCCTGGACCGCGTCGTCATCATCAGCACACAACCGTATTCGGGCGACGAGATCAGAGATATCCTCAGCATTCGCGCACAAGAGGAGGAAATCGACCTCTCCGCCGACGCTCTCGCTCTGCTCACCAAGATCGGCTCGGAAACCGGCCTCAGGTATGCTGGCAACCTCATCACCACATCGCATCTGCTCGCCCAAAAACGCAAAGCCAAGGAGGTCGCCGTCAGCGACGTCGAGCGCAGTTTCCAGCTCTTCTATGATCCCAATCGCAGCGTGAGGTTCGTGGCCGAGTTTGAAAAGCGGTTCATCGGCGACGAAGGCGGGGTCGAGCTCGGGGGCGCAAATGCCAATGGGGACGCCATGGAGATTTCTACGTAGATGCTGAGCTTGGGTTGAGGAACTTGTATGATCAACGGTATTGTGCAAAGCGGGGCGTTGGGCGCTTTTCTCAAAGGAGGGGCGTCATAGTCGATAGGTACAGGGCCACGGTAAGGAGTGAAAACCGGAGGGGAAAACTACGATTTGGCGCGAAAACCAACAAAAGCCCAGATAGAATAAAGTGTGTCAAGAGAGTATATCGATTTTCAGCGATTGCTCGCAGATTTGTGTGTTCTGTTTCATTACTTCGTCATGTCATGTCTATATACGTTTGTTTGAATGCTGGCTTGGCCTGCCGGCATGCACGTTTCCTGCCTCTGTACAAGAGAGGCCATTCAGGAAAAAGTGACGACGAAAGCAGTCGATAGTTGCATGGGTGCACTTTTGCTCAATTTCCGAAAAGCTGCCACAATTTTCACGCTTTCATCATAGGCTAAGGCGGTCGGCGCTGAGACGATCGGCGCTTCTGTCACGACGGACCATGCTGAGCTTGTAGTACTTCTCCTCGCCAGCGGGCGTGCGACCTCCAATATACCACTTCTCACCCCCAAGCACATCCCTGAAGCCGCCCTCTGAGCTACTGTCTGAGCCACGTCTATTTTGACGAGCCTCTTGCGGCGTAGGGTAAGACTGTGAAGGCTTATTCGGTGGACCGTAGACCGGGAGACCGCCATTCACGGTCATGCCTGAGGAGGGAGGTGACCTGGGCCCATGTGTGAGGGGCGAGACGTTGTGTTGGAGCGGAGACAGCGCACTCTGCTGATTATGGGCATGCGCGGATGTTGATTTGGGGTTTATGGCTCTTGGACCTGAGGCGACATCTGATGAGGATGAAGACTGAGGCGGTGTTGGTGTTCCTGATGACCAGACCGTCTGGCCTGAGGCTGCTGCGGCTGCTGCGGCCGCAGAGGTTGTGGATATAGAAGCGGAAGACTTCGGGAGGACGGCGGAGTGGGCACGAAAGGCGGCGAGGAAGTTTGCGAAGAAGGGGCGATTACTGCCCATTATTGACAAAGGACGTGGGGTTTGGTTCCGTCCAATCTTGGTCCTAGGTGACTGAGATGTGGGAACGGTCTTGTGGAGCTAAGAGCTCACTGGAGGTGTATTCATGCGTATTCAAGGGTATGTGGCAGCGGTAGCTGTTATTCCTGGCAACGACACGCTCTTCTTGAGTCCTGCTCGGCTCTGAAGATGGTGTATTGCTTCCTCGAGTTGGGTCGAATCAATTGAAGGAATCGACGAGTTCAAGCCCCTTGCGGTCCAGTAATGATTCGGTAGTGAGTTGCGTCGACGATGACCAGTGGGAAGATTGGCAGATACAGGCAGGCCGGTGTCAGAGACTGAACAATGTTAGAACAGTGTATCGTGCTTGAGAGGTCGAGATGAGTAGTCGCACGTCGTTACCAATGCGTAGCTTTTGACTGGGACTGCCGGACGCACAGATGGCGGGAATTTGCGGGTGCCCCACCTTTTCTCCCGACTCCAAGCGCGGCCGAACGTTCCGTCGGTCTCGTGTGAATGGAAATACTGTTATCCCTCCCTGTCCGTCTTACTGCCGCGATGGAGGCTTACGAGGGTAGCCTGCAGAAGAGCGGATGTCGATTCGTTTACGAGTGTCATGGCGAGAAGAGTGCCGATAGTATTTTGGTTTATTTGCTTTTCTTTGGTAAAGCCCCTCACGAAGCTGTCTTGGTCCCGCTCCCTACAAAGTCATCGATCGATCAGTCGCTTACTCTATATCCGCCAATACCGCGCTTCGAGGTACTCACTCGATGGTCATGTGGAAAACGGCGGGAAGGACGCTTCGTATATACCACGCCCCGTCCTAGTATAACGGCAAGTCTGTACTTTCATTTGCAAGATGTGGATATGTGGCATGAAGAAGTAATACACCAGCACGGGCATTGATGCTAGGATCATGGTTGCAGCTGCGACATATGCACGCGCCCCAAGGTCTCGGTACAAGACATTACCACAGCCAACGAACTGCCTTGGTTCATGCAAACCATGCCTTCGCTGGTATTGCCGATCGCCCTATTTGAACGTGTTAAAATTCAGGCAAGTGTCAAATCATGGACTGGCGACAAATGAAACAAGCCGCCTATTGGGCGCCAGGGAAGGTATCATGTGCGCATGGCTCGTCACTCCTATTTCCTTGCCTTGATTTCCACACGCCAAACAGCACACCGTAACACGGTGGCATTCCTGTGCGCGATAACATAAGTTTGTTGGAGCGCGCCTCCATCAACATACTTGACGGATTTCACTCCCCAACCTCACAACTAATATCACAAACTTATTTCTCTCACTAAACAGCTAGTCGAAAGCTCAATATGATGAACTGGTATTTGTCGATAGTCCGGGGTGTGCAGGCGGTCTTCGCAATCATAATCCTCGGTCTCTCAGCCTATGGTATGTGAAGTCTAGAATGTGGCAGATGACCTCTCTCTGACTTTCTAATCACAGTCGCAAACTGGTGGTCAGGATACTGGCACGCATACTCTCCTTCCGAAGTCAATTTCATCGTCTTCTCAGCTGTGTGGACACTCCTTGCTCTGGTGTATCTCTTCCTTGCACCGACGCACTTGCCCAAATTCGCCCACGTATATGCCATATTGGCGGTTGAGGTTCTGACAATGATTTTCTGGTTCGCCGGATTCATTGCGCTGGCAGTATTCCTGAGCGACCGCGTTTGCTTCGGATCGGTCTGCTCATGCGCAAAGGCAGCTTGCGTGTTCGCAGCTTTCGAATGGTGAGTTAGCAATGCATACCCAGCGACAAAAGCAATTGGTAAACACGATGTTGACATGTCGTCTAGGGCACTCTTCGTCTACACCACAGCCTTTGGGTTGAGTACACTTGTGCGCGCAAGGAGAGAGGGAAGCCACAGCACCAAACCTAGCGGCTCGGTTGTCGGGGCGCACTCTGGAGTCTGAGGAGGCCGTACGGGCGTGATATTTAGTCTTGGTCCCATATTGCGATGGCCTACCAGAGAGGCTTGGCCGCTGCATGAAATGATGCGAACTGCCTAACCACCTTGATGGCTGCGGAAAGATGATTGATCTTATAACATAACTTTGAGATTTGCGGCATCCCGAGTCGCTCAAATTCCTCTTCTGGTTGAATGACAGACGGTTGGAACTTCGATATGTGTCTAAAGACTAGTAACCCTATATTCATCGTTCCGTCACGGATAACTACTGTAGACCTTTAGGGGACTGCATGGAGTTTATTAACGGAAGTACGGAAACGCTTGGGCTCTGGCCTAAACAAATCTGGGGTAATAAGGTAGTCTATTATAGAACGTCATCGACCACATTCTATGCCCAGAATGTGCCCAGACACTCTAATTATTCAGCAAAATGCAATCCTGTCAACCACATCGCATACACACAGCTCACATAATCCATAATCTCCGATAGCATACATATTACATCCTTCCTCCTCCACTCCCACTCCACCGTGAACAATAGAAACATCTCTGCACAAAACATGGCTACCGACACAACACCGCCACACACAGACACACCCCAAAACGAACCATCGCCTCCTCCCAAAGATGAACAAGAAGACTCAGAAAACACCCTCTACATAACCCTAAAGTTCCACTCCCACCCCATCACCCTCGTCTTCCCTACCGCCGCGACCCTGACCGACCTTTCCGCCACCGTCTCCCGCGACCTGCACATCCCGCCCACGAACCAGAAATTCCTAGTCTCAGGCACGACACCCAAACTCGGCCTCCTCCGCCCGCCCTTCAAGGACAACACCGCCCACCTCCCGCTCTCCAGCCTGACGAGCGCGAAAATCACCCTGCTGGGCAGCACAGCGCAACAAGTCGCCGACATCGACGAGACGATATCCGCGATCCGCTCACGCCAGGCCGCGCGCACAGCGGCGTTGCGTGCCGCCCGCAAGGTCCAACCCTACACCCATCGGGACGCGAGAAAGATCCAAGAGGAGAGCACATACACCTTTGCGACTCTACGTCCATTGGCGCATCTGCGCAATCCGGAGAAGAGTCTGCGGTTCTTGGAGCGGCTGCGGGATGATCCGGGAGTCAAGGCGGCGATGCGCAAACATAGGTTCTCCGTGGGTCTGCTGACCGAGATGGATCCGGCGATGCATACTACGCATGAGGGCAAGACGCTGGGCTTGAATCGCAACAGAGGCGAGGTCATCGAGTTGAGGTTGAGGACGGATGCGTATGATGGGTATAGAGATTACAAAACCATTCGGCGGACGCTGGCGCACGAGCTGGCGCATAATGTCGTGGGTCCGCATAATGCCGAATTTCACGCGCTTTGGAATCAGATTGAGGGGGAGATTGATCGGAATGATTATTCGAGGGGTGGGAAGACGGTGGGGGCAGAGGAGTTCTACCATCCCGCCGACGAAGGGTATGATGAGGATCTGGAGGCTGATGAAGGAGGCTGGGTGGGTGGTGCGTATGTGCTTGGTGGAAGCAGCTCCGAGTCGACGGGTGCGCCGATGGATAGGAGGGAGGTTATAGCGAAGGCTGCAGAGGAACGGGCGAAGCAGGCATCGAACCTGGCGGCTGGCAAGAAGGTGATTGAGCGTGATGAAGAGCAGCAGCATGACTCTTCATCTACAAATTAGTTCTGATACGGTCATTTCTTTCACTTTTGCGATGTAGCATGGCGTTGGATCTGGACACAGTTGCGGATACCCGTTTAATATTTGATGCTCGATATGAGAGATCTGACACGGCTTAAAGAATTGCTTCCTCTCTTAGCACCAGTACATGCTAGACGGATTGTGTAGGCTCATCCTGAACATACAGCAATCTTCATAGGACTTACCACTGCCTCGATTCAAGGAGGACGACACGTGTCGTGTGTGATCATGCTGGATCTCATAGACATAATCTGCATGTTGGGCAGCCTATCTTTTGAGGAAATGATTCACTCTAGGTCTCTGTCCCATAATACAGATGCGGCAGTGCTTAGGCAAAAAGAGTCAATCACGTTGCTGATGCCAATATGTTGTGAATCAAAGCTGATCCCGCAGCTGTGAAGAGTCGAGGCGCCATCAAATATAGAACACAAACTCCTAGCAAACGTGTCAGCAACTCGTTCCCGATCATGACCACTCACCAGTGAAACATGATGGTATGCAGACGTGCGTCTGAGAAGAACGGCTTGTTGAAAGGTCGGGAAAATTCCAAGACTGCATCAGGAATGCTGGCGTCCAGACAGGATTTTATAGGCGACACGTATTTGTGATGGAATGACAGTAGAAGTAGCCGAGGCGTATGAAAAGGGTGAAAGCATTGTCATGGCGCGTTACCAATGGCTGCGAAGACGCCAAATATACGTGTTGAGGCGAAAAGAGTCGAGAATAAATCAAAGTGTCGCACGTTGTTACAATGTTGAATTGCCGATGAGTGAGCAATCTGCATAACCGCACCAGGACTGTTTGGCTGATTGTATTGTGGAAGTCGCACTGCTGAACTAGGAAACTCCCTCTGAAAGACCGAGCCGAAATAAACGGGCATGTCGAATGAGACGTCGCAGAGCGGCAGCTCCCCTCATGCCTCCTCCAATTTTTTGTGTAGTGGGCGCGCCGAAAAATCCGTTAAAGACCCGAGAATTACCTTGCCATGATGGCTGACATCCATCGTGCGTTAATGGTACAGCGAGACAAGATGACGAAAGTTGAAGTAGTACATGAGGGGCTGAAAGAAAAGTCGAAAGACGTAAATGCTCGAATGCCGTCTGGGAATTCTCAAGCGAACTTTTTAGGGCCGAGCAATGTTTCAAGATGAAACACGGCTCGACAGGACGAAAGTGGCTGGTGGTCAGTTGTGTTCTCAACGACGTTCATACCTATCGTCACCGTAGCCACGGCGGGAGCCGGCATCAGCGGCAGGAGCATCAGCGCCAGCAGCGTAGGCAGGGGCAGCATCAGCGGCGCCACGGGCGGGACGGTCGAAGCTGGCATAGTCGCCTCCACGTCTGTCATCGCCGCGGCCAGAGTAGCGGTCGTCGCGCGAGGAAGAGTAGTAGTCGCGATCCCTGCGGCCGTAGTCACGGTCTCGGTCACCACCTCTGTCGTAGCCACGGTCGTAATCTCTGCCGCCATAGCCACCACCGCCTCCACGACGGTCGTAGTCTCTGCCACCGTAGCCACGGTCATCACGGCGTCTGTAGTCGTCTCTTCTGCCACCACCGTAGCCACCTCCCATCTCGCGTCTGCCACCACGGCGGTCGTCTGTGATGGTTAGTGAGGTTTTGAAGACTGTAGATGGGATACGAATTACCTCTCTTGGGGGGTCCAAAGTACTTTCCGGGGGTGGGAGTTCTGGGTCTAGCACGGCGGGCTTTTTCGATGCTTAGGGTGCGACCTTCGTAGACCTCGCCTTGAAGACCACTCTTGGCGGCATCAGCCTGCTCCGAGGTGACCATCTTGACGAAACCAAAGCCGCGAGACTCGCGGGTGTGAGGGTCGCGCATGATGCTGCAGGTCTCGACGTCGCCGTACTTTTCAAACAAACGGCGGACCTCATCCTCGGTCAGACGGGGGTGAATACCAGTGACGAAAAGGTTGGAACCAGGGTTGATGGCCTCCTCTTCATCTTCTTCGGCAGCGCGGGGCTTGGAGGGAGGGCCACTGTTGACTTGAGGTCAGGATCCGTGGTGGACGAAACATGTGAGGTGATTGAGAAGCTGGTGATAACATACCGGTCATCGCGGGCAGCAGGAGAAGCACTACGAATCCTGCTGTCTCCGTCGCGGTCTGGGCGAGGTGAGCGAGAGCGCTCACGGGGGTATGAAGGCTCGTCTGTGAGGTTGTGTCAGTATTGATTGCGCGATAAGTGGAGATGTTGGCTGTAGTGTAGATGGGTGGGCCACTCACCATCATAGCCGCGCTGATCGTTCTCGTACTCCATGGTGGACATGATTGAGTGAGAGTGTGTTTGCTGAGAGACGCAAGTGTATTGAGAGAGGAGTCGCGTGTGTTGTTGGCGTACGCGGTTTGTGAGTAGCTGCGGCGTGGGTTAATTCGCGCAAGACGTACAAGGTGTGAGATGCAAGATGTGAATGGACAGATGGAGGAAGCTCTTGTGATAAAGAGCGATGGATTGATGAAAGGGATGAGGTCGACGAGCTGCACCTGGCCGTTTGCGAGAATCCAGATGTTGACACAGACACGGGCGCTTGGCTAGAAGTGGTGGTACGTGCTGAAGCTCTTGGCGACGTATCAGATGCTGCAGGTTGCGAAGTGCAGAGACTGGTAGGCGTAGTCGTCAGTCTTCCATGGCCCACTGGTCCGTCCCCTGTCTGCCTCGAGTTGAAGGTCGCGCGCGCATCACGACAAAGCAAACTGCCATACATGATCAAGTTGTTTGACAAAACTCCACCTTTTTTCAATCAAGGGCAAGTCCACTCTCTCTTCTCATCTATCATGATGCTCTGTGTGCTGTGTTTACAGCATCAACAACATTAACAATCATGGTCGCTGTGTGTAGAATTGCCGACGTGGTTGTGCAATTGCGCTCGACAGTGCTGCATTCCCACGTCTGGCGGCCGCACTGAATAGTCATGCTATAATTGATTAGTGCAATGACTGATTGACTAACTTCGTCGTGGCAGCTCCCAACGCATTCTCCCCAACTGTCGCCTGCCCTCGTCATGGCCTCGAATGGCCCATACTACCAATCGGTGCCACCGGACCAGACTGGCGCAGATGACTTCAAGCTTTCTCAAGGCCTACTCGAATATGGCGGAATCGTATCGCAAGCATCCATGTATCCAGATCCCAACCATGCCCAGATGAATTCCGAGTATCACCCTCAACAGCTTGGAGAGAACGATGCAGAGGACCACGCCCAGCTTCAAGGACTAGTCGAGGCTGCCACCAGTGCTGCCGCTCAAGAGCGCATTCGCCAAAGCGCCCAGATCCCCCACTTTGCCGCCCATCAAGATGATCCTGTCGACTCGGCTGAGCAAGAGATGGTTACACTATTACAAGGCGACAACAACCGCTCCATGAACAAGCGCAAACGCTCTGAACCTTTGCAGCCTGACACAGATCCTGACCTGTCCATCAACCCCTCCGCTTCCGATCGTCCCAAGCGTCAGAGGCGCAGCAATCCAGCTGCACAAGACCCACAAGCACAAGACTCAGATCTCTCACTGCGCCAATACTCAAACCCTGCCGAGTCTCCTCATCACTTGGACGCGCGCGCTGCCGGTGTGCATTCTGCCGCCGCCTTGTTTCGCCCTCCTTCAGACTCCTCCAAGAAGTATACCCGCCCGCCAATGTCTAAGCTGTTCGCTTCGCTTGAGTTGTCCCCCGAGAACTTCCTCTACCTACAAGCTGCTGCGAAGCAATTCATGCTTGACCCTGAACATCCCGAGCGACAAGCATGTGTTGGTAATCGAGGCAAAGGAGACAGCGACATGGTTAAGCTTAGGTTGCATCACTGTGTGCGCGAGTTCCTAGAACGAGAGAACTGGGGTGAAAAGTACTTTGGAGTGAACGCCCCTCCTCCTGAAGACGGCGGCACATTTCCAGATGGACATCAGCGCAAATTCGTCTGGCCACATGACAAGGATCGCATCATTGCTCTATGCACTCCATTGTTACGACGCATGGTCACCAACGAACGCCAGAGGCAATATGCTGTCGAGTCACGAAAAGGCGGCAAATCAGACAAGGCCGGCGAAGCCGAGCACGACCAGGAAACAGATGCACGGCTGGATCCTAATTCGGCCGAGCCATCTCAACAGCAATACGATCCCAGGCTTTCACATGCACCTGCCTATCAAGTATACATGCTCAATCGAGAGGACAAACAACCAATATGCGACCGTGTCGACTACCCTCTCCACGACTCCATCGAGTGGAATACACTTACCCAAGAGGTGCAGCGTTTCTGGTGTGAAGCCTTGCACCTCGAACAAGCTCCTGACTTTACCACTACCTTTTTCGACAACTTCTTCATCAAAGTATTGACATCTGGTGGTTTGACGGGCGTGTCCACTGAAGGGGAGTGGCAATTGGCGTGCCAAGACGCAAGGCAGGCGATATGGCTCGATGGTGTCGTCAAAGTCGTCGTCGAGTGCGCCGTCTAGAGCCATCTGAATCCTTGTCACTGGCTAAACCATAACCGGGCATTGTTCTGAAACATCCGGAGCAGATGTCATTTCATGAAAGTAAGAAATCCCTGCCAGATCAAGTGACGATCCCCCGCCTGCGGACAAACTCTCGCATCCCGCTTTCTAACCGAAGAGTGCGGAGTCAATGGTCGGCTGAATAGGTAGACTTGATATGCAATGATGCTATCGCATATTCATTTTAACAGAGTTGTACATATATTAGTTGCCCTTCTCTTCTCCCGAGTTTTTTCCTTGACACCGTTGGCAAATGCCTCGAAAGTAAAATTGCAGCCATGGTTTCCAACCTTCGATCGAATAGATTTGACTTGCGCACTTTGTTCATTATCCTTGCCCTTGCACTACAGTGTTTCAGTCAGGATCCAACTCGTCCTTATCCTCTACCGGATCAATACCTAGTACCGACTAGCTTCCTGGATCATGAAACATACATCCAAGACTTGGACGACCACCAATGGTATCTGGACAACATCCCGTTTGTAGATCTGCCGGACAAGTCCATGCAAGATGTATTCTACTACCGTGCCAGTGTCATTAAGCGCCACATCAAATGGACCTATGGTGGATCAGGGTTTGGAGTGACCGAGTTCATCCACCCAGTGGCATGGGCAAGCAAGTTTCAGACCATCCCAGACTCTGCCGCATATCACATTCTCGAACTCAGATGGCTGCGCGATCCCAACTACTCAAAGAACCTGGTCGATCTGTACATGAGGGGCGGAGTGGAAAAATTGTCCGGCATTTCCTACACTCACTTTATCCAAGAAGCCGTGTTAGAGCATGCACAGGCTACAGGGGACGATCAAGCCTTGAAGTCACAACTCGATGGCATGATAACTACTTATAATCTATGGAACATAACACGTGACAATGGAACCGGACTGTACCATCGGACGCCCTTGTCTGATGCCCAGGAATACAGCTTACCTGGTTACTTGACCGGTGGACCTGGAGGAGGACCTATGCAGGTTTGGGACGACTTTGGTCTAACTGTGCAACAAGGTGTTGGCAATGACTATGGTGTTATTTGGGTCGGGCCTGAGACTTATCGACCAAACTTCAATGCCTACATGATAGCGAATGCTCGAGCTATCAGTACAGTTGCCAATCTGACCAACCAGTAAGCTGATTGTCCTTTCATACAAACATGGTGTTGACGAATAATAGACCAGATCTAGCAAAGACATGGGCTGATTATGCTGATGATCTTTACACAAAAATGCAGGACTTGCTGTGGTCGGACGGTCTGCAATTCTGGATAGACGTAGTCGAAGGCACAAACCTCCGATGTGAAGGCCGGGAACTCATTGGCTATTTCCCTTATCGATTTGGAGTAGGTACAGACTCCATGTACGTCAAAGGACTCGAGGCTGGCTTAAACTCGGAACATTTTCTATCAGAGTTTGGTCCAACAACTCTTGAGCAAACGAACCCATACTATACGCCCTTCAAGAACACGACATATTGCTGCATCTGGCAAGGTCAGAGCTGGCCTTTTTCAACGTCTGTCTACTTGAACACGCTGTCTATGTTGGCGCGCAAGAACGTGAGCAGTATTGCTACCGCCGAGTTCTTTTACGAGGCACTTGAAACCTATGTTAGGACAAATTACAAGGATGGCGTGCCATATACCGCCGAATCGCACTATCCAACCATTGACGAATGGTCTGGAGACACAAGTAGAAATCACAACCCTCCCTGAAATCAAACTACACGTCACTGACATTTTCACCAGGCAACCATAGCGAACACTACCTCCACTCAACATATATGAACAACATCTTTACCGACCTCATCGGCATAATCCCAACCTTGGATAATCAGCTCCAATTGAGCCCCCTGATCCCCACCAACTGGACGCATTTCGCAATCGAAAATCTCCCTTACCACGGGACCCTCCTGACCATCCTCTGGGACCAAACCGGCACCTACTACAAGGCGGCAAACCACACACCAGGCCTAAGCGTCTACTCAAACGCCACGCTCCTGCACACCCAACCTTCTCTTGCTCCTGTCAACATCTCCCTCCCCTTCAACTCTACCATCGCTGCCTCTACTCTCTCGTCCACGGCACAATGGGACAACATCCTCGCCAACCCCAACGCGCCGCACGGTCTGCCCAACATAAGCGCCGACTATGTCCTGAGCACAAACGGAGACTACAGCCCCTACGAAGCCTGGAAAATGATCGACGGTCTCCTCTGGTACGACAACATCCCCCAAAACTACTGGACCCAGAACCAGTCTTCCCGCCCCTGGAACACGCTATCCATCACCCTGCCGCGCGCCCGCAACCTCTCCAGCGTCAGTCTGGCAATCATAGACGACAGCGCCACGGGGGGCGTGATCAAGTGTCCGGCTGCGATCAGCGTGAAACTGCGCGATGGAAGCACGATCGCTGAACGGCGGCCCTGGACGGGGTGCGTAGGCAACGCGTTGAACACTATTGCGTTTTCGGCTCCTGTTTCCTCTAATGCTTCTTCTGTCAACACTACCACTGTACCTGTGGGTGGCGGGGCAGAGGTGGAGACTGATTACCTAGAGATCCAACTAGCGGACCAAAACGGATACGCCTACTCCATTACCGAAATCCAGATCTGGGTCCCGCCTACCCTCAGCCCAAGGTGGGAGGCCGAAGACGCGCTGCTGGGTACGTTTGTGGGCAGTTTCGAGGGGACGGCAGAGGGGATGAACAGCAGTATTGTGGACGGAGGGGTGTTGCTCGGAGAAGGAGGGTGGTTGGAGTGGGGGGGTGTGGTTGCTCCTTTGTCTTCCTCGTCCAACTTTTCCTCTTCTGGAAATGGTAGCGGTACTGGTGCGGTGAGCACGACTGTCAATCTGACCGTATTGGCTAGGGGTCCTGGATCCTTGGATCTGAGAATCAATTGGTTGGATGACTACCAGATTTCACTTTCCGAAGGGAACGACACGCAAGAAGTGGTGGTGGAGGTGGAGCTTTTGGTCGGCAGGAACTATGTCACGCTGTTTCAGAGTAGTGGTACACCTTGGATCGACGCTATCATCGTTGATTAGTCCGGCATGGAAAAGAGAATCAGGACTTTTTTCACGGGAGACTTTGGTGGTTTCTGCCAGATCTGAGAGATTGAGTTGGGGAGGCAGAAGCAAGGTGGACTGCTTTTGGATTACTTGTTTTTGCACACTTTTGTATGAGCAGGGATTTCTTCGTAGCTGATGCTACTGGGGAATATGATGTATCGAATAGTGTATCGCTCTGAAGCATCACAAAAGTATATCCATCGGTAATCGCTTTCTGCAGAAGAAGCTCCAAGATCATCGATCGTGCAAGGCGGTGGGGATACAAGTCTGAGACGGAGGTAGAGCAAGGTTCGAAGTATAAAAAACAAACAGCCCCAAAACATGGAAGTTGGTTCAAGTCATGTAAACATCTTCAGGACAACGCGGTTCCTTGTCAGAGCCAGAAAAAAGGATTTCGTCCGAGCTGGAGCAACCAATATCCGTACGTTGTTTTTGAGAGTCTGCCAATCGTTGTCTGTGGGATGGCAAAAATTCACCCTTCCTTTTTTTCGTACAAGCTCTTCTAGGGAATGTCTATCTTGTGATTTATGCTATAGTCTTCGCGATTCAGTCTCGTAGCAGATGCAAACCACAGTGACTAGAAACTAGCGTGTTCTCCAAAAGGAACCATTGAAAAGCCTTCTACAGAGCCTCGCTCGACGAACACACATGTCTAGAAACATCACTCCAGTCCTTTTTCTTACTTCGCACAAGCAAAATAAGCATTGCAAGCAGATCACAACATCCACAGAATAGAAAGGATCAGAGAGCAAGAGAGATAAGTTGGTAAAAATGATAGCAATTTTCCTGAAAAGATAGAAAAATCCGAGTTTGTGAGTATCGTTCGTAAACCCCCCTTGTTCATAATAGTCATAATCATCGTTTTTCTTTCAGACACCATGGTATAACGCCTTCGCTGAATGCAAAAGCACAAATGGGAAGAATCTCAGCGAAGGTGTGGTATCTTCCTCAATAAGAGGAGATGCAAAAGGCAAAGAAACCCCAGAGGCGCTGTCGTAACCACCGAAACTTGAAGAAAAGAGTCCCAGTGCCCCTTTCGTGAAAGTGGATGAGATTCCCGACCTGACCCTTTTTAATCCTCCATCCACCCAATCATTTATCCTCGTGATCGTCGTTGCATTTTATTTTGTGCCCTTTATAGATTTCGCACTGGGCATGAAGAGCGTAGATACAGGATCTCTAATGTGCATCCAGTCACTAGAGCATCTGACCCGCAATGTCTCTGATGGACCATCTCCAGGCATCGCTTTCGTTGCGAGGGGTAGCCTGGTGAGAGAACCAAGCTTCACACTTGCGTCGCCATGCAAGCTCTTCATCTCGTTGGCGTCGAATAAATTCAGGCCCGAGATCGAATTCTTCACCAACCAACCACTCATCAGCTGCAAGACCTCCGGTCGATGGTTGCTTGCCAGTAGTGCTCGCAGCTGGACCATCCTTCAAGTCCTCAAGGCCGGCGAAAGGATCTTCCTCGTCCTCGGTAACGCTCGGGCTGTTCTTGCCACCCTCACCAGGACGAAGCTTGAGCCAGCACATGCGGCGAGGATCAAAGACCATGCCACCAACGACCTTGATGTTTTGATTGGAATAATCCGATGCTAGAGGTGTGATGAGCGCTGGTCGCGGAGGTGATACTGGAGTGGGTGCCTGGTGGTGAGACAAATACGACGTCGCCTGAGCATGAGATGTTGGTGTGGGAGTCTGCAGAGGGGGAGGAAAGTCGAAGGTAGCGAGTACGTTGTCATTCCCCTCCCAGCGGAGTGTGGTAGGGTTAAACACCATACCCTTCTCCGTCATGGATTTGCCCACTTGAGCAGCATTCGGGGCGATGAAGTTTGGCGTGGCCCGCTTACCCTTGTTCCTCGGTGCAATTGGACTGGTGTGAGGGCTGCGCGCTGCCAATTGAGCTTTCCAGTTGGTTGGCGCAGGCATGACAGGGCCGGTCTCGCTCCGCGGCCTAGTTCCAGGGGCATTTCTAAGACGGGACTCTCTAGCAATCCTGCTAGCAGCTGTATCACGGAGGTAGCGAGGAGTATTGGACTGATCGTTGAAAGTCTTGAGAGGACTTCTGGGAGTGACAGGAGCAGGAGTTTGCATGCGATCTGGGAGAGGGATCCTTGTGGCGCCATGAGTCTCGAGCCGGCTGGGAATATTGCGCAGGGATTTGGGGGCAGCTCTAGCAGAAGGCTGCTTCAGGAACTTTGATTCCTTGACAGTGGAAGTAGGAAGATCATCGAACAAATCCAATTCGGTGCCATCACCAAAATTGCGCCTTTTCGTAGGTTTAGTGACAGTGCGCTTGGCAGCGGCTTCACGCGCAAGGGCAGATGGGGCCAGGTCAGGACGGCGACTATTCCGTGATGGAGTATCAGGAACAAAGCTCGACGATAGGCGAGAATAAGGGCGTGGAGGAGGAGACTGTGCACGATGAGGGTCCGAGTTTTGTCTCAGATGATATGCAGCTGGGTGAGACGGTGGCTTGGCATTGACGTGCTGAGATTGCGATGTAGAGACACCAGCGGGGAGAAAGGGAACGTGGGGCTTGGAAGATCCCTGGTATGCGCCCCTCAAAACAGGCATGGAGCGCTTGGAGCGGAGGAAGTTGGCACCCGAGGCAGATGGTTGCTGACGTTGGCGGGTGACATGGGTTGCACCAGACTCAAAGACGGGTTCCAGACGCGATGAGGTTTTGGTGGCAGAGCCGACAGGTCTGGGAATGCGGGTGGTGGCAGTGGAAGGCTTGTCGGAAAAGGTCAAGGTGGTCATGGGGGTGCGGGCAGGGGTGGGGATGCTGGACCTCGTGTTCTTCTGCTTGATGTTGCGGTTGAGTGTGAGCTTCTTGGGGTCGAAGATCTCACCTGCACCAAGGTCGAGGTCGAGCAGGAAGTCGTCATTGTCGTCGGACAGGACGGCAGGTTTGATGTGGTGATTCTTGGCTGTGGGCTGCTCAATCTTCAGGTCTGTGACAGGTGGTGCAGGGACGGAGGCGGTGACAGGGACAGCAACAGGGACAGCCACAGGGACAGCAGCGGCGGCGGACACAGGGGCGGACTCGGCGGCGGGCTCGGGCTGGGCAGCTTGTCGTTTCTTAAGCAGGGCGTTCAAGTCCACGGGCCCTTCTGGCAGCTCTAACCCGCGAAAGTCATCATCCTCGCTCTCGGCCGTGACACTGCCCAGCGACGGGCTCATGGCAGAAGCGGAAGAACTGCGGTTCCTGGCATCGCGACGTGTCCCAGCAAAGCGAATACCTAGGCTGCCGTCTGTAAAGTCGTCAAAATCCTCCCCCTCTTCATCACCAAAGGCCGACAAGGTAGCGGCAGTGTCGGGTTTCTTGAGCGACAATGGGGCGGCGGAAGGGATGTCGAGATCCTCGGCCCAGTCGTCATCGTTGTTTCGTAATTTCGGTCGTGTGTTGGCCTTTCCTAGACGCTTGATTGAGCCGCCAATGAGGGCGGAAGAAGGCACATTGGGCGGTAGGGGGATGCCAGCCTGCTTGGCGGATTGGATGGCGCTGTTTGTGGATTCGTCGTCATTTGGTGCAAGTTGTATGTTCCAGTCCTCGTCGGCAGCATTTGATTCAGAGTGCATGGACATGCGGGAGGAGAAATTGGTGTGGACAGTGGAGACCGAGTGGGCGAAGAGGTCGCCTTGGAAGTCAATGTCCTCGTCCCAGTTCTCCGAGTCGGCCATGGCGGCCGCGGCGACGTCGTCGTGTCTTGTTGGCGTGCGTGGACGGATGGGCGGACGAGCAAGCGGGAGAAGAGAGGTGAAGGGCGGCGCAGGGTTTTGACCAGCGGCGAGACGCGCGCGGTTCTGGTGGGTTTGGCGGATACAGATGTCGTCGTTATGGGTCGTGGACTCGATGCGTGAATGGACAGGTCAGGTCAGGTCAGGCGGCGGGAAAACGGCCTTGGACGTTGCGAGAGACGAAGGCTGGCAATCAATCATAAGGTACCTTATGCGCGTCAAGGCATCAATGCACAGACTGGATGCACACATGCTGCACAAACGGCCTCGGGAGCACGGCCCTCGAACCTAAAGCTTTGACTTTCGCTTTCCCACATGTTCCTGATGATTATCATTGATCATCATCTACAAGTGCAAGTACCTTGCTGTTCAATACTTTTACTGTTTCACTGCACTGCACTGTGCACCTTTGACCCGGGCACACAAGCCGTGCTCTAACAAGTACACTGTACCCAGTACGTGGTCCCAGTCTTGCTGCAGCCATAGCCAGCATCATCCTAGCCGAGCCCCTTTGCCTGCCGGGCATCGAAACAATCAAACGCGCGACCTTCAAGCACATGAAAACATTTCATCTTCCGAGCCTGTCATCTTTCGATTCCCGCAACCCCTGGTAGTACAAACTCTCCATCAGCCTCATTAATCAGCATCCTTGACGTCTTGTGTCCTCTGTCCACGGGCACTCTCGAGCACCCCCACGCCATGAGCATGAGCATGGCCAGCCTAGTGAGGTTCCCCCGTGAAGACTCCAACGACTTTGTGCTCCTGCATTCCCAGCAGACTGGTCTTGCTGTTCTAGACCTACGACTAGTCGCCACCGACGGCCAGAATCCCTTCACTACTGATCTCAAACAAAATGCATTAAATCGTCTGCGCTCTTCCCAATTTCGTGGTCCTGATCAAGAGTGGGTCGCAATCGTCAAAGCTATCCTATGCCCCAGTCCAGATGACCCACTTATACAAGGCTTGGAGGCCGTCGCTTCTGTCACTGCTGACGCCATCACTGTGTCCATCCAAAAGAACATTACAGGCATCATCCAGCGCCTTGGCTCAATCTCTTTGACTCTGAACGAGGAAGAGCCAATCGAGCTCTTCGACTGGGCCGGTATTGCTGCCCAGACTGCTGAATATCATCGGAATCAACTTCTCACGATCCAGCAGTCCATGGAGACTCAACGCGCTACCATTCAGCGCCTCACTGCTCAATTAGACGACCTTGTCGCCGTCAAGAAACTTCACGAAGATGAATTGCTCAACAAGTTCACTGCTCTTCTCAACTCCAAGAAGCTCAAAATTCGAGATCAGCAGCGCCTGTTGGCACATGCAAAGGTGGATCCACACGCTGCCACACAAGTCCAACAGTCTAGATCAAAACCGTCCCGCAAACCTAGCCCTTCACGAGCTGGAAAACGAAAGGCACTTCAACCCCTGGATGATGATGACGACGACGAGACTGATGACGATGAAAATCCGTCAAAGCCTGGTAACCGCGTGAATAATGATGGTGATGGTGATGCTGATCGCATGACTCCTGAGGACAAGTCGGAGCTTGACGAGACTGATGATGGAGGTGCCGAGACCGAGGATGATGATTTTGCTCCTGCTCCAGCACCGTCTCAATCTTTGCGTCACTCCCAACCTTCACGTCAGAGGAAAGAACCTCAAAGTAAAACACCAGTCCTCGAGGACGTTGCAATTCAGCAACCTCCGCCAAGAAGGGAGTTGCCATTCGCGAAGAAGAACGTTCTCAATGTTGTATCGCATAAAGCTGGCCCAGCATCGGACCCAAAGCCACCGGTTGCTGCTCCCATCACTGAGGATGACGAGACGGAAGATGAAACGGACGACGAGCTCTAAACCGCTCTTTCTTTGCATTCATTGCACTTCCGCAACTCTTGAGGCTTGAAAACGTATTAATTACCTGCAATATATGGTCTACACTGATAATATCTGCCTCTAATGAGAGATGGCTAGCATCTAGCCATGCATGCCTACTGGTACTCATCACCATATCTGTCTCTGAATGGTAGAGTCTTCGCGCTCTGTGCATTTGGCCCTCCGTCGAGCGTCTTGAAAGCCACCGTTCTCGGAGTGTATGGATGCCGGACTGGATCCAAGGGCGCCAGGTAAACCTCTGACCGAGCCGCGGTCTCCGGCTCGTACACTGGAATGGCCGACTCTTTGAGATTTGATGTGCGAGCCAGCTTCTCCGCTTTCGTTGGTATGCTCGAGAATATGGCGAGAATCAGGTAAATGACGAACAATGCCAGCATCATCACCGTCACGGCAAAGCATGCTTTGGCTTGTTCGCAATAGCCATAATTGCTTTTTGTATGGACCACCGAGCAGCTTTTTGTGATATACCATGGCGCGCCTCGCTGCAGGTGTTCCGGGTCGCTCAAATCTGGGCCCGCCTGCCCATAGGTACTGACTGCGTAGAGCGTCACTTCCGCAATGTGCACCAGGACTGAAAATAGAGGGACTATTCAAATGCAGTCAGTACGGTTTGCAACAAAGAGTATGCAGGATCTTGCTACTTACTAAAAGTGTTCATCACAAACATGACTGCCTTGACAAGCAAGATGAACATCGAAAGGACGGAAATGACTACATTATAGTCGGTGATGCTTGCAGGACAAGTCAGTATACTAATCAAAAAACAACCCATCAACCACAAATCGCACATACAATTGACTCCACACCATCGGTATCTTGAGGGTATTCCGATCATGGTTCGCATAGCTATACAGGACCTCGTTCGGGTTACTGTTGAACCCATTGTCGAAGCCATCTTGCCATAGTAGCTTCCGATAAGTGTCTGGTTGTGCGAGCGCGAAGAGAGTAAGCGCCGCGATGGTGAGGAAAAATTCAATGCTCAGGAGCGCTATCATGGACTTTCTGGTCCTCCAGCGCCTGGCGATGATGACCATTCTCTTCTTCTCTTGTCAAGTCTGAAAGTAGTGTTTCAAAAATGATCCGGACACACGCTATCATGAATACGACAGTAACATCACATGCGAGAAACAACGACTCGACTTATCGCAAAGTTGTCAGGTCTGTCTTTTCAGGCGGCCGTGTCGTACACAGACTCAGGTGTGAATATGGATTCAGAGAACGAAGGGAAATACGTCCGGGAATATGTACTTGAACACCCGCGTGACACCTTGCCCATCTTCGCCATGCAGGACTCGCATCCACAGTAGACCGTCCATCCAATCCCGACCTTATCCACGCAAGCAGGCAGTTACCGCTATATTGGTGATAGTGAAGAGACAGAACGCCAGACTACCAGCCAATCAGTGGGGTCGGTCAAGCGCCCGCTGCACTCCCCCACCTCCATCTCACACTCCACCAACCAGTAGATTCTCGGGGCTGTTAGGCATGCAGGGTAGAGTTGTATATTACTCCCGTACGCGCAATACTCCTATCTTTCGTTGCTTGCTGCAAAGTCGGTGTCGTGTGATGGGTAGCACACTTATATTACGTGATTTATCTGGTGTGATCGTGACGACGACTCGACTACCCATGGGGAGGGAATCCTATCGCTGACACTGAGATTGTTCGCGATCAACACGTTTAGCGCTGACTGTGGAGATGAGCTGGGACACGCGGCGCTCGGGTCCTACGATCGCCTGCAGAGGTGGGTGGTAAAGTCATCGCATGTAGGTTCAGTCCACCAGGCCAGTCCTTGTTTCTTGGGGGTAGCATAGGCGATGAGTATGAGCGTACAAGGCTTAAGATGCGTGAGTTTCTACGGGCCAGATAAAGAAAGCAGTCCATATATTTCATGGTCGCGATTCTTTCCGCTTGAATATATATCTCGATTATTATAGTGAGAAGTGTCCTTCGTGGTATATAGCGGAATTTGCTTCCTGACATCATCATATCCCATGACCATCATCATTCCCATTCCGTTTCCTTCATTCCAATCATGTGATCTCGTAGATCTTGCCAGGCAGGGCTAGACAGAAGCCGTTCGCCTCTTGCTACAATCCGGCTTCTGCGCATAACAAATCAAAAGCCTCAAACACGTCCCATGCCGTTCCATCTCCCGCATCAGGCCCGGAGTCGCCCACAGAGACGACTGTCCCTCCGCAGCAGCAGACTTCGTGTCTGCAACCATCTCTTCGTAGCAAGTCGAGTACCACCACCTCCCAACTTTGGCAACCGTCTTGGTAATCTGTTCGTCAAGCTGACTATCTTGACTACTGTTGCGCAGCAGATCCGCGAGACCAGGCCCTTCCACCTCCTTGTCCATGTCATGCAGACTCATAGTGTGGGCCTCGGATCCAGGACGAGAGGAGGACGAACGGGTCGAGTCCTGACTCTTATATGCTCTCCCTGCAGCAGGCAAAGCAACCACGCATCGTTGAATAGACTCGAAGCCCCTCCTACCCAGCAATTTCAGAAACGCATCACCCTGGTTCCACAGACTCAACGACTCGTCGCGCTGGTGCAATTGGACTTTGAGGTCCTTGATTGCCTTGCGCGCTTTGCTGCCCATGTTCATCAGATCTATGTCTATTGTTGACATCTCGAGGTACCCGCCGGAGCGAAGTGTCCGTTTTACCTCTGACATGCAGCTTTGGTAGCCGTCATCGGAGGTGACTCGGGGGAAGCGGAGGACAATTCCGGAGAAGAAGCCGCGAGGGAAGGGGAAGGGAGTCGACAATGACGCGTGTGGGATATGGCGGTAGTTGGCAACAGCATCGTTGCCTGAGACGGAAGGTTCTGGCCCGAGATGGTAGAACTGGCAACTAGGATAGCTCAAAGCGCAATAGTACGACCATTCTGAATAATAGCGAGTTAGCATATGTAATCGGTGGTGTTGCTTTTATTCCTCGCCTTACCTTTGCCCAATCCGTCTAGTATCAATATTCTTGTGTCATTACCAATCTTCGCCTCGTTGTGGACAGGGCTAAAGAGGACTCGACCGAATGAGAGCCATTTGCTGGTGACCAGAGCTGCGTGTCTGAACTCTCCCGTTGGTGGGCTTCCGATCTTGGCACTGGAACCGAGAGAAATTTCAGATGAATTGGAGCTTGCTGGGTGTAATGGACCTGTCTCTTTCTGTGTCTTATCGATAGTCCGCTTCTGGGCCAGGCCAGGTGCGCTGGAAGCATCAGGTGTTGACTCCCCAAGGGGACCTACAAAACTGTGACGAGCGCGATCGGGTGAGATACTTGTTCGCTGTCCTTCGTCAAGGTAGTCACTTATCGAGAAAGTGGTGCTAGGCTCAAGTGTAGACTGTCCAGAAGTTGATGTTACTCGTTCTGAATGTACAGTCTTCGTACTAACATGCGCCTGGGCTGTGTTCACGTCCTGATTGGAACGTCTGATTTGAGGTTCCGTGACTGGCCGTTGATCAAGGGAGGATGTGGTTACTCTGTGAGATGAGATCGGTATCGATTTTGCGAGCATGATATCCTCACATAAATCGTTGTACTCGCTCCAGGAATCGTCACTTTGGAAAGACAGATGTCCGTGAGCAGTGTTCGGACTTGCAATGCCGGAACTGCTCGTATAAGATAGATCTGAATTGTTTCGCGTACGGAACTCCAGGAAATTATCGATACCATGGTTATCATGCTTAGTGTTGGAACAATTGTTGGAAGAGTCTTTTGCCGAGGCACTATCGACAGTCAACTTGTTGGCATCGTGTGGCTCTGTGTTTGCCAACATGTTTGTATGAGAAGAGATAACACGAGGCCGAGATTGTGCCTTGACAAATGGACGTGAGAATGAGTGGCCTGACAGCTCATGCTCTTGGTCTTTGATCGACAGGACTTGGGGTATCCTGCCAACAGGTGATAGTCTTGGAGCTGGTACACCCTTATCCTCTTGATCGGTCGAGAAGCTTGGGGTAGTGGCAGGCTGAGGAGATCTCACAGATCGTGCTGCGGGCGCATTTTTCATACCATGCGCAGCTGTCGATCCTCCCCACAAGAGAATCTCTGGCAATGCACTGTGCGAATGGTCGCGTCCAGTCCTAGTAGATGTCGCTGGAGCTGGCATGAGACCTTCGTGTCTTCGACTGAAAGGGACCTGTGTCGTGCTATAACCGTTGTGCTGAGGTGTAACCTGTTTAAGTGATGTCTGAACTTCCATATCCACTATAGTTCGTATGTCGTTCGCTGACACCACAGTGGTAGTTGTGCCGGGTACGACGTAGTGGGGAAAGCTGTGTCTTATATCTTGATCAAGCCTATCGTCATGGTTCCTTGAGTTCGAGGCTGGTCTTCCGAAGAGTCGTTGGGCGAAGTTGTACGGCGACGGAGGTCTTTCATGCTGTTTATTGGAACGTAACCAATATCCTTCTTTGCCTTCTGTCGTTGCATTACGGACTATCTCGTTGCCAGGTTCTGTAACTCTGCCAGATCGATTCAGAGCAGAGAATTGGACTCGACTGCTTGGTATACTTGTGGCTAAGCGAGGTGATAGTTCCGGCTTGTTGTACGACACACCTGTCTGTTCAGAATGAGGGTACGCCAATGAAGCAGATGCATCGTCTATTTTCCGAGCTTCAGATCTTGTTACTCTTTCAGAGAGCTGTTCGCAACTTTCGCTATCATTGAGCACCGGGCTGGGCTTCCGGCTAAACAACGACCGCTTGCCAGTGCTTGTTGTACTATCGGCGCTCGATGATCGTCCGAATGCGCCGCCGAAGATGCTACGGCTTCGACCTCGAAAGCCATGTGTGGAATAACCCTCATGTCCAGTACCGGCAGCTGGGCCCCGCTTCTTTGTACGCTGTGACTTCTCGGATCCTGATGCTACGTCTTTGGGACTTACCAGGGCATCCTCAGCCCGGTGAGAGCGTCCAGGACTCATCGTAGAAGCGACCATTGGAGAATCGTGTCGGCTGAATTCGGAGTCTTCGCTGACGCGTATAGAGTCTGGCGTTGCAGAGTCGACTCGTGGTATTCCTTGACGCGAAGAACTGCGATTTGAAAATCCGAAGAATCTCTTGGTCCTAGATCTTGACCTCGTCGATTCGGGTGTCTCCAGAGATGGTCTCTTTGTCGCAAACGTAGATGGTATATCACTGTACACTATGGAGGAGCTGACTTGGTGGTCCGTCAAGTCTGACGTTCCATCTCTGCTTGGTCTCCGAGGTATGGTCCGTGATGTTGCATTGATTGAGGTAGAATGGTCCACATTAAGATGTGCTAGCTCTGGTGGGACTTGGCGAGATTGCTCGTGAGCTGCGTTTCTTGTGGCCTTGTCGGCAACGGTCGGTTGATGAGCATCGTGTCGTAGCGTGGAGCCTCTCCCTCCCTTTCGAGTTCCGGTCTCCTTCACTGGGCTCCCAGTTGCGACTCGATGTCCAGTAGTTTTGCTTTGTGTCGGTGAATACGAAGAGACAGAGGTGGGCGGTGACATGAGGCTGAATGGCGAATCTGAATATCTAAGAGAGGATGTTGCTGATTCAGGGAAGATGACAAGATTCTGAGGACCATGCCAATGACCTCTAGTCTCAACCAGTCTAGCCTCATCAGATCGTCGTGGAGGTTCAGATGGCGACTCTGCGCGCGCTGCTCGAAGTTTTGGCCGGCCTGTGGGTGGTAGAGTCATACCGAAGATGGCACTTGGAAATGGGTCAGCCTTGTGAGCAAGCGGATCCACGGCAGGCTCTTCCTGTCTACCATGTTGGCCAGTCTTAACGGATGCAACATATTTGTCAATCGTAGGTGTCATTCTGCGCAAAGGGGAGTGAAAGCCATTGGAGACTGAGGGAGAAGAACCAGAGTAAACGGACGGAGCTTCTGAGCTCATGGCGAATTTCTCATCTCGAAGTCGGGGTCTGGAGTCTGTAGGATATGAGACTAAAGGGCTGCTTTTGACGTTTCTAACATTTCGACTAACGCCTCCGTCACTGGTAGTGTTCAATGGTTGAACCAATTCAGTTTTTCCAGATGGATGGGTTTGATTAGGCACTTCCCGCTCGAATGTACATCCTGCTACATTTGCTGCGGATGTCGGCGTATGCATACGAGTAGGTCGCATGCCTGACGGCTCTGTTGACAGTGGTACACGAGGCTTCGTCCTGCGCAGCACAGGCAATCGAGAAGTGACCGTTGGTCTGGTCTCCTCATGCAAATTCGAACCAGACATTTTATGTATCCAGGCCGGGGTACGACCTCTGAATTACGTTGTGGAGTCAACGTAGAAGTGATAGCAATGAAAATCTGACGTCTTCGTGCACCTCGTGCGAGGTATTATATATATGTTCGTTTAGGTCGTTGACAATTCGAGGCTTGACCTCACTCAGGGTGTTTTCGTTCGTGTGGCTTTCTTAACAGTTCGTGAAGTTCGTGACGTTCGTGACGTTCGTGAAATACTCAATGAAAGTGCAGGGCGCTGAATAGTCAAGCGCTGTGCATACTGTAGCATCGAACGGTACGTGGAGATTTCGTTAAGGTGCCAATGCTCAGCAAGTCTGGGTATCTTGCATCTGATCGTGGTTAACAATCAACGGCGCAGTCGTGAATGTACTGATGTATAAACCACAGAGGCCACACTAATTTTGCAGTATACTGCAATTTTGCAATAGAAGAACGGAGTTGAAGTTCGGAGCCAAAATAGCAACGCATCCTAACGCAAGAACGTTGTATGAACACAGACAGGGTACAGAAGTGCCGTCGTGCACCGCCTCTCGGATTCGCCGAGTGTCAGTTTATGACGCTGTTCCAGCGTGCACCTAAGAATGTGGCGATACTTAAGGTTGTGATAGTACGAGTACATGGGACAACAAAGCTAGAAACGTGGCAGTAGTCGGTACATCCGCGAGTGCTGCAGCGATGGCGAGAAAACCTTGCGATATCTCGTTTCGGTTGATGGTGTTTGAATCTCGGGATGGGCGATGTAGAAATGTGGGGATAGAAGGTTTGTTTTGGAGCCGCTCCCGAGTGGCGCATGAGCACTTCGCGTCACACTTCCTTGTTTTGGGTCTTGCGTGAAACTCATATATCTGGATTCCCTTTGCAAGGCTCATGCAAAGACAACGTAACAAGCCGAAAAGTGAAGACAGCAGGGATCCCGGGCGCATAGGGTCCGTTTCCATCTCATCTGAAGCCTCTAAGTGACCTGCAGCTTGCGTCGAGCTGATGAGTCTGCCGCGAGCTCCGCAGGCGCCGCGAGGAGTTAGAGGCTTTCCGAATCAGCTAAGCCGCGCCCTTCTATGCAATGCAAGTCCATTGCCCATTCACACGTGTCACTTGAGGAATAGCAGCCCGACTGGTCCGCACGTCAATTTGACCGAGATCGGAGTTTCGATTAAAGAAATACGATATGGACTTTTCCTACTGGGCGGCATACTAAGAGCAGGGACTGCTGGATCTACCCTTGTGTCGCATATTGCAAGGAAGCCAGAAGATGATATCCTACAACGCAGGCCTCATCTGACCTGCAACGTGTCAAATCATGCGCATCAAACACTTGAGGTTGGATGATGAAATCAATGATGCATCTAATAACATGCAAGCCTAAGCGCCTGTTGTACGCCATAAAAAGCCACCGCTCTGTTGATCGGACCAGGTCACGATTCATTGGTGACATGTTATATTGGCCGCATGAACTTTCGGTCACGTTATCTTAAAGGAAATCACCCCACTGCTGCTCCTCCCGAAAGTAAAGTATGTACTCATGCCAGGCATTATATTAGGTGATGTACAGATCTCTACTCGTTCAAGAATCAAATGCAGCCCCAATAATGCTATTTGTGATGGCCCAGAAGCTGGACTGTGCCTTTAAAACCCTCCACCCTAAAAGACATTCCCAGTCGGCAACCCGCGTGCCTGTTGCCGCCGATCGCAGATACTCCTGAACTCCATGTAATTCTTTGCCTCTCAATATGTTCACATGGATAAAGGTCTCGTCACGAGAACTCCACACGAGCTCCTTGTTGTGCAGCCCGCTCCCTCGCTGCAGCTCTTTCGGCTCTTCTTCTCCGTCTGTTGCTGTCGAATGCGCTTAGATCCGTGCCAGTACCCGTCTCATATGTACCAGGACTTCCTACACCACTTGTGAGTCCACTGTTGACATGAGATGGATGTAGTCCTGGGCCTTGTGGAGAGATTGAATGTGCTGGCACTGGAGGTGGTCCAGGGGGTGGGGGTAAGTTGAGTTCGGAGGGTGGCCGGCCCGTGTAAGGATTGGGGACGCTGTTCGGCGGCCTGGTTCCATCGTTGCGTCTAAACCTCACTCCTTCATCTTCAACTCCAGAACTGAGACTCTCTGCTCTTCTCCTACGCTGGCGTCTTTCCTGCTTACGAGCATCTCGTTCAGCAGCAGCTTCCTCTTCGTTGAGTCGGCGCAAGGTGACATGTCTTCCGTCTTTATGCATTTGGACTTTTACGCTAACAGGAGGCGATGCGACTGTTGGAGCACTATCATGAGATGTCGAGTTCCGCCGGTCTTGTTGACTATGTGACCTCCCGTGCCGAGATGGAGAGGACGGCCTGTTTGCAATTCCAGCTGCACCAAAGGCAGCGTTTGGTGGCAAGTTCGTGCGAGAGCCGTGGAAAGACTCTGTCAGTCTGGATGGATCTGGCTCGACAGCGGCGTGAGGCATGCTCACGGCACCCGGTGCTAACGGATAACCAGTCGTTGTCATTGGGGGTTGGAGAGTAGTATTCGGGACATTTTGCACGCCAGAAGCCGGATCATACGCGATGTTTTGTGTGCTGGCATAGTTTGGGTTGACTAGGTCGGCCGGCATTGCTGCTGCGGATGCAGGAAGAGGAGTGGTACCCATGTTCGTTCTACGATTTCTTGATAGTTCTGGGTTGCTGCCCAGCTCGGTGAAGTCTTCCGTTTCGAGAGTGTCTGCTGCGCTGGGTCGCCTTCGTCCTATGTCGGAAGGACGATTTGCGTAACGTCGACTGTTGGCTCGATTGATCCTTTCCGCATTGATCTGGTCCTCTTGACGCATTGAATCTACTCTTCGTTGGTCCTTTCTATCACGTCTCTGATCTCGTTTGGCCCGCAGGAAGCCGAGCACTCCAAGAGTAGCAATGCCGTTTCGAAGCCCGTGTCCGCCTTCCTCGATGGGAAGAGGGCGATGATCACTCTCGAACGAATCGCGACTGCCATCGGATGTGAAAGAATCCATGCTGTTTCTTGGACGAAGAGCCTGACGAGTAGGGCTAACAAATGCGGTCGGACCTGCATGGCTAGGCCTAGAGAGCCTGGGATCTCCCGGAGACATCGGGGCCTGCCCCTCTTGAGCCCTTGCTACATCGGCTCGGCTGAATTGACTGTCGCTATTAGGAGGTTGATACGAAGCAATATCACTTTCCTCGTCTTTCTTTCTGCCTCGATTGAAGAATCGCTTGACACCTTCGTAGGCCCCTAGTCCAACACCGGCTCCTAGAATTCGGTCTCTCCAGGTATGGCGATTCCTGGTCTGGCCTTGATTAGTGTACTTCTCATCATCGTCTGTATATGCCGCCGAGTGCCGCGAGGTGAGCCTTGAAGGACTAGCATTCGTCCTGTTTGTTCTGCTGAAGTTGTCTTCTCGACGTCTACTCTTTGAGCGTTGCCGAAGTGCGGCTAGTCCGGCCAGACCGGCGCCGAATAACCCAGCATTCCTCACGCCATGACTCTCACCCCGCCTGCTTCGGCGGTCAATCGATATGTCGGTTCTTGTTGGTCCAGACACATAACTCTCGGAGCCATACCCATCATCACCACCTATCACTGGCCGTTTGATATAGGTGAGGATAAAGTATAGCGACAACCAAGCGAAGCAAACGAGAGCGTATAGAATAAAGAGGTACTTGGGCGATCCATACAGGGTCAAACCAAGGGCTATCTGCACAACACCGAGTAATGCGATGGCTCGGCCAAGCCATTGGTGCAACTGAATAGGTTGTTATTAGCGTAGTCTTCAGATTCGACCACTACACCTGAATCTTACCATGAGCTTCAGAGGAAGCCTCCATCTAGCCTTGCCTTTCTCGACATGATGTATGAGTCCTCCTCCCAAGGCCTGCACCAGTACCAATGTGTATATAGCGACACCAATGCCATGATGCGGGTTTGTGAGGCTCCGTTCTGGCCCAACGGCAAACCATCCTAAAATGAAAACAACCGTGAGCAGCCCAACCGTGAGTATTTGAAGCCAGATATGCAAACGGAGTGCAAGTCGCGGATTGCGGAAGTAAAATTTGGCCGTGAAGATGGCTGAAGGTACCACAAGCAGAAACACAATCGCTGCCATGACACCGTGTCCAAGAATGAGTTTGTGGTATTCGGGTAAGGAGGAAAAGCGACTCGACATGCCTGGTCGCTCGTTAGTATCATCACTGGCCAACGTCTACCCGTCGTGTTCTTACTATTGTATTGCATGGTCGCAAAATTCAGCCCTTGTAAGTTTGGCAGCAGGAAAGTGTTCTTTGACGCAATCCATGTACCATCGCCTACATACATGGTACTTGAATCGTATGTCGAACTGCCAGGAGGCGATGCGGTATCCGACATGTTGCCGTCGAAGCGATAGAAAGAGTCTGCGGAACGAAGGAAGACAGTGTTACAGATATTCGCAAGGCACACCGGATGCGCAGCAGCAAGATATGTACAAGAAAGTTCGTCAGGTCGTGATCATTATCGTTTGTCGCCGTTGAGATCTGACTGCTTATCCAACGCTCATGGTTTGGCGAGAAGCTTGTTTGCTGTATGAAAGTCGATGATGTGTGTCGTTTGACGAACGGCCTTCAAGTGCCGCGGGTACGCTTTGAAAATGCAATGAGTATGAATATCTGTCCCTCACGCACAAAGTGATCGAGTAAGCTGGAAGACATCAGGCTATCGTGCCAACATGAACCTGCATATGCAGCAGTGCGGCCCAGCCACACTCTCGTCATTACAGTGATAAGCCAAGCAAAATACCCCGTTTCTACGGTGATCGCTGTCGGCGCTTGGAGTCGGCCCCAGATTGCGATAAGATATGCCGAGTCGGTCCGCAGCACCTCCCCACTTCTTGTGAAGCATCAGATTTTACTGCTATATCATTATTAAAAACTGATATTTCTCGTTCGATTATTATTCGTAAATGAGATCATGGGAAAACCTAAAGCTTTTCTCAGTAAGCCCATGAAGGCGCCGAAAGGCAAATCTCAGGTGCGGCTGCCTTCGCTCTCCCTCCAAGGGCTGGACCAAATGCTGGACCACATGCTGAATTCGAATGCAGCCGCCGCGAACGCCCGACGATTTCCAACAAGGTGAGCTTCGAATGATTGATTCCCTCAACTGCCCATCTGGCCATGTCGGCTTTTGATAGATCATCATGTTAATTCGCCTCATAGCTGCGGATGCTGAAGAAGAGACTGGTGGAAAGTGGCGAGCAGGGGATCAAGCCAAGTCTTGTCGTGCATTCATTAGAGCCATTCAAATCTATAACGATGGCTTGCAGAAGCATCCTAAAAACTTTGACCTCGCCTACAACAAGTAAGTATTGCCTGTTGCCAATCCCACAGGAAACATGCTGATGTATTACAAGGGCACGCTTGGAGTTCGACCTCTCACAGCAACCTACTCTAGTTCCAAAGTTGCCAATGCCACTGGTTGAGCTCCTTAGGCAGGCTCTTGACTCGCACAAATATGCTCTAGGACTCAATGAGGAGAACGCAGACATTTTGTTCAACACAGCCCAGGTCATGATCAGCCTCGCTGAATTGGCCGCAGATGCTGGGTCTCAAGCAGATGCAATTCCACTTTTGAGGGAAGCTTTAGAAGTTCTCTCGGCTTGTTTCTCGAGACAGGAGATGCTGCAAGAGGAGCAGCAAGCTCAATTTAATCAAGCCGAGGACGAACCAGACAGCATGCAAGAAGCTGTGCAGCCTCCCGAACAAAACGTAAACGCCGATGAGGATGCCGAGTCGGGACCCGAGGAACAGCTCGTCAGCATTCAAGCAGGCATAACGCCCGAAGATCTGCTTGACACTGCCAGGGCTTCAATTTCGGCCTTAACATTGCTCGTTTCTCTGGAAGAACCAAGCAATATACCCACTTTAGCACAGATGGCCTATACTCTCACAGACTCAAAAATTCCGCTATGCTTAAAGGGCCTAGAACCCGAGCAACGGAAACAAGTTGAGCCCGAGGTTGCTCTAGAACGAGCCGAATTCATCGCCGCGCTGGCAAACGCAGACTTCAAGATTGGCTCCATCACTATCGAGGACATCATCTCACGCTTTCAAGTATTCGACCAGTTCGACCTCAACACAAATGTTCCAGCCATGTGCATATGCGCAGATGCACTAGTCGAATTATCGAGCACTGCCCAACACTTTGACGCACCCAAGACTGGACTGACATGCTGGACTCAGCTGACAAAGGCCCAAGATCTCTACAGCCGCGCTATCAAAGTCAACAACGACGAGTCCAAGGACCGAAAGGCCCAAATCTACGAATCAAGAGGCGATGTCGAACTCTTACGTTTCAGACTAGCGAGTACAGCGGACTACGGACTCGCCACCGCCATTCAATCTAGTGCGCCGACATTGGCCAAAAACGCAGGGACGTTCTACAGAGGCGCCAGCAACCTCTTCCGGGCTGAAGGCGATGCAGATGCTGCGAAGAAGGCTGAGCTGCGAAGTCTTATCGCTGCTGTGTTGGATGGGAAGATCAACGGGCAGGCGGAGACTCAGGCGGCGGCGCTGAAGCAGAGAGGTGACGAGGCGGCGCAGGTCGCGGTGGACATGATTAGGGAGGGCTTGATCTCTACTGAATGGGATAATGGTCTCTACTAGCGTTTGCTTGGACGACACCACTTGTAACTGATAGGTATTATTGTTTGGGAGACATGAAATGCGAAGTTGTCTCGCGTCGAGTCTCGAACTTGGTAGGTCTATATGGCCAGATAAAAGGTTTGGTGGGTTTGAGAAGGAGACCATCAATCATTGGTTGGCGATCTGTTCGTTTGTGAGAGCCGCCGCAGCCAAAAAATACGCTGGTATTGATGTCACATGTACACTTCCTCTTTGCGATCATAATGTGACATAGCTCTTGCAGTGGCCACAAGGGTTATCTCAAGTTTCTCCCTACATTGGCTACCACCATTTCTCGCATAGCACTCGCTTATTATCCATACCCTCCTGCTTCGCTAAAAGCTCAACAATCTCATCAGTCATGGCCGACGGCCCGCAAACATAGCACACCGTCCCCTTGCGAACATTGATGTCCTCTCCCAACGCTGCCGTCAGATCGTCGTGACTGATCCTGCCTTGCCTGACCTCAGACGGCAGCCCCACAGCCTTTCCCAGATCCTCCTTCGAAGCACCAGTGATGAACAGATCAAGGCTTACAAAACACCCTTTCGCCTCTTTAACCAAGCCCATCAGTCTTTGCAGGAAGAGTATCCGTGCCGCATCTATCAGGCCTGTTTCGACTTTGGTACTGTATATCAACCTGATGCAGCTCGGTGGTCTAGCCTGCTGTAGTAGATGTGAGAATATCGACATGAGCGGACTGCACCCGTCAGCCTCCCCCCCAGATCTTCTGCGGTAAGGGAAGAAAGTAAAAGGTGAAGGTACTCACTTGATCCCGACTCCTCCAGCCACAAGCACGACCTGCTCCACACTCGCAACATCCACCTCAGGCGGCGGCCACGTGAAGCTCCCGCCCGCCCTGACTACGATCTTAGAGTGCAGTATCTCCTGCTCAGGCCGATGAAGCCACACTGCAGGTGGGTTACTGCTTTTCTGCACAGCAAGCTCGTAGTAGCCTGTTCTAGCGCGAGTGGGTCGGCCTTCGCGGGGCGTACTCGTTATAGTAAACCCGCCTGCTTTGGTGAGGCCAGGGAGGAAGACATCCAGCCATTGGCCTGGTACGAACTTTATGGCATATAAGCACCACTTCATGCTTGGCTCCTTTTATCGCTAGACTTGGAAAAGGTGACAAACCTTGAGAGTATGATTTGGATCATGAGAACTTAGTCGTAGAAGACGGATCGTGCTGTTTACTGTTTCTATGTCGGAGAGGATGACGGGCTCGATCTTGTTCTCGCGTGGTTCGGTGGCTGTTCGCTCTTCGTGGCTTAAGGAGGAGCGGACGGTGACCATTGTGCGGCGGGACGGAGATCTAGTTATTGTGGATAGGTTGGGCAGACGGGAGAGAAAGTGGGGTTTGGTTCGTAGTGTTGTGATCATTGCATTTTTCATGAAGACTGCAGATGCAATAAGGAAGTTGTTACTGAGAGTGGGATAGCAAAGGTTGAATGCAGACTTCACATGAGTTTGATGTTGATGTTGTGTGCATAGTAGAATGGATGATGATGGCATCTGGACAGGGCCACCATCAAGCGAAGTCGCGGGGGTGTGTGGGGCGATGTCGTCTGGAGAAGATCACCACTCTGTCCACGTCAAACATGCATTTGTTAGCATAAACGATTCCACTTCTTTCACTACAAAACGTCCAAGACATATAGAATAGACATGGCGCTTGCAACTTTGGGCATCCTTTCGATGGGAGACATGGGAGTGGGGGTCGCGAGGTTACTACTGGCCAACAACTATCGAGTCATAACGAATGTTACAGACAGATCGTACGTATATGCCAAGTCACAACAGACACTCCATTCCAACCATAGCTGACCTTTCAATTCAGCCAAGCAACACAAGATCGAGCAAAGAAAGCAAGCGTAGAGCTAGTGTCATCAGACGAGGAACTAGTAGTAAACTCAGACTACATCCTCTCCATCGTCCCACCCTGCGATGCTCTATCAACAGCCCAGCGGATCCTCCAAGCCTCCTCCTTGCCATCTTTCAGTCATCGACAAGGCAAACCCTTATACTACCTCGACCTCAACGCAATATCCCCCCGCTCAGCCCGCGAAATCGAACAGCTCTTCCAACCAGCCTCCTCCGTCCTCCGCCTCATAGACGGCGGTATAATCGGCGCACCACCGAAACCGAAATCTGACAACCCTGATGACCCGACCTTCTGGTCGCGGCCTAGCATCCCTGCCTCTGGACCTTATCCATTATCCGACGCGCATCCAAGTGGGGCAAACCTGGCCAAAGTGCTGAACATGCGGCATATAGCCCCAGAAATCGGCCAAGCGTCGGGGTTGAAAATGTGTTTTGCCTCCCTCACAAAGGGTATGACTGCGTTGGCTATCCAAAGTTTCACCACCGCGCACAGACTGGGCGTGCTGGGTGAATTGCAAGATCATCTGGAGTCGTACAGTCCCAAGACGTTGGCACTGGCGCAAAATGGTTTGGTGGGTATGCCACCCAAGGCGTACCGTTGGGTGAGGGAGATGGAGGAGATTGGGGAAACGTTTGCGACGGATGGGGGGTTTGAAAGGGAGGAGAATGTGTTCAAGGGGGTCAGTAAGACGTATGATCTTGTTGCATATGGGACGGAACTTGGAAATGAGAAGACGGAGGATAGGAGGAGGGGCAAGACTGCGGATGATGTGGCGGCGTTGATGAGTGAAGGAATAGATAGGAGAAAGGTCAAGACTGAGTGAGGTTGTGTGGACAGAGAGGTGTGTACTTGTGATTTTTCATAAACTCAGCTTACTAGACCTACCTTGTCGTTGGAAAAATACAAGAGGTGTTCGGAATAGTCCTCTGCTTTCACTACATTTCGTTCTTGTGGCCGGAGGCAGAAGATTTCATGCTGGAAATAGTTCTCGGCCAGAAATGCACGCAGATCCCTTTATCTCAGTTCAAGTCAATATCTCGCCCCAATGAGTGGATGAACAGAATGTTCTGTGCAGTCTTAGAATTGTAGTTCTTGATACAATTGCAATTCACCTCCGTGACACCGTTGTCTTGCGTGAGACTTTAATGATTTTCTGAAAGCGGTGTCTGATTTGGTCAAAGCGCCAAATGTTTGTCCAGAGTGTTTGCACCAGCGCATGCATCATCGGCCGTCCGCGATATCAATACCTCAATCGCCACTGTTTTCTCTAGACCAAACAAAATCACGGAGAGATGTCAGCGGCAACGGAGCAGAGGTAGATGTGACCACTTCTCTTGATTGGACAATGTTCTTTGTTCTGACACCACTATCGCAGAGCATGGCAACGACCGCGCAACTCGCAGGCGCAGCGTTCATCAAATAATAATTCGCCAGCACCAACAAATACTTCTGGGAAGCCAGCCACACCGGCCACAACTGCCAATGTCTGGGCCCAGAGAGCGGAAAAAGAAAAGGAACAACGGAGCAGGAGCTCGTCGCAGAAGCCTACTGGAAGTGCAGCATCCAAGGACAGCGGCGCAAAAGACAATGTACAGAAAGTGGTTAGCGAGGCCGCAGCAACAAGCACTGCTACGACCGCTTCGAACCAGACAAAGCATGTACCGATCAACGGCTTCAATTCCGAGGCAGTGAGAAAGTTCTTGCTCTCTGGTGAGCAAATCCCGCTGCCCATTTCGCTAGCGCATCGCAGTCACTCATAATTGAACAACAGGATCCAAGCCAGTCAGCTATAAGCCTACCAATGCCGCTGCAAGCTCTATTTCCAAGTCTAAGAGCCCGGGCCAGATGGCCGATGGACAGGACTTTTTTGTGCAACTGAGGAAGCAAGTTGCTGCCATCAAGGGCAAGCAGCAATGAGCTTTGTGTCCGCACACGCGGCAGTAAACAAGCAAGATAGGAAAGTATCACGACTGGAATATGCAGACAACGGCATAGATTGTACGCGCATTAGTATGCAAAAGTCAGGAAGGGGAAGGGCCTGTGGGTCGTCCTGGTTGAAATGCTATCCTGTCTCAAGGCGTGCGATGCAAGGTCGAAGAGTGTCTGGTCCAACCACTTACACCAAGAATACCCCCATCAGGCGAAGTTGGGTCCATGCTCCAGGTCCTAATGGGCTTGACAGACAAGTCAGAGGACCAGCCAGCTTCCCACATCTCCATGCCTGCCCAGGCGATCATGGCGGCATTGTCGGTGCAAAACTCAATGGGTGGGAAACAGAGCTGGATACGAGAAAATCCCCTGATGTCTAGGAAAGAACGCATCAGGTGTCGTAGGAAGGAATTGGCGGCGACGCCACCAGAGACGACGATGGTGTTGATCTTGGCGGACTCTGGAGGTGGCAGCTCTTCAAGATGGAGGACGAGGCGGGAAACAAGGTGCTCGAATGCCACGCGCATGACCTCTCTGGCCAATTCGCGTCGCTCGTCGGTAGGGAGCCCGTCCTCAGAACGAGGAGTCTTGGTCGAGGTGCCAGTGTCTCTGTCAATGTGAAACTTTGTGAACCGTTCGATACTGCTCAATAGACCGGAGAAGGAATATGCCATCCTCCTACTGCTTCTTCCGCCTTTGCTTTCCGCAAGCGGCGGTCCTAATGCCCAGCCATGTTTTGTCCTTCTCCTCTCAAGCTCCGCTGTCCTGTTCTTTGGTGCGTTGTAATTGTAATCTGATGCACCATTAGGAAAAGCAAAGTCTTCGAGTGCTCGGCCATACGGCGGTTTGAGGAGACTTGAAGGTATTATGGCCCTCGCGGCCTTGTCCAAGCAGTCCCCGAGTGCGATGTCCTCTGTCGTAGCTAAGATGGTGTGTTGGGTGAGGGCGGCCGAGTCGATGAGCATGGTGTGGCCGCCAGAGACCAGGAGAGTCAGGAACGGAAAGGCAGGGGTGCATGGGTTAGACAAATCGGAGGTGTTCGAAGAAGTGTCGGGGGTAGGAAGAGCGAGGGCGGACATGAGGCGCGGTGTGAGGGCATGAGCTTGCATGTGATGGACGGCCAGAAGGGGCACATTCCAAGCAGTGGCCAGGCCTTTGGCAGTATCCAGGCCCACGGAGAGGTTGGACCGCATACCCGGCCCTCTGGTGACCGAGACAAAGTGTGGCTTTGGGTCGTGGGCTAGATGTGGTAGGGTGTGGATGCGCTGTATGGCTCGTTGTACCAGTGTCGCCAGCGATGACTGGTGCGACTCGAGGGCGATGATGGGATGGATTCCATGATAGGCGCTTGTGTCTGCCGTGACCTTTTCATGAAAGTGCAGTGTGGCGGCAGCATGGCCAAAGGGTGTCTTCGAGGAGGCATCGTGCTTCTCTAGCACTGCAACCGATGTGTCGTCGCATGATGTCTCGATGGCCAAGGTTAGCAGGTGACGGCGTGGGGACAAGCTCAGCGCTGCTCGCCTTGGACAGGCATAGCGAAGGACGAAACCTCTGCAGTGCGGAAGCATTCAAGAGAGGGCGTGTGAGTGGGGTGACAAATGCGACGAAGTCTGTGGAAGCGGTCGAGCAAGCAGCTACACAACAGTAGCCAAGTCAAACATGAAACACAAACAGAAATGGAAACATTTGCATGTGACAGAGGTCACCCATTCAATCAACAGCTTCCCCCATCACCATTGTTTTCGGATAGTTGGATTAATATTACATCAAATCGCGACAAATGCTTGGTCGATACTACTCTCTCGTCTCGACAGTGAGGTTGTTCTGGGTTCCACCCTCCTTTGCCTTTTTCTCTGCCTCCTCTCTCGCTCGCCGTCGATCGCCCACCTTGTCAATCTCCTTTGTCGACTTGAACCCGATGTTGCCCTCCTTTCCAATTCCCCACTTGTTATACTCCTGATCAGTAATGACCCGCCTCTCCAGAATGACCTCCAGCGTCTTCCGCCCTTTCTTCACCTTCTTCAGCCCATCATCCTCATAATCGACGTATAGCGACCAGCGCGGACGTCCCTCCTCGTCGAGATGATTTTTTTCTTCCACGGCGACAAATGGCTCCCACCCATCAAAGGACAAGCACGAGTCATCGAACTCGTCAGTCCAGTCCCAGTCGCCAACGATATGCTCTATGGAGCCTGACCGATTCGAGTATTTCAGCTCGTATGTGTCTTTGTCCACGTAGACCCAGTTCAGCATGGGTGGGTCTGCAGTAATCGTGCTAACGAGACCTCTTAATGGCGGCACTCGCGCCTCATCTGGATACTGTAGAAAGAAACCCGTGAAAGGATGTGATGACTTCCTCTTCGGCATCAGTGTGTCAGATGTCTTCTCTTCGATCCATAGTTTGTCGTCGCGTAACACAACCATGCCACCGTTGAGGAAGCTATAGGCAGGTGACTTGCGAAGGCTCGAGTCTACGCTGGCATCGACATGAAACTTGACCATTCGTGACTCCGGGTTGGCGTTCTTGGCTTCTTCGTTTGCTTTTTGTTGCTGTGATACGCCTTGACCTACGCCGGTCACTACGCCAATTCCCATGCTGGTCGTCAGCGGCAGGGCGATGCCTAGACCGAGGATGAAGTCTACCATTGTTGGTGGTGTAAAATGGGTAGTTGTGGTTGCTTGATAGTGCGCCTGATATGACTGTATATGTGGGTGTATTGCTTAGCGGGTCAGGCAATTGCATACAAGGTCCTCAGTCCGGGATTGAGTTGTACAATGTTGTCTGCATAAGCTGGCGGGCTGTTGTACAAGTTTCTGTGTTCATGGTGAGATGACATTCAAGGCCTAATAAGCTTGTGCCTGATGTGAGATCAAGGAACAAGATCCACTTTCTGGGGTGCAGGTGCAGCACAGCAGATCCCCCATTCACGTCATCTTTCAGCTTCCGCACTCACCCCCGAGACGAGATACACACACCCAATTATTCCACAGACCACAACTTATTCAGTTCGCCGCTCTACCGTCATTCACACCTTGAATTTCATTCAATTCTGTAAATCTGCAGAACGTGGATGGAAACGACAACTCGCCATATCCGTGTAATGCAGCGGTGTAGTGACAATGGCCGACGTATCCAAAAAGACGGATGGACCAACCCCCTACGATGCCTCTGCTTGGGATCCTGCGACTCTTCCCGACATTGACGTCGAATTCGTGAGTGACGATGATATTGCAGAGTTCGTCAAGGCCTTGTCCGCCCCAGAGACCTCGCTGGCGTCGCCGTCTGAGGACGACCTCTTGAACCCACAAAACCCTCCTCGCGAGTTCATCACCGCCCTTAACGACTGGCGCCCGGTCCACCAGAAAGTCAAGGGCCGCTCCAAGCAAAAGAAGTCGTCCGGTGAGAAGAAGACTCCGAGAAGAGGCAAGGATGAGACACGGGAGGGCTGGACATACAACCTGCTCAAGTGGCCGCTTTTGCTGGTCGTCATGGGCTGGCTAGCCACATTGGGCATCTCCTACATGGCCACGAGACTCTACATATACCTTTACGAACACTTTGTCACCTGGCGTGGCAAGCGCGAGGCTCTCCGCAGTAGCCTTCGTGCTCAGTCCAACTACCAAGACTGGATCGCTGCGGCAAAGGAGCTCGATAGCTATCTAGGAAGCGACAAGTGGAAGGATACGGATCATTATTCTTACTATGATTCCAAGACTGTTCGCCGCGTGAGGGATCGCCTGCGCACTCTGAGGTCCAGAACTGAGGCCGAAGAGAGGTCCAACTCATTTCCCACCCAAGGTCAGCGTGCCATTGACGATCTTCGTGGCCTTGTTGAAGCCTGTGTCAAAAACAACTTCGCCGGCTTTGAGAACCCTCGACTGTATTCCGAGACATATTACGGAACCAAGAATCTGGTACAGGATTTCGTCGACGAGGTGGCCGACTCCCTCAAGTTGCTCTTCGCTTCACATCAGCTGTCTACAGAGGAGAAGCGCGCTCTGTCCAAGCAGCTCAGCACAAACTTTGGCCGCACAGCACTGTGCCTTTCAGGCGGTGCAACTTTCGCCTACTACCATTTCGGCATTGCAAAGGCTTTGCTTGACGCCGATCTACTGCCTCCAATCATCACTGGCACTTCCGGCGGTGCACTGGTAGCCGCGCTTCTAGGTACACGCACCAACGACGAGTTGAAGAAGCTCTTGGTCCCAGCTCTTGCTGCCAGGATCACGGCATGCAGTGATCCTTTCACTACATGGACACGTAGGTGGTGGCAGACTGGGGCGCGTTTCGACTCCGTCGACTGGGCTAGGCGTTGCTCATGGTTCTGCCGTGGTTCTCTAACCTTCCTTGAGGCGTATCAGAGGACAGGCCGAGTACTCAACGTCTCGTGCGTGCCATCAGACCCTCACTCTCCTACCATTTTAGCCAATTATATGACTGCTCCTGACTGCGTTGTGTGGTCTGCGGTCCTCGCTTCCGCTGCGGTGCCTGGTATCTTGAACCCAGTAGTTCTCATGCGTAAGAACAAGGATGGCAAGTTGGAGCCTTACTCCTTTGGTCATAAGTGGAAGGACGGTTCTCTACGTACTGATATTCCTCTCAAGGCCCTCAACTTGCATTTCAACGTCAATTTCAGCATTGTCAGCCAGGTCAACCCTCACATCAATCTCTTTTTCTTTTCTTCTCGCGGCTCAGTGGGTCGTCCTGTCACACATCGTCGTGGCAGAGGCTGGCGAGGCGGCTTCCTCGGTTCTGCTCTTGAGCAATATCTAAAACTCGACTTGACCAAATGGCTCAAAGTTCTAAGGCACCTTGAACTGCTTCCACGTCCGCTAGGGCAGGATTGGAGTGAGATCTGGCTCCAGAGGTTCTCTGGCACTATCACGATATGGCCAAAATCTATACCTTCGGACTTTGTCAACATTCTATCAGACCCTGACATGAAGAGGTTGGCTAGAATGATTCACGTCGGACAACTAGCCGCCTGGCCAAAGGTCAAATTCATCAGCAACCGCATGAAGATCGAAAAGGTCATCGAAGAAGCCCGACGAAATACCAGAATCGATCCAAATGCACTTCCCACGCCATCGCTGGAGAAGAGCGAGTTGCGTAGCATGCTCAGCAGCGAAGATCTGGAATCCCTGCTTATACAAGCGCGTCAGAATGGCGGCCATATCGCGCCTCCCCTCTTGCTCACCCCCACGCCACGGGACTCTAGTGGCAGTGGTAGTAGAACTCCAGCATCTCGATCAGAGTCGAGATCTCAACGTGACGAAGAGCATCGGCCCGAGTCACCATCCTTTTCCAAGCGTATGGCTGGATGGTTTGGCTCAGGACAGAATTCTGGCGCGCAATCCCCATCCTCGGTGCGGGCAGGCCGGCCTGCCCTACGTGATTTCGGGCGTGAAAACTCAGGCGGAAACAGCAGACGAAGTAGCGTCATGGTCGAGCTTGAACGACAGATGCGCGTCTTCTCCGACGATACAGCGTCAGAGGGAGAAGCGGACGACGAACACGGCAAGCCGGTGGAAGCTGAAAAGGTCCAGCCTGATTGGAAGATGTATGGTGGTAACGACACTGATACCGAGGATGAAGTCGAGGAGGCAAGGGCGGAAGACGATGTGATCGAGGAGCTGGATGAGAAGTACGAAGGTCGAAGAGGAACATTCATAGACTAGACTGAGTCGTCAATGACTATGCATTGGTTGGTATATTGTTTTGTTGCAGTAGCATAGCGCTTAACGAATGAATATCGAAATGAAACCGACATGTTGCTCGATTGCCACTTCACAAGACATGATATGCAGCACCATCACAAAATGGGTATCAGTCAGTCTTCGTGAGTGGACTGTAAAGAAGAATCGAATCAGATTTTGGTCTCTGGTTACAAATTAAAGAGGACGAGAGCAAAAGCAAATCATGGATCATTCGCCCTAACTTCATGAATACATAACGGGTAGTCCAGCAAGTTTACAAGAATAATTGCAGTGGAAGGAATCTCAACCGATTCTGACCATAAGATATGTCTTATTATTGTTCTCGTTTGTCGTTAAACGAAATAACATATGCGCTTTGTGGTAACATTTCAGTGGCAGCCCTGTGCAGCCGCAAGACATTGCTGAATTCTTCCCTCTTAGCATTCTCGAACAGTGTAGATTTGGATCTTCTTTCCGAGTGCAGGACTTGATACTTTGACCAAATATGATCTCGGTATACCCTTCTATGCTCGCACCGTGCACATCAAGGTAGATCAGAGCCAAAGCCGAGGCTGACATCATCCAGAAGCCGCGGTCAGCCGTAGAAACTCCAGAAAGCATGTGACGAGCCGGGTTAATAACATTACTTTTCACAGCTTTCAGCAGAAGACATTAGCATTCCAAACAGTATATCCGAATCATGTCTATCCAAACGCAAGAAGGCTGGCACACCGTCGAGGACGGGCAAAAGCTGTATACTAAGACATGGAAGGTCCGAAGTCTCATTAGAGGTTTATATATCTCAATGCTGATATGTAACGGGTCTAGACACCTACCACGGCGAGAGCTCGCATGCTCTTTGTCCATGGATTCAGTGACCACTGCCACAACTACGATTACTTCTTCAACAGACTAGCAGAGAGTGGGATTGAGGTCTACGCCTTTGATCAACGGTATGTCTCTCCCTTCTACCACCCCTCTACATCACCTGCCACCGCCTTTTTCCCAATTATACATATACTGACCTCTCCCCTCAGAGGCTGGGGCCACACCGTAACCAAACCCTCCGAGCGCGGCCTGTCCGGCCCCACGAAAACAGTCCTAAGCGACATAACCTCCATGCTCCGCACCCTCCTCCCCTCACCAGTCCCCGTCTTCCTAATGGGCCACAGCATGGGCGGCGCCGAGACCCTCGTCTACGCCACCCACGGCCCGCCCCTCATCCTCTCTCAGATCCGCGGCTTCATCGCCTCCGCGCCCCTCATCGCTCTCCACCCGGACACGCGTCCCTGGAAACTAACAGTCGTGCTGGGCCGGCTGGCGGGGAAGCTGCTCCCGAGGCGCCAGCTGGTCAATCATCTGGATGCGAAGTGGCTTTCCCATGACGAGGAGCTGAATGCGACGTGGGCGGCTGACGAGCGCAATCATGATACGGGCACGCTGGAGGGGTTGGCGGGTATGTTGGATAGAGCTGAGCAGCTGGATTCTGGGGCTGTCATGGTGAAGGAGGGGACGGGGGAGGGGGGCAAGACGAGGTTGTTGGTGTTGCATGGGACGGACGATCACATCAATGATTTCGAGGCGAGTAGGAAGTATGTTGCTAGGTGTGGGGTTGCGGACAAGGAGTTGAAGGCTTACGAGGGGCTGTATCACAATAGTAAGTCTGGACTTTCTTACTTTTCCACATTCCTACTTTTGGGTGGTAGACTGTGTGTTGAGTGGATATATGCTGACAGTCACTCAAAGTGCACGCTGAGTTGGGCGAAGACAAGGTCAAGTTCGCCAACGATGTCATTGCCTGGATCTCAGACCGCCTGGAACCCGTGCAAGCGCCTTCGCAATCTAAACTCTGAGGCTTGACTCTCGCTTCATTCGTTGTTCCATTCTCTCCCTGTTGTTGGAAACGCTGGCTAGCATCTCGAAGCCTATATCAGGAACATGGGGAGAAAGGAAGCCGAGAGAAAGTATGTGTGTTTGGGCAAATGTAGTAACATGAATAGATGATATCCACAGATAATCGACTTGACTTGAATCTTGCTTTCTTATCAACAGAAGGGTGCGAATCCGCTGAACCTGCCTTGCCTTTGCCTGTCCTGCTCTATGATGATCCGTTCCCTTTCCTCCCTCTCCTTTCTTCCACCTCAAATGTCGCTTTCAACTTGGGCCCATCTTGTTCTCGGCGCTTGGGATGCCACCTGGGGACACCGCGCCGATCAGTGTTCGGCACGTTGCGTGAGCACATACGCACATCATCGCCAGGCAATATTTCAATTGCTCTAAGCTTGAACTGAAGGCCGTATGCAGGTCGTATTTCCTCCGGGCAAGAGTGTGGTGATTTCGCACATAGCACTCGTTCCCTCATCTGTACACAAAGCGTGTTGCCCTCTTGATCGAGGGCTGTATTTCTATCTCTATTAATTGTTTGGGATGTTGTGGTGGTGGTCATTGGCGTTTCGTTGGGTCGTAATATTGGTTGTTCTCAAAGTCGACTCGACTCTGCACTCTTCTGTAAACACAGGTTCCTTTCAACCAGTCGAGTCATAGCCAGGCTGTCCCGCGATGCCCGGGAAGTTGCTGCGAGGCGGATCCTGATACAGAGGAGGCGCAGAAGACGGGGCAGCCAGTCCAGGATAAGGCGCCGCTGTGCTGATAAGAGGGTAACCCGCGCTAGTAGGTGCAGCGCTTAGATTCTTGAACTCGTCTGGTGCTGCTCCGTATGCGGATTGATACAGTTGCGGGCCCACTGGTTGAGGAGGTGGGCTGCCAAATGGTGTAGAGTCGCCGCTGTTGGGGTTGCTGCTATCATAGATCTCGTCGATTCTGCCACGTGGTGCCGAAACCATGTTGTAGCCCGGCATGGGCATAGTAGGGAGGGTGTCGTTGATTTTGGACAGCAAAAGGGGAAGGTAGCGCTGCTGGCCACCTCGCAATGTGGAGATGAGGGATAGGAACTGGTTGAGATAATCGCGGGGACCATATTCGAATGTGTGCTGTTCGAAGGGTACGCATGACATGACGTCTGTGAGCGTGCATGCTACGTCAAAGAGTTTCTCAACCTTTGGAGAATGATGTTAGCCTGGATACGCCATCTACGTTTCATGGCCGACACTTACAAGACCGATCCCGTGAATCTCCATGGAACCCTGCGAGAAGCCGCTAGATTGAGCGATGAGATCGCGAGAAATCTCGATAGGATATTTAAAGCTCATGGCACTGTCCGGAGCAGCTGATGAAAGGTAGCCATGGCTGATGGACAGCTGCCACACCATTGTGCGCAGCCACTGTTGCGACGTTCTCAAGTCAACCGCTTGACTCTCAGTGCAGTGTAGATACGCTGGTAGCGCGTCTGATAATTGATTTTGTAACCTTGCAAGCCATTCTGTCGAGCAGCCGACGCGTGCCTTGTTCCAAAGCCCCACGAATGTGTCGTCGAATGGCTTGAACAGGTTGACAAGGTGAATAAAGCCGTTGAGCTCTGCAGTCTCTGCCGGGTCGTCATTCAATTGAGGAAGAGTGATGGTGGCATGAAGTGTCAAGGGTCGATGTCTTTGAAGTGCGTATGCTCTGAGTTGGGTCAGTATCGGCCGCCCGCTTGTAAGGCGTGATGAGGTAATAAAGCATACCTTTCAGTGATGAATAGCAGCCAATACAGACGTCGTCGTCTTGCTGCTTCTATCGGATCACCTGCGTAATGTGCCTCCTCGTGCATGCCAAACAATTGAGCCAATGTGGTGGCTTCCCGAAGGTGGAACCATGCTGTGTTGTGCTTATCCAAGCAAAAGTAACTACCAAAGAAGAAGAATGAAGTAATGATGGACCAGATACTTGGTGCTTCAATATAGTCGTAGCCTTTGCGCACGCGAAGGGCTTCTTCAATCAACGTCTGGCCCATGTTCAGCTTTGATTGAGGTAGGTCCTGCTCTGGGATTATTCCGGCCGGGAGGTTCAGGTTTGGTTGTATAAGCATGTATCCACATAGTGATACAACAAGACAATACGCCTCGGTGGAGTTTTCCATCTGTCCTATTGTCTCTCCGACCTTTTGTCGATGTATTATAGGTTGGGTAGGGTACATCTTTGCAAAGAAGTAGTCGACACATGATGTGATGAGCTCCATGGAAAGTAGTTCCGGTGTTCGCGAAAAGGCGTTGGCATACTGGGATGCTTCGAATCCAAGACCATGACGCGCGCGCGCAGCGAGTTGAGTTTGGCGTTGTGTTTCCCGCAGTTCAGATATGACCTTCGCCCTGCTACCCTTGGGACCCTTCTTCTGAGGGATAGCATTGTATGTGCACGTCAGACCAGCTGCGGTGCAGTTCTTGCATGGCCTTGTGCCATCACCTATGCATTTAACCTTTCTCTTATGACAGCAATCGCAAGCTCGCTTGACAGCGGAAGAGGGACCAGCCGAGTCGGACATAATAAACGGCATGCGTCTCTCACTGCTGGTGAGAGAACGCCAGTGTAAGGAAAGTGAGGCTCAGAATATGGATGAGAATGGAAAAACCGTGAGCAGAATGAGAATAACAACAAGCAATACGAATAAAGTGCAGCGGTCAGAGGCGGCGATGGCGAGGTTGAGCTTCACGCAAGTGCGGCGGACACCGTTAATCCTCGCGCCGTCTAAAGCCTAGACCCCCACTATATTGAATGCATCCAGTGACGAGAGGCTTTGAGAAAACACGATCGTTATTGAATCAGGGACCAAACCTACCGTGCATATGCCGGGTAACGCCATGTACTTGTGCTCGATCATTGTACAATACTGGCGTGAACATGCGTGCATGACGAACCGCAGCTTGTCCTCAACGCTTACCGTCATTAATTGCCTATAAGCATCAACCATATCGCAGACCATGATCGCGTACAGCCATGGCAGATGCGACTTGCTATGACACAATGCACGACAGTGTCTGATTAGTCTGCATGACTGTTTCCACAACCAATAAACCCATTTGCGAGTTCGGGCTTCGCACAAAACACAATGTGGCGGGTCGTGCGAGCGCAGGGTTGGGTTGAGCCGGCCGCCTTCGGGAAGAATTGCGTAGGCTAAACTTGGCGTTGAAGCAGAGTTTTAGCCTTGCGCCAATCAATTTCCTCGGAAGCTAGGAATCTGCACCAGAGGGTTTTGACACTGGCAAGCATGGCAGCCAGGGGTATGCATAAGGTTTCAAGCTTCAGCGGAAAATGTCGACGCATCGAAGTTGTGAAGAAGAACCCTAATGGTGGCGTGCTGACGGGCCATTCTTCGTGCCGCGACCACGGCGACTGAAGGTATGACACGGGATCAGCGGTCCGTTTTTTTCGCTGAGGCGGAGTGACACGGCGTAGGCGGCCACGGCGTCCGTACGAGTCGAGTGAATTCGCCAACCGTGGATTCCATTCGGCCCGAGAAGAATGCCTAAGCTTCAACCCTCGACACGGGTTGGCGTTGCGTGGTTGGGATCGATCAGGCGAGTCAAGAAAAAATAGGTCGACGCAAAGACTCCGGACGTGCGCATTGCATGGCATGGGCAGCAGCTGTGTTTGCATGGCACGATGGCCAGCTGAATCGTACCAAAGGCTAGGCTGCATCGAATCGATCCCAGAGGGGCCGGTAGAGAGATTTCGTACATGGTGGTGGTTTGAATGTTCAGATGGCTGCGGCCCTCTTATTTCCAATATGGTCCTGGAGAAGTCGCTCCCTTAGGTCGTCGCTCTTCCATTTGGCATTGTAGACATGATACAGATCGTGTCCAGTCGATCTTGCTGTCATGGTCAGTATCCCCGGATGCCCTCGATAGTAGACAGACGAAAGTCACCTTTTGAACTGGGGGGCTCGCTCGCATTTGTATTCTCTTCTCATTCCATTCCATCAACGAAAAAGGCCCGTTTGATGGTTAATCGCCAGTGAATGCCCCGAGGCTAATACCTTTATCCGAGGCCCTTCTCCGGAGCACAATTGGAAGAGCGAAGCGGGTTGATCAAGTCTCGATAATAGCCTAAGGTACGGTGTGTGGGGTATGGATGCCCCGGCATCTTTACTCGGCGTTCCTGGCAGATGAGGGCTCAACTCGTAACCATAGACTTGTTGGTCACTAGCGATATTGACAGTCCTCGCGTTCAACGGAGGACAACCTTGTCCACTGTCTGAGGCCCTTGCTGATGCATTAAAGCCGATGTAGTTACGGCTTGCGTGCTCATTCTGTAGGTCAGTATGAACCACTGACATCTTGCAAATCACTCACGACACTGCTTTAATAGCTGTCAAGTTCTCGTGCGTTGAAGGAGTGAAGGCCTTATCACCATGAGACCCACAAGGGTTGCCACTGGCAAATCATTTAACCGTGTGCACAAGATTTGGGTCTGAAAGGTCTAGGTTCATTAGATGAATCTCCGCCATCTCCACATGTTCCCCACGCTTCATATCTGTGGAGCACACCTTCCTTGTTATTGTACTCCTTGTCAAGCTTTTGTAGTTGCTGCGCATGCATTCAGCTTCAATCCATGACACAATGCCAATCACCTGCCTCGTTCACACGGCGCAGGTACGAAGAAGAGTTCAGTCATAGTCTTCGAATCAATTACAGTTCACGTATGGCAGAGATGATACCCCTATTGTGGAGTTCTAATCAGATATGTATAATCATTGCTGGGAGGCCACGACTCGTCCTCCATCGACTATCATGAGTTCGTTGAAACGTTTGCTCGTATCCCCACCGCAGCACTCCACCCTTGTCCACGTGAAAACTCTGCCAGCGTTTGTGTCCACTTCCCATACACGAATGCGACGGTGGTAGCCTCCGTAGCCTGCATACCCTCCAAAACCGCTGCCACCAGCATAGCACATCCAAGGCCCAAGACGGTTGTCCTTGCTGTCGGCAGGCTGCGGTTTCAAGGCGCAAAAGTCGTTCACATGATCATGTCCGCATCCAACCGATACCACTCCTTGCTCCTTGAGAGCTTCGTAGAAGCCAGAATTGAACCCTGGCGCTGTGCTGGGCTCACGATAATCTCCACCAGCGAAAACGTTGCCCTGCAGAGTGTACTCTGGCAGCGGGATGTGGATAAAAGCCATGTCAAGATGAATGTGGCTGTATCTGTCGTTCTTTGCCTGCAACCCACGAGCTGTTTCACGGAACCATTGTATCTGATTGGGCTTTATCCAATCATAACCTTTATAGGTAGCTTCGTCCGGACTGTAGCTGTGGGAGTCCAAAAAATATAAAGTAATTGCCGAATGTTGGGATGGTGCTGGAGCAAGAATTTCGACAACATAATTACCTACGCCATCTACTTCAGGAGGCCCAGCTTGCGAGAGCGAGAACGGCATAGTCGAGAGGAGCGACATCTGTGCCTCTCTTGATAGATGAGTCTTTCGATTTCCTTCGTCATCGTGATTCCCGAAAATGGCCGCGTATGGGATTGACCGCTCGATGAAGAGCTGAGCAAACTTGAAGATGGCCTGGTGAATGTAAGCGAGAGCGAAAAGGTGAAGGCAAGGTCTAGTATACGCACACTCTGAACATCGGGAGCAGTGTCACCATTGACCTGATCTCCACTTAGAACGACAATATCAGGCTTCTCCTCGTCCAAGATGCGTTCGACGAAATCGAGGGTCCGCGGATCAGCCTCACACTTGCCCTTGACTTCGCCTTTTTCGTCCATGGCGTCGCGACAAGCACCAACACCAGTGCTGAGATGCAAGTCGCTGACTTGTAGAATCTTGAACTTGCCATCCTTGCTCACCCGGGGAGCAGGATCCTTCTTCTCGACCCTGGGCTGGCCATGTCGGACCGAGAGACGAGCTACATGAGCATCTGCTGCAGCGTCCAACAGTAGGGGTGTCTGGGTGATGGACCAGCCCAGCCGCGGCTCGACCGCATCAGCGCCAAATAAAAGGTCGACAGCAGTGACGGCCTTGTCACTGTCGGACTCCGAGCGCTTGCTGCTACGGAGCAGCCATATACCGCCTGGACGGGAATCCCACCTCTCAGCTTGCTGGCCATTTTCACCAACTCCGGGATCCAAGCGACCAACTCTCACGTCCATGACAATCTTGTCGTTGGACGTAAGCTCCTCCTCTTTCTTGCGCTGGACATGAAGGTAGGCAGAGGAGACCCAGCGGCTCCCCAGGTACAGCTCCTTCTCGACGCGGTGCCATACATCGGCATCGAGGTCGCACGAGGAGAAAGGATTCAGGTTCGAGCACGTGGTGAGTGTAATGTCGGTGATGACCAGGCCGGGGTGGTGCAGAAAGCTGGCCGAGTGGATGGAGTGTGGGAGGAGACGGTAGCGCGCATCAACGATGAAAACGAGAAGGAGAGCAGCAAGCAAGAGGGCGGCAAGCTGGCTGATGGTACGCACCTTTGCACATGCCCGTCAGCGCTTGGTGGCACATGTAGGCTCGGAGAGGGAACTCACAATGCGTCGAGTCATGACTGCGAGGGCAAAGGCGACAGAGAAGAAGAGCTTCAGGTGGCTGCCGATTCAGACAAGTGTATAGTGGCAGCGGCCCGATGCAGCATCATGTGCGCACAACTGGGAAGAGTACAGATAGCCGGCAGAGCGAATGACACGCGATAGGATGCCTGTAGCAAGAGCGTGGTGACAGAGACACAAGCCAGATTGCTTTCTCGTGCTCAGGTGCACAGCTGCCTGTTCTTGTGTCTCTACCCATGCTTCCCCAGATTATGACCCTCGAGGCCTGGAAGCTTTCGGCCACTAGACCATTTAGTGCTAGGCGACGGGTGTACATCCCGAGCCTCAACGTCAGCCCTAAATTTATCTTTAGGTGCACGACTTTCAAACATACATTGTACCTGTTATTATCGCTCTGGTATCCTATTGTGTCGAGTCTGTCTGCAAGACAATTGTGTTCGCCTCGGAGAACGTACCTGTGTCTATCCCCTCGCTGTATTTGAGCACCATCTGACGAGCTCTCCAAGGTAGGTATGTATAGAGCTCTATCTGCACCGCGCAGAATTTCAGCCTGTCTGCGATGCCCTGATCCTGTGAATCTGATCCCCAATCTCTTATGCGCTCCATCGAGAGCCTTCCACTTGTCTCCTCTTCGGCCTGCGGCTGTTCCTTTCGTTGGTATGTGGCGCCCCTTCACTCGCATATGATCTTACCCGTGTTGACTTGCCTATACAGAGAAAGATCTTGTCCTGCTCCGTCTCATCTCGGACTCATCGGCGCAGCCTATCCTCACTAAGCCTCTTGGCCCGGGAACCGTCATCCAGACACATAAGGGCGCTTTAAACCATAGCGATATCATTGGCAAACTCCCTCGCGATGTGGTCACAAGTAGCTCTGGAGCCACTTTCCGCGTCCACCACGTCTCACTTGGAGACTATGTCAGACTGAGCAAGAGACTCGTCACCCCTATCTATCCAGCAGACGCGAACCTCATTGTCAGCCTATTGGACCTGCACGTCTCACCGCCGCCAGCATCGTCTGCCTCAACATCGTCTTTGTCCCCACCACCCATGGAGATCTTAGAAGCTGGCACAGGCCACGGTGCCCTCACGCTGCATTTGAGCCGCGCTATACATGCTGCGAATCCTCCGCAGTTCACATCCATTCCCTCTGCCCAAGATGTAAATCCTGAAACAGCAGAACATACCGAAACAAACTTGAACTCGACGGAGCATGACCCCATTGCTTCTTGGAAGACTTCACGTAGGGCTATCCTTCATACTATAGATGTCTCGCCTAAGTATTCCAAACACGCTCGCAAGATTGTCCACGGCTTCCGCCACGGCGTTTATGCTGGGAATGTTGATTTCCATGTAGGTGACGTGAGTGACTGGGTGAAGCAGCAATTTGCATCCAGGGCTGCTGTGTCTTTTGACACTGGATCTCCAAGCGAGCTCCCCTTCCTCACTCATGCTTTCCTCGACCTCCCTGCAACTCACGTTCATCTCTCAACTGTCGCATCAGCTTTGCACGACGATGGCATTCTGATCATCTTCAACCCTTCTATTACACAGATAGCAGAATGCTTGCAAAAGATCAAGCGCGAGTCACTACCTTTGTTCCTAGAACAGACTCTCGAGCTTGGCCAGAATGGCACCAGTGGAGGCAGAGAATGGGATGTGAGAGTGGTAAAGCCACGCGCAGCAACAAGGAAAGAGGAAGAAATTGTGGTAGATCATGCTGCTTCATCTGAAGACATCGCGGGGAGAGATGCAGAGCAGGAACGAAGCGATACTGCAAATCAGCCATGGTCTCTGGTTTGCCGTCCTAAAGTCGGTGAACGCGTCACTGGTGGTGGATTCCTCGGTGTTTTCAGGAAAATGAAAGATCGCTCGGAAGAACGCATATCATGAATGTGCTAGCCTGGTCAGTTACGCAAATCCGATGAGAGTACGTATGACTCGCCTCGCCTTGACCTCTCCTAGATATTTCATGGCTGCAGGAAAATAAACACCTGGGAATCTACTTGTCAATCTCGTACGCGGCTTGCTGTCATACATTGCACAGCATTGACAATTCAACAATGACACGGATATTCCCAACCACCTCTCATCCCAATTATTGTGGAGATGATCTCAATCGTAGTATTGTCTCAATAGGGCTTCTCTATTGGCTCGGTGTCCATTGCTCTACCTCCCCAGCCACCCTATGGTTCATGAAAGTAATGCCGCAATTTTGTCGCTCGTAGCACCTCTACCTTCTCATCACTATTCCTCAATTCCCAAAGAGTTTTCGGTGGCTCCTAAACCTTGGTTATTCGTCTTACATACAGCTTATGCAACCCACCATGGACGTCCATAATCCTGGTCCTACTCGCTTCAGCGTCAAGCCCCTTCGCAAAGCCACAACACCAAAAATCGCACGTCAAGCTGCCGACCATGGCCGCATCGCTTTGCTATCAGACACAGAGTGCAAGAACACAATCAGATCTATCGCGCTCGAAATTTACCAGCTCGAGGAGCAGACGCCAATCTGGCACCACCATGTAAGCACAAATATCCATTTCACGAATGCGCCTTTACAGTAAAATACTCACGATGATTAGATTTGTGGTGATCGCGCTAAAAACAACCTTCTGTACACCTACATCTGCAAGGTCTACGGCAAAGGTGATGAGGTCGAATTCCGTCCACAAGCACGGAAGTCAGACTCTCCCACAGCATGCGATTTCGCAGAACAACGTTCCAGTCTGTGTGGTCTGACCAAGCTCCCCGACCTCAGCCCACAACAGTCTGTTCACCTGGCCTACTTTGACTGTCTTTTCTATGTCGTCGTGGCCAAGATAAGCGAGCTCCATCAAGAACTTCGCGTCAGGTTGGCCCATGGTTTGATCATGCCAGGAACGACGATCTGTCAATCTACAGGTTCAGGAACTTTGCCATCATGGTCTTCGGACGTCAAGCAATGTCTGTCGCGATTGAATTGCCTCTGGCACACTCTCACTAGCCCAGAGATGATTGCGACTCTCGATACAGCCTTGAGAATGCGGAGTCTCGGACATTGGTCTATCGTCTTGAGAGACAGAGCAAACGTCAGCGTGGAAACCAAGGACTGCAGAGACATTCGAGCCAACCTACTCATTCCCAAGGTTGGACGTGCACGAAAGAACGAGAGCTTCCTCCGAGCCCCCGGACTATTGGATGTGTTCGAAGACAGCATGAGTGGCCCAATGATTTGCATGCTCGTAGACGATATCCACCTCAATGCCATGCATGAAAAGGAGGCATTTCAAGAATATGTCGCAAAGGCGATCAGTACCTTTCGGCCTGAAGATCGTCGTCAGAAGCCAACTCCAACCGACGATTCGACCTTCGCCCAGGAGAAAGGGTTTGTGTCCGACTCCCAATGCCTGCTCCGTAGCGACCACTCATGCGAAAGTGCCACTCATGCATCCGTTGATCACCACCATCCAGCCATGGAACAAGACTGTGAGTCTCATCAACGATCACTACAATCAGAGTCGGACCTCAATGAGCCTCTAGGAGGTCACAATGCACGTGTTGCTGCAGCCCTCCACAAGCGACGAGCAGGGAGCCGAGACAGTGCGACCATTGGGGTCTTGCACGACATTGCACAATCTGCAAGAAAGCGACATCGAGGACCGAGACCGATATATGCACTCGATCTGTACAAGAAGAGCTCCAAGTCATCTCAGGATCCACAAACGCCAAAGCTTGAGCCAGAGCAGCACGAGGCTTGCCATTTTCGCCTGGCAATGGAGGCAGCTCACGATCATATGGACAATCCTACAGGTGAGAATAATGCCGATGCTCACTGTACCACATATGACGACGGGATCTTCGGAGAAGCTCCACAACAGAGTATCACTGACGCTTCGGAGCACTCTGTTGAACTGATGAAGATGGCACCGCCACCGCTGGACGGAACATGGTCAATGTCCAAGACCGAGCTCTATGCAAGACTTCCATCTACACCCAAATACGTCCTACCTCCACCGACATTGCATTCATGTGCAGCCACTCGCCTGCCAGCCAAGTCGTTCAAGTTCATGGGCCTCAGAGTCAAAATCGAAAAGGTTTAGGGATGGTCAGCAACAAGTTATGATGCTAAACTATGCTGCGAGGTGATAGAAGGTCAAATTATTACATGGTTGGGTAAATGCGATCACGTATACTTTAGACGTCGAACAATATTTGGGTGTGCAGTACTCAAGCAACAAAATATATACATCAAAGTAGCTTCGATAGACTGCGGAAACGTTCCGCAGCCTGGTGACAACAACATCCAAGCACGAGCTGGGGCCGTAAACCTACCACTAGTGTCTAGGCCACTAGGTGCCTTACCAGACCTCAGGCCATCAGACTCATGCCTGTCAATTATAATGCAATCTACTCTCTTCTCTGCAACTTTCAAGTGTCCTGAACATCCAGATTATCGAACGTCTACCCCCGAATAGCAGGTGAGGCGCATGACTACGGCAAAGCGCACACACGCATTCTAATCAACCCTGGAACAGCACACCTCCCATCGCCACGATGAATCGCATCTTTCCAACACTCACGGCGACAAAGGTGCAGACGACAACCTACCTCCTCGGCGTCGCCCTCTTCTCCATCTCCTTCCTCGTCTTCCTCAACGCCTCCATCTCGTTTGTCGTCACAGATATCATTGGTCGCAAAGAGGAGGTCGGTGACGCAGTGGGCACATTGGGCTTCGCAGATGAGCTGCTCGCATTAGTGGCATGTCCGCTGTGGGGTCTACTGAGCGACAGAATCGGTGTCAGAAACGTCACTGCCCTGGGATACTCCATAATCGCTCTGAGTTTTGTGCTGTTGGTACAGAGCCAGAATGTCTTTCCGCAATTGCTGTTGGGTAGATTACTATTCAGTTTGGGAGCGTACGTCTTTGTCGAGATGCTTATACTGTTGTTATGGTTGTTGCTAATGATCATACAGAGCCGCATGCAGCACTATGGTGACGGCAATCCTGCCTACTCTGACCATGAAGAGACTATCTAACTCGCGATTGGGCGAGCCAGCAACCTTGGCTCGCGATGCCCGTAATCTTGACCAGGCCTTCAATGTTCGACACTCTGGCGCGTTCAGCGTGAGCAGTGAACTGACGATTACACCTGTCCGCTACAGCTCGCGGCAGACAACGCCCACCGGAAGCCGCGGGAAATCTTCCTCGGCCAGTGACGAGGTAACTCCTGATGCAGCAGCCAGTGTCAGCAGCCAATTGGCTGGCTATGTCGGCATGTTCACTGGCATCGGCGCAGTTCTCGCCGTAGTCGTCTTTCTCCCTCTCCCTGCCGCCATTGCCGGACATGGCATGTCCAAAGCAGAGTCTGTCAAGGACAGCTTCTACATCGTCGCTTGCATTGCCCTCCTCATCGCCATCTTGGTCAGCTTTGGTCTTCGTGGTCTTCCCGGTGACGAAGGAAAGGGCTTCAGCAATCTCTGGTCCTCGAAGACAGCCACCAATCAGGACTCAGATGACCTTGATGGTTTAAGTCCCAAACAGGCAACCGCATCTTACTTCCAACTGGTGCAGACTGCTCTCAAACTCGCCCTGACAGATTCGAGAATCGCGCTGGGCTACCTAGGAGGCTTCGTTGCCCGCGCCTCATCAGTCGCAATATCTCTCTTCGTGCCGCTCTTCGTCAATGCTTACTTCATCCGCAAGGGCCTGTGCACTGACGACCCAGGAGAAGACATTAAATCGCACTGCAGAAGGGCTTACACACTTGCCTCTATGCTGACAGGCTTTGCTGAACTCGCAGCGCTGATCTGCGCCCCTCTGTTCGGCTGGGTCAATAGCCGCATGGGTCGCAGTAGTATGCTGACGAATCTGCCACTCGCTGTCGGTGCTATGACTGGTATCGCGGGATCAGTCTGGTTCGGAATGGTGGAAGACCCGGATCCGTTCAAGGATGGATCGATCGGAGTACTTTTTGCGGCTGTGCTACTTGGAGTCAGCCAGATCGCAGCCATAGTCTGCTCACTTGCCAGCTTAGCAAGGGGCATTCATGATTCTGCTTCCGCTCAAACATCAATAGCTGCAGATGCTGACACGAATCAGCCTGAATCGCGATTCCAAGAACCCAATGAGGCCGCCGCAGAGACTGCGCCCCTTATTGGCTCCGATCATCGCGATGCACAAAGTCCACATCTCGCACAAGATAGAACGCAATTAAAGGGCACTATCGCCGGCATATATTCGCTTGTTGGCGGCATTGGTATCTTGGTATTGACCAAGCTAGGTGGCTTGCTGTTCGATAAGAAGAGTGTCGGCGCGCCTTTCTTCCTGCTCGCTGGATTCAATGGTCTACTTCTGGCTGCAGTCGTAGCAGTTGCCATTGGTCAGCGTCTCCGTCTGGCGAAATAGGTCGCTAGCAGCATATTCACGCTATCTACGAAGTTTTATATGTTGTATGCCAGCTCGCTTGTCATTACTTTGTGAAAAATCGAGGCAGCATCACTCCGGCTTCCAGACGATGAGTTTCTGGTCGAAACCACCACTGACAAGCCATTCCTGCTCAACACCATCTATGTCAACAACTCCTGCACAGAGACATCGAATCTTGGACCCCGCGTCGTGTCCACCTTTCAGTGTAGCAACCACTTTTCCGGTACTTGCTTCTATGCCCCGGATTGCTCCATCGTCACTGTTGACCCAGATACCGCTTCCCTAGAAAGTAATCGTCAGAAATTATTTGTTGTGATGCTCGTGATCAGCACTCACATCCGGTCGCCAGGCGAGCGAGGGCGTTGAATAGGCCGTCTGAGGTGCGAGAGTGTTGCAATGGATTAGAATAGCGGCAGCCTCGCGGTCTTGCAATGCCAATGCAGCACGTGCCGCTGTCGCTGGAGGGCCTTCCAGGTCAGCGATAGAGGGCAGAGAAGCAGCCTGCGCAGGAACACTGCCTGTCCCCGCCATGGTAGAAACCGGCGGTACCAAGAGGCGCACAAGAAGTAACTTCATGTGTGGAATGGCAGACGTGGCAATAGCGACCACTGTGTCATCAGTAGGGCAAAGCGCGAGCGAAGACGGCGTCTGGTGCGTCCAGCTGTTGGCATCTGATGCGATAGTCAGTATGTAGTCAGGAACACGTAGGGAGGTTGATCGAACGTGGTGCAATGTTTTGCTTGCCCAGAAGAGGTGCGCCTTCTTCCGTGCTATGATAGTAGAGATGCGTAGAGTCCTTGCGAGTCACGATGAGAACTGGTCGTCCGTCATCTGGATGCTTGATGAACAGCAACGCCTCAGGGTTCGTCTGGAGATTGATGGTGGCGATTGGATCTTCGAGCCTTGGTGTCATCTCCTCTAAGCTCAATTTGTAGATATGGACCTTTGCATCCCAGCCAGCTGTCGCAATGATAGTTGCATCTGAGGTCTCGTGAACAGCGACTTGCACGATGTACTTGTTGTGGTCTCTCCTGTGTACCAAGACATTTCCAGAGAGATCACTAATAGCGATTTGCCCGCCCATAGAACCTGTCAAGAGAAATGCTTCGTTAAGAACTACGCAGGACAAGATCGGAGAGTCTTGCAGGTTTGATAAGCTGTTTTGCAAAAGTCCTGAGGGGACGTTCAACATGTTGAGGCGGCGGTCTGCTGTAGTCCCAATGATGATCTTTCTTCGATCACTTTGTAATTTTTTAACTTTGGCATGATCAAGCACTATACGGGAGACATACCCGGAGCCATCTTCAATCCGGGCAATAGACAGGTGGAGAATATTCGAGCTTGTAGGTCCAGGAAGGTGGTTTGCTACCGCAGGTGCAATGGCAAGCCATCGCTTGCCACCGTCATCACCGAGTTTCTCGAATTTCAGGCTCACATCAAATACTTTCTTCTCTTGAAGGACCTTCTCGATGGTCAAATCACCTCGGCTAACCGTGCCGGCATCTGTTGTGAGGTTGGCTTCTCGTATCAATGCTTCAAGTGTCTGATATGCTAGGTTAGCTGCAGTCTTGCCAGGCGGGCATTATGGTCACAGACTTCTGTATAGTCGTGGCTCTTTAGAAACCGAGCCACCAGGAGAATTGCTTCATTGTTGGACATTGCTGTATCATGCACGAGATGGACCAATAACTAGATTAGCCACTTGATGAAATCAATGGGATAATCTAATGGAGACGTGAACGAGTCAGACCGCAGATCGTCCTAATGACGTCTGACTCAACCATGTTCCACAAAGAATAAGGCAAGCACAGCTCCTACATGCCGATAGCTGCCTGGAAGTCTCCGGTAGGAATCGACTGGTTCACGTGAAGAAAGATGTGTGTCTTCACGGATGCAGGCCGAGCAACGCTTGACCATATGCATACATTGCCTGCGCGTGACAAGCAGCTTGCCTCTTTACCGACAGCTTCACCTCGAGGCCGATTGGGCATATTCCAGCAATGGCTGATTTTAGCAATGTTACAGATCACATTTATCTATCGGGAGCCCGGGTCTCTGGAACCCATTATTGACTCCGCTTACCATGCGTTCGGTGCACTTCATATAATTGGACTGTGACGGTTCACAAACGGGGCCCTACGCCTAATACATCCTATAAGAGTGCGGATGGTAGAAGCATTGCATAGAGACCAGGGTGGGCATACACGTGGCGCCGGATATCAACATATGTGATTCCTTCCTGTCGAGAGTCGACGTCAAATATCCTTGTAAGTGCATAGCCGGTTTACCATATCCAGCTTGTTTCTACCAGACTTAGGGCTTTGACAACCGGGCTGGTGGTTCGTTGTCTTATCATTCCACGTACTAGAAGCAGAAATGTGGTCTTTGGAAAGCGTATATAAAGGCAATACGTTTTCCATCCTAGGCCTTCAGGATTCCGCTCAAAGCCAGATCATAGTTGCACATCCATTTCTTTCTTCTTGGGAAGGGTCACTTTGATTTTCAGCGAATGCACGCGTCCTCTTCTGCTCTCTCTTTCGTAAGAGGCTTCAACGAATGGCCCTACATCTACGTAGAATGGATGATTGTGAAACGTCCACGTCGAAAGCGGACTGGGGTGTATTCTTCTTCTGCATAGAGGGTGTATGTCTATATCACTGTACCTGCATGTACAAGTCTGATGCATACACAACAGCTGCCAGCCGAATTTACATGGCAGGAGCTCAAAGACTTGGCCCGCAAGCAAGCTCCCAGTATAGGCTGGACGGAGATTTTCCCTGGCAAGAAAGCCCAGGAAGAATCTTGCGGGTGGATCCGAGTCAAAGGGGAGATTGAGGCATATACTCTTTTCGGTAGGTCGAAAGATCTATCATGATGTATCTCTCACTGTCTTCTGACACCACTTGAGACTTTCTCGAACATGATACCCTTCCGAACAGACGCCTGCGCGTCTCCTTGTGGCTTACACTCGAATCGCCACCCGATCTGCTGGCATCTAATTGTCTACACCTACCAGCTGCCCCTCGTACATTGGTCTCATTTGACTCCACAGCTCGGACTACACCATCACAGCTCAGCATCAATGGAAGTCCAAGATCTGTTACCTTATGGGCGCAGCCAAACTTGCTGACTATGGCTTCATCACTGTTCAACACAAGATCAATTACACAATCACCAGGTAATGCGTTTGCGAAGGCCAGACCGAGCCTCCCAATTCGACCTCACCACAGTATACAAGCTCGCACTGCCCCATCCGTAAGTCGTCCGTCCTCCACCAATACCTACGGTCAAGATGTCCCGGTGAATGTCAAAAATGGGTTTGTGGCCACAGAGCCTCGCGGCGTCTGGATTGGTAACCTAAACTTCAGTACAAAGACTCGCCGCCTCAAACGCTGCCTTGCCACTGCTGGCGTACTGGAATCGTGTAAGATAGCGAGGGATGCCCATGGAAGATCTCGAGGTTATGGACTCGCTCTGTTCGTGTCAAGTGATGCTGCGATGCGTGCAGCTCAACTCTTGGACGGTACAATCATTGATGGGAAGACGGTCTCGGTACGTCTGGACAAGGAGAAGTCCTCCATTCCTCGTAATGCCTTTGGGCGTGGTGCTTATCACCAGGAGAAAGTAGTCATTGCCAATGGATCGGGTCAATCGCAAGAACGACTTTCGGCACATCAGGGACGTTCTCTCAACGTTGAGGTGGAGTTCAATATCATATAGCTTTAAGCATCTAATAAATTCTAATACGAGCTGCTTTCTGTCTATTCGGTTCATGACCATTCGAGTCATGATCATCCTCGTCGAACACACGGCCTGAAGGAGTAATGGCCTATCAACGGCCCAACTCGGTCATGCTAAGCACTGGAAGCCTCTGTAATGCAGCGTTCGCAAAGACAATCACCACCTAACGATCCAGCTGCCCACTCGCGGCGCTCCTTGACAGGCAGATCTATATCGCAATAATGACTTAACACTTCCTCGCCCTTCTTAAGACCAGCTTCACTCCTCTGCGCAGCCAGAGTGTGCCACTTCACCCTTTCCTCTAGAACCCGAAATTTGACCTCAGAAGACCAGTTCCAAGACACGTTGGGATCGCAGCTATGGTTTGCGAGACACCAATTCGGATGTACAGCGCTGACTTCGGGACCTCTGATCGGCCGACCACTGAGACCGCTCAGACGTGCGGATGCTGTGCCTCTGAATTTGGCGTATAATGTGTTGAACACCCAGACATCGTATTGCGGATTGCGGAAGACGTCGATATCCATCATTTCAAGCATGTTGAATGGAAGGACAACATTGGCCTGGAAGCTGAAGGCCAGTGTCCGCGGATAGGGTGCAAGTGTTGATTCTGTAGGCTTGCCATTTTCAGGCTCTACCCAGTTCTTGGATAGATCCATGGCGTGGTAGTCGCCCCAGATGTATTTGACGTATTTCAGGTCAAGGGGATGACAAGCTTGCGTCTCGGCCATCGCAAGCGCTCTTAGCAGTAGAAGCGTGTAGAGTGTGTTGGCAGCTTCTGTGGGAGGCACATTCTTGGCAATGTCCTCTACACCCCTATCACAGATGGCTGGATGATATTCTTCGTCTGCCATGTCGAAGCAAGTTTGGTTGCAAAAGACGACAGAACATTCGGGACAATCTACCACTTCTGAGAATGCAGGATCGTTCATCTCCGGAAGATCTGCACTGCATGCGTCACAAAGTGCGTCTTGCAGACGATTGTTTGCAGTAAGAAGGGAGGTCTCTTTCAGCACTATCTCGCCTGGTGAAATGTCTTCTTTGGCGAACACACCCAATTGCCTGCTTGTTCCTTCTTGGCCGGCAAGAGCAGGGAGCTCAGTAGCCATAACTACAAGTTTTGGTGCAACCTTGGCCATTTCAGCATTCAAGAACTCCAAGCTCTCGGCTGAGCATCGATCCGGTTCGTGATCGTTCCAGGGATAGCACTCTCGCCGAACCATCCCATTGTCCGGATAATCCTCGATGCTTATTTTCGCGACGACCTCGGTGTTAAGATGTCTTCGCACTGCAGCATTGATAGATTCCAGGGTTGTTTCCAGAGCATCGTCCTCTGGAAATAGCTCTATGCCTTTGAAGCAGTACTCGGCGGCACTCCTTTGACACCCACATGCATGTAAAGATTGAGCCAAGATTGCATAACTGGAGATACGACGTCAGATCGGAAGTCCTCAAACATATCATTCTACAGACATGCGACTCACACTTCGCGAGCGAAATTCTCCTGAGCCCATACTAGAACCTCTTCTTGAAGAACTGGAAAGGTTGGATAGCCGTCCTCGTCCTTCCGAGCATGATCAGGATGGAACAGGGACTTCTGCAAGTCGGGATGCTTTGCCAATGCCTCACAGCGAGAAGGAAGCGACTCTTTGGAAACGCTCTCCGCGAGTGAAATGAATGCAACGTCGTAAAACTCGTTATCCTCGTCGCCAAGATTGTCAAGGAGTAGGAGAGCTTTATACGCAGCTCCCGCCGCTAGATCCGGATATCCGACATTCTCGTACGCTCTGGCTATGCGTGAATATAGATCTACACTGTACGGGTGTTCTGTGATGAAACTAAAAAGTTCATGCAGAGCATTTAATCTTTTCCTCAAGTCGAGATTTGTGATGTTTGGAAAGTGCTGGTTAGTCTCTTTATCCAGCAGTCCCGCGAACGGAGATCCTCCGGTAGACCATTCAACACTCTGTGCGTAGTCGCTGCATATGGTCTGCAGCGACTCGCCGTCAATGGCTTTTTGCTCTCCTATAGGCTGATTTTTCACTCCGTTGTGCTTGCTTTGATTGAAGCTGCTCATAGAGAGACTCAACCGAGCCAAAGCATCTTCAATTCCTTGCACGGAGGCATCCTCGGAGTCACTCATTGCACTCGGTCACAAAGAACACTGATAAAGTAAAGACCATTCACTTCAACATGACTATTCGAACATGTACGACCAACTTCATAAATTTGTGCCAAGAGGAGCACGGCTGGGGTTAACACATGGTACAAGAGGCTCTGCTGACTGACTCGTGCCACCGGCCACCACTCCAATTATGTGATCGATCGAGCACTCCGCAAGTAGGCACGTGGTGTGGACGTGGAACTTGTCCATCTTGTAATTCCTCCAGCTTAATCTGTGTAATGCACTGACGGGTCACATTCGGGATTGGCATATTGTCTACTACCTGCCATCGAGCTGGTACAGCTGTTGAAGTGCAATCATATCTTGCTCCAGACTACACGCGGAGAACATAGTGCAGATATGAACTGACGTGGAATACACTCCGTGCGATGCGACTATCAGCCGTCACTCGGAGTACTCGGAATACAGGATACAGATCATGCCATGTTCGATGTTCTCGTCCTACACTAAGCACAACACCACACGACAAAACAATGAACATCGATCGATGACAAGACCCACAAGTAAATGTTTCGAAAGAAGAAAACGCTTCATGACTCCTCGTAAATGTGTCAGCAGACGACTCGATATCCCGCTGAGCAAGCATCGGCGATAAGAACGACAAAACCGTAGACAACGCAGCCTGAGATCCGTTAGAGCCAAAAAGCCAGTCCAGCAGGCTGCCAGATTGTTATTATCGAGCAGAAAACAAAAATGTGCCAGCATCGAGCCGATGGCGAGCAACCCTAGCAAGTTTTCCACTTCCCGTTATCCGAACCAGTGTGTCGGACGGAGATAAATAGGGGGATATTCAGCCTCCGAATCGTGAATAGCCTCAAGCATCGTGCGGAATCGTGCCAAATCGTGGCCTTTGCAATAGTTTGGCGCATGCACAAGCAAAAAACGGGTTTTCTCTTGCCTTGGGCGGAGCGCTGACCGAGACGTACGGGTCTCGGCGAAGTAGAGTTTTTGGGCTCGGGTCTCAGCCACAACGATCGACTCTGTGAAACTCGATCTGTGCAGTATATGGAAAACGCGGGGGACGGAGCAGTTCGTGTCATTTCGTATGCTTTTTGAGTTCTGCGAAACTGTAGCTAGCGTTTGCAGGTTTGCAGGTACGAATAAACCCTTGGCGGGAGTGCGAAAGTATCAAGTCGCCGCAGCGAGAGTAATTCAAGACGATGCGAGCGGGGCGTTTTGGAGTCAGAGAAATACGAGTGAACGGTGAGTAGAGAGCAGAATTGAGTATCTCATTTGCATGGTGATTTGGGTATCATTTGTCAAAAACAGTTTCCTATTCCTCCAATAAAAAAGAACACCAGTGGTATATTGCTGTGAAAATCCATCGCTATCATATCGTTCAATCATGTCGTAAGGCACAGAGACCTGTTCGTGAAATAGAGATGCGGTCCAGCGCAACTCAAAGAAGCCTTGGCTTCTGAAAGCTCAAGCTGAAGCTGATGTACCCATTCGAAGATGAATGAGTAAGACTTTCTTGATAGGAGGGCATGCGCTGTGCGCTATGCTACTCTATATCGAAGAGAAGATTGTCGTTACGACGGATGTTCTCGGAGTCGTAGAAGTTGGACCCATTGAAGATGAGATATGATGAAGAGTCCGAACATTGAGTAGCGATTTCAACGCTTGTATCCGACCATCTCCGCGCATCTCGCGCAGTAGTAAAGGTTAAGTCCATATGAAACTCTCGCGGATTCCATGGTAAAGCTGAGAGTCCTTTGGCAGCGCGAACACCTCGCAGTTGACGGTGAAGATGTCGGAGGAGAGGAAGTTTCAGAGTCTGGTGATCGCTCAGATGAATCCTCGACGTAAAGCACATCCTGTAATGGTCGAGCCTGCGGCCGCACTAATGACATCGGATGGGCAGCCTGGGTTTGCAGCTGAAGAAGCCTTGAGGCGTCCATTCTGAAGGTAGTAGGGTTGTCGAGGTGCGGTTGGAATGCAATAGAATGCGTCGACTTGGGGCAAGATATGTCTTCGTCGGATGGGGTCGACAAGCTCGAAAGTGGCGTCTCGTCTGGGCAAGTATAATCTCTGGTAGTTCGTGGTGGTATGGAGAAGTAACAGGTACTGTTAACAGGATGGTTGGGAGGCGAGAGGGTTTTGTTTGCGAACATAGTGATACGCGTGGATAGAAGTGGAGTCGATCTTTGCGATTTGGACTAAGAATGAAAGACGATCAGAGAAGAGCGGTTTATTATACGAAGTCCTTTAAACCCCTCCTATCTCCTGCACAGATCACGATGGAACTCTGGATCGTGATCTATGAGAGACGCTGGTCCAGACGGCAGCTTTAAGGTTTTGCCAAGACGTCGGTCCGCGTGCTCGGTCCAAGCTCTATTTGCCTAGCTCATCCATGAACCTGCGATCGATCTTTGCACATGTCTCTTGTACTTGATATCTACCTTAGTGTGGTATCTGTAGATTGCCGCTACGGAGCAAGCTCCCACGATAGTCTCCGAATCGGTGACACCTATATTATGTTTACCTGTCAGACATTGTTTACATATGCGCATTCCTCAGGAAGGTCGACATGGCGACTGGTCTGGTGTGATTGGTAGGTCCAGACCCTTGCTGGGCTGAAGTTCGGGGGCGCAACGTTGAGACGTCTGGAGTGGACGCCGAGACTAATGTAAAGCTCGACTCACCTGCTGCAATCAACCCGAGTCAATGGGTGAAACAAGGTGTCAATCCGTGCTCCAGCTTCTAGAGGACGAGAAAGTTCCATGACCCCACACATTGGGGGTTCCACCACAAGATAGTATGAGACAAATGGCCATACCACAACAGCTTTGATCTATTCCATTTCAGCACGCATATTTCACCGGTACGAGAATGAATTCCTGAGTCGAGGTCCGGTGCTGAGAGCACTGTGAGCACTTTTGGCCCGTGGCGCCACCTTGTGGCTGCCTTGCTGCAGCATGTCGAGAGCCACAGGGATTGTTTGATTGATCCCTGCTGGTATGAAAGTGTCAGTCTAGACTGGGCTATGGGAAAGCCGCAGCAGGCCTTCGTCAACCCGAGCTGCTCTACCCTACACAAGCCATAATCATGTCCTGCATGAGACCGTTCATGTGGGCGTTGTGTAATCTATCTCGAAGTCATGTGCTTCTATGGTGCGAGTGAAGCAGTCGCCTCTAAGTGGGTCCAGACCGAAAGCGCGTTCACTGTCACATCCTAAGTTTCGGTTGTGCTTTGGCCGTGCGAACACACCACTTTAGGGATTGTTGTTAGACCAATATGGCCATGCAATAATGGCGTTCGACCATTCGTTCGGACCATGAGCCCCTTTTCAAGGCGTACCTGGACTCGTCCCACATCTTCGTGGCGTGTTTGCTGTTCTCGTTGGATGTTTTTCTCCGTACACTGATCCTGTAAGACCGTGTATACACAACAGCAATCAACTGGATGAACATGAAGGCCTGGAACGATGTTATGCAATGTGCAACTAGAGGACATGGCGACAAACGAAGGTAGATGAGCGCCATACTCCGCTTGGACAGGGTCCCTCCAACGGTACTACGAACAAGGCCTGCCAGATGTACGGATATCGTCGATGAGGCAGTCAAGAAGTTTCGACTGAAGACCACCAGGAGGAGGATTCAGATAGCTATCATTTGTCCGGTTCCTATGGCAAAGCATGCAGGGAAAGCCCTCACTCCCTTCGCTTCCGTTGGCGAGAATCCACTATCTGCTCCCGCTGGCAGCCGAGCGTCGACATGGTCGTGTTTCTGAAACAGGTGAGAGGTTGTATCATCCTCGGAATATTGTAGATGATACGCATCTAGGTTCAGGACAACCGTGTGCAACACACGTGGTATTTGTGCGCCGAGTGGGTCTCTATCTTGCAGTGGTGTCGCAGATATCTGCACTCGGACTTGGCACGGGCAAACCGCCCCTCAAAGGGATCCGTCTGCGACAACAGCAAGGACGTGTTCTGCATTGCCACGACGGCGGAAAGCACAAAGCAAGGTACGCGTCCAATGAGTGCACAAGGTAAGCTACTGATACAAGCTATATGTAGCTTACATGGGTTGTCTACCTACGGTATCTTCTAAGGTATGTTTACGCGAGATAGGCAAACCAATCGAAGGTTCCTCCCGGCTCCCGGAGACAGGAGCCGAGCTCGGACGCCGGCCGGTGCCATGGCATTGTCAAAGTGCGAACGTCGTCATTTTGTGAGAGCGATAGTGATAAGTCTTGTCCACTCGTCCCATCACCTCACCTCCCCACCGGCCAATTTGACCATCGCACCACCCACACGCAGCGAATTCACAATCACAAACCTAGTCCGCCTGCTTTCATCCATCCTTGCAACCAGCAAACCACCACCATGGGCAAACCAGCCAACGTCTACGCCTTCCCCTCCGTTTCCGAGCTTGCGCCCACCCTCCGTCAATATGTGCTTGCCCAACAGAATGCCGCAATAGAGCGCCATTCCACCTTCCGCGTCGCAGTCTCCGGCGGTTCGCTACCCAAGACTCTCGCACAAGCCCTCCTGACCAAAGGCGATGGCAGCTCCAGCGACAAGGTCGACTTCTCCAAGTGGGAGATATTCTTCGCCGACGAGCGCTGCGTGCCCCTCGATCACGAGGACAGCAACTACAAGCTGCTCAAGGAGGAGCTGCTGGACAAGATTGCGGGCCAGGAGCTGGGCGAGCCCAAGGTCTACCCCATTGACGAGAAGTACCTCGACGATGCGCAAGAGATGGCCGACCAGTACGAGAAGCTGCTCGTCTCCGTCTTTGCCGCCCGCGATTCGGTCAAGCTGCCCCTCTTCGACCTGCTGCTGCTCGGCTGTGGTCCAGACGGCCACACCTGTTCGCTCTTCCCCGAGCACCCGCTGCTGCGAGAGACCGACGCCTGGTGCTTGAGCATCTCCGACTCCCCCAAGCCCCCAGCCAAGAGAATCACCCTCAGTCTGCCTGTCGTCCTCCACGGATGCAAGATTGCCTTTGTTGCAACCGGCGCAGGCAAGAAGGACATTTTCAAAAAGATCTTCGAGACCGAGGAGGGACGCGCCCTGCCTTGCGGTCTTGTGAACGAAGGCGCCGGCGACAAAGTGAGCTGGTTCACCGATAATGCCGCCCTGGAAGGTGTCAGCGTCCCTCGCAGAGGCAGCCTCTAGAAACTTCTTTCTTCCTACTGCTTATCCTATCCTGCTGGAAGGAACGGCTGAGGTCATGACATGATGTACATAACAGTTCTTGCTTTTCAGCCACAAGACGCTATGAGAGAGAAAGACGAATATTTGAGCGGTATTCCCATTAGAGCTTAATCCATTCGCAAATCTTTCACACAAACTTTGTCCCGCGCGCCAGACGTAAATCATGCTGTGAAATCGTGACCATCATATAACAATTCTGCTCAATGGCAACAAGCCCAGGCTAGCAAGATCCACTTCTATGCACTGCTTTGAAACATCGTCCCAGCTCGGCCCCTTTATGCACCTAGCTGGATCTTCACAGACGATCCTCCTTCAACCAAGACTCGTAGATCCGGAACATGCCTAGAAGTTCAGGCATGCTTTCAGGCTCAGGTTCCTCTCGCCAGTAGTCGGTGTAGCCAGTAATCTCAATCCCCTGCACTATGTACTCGAATGTAGCTTTCAGCTTCTCGGCCGGATCCTGAAGATCAAGGTAGCGTGCAAGGGTCAGCATCTTGAAGACGTAGTCCTCAACGAGTGGTCTTCCTTCATGAAGGTCGTCCAAGGTGTACTTCTCATTCTCCAACCGCTGCAGCGCCTCCCGTTCGAACAGCGCAAACATCATTTCTTGAAACATAGGTATATCGAGTTCGCCGTTTTCGGTTTCGTAGATGTTGGTTCCGTCATCGCTTTGGACTCCAAGTCGGTAGGCCTTGAGTGCTGACCCACGCAAGAATTGCTCCACGTCGATGATACGCTTTATGCGAGAAGTACGTTTGAGTCTGCCTATGAAAGTCATTGCATCTGCCGTGGCAAGAGGCTCCTCCGTGTCTTCGCTAAGTGAATGGTCAAAGATGCCAACGTCAGTCACGTTTGCAATTTCCTTCTGGTTAGGCTCCTTGCCTGCATGGGAACTTGTAATATCTGCTGCAGTGGTGGTGGTTCCCGATGAGCAAGAGCACCGAAGGTTAGAAACATAGTCACTTTGCCCAGCTCCATTAACTGGTGGCGGTGAACCCGGAGGTGTCATGCGAAGGGGTTCGAGAGCATCAAGACGATCACTAATATTCTGTATGCGATCCTCCACGAGCTCGACTCTGGCGTCTAGGCCGCGGATATCAGTCCGGAGAGCTCGATAAAGCTCCCAGAAGGCTGGACCGGTCGGCAGGGTTAGCGAATCGGATCGCATCTCTCTGTCTTGCTGGTCCTGCCGGTTGCGGAGGAGATGTGCAGTGCGTTGGTTCATGTCATCAAGGTGTAGTCGAAGCTGGTGCAATGAGTGATGGAATGAGCTTTCGTGACCTTCGGCTTGCGGTACCTCGACCGCTGGCAACTCGTGAATGGGAAGAGAGTTGTCCATGATGGAGAGCTACTGTTACTTCCGAATTTTGATATGGCCAGACTGATTTACGTCTCGATACCTGAGATGGGAATGTTCTGGATGCTTTGAAAACGGAAATACCTTGCACAGGAATGTCACCTTATCAGTACGGCACGGCAGCTGAACCTTGGCAACACTTGCTTTGCGCCTCTCGTAACCCCGCACACTCCTAGTCGACCATTAACTGGAACGACTAACGGACAGACCCATGTAACACTCACTATGATAGTGTACCAAGCGCCAAAATCACCGTACTTTAGGCGCTGAAGCGACCAACACATGGGTTCTGCCTGGGTCGCCTCAATGAGGCCCCAATCAATGTTATATTAAACTACCTGAGGTAGATGAGTATCAATTCAGGGTTGGACTCTTCAGGAGACCGTTGGCAAACGAGAGTCTGCTTGAAGGCATGGAGTTCGAGAGCTTCGCAACCTAAGTATGCCAGGCTGTAGTTGGAGCTACCTTCATGTTGAGAGACTTCAGATCAATACCACCAATAGCTTCTTCGACTCGCTTAGTGTCTCGCGCAAGAACCTGACGTTCTAGTCCTAGCATCATCTCGAGCTCTTTCCTCATTCCTGCGGGTATGGCTGTCAGAAGGTGCAGGATCTTGACGACAGCCGAATCACGAAATTCACTCTCGTGATCCTGAGACAGACGCGGGAGTCCTTCTACCTCCCGCTCCAAAAGTCGCACTCTTTGCAAAAGGGAAGCATGAGATCCATGCCACGCTGTAGATAGAGCCTTGACAAAGACCTGTGCCCGACCTAAATCGCTCCCATCAATTGTGGCAATTGCATCCTCAAGCCAATCAGTGAATTCTTGCACAGCATTCGAGTAACGCGCGTCCGTCTCCGACAAGCTTACCAACTCGTTCACGCAAGAGCTCAGCCTCCGGATGTTGTCTGCAAGAACATGGCTTGAACTTCCATCGACAAAGCCCGCCCATGCTGCCAGCGCGTTCGTGTTTAGCTCTTCTCGATATGATTGCTCTGCTTTATGTACACGCATCGTCTCCATCTGTACATCATTGAAAGTCTTCTCAAGCGCAGTATGTCCACTGAGCTCAAACGCGCGCAGAGTAGACGCCGCTTCTTGGTGTAGCAAAGATAGATAGAGAAGTTCGGCTTGCAGTCTGCTTGTCTCAAGAGTAACGCCTGCAGAGCTTAGCAGCTCTTCCGAACTGGGTCCTAACCTTGACGGCGGCAAAGGCGGTTTAGACGTTGATTTGGCAGGGCTGAAGTGTTGTTGGAGTGTGTTGAACACAGGACGAGCCTTTGGTGCCCCATACGACAAGCCTGAGATATCTCTGGGGCCCTTGACCGCTGTACTGGCATTTGCAGGTGGCTTTATAGCTTGGCCGGTGATATTCGGAAGTCTTGACGCAGAGCTTCCCGTGGTCGTGCTCTTCGATCGAGCATGCCCATTGGTGGCAGGACTGGGACTAGGCACGTTTTCCCGCACGCTGGGAGTGGTGCTGACACTTTGAGCCCGACTATGCAGAGGGCGCGAGATCTTACTCGACTCTGTACCAGTCGGTGTTCCTTGGGTAGTAGAATTCGGTATCCTTGTAGAGGCAGTTCTTCGGAGCCCATTCGTACTCGCTATAGACTGTGATCTACTAATGGGTTTCGGATTTGCACTCGGTACATTCCTCGAAGACATCAAGTCGTTGGGAGCTCTTAGCGCAGACTTGCTTTCTCCGCTGTTTCTAGTTGGTAACGGCTGCCTCAGTGATTGGGTCCGCCCTATCAGAGTCGGTGGGGGCATCGAGGTGTCATGTGGTTTTGTGGAGATTTTAGGATTTGGTGTGGGTATGCTTGAGGATTGTGATTTCATGACCGATCCAATACGTTTGAGACCAAAAGTGCGAGCTTCAGATTGCGAGCGATCTGTGGTCATGGAACTGGTCTGAGTGGATGAAGTTTGTCCACCTGCACTGGGAGTAGAGCTTTGCTGGACCGCCGGATTGAAACCATTAGATGAGTCCATATCTTCTAATCGGCTCAGTGGGTTCAATTTCTTCTTGAACGTTCAGCAGTGTTTCGATAGTCAAGGTGGAGGCCACTAGTACCTCTTTGGAAGTGTTGGCTCCAGGAGTCGCCAATTTAGCTCTTTGAGGAGTGACCGGTATCGCCATGTTTGTGTAAGATGATTCAGACTGTTGGTCTCGTAGTACTTAAAACATATACACCAACACCTCATGCACGTGGTCGACTATAATTACTCGTGACATGGTTTACTGTTTACTTTAGGTAAGTTTGATAGCCAAGACCTGTGGTCCGGCTTCAGGACCATCGGAGCTATTTATCCGGACATGGTTCCCCACCCTATCCTCGAGTTTATTCCTCGTTAGTACATGCATCTACCACTCCACTCAGTATCCGTATTAAGCCCTTCGAAGTATCAAAAAATAACGTGGTCTCTGCTGGCCTCTTTGTAAGTCTCTAATCGTGTTCTGTGCTTGTTGGCGACCACGCCATGATAACAAGTAGTTCTACTACTTTGGAGAACGGAAGCGGCGGCGTAAACTCCTCCGATCGTGGAAAATAACCAGCGAAGATGCCTCCGCAAAGTGTTGAATCCATGCCGATGGAGCGACTGGTATAATGTCTCTCCGAACGTAAGGCTCCGTCGCCGGTAGGTGAAATAGCGCAATTCCTACAAGCACAACAATTCTTCTGCTTCATCCCAACAAAATCCGATAACAACTCTTCATATCTTCACACCTCCAGCTTAATTATCTACCGCGAACATCGCTCGACGTTGACGAAGAGGATTGTCACTCTACTTTGGTTTACCTGCTACTCCTATATACGACTCGCATTAGTTCGCGAGAATGGGTGTTCATGATGTTGAGGACGATATCGAAGAGCAGAGTGCTGGAAGCATATCCTCTATCGCAGATCGTGATTTGGACAGTATTGAGCAGACTAGACCCAGTGTCTTTGTATGGCTCGTCGCAGCGGCAGCGGCTATAGGTAAATTCAAACCATGGAACAGTCTGTCAATAGCAGAATACTTACACAGCGCTTATAGGCGGTCTGCTCTTTGGTTATGACACGTATGACAATGATTTGTGCCAAGAAACATGAACACAAAGCTCACAATATTCAATAGGGGTGTCATTAGCGGTGTCCTGGTCGTGATTGGCAAGGACCTGAATGGAAGAGTTTTGTCAGATTCGGAGAAAGAGCTTATAACGTCAATCACCTCCGCTGGTGGGTTTGTGGGAGCTGTCATAGCTGGTCTCCTAGCCCACCGGTTTGGTCGCCGCCCTACGATCTGGTTCGCATCTATCCTTTTTACACTGGGTGCTGTCATCCAAGCCTCATCGTACTCGATAGCACAGATGACCGTGGGCCGCTTCCTCATCGGACTGGGTGTCGGTTCCGCAGCGATGATTGTACCTCTGTACATCTCAGAGTTGAGCCCTTCACGATTCCGTGGACGGATGATCCTCGTCGATGTTATCAGCATTACAGGTAAAGATATATCTATTAATATAACTGCGAGTGAGCAGGACTAAAACATATGCTTAGGTGGTCAAGTCATCGCATACGGCATCGACGCAGCCTTTCAGCACGTGAATGGTGGCTGGAGATACATGGTGGGACTTGGTGGCTTTCCTTCCATATTGCTTGCCGTTCTTCTCTTCTTCTGTCCAGAGGTAAGCGTGACGGAACGATTGAGATGATCGATAGATACTGATCTATTCACAGTCGCCACGCCGGCTCATATTTGCCGGCAAACCAGATGCATGCGCCTCTGTCTTGCGCCGCATCTACCCAGATGCCACAGAGGAACAAGTCCAAGACAAGATTAAGCTACTACAGCATGATGCACACATTGCTCGAGCACAAAACGAGCACATGAGCGTGTCGGTGTCGCTAAAGCAGCTCTACTGCATTCCATCTAACCTACGGGCCTTGATTGTGGCTTGCGGTTTAATGTCGATTCAGCAATTTTGCGGCTTCAACGTATTGATGTACTATTCATCAACGTTGTTCAGCGCTATCGGATTCAACAATTCGATCGGAGTCGGAACTGTGGTGGCGGCTACCAACTTTCTGTTCACGCTCGTGTCCTTGTGGAAGATTGATCAAATCGGTCGTCGCAGGATTCTGGTGTGGACAATGTGGGGAATGGTGCGTACCCCATGCTTGAAAAGTGGTTATAGGATGAAGATTGCTGACATTTGCCATACAGCCTGTCGCGTTGACAGCTGCGGCGATAGCGTTTCACTGGATCCCGCTCAACCTCGAAACTCTTGACCTGGAGACGGATAATGTCGGAGCTGCTGGGATCATCGTCCTCGTTGCCATTATTTGCTTTGTTGCTTCCTACGTAAGTGTGACGGGATATGATACCCCGGCTGAGCCAAATCTAACATTGTTAATAGGCTGTTGGTCTCGGTAATGTGCCTTGGTCAACGACAGAGTTGCTGCCTACGGAAGTCCGAGCAGTTGGTACAATGATGGTGACATGCTGCAACTGGGGACCGAACATTATCGTGTCGTCGACGTTCCTGTCGATGATGAAGGGAATAACGCCGTCTGGAGCATTTGGCTTCTATGCAGGACTATCTCTCCTCGGATGGATTGCGGTGATTTTCTGCTACCCTGAGGCAGCGGGCATGACCTTGGAAGAGACTCGGGAGCTGTTCAAGCATGGATTTGGAGTGAGATATGCAGAGAAGGTGCGCAGCGCGCGCAAGGTAGAGCAGGAAGGGGCTTAGATGGAGCAGGGCATGCATGAAAAGGCTGATCAGTGTGAAGATGGGCTTTGATGTGAATGCAGTACCTTGGACGAAATACAGGCTACATGGATAATATAGACTTAGATAATTAACGACTGGAACGACATCTGCACAAGCGCACCATAAGTACAGACCATTGTCATATACAGTAGGGTAGTGAATGCCAAGCGCGTGATATGCAAGAGGTGGAGTGGAGGGCTTGGGGAAAGAGCAGGTGGGGCGTGGAGATGGTCGTGGACGTGTCGGGCGCATCGGGGCAATGACGTGAAGGCAGCCGCTCAACTCCAGTGGAAGCACCAACCTGAGACGATCGATGGACCTGTCTAGCCACACGACAGCCATAGCAACTCCTCACCCGCAGCATTGACAGGCGCCACGCATACCGTTACCCTTTCTCTCCTCTGCTCGACCACTCCAACACTAAAGGCAGGCATCTCGTCGGATAGCCAAGGGCAGCAGACAGAGAGCTACTCCCATACCGACCCAACCACCGCAACCACAAACAGAGCCACCACCGTCTGTGTCGACCACTACCACCAGGCACAGGTGAGCACCCGCAGAAGAAAGAGTAGACAAAACAAGGACAACTAGGAGTTAGTCATGGATACCGCAAACGAGGGGTACCGCGACGACTGGCAGCAGGCGGGTCAGAATGCCGATGAGCAAGACCTCGCTGGTCCTGGAGCGCACGGCAAGCTGGAATGCACCGTCACCAAACCACAAAAGGAGAGCGAAGGAACCCAGAACCAGTTCATCTCCTATCTTGTCACCACCCACGTAAGTCTCTCCCCTACCTAGATGATCACAACCTGTCTCAACATGCACCGCTGACACCCCCCGTCACAGACCGACTTCAAGTCCTTCCAGCGCTCCGACTCAACCACCCGCCGTCGCTTCACAGACTTTGTCTTCCTCCAGAAAACCCTCGCCCGCGAGTATCCGCAATGCGCCGTCCCTCCGCTACCCGACAAGCACAAGATGGAGTACGTCCGCGGCGACCGCTTTGGCCCCGACTTCACTGCTCGTCGCGCATACTCGCTTCAGCGATTTCTCAAGCGTCTTACTCTACACCCCGTCCTGCGTCGCGCCACCCTTTTGACCCTCTTCCTCGAGAGCTCTGATTGGAATGCCACCATGAGATCACGTCCCAACCGAGGCATGAGCACCAGTGAGCCTGCCTCTACCTCGGTTCTCGAAACATGGACAGACACCTTCCTCAATGCTTTCTCCAAGCCTCACAAGGCAGATCGCCGCTTTCTCGATGTGCGGGACCGCGCCGACAAGCTCGATGACGATCTCGGCACCGTATCCAAATCTGTCACTCGTCTGGTCCGACGCGAATCTGATCTGGAATCCGACTATTCCGACCTGGCCACGCAGTTCCAGAAGCTCGCCCAGCTAGAGCCCGGCGTTCAAAACGAGCTCACGAGCTTCTCGAGCAGCATAGACACCACGGCACAAAGCTGGAAGGCCATTCGAGATGTCACCGACCAGGACTATCTCGGCAGCTTGCGAGACATGGAAGCTTACATTATCTCGCTAAAGTCCCTGCTCAAGACTCGCGAGCAAAAGCAGCTGGACTTTGAAGGCTTGACCGACTACCTCACCAAAGCTGTCAACGAGCGTGACAGCCTGGCTTCTGGTCCGAGTATGGGAGCTTCCGGCTTCATCCGCGCCAAAATAGAGGATGTCCGCGGTGTGGATCATGAGACTGCTCGCCGTGAGCGTGTGCGGAAACTCGAGGTCCAGATTCGTCGCCTGCAGGATGAGGTCGAGGCAGCAAAGAAGACCAGTGAAGCCTTTGACGAAGAGGTAGTCAAGGAGGTGGCTGATTTCGAGCGAATAAAAGCCATTGAATTCAGGGATACGCTTGGCGGTCTGGCAGACGCAAATTGCACCTTCTTCCAAAACACTATTGAGACGTGGGAGAAGTTCATCGAGGATATGGAGAGGGACCAACAACAAACGACCTGATGCTACGCTTGATCTATTCCGTAAGCTTAGATATTCATACATAATTGCCCCCATTGATACCCGACACATATTCATCGCTGCTACCGAGTACAAGCTTCATTGTCAGCCTCTCACACTCTGGCGATCACCTTGACAACATTGTCTATCTGAATATATGCAATCAGTCTATCTGAATATATGCAATCAGTCTATCTGAATATATGCAATCAGTCTATCTGAATATATGCAATCAGCATGGACTAAATTTGTGTAAAGCTTTTCATGAAAGAGAAAGAGGCATTGCGCCTTCAAGCATCTACTTTGAAATAATCATCTAAGGATTCACCGCACCATGACCATGCTCATCCCGCATAAACACCCCTCCCTTGGCTATGTTCTGAGACTGCTGTTGCCCAGCAACCTCACGTTCCATCTTGTCAAACCCCTTGAGCGCGGCGCCATACTTTTCAAACACACCCTTCCGATAACCATCCGCGACCTTTTTCACAAACTCGTCCTCGTTCCATCTTTCCCCGATGAGTTGCTCGAAGGTCTCCTTGTCGTCCTTGCGCTCACAGCCCCAGACGGCTTTGTATGCCGAGCCGAGCGCGCAGGCATTGCCGCCGATGTCCAGGCGGTAGATACCCTCTACACCGCCGAGGACATCCCCACAAATACGAGCGATAGCAGGATTGATAGAGCCACCGCCCACTAGATAGACCCGACGAGGCTGGGGAGGCAGCCCACTGTCGCGTTTTGTCGAGTCGTCGGATTTGTGAGGTGCGACGAGCTTTGCGGAGCGCAGTCTCAGGGACATTAGCTGTGATTCTATGATTCCGCGGGCGTCGTCCTGTGCGAAGTCGTTATTGATCTCTTTCAGTGAGTCGGATGCGGGATCGTATTCGTACCGCCATTGGCCGGCGCGGACATTAGGTACGATCTCGGGACGGGGAAAGTAGAGGCCCATTCTCATGGGGTCCATGTCGGTCTTTTGGGAGAGGGGAGGAGTAGATAGAGCGAGGTTGTCGAATTCATCCCATGAGGGGTTCGACTTGGATGAGTTGACCTCGTTGCGCACGTGCTCGCGGGCGAGGCCGCCGTTCTTGTAGCACAGCATGAACATGTAGAGACCGGCGGTGGTGGGATGGTTCATGAAGTGGTAAGATGGATCTGGCAGATAATGGGGTGTGCTCATCAGGAAGGTCGTCGAAGTACCCAGTGACACCATGGCGTCCGAAGGGCGTAGAGGGAGAGACAGGATAGTCGCGGGGTTGTCGCCAGTGAAAGGCACGATGTTGCAGTCGGCAGGATAGCCATATCGCGAAACGAAGTAGTTGTTGATGGTGCCAAAGGGGGCGCCACCGTCCTCGAAGACTTCACCTACTTTCTCTTTCAAGTCCCCCAAGCCTTCGTCGCCGGAGGTCAGACTCAATAGCTCTTCATGCCATTTGCCGGACTTTACATCCCAGAGGTTCATGCCGGTGACATCGCTGATGTCGATTGGAGCGAAGCGGCCGAGGAAGACTGAAGCCAAGAACGACGAGACAAGTGAGATTCTAGATGTGTTGTTCCACTCTTCGGGATACTTTTTGTGCCATCGCATGATCTGAGGACCGCTGAAGCGATGGTGGGCTTTGCTACCAGTGACCTGAGCAAGAGTCTCGGGACTGCCTAGGGCGGCATCGAAAGCATCGCACTGCTTTTGAGTGGAGGAGTCCTGCCAATTGGGACTGTGTGGGTGACTGAACGCACGCCTCTGTTCCTTTTCCGACTCTGGCTCTAGCTGTTCGACCAGCGATTGTTTTGGATTCAGCTCTTTCAGCAAGCTTTCGGCATGTTTGCTCCAAAAGACAGTCCCGTGTTGCATGCCTGCTCCACTCATGCCCTTGACCCGGGAGAAATCGCAGCCGGCATCTTTGAGGCGTTGGAGGACTAGATCAATGGCTTCCAGCCACATGGCAACAGGTGCGAATATCTCGCCTTCTTCGGGATTGGTAAGCACGCCTTTCTCAATGCTATATTTGGCCAAGTCTGCATCAAAATCCACTTTTGCTTCATGGATGAGCTTGAGGTTCGAGTCAACAATGATACCTATCAAAGAACAAGTCAGCAGTTATTACAGCAAGCAGCACAATGCTGAATTGTTGTTGGAATATCTACCTTTCAATTGCTGCGTCGAGCAGTCCCAACCCTGGTAAAGGGCAGTCATGTTGGGAAAATTGAACCTGCTCCAGATAAAGTGCCTGCGTGGGACATGTTACCTAAATATTCTCTCTGCTGTAAGTCGGCCATTGGTCGCGACGGTTATCTTGTGCCTGAAGATCCGGATCCGGATAATTATGCTGGCTAAATTGCATTGCTATTATTTACCTGGCTAATGATGCAGTCTGCTCACCTTTTTATACTTTATCTGTCGCTACTCGAGAACTACTAGCTCAAAGTATTGTCCGAAGTATAGAGAGTAACACTTTCTTCGCTCTGGATACTTCTACAAGTGTTGTCAGAACACCCAGAGACTGAGGGATGGTTGTTCACGCCGGCCATCACATTGACGTCATTTGGTGCTTCCGCAACGCCAGCGGTGTCCCAGACTTGTGGGACTCTCGACTGTTATTCTCTGCCAATGGCCTGCTGTACGGCTGTAGATGGTCAGCAATTGAAAATGCGTCCTTCTGGGACAAATCGCAATTGATACAACTCATCCACTAATCATTGTAAAGAAGAATAGATATAGTGTGCCAATCTCGCGTTCCTGAATGTCGGATTGACAACGTCTGCCTAATGTGGGCGGTGACCCAACATAACACTCCGGCAGCACCCTGATCAACACTGACCTCTGACTATTCCATCTAGACTCACCGAGACCTCTGCCTCTCTGGAAGCCCATGCGGTGTCTGATGGCCTTCCGGTGTCTTCTTTACAGTCATCAAGGCTGTGCTACTGTTCTTCGTAAGGAAATGCGGTAAGATAGTATATAAGTAGAGCCCTCTCTCCCTCAGCTCAGGCATTCATCTCTTTCACTCAGCATCATCTCAATATCAAAGGTAGACGTCCGATACATCCATTCATCCTTCAGAATGGCTTCGGGAGTTCTTCGTGATGTCACCAACCTCAAGATTGCTCGACTAGCTGACCAGCAGTCCCAATTCGAGCAGGCGAAAGCCGCACTTCTCGAACGTGCCCAAGACCGCTCAGACTCGGTTGCAATCCTTTCCAGTGGGCTCCAAGAGCTTGGCCTCGACGGGGCTTCGACAGATGCCTCGCTTCGCAACATCGACCTACTGTTCGAACAATCGAAACATGACGCCTCCATTCCCTCTAGCCTTCTTCTACGATTCGGGAGCGAGCTTAAGGCCAGTCTGGATGCCAAATCAATGAGGTTTCAATACGCTCAGCTCTTTGCCAAACTCGCTACTGAATGGGCCGACAACCCTAATGATGTCAATGCTCTGCTGCAAGCGAACAACACTGCGGAGGAGAGTACATCCCGCCCCGGGAGTCCTACTGATTCGGAGCAGTTCGAGGCCCTTGGTCGTGAAGAAATGCATCGGCAGCGTCAGGAGTGGGATTCGCATGTCTTCTCGGAGAAGACTACGGATCCTGTCGCCATTGAACAGTATCTGCTTGAGCTCTTCTCTAAAACCACAAAGACCAAGCGCTCCGGTAAAACACCTCTTGAAGCTCTACGTCAGAACATGCAGTCATTTGGTGTTGATGTACATGGTCGACCAGCACTCCGCCGCTGTAACGAGAACGACATTCGGGTTTGTGTAAAGGGACTCTTGAAGGCAGATCTGTTCACCGGAAAGAAGAGGGCAGCATTGCAAGATCTCTCTTCGGCTCGCCCAGCAGTACTGAAGGAAGTTGCAGATGTCATCAATATGGAACTACCAGCTCTGGGCTCGTGGCAGTGGCAGCCATCTCCTATCCCTGCACACACGAGACGTCAGCTGAATGGGAAATACCGAGTCTACATGGATCCAGATCTTCACCAAGCATTGCTGGTACATTGGGTAGGTGCGCAATTTGCGGTTTATTTGAAGAAGGCCTTTACGTCCTTTTTCCTCTCAGGCGCTTGGACTCAATCGCAGCAAGTTTTCATGGGAAAGCAAGACAAAATCCGTCGCAAGTACTACCTGGAGAAGACTGGGCTGGCTCGTGCAAATGCTGGGTGTGTCAGAAACGAACGTCGTCAGACCTTCATGGATGACTTCTTCATGACTCAACTGCCCTCATCTATCGCCGAGGGAAACCGCGAGTATGGCGATTCGGAAGATGATAGCTGCGAAGGCAAGTCTCCCCTCGAGATCAAACAATCCCTGCTCCACATTGCCACGGTAGAGATGCTTCTGCAACGCAAGCTGTATGGAAAGTTCACGGCTGTGCAGACAGACTTCAAGTGGTTCGGACCTTCATTGCCCCACTCGACTATCTTTGCTGTCTTGCGATTCTTCCACGTCCCAAAATACTGGATCGACTTCTTCCAAAAGTTTCTGTCCATGTCGTTGATCTTTCCCGATGATGGTCCAAACGCCGAGGCTCGCACTCGCAAATGTGGTATCCCAATCAGTCACGCTCTTTCAGACGCATTGGGTGAGGCAGTACTATTCTGTTTGGACTTCGCTGTCAACAAGAACACCCACGGTCGTATCCAACTATACCGATTTCACGACGACGTATGGTTCTGGGGCCAAGAAGACAGCTGCTTAAAAGCATGGAAGGCAGTAATTGCCTTCACCAAGGTGATGGGAATGGGGATCAACGAAGAGAAAACTGGCTCCTTCTCTTTAGATGACGCTCTGCCGAAGAAAAGTAAATCAGTTACCGGCCTTCCCAATGGCCCAGTACGATGGGGTTTCTTGACATTCAACCCATCAGAGGGCCGGTGGATCATAGACATGAAAAGCATCAACGAGCACATCAGTGAACTCCGCACGCAACTCATGGCCTGCCGCTCAGTGCTCTCCTGGATCGAAGCCTGGAACAGCTACGTCTCTAGATTCTTCTCTAACAACTTTGGCAAGGCCACGAACTGCATGGGTCGCCAGCACTTGGACATGGTGTTCTCCACCTTCAAGCACATTCAAAAGGAACTCTTCACATCACTAGAAGACGGTAGCTGTCGCGACGTGTCGTCATACTTGAAGAAGATAATCAGCCAGAAATTCGACATTGACGACATCTCCGACGCCTTTCTGGCCTTCCCCATCGAGAACGGCGGTTTAGATGTCCGCAACCCATTCATACCCCTCTTGGCCATCTACAACCAGTCAGCACAAGACCCCTCAGCTCGTATCCAGCAGGCCTTTGACGAGGAAGAGGAAGCATACGAGACGCTCAAGGAGATATTCGAGGCCGGCGACCACGAAGACAGCACCGACGTCCCTGAGGGCTGCGATTCCAAGAAGTTCTTCTCCTTCGAGGAATACGTCCGCTTTCGCGAGGAGACTTCCGCGCCCCTCTTGCGCGCATACAATCATCTTCTCGCTATACCGGCTGTGCGGGGGCTGGAACTCACAAACACTGTTGCGGTCGCGTTGAAGGAGCTGCCGGCTGATCTGAGGGTGTCGGGCCATCTTAACGCGAGGTTCGAGGCTATGGATACGTATTGGCAGTGGGTGCTGCAGCTTTATGCCAAGGAGGCCGTGTCGAGGTTTGGGGGCTTAGTGTTGGGTGAGCAGGAGGTTCTGCCTATTGAACTGGTCAAGTTGTTGCGAAGTGAGAAGGTTAGATGGCAGGGATGAGACAGGGCACAGCGCTCATGCATAGTGTTCCTGAGATTAGATAGAAAATTCATGTAACGTATGATGTCTACCATTTTCAAACTCTCGAGTGTCTTACTTGAATGGTTCGCCATAATTGCAGGTCCAGCCAATGTTGGAGGCTGGTGTTGTCGCATGCTCGAAACGTGTATTGATAACTGGTCATGCTTTCAGAGGCGATAGAGAGCAGTAGCACGGCTCGGGTCTATTTCATCCTATTGTCATTCGACGCACTGAATATAGCCGTTAACAACAAGGCATAGCGACATGGACGTCACTTTCATCCGAAAAGTGAAAGTAGGATATGCCTAGTCAAGCCCGGTCTCACGCACCATCGAATCGACAAGGTGAACAGGATAACAAATATGTACTGAAATCGTTAATCCAAGCATCAAACAGGGGGTATCTTCAAGCAAAGGTACTATTCACACATTCAAGACTCCCCATATTCAAACACCACCATTCACTGTCAATGCTTTATGACATCCCTTAGGCCCCAATTCAATCACCCAGGTACACCGGCACACCATACACCACTGTTGCCGCACCATTGAGATAGCGCAAAGTGCAAGATTCTCTACCTTTCACAACCGCCTGAATCAGACTCTGTTTCTTCTTCCTCGGCTCATCACTTAGCACTTGCTGTTTCCCTCGACCCTTCGGTGTCTTCATAGGCGTCTTAGGAGCCGCGCGAGCCTTTTTGGCAGGGGTCTTGGGAGGTCCTTGGATCGCGGGTGAAGACTTCAGCAGTGCAGAAGTCGACGACCACAGACCCCATTCTTCGCCGACAGTCTTGGAAAAACGATCGATGTCGCCGTCGGTGACATCCCACAACGTCGCGATGACAGCCATGCATAATCCATCTCTGCCCTCATTGGAAGGAACTGCTCCGTCATGCTCTACCTCGTCAGATTGGCGGGTTCTCCCTGCTGCCATGTATGCTAAGGGCACACTTGTTGGTTCGAACTCGCCATTCTCCGTAACGGTGCCGCTCGAGCATCCCATGAGCCAGACCACTTCCGCACACTTGTCTAGCTTCTTGACAGCGCGATTGCGGATGTACTGGTTGCCACTGCCATGACCGAAGTAGAGAAACATGCTTGACTTCGACAGGCTGTCGGAGAACTCGCGCTCTGATGGAGCATGGTTGACCATAGCAGTCCATTCATCATCTCCGGTACCAATTATCGATTTCAAGAGAGGTTCGAGCCTATTCTGGGTGGCTGCCAAGTCCATCCCAGGATTCAGAATATAGGTGCCGGGACCTTTCGAAGTCAGATATCGGTCGGTTGTATCGAAAGCGGGCTGCCTGCGCATGTGCAGTATACGCTCGCGGAGTGTAAACATGCTTCCTACTCTGCTCACGCTTTGCTCTTCGAGACACGGCAAGCTTTCCCAAGGGAATGCATGCAGTCGCTTGTCGAGAATGAGAATAAGATGTCCGTCCTCGGGTTTCGTGTCACTGCTTGCAGCCTCGTGATATGCCCTCAGAGCATCCAGAGTTTCTGTCGCCATGCTGTCGAAGTCGACTTCGTCATATGCATTACGCTCCCCATTGAATTGTAGAACATCAATAACAAAGTATAGCAAGTCCAGCAAATGCTCGTCGATATCGGCCGCTCCATCTTCGTCATCACCCAGTCCTATGAATAGCTGGAGAACGTTGGAGTCGAGCGTGAGACTTTTAGACTGAGCTTTAGTGCCCTGTCTTGATGGCAAATGTCGATTCAAGATGTTCTCAAAGGATTTTCGGAACCGTGCTAGCAAGCTCGAGTCCCTGTGATGCTGGGAGAGAACACCCTTGAAGCCTCCGAGCCAGATACTTTCAATGTTGGCAAGGAGTTCCTGCATGCGTCGGTCGAGCGCTTCTCGTTCCTCCCACCAAGCAGTCTTAGCACCAGCTGTGTTTATATCGGGCGCGTTGTGGCAGCTGAAGTTGGAAAGATCAATGATCTCGTGCAACTCGGTACGTCCAGCGTCAAAGTCGAAATCGTCCGAGTCCTCATCCAGATCCTGGAGCTTGTGTCGGACCATGGGAAGCCTTATGATGAAGGGTGAGCGATGACCCTGGTAGCGCACGATGTAGAGCTCACTGCAGTCTTCACTCATGCTAAGAGAAACAGCAGCCCATGATTCGGGGATGATATCAATATAGTCCTGCTGAAACCTCGCCGCAGACAGATCGCAGGTAGTGGCCTTATGCAACTCTTCGTTGCTGAGCTTGTCTTTGATTGAGTCTAAATTGACAACACTCAACTCACGGCGTACTGATTCAATACGTGGAAGCTCCATAGACAGCGCAGCTCGAGTAGGGTGCAGGCTTGGCATAGGAATCTCCGTGTCAATGGCTGACAGTAGTATGGTACTCTGCAATGTCAATTCACAAATCCGATAGCAGATTGGCATCGACTCTGACTTGGCAGCTTCTGACTGAAGAGCCCAGACCTGATCTCTAGCTTCAAAGAGACTTTTTGTAAAGCTCCGCGATGATACGACTTTACGTCCGCTTTTCTTCGGGGAGCCAGACTTCTGCATTCGTTGCGGCTGAAGTGGCGAAAGTAGAGATGAGCGAGGTCCGTCATTATGTGACTTGCGGCGAACAGTCGATGCTAAGGCTGGAAATGAGATTGTGCTCTCGGGAAGAACATTGAATGTGAAATCGGCGGCGGCTTCCTCGGAAGATCTCAACATCAACAGTCGAGCCTCAGCAATACTTTGCACAACTTTACCATTGTTCCCGCAGATGGCTTTACGCAACTGTACTAGTATTTCTTCTGCTTTCGAGCTCTGGCCTTGGGATATCAATATGCTAGCCTTTTGTACCAAGGCTGTATGATGAACATCGGCGATAGGTGCACAATCTGCAAAAGTGTTTCCGCCCTTTGATATGGCTCGCTCTTCTGCACATCGAGTGACTTTGGGCTGAGTTTTCACAGTCACTCGTTTGCGCGAGGCTGGCTGCTTTCGCAGGGTCGCAGGTTTCCGCTTTATTTCTGAAGCATCTGTTTCTAAAGTCTGTTTCGGTAGAAGCTGTTTTCGTGTGGTTTCCTCTTCCTGCGAAAGTCTTCTCGCAATATCGAGCAGCATAGACACAACGGTTTCGTACGTAGCTGACGCCTTCCGCCAGCACTTGCACTTGGCATAAATGGCGGCCTGCAACAAGTACAATTTCGCAACCTCCAGAGGATTGCCCACAGCATCCGGGACAATCATGGATATCAGATCTGTATCGTCTGATATCTCATCAAGCGCATTAGCGTGTTGAGCATCGAGTGAAAGGATATGAATCATGGCTTCTGTAGGCTCTATGGAAGAGCTGAGCTTCCTTGCTTGGTCTGCGTAGTACTCGGCTTCAGATCTCGATCCTATATGAGTGTAAATCGCGTACAGATGCTGCAAGCCGCGAAGGTGCAAAACTATAGCCATCCAGAGCGAAGGTCCTTGGGGCTGAGGTGATTCAGTGGCGGACCCGTGCAAGCCCTTGCGGCTACCTGATATGGAGAGCGCTCCGATGTCATGAACAAGACCATCTGGTGTCGGGGTTGTTCGCGAGTGTTCCAAGGTCACATGCGGCCGTCTCTGTTTGAGATAGCCCAGCATTGCCTGCGAGATTTTGACACAACGTCTTGCCGATGATAATGCTGCTTGTAAATCACCACTGATGAGACTGGCCGAGGAAAGAACAGAGGCTAAGTCCGCTCGGAGCCACATTGCATCAATCATTTCCGATGTACAAGAACTCTCGAGAGGTTTGAGAAGTCCTGAAACATCAGACGCCATGGCCATAGTACCTGCTAGGTCACCTGACGCAAGGGCAATGTGGCATTTTGCAAGTTTGAGTCTAGCCAAGTCGACTTGCGACAATTTCTGGTGGTCCACGAGAGCATCCATACGCACCAAAGTCGCATTTGCTTGCCCAGAATAACCCAGTCGTAGTTGCGTTGTAGCCAGCTGTGTTGCAGTATAGATCGACGCTGATGTATTTCGAGCGTGCTCGAGATCGTGAATGTGCATGAGGGTTCGCAGAGCTTTCAGGCAATTCTCATCATGGGATTTTAGGGACATAAAGCTGTGTATTGTCTTCAATTGCAAGACAAGACAATCGACGCTATCCACAGCCTCCTCTAGATCCTTCCACGTGCTCGATGCTTCAACAATGTGAGCAAATACATTCATGGCATCCATGACGACATCTCGGGACGGCTGATCTTTGTGTAGGGCCTGGGCCAGCTTGAGGGATGCATCGACATAGGAACCAAGGGGCAGAAGTCCAGCATCTTCGAAAACAGAACTGCTATTGAGGTGATACGACTCAGCTTCTTTGATAAGCTCTGGAGAGAACAAATATGCATGTTCTTTTGCGAGCTGCAGAATGCAGACAAAGCAAAACGCTCTCCGTATGGGAAAACTCTTAGGAGTCAAAATAGACAAGACGCGTTTGACAAGCACGTCGAATCTTGGACCAATCATGCGCATAAGAGATGGGGTATTCAAAGACTGCTCAAGAAGATACATCTGGAGCTCGAGTAAGACGGCATTCTCAGACACGCTGGATCCATCAACAAGATAAGCACATAGCTCAAGCTCTTCTCGTAGTGATATTCTTTGGACATTGTGAAAACTCCGAAGGAGCTGCTCCAGACCGCTTTCAGCCTGCGTCAAAGCTCGAAGCGGACGTTTAGAGGCCGCCTCCATAAGATCTGAGAGACCACCAGATGATAGGCGTATTTCTAGAGCTTTTGTAAAAGTCTCGAGAGCTTCAGAATACTTCGGAGTTGCTTCAAGAAAAGCCCCCAGACGTTCAAGTTTGACAGCGACAAACCCTAGCTTCTGCTCGTCCATTGGGCGCGCACTGAGTATATCGATAGATTTGCGCAGCATGTCGGCATTCTGATGCACTGCATCCTGCCGCGCTTCTTGTCGCTGATGAAAGCGCCAATAAAGATTGGAAATGGCGACGAAGTGGGAATCTCTGGAGCTGTTGTTGAGCGCTTCAGCTAAAGCGCAGCAGTTTGAAAGCGTAGATTCCAGGCTGCTGGGAACTTCAGCATTGGAATTGAAGAGAAGGTTGCACGCCATGAGAGTCGAGTTGATGGTTTGAGTTGCTGAAGTGAGCGCTGCCTCGTGCAAGACCTCTGATGATGCTTCCAAATCATCTCCGCCTCCAACACTCTGTCGCAAGACAAGTACGTGAGATCTAACACAAAGGAAGATGACCTGCGAAAGGGTATGAATTGTTGCGTCGGAGTTGGGGCACGATTGGGCCTTGTAGTATCGATTTAGTGTTGAGATAGCGACCTTGCGAAGATCTAGCATATCCATGAAGAACAAGTCGAGACCCTGACGAAGGTTTGACTGGCCATTCAATCTAGAGTCAAGTGCCTGAACCCGAGTAGCTAGCTCTGTAACTGGTTCGTTATTGGCTTCGATCCTTAGGGCAAGTGATCGCATCCCAGAGCATAGCTCGATGATGTAAGACTCTTGAGATCCTGCACACGCTCTTTCCACGGTGTCAAAGAATAGCAGCGAGTCTGTTGTGATACCGGCGGCGCGCTCGAGCAGACTGAGAGATCTGTATACCGAGTATAGAGGTATATTGGGCAGATTGTCAGGCTCCTCAATCGGTGGTATTAATCGCAAGATTAGGGACCGGGCCATTTGGTAGCTATCCACTGTATGTTGGCGTAAAGTGCGCTTATAAGTATCCAGAGCTTTGGAAAGTGGATAATATAAGTCTTTTGTCAAATTTGGACGACGTTCCGCCATGGTCCACCACTGCCGACGGACATCAAGAGCAAATACTTGCAGTTTGAGCATATCTTCAGGCGAAAGAGATGGCCGTAACCCGTGCTCAACACGTAGACGAAGGGAGTCTAGGGTCCGTGCCAACGTGTCGAGCTGCTTTGCGGCCTTGTCAGGTTGCGTGCCGTACTTGACAGACTCCAATATTGTGGCAGTTGGAGAGAACGGGTTTCCAGGATCGAGCCGGTGCAACGAAGATTCAACTAAAGACAATTTTTGGGTCGAGGAGATAACCCTCAGAACTTGGATTTGAAGCTGAACAACCAAAGACAGTAGCTCAACAGATGGGGAGCTGAGATTCACAGACAAAAGAGATGCACAATCGTCTCTCTCCGCGGTATTCTCGGTAGGAGAGGAGTCGGAAGTGGAGGCTCGACTGGCAAGGCATGCTTTCAACACACGCAGCTCCTCGATGGCTGTCTGCTCCAAGCCGTGGGTTATCAATCTTCCGCTGAAAGCGGACATGCCCGTCAGAACGGAGAGCGGAATCTCATCTCCAGCTGTGGATCGCAGGTAGGCGAAAGCAATGCGTGCGCATTTCGCAAGATGCGTCAGATAAGGCGGAGTTGCAGGCGTTTGGCGCGTAGGTGATGAGTGATTCGGTAGATCTGATAACGGTATATCACATGGCGGGGCGGGGTCGGCAGATCTCTTCGCGCTGTGTGGAGCCTTTGCTTTGGTAGTCGAGGGTGCGAGATGTGTGTCTTTGTGTTTTGGCAGTGTGGTGGACAGCAGGCTAAGAGTGCTGTTCACGACGTCGGTGGCCAGATTCTTTTTCTCCGCCTCGGAGAGGATAGTGAGAGCATCGCTGAAGACGGGTACATGGCTAGCCTGCAGTGTTGTCTTGTGTATGGTTGGCTTTGGCGCATTCTTTAGGCTCTGTTTCGTAGCGCGAGCAGTTGTGTTGGCTGTGGCTTTACGCGCCGGCCTTGATGTTGTTTTCTTCGTCGCGGTCTTTACGGTCGCTGTAGAAGTGGCATTCAAGGCGGGCTGGATGCTCTTTACTGTTTGCTGGGCGGCGTCATGGGGATTCAAGAGGCGATGCAAGGTGGTGCTCGTTTCGGCAGTGCATAAAGAAGGGGCAGCGACGGCCTTCCTCACACCATCTGCTTCGCTGCATGTCGAATGGGTGCGCATTATTGGGCAACAGCAGGCTCGTCCATGTCTTCTGCTGCTTCGTGTTGTTACTGCTCTGCGGTGCCGTCATATATGGTCGTTGATACTGCCCACTTCCCTGTCTTGTTGCATTACTCGCCGAACAGTCGTGTGCTGTAAACCATGATTCTGCTCTTAGACGCTAGCCGTCACTACGGAAACCGGGCACATTCGAAGCCAGCCCTGTCAGCCCTATATCGATAAATGCCGGACCCTGCCTCGACGAGCTTGCACTTGACTCGATTCGGCAGGGCCTGTCTTGTCTAATTCAGCTCCATTAATTATTATGTTAGAATTCACCGACCCGCCAGAGCTTGTATGAAGTGTTGAAGTATCTCTATTCCGTCCGTTGAGCGATTGTACCGAGCCATGTCTGCGATCCAAGTCTTCACCAAGGCCCCCATACGCCTGCCCTTCTTGACCCGTCACTTTACTCAATCAGTTGCCCGTTTCCAAGAAGCCTCCAATGTCCCACGAGTGGCCTCGCAGTCCCTATGGCACGCTGTCATTCCCAAAGCCTTTCGCCGGCCCAGTGATCCTGTTTCGGTAGCGGAGAGAGAAAAGCTAAAGTCTACCAAGTCGAAAGAGTGGAATCCGGCCACTTTCTTCATCGCCATTGCTATCCTCATAGGCTCCAATGCCATTCAGATGATCGCCCTGAGAAATGAAAGATTGCATTTTTCTCGCCGTACCGATGCTCAGTTGCAGCTGCTCAGAGAGACTATACAGCGTGTTCGAAACGGGGAACATGTTGACGTTGAGAAGACACTAGGCTCCGGCGACCCTGCAAGAGAGCAAGAGTGGGAAGAAGGTAAGAATCAAAATCGCAGCTCTGCGCTTCTCTGACTTTGCTGACTCTTCTTCAGTGATGAGAGAAATCGAACAAGATGACGCTCTATGGCAGACAAGGAAGAAAAAGCGAGAACAGCGTGCTCAACAGCAAAGTGCTCAGCAAACAGCCTCCGAATCCACGCCGCCACCGCAGCAGAAAGAACTGTCAAACAACACCACTCCTCGGGCTCCGGGCTTCTACTGAGAGCATGAAGAATTGGCCAAATCAGCAACAGGCTCATGTTTTTCCCTCGCTCACGCTGTAGCATACTTCGCACGAGGACGGTCGACCTCGAATCAATGCGACCCTTCTGACCTTGCCATCATGCCATACGCGGGGAATGGCACCGGGCCAGATCAGTGGCCCCTAATCCAGGTCATCTTGACCATTGTCTGCCACGTCATGGAATTCAAGTCAACAAGTCACTGTGCTTTTTGGACATATTCGCGGTTGAGCTACACGTAAGAACACAAACGTGCTCGACTGTGTCCTGCTTCGCGGTCTCCAGCGCTTGCCCCCTAATTTCGTGATAATCCTGAGTTCGAGTCGACCCTACAGCATGCTCACCGCTGATGAGGCAATGCAGCAGCAGATCTTGCAACTGTGTCATGGTCAAATGATCGATGATGTGTGCATCGTGTCGTCCCACATGGTCAGAGTGTGAATGCATGCCAGATGATCGAAACAGAAGGAGCGAAAGAGCGAGTACACGTGGCGTTATGGTGGTGCCTGCCAATCCATATTGACCATTTCCAAAGACTTCCTCGTCGAAAGTCACCAATGACTTTCATGTCTCAGACTACAAGAATGCACTTTCTTTTTCAACACCTCTACAATTACATATGATGGGTGTCAGCTTGTCTAGATCAGGGTTCAGCAGCGAGACACAACCACGCAAATCCTTGAAGTCCAGATCCTCCTTGAATCTCTTGAAGGTCTCGCGAACACTCTCGAATGCAACAAGAAGATCCCATCCACTGCATGTGCCCGTAGCCGTGGACGTAACGGAAGACGAAGAAGCGAAATTGGACTTGACAGATAATATTCCGCCACAAGTAATCCGGCAATGGTCGCCCCAACCTCCTTTCGTGTTCCCGAGCAAAGAAGCGGAGCAGGAGCTCCAAGCGCCACCGAGTATCGGCTCGCCATTAACTCCTACACGACCGTTTACATCAACCAATCATGACAACTATGGCACGACTACGCCGGAAAGCGAAGACAGTCGGACTTGTACGCCGGCGTTGTCTCTGACACCCAAAATCCTCCTGCCACAGCCGTCCATGTTGCCTCGAGATAGTCCTACCAAGTACGGACTCGGCATCACTCGAACCACGCCATCCCCAGATAAGAGACTTACGAAAGCACAACGGGAGAAGATGACGGGACCTGGATTGTTTGCAGTACGTGCTTTGTTTCTTCGCTAATCCCACCCGCTGTTCTGATTTGTCCTTGTAGCACAGCGTGAGGCAACTCAAGGCATACAATGCGGTCCACGAGTCGACACCGACCCAGAGTGCCTTCTCACGCAGTTCGCCGTGCCTTCTGTCTTCGGGGAAACCGCAGGAGCGTGCAGAGCCTCCGCCCGCATGGTCGACGCGGCCAGTCACTGGTCAGTCATTTCAAAACCTGCTGCTGGCAGGGCACACGAACAGTTACAGAGTTGTTCACGCGCTTCCGATGCAAATATCGCAGATGGACTGCTTTCACCAGCACGATGACTGGCACGCGGCGGCCAAACCACGGCACAACATGGTACATCCGGTGTCCTGCGCTGTATGTGATGGATACGGGGAGCCCATCGAGGGGTACGAGACGGGAGGAGATGACTTCCAGCGATGCAATTGGTGCTGGGTGATTGTGTGTGGCAAATGCTATGATGCTTTTTCTCAAGGCGGGCTGTCTGCCATGATGAACAGGCAATTCGGCGCACCTGATAGAGGACCATTGGCGGCGCTATCGATTATGTGAAGTTGAGCACATTGGCCCTCTTTGTTAACAGCTTGTGTCTTATCGCGCGATGGGCATATGGCCTGAGATGTCAGGACGAGGTGTCTTGGCGAGGCTATATGGTGAAAGTGTCGGAGTTTTCACAATTGTAGCAGTATAGAAGAATGCATATATGTAAAGGGTAGTAAAGGACATAGTGGTGTATGATTAGGTCACGTTTCTGGTCGTATCTGCATTTCTTGTTACAAACAACTACATAACCTCTGGCTGAGCCGATGGCATGTCGGGACCGCCAGATATGGTCGCCATGAATTCACGATATCTGAAGACATGAGATCGACCTTTTGCAGCATTTCCATTGACGAGATCCTTGCCCATCATACCCTTTGCGCCGAAAGCCCTCCGTGCGGAGAAGTCGGCCATGATGGCATCTATCTCGGCCTCGCTCATGCGCAGGTAGTCGGCACCAGGCTCCGGGACAGTGTGCACGAGAGCGTCCTTGAGCTCGGCAAGATCAATCTGGCCGGAATCATCTACATCGAAGGCGGCAAAGGCGGCGGCCAGTTCGTCTGGATGGCTGAGGTCCGATTGGGCGGCTGTCAAGGTGTCTAGGTATCTCGCAAGATTGAGATTTGCCGGAGCGTTTGGAGTGAAAAAGGCTGAGAGGGCACGGGGGGACGAGTCCATGCCAAGCTGGTTGAGCATTTCAGCCAAGCTGGCCGAGTTGACAGTGCCCGAGTTTGCACTGTCGAGGACCTCGAATGATTCGCGCATGCTTCGTAGTAGGGGCTGTGGGATGTGATTGTAGTTCCCCGTCGCCATGGAAGGGGCTGGTCTGGATCTCGTGGGTGCCGGATTCGGAGAAGCAGGCATGGCGTTGGAGGGGAACGGGCGTACTGTAGCAGTGGTTGAGGCAGTCACTGTACGGTGGGCTGTCGGCCTTGTCGCAGCGGCAGGTCGAGAGGGAGAGGGTGAGGGCGAAGGCATGAAGCTGGGGGATGATGGAGCGCCGTCGAGAAATATGGGAGTACCTAAAGTCGGTGTTCTCGCAGTGGCAGGCGAGGGCGAGGCAGGCAATATGGGCTCGGGGTCGGCTGGCGAGATTGGCCTGTCCTGTGTGAAGGACAAGGCGCGTGATGGAGATTCGACGATGCTCAGCCTACTCGAGGGGCGCGCGAAAGGGCTGGTAGGTCGAGCGGAAGCAGCACCGAGCTGTGAGGGACGCCTGACGAAGGGATTGTGCTTCTCGGGGGATAAAGCTTGCGATGGCATCTTTGTAGGTGATGAGAGCTTGGTGGGAGAGGGCGAAGGAGTGTTGGCGCGGACACTTGACGGAGAGGGTGGCATAGGAGACTCTGGGCGGCGGAAAGGAGAAGGACGCGGAGAAGAAAAGGACATGGGTCTGGACGGCGACTGCGACTGAGTTGGGACAACCTGATTAGCTGGTGGTGGAGAGAAGTGTACCATGTCAATGCGGAATTAGTGTACCATTGTGGGAATTGACCAGAGCCGGCAGGCGTGGTCCAAGCAGTGCTATGTGGTAGCTAGTTTGTCCAGCAGTGCACGAAGATATGTGTTTGATGTGGTGTAATTGTGGATATTGGAGGTGTGGTACAATTACAGTGTCAAAACAACCTTCTGGAACACCGACACACCAAGCGTTGACGCTGGTAAACAAAGACGACTCGAGAATCGAAGCACATGCAAGCCACATAAGGTACCCAGGGCTCAGGCACGGATGCCAAGGCGGACATGGGGTCTAAGCTGCCGCCGCGCCTTACCGCTTTGGATCATTTATTTCGGTATAAGCAGTCAAGCACTTGTGGGGGAAGAAACACGGGGCGGTCACCACCTAAACATACTTGTACTTTGTAGGTAGATAGAAGTGAAGGCACCTCTATACTTCCAACGCCTGGTCCACGCGTCTATATTCCGAGACTAAAAGATCAGGCACGCTGCTGCATCGCTCAAGGACAGAGCCAAGTATAGAGTAGACTCCAATTGGACAGACACCCTCGCCATACACGTCTGTTACAACCTATCTTTGGACGCCAATGGCTCCTCCTGTATAGGATCCCTTGCTCGCCTTCCAGAGGACTTCTGGTCCCTCCCCCACCGGATCACTCCCTCTAGCGCTACAGGCCCACTATCTCTGACTCTGTGCGGCCACTGGCTCTTCCTGCGTGGACTACATCTTTCTCTATAGCACTGCTGCTCCCCTCCTACAATACGACCACGACGAGGATACAAATGGCATCTACCCTCCCCTACCGGAACGCAAATCCTGCCTCCAACTCCAGCCATGCACCCGCAACCCCCAGCAATGTCCTCAGCAACCCCAACATCGCTGCAACAGCGTCGAGCAAGCAACATGACTTAGCCATAAATGCATCTTTCAATTCCTCAGCGCCTCCATCAGCTCGCACTTCACACAACTCGACCATTATCAAATCAACGCCACGCGCCCGACCGCAATACCCTGCTGACTCGGACGATAAACATGTCGAGTACATCCTGGTCGCTTCCTTTGACATTGACCGTGGCTCTGTCATGGAACATCAATACCCCGCGCCCATTGGCGGTGACGAGCACATGCTTGCCGAGCTGATGTTGCCTGATCAGGCTCACGTCCGCAGCCAGGATTGGACAATCTTCTTCTTGCACAAAGACGCTGGCGACCCAGACGAGGCCGAGGAAAAGCGGGCCGCCCGCCGGAGGGATGCCGACCACCTTCAAGACGCCCAGGCTGAGGCAGAGCTGCAAGAAGATGAGGCTTTGGAGGCGATTGAAGGTCCGCCGTTAGTCTACGTCCTCAATCTTGTCAACACCAAGCAGGATAGCTCGGTCAAGAGAGGCGCCATCGTCAAGGCTATGGCTATATGCACCCGTCACTCCTTCCTTCACATCTACAAGCCGCTGCTCTTGCTTGCCCTTGAAGAGTATTTTCGTGCCCCCGTGCCCGAAACTCTAGCCTCTCTTTACGACGCCGTCAACGACATGGATCTCTCCCTACTGCCGCGTCTGTCCCTGCAAGAACGCTTCATCTTGCAGGCCTCGGACGTCAAGGACCTCTTTATCGAGAAATTCGAGGCAATGATTAACCAACGCATTGCATCAGACAGGGCTCAGTCAGACTCACACTCTTCCCACAGCTCAGCCCCGTCGAGCCTTCGTCAACGCTATCCTCTACCTCGAGACACTCACGAGTTTGAGTCCGTTGTCAAGTACAATAATATTCCCGTTCCTGTTAAGATACCCACCGCCCTGTCCGCAGAGACTGTCGGCGACTTTTCCCTTATCAAACTCATTCAGACTTTCAGCAACCCTCACACTACCAATCCTCAACCCTTCGCCAACCATCATCCGCATCTCACCACTTCTGGCCCTCTGACACATCCTATCATCGTCCTGGTCAATGCACTCCTCACTCAGAAGCGTGTCATTTTCCTTGGCCATAACTTGCCCTCTTCCGATGTCGCCGAGGCCGTCCTGGCCGCCTGTGCCCTGGCATCTGGAGGTCTCCTCAGAGGCTTTACCCGCCACGCCTTCCCCTACACTGACCTGACCAAGATTGACGATCTACTCAAGGTTCCTGGGTTCATCGCTGGCGTAACGAATCCTACATTCACCAACCACCACGAATGGTGGGATCTGCTCTGCGACCTGCCCACCGGCCGCATGAAGATCAGTCCGAACATCGAACAAGCTCCACTCACAGAAGGTCTTCTTTTCTTCCAGCATGCAGGGAGCACATCTGCTGCATCACACGGTCAATCAGGCTCCACGTCCGCTTCAGTCAACTCTCTAGGTGTCGGCTTAGGTGGCTCTTCATACCCACTTTCGCCTTCCGGGATCGGCGATCCTACTGGAGACAGTGCCTTCATGACTGGAGTACTGTCTGCAATAGCTGAAAGGCGGGGAGAGGGTGCCGTCCGCGCAAAATTCCGACTGTGGGTGACCAAGTTCATCCGCCTAGCATCTGCTTTCGAGGAGATGGTCTATGGTGCATCGGCCTTGAGCATTCACTTTCCGCCAGCTTCCTCACCTACCGTCAGCGTCCATTCCCCTCTGACCCCTCTTGACTCACCGATGTCAGACCCTGCAGTGACAGGGCATGGCTATGTATGGCCGACAAATGATGCCAAAATTCGAGAACTCGCCGCCAACGCCACACGAATCGAAGGGTGGCGAAGTACGCGCTCATATTACAACTTCGTTCAAGACTTTGCCATTCTGTATACGCTACGTCCAGTCCAGGATCTCGATCTGCAACATCTTCACGACAGGTTAACAAAGCTGCGTCTAGGGTCGGACACCAGTGCAGCCATCTATATGGCCATATGTAATCGCATACAGACGTACGAGCAGGTGAACCAGCTTCTTGGTGTCCTTGTCAATGCCTCCTTGTCATCCGGTTCGTCCACTGCCATGGGCAGCATGGGTGGCGGAGGCCTGTTCTACCTGGCCTTGGGCCTTTTCCACCCAAAGCTCGAGGTCAGAGAGGCCATTGCCGAGTTGATGAGCAAAATCAGAGCACACGAAGCAGGACGTCACTTTTGGAATAAGCTTGGGCGCTTTGAGAAGGCTGCCTGGGAGCGGGTAGTGGTAGTAAGACAGGCGCGAGAGGATGCTTGAGCGAGCCGAGGCTATGTCTATGGCTGCGTCATGAAATATTCCACAATCCAATATAATGTTAAATGTTCTACGAATACTCTATATTCTTCTATCATGATCATCTTCATGTTCATATTATGTAACTGCTGATATGTCTAAATGACTGATGATAGCGATTGGAGTCTAGATGTTTTTGTACAACCATGACCGTATTCTTTCGTCCGTCTGGACTTCTTACACAGAAGCAAGTCTTGTAGCGTATCCAATGAGAAGAACAGATGCTTCTCCGCCACACTGACGCCCTTGAGACGTTGACGTACGGAACTGGCGATCGCTTCTAGTCCTCATCACCTTGTTGGGGATTGAGCTTATGGCTTTGGGTCATGCCTCATCATGTAAAGCATGTCCACAGTCGCTCACTTGTACGCCCAAGAGGCGGGACGAAACTCTGGATTCCGCCGAGTCATGCCAGATCCCTCCTGCAAAGCAGTAGCCAACCTAGGTAACAGCTCCTCCAAACTGTGAGCACATCTCACACCATGCTTCCCAGAGTTATGCGGTGGCAAGTCGGAGAAGAAGAGTTCTTCCCCTCTTACACCACCTAGATTTGCGATGCCCACCGGCTTACCCGCCTCTTTCGCTCGCTTGACAAGTCTCCATGCCGAGTACGTGGCTAGCGAAGAGCCTAGTATTAATACTCTGTCAGCCTCATCGACGGCCACCTCTGCAGCCGTCTTCACAGCATCTGGGATGCTCTCGCCAAACATAATGACAGCAGGCTTGAGCACACCAGCCGTGGACTTGGGGGACCAGGCACCATCATCGTCAACCTCTACCACCTTCTTCTGTCCATCTTGATCTACCGGCGGCTTCGCCAGACAAGACGGACAAGGTGGGTACCGAAATGTACCATATTCCACCCCAGGAATATCAACATCACCATCCGGGTTCGTCTTCAAGCCCCTCCTCCTGCGCTCTTCTGGGTTCTCCGTGGTGAGGGCACCGGAGTCGAGCATCTCGGCCAGGAAGTCCGCCCATGCAGGATTCAGCTTTGCGAGATCGTTCTGGAAATCCGCCCTGTTATACTCTGTTCGGCAGGATAGACAGACTGCGCTTCGTAAATAGCCGTGGAGTTCGAGTGTTCGTATATCAGGGTGTGCGGTTGGGTGGAAGGAATCGACGTCTATATAACAGCGGTCAGCATGCGATGACTCAGTCATTCGTCCGGGGGATCTCTGACTCTGTGTTATGACGCTGGAGAGATACCCCATCTCTCCTAACCTGCGCACTGCATAATGTGCCGGGTTCGGCAACGACCTGTTCAGCGTAGTCCACCCCAGAAACGACCTCGCCCAGTACCTCTTCCTAGCCTCATGATTGGCGCTAAACTCATGAAAGTAGATTGGTCTGTATGTTTTGTTCAAGGTATACGTTCCCTTTTTCCCTCGGTAGTCTGCGAGTCCGGAAGCAACAGATATGCCAGCGCCAGTGAGCAGGACAGTGGATGCCCGAGACGAAGAAGGAGACAGGAAATCGTATAGAGCGGCGATAGCGCCGGAGACTGAACCAGCAGTTACAGGGAAGATTTTGGGATCCGGTAAGGGCGCTGTGTAGGGTATGCGCATCAACCCCATGACCTCCGTTTTACTCTCGTCCTGGAGCCTGTTCTGTAAATATCCATTTCCGCTGTTTGAGTTGGTGTTTTTGGAGATCTAGAGGGAGGCGTGGGAAATCTTGAGATTACGTCATGGTCAATCGCCCTTTTCGATGCTCCACGATTTGAGGATGTAGATCGATCTTGTACTCGTACTCGTACCTGTGCCGTTTTGTAGGTACATGACTCGTGTTTGGAATGGTATGTAGTTGATGTTACTGACCATTGACCTGCACTGCAAGGACAGCACCAACCTTACAATTCTCTTGCTGACTGCTGATTCATATGTGGCCTGTACAGGCAGCTGTACCGCCAGGGTCGCCTGTTGTGGCTAGCTATAGCCGTTCCTACTTCTTTGGGAAAGTCGATGAAATAGAGCCCTTAAATGCATGAGTGGCTCACATGGCAATATCTTGCATTTGAGGAACAAAGGCTTGAACGCTATACCGCGGGGAGTGCGAACACGATATGTTCTTTGACCTACGTATACATCGACTTTTTTTTTGAAGCTGGAGAGAGTATGGAAATGGACTCACCGCCCAAGTGAATATATATTATAAAGGAGTATTCTCCCTCATCACTTCGCATCTACAGCTCGGGAGTCTGTAATAGATCTCTTCCTTGACAAGACATTTACGCCTTCCTCGCCACTGCCCTTAGCCTTACGTAGCCTACCCATTGGCTACCATCTTCCTCTCTAGTTACGACTGTCTCCAAAATCTTGCACACCTCCTTCACAATATCTGCCCGTTCTTTATCATCGAACCCCGCGATAAACTCCGCCCCCATCAACTTGATCCATCCTTCCAACCCACCGCTCCCATCTGCAGATTTAGGGTTGAGCTTCGTAGGCCTATACTCCGACTCCACTTTCTCGACCATGAACCCGGTCTCTTCCAATACAGCACGCAGCCAATCCACGCTAGGGAAGAACCAAGGGCTGGCTTCCCTAGCATGCTCAATGGACATTCCGCGCTGAACGAGAGCTGACAGCATAGCTGCGTGGACTTCTCCCACATTGCCCTTGCCACCAAACTCGCAGACGAATAGCCCCTGGGGCTTCAGAGCAGAATGTATGTCGCGGAACACAGACGTTCTCGTCTCAGGGTTGCGCAGGATCCAATGCAAGGCGGCGTTACTGAAGACCTTGTCCCATTGTCCATTCACGGCTTCTGCACACTCGCTTAGGCGTGTGCAGTCTTGCAGGCGGAACGTGCAGTTTTTCGAGGCGTGTTTTTCTTGAGCTGATGTTATGAAATTCTGGGAGGCGTCCAGGCCGAGGACATGGCCTTGTGGTGCAGCCGCTGCTATCTGAGCTGTCAAAGGTCCGTCGCCGCACCCGATGTCAAGGATTCGGTCACTCTCTGATACTGCGAGGTACGATACGACCTTGGCGGTAAGTTTGGGCACAAACGAGGCAGCAGCAGAGTAAGCCTATAGACGTATGATGTCAATTCGTAATATGACAAATGAAAGACGAGTGTTGCCATGATTACTGGCTCTGGAAGGATAAGGATAAGGACAGCTAATCTGGGAAGTCCGATTTCTTACCTCTGTTGACCATTTATCATCATTTTTGCTTGCCATGCTTGAGCTATTTTATTGAAGTAAGGGGACGTCAGTAAAGCTTATTATCTGATAGTTATTAAATGTACATATGAAGCTGGCCAGATACTCTACTTTATGTGTGAAGCATGGTTGAGCGAGATCGGATGTTAACTCCGCAGTCGCTCGAGGCATACCCCGCTATGTCACCTCACCCCACCATCATTATCTGGATGCATTCATGTTGCGTTCTGCATCTGTCTCCTCCTCATGATCTCTGACAGAGGCAGATCATCCTCATCATAGAACTCGATATCTTCATCTACGCCAAAGTCGGCTAGTCGCTCTCCCTCAGAGTTGCGCCAGCTTTCCTCTCCCTCGTCCATAGCAATGGGTTTGTGCAATTCGTCCTGCTTGACATCATCGAGGTCTTCGTCCGAGTAATCGTCTCTTGCCGCCTGGTTCGTGTTGCGTGCATCTTTATCTTCATATCGAAGATGGAAGGGCTGTCTTCGCTGAAGGCCCGAGGAGGAATGTCTCTGGCGTTGAAGATCGGCTTCTTGTCGTCTTCTGAAATCCTCAGGATCCATAGATTGCATAAAAGCAGTAGACGGGTCGGGCTGTCGCATGAAGCGAAACATGCGGTCTGGATCAGGTGGAGGCCACGAGGTTCCTGGCTCTAATAACACGCAATGGTCAGGTCGTGGTATGCATATATAGAAAGTCGTGCAAGCGTACCTTCGATGTCGTTTTCAGGAAATTGCAGTCCGCTCTCGGCCGTTGGTGTTGATGCAAATGGCCATAGCCACTTGTGAACGTGTCCACCCATGCCTTGAGCAAGGTTGGCGTATATACCGATGTCGTAGGGAAATTCTTGCTTGGCAATTCGTATCTTGATGCCATTCGGGCCATCAAGAAAGCCTCCAAGATATCGTGCTCTGCGTACCAATGTTGCATGACGTTCGATTTCCCAACCTTCGATAGTAGTGGTATTGGCTCCTAGGCACCAAACCGTACGTACAAGAAGAATGAAAAGTGCAAAAAGCACAATGCTATTGGCACATACAAGTATGAATAGATGTGCCAATTGAAATGCACTTGGACCCAGATACTGCGACGCGCCTCAGTATGGTCTTGACTTTGAATACAACGCACGATACGACTTACGCTGGGCAGATTTCTCTTAGACCATAGCACTTGTACTCTTATGAAGAGAAAGTATTCGAGGTAGGCCATAGCGGTGACAGCATAGAACAAGAAGCGAAAAAAGTGCGGATAGGTAGTGTGAGACACGCAATTGGCTATATTTCGACTTAATAAGGGCATGAGACATGGATCATGAGTTACCCACCTGTCCACGGGCTAAGAAAACAAAGTTGTCAGGTTCAGGCAAGAAACGTGAACTTGTGATGGATTACTAACCAATGATGATCCATCTTCAGGACACACCTTGACAACTGTCAGTGCTCTTGACATAAATCTGAAGTTGAAATGTGGCTTGGCTGTGCCATGGTAAGCTACCTCTTACACGTTTTGCAATGGTGTGCTCGTGGTGGTTTTGCGGCGTTGCATCGCCGACACCAACGCTGCCTCTGCTGCATCTGCTCATCTGCTGAGAGGCTATCTCCATGGTCTACTGCGGCGGGCTTCCATCCCGTAGGGACTCGTCCTGGGTCAGTAGAACAAGCGCGGTAGTAACAAACAAAAATAGCAAAGACTAGGACATTGAATCGAATTGATTGGCCGGAGGTCAGGGGATTAGGCTCAATGTACAGGAAAAGAGCCTGAGACGAATAGGCAAGGAAGCATATCAGAGCAGAGACCGCGGGTATTGCGCAGTCCTGCAGAATCATTGCCTGTTGAATGTCTTGTATGAAATTTACATCATGGTAGACTGACGACGCACGAGTGGCCCATGTATGCACGGATCGTTGTCACGTGCAACAAGTAGTCGCTGAAATGGCACTACTTTAGATGCAGAGAAGAGGTAAACGGAAAGCCTATTATGCAAATTAATTACAGAACGCGAAATACGATGGATGTTTAAGAATACAAAGGCTGGTCTGATTGCCTTGTACCCAGCTGGCGGAAGCGCTCTGTGAAGATATAGGAAAGGCTACTTTGCTAGTAGGTGTTATAAGGTAGGCCGAGTATTTACTCGCAGTGGAAGTGCATTACTCAAGGGGGGACTCTGCGCAAATGAAATTAGGGCAAGCATAAGGGGAAGAAGAAATTGCATCTGTATGGGGCTACCCGAAATGGAGGCGATATTGGTTGATGGTATGTTCTAGATCATGTTCTAGAACGTGCGATCGTTGTGGAGTGGATCATCAGGTCCGCGGGCTTTCAAGAGACTTGTAGCAACACTGCCAAGGGAATCGAGCCTGCCACGGTCTGGAAATGAATCCATCAAGTTTAGAAATGTTCGATGGCGGGTTTGGCAGCTGGAAAGCTGGCCAGTATAAGGAATGCAGTGGTTCTAAAATGGTACCTGGAGACCGGGAGTACCTATACGGTGCATGTGGTGTAGAGTTAAGCTTTTGGTTAGTGACGTCGATCTCGACGGGTAGTGGTTTGGAGAGCGTTCCGGAAGCAGGCGCGATTTACTGGTGCAGCGCTGCCGATTTGACATGTTCTTCTGATCCACACGGTTTTCCCTTTGCCAGCCATTGGTATTTGCGGAGACTTTGTCCCGTATTTCGATCATCGATAGCGACCCGTGTACACACTCACTACGCGCATCAGTATCCAGAAGTGCACTGAAGGCCGCCATCGCCTGCCATCGCGGACAGCCCACCCATCTGCGTACTATACCATACCCTTGCACGAGGCCCCTCCGACAAACGCGCTCACTCTGCGACCCCTAGGTGTCTATTAGCGACGTTGAGTATACCGACGACTTACCAAACGCACGTCTGAGTATGCCAGAGTGGTGACTGCGAGGCTTTGTGCTGTGAGCTTTGTCGCTGCCAGCGCTATGGATCGGGATGGCTACGCTGTAAACAAGAGTCGGGAAATAGTTGAGACCAGTCCGAGGGAAGACGACAAGCCAAGGACGAGGGAAACGCACAACGTGCAGTCCCACCCGGACCAGGGCGTCAAGATGGACCCAGACCGGCAAAAGGAAACGGAATTGTGCGAGACTGCAAAGGAAAGCGGTCTCATCGTCGACACGTCCATGTCCGGCCCCAAGCCAGCATACAAGGTCGAGGACATGACCGAGGGAGGTTACTTTGACCTCCAGAATGCCCACGATGAAGGCGATGATGGCCACTCGCCCTCGAGCCCGCTCTCCATCCGCATGCCGCCCACGCCCAGCCTCACCGACATGGCCTTCACTGCCCTCCAGTATCTGCCCATGCCACTATTGGTCCTCTCTAGCACAAAGACCATTGTCTTGGCCAACGAGGCCATGGGTCGTTTGCTCGGCCTCGATCTACAGCAGGCCGCCAACGAGACTCCCTCAGACTCGGACCCGGACTCAGGGCCGCGCCGTCGCAACAGCCAGGACATGTTGAGCGCCACAGACCTGCTATACTCGGTCCCCATGGCCGTCCTAGGCATGGACCTGTTGCAGAACGCCACTCCCGTCTGGGTTTCCTGGAATGACTTTCTGGAGAGTGTCAAGGATGATGCCACGGCCGCCTTCGAGGCAGAGCTGACATCTGGAGATGGAGGCGATGTCACCCCTACTGCAGACAGCCATTCCACCTTCAAGGGGACCACGCGCCGCGCCCCTTTGACCAGGGCTAACCTCGCGCGAACCACTGTCCACGACGTCGCCGTGGATGTTGTCTTCTCCACCAATCGCCACTCGCACTCGGGCCTCCCCAAGCTCACCAAGACCGACGGCAACAAGAATGCCGCCTCGAACGAGATAGCCGGCCACATCCAGTCTACAGTCATCATCTCCGTTTGGACCGTCGATGACGAACAGTACTACACTTTGACCTTCACTTCCGCTACTGACGTTCAGTCGTCTTCCGCCACTCGAACCAGTCACCGCACTGTCGCAAGAACCCAGACCAGTTACTCCTCTGGCTTAGGTTCGGGGTCGAGTTCAAGCTCCAATGGTCGCCGTACACATGGCTCTCACGGGTCCTCCCGCTCCAGCACAACCGCCAGTCCGTCAGTCTACCCTCCCGCCCTCCTTCCCAATGGACCGCCTGTGCTCCTCTCAACCGGTGCTGCCGAGCCCAGCCTCTTCTCAAAGTCTAGTCGGTTAAAGGACGCCCTGCTGAATTCCCTCAACGATCCAGCATTTGCCATGTGGAAGGATGAGTCATTTGGCATCCCTAATAGAGCTGCCATCAGAATGGTCTTTCCTGAAGACGACGAGTCCATTACTGGTGTGCGCGACCAAAGAGACTTCCTCGCACACTACGTTCTGTGGAAGGGTGACTTCTCTGAAAAGCTGCCGCTAGACGAGTTTCCCATCATGCACTTGATGACCAAACGGGCAAAGTTTAAGAACCGTCGCGTTGGAATGTACCACCCTACCACGGGAGCCCAGATTTTGTACGACGTCGACGGTGAGACAATACTCGATGATAGAACTGGCGAGTTCCTCGGTGGTCTGGTCATATTCCACGACGTGACTGTATATGCAAACACAATCATCGCTCAGCAGGCTCAAAATGAACGTCAATTTGAGAGCATCACGAACATGATCCCTCAAATGATTTGGACGACAACCCCAACTGGTCAGCATGACTACTATAATAAGCGGTGGTATGACTACACTGGGTTGACCGTGGAAGAGAGCCTTGGCGAGGGGTGGCGTAATCCCTTCCACCCTGATGACATGATTTTGACCGGGCAAAGGTAAGATGGGATCTGACCGACTGCGCACCCAGCCTCATTTCAACTGTTCCAGTCCCATCTTTGCAAAAGCTAATCATTCTTGCGTATCTACAGGTGGAGGCACAGTCTCGCAACCGGAGAAGAGTATAGAACCGAGTACAGATGTCTTTCAAAGGAAGGGGAGTGGAGATGGATGCTCGGCGGAGCACTTCCAATGAGGGATGCCAATGGGACTATTGTGAAATGGTAAGAACGAATGATCATAAATCTGAAGAGTCCATATCTCAACATTCTCAATAGGTTCGGAACCTGCACCGACATCCACGAACAAGTCTTGACTCGCGAGGCAGCTAAGCAAACAAGATCGCAATTATTGAGAGTTGTAGAAATGGCGAAAATCACTCTCTGGACGGTTGACCTACAATGCAATCTCTCCATGCTGGAAGGCTCTCTTTGGAAGCGCACTCCGGAGCAGACAGATACGCAAGCCAAGGAGGACCTCATTGGAACCAACATACGTCAATTGCTCAAGGACCACGAGTCAATGAACGGCAAACGTTTCGAACACTACATTGACGGTGTTCTGGCCGGGAACATGGTGGATGAAACTGTCGAAGTACACATGAGTGAGACCAATCGCTGGATCAGAACCCGTTTTGTACCCTTGTACCGGCAAGAACGGAACGGCGGTGTCGAAGGTGACCTACTTGTTGATGGTGTAGTGGCTGTCAGCATGGATGTAACGGACCTGAGGAAAAGAGAAGAGCAATTGAGAGAGAGAGATCGTGAGAATGGTCGTCTCTTGGCGCAAAGTGAAGCTGCGAAGGAGGCAAGTAAGATGAAGAGTCAATTTTTGGCGAATGTGAGTGCCAGAATCAACCATGCCATTACAAGCTCTTTCTAAATTGTTCACAGATGTCCCACGAAATCCGGACGGTAAGCGATACACCCATGGCGTGACAGTGCAAGATCGAGATGTGTTCCTTGTTCAGGTTGTCCACATGCTAACTCTTGTAACTTAGCCAATCGCAGGCGTAATCGGAATGGCCGAGCTGCTGCTTGATGATGTTGAGCAAACCCTGACAGAGGATCAACGCGAGTGCGCCGAGAATCTCCAACGCTCCGCGAATGGCCTACTTACTGTTATCAACGACATTCTGGATTTCTCCAAGGTAGAGAGTGGGAGACTCGATATTGAGGAGGTCCAATTCGATCTCAATGTTGTAGTACGGGATGTCAACAAGATGCTCAGTTTCGCCGCCGAAAGGAAGGGATTGATGTACTTGGACGAAACGCGCGAACTTGAGAAGATCAAAGTCATGGGTGATCCGGGCAGGTTGCGGCAGATTTTGACAAATTTGTTAACGAATTCCATCAAATTCACTTCGGAGGGGTCTGTAACGATGCAGATTAGGATTCGGGAGGAGACTTCGGACACGATCACAGTAGAGTTTACTGTTCAAGACACTGGTATTGGTATCGAAGAAGAGGTGCGGAAGAGATTGTTCCGGCCCTTCAGTCAAGCGGACAGCAGTACTGCCAGACGTTTCGGCGGCACTGGACTCGGCCTTACCATCAGTAAGAATGTAAGCAGACCCAATCTTGTGGGATGAGTGTCACCGCTGACAACAAGACAGCTTGTGGAGCTCATGCATGGAGAAATCTCGTTGGAGTCATCTTTGGGCGTAGGTACCAAAGCAATGTTTTGGATTCCGTTCAATAAAGCACCATACGACTCAGGAGATTCTCCCCTGCTGGACATGGGCCCGATTCCTCTGCGCCTCCAATCTGACCTGTCAGTCTCTGACTACAGCGGTCCTCCCACGCCCAGCACTCCTGGTAGGATTGGTCGGCCATCATCAGAGTCCCGCTACGGGTCAGCGACAAGCATTGATACAGGCAACGATCTCTCTGAGGAGGAGCGACGAAAGACACACGTACTGGTTGTTGAAGGTCAGGATACACCTTTGTGACTAGTATTGCCACATACTGACCGCATTCTAGACAATCCCATCAACCAGCAGATTGCAATCAAGACAATAAAGAAACTCAAGTTCTCTGTCAATGCAGTCTGGAACGGACAGGAAGCGTTGGACTACCTAATGCAGCCGGAGAGTTCAAGCCACCCGCGTCCAGACGTGATACTTGTAAGTAGCTTATCGGGAGGACTACTTTCTTGATCACTGGGCTTTTGCTGATCCTCTAAATACAGATGGATGTACAGATGCCAATTCTTGATGGCTACAAGGCTACCCATACGATACGACATACAGCGCCCTTTGCTGGCGACAAGCAGATTCAGAACACCCCAATCGTAGCAATGACTGCCAGTGCCATACAAGGAGACCGTGAGAAGTGCGAAAGCGCCGGCATGAACGACTATCTGGCCAAGCCTGTCAAAGGCAAGGTACTTGAAAGGATGCTGGTCAAGTGGGCCAATACACGACGGAAAAGCCTGTTAAGCTTACAGGCTGGCATAACACCACAGTTGCAGCAAACGTTGCTGAGTCAGTCAGTGGGAGCTATCCCGAGACCTCCAAGTGCCGGAGCACCGTCTGACCTGCCGTCACCGCCGCTGGTGGAAGAAACTCAAGCAAACCCAGACAAGCTGGAGTCGAAGCTGAACCAGCTCGATTTCGTGAGCAACTCTGCCCTGGCTCGTTCATCTGAGACCCCAGAGAGCCGAGCTATGAGGCATCTGCACAACGAGGAAAAGGCTATGAAGCTTCGTGATGAGCAGCTTATTTCCAGTGGCAACGATCCGAAGGACAAGTTCAACCGCGGTGCCGGAGACGAGAACGTTGGCACGAAAAAGAGTGAACAAAAATTGACCCGCGAAAACATCCAAAAGTTGACCGACGACAAACAAGACCATAGGCCAGACGAGGAGACATCGAGTATGGCAGTGGCTGTGGACGACCCTCGTCAATTCCAGGGTCCTAGCAGACCTCCTCTGGGAGAGAGGGTCAGATCGGAAAGCGAGGACACGGTGGTATTAGCCGAGCAGTGACCGAGACATTCTTCATCACTTTTAATGCATGACTACAATACGAGGTCGGCGTCAAGGCGTGAGACTGGGAATACAGAGGGCGCTTGGAAGAGCATTAGACATAAGCGGGCATAACTCGCCCTGTATTGCGCGTTGCTCTATTGTATGCGCTTTGATTTATGGAAGACAACAGCAATAAGGCCGGATGGAAGCAATAAAGGCGCAAATGAAAATCATTAGAGATCATGAGGCATTTGTCTGGGAAATTTCGGTTTTTGTTCTTAGCTTATCTGATGAATCGAAGATGATGTTATCAATTCTATCGGCTACTCTGGAGAGCGGACAATGACATGTGTCACTGCACGAGCGAGCACATCCCGCGATGTGTTTCAAAATGAGACACCAACGGGCCAAGCCTCCTCCGGCACTTTGGGTTCGACAGGTTGGCCATGGGGAGTACTGGCGACACCCCGGTAAGTGGCGGGCTTCATTCGGGTGGAACATGTCATGGCCGGTGTATTGGTAACTACGACAAGCGCAAAAGGGTCGATGGCCTGAATAAGACTTGTGATTATTGCACTATGGAGCTGTGGAGGGACCACCACCAGAGAACACCGTGCAGGTGCCTACTCGGGGACGTTGGTATTGGACAAGCCAATAGAGCCCTCGTGACCCTGAAGTCAGTAAAAGCGAGCTCAAGCTTCTGCCTCATGCGGATGTCGCTTCGACACTCATAGAGTTCCGTGAAGCCACAATACTGGTACACCAAACGTGCCAACATCCGTTTATCGAATTAACCTCTGCGGCACATTTGTTTTGACTTCTCTCTCGAGCCAGCGTTCGGCGCAGATGATCTGAACATTAGAACGTCCAAAGTAAGTGTGGCTTTCGGGCTACATGATCGGCATTTCGGCACAAGTCTAAATCTGCCTGTTCGTTTGTGGTATCTGCAATAGGAACTGCACTGCTGTCAGCCAGACGGCCCAGGGACAGCAAGAAAGTGCTTTGAAATTGCTCATGCATGGACCAATTGGGACGAGTGGGTGCGAGCGCTAGCCCGTAGAGGGACGTACCGCCAGCCACGAGCAGAAGCAGTCAAGGGAAAAGCAGAGGCACAGTTGGCATACGAACGGACACCAAGGCTAGCATGGTTTGTGAAACAACCATGTCTAACGACCAGATAGCTTGGCAAGATGAAGAAACCAATAAGATGCTCGACCCGGGAATTAGGAAGGGTTGATTGCGAATAAGCTCCACAGCGCTAGCGTGGGCGGCGGAATCTCCACCCTCGACCGGTGAGGCGTCACGCATCGAACGCCATATCCGAGCTGGTACTGACAAGCTGAAGCGGTGTGAATCTTCCTGGCTTGGGGAAAAGTCTGGCGAGGGGGGCACTGGCAGGGATCCATGATAGTGTCTACTCTAGCAACTGGATAAGAGGCTCGATTGCATTGGATGAGATTCTGATAAGAAGCGGTGTCGGAGAGAGAGGAAGGCTAAGATGACCCATGCGCATGGACTACCACACACAGACTTCCGATTCCAAGATGGAAGCGGTGCTGCATGGTACAATAGACAGCAGGCGAAACTACTGCGACAGCATTATCACGGAGTAGAGTACTCGTTGGACACACAGACGTAAAGCCCACTCAGCCACCACCGCATCTGTTTAGCTTAAGCATAATAAGCCGACCGGAAGGCTAAATACGCCAACAGACTGAACGGGTACCCGAGTCAGGACGATTCATCTCCAGGTGAGACATGCCCTCAGCTTATCCCGCAGGACAGTGTGGACCTCGAGCGTAGCGCAGTGCAGTGAGATAGCGCAGGGCGGATTCGTCGAAGGTCGTAGCGTCGCGGTAGGCAGTCTATGGATAATATGGGCAAAAGGGGGTGGAATGCAGGGCGGTCGTCATAGGTTGTATAGAAGAAACACAGACGACATTTGCAGACGGTTGAGAGCATCGGGCAGGGTGGGGGGCGGACGGGTGGCAAACAAGCGCACAGTGGCGGCCGATAGCGAGGGTCCGAAGGCGCATTCGACGGCGGTGGCGGTCGTTAGGCACGGGTGACGTCGAAGCATGACAGCGAGCCCATCCACCTCCGCACCAAAACCCTGCGTCGGTAGGAAGCCACCAAAGGCTTGCCATGGGCGACGGTTTCGTCATAAGTCCATGGGCACCGTAGACACGGCAGTATTTGAGTCGACGATCGTCCTCTGCTGAAACGCGCTCCATTTTTCCCCAATCCCAAATGTGGTAAAGAGTCGACGCAAAGCCCCGGACCCCCACCACTTAGCGACACAACATTCGCCCGACGTTCACTCGAGCCGCCTGCACGCCCTCGAGATTAAGCTTCCCTTCGCCGTCCGTCTACGGCCTAGTCGACCCAGGAGCAGTTGACCCCATTCCATCTGAACGCGACACCTGAAAGTTATTCCCCATCGTGGCCATCGTGGGTTGCTTCGAAACTCATAAGCACGCTGATCCCGTCGACACACGCTGATCGCCCGACTCTCCACGTTTCTCCCTCTGCGACACTTCTTTGACACGCGAACGCATTGTGTTGTCCTGCACCTGCACTGCACTGCACTGCACTGTACCGCACCGCACCATACACATCCCTGCCCACCCATAGCAACAGCCCTGTCTGCTGCTACTCCGCCGCCCGCCTTCCACCTCCACCACCACCTCCACTTCGCAACCACCGCCGTCGCCTCGCACCATGGCAATGGCAATCGACAGCCGTCAGCAGATGGCCGGCCTGTCCTACGAGCAGATGCGCTACGCCCAGCCGCCGCCTCACTTCACCAACCCGTGGGTGTCTGGTGCCACCTCTGGCCAGATTTATCCCACCTCGCTGCCCCAGACGTCAATGGTCAGCGATCCCGGCGCCCACCATCTCATTGCGCGTGCGCCCAGCGTCTCCATGCCCTACCACACGAGCGCCATCCAGGCGCCCACGCTGGCTTCAGGTATTAACTCGTTGGACGCCTTCTACACAAACGTCAGCTTACCTGAGCAAGATGGGCTCCAAGCTCCCCGTCCCTACGGATCTGCCTACACAGCGCCGACGTCTGGTAGTACATATGCCCCCACCTCTGCGCCGCAATACCCTGCCGCCGCATCATATGCCTATCACCAAGACCGGCGCTCCTCGCACCCGTCAGTAGCCTCTAATATGCTCCTCGGGGACCCCTCGCAGATGACCAAGCACCGCCAGAGCTCATTGATTGACTTTAGCAGGCTGCACACTTCTACCGAAGCCGAGCGCAACAGCTTTAGCGACGCCCTAGATGCCAGCCGTGGTATGGTTGCCATGAGCCAGGACATCACCCCACGAAACATCTACGGCAACCAAGGCTCCAGCCGCAGCTCGTCCGACTCGTATGGCTTCCCCTCGACGCACTCCGCTCACTCGTCCATCTCGTCAGCCAGTACCTATCCTTCGTCATACTACGGTTCCGTCAGCGAGGCCTCTTATGGCGACTACAGCTCCGCCGGCGAATCCGTCGACCTGCCGTCTCGCACGCTTCCCCGCCCTACTGGCTTGCCTGGAGGCGCCCTTCCCCCCGCGCCGCAATCCATGATGGGCCAATTCAGCTCAAAGGTCTCGTCCAGCTCGCAGAAGAAGCACAAGTGCAAGATTTGCGATAAGCGTTTCACTCGACCAAGTTCGCTTCAGACGCACATGTATAGTCACACCGGAGAGAAGCGTAAGTCTTTCGGCCATTATGTAGCTTCGCTTCGACCTTTGCTAACAAATGCCTTAGCTTTCGCTTGCGACGTTGAAGGATGCGGTCGTCATTTCTCCGTCGTCTCAAATCTACGTCGCCACCGAAAAGTCCACAAAGGCGACACCGACTCACAAGCCTCTCCGGATGAGGATTAAGTCCCTCGACCGATGAGATCCCTCGACGCTTGCTAGCGCAAGCGGAGCTCATACCGCGTCCAGGTGGTCGCTGTATTACTATACCAAAAATCCGCCAGGATAAGGCGCGGACTTGTAATAATGTTTTCTGTTGGCAGCTGATGATAGGCGGAAAGTACATGCATCATCAGTTGCCCACTTCGCTCTAGAGGGGCGACTAATATCCTTCACACGGTCGCTACGCTTCTACCTTGATACCCATGGTTTATATTGGATTTTTACGCTGGCGTTGAAGAATCGAGGAGTATGAGAAAGGCATCTGGGAAAACCGCTTCCGCTCGCAAATGTCTAGGCATTTCAATCACAAAATGTCGAAATTCAAATGTTCAATTACAAACTACATCATCGTGCCTGTTGTCGTACCTATTGCTGTACCTGTTTCCTGCACACACACACATACACTGTCGTGCTGCTGCTGCTGCAACTACTCATATCACAGAATGTACACTGCTCATATTTCACATCTTACTTCAAGTCATTGCGATACCCTCTAGCGCAGTCGTCCCTTACAAGGCCACCCATCTTACGACACCACCATTGGTCAAAATGCGTCCGCGAGAAAAACGCCATTATTGCTCTGTTCCACACGTATGGAGCCCACATTATATTGCCAAGATCTACTGGTGCAATCTGAGGTAGGATCAGCGCTTTCCTAGCGTGTGGGTTGGCGGGTCGGCCTCTGCAGCCCATGTTGCGGAGAACCCCTGTGTCCTTACGTGTCGTGTGGACGAGCCAATAAGAAAAGCCGACCGAATCCGCATTGGGGTGGCGGTTTGTGAGTCTTGTTTGCAAGTTCAGACTTTGGACAAGCTCAGCGGTGGCGCCTTTCTCACCTTAGCGCTCGATGCTACCCTGTTTCTCTCTTACCCTATGCGACTCTGCAGGTAGCGTAATGCGCCTTTTACTAGAGTTGAGCCGAGGTCCTCAGGTGGTCCCTGTGACTCGACGGCGCTGACTGGGAGAGCGGCAGGGTCGAAGGATAAGGTAAACTGTTTAAGCTCTTAGCAACTGCTTCTTACTTTCAAAACTAACAGACCCGGATGCGCTGTGTCCCGGGCGAATTAACTCCAGCCGAGATGTAGTATCCGCTGTGTGTAGTACCTTATTAGTGACGGCGCCGCTTTCGGGGGCTTGCTATGCGGCTAGAATCGAAGTAGTATCCCGCCCAACGTTGTGATTCCATGCCAGTCAAGGCTCAAATTAAATCACCTTTGCCATATATTATTATGGATTCGTCGCATCGAGAGATGCCTCTTGTAAGGCTAGCTGCTGCTGCTGAAGACGGGCTCCACCTTGGGAAAGTGGAGCTGTCACTTTTGCAAGATTTCCATACAACTACTGCTTAGTAGTCCACACAAATATCTTAGCACAAACATCTCGCTCAAGCCTGTTTCTCGAAATGTATCCGGCCCATACGAATGATAGAAAGCACAGATCCAGCATTTTCTTGTGCTCGCTTCACTTTACTCCGCTCAGAATATGGAAAAGCACTTCGACGTGATCGAAATATAGCCCTGGTCACCGTTGTTGGTTCGACACATCGCTAATGGGGGTCCAAATTAGCTCCTGTCCCATTATCAGCGGCGCATTTTGCTTTTTGAACGCAAGAACAGAAGCATTAGTCTCAAACGGTGCCGGAAGTCCACTTCCGCGAAAGTCATGCACTGTCCGGGTCCCTGCTTTGCATAGTGAGATGGATAACGGTAATGTTCTCAGCTCGCATGGCATCTGTTCCCTCAATTTAATGAGTGCTTGTATGTCTTTTGATATGATCAACATTATCAGATGCTTTTGGACGATCCTCTTCCAGATGACCCGCCTCAATCCGCGTGTTTCGTTTCGTAGCTCGATCGTGCTCGGTTATCTTGCTGATCACAACAAGATGACATGCACTGTTTGGGTTAGCGCGAAGTCCTCGAACTACTTCTTGGCAAACATGACGTCTTTGATATCGAAGCAGTGAGGTCAGTTTTTGAGTGTAGCATACGAGCATGATGAGATCACAATAGACACCTGTGGTTACCCTTTACGACAAATAGTGAATCTGACGTTCTCTTACACCTTTGTACGAGACAGAACTACCCTTCGAACTGGATCATCGCTACGATGACCGTGCACGTGTTGGATAATTACTATCTGGCGATCACTTTACTGATCACCATTGGCTACCAGCTCCTATTCTTTTCGGTAGCGTGGACGTTCAAGTTTGATAAAGTCACAGTCAGTATTGACTAGCTCTGTATTGATAGCGAAGCTCGTAGACTTACACTAAAGGCAGGACTTTGCTGGCGGCACAAACTTCGTTGTACTAGCAATCATCACCCTAGCCTTCTCTGGATCCCCAAATGCTCGACAAATAGTTGACTCTGTATTTTTGATGCTATGGGGAGCTCGGCTCTCTGGCTTCCTCCTCTTCAGGATATTGAAAACTGGGAGCGACGATAGATTCGATGACAAGCGTGACAAGTTCTTCCCTTTCCTGGGCTTCTGGGTCGCACAGATGCTATGGGTATGCAGTAACCTATCATAAAACCTACCACCTTACTAGCTTGTTCCGCTAACACAGGAGAAGGTATGGGTAGTGAGCTTGCCAATCACTCTCCTCAACTCTCCAAATGTGAACCAGTATCCGCAGCCTGCTTTCAACAAGGCTACTGATATTCTGGCAATCATTGGATTTGCTATTGGTCTTACCATGGAAGCGGTAAGCGATGTGCAGAAATACCGCTTCAAAGGGGCACATAAGGGAGAACCTGCAGCAATCTGTGATGTCGGCTTCTACAAGTGGTCGCGTCATGTAAGCAATTGATGGTTTGTTGCTCTGAAAATATGCTAATGTTTGCTCTAGCCGAATTATTTTGGAGAAATCCTTATTCAGTTCTGTAAGTATCAAAGTTCACGAATGATACACGGCATATGCTAATCCGATACAGCTATTTTCATGATGGCTGTCACGCCGGCATCTTACGCATACGTGCACAATGGAGCTCGTGCTGCTCTATACGCAAGTGTTGTGGGGCCTATCTTCTTGACGCTCCTCCTCATGTTTGTGTCTGGCCTGACCCTGCAGGAGCGGCCTCGTGCGAAGAAGATATACGAGAAAGGAGAGGGCTGGCCCGAGTATGCAGCATATCTGCACAGAACGAGCATACTACTGCCTTTCTCTCCGCAGCTGTACAAGAGGTTGCCCATTGCAGTCAAGCGGTCGCTTCTGCTTGAGTTTCCGATTTATGTCTTCGATCCTGTCAAGCACGCCGATCAGCCGAGCTCTCAGGACCGCGAGGCAGAAGAAGGGACACACTGAGACTGACTCTTCTGGCGAAGGGATGAGTGACTTGCCGTATCCTACAAGATTACCAGGAGAGTCATGGGCTTATTGTTGGAATGATGGATTGTGATTGTGGTGGTGGTAGCGTGTTTGATCAATCATGGATGTCCATTTGACAGGTGCAAACATGATTTGCGTTAGTAGTATATAATTAATAATCTGGCGTGATCTCTTGGACATTGGTCAATTTTAATACATTGATATGGTTATAGATAGGCAAAACGAATATGACGATGGTTATAGTATAACTCCGCCAAGACTTGACGTCCACCGCTCGCTTTCAATTATTCTGCCCGTGCAGTGGTTCTAGAATCACTACTCCTCAGTGATCATTGAACATCTTGAGAAGGAACAAACAATGTCCGCCATCACGTGTCCCTTGCCTGAGCTGGCTGATGCTCTGCAACCCTATATTCGGTCAAAAGAAGAGGTAGCCAGTATCCGACACTCTCTCGATATGGCCCTAAACAAACAACAAGCCGGCTCTAACCGTCCGCTCACGCGATATTTGGCTGCCGAACATGCACAATTGCGAGAGCCGTCAGAATTGGATGTGCTCGATGGCCGTGGCACACGGTCGACATACGCCAGAGCCATGAGTGCGCGTCGCAATGCTTCACAGCGATTGACAGATCTGAGAGACGAACTTGCTCGGCTTCACAAACCAACAGCTTCAGCGGAGCCCGCATCCCATGCAGATGGTACGTTGCTTGCTTTGGTTTCTTTGCGGCGTGAGCAGCGCCGACAGATCCTGGAGATCGTCAAGAATAGTGTCCGGGGTTTGGAGGAGGAAAGAGAGCGTTCTGAACACGGCAATCTTAGCCACATACTCAATAATGAAAGGCAAGCTCTACCAGTACCACCCTCGATCACGCCATCAAAGGAGTTCTCGCGGCAAAACAACACTTCAAGTATTCTTGAGCTCAAAAAGGCAGTCCTAAAAGCAAAGAGTCTTGTTGACACAGACCCTGCCGTTCTCAATGATAGTGATCCACATGATTGGCCAGAGTATACGCACAATGGACCCAGAGTCTTAGCACTGATAAGAACGCGCGATGAAATGGTCAAGTGGCTTGAGAATGAACTTTCGAAAATGTCTCAAGGTGGCGAATTTGCCATGGCTGGAGCTGCATCTCCCAGCCTCGCCGAGAATGAGGAAGTAGAAGAGGCCAATATCCATGATGTATACTCAAAGTATCTCGAAGTGCGCCAAGATCTTGTTCGCGTCCTGGCACCCTTGAAAGAGAGCATTGTGACCTCGAAGCCATTGTCCCGACGACCAAGTCAAGAACGCCAGTACAGCGCATCGGGGACTATGAATCCAAAGCAACACGAGCAGCCTGCGTCGTGCCCAGCATCAGATATCCTTCCATATGCAAAGGAACTTTGTGCTATCACAGAGCAAGAGGCAGCTCTGATCCAACATTCTACATTCCTGCGGCGACAACTTGCATGGACCTCGGACAGGACGGATCAGCTGTTGTATCGTCTTGCAGATGAGAGCCATTTGCTTGTTCCTGGTGCCTCAGACACATTCGCATGGGTCCAGGCTGCAGCACATGTCCGCGAGGATGATGCACAAACAGTAGGTGCCAGACTCTTGGCTTCGGAGAACAGCTTATGCGAAGCGCGAGAGGCAGTCTTATAAGCTTTCCCACATAACCATCCTAAGCTGCTTGGACAAACGTCGAAAACGATTGGAAGTGAACCTGGTTTAAATGTTTCGGAGGGATTGTACAAAGGCAGCCGCCCTGACGTACTCGCTGCTGTCTTGGCCACAACAATTCAGCTCAACTGCCACTGCTTTCTCTCCCAATCTAATTGCTTTCCCATGCAAGCCGTCAATAAAAGTGGCGTACTCAGCAGCCCTGAGGTACATCTCGCCCAGAGTATCGGATTCGTACATGCTCTCCGCTTCCATCATATTTATGGCCGCTTCAACAATTGTTAGAGACTCTGCATAGTTCTCTGCAAACCACTCCTCATCCGCCCTGCGAAGTTCCAACATTTTGGTATTATGCAGAACCTCCTCTAAATTTGCCCTGCGCGAGTCCTGGTCCTTATCTGATGAAGCGCACGCATCGCATTCGCAATGAAATGCCCAATGACGCAGCAGCTGGCGCCTTTTCGTTGTGTTGTGGCAAATGTTAATGTAAGAAGTAAGGAGCTCTTCGTCTGGCTCGATATTGCGAAGTGCATGAACTGTGAGCATACCAGTCACAGTATTGAAGCGATGGAACACATTCGGGGCGCAAGAGTGATTGAGGCGGGCAGCCTGCATATCATCATTTCTCGTGCCAATATCTTATTTCCTGTAGGAAGAGATTTACCTTTGGAAAGATGCCTACTTTATCAGTGCTATAATCTGATGATCGAACTGTGAACCGATTTGTTTCGTATATGGATGCAGCTCTCTCGTGCTCCCTCACTAGTGACCTCAGTGCGTCCTGGCCAACTGGCTCCTCTTAGTGTCTTTGATCCAAGGATACGAAAGACAAGGGTTGACATACCTCTATCCTCTGAAGGCAGTTTAGTCATCCAGTCGCCAGTATTATCGGGCTTCATAACAGCGGCAAGGCCCCAGAACTGCTTCTGCCCTTCAACGTTCAAGCTTCGTATATGCCCATACAAATCTACAGTATCTGCTTCATCGGGAAGAACAATCAAAGGATCTTCAGAAAGCACACGAGTTCCGGATTGTATTGGTGCAGTTGCGAATAGACCAATGCCTTTACCGGGCGTCTCACGCTCCTCATACAGCAGACGAGCTGGGTTGGCTGCCGCGGACATTGGAAAGGCTTGAAATTTCGCTTGATGATGTGACGGCGGCAGAGCATTGCCTTCATCAGTATCCAAATGATTCGTGCACATGTATGTCACTTTCTCGCGTTTTATTGATGCTTTGCAAGTACAATCTTGTATGCTGATGATGCCTTCGAGGCGATAACAGCATGGATACTCTCTTCGAAGCGTTGCAAGACCTACAGACAAAGGATCAATATTTCTATAGGATGCATGTGAATCCCAAAATTACTCGAGATTTTGTTGATGCTTTAGCTAATTAATCATGTACTCGCGTGTGCGCGTGGAGACGGAGAGAAGACCGCTGTTGGTCATGAACATCAGCTGCGTCATTGCTTTGCTTTCACAGTCCCGAGGTTATCAACTGTAATGTAATCATCAAAGGTGTTTCGACACTTAAGGGCAAGTCCTCCTTTGTGCATGGATCTTCGACTGTGAATTGTAGCTGAAGACTCCTCGGACAACCAGTAGTGCGCTTTTAGTACATCGCAACACCGGTCCATACATTTCTTCTCTTCCAACCCCTCACTCATTGCGTAATCAAACATGCCTGTCCTCACTCTCCATCTATTGAGCCTATCTGGCTCCAGCCCGGAGGAATTTGTCAAAAGGCTCTTGAGCTCGACGCCTGCTGTTGAAGTCATCATGGCCTCCAAGCCAGTCTACACAGTCGTCAGACCTACCAAGCAAGATGTATCAAGCCTGGACCAAGCTGCTGAATTTGACCTTATGCTCTTAATACGCGCTCCTGGCGATACCATTCCGACGTCTCTACAGTCTTATGTCAAACGAGAATACAAAGTATTTGCCGGTATTCCATCGAAGATTCTCACAACATACCCCCAAACCAATCGCAAGCTCCTCGACGAATCACCTTCGGCCGGCCTAACAGGCTCCTTAGACAATCCAGCTGTTCCAGACTCGTCTCAGAATCTGGAACTGTCCCCAGACTTACTCAGCTTCATGAAGAAACAGAAACACACCCCTATGACAATGCTGAATCTGCTCCATTTCAAGCCTGATGGCAAGCCAAGTTATTACCAATACGGCCAGGTAAGTTCATCCGTCAACCGATCGAGTGTCGATAGCTAACATACCACAAGAGTTTTATCGAGGTAGCTAGCAAGAGAGGTGGTAACGCCAAGATCGTGGGCAACATAGTAGAGCCGACTTCCACATCTCACAGCCCAAGAACCGTGTTAGGCGGGCAAGACAAATGGCAAGAGATAGCCCTCGTACATTACCCTAGCATGACTCACTTCTGTGACATGCTCGGAGGTGAAGACTATCAAGCGATCAACGAGAAGTTTAGACTACCTGTAAAGGTCTCACTCCGCACCCGCACGTACGAATGCTTACACTGGAGCAGGCTCTGGCAGACACTTTGCTTCTTGCGACCGTTGAGATGGATCTGGTTTCACTACGTCGAAGTGCAAAGCTTTAGCATGTTTATGGTGCAATCTAGCGGACCCAAGTGGTACATGGTTCGTATAACGGCCAGCTCGGGGTACATATCTGTAATTGAGATGTTAAAACCACGTAATGGATGGTTCTGCATATGTGCTCGTTCGTTGTGGCGCCGAGTTGCATTGGCTAGTGGATGGGGTGATCCTGGCCATTGCCTGGCAGGTTTGTGAGATCTTCTAGAATTGCGACGAATAGTGACCGCTGCTTCGTGAATACTTTGTCTCTTGACATACATAAAAAACAGGAATGCTCTTTTGTACTCGGTCTATTTTTGTGCATCTTAAATGATTAGGTCGATAGCAATCGTTCACGAAAAAGATTGGTCTACGAGGTTGCAATCCTCAAATTGATTGGCCATAACATTTGATTGGAGTACGTGTTTCAACACAGCCTACCTCACAAGCGCCCTGAATTGTACGATCAGTTTATCATCATCGCACCACTCCTACTCGAGGCAAATATACACATGGAACTAGGTATGTTCGAGAGCTGTGGTATCAATGATGGTCAAGGCGGATGAAGCCGTGGCCAAGACAAGATCTTCACCATACCTTACATCGCCAACATCTGCTTTACATCTCTATAACCGCTCTTCTCTATCTATTATCGCAAATACCAAATCATGGCCACAGGACAAGCAAGTCCGTCACAATTGCCCAGAGTAGCCATCAGATACTGTACGCAATGTCGGTGGATGCTGAGAGCTGCCTGGGTCGGACAGGAGCTACTCACTACCTTCTCCACGGCAATCGGAGAAGTTGCTTTGATACCTGCTACGGGAGGTCTGTTCAGCGTGACGTTGACTTACGAAGCTGTGTCGGAAACCGGAGAAGGCAAAGATGTCAAGGAGGTTCTCCTGTGGGACAGAAAGGCCGAAGGAGGGTTTCCGGAAGCAAAAGTTCTGAAACAAAAACTACGAGACCACATTGAACCTGAACGCGATCTTGGGCACTCAGACAAAAAGGCCCATGTTAGCTCGAGCAAGGACGATCAATCAGACCAGCAAAGCACAGCAGACTCGACCACTGCACCGACAGAGAAGAAAGCCCACTCGACACAAGACAGCAGTGTCGTGTGCGAGGATTGCACATGATCACGACGCTAATGCCCACATGGAAGCCACACTGTTGACAGATTGTTGGCCAGACTGGAGTGCCAGACTACCGATACCACAAACGCACGATCATCGAGGAGGGCTATTTGAATGTGGCAACCGGAAGAAGGTGTGCACACGATGAGGCATCTATGTTCCGATTGACGTTTGATGAGCCTCACTTGATGAAAACTCTTGCAGTACATCGAAATCTAGAATAGGATGATACTATGATCAATAAATCCGTAAATGTGTTGTGTTCCTGTATTTATTAGATTCACAGCATGCAACCAATCATGCGGCGTCAACTGACTGGATAGAGCTCTTAAGATTTTGTGGTCATTGCGTCAATGCGATGCCAAGAGAACGATTTCTACGTGCGCGCCTTCCGTTTGATAGTTAGAAAGCTCCACGGTATACACGATTGACGAGTCCATACCACCTTACCTCCGACGACTACACAGACCTCACTGACCGCTTCCTGAGCTTTCCATCTGAAGAGACTCTACATTCACCGACTTCCACGAACCCTGCACATCTCGCGCCTCACTACTTCGCAACCAGCAATTGGTGCAGAAGACAGGATAGCATCCATATAATCGTCACTCGAATACCCTTCACCGGTGAATTATAGGCAATACCTGGTGAGTGAAACGACCTTCCCATCAGACCCTGGCACATGCAGCGTAGCTGTATAGCTTCTCCTCTACTCTATCACGGTAGCTAATTTGGCTTTAATCAACGACCAGACCACGATCACTCGCAGCCAGTTCACTCTTAAATCTTTCACCCGCGCTCTTGGACCCCAGCAGTATTGCAAACATGGCTAGTGATATCGGTGTCAACGGCAACTATGCTCCTCACCAGGGCTACGGCTCTCTAGACCAGAACAACGCTGGCTTCGCCTCGACTGCATCCAACTCTTACCCGCACGCTGCCCAACCCGCCTCGGCCACGACGTCGCAGGCAACCACCAGCTCTGCAGCAGATATCCCCAAGGACGAGGTTGGATGGTACTTTGTGGAGCAGTACTATACCACCCTCAGCCGCACCCCCGAGAAGCTCTTTTTGTTCTACAACAAACGATCACAATACGTCTCTGGCAATGAGACCGAGAAGGTTGCCGTCTCGGTCGGACAGAAGGTCAGTCATCCTGCCCTCACCCAACCGCTCTTCCCGTGCTGACTTGCCGCAGACAATCAATGATCGCATCAAGGAGCTCGACTTCCAGGACTGCAAGGTTCGCGTCACCAATGTTGACTCTCAGGCATCCGACCAGAACATCGTCATCCAAGTCATCGGCGAAATCTCCAACAAGTCTGCCCCGCACAAGAAATTCACTCAGACCTTCGTCCTTGCAGGACAGACCAACGGATACTTCGTCCTCAACGACATCTTCCGCTACATTGTCGAAGAGGAGGATGAGGTCAGCGCTGAGGAAGTACAGCAGGACACTACCCCTGCTCTGGCTCCCAGCATTGAGGAGGAAGCTGCTCCAGCTGCCCCAGCTGAGACTGCAGAAGCCGGAACTCTGACCAGCGACAGTGACCCCGAGGCCGTAGCACAGGACGCTGCCAAGGTTGACGAGGCAATAGAAGAGAAGGTCGTTGCTGAAGGAGCGTCCACCGAGGAGGTTGCAGCCCCAGAGGCTCCCGTGAACGGCACCAGCAACGATGCCGAACCAGCTGATGCTGATGCTGAAGCTGCTGAGAGCGCCCCCGAGCCTGCCGCAGAGACACCTGCTGCGGCACCCGAGACGACTGCGACCGAAACGCTCGAGGCAGAGAAGCCCAAGGACCCGGAACCCACCCTGGTCATGTCGCCAGCGAAGCAGCAGCCAGCCAAGCCTGCTGCCTCAACTGCGCCTGCTAAGCCCGCCGCACCCAAGACCTGGGCCAACCTTGCCGCTGCTGCTCATCGCGTCGTCACCCCCGCCGTGCCAGTTGCACAGCCTGCCGCCTCAGCAGCCCAACCCAAGTCCACCGCACCCACCACCACACCTGCCCCTGCTGCAGCCGTCCCTACCGCCGGCCCCGCTGATCCTGAGCCTTCTCCCGAGGCCAGCCAGCAAGACGAGTGGACTAGCGTAGGTGACCACAAGAGACAGCAGTCGAAGGCCCAGGCTGCCGCAGGTGCCCAAGAAGCCCCCCAGTACCGTGCGTACATTAAGAATGTCAACGACAACGTCGATGCCAAGGACCTTCGCGTTGAATTGGAGAAGTTTGGCGAGCTCATCTACTTCGACATTGCCAGACAAAAGGTAAACAACGCGACCCACTAGTGATTCCCGCAACGCATTACTGACACAACTCCAGAACTGTGCATTTGTCGATTTCAAGACTGCAGAGGGCTACAAGGCTGCTATTGACGCCAACCCTCACCAAATGGGCAGCGAGCGCCTCGTCGTCGAGGAGCGCCGCCTGAAGCCTGGCTCCTACCCATACGTCCAACGCGGTGGAATCAGGGGTGGCCGTGGCGGTGCCTCCAGCCAAGGTAACGGACGTGGCTCGTTCCAGGGTGGACGTGGTGGCTTCTCCCAGAGAGGTCGCGGCGGTAATGCGAACCGTGGCCGTGGAGGCGCCCAAGCTGCATGAGCACGCGAATGGCACTCGTTCAGACAATCAAACACACTCAACAGCAGCGTGTGAGGTTGTCATTGTACACTACACGACGACACACGTCCAAAAGTCCTTGATCAGCGCCATAGCCACGGGGAAAAAGCTTTGGCCTTTACGCTGCTACTCAGGTAGCTGGTTTTATTACTAATGCATAGCGGATGCTGGTCTCTGTTTTTTTTCTTTCTTTTGGCACCTTCAAGTGTCGTCTGCGCTTATCTTTCCATGAGTGGCCCGCATATCATACGCCCTCCGTTCTGTAATTTCATCACTTCGCTTCACAAAAATGTGTTGGTATGCAGGGGATTGCAGGGAGAGGCAAGGTTGTGGTACGAGCAGAAGCTGAGATACGTTGATGTACTGATAAAGAGGATGACATGACTTTGATGAACTTGACCTGTGGCTACAGTGCCAATTTGCAATGCGTGAACACATGCGGCACTTCAAGACATGGTGGATTGTTCTGGCCTGTCATGGCGTAGTGAAGACTCTCTGGACGCCGTCTGTTGTCTGTGTCGCTTGTCCGGTTTCTTCGGTAGAGTACAGTAGAACAAGGAGAGTCCACAGCCATGTCAATTAGTCAATTGCACTCAAACTATGGAACCATGATGAAACAATAAATGGGATCGTGTTCTCTCACATCACATAATGTATACAGGGTAATCGCATAGGAAGAATTGCTTATCCAGGAAAAGATACATAAAAGAATTACAGTACCATTGATGTATCTTGGGCTGACAAAAACATAGAAGAAATGCATTATCGAGGCGAGACCGCTCGCAAATCCATGAGCCTGTCCTGCGAGGAGAAAAAGAAGACGAGATTTAATACGCCACGAAACCAATAGTCATTGTGTGCTCTTGACCAAAAAATGCAACGACTAAATGCATAAGATCCGCCCAAAACGCCCTTCCCATCCCGTTCCCATAATCGCAAGTTTCGTGCTTTCAGGAATCCAACTTCTGTCGTTTGGGGTATCCCATTAACCAATAAAAGACTTTCCTCCTGTGGTCTACTGAAAACAAGCCAACATCGTTCCACAGGGGGAAAAAAAAACCCAAAACTACGATGCTGTCTGAACCTCGACACTTCTCTTGGAAGGGAGCTCGGCCGGTAATTCTTGCAGAGTCTGGCCTCCTCTAGGGGTGAAGACGGCGTCCTGTCCCGTCATTCGTCTGCCGAGGGCACGCTCGACCTTTGCACCCAGAGCAACAAGCGAGACCTCGTCGTCCTTTTTCCCGCTCATGATATAGCGTTGTTTCTCGAGGCGCTCGTCCTGCATGCGCTCGAAGCCCAACCCCCACGACTTGATGTCCTGGGTGCGGGGGTCGGTCGAGCCGAGCGTGGTGGACGACGCGGCGGGGTCGATGCCGTAGGCGATCTTTTCCGTGTCGTACGAGTCGGGTGAGGGCGAGTTGCCGTAGGGCGACGTCTTGGACTCGGCTGCGACAGAGTCCTTGTTGGAGCCGTTGCTCATGGTGGTGGTTTGTGGGTGGTATTCGTGAGACGCAGAGGTGGAGCTGCTCATTGCGAGGGAGGGCTGGATCGAAGGGGCGCCCGAGTATGTGGATAGGCGGGCGGAGGCTCGTTGGTGAGCGGTGGAAGCGGTGGTCTTTGATGTATTTCACTGTCAACTTTGGGGTCCAGACAAGCAAAGCGGGTGGTGGCGAGGTTGTGTGGATCAGACGTTTCGATAGCGCGTATGAGGTGCACGTGGGGATGAAACGGCCCGTTCCCGCAATCAGACTCGACGCTTTCAGACGATGGATTCGACTTTGAAGGAATAGGTGGAATATTGACAGGAATGGGAACAGTGAAAGACAGAAATCACGTCAACAAAAAGAATAAAGGGTTGAGAGACGTACCATGGCTTCTGTCAAGTAACTTATTCGACTTGGATGCGATCGGCGCCTGCTAGACTGACACTACCCGTGAGCTTGGCTTTCCACGTGCGATGCAGTTGCCCTTGCACAGCCGATCAGATGTTTCCGATAGATTTCCGATGTTCGAGCCTGAGTCTCAATTAAATAGGATGCGCGCTCAATGGGCTTGGCTGGTGTGGACAATGAGAGACCAAGTTCGCTGTCAGAGATGCCTTCGAGCAGGAGATAATGGTGACAGGGTAGTGCACATCCCGTGTCGCCAGCCCATTCTTTCGCCCCCTGCTCGTTTCAGCCAGTTGCAGATCCGCCTAAAAGCAAGGACTGACCGCCGTCTCGCGTGCGTGCACCAAAGTACAAAGGTAAAAGGGGCAAACTATCATTGTGCTTCCACTGTCAACCGGGTCCGTTATAGCCTGACTCAGTAATGCTCTGCGCTTTGTCTCCTCGCCCACGTGGCAGGCCTTCCCCAGCACGAGTTCAAAGATGTGCGACTTAGTCCGAAGATATGCCCTAACCGCTCACATCAACATGCTACAGCTAGATGAGATGAGCATCAAATGATTACATTATTCACCATCTGCATGCGTCACCCCCAAATGCTGCCCTTCCAATCGTCTTGAGGTCCGAGGAGCGCATATCCCGGTATCTGATACCGCACCTCAGACCTAAGTCCGAATGACTCGGCCACATCGCTCCAATTCCGTATCACCCACACTGCCACGGTTGCGAATATGCTGCAACCTCCAACTACTCGGAGCGTCGTCCAACCTCGCTTGCTCCATGCTTCAACTAATCCAAGTACTCCAAGTGGGTCTTGATTATAAGACATGTTGCGTGCCCGTGCTGCTGACCTCATTCCGCCATGTTCCTTTTGCCTGATCTTCTCCGAAGTGACCAAGCTGTTCTGCTCTCCATGTAACACCACTTGGTTGGACTTGCCATGCTGCATCAATCGTCGTCTTTCAGCATCCATCGCTCGTTGAAGATCCTGCGCCCATCCAGCAATACGTAGAGGCGACGACCCATTGGACAAGTCTATATGTCTCCTGTAGTCAAGTCTCGATCGATCACTTTCACCAAGTCTGGACACCATTGACCAGTCCGCGTGTATGCTGTCAATACTGCACAAATCATCCTCTAAAACTTGCCACTGCCGCTCAAGGGAAAGCGCTCTCAGTTCGTTCTTGTGCGGCTGCAGTGAGGTAGCATGATGTTCACGGCGCCACGTCAAGAACTTCTTGACAGCGCAATGTCGCAGCCAGGATATGTTGTCTGGCTCGAGCAACTGCTGCGTCAACTCGGTCAACTCGCTTGGTACCAATGGCTGCAAATATCTCGGAGACATGAGTAAGCTTGCATCCATCACGTCGCTATCGTCTTCGAGTGCAGAGGACACAACGTATGGTGGACTGGGCGTTTTGTCTCTTATGTTGACATCGGATGGGCCATCGTGCTGGAGCGCTTGGAAGGTACAAAAGCTGACACCAGCGGATATCAGCGCAGCTCTTAGTCCAGCCTTCACGTCCAGTATGTCGTTTTCGGAGCATGTGTCGGACTTTCCGATTATAGGGATGATGTTCGTCAGTGAAGAGAGACGGCGGAGTACATCCAATTCGGTAGGCGATATGTGCATGCAAGCTGGGAGGTCCGTCAGTGTGGAACAAGTACTGTCAGACTTGCTGTTAGTAATACTTACTCGGGCGAAAAACATAAAGTATTGCATCAACTTGAACCCCACCTCCAGTTGTAAGACTTCCAAGAACCTCCGAGTCATCCAATTGACCTAAGCATGTATTTCGGCGTAGAGCCTCCTCCAAGTAAGTAACAATGTCATCGACGACCATCTGCATATGTTCGTGCTCGAATCCACTGCTCTCCCATCCTGGCGTGTCCACGAAACAAATATTACGGTCTAGAATTGCGCCTCCAGTACTCCATCGTCGTTTCAAGCCTCTTGATGTATCCGTCTCAGACCACCAGCGGGGATAAGCTTTCGAAGATGCGTTGATCTCAACGATGTTCTTAGTATGAGAGAACTGCTGCTGCTCATGCCTGGTGTCTGACAGCCAGGATTGGGATGTTATCGTTGGCGCGATGTTACAGGGATCCACATGAACAATGTCTTGACAGCTCTGCATAATGCTGCGTATGAGACTCGTCTTGCCCACCTGCGCAGGCCCCATTACTAGTACTTTTAGTCTACCCATAGCATTGCCTCGTGCAGTAAATGGACGACGTTGGGGCATAGACAGGCTCGGCATCACCAGATGAGGCATGCTGCTAGCGGTTTCCTCCGCACGTGCTTGAGCGAGGTCTGGAGTGGTCGAGAGATTGCCTCCGATCTCGTCTTCTTCATCGCTCGAAGATTGAAGAGCCTGGCTGCCGCTATCGTCCAGCATACTTCCATCATCATCTGAGAGCGCAAGGCTTCTCACACTAGCAGAGCGAGGTGTACTCGATCCTAGATTCCTATGATTGAGATGGAGTGAAGTGAAAGATTGGTTGCGGGAGGTTCTGGAAGCACTGCGTAAATGTCCTCGTAAGGGAGATGTAGAAGAGCACGGGCGATTAATGGAAGAAACTGACGAAGTCCTTGAGGAGGCACCTTCGGATGTGAGAATGCGATGAGCTGCTGCCGCAATCTTGGGGTGTACTGGGTTTCTCCGTTTACCTGTACTCGGAGATAGGGACTCAATAGCGCGGCCTTCTGCCTTGGTTGGCTGGGATGGAGACGTGCGACCAGAGGCCTCGTCAAGAGCATCATTCAGGCTTTGTACAACAAACGAGCTATCTTCCAGTGTATTCGTGGTGGGCAAAGTCTCCTCCGGACTGCTATCCGCCGTCGGCGAAGTCATGGTCCGTTGCATTTCTCTTTCACTGCGCAAGAAGAAGGTGGTGGGCGGCGAGCGTGCACCCGCCTCCAGTGAAGCAGGCGTATAGGTAAGGGGGCTTTTACGCGGCCGCGCCGGTGAGCTATCAGATGCGGTTCTCATGGTGTATGAGTATCTCAGGTGTCATGCGTGACGAGCCTCTCCTCTACGTCAGTCATGGGGCTCATGCGAGTCGGAGGGCAGCACGAGCTGATAAGGATTGACGAGAGGCAATTGTATGAGCCGGGATTGATTCAGCGCGGGTTTCAAAGCAGTAACAATCAAATATTGAACGATTGCCAGCGAACTAGAAACTATGCGATACCATGTCGTATCAAGGCATGTGGTCTAGATACCATTAGGTGATCATGGGAGGTGCTCTTCCCCAGGATCATAAGTGGGGCCTACGATAAGCGCGGGGTCTGCCGGGAGCCCTGAAACAGCACCTACCACACCTAGAAGTTACCTTGTTTAAAATGCACAACACCTCTCGATGGCTCTCCATGATAGGAAGCAGATACCCAAGGGGCTAGTCAAAAGACGTCTACGGTTGGCGTGCATGTTTATTCGCCAACTTTCGGCGCTGCAGAGATGTATCTGAATTTGCCATAAGCTTGACTGGAAGTACCGTTTGTAGCACATAGGGAAGAACATCTCTGAGCTAGAATCCTATTACGGATAGGTTCTGTAGAGTTGGGAAGTCTCACTTCTTCGTCAGCTGCTCTATCGATGTAGCACTCGATCAGCGCAATCATTGTACTAGCAAATCTGGCCTGGACCATCAAATCCATTTCCACTGCTCATCTGGCGTACAGTAAGTCGCTTGTCAGACTGTTCTTGGGGAGTGCCCGCCGATCATGTGACAGCAGCCAGGAAATCCTTGAGTTGAGCGACATCTTCGTCGTCAGAGTCTTCGGAAGAATCGTCAGCATTGAGCTGGTGAAGATGTGTGTGGAGATCGTCTTGGGCCGTCAGAGGGATCCGCTTCAATTTCGCGCTGAGGTGTCTTTCCTTTGGTCATCATGAGATGCACTGCTGATGATCTTACGTAGAATGCCGATGAAATGGGCTTGCATCCCAATGAAACACTTGCGTAGTGTATCACTAGGTGTGAGAGGAGATGAGAATAGGGACAGGAGGATGATCCTAAGGGAACAGCTTCTTCAAGCCTCCTCCTCTTCGCGATTGACCTGCGCTTTGCTTTGTCCTTGTACTGACCTCACTTTAAGCCCTTTCTGATATGGCCAAGTTACGCCCATGAAGGAAGTCGACTGGTGATTTGACTTGCGTGCGTGACACGTGCCACGGAAGCGATGAGGTGGCAGAATTGTTGCTTCGCACTGTACGATGGACGACAGTTCGTGATACTCACAACATAGAGTGAATCCCCGCACGTGAGAGATACGATGACCACGGATGTGAGAGTTGTATACGCGTTGCAACTTGTGTCAAAGAGGTCAAAGAGTTGAGTCCACCCATATAAGCCAAGAGATGAAAGTTGCAGGTGCCCGATCAGTTTGCACAGCAAGTTCATGTTGCAACATATGAGAGGGCAAACAAGATCTGGCGATGGCTAGCAGCTGTATGTGATGCTATTCTCCACTTGCCGAGCTGAGGAACTAAGGTGTGGTGCAAGAACGGACAAGTAGCAGATCAATATAGTAGACGAAGGAGAGACGATCTAAGAGAGAGCAAACCATCGCCCTGGAGCTACTCCAGAGCACAGCTGTTATATACTTACAAGTTTCTTTGCCTAGCACGGAAACCCTTACAGTGCGATACAAGGGAGTCTACTTCTACATGGAACGAAGCCCTGGTGACTGTCAGCTTGCCGCGAAGGTCGTCTTTGATTGAGTTTCTTCATCGCGTGGACGAAATTATTTTGCTTAAAGGCCAGTTGTGCAAGTTTGTGTATGCTGATAGCGCGGCCCATCACGTTTTTCTCAAATCGATATAGGAGAGCTTCGTATTTGTAATCATCGTATCAAGAGCGCGTTGCTTTGGCCTCTGTCTACACCTTGCTATCCTTCGCAGTGGACGATGCTACAATGTTCTATGCCAAGGCAAATACACATAGTAGTCAGTAGTAAGGCTTTGAGGTCGTTGAAGTCGTTGAAGGTGGCCTGCGAGGTGGTCCAAGCGTAGGCATCCAAAGAATCGCGTGGAACAATCCCGAAGCGGACGGCAAACAGCAGCTTTAGCAGCTTCATCCACCTCTTACATTTAAAGAACAAGTCACCCTCCTTCTTGTTCTTTCACTTTACCCCATCTACCATATCACATCCTTCACAATGGCACCTGCTGAGACGTTCGAGTTCCAGGCTGAGATCTCTCAGCTCCTGTCGCTGATCATCAACACTGTCTACTCCAACAAGGAGATCTTCCTGCGAGAACTCATCTCCAACTCGTCGGATGCCCTTGACAAGATCCGCTATGAGTCGCTCTCTGACCCCAGCAAGCTCGACTCGGGCAAGGACCTGAGAATCGACATCATCCCTAACAAGGAGGCCAAGACCCTTACCATTCGCGATACTGGTATTGGTATGACCAAGGCTGTAAGTGACCTCACCCATTTTTCATTCCGTTGCATATTCCCTTTCAGTAAATTCATCCTGTGAGGATTGCGCAATCGTCTATACACCTTAAGATCGAAAAGAATGAGCAAAAAGGCTAACACAACATCTAACAGGACCTTGTCAACAACCTCGGAACGATTGCCCGCTCTGGCACCAAGCAATTCATGGAGGCCCTCACCGCAGGCGCCGACATCTCCATGATTGGTCAATTCGGTGTTGGTTTCTACTCTGCCTACCTCGTTGCCGACCGCGTCACCGTCATCTCCAAGCACAACGATGATGAGCAGTACGTCTGGGAGTCCAGCGCTGGTGGCACTTTCACACTCACCCAAGACACCGAGGGTGAGTCTCTCGGCCGCGGTACCAAGATGATCCTCCACCTCAAGGAGGAGCAGCTTGACTACCTCAACGAGAGCAAGATCAAGGAGGTTGTCAAGAAGCACTCCGAGTTCATCTCCTACCCCATCTACCTCCACGTGCTCAAGGAGACCGAGACTGAGGTTCCTGATGAGGAGGCCGAGACCAAGGAGGACGAGTCCGCAGACCAGAAGCCCAAGGTCGAGGAGGTCGACGACGAGGAGGAAGAGAAGAAGAAGAAGACCAAGAAGGTCAAGGAGAGCAAGATCGAGGAGGAGGAGCTCAACAAGACCAAGCCCATCTGGACGCGCAACCCTGCCGACATCAGCCAAGAGGAGTACGGTGCCTTCTACAAGTCCCTGTCCAACGACTGGGAGGACCACCTTGCTGTCAAGCACTTCTCCGTTGAGGGTCAGCTCGAGTTCCGCGCCATCCTCTTCGTCCCCAAGCGCGCTCCTTTCGACCTCTTCGAGACCAAGAAGACCAAGAACAACATTAAGCTCTACGTCCGCCGCGTCTTCATCACCGACGATGCCACCGACATCATCCCCGAGTGGTTGTCCTTCATCAAGGGTGTCGTTGACTCCGAGGACCTACCCCTCAACCTGTCCCGTGAGACTCTTCAACAGAACAAGATCATGAAGGTCATCAAGAAGAACATTGTCAAGAAGACCCTCGAGCTCTTCAACGAGATTGCCGAGGACCGCGAGCAGTTCGACAAGTTCTACGCCGCCTTCAGCAAGAACATCAAGCTCGGTATCCACGAGGACTCTCAGAACCGTCAATCCCTTGCCAAGCTGTTGCGCTTCAACTCCACCAAGTCTACCGAGGAGATCACCTCCCTCGCCGACTACATCACCCGCATGCCCGAGCACCAGAAGCAGATGTACTACATCACTGGCGAGTCCCTCAAGGCTGTCCAGAAGTCGCCCTTCCTCGACGCCCTCAAGGAGAAGAACTTTGAGGTTCTCTTCCTCGTCGACCCCATTGACGAGTACGCCTTCACCCAGCTCAAGGAGTTTGACGGCAAGAAGCTCGTCGACATCACCAAGGACTTCGAGCTTGAGGAGTCCGACGAGGAGAAGAAGCAGCGCGAGGAGGAGGAGAAGGAGTACGAGGGTCTTGCCAAGAGCCTCAAGAACGTCCTCGGCGACAAGGTCGAGAAGGTCGTCGTCTCCCACAAGCTCTCCGGCTCTCCCTGCGCCATCCGTACCGGCCAGTTCGGCTGGTCCGCCAACATGGAGCGCATCATGAAGGCACAGGCCCTCCGTGACACCTCCATGTCCTCGTACATGTCCTCGAAGAAGACCTTTGAGATCTCCCCCAAGTCTCCCATCATCAAGGAGCTCAAGAGAAAGGTCGAGGCCGACGGCGAGAACGACCGCACCGTCAAGTCCATCACCCAGCTTCTCTACGAGACCTCGCTCCTCGTCTCTGGATTCACCATTGACGAGCCCGCTGCCTACGCTGAGCGCATCCACAAGCTCGTCTCCCTCGGTCTCAACGTCGACGAGGAGGCCGAGACCACCGAGGAGGCTGCCGGCGAGGAGGCCGCTCCCGCCGAGGGTGCTGCTGAGAGCGCCATGGAGGAGGTCGACTAGATGCCTCTTGCCGCCCTCACCTCTTTCCTAATGCCGTTACGTCTTTCTAATTGACTATTGCCCACAAAGGTTCGGATGGGTTAGATCCGCGACATAACTCTCTGCATCGTTGAACAGGCGTTTGCCCCCGGGTGTTACTTTCGTAATTGAGTCTTTTGATTGTACTCTTAGTAGCAAGGATTACCCGAGCTGGAATGAAAAAAAGAATCGTTACTTTTTATCTATTCTCTGTTGTCGTATTGTCTCATGAATGTGCTGTGTACATGTGATGAATAAAGTGACTTGTATCGAATCAATTTATCCTCAGGCATCGTGTGTATCATTCATTCCAGACTGGCATACACGGTCTCTCATCAAAGCAATCATCACATACAGACGCAATACGGCCATGTGTGGACTCTTGGTCCAACAAGTACACCTTCCGAATGAGTATGTCCCCTGCAAGTATCTGATCACGACTGATATGTATTTGTGTCAGGTACCGCATACATGGTAAAAACCAATGTCTAGTTGAACTTTTGACTACTTTGCAGTAGACACGCAACCAATCATACGTATAATGCAACTAACCATACGTCCTTCAAATTGGAAAGATGGAAACGAGAGAGTATACAATGTCGTACCCCCTACCTACTCAGCTGACTCTCTCTCTCTATTAGGCTAAAATATGATTCCAGGGCTTACTTGCTTCCGTACCTCGCATTGACACGTATATCCATGCATGTAACATGTAACTCTCGGGGGGTTCCACATTGTGCTTACTTTTTTTTTCGTAACTTGCAAGTGACATCTCGAGTAAGCCACGTTGCATTACGACAGCAAGAGCGCAGGAATCAGCAGTTTAGACTCCGAGCAGTAGCGCACGTATTGGAGGAAGAGAATGGCAGAGCGGCATTGAGCACAAAAGGGAAAGAGAAGAAGACGAGGGAAGAAAAGCTATAACCTTATTCATCGCATAATTGATTCGAATCGTTGTCCCTGGAAAAAAACCCCAGCCCCCCTACCGTGTGCCCATTTGTCTGGCAGCCATGATCATTTGTTCTTGTTCATGGCCCCCCTTCCGACTCGAGACCCCTCCCATCGTACATGACGTGCCCGTGTGACACTTGACTACTGCTCCAGGTAAAACAAGAGAGAGAGAGAGAAATATAACAACAGAGTTTGCGCAACGATTAGGTAGTGCTTGCCCTCCAGGCCGGCTGTCCGCCTCTCTCAAACCAAAACACTTGGGGCCATGCCCGACTATCTCGTGCTTCTTGCCTGTTCCACTGTATCCTAGCTTTTCGGCCACGACTATGGAGAAGGCAAGCCAGAAGCTGCTTATCGCAGCGATGTAGACATGGACTCGTGGAACAGGGCGTACCAAGCAAAAGTGCCGAGTTGGAAGGGTTGGAGCAGTGGGATACGTCTATCTTCGTCCGAATCTGCTACGGGAGGTAGGGTTAGCATGAGTACAAAGGTTGGAGTGGATCGGATCAGGGATACTTTTGTTTCTTCTCTGCAGGCTTGAGGATTTGGAAGGAACACAGCAGACTCTCGTCGACGCTCATCATGGCACCGGCATTGTCAAACTCGCCACAGTAATTAGGAGCGCTGAAGAGGGTGACGAGCTGGCGTTTGGAAAAGAACTCATAGCCGTCCTCGACGACTTGATGGGCACGACAGATGAGGTCCATGTCGTGTTTCTGCAAGAAGCGAGAGACGACGTCGGGACCAAAGGTGAATGAGACACCACGGTCATTTTCACTCCAGCCGGTGATGTCTTTGTCGGGATCAGACCACAACAAGTCGCAGAGCAGACCGCAGTCGGGAATCTAGAAGGAAGAGAGTTAGATTGGAGTGGCTGTGGTGACATGTGCATGTGCAAGCTTACATCGGTAGGACGCATGACACGTCTGATTTGCTCCATGGAGTTGAGGTCGGGACTCAAACCACCGTGCATGGTGAAGATCTTCTCGTCAATGATGGCAGCGATGGGCAGACAGTTGAAGCAGTCGGTAAAGGTCTTCCATAACTTGATGTTGTATCTCCTCTTGCACTCATCGTAGAAGCCGTAGATGCGGTTGATGGAGGCGCACTCGTGGTTTCCGCGCAGGATGAAGAAGTTTTCGGGGTACTTGATCTTGTAGGCGAGCAGGAGACAGATGGTCTCGAGGGATTGCTTACCACGATCGACGTAATCGCCAAGGAAGAGGTAGTTTGCCTCGGGAGGGAAGCCGCCGTACTCGAAAAGACGAAGCAGGTCGTAGTATTGGCCGTGGATATCACCACAGATCTAGGCAGGACGTCAGCAAGCGATGCAGATGCGAATGGATCCAACAAGGAGCGATGCTGACCTTTATCGGAGCCTCGAGCTCGAGCAGGATGGGCTGGGAAATGAAAATCTCGCGGGCCTTGGTGCAGAGATAGCGAATCTCCGTCTCCAAGAGCTGAACCTGCTTGCCAGGCCGGCTGCCGCGCACCTCGAGCAGTCTGTCGATGATGGAGTCCAGGTCCACCTCTTGTTGGTCCGCCATGGCGAATCTAGGGAATTGGGTCAAACGAAGGAATCGCGCGTATCTGCCTTGGGGGCGCTTAAGGTCTGCGCGTTGCCGTTGGCAGCTAGATATGGCGATTGGTCAGACGAGAAGGAGGTGTTGGATGGAGTGAAGGAGCTTACGCAGTCTTTCACCGAGCACAGAGGCTCTCACACACACCTTGAATGGCGACGACGATGGCAACTCGATGCTCTTACACTGGCTCTGCTGCTTGTATGGCGTGTACAGAGCTGTTCAACGGCCTAGTGGACCGAGAGCGGGCAGAGCAGACGAGGCTTGCCACGAAGGATCAGGCGAGGGAGACTTGGGCTCCGGGGTCTGGTTGGGCGGAAAGGTTTCGAAGTGGTATGTGTGCCACAACGCAATAGCAGGAGAGGCGGTGGTGTGGTGGTGGATCTCACGCGGAGGGCAAGGCAAGCTCGGTGACGGGCGGCTGCCGAGGGACTGATGTGACGCGACGATGAACGACCACGACCGATGCTCGAGCAGCTTTGGACGGAGCGATTGGCGATGCGATGCTGTATGCAAGGTGGGGTGTGGTTGATGTGTTGTGGCTGTGGTGTCGCTGTGGGTAAGTTGAAGTTCTTGGATCAAAATACGAGATGAAACGTCGGCCTCTCGCGCGTACGTGGAATGCGCAGCTCAAGGTCAAAGACGGGCACAGAGCAGGGCTATCTCACGGGAGAGCGTACCTCGATGATGCTGGATGCACAGAGTGTGTGGATGGAATTGCAGAAGCGCGTCTGTTGCTTCGGGGCAGGTGAGGCAGGGGAGAGAAAGTGGCCGTGGAGTTGATCATCATGTTCCTCGCAGAGACGAGACAGGACACACGGGCCTGGTCCGAAAAAGTCACGCCCAATTCAACCAACCCGCACCACTGAGTAATACGAGTACCGCCGAGCTGCTCGTACAGTCTACAGTACTCCCTGCCTTTGCTTCTCCATATCTTTACTGTTTCCATTGCAATAATACTCGCTCTGATCCTCTCATCTCCTCTCTTACCTCGCTGCATCTCCATGTCCCCTCTCCCCTGACTGCGCCTGCCCTGTTCAGCCCCACCAAGATTCGTCACCCGCTCTAAATCACGTGCTGTTGTTTCTTGGAGCGTCTGCTACCTTGCTGTTTCTTATTTCATAAACCAAGATACCTACTGTAGGCTTTATTCACACTTTACTTTGCCCTTTGCTGATTGTGTCCTCCCGAACTCCTCGCTATGCCCTGTGAATCCAATCATACAACATCCTTGACATGCATCATGCTTCTGCTTCTTGCTCCCCCAACGCCTTGCCAAATAACATGCATGTCAATCAATCAATAATTTATCAGTCCTTTCCATCTCCACCATCTCTCGTCCCGTCCCATCCCATCCACGTCTTGCCTATCCTAGTCTCCTTCCGCCCACCGCTACTTCCCTACTTTCCGCCCTAGTCATCTGTTTGCCTGGGTGGCATCCGTTCTCCGCCGTGCTCTTGCCCTCACTCCACTTGTCTTCGCTCAATGCCGTCAGCCACCCGCTTCCGAGGTCACTTCGGAGCGCCTCTATCTTCTGTCTGTAGAGCTCGCTGTTGACGTTGACATCTTCCCCTTCCTGCACATTCGCCTCTTGGCTGTCTTCTTCTTCAGCCTTACTTCCAGCCCGCGTAGTTGCGCCTGTATCAAGCGGCGACAACAGGCGAGACCCGGCTGACACCGAGTCTGCATTCACTCTCGAATTGTCGGGGTGAACAGACGTTGCCGAGAAGACAGCTTCGCTTTCACCTTGCAAAGCCGCAGGTCCGTTACCACCCTCGCTACTTGAAAGCTCCACTATCCTTCTCCGGGCCGCCTTGCGTCTCCTCTGCGAACCTGTAATCTGGTTTGCTGCATCGCGTGATGACTCGGTCTCGACTTGAGCTGCGGACCCATTTTTGGTCTCAGCTAGTGAGACACCATTCGTAGTCGCCTGTCCGGCCGCTTCGCCTCCGCCTTGTACCCTCAGGATGGGCGTCGGTGCTTCAGGAACCCTTTCGATGAGATGTCGTCGCTCGCTGTATGATGGGCCTGTCGAGTCGATTATCACGTCCTCACTGTATCCAGGCGTGGAGCGGAAGAGGTTGAATATTGTCACTCGATAGTTTGGATGCGTACGAACAAAAGGGTTCTTAACAATAAACATGTTTCGAATCTCCGGCATCCTGGTCAACCGAGCCAGCTCCGTTGGATCAGAGAGTCGGTTGTCACGAAGGTCTACTTTTTCAAGGCAGAAGAGCCGCTCGATGCCGGCGAGCGAGTTGAGTCGGTTTGACCGCAAATTCAGGGTTGTAATGGCTGGAAGAGGATTTCGAACCAGGGAATGCAAACTGTCTATCATGCAATTGGACAAATTCAGCGCTCGTAGATTGGTCAAAGACGCAAGACTTTCAGGAATTTCAGTCAGGAGGTTGGATGAAAGGTCTAGTGAAAGGAGCGTGCCGGCCAAAGGTGCCAGACTGTGAGCTGTAATGAACGTGAGACCATTATCACTGAGACTCAGGTGACGCAGGAATCTCCATTTGGAAGCGGGCAGGATACCGAGTGTCAACAGGTTCGATGAGCTGTTCCTCGGCGTGCTAGAGTGTATGCTGGAACCAGAGCTTCCAGACTCGCGTCTGAATTTGGTCCCGCTTCGCGAAGCATGGCCATATGAGGATCCATGTCGCGAGCTTGCGGGTCGAGTGGGAGATATGCTGCGCTGCCGTGATCGTGCAACTTTCTTGCCATCCGAAGAGCCCGCACGTGTCATGGCTAGAGCCTGAGGACTGCCCATCGAAGAGCGGCGGCCATCGGCGAGGGGAGAGTTGGGAGCCGAGTTGGATCGTGAAAGCTCCATCTGCTTCACTCCTGGGCTGGCTGCAGGCCAAGGTGCTGCAGGAGAATTGGCAATGGGTGCTTTGGATGATCTCCTGCGGCGCTTGTCCATGTCATCGAGGACAATGGAAATGGTCAAGTCGGCAAGGTCGTCCACCCTGCCTCTCTTTATCGTGAGGCTTCGCAGCTGCTCAGACATGCGGTCCCAGCCGAAGAACTGGCGAAAGTCTAGATCGCAAATCTCCAACGCGCTCACATTCTTAAAAGCGAACAGAGGAACGGCGGTATCAAAAGGGAACTCTTCGTAGCCGGATATGAGCCTGGACTGTGGGTCCGGGGATAGGCGCAGGCAGGGGACCTTTGTGAAGGCCGAGTAGAGATATTTGAGATCCTGCTCTTCCAGCGCCTTCTGCTTCTCCAACTTGTTGACTTGGTTGCCTATGGTGAATGTTGACCACATGGACGACATACTCGACATGACACTGCGCACGCTGGATACGGAATGTATCGAGTCTGCATCAGAAGAGCGTCCCCGTGACTTTGGCGCTGAGCCTTGAAAGGAGACATAGTTTCCAGGAGCGACCTCGTTGTGTATGTTTTCGAGTCTGACATTCATGGGACCCACGAGGATACCAAGCTCTTCAAACCGAGACAGGAGATAGAACAGGTGGTGAGGGGTGAGCTTCAGCTTGACGGGCTTGACATTCTGCGAGGCGAAGCCCCAATAGGGTAGAGAGAGGGCGGCGGCGATTGTACTAGACGTAGACGAGGACGACGACGAGGAGGAGGAGGATTGTGTGGCGGACGAGGAGCCGGCGGCAAGGAGGACATTCTGCGAACCTCGTCGTTGCAACTGCAGCGCATTCGCGAGGGCCTTTTCGTGAGTGCGAACAAAATGCGCAAGATTCTGTAGGTTTATCACATGAAATGTCAGAGTTCGGGAGATTCAAGTCATGGGGGGTTTCAAGGAACAAAAAGAACATCGTGTTGGCCCAACCTTTATAAAGTGTTGCCCATTATCAGTATCCATGTTTTTGTGTCCCCAGATTACATGGAAGGCGACACACGAATGGGCGCCCGATTATCAGAAAGAAGAAGGTAGCGAGAAGCGACGGCGACGACGAGCGCTCCGAGAGGGGCGCAGCGTGCCCGAACAAGAAGTTTCAGAAAGACCAAACAAGTAGAGAGAGTCAACCTTTATCAAGAAGATTCGAGGCAACAATACAGCCGTTGCAATCGGGGACTGTGGAGGGCAAGGGAGGGGTTTGCTTTGGAAAGGGCGCGTGCTAGCGCCGCGAAACAAGAGACAAGATTGTGGCGGCGTACACGAGCAGATGATTATGATTGACGAGAAAGAGGATGGGCACTACTACTCGCGAGTCTGCGATGGGGGGGTCACGTAGCCAGCAGCAGCAGAGCCCGACACGAATTCACCAAACAGGGTGGGAAATAGGAAACAAAATAGTAGTTTGTGCAGCAGCTTCCGTTCTGCGCCTTCAGATATGCATCTCGAATTCTGATCTGTCGCTTCTGGATCTGTCCATTTGCATGTTTCGCTCTCTAAAAGCTGTCTGTTTTGAACCATGCAGGGTAGACATGTAATATTAGCCTTTGCGCTTCCGTATCTGAACGGTGCACGGGCGAAGCCAATCTCGGGTCCCGCTTGGCGAGGCCAGTGGGCTTCCATCTGTATGCATTGTTGCTGAGCTTGCTTACCTTTATAAGCCATGCTCATGGTCGTACGTGCCTGACAGCGGCCAATCAAAACAATGGCTGGTCTTTGTAGTCTGTACTATCATATCGGGTGCTATTCTTATAAATGTCGGAAGGGATTGGCCCTTGTCGGTTTGAAGCACAAGAAATACAAACTGTCTCGTCCGAGGTATATATATCCTCCAACAATGGCAGAGACATGATGAGAGAGCAGATTGGGAAACTTTCAAAAGTTGGTTGATCTTTGTACATGGGTTCGGGAAAAAGTACAAGGGGCCTCCTCTTGCTTCTACACACACTAGCTTCTCGAGCCGAAGCTCGAAACCTTTGGGCCGTCGAGTGACATTTGTCATAAACTGTCGGGCATTTGTTTTTCGTTTTGTATTATCTTCCTGAGCAATCTTCGGTATAGCAGAAAGTAATCTAGTTGCCCTTGGGCTTGCTCTGGACAGCGAAGGTACCCTTGAAGTCGTCGGCGGAAATACCAGTGATGGGCTCGACCTTGGATTCCTATAATGTGCACACGTCAGTTGCTGTACGAGTGGCTCTGAATTTCATTGACCGTATGCTACTGACCTTGAGGTATTCGTCAGTTGCCTCCTGGTATTCCCGGTTCATGGTTGGCGGGGCACCACGGGCAAAGTAGCGGGCAAGGCCAAAGAGGACACCAGTAAAGCCAACGCCGAGCATGGTGTAGAGGAAGACCTTGGTGCCCTCACCTGGGGGAGGAAGGGCGCGGGGGCCATGAGGTCCAAAAGCAATCCAGTATGCTGCGAGGAAGTGTCAGTGTCGATGTAGGGTTCAGTGTTGGTGCGTTTGTGTCAGGTGGCCGCGGCTTGGAGACGTCTCGAAATCGAACTGCCAGTCGTGTCTGCAAAGAGAGCAACAACGAGAGGGTCCTCAAACGCGACGATGTAGTAGCCGTGAGACCGTGACATGAGCACACGCAGCGCGTCACCTACCAGCCTTCTTCTCCTGGAGAGTCAACTCCTTCCAGTCAACCTTCATGCGATCTCTAAGGGCCATCCAGAGATCAGCCTGCTCCTGGGGGGGCATGGCCTCCCATCTCTTCTCAATGTTGGCGAGGGTGGGGTTGGAGATGGCGTGTGCCTGGCGGGCCTGGACAAAGGGTGCTGCAGCAGCAGCGGGGACAGACTGGCGAAGAGAGGCAGAGGCCGAACCGGCGGCGCGGATCATTGATGTGCGCAGCATTGCGACGGTGTTTTGCGAGGCGGACAGGTGTGTGCGAGAGACTATAAGAGGTACTGGGAGGCAGCCGGGGGACACGGCGGAGTGTAGACGGCGACGAGGTGGATCAATGGCTTGTTGCGTCAGGGCAGCGTGGGAAGTAGTCGGCTGTGTAGATTTGAGGTTCGAGAAAGCTGCACTAGCCTGGCTGACAAGCCGTGCGCTGATTGGTCCGTCCGTCCTTGCCGTCACCTGAGTGCCCTGTCTCTTCCGACCTCTGTTTATGAAATCACCCAACAACTTTCGTCAATTACCATGTCTTTACTTGCTCTTCTTACCTTACTTGCTCTTCATGTATGCTTTTCAAGACACGACACTTGTAAGATTATGGCCCGCACAAATCACTCTTGTGCGAGTATTTCTTTCTCGATGTTATTCTGTGACACTTCTCTCCGGTTGCTACTACTGTCTGTGCGTTGACAACTTTCTGTGTAAGGCCGAAGGCTTTTGACGTCTATTGCTGACCGTGATCCACCTCACCAACACTGCTTTACCCCGCTGATCTGTTGTGTTTCTGGATCTCGGCACTTTTCCTACTTCTTGTGTCCAGATCTCCTCTTTCAAAGCTTGCGCGTGGGCGGCAATGGCACCCTCAACACCTTCCCGTTGTCTTCGTCCTCAAAAGTACTGCCTTCATCACTGAGGTCAGAAGTTGAGACATCCTGACTTGTTTCCAAGCCTTCCTCGTCACCACTATCCTGTCCATCCTCAAGATCAGCATATAAGCCATGCTGATCCAAGACCTCATCTTCCTCCTCCCAGTTTTCACAGCCCTGACCTCTCCCGTCATCCTCTCCCTGCTGGTCCACAATCATGAGATTGGACACCTCAACCAGGACTAGTCGCTTGCGCGTCTGACCATGACGGGCCGTGTAGCGAAATGCTGGCTTTCTAGCAAGCTGTCTGGGTCCGTAATAGATGAAGTCGTCGTAATTCTGATCGCAATAGTCCTTGAAGATGTGAAGGGCGTATGTGCGCGCTCTCTGTTGCGAATGGAAGGCCGCCTGGGGAATAGCTGGTGTTGAGCTCTCATCCAAAACACGCATGCGCACCACGAAAACGCTGCTCTGAGGTTCGCGTCTTGCAGCGTGGTCACTTGGTGTTGTTGAAATATCTTCGTTGGTGTCCATGGCGCAGCCATTGTCAGCAGTCAATGGGACCTTGGTATTAAAGTGAACATCACTCGAAGGTCCCTGGTGAGTATTGACATTAGCTTCGTCCTCTGGAAGACTGCCTTCATCAGAGGGGGTGGCAGCCACATCTGCATCTATGTGATGGAGAGGCTCTAGAGTGCGTGCCATTTCCTTCACTATCATGTGGCAAGGTTAGTACCTCAATCATTGTGGGCGTTCTTTGACTACCTTCGGGTTGCAGTGGACGATGTATGAGGTCACTTACTTATGGTGCAGCGTGAGAAAGGTGCGTGCGGTGTAAAATGGCCAGTCGAGCTTGTTCGAGAGGTAACAAATGGGGGACAAGGCAGGTGCAAGGTGGATGAAATGTGTGCAACGCATCCGTGCACGGCGTAGGCTTGAATGTTCAACTTCTCAAGCGTCATGTGTTATCTTAGGTCGTGGCAAGAGTCGTGAAAATCATAAAAGAGGTCATGCTCTCCGGAGATAGGAGATGCTGATATACCTACTTGAGTTAAGAAGGTCTTAACGCCGTTTATTCATGGACCACTTCCGTGCGTGGGCAGGTTGCGGTATTGATGCCATCTAAATGTACGGAAGCAAGAGTGGATAGCGCAACCAATGCTTTCCATAAAAATGAGACCGAGGAAGAAGACATCAGCCTTCAGGTGGCAAGCCTGTCTTCTAGTCCTCGTCGCAAGCCCTCACAGACTTGTTCAAAGCCTCCAACAACATCACCGCACTCCTTCGCGCACCATCGTTCACCCAGTTTCCGCTCCCAGCCTTCTTTCTCGATCTTCCACTTAGCTTGCTCGGCAAGATCGCTCTCTCGCCTCAGCTGAGTCACCATGGTGAGCGTGTTTCTCAAGTGTCGGGAAGCACTAGTCGTGGCCTGCTTGCCCATCTGTAGAGAGTCGGTCAGAGCTGATAGCGTGTGCAAGAGATCCGTCGTTTCTCGATCGAGCTTTGTGAGAGCCTGCAAAGCACGAGCATCAGGCATGGGCAGTATGCGGAGCACTTCGGCTATACCGGTGGCCATGTCATCCAATGCAGCCACGTCGAGCGGCGAGGCGATACTCAAGGGCGTGAAGAGAGATGAGGATAGGGAGGAGACAATGCGAGTTTGCTGAGCCAGGTGAGATGAAATACTATTTGTGGAAGTAGTAAGACGTTGAGTATTGGCTTCAAGCGCAGATTGAGGGGTGAGATGTTGCAGAGCAGACAGAGCGTTTGGTATAGCGTCCGGGTGATGGAGAGGTGGAGGATTGGCAAGGCGTGCAATCGCATTGATGGCGTCCTCCATCTCGAGAGTGAAGAGGCCCGAAGGGTGATCAGAATCGCTGTCTCGAGACATTGGCCTTGAGAAGTTGCGGTGAGGCTGCTGCTTCGACTGCAGCGGGACTGAGGAAATCGAATGGTGTGTAGGGCTTGACTTGTAGGCGACGTCTACTCCGCTGTCTCTTGCACCGTCAGTCTGGGCTGCCAGCTGTACGTCGCGCTGGTAAAGATCCAAATCGTTTCGCATACTGTGCTCATCCAGCTTTTCCACGCCTTCATCTAGAGACACGCCTGACGTTTCCTCGTCTAGCCCTTCATCGCCCCATTGCATGTGCTCATCATCGTCCTCGTCGTCGTCTTCATCAGCAAACTCTAGTTCGTCCGCCAAGTTGCCTCCAGCACCAGGTCCAGCACCATGCCCGTTGTGTTCCAGCGGCGTGGCCAGATCATGTGCCCCGCTTGAATAGCGCGATGAGTGGGAGAGGCGGTGGGCCGACCAGCTCGATCGAGGCGTCGTGGGCGACCGACTATTGGAGAAGGATGAAGACCGGCGACGATCACTGACTGGCTCTATGCTGGGCATGTATTGTCGAATCGGCGTCAGCGGTGGCGATGACATGGTTGTCGTAGCAAGTGTATTATGAACCAAGTCTTTGCGCAGTTGTCTGTTGACGTAAGGCCTGCAATGAATGAAGTTGCTACCGTCCTCTCTGGTCGTTGCCAATAACACGGATTCTGGAAATCTTGGGTAGATATATCTGCTCGCACCTGCCCTACGTTGAATGTTCGAGTCTGCTTGCGTGGGTCAATATGTTGATGTTGGAAGTTTATGAGTACCTCAATAAGTTACATGCGTCCCCTGGTACAAGCACGCTCGAGCCGCGTCTCGGCTTTGGTCCCGGTGCAAGGGGCATGTCAATCTATCTCCTTACACAGTAATCACAACTGAAACTTAGGTTGTTATCGCTTTCACTATCCAAGTGGCCCAGCAATTGAGGCATGTAGGTAGCAAATTGTAAACACCAGTGGCACTCTCTACCATTGACGACAACTTAAGATTCAGCCGTACCTTACTCTAGTCTACTAGCAAACATCTGGGCTGCAGCTGTCATCATTCTCACATTGTGGGACGCATATTCCTCAAATCCTTGGATCATTGTACTGTACTGTACTTCATAAATCTTTGACTTCACATGATCCGATTGCGGGTCCGTGTCTTTCCTGGTCTCGTGCAAATACCTTTCCCCACGCCGCAGTAACAAATGAGACCGGCGAAAGAGAGAGAGATTCCTTCCGTTTCGTGTCGTAGTATGGTATAATTCCAACGCCCCCATCACGCTCCCGTGAATATACCGGAACTTCCCCATAACACCCTGCAAGCCCCATGCCGAATCCGCGATATCCCTTTTCCCTTTCATTCATTCACTATGTTCAACATCTACGCCCCCTGGGCTTTTCCATCGCTTCCTCCAAAAGCGTAACCCGCGTAACCTGCTACGACTCCTGCTTTGCCTGAGATTTCTGTGGCTCTCGTGCCCAGTCCCACCCTCGCCGTCAGCGCTGCCGCCCGCTCTGGGGTACGGCATTGGAGCGGCCTTGCTATGATCCATTTCGGGTACTGCAAGGATATCTGGTGCTGATAATGTCTGTCGCTGCTCTGCTGCACATAGCTCCGGGCGGAGGTAGGTGTCGGAATTGGTAGCTGCAGATTCCTGGCCATCGTCTTTGGCGTGAGGATCCATTTCGTCCAACGAAGAAGCCTTGGTCGAGGGTGACTGCGGCGCCGTGGTTGTAATGATCGTGTTGTTTGTCGCGTTGCTACGTGACGAGGGTAACGATGAGCACCCGCCCACTTGGCTAGGCTGCGACAAAGAGCGAGGGTGCCGTCGGACGGGAGATCCACGTGCTGAAGATATGGGTTCCTGCTTATTCTGAGGCGTCTGACTATGCACCAGTATTGTGGTAAGTGAAGCATCCGCGCTGCCACGTCGCGATCCGTCAAAGCTCGGATTCTCGAGACGAGAAAAGCTGCTCAATTGCAAATGTTCTAATTGCTCAAGAGCAGCATCTTTGGATGATCTTCTGGACCCACTGTGCTGATGAGCAAATGGCACTGGAAATGGAGCATGGAAGCTATCGCTGTTCGATGTTTTCCGGTGACCTTTGGTAGGAGAAGACGAGCCCAAAGACGCATTGCGAAAGCGCCTCCCCGCAGGGGACATGGAGTCAAGCGGGGACCGCATGTTGGCTTCTGACATGGACATAGGTCGGTCCTCTACCATTCGAGGCATCCTGGACGAGCTCATTGAAGGTTCACGCTCCACTGGAAGAGGAGGTAGTCCCTCAACTTCATGCTCTAGATCGGCTTCATCGCTTGCCTGAGCAGGCGGTGTACTGGAAGAAGGGAGAAGGCCATCGCCCAAGACGTTGCGCAGATTTGCACTTCTCCTGCTTCTCTCTAAATCAATCTTTCTTTCCCACACCAGCCTGTTTGCTCCCATTTCCTTGACACCAAAGGACATGGCCGGCAGGATGTTAGTCATGCCTTCGAACAAGGGGCCTGCGAAAATATTCATAAACCCGATTTGCGACTCGGCCATCTTGATCACGTCATCACGATCTGGCGGGCCCCCAAAAAGGCATGTCGGCAGATTAAGCTCTTTCTCCATGGCCCCTTGGTTGGAGAATTCGTCTGTCAATATCGCAGCCCATTGTGCCGCAATGTCGTACTTCCGAGCCTGTGAGCAACATTAGGGGAGAAATTCACAACATGAGAGAAGAGGATACTGACGACGTTGCTGATGTCGGCACATTTGATCAAAAGGCCGCAGCAGAGATCTCTCGTCTCCTCCAATGCCTTAGGGGTCCAGCTATCAATCATATCCTCGCTCGCGGCCAATCTTTCTTGGAGATTCCCCATATCCACCATGTATTTGAAGTGAAGCCCCATGTCAGTAGCAAGTATTGAGTTGATCATGAGCTTCCGCATTGCGGCATCGGCAAATGCCTCGGGCCAATATCGTCGGAGGATCTGAGAATAGGCAGCACAGTGGAAGGCTTCCAGAACCGAGCGATCGTTGTACAGCTGGGCGAGAGGGGCATTCAGCGCGACAAGAAAGGCGTTGTTGACACCAGGGTGGCCGACATCATGGCCGATTGCTGATATCAACAAAGTGAGTGCGTCGAATGGCTTGAGCAGGGCCGACACGTGGGCGGGGTGGTTCGTAGTTGAGGGGGCGCCATGAGGATAAGGAGGGAGGATGCCATTCCTCAGCAGGAAATAAAACACTGCCTGGAGAACATCAACAATGTGACGGAAATTGTGATAAAGAACAAAGTCGTTATAGGCCTTTCTGCAAGCCATCAAGAAGGTCGTAAGGTCGTCTGAAGATCGCATGTCAGCTCAGAGAGAAGCTAGGCAGTACGCTCGGCAATGAAATGCTCACCAGTAGACATGCGCCATTTCTCGAGCTCAGGCATTTGTAAAGCATGCTGAAGCATAACTAGAGCAGCATAGAGAAGTTCGTCGGCGTCGAAATCGTGTGCTGAGAATGACCATGTGCCGACAGCGCTCTCAACAACATGCATTCTCGAGGGATCAATTTGAAGGTCACTTTCCCTGTGAGTCAGTATAAGCAGATAGCAGACGTGTCGTGCTTTGGGCCATACCTGTAGTCTATACTTTCTCCCACAGTCTCCGGATTGCAAATGCCGCTGAGCAAACCAGATACCATGACTTCTCTGAGGTAGGCGTAAGGCCGTTCCTCGTCAAGGCCAACCCATGAGAGCTTCCGATTGCGCTTCTCAAGCACAAAGCTAGCTTGTTCTCGGACAACTTCCTTGGAGCGTCGATATGCATGCACTGACAAGGCCTGTACGCGATCCGAAGTGAGAGGGGCAGACAAGACGTCAATGGCACCGGCATCGAGATACCTTGACATGCGAAGAGGCTCATTCACAAACTGAGACGTATGTTAGTCTGGGTTGAGTCGCAGACAAGGGCCATTGGCTCAACTCACGTCAAGTTTGGCTTGGAGCACAGCTATAGGGATGACCAGCCTAGATCGCACGCGCTGCTGAATCTCAGACGCCACGTACTGCAGAAGATGTATGCCGTACAAATCGCTAGGCTCATGCCTCTCCACTTTGGGTCTCTTTGAAGTGGTAGGCGAGGGAGTGCGCGCATCCCATGATGCTTTCCGGCCGCTTGGTTCATCGTCCCCGGGCATGTCAAGCAAGACAAGTATTGGACACGGATTCTGCACTTCGTCTAGCTGAGCCATCTTGGTAAGGCAGGAAACGCCATCAGAACAGACAAAAGCTATCAATGATTAATAGGTAGCACTGAGGGCAAGCTTGATGGCTGCGTACCTTGGCCGAAAGCCGAAACGACGGTACTGATATTGTGCGCGACATCTTGGTCTCCCTCTTCTGCATGGGTAGTGGGCAGGGATTCGGATGTCACGGAGCCCGTCGCCTGTGCTCTTCTATCCAGATAGAGAATCGTACAGCAACCGTTGTCCATACTCGACGAGGTCGCGCGGCATACGCAAATGGATGACTCTTTTCCTCAGTGATGGCGCGCTCCTTCAAGCCTCATGCATTGCGCAGAGTTGCGCCCGAGTCCAGCGACGACAGAGGTGGTCACGAGCCAGGCGCATACACTGGAGTGCGTCGGGGCAGGGCGGAAGGCGGACGGGATATCAATGATGGGTGGCGGGGCGAGGTGAGGCAAGGCGGAGGAGTGGAGGTTTTGATCGATGGCCAGGAATGTATCGACGAGGGCGTGGGCGACGCGAGCCGCAAACGGGCAGGTCTGCCAGCGAGGGCAAGGGCGAGGGTGAGGGAAGGGAGGGTGAGCGGCGAGGAGCCAAGGCAGCAAGATTGATGCGATGCAATTCGCTGAGGAATGAGTCTCGTGTCTGGTGGGTTGGCAGGACTCAGAGTCAGAGTCAGACTGGGGTGTGGAGGCGGCGTGAGGAGGAGCAGCGAAGTGGGCGGGACGAGTTGCAGGGTGGGCGTCGAATCATGGGCCTCTCAATGTGCTAGCAACGACTTCGATAATTAGTGCAACAGTCAACAGGTGCAATACGCAGCGCCCTCGTCGGAATGGGCGAAGAGGTGCCGCCAAGCCATTCGGCAGGGGACTCTGGAGAAGAACAGCAACGGCTACGAGTATGTGCCTCAGTGGCATTGCGCGCGAGGGCCTGCACCTCGATGGCCGCTCAAACATGTCCGTCTCACACTCGCATCGGCTCAGCGCAGGGGCGCACGTGTCTGCCACTGTCTACCATGGCCTCTACGAACCATCCCCGAGACGCCCATCGTCTGCGCTGGAATGTGGTCCTACCTCTCTGCATGGAGCCGTGACGCGCCCGTTTGGTACGTATGCGACAGACGCCGCGGCTCTTCCAGAAGCCTTGTACGTACAGACACGGGCATGCTAGAAGCCTTCTCGAATGCCTCTCGAAGGCTGCATGACGTTGTGGAGCCACACTGATTGGCCTGTCGAAGTCAGACCATCTTCGCACTCGCCATCCTCACCTTGCCTTTGAACTACTGGCCCTGAGCGAAACTAGCATGCGATCAATCAGAAGCAGCGTTGCCAGGCCGCCATCAATAGAATCTATTCATTAAACACGGTGAGATTGGGTCGCGACCTGGCTGCATCATTTCGCCGAAGCTGTTTATTCAACGGCGCCTCTCAACTCACGCGGCAGCATCAACCGACGCGCTTCTCCTTGGTCTCCTTGTTCATTTCGTTCTACTGTGCAGGGAGCTGAACCATGAACAATCGTCGCTGAAAGTTCTGTGTACATCAAGGTACGGTGGTCCGCTGTCAAGTACCGGCCCCCGAGCTCATCAGACTCCCGTAACCTCGCTTCCGGACCCTGGGCTAAGGTTATTTGTGTAATCGCAACACCAGATACGTAGAACAGGTAATTGGTGTCAGGATCCATGTATTCACGTTATGCCATGGGCGCGGCTGATGGGCTTCACTTGAGCCGGAAAGACGTAGAGGTCCATTCCTAGACAATACAAATGTAGAGCCCGGTTTGTACGAAAGCGGTGAGTACGAGCATGCCGCATGTGGCTTTGTCCACAGCCAAGACATAGACTCACTTTCACTCACACTCACATGGCACGATCATGGTGTTTGTGATGAAAGCATTGTAGCCTACGGAGACTTGTTGGAATGGGAATGACCCAATAAATGTGACCAGCCATATCAAGACGGCCGTCCTGTTGTGCACTTCAGGCCAGGTCAAGTGACTCAGCAGACGGTATCTTATCGGGGCGCGAGCAGTGACGGAGTGACGGAGTGTTCCTGCGCGCGACGATCAAGGAAGCTGCTGCTACCGCCCTGCCCTGCCCCTCTTCCCCACATGCAGGTGATCTATCAACACGACGACCACCTGGACAACACTCATCCCACTCCCCAACGCCTGTACAACAACCTTCCTGGTTGTCGTCTATCGCACAAAACATACCGCACACACTTGACACATCGAACATACACCTTTCGCCCTCAAAAGCTGCCAATCGCTCCCGGACAGCGCTCAGGTCTACGCCGGCCTTAAGCGGGGTCACGAGGGACGATCCCGCTTGGATACCGTACCTACCTGCATCCAACCTCCGTCGCCCCATTATAGTCTCTACTGTCTTCGCTCATCAAGAGACACATCAACCCAGTAGCGACTGTACCTGGATACACCGTTTGCCACGGTGCAGACAGCTTTTGGCCCGCCACGCTCATCAGGGGCTCCCAGCACAACTCTCCACAGCCCAATCGCAGCCTGTGTGAATGCCACCAGTCAGCGACCCAGCTTTAAACGAAGAGGACACGCCGGATGACCTCAAAGGCGCCAAGTCAGGCAAGAAGAAGAAACAAAAGAAGAAGCTCAGAGCCACCGACGACTACAAGGACTCGTCCTCAGAGGGGCCGAAGCTCTCTCCAGACCTGTGAGTCACCGCCATACTGACGCGCCGATGCAGCTCACTGACTGACCACTCCAACAGCCCTCCCGTCGTGGATCCCAACAACCCCTCTCCGCCACCCTCACCCCAACAGGCATACGCTGATCCGAGTGCTGAGGTTCCCCAAGCCGACCCGCTGACTCGTCTCTCTCCTCCCTACGACAAGCCGGCTTTGCCCACCAGCATCGCCTTGTCATCTGAGCCCTCGCCGCCCCAGGATGGAGTGATTGCCGTCAGAGAGAGCAGTGGCACCACGTCGCCAGCCTGCCTGCCCACTGCCTTCCACCTCCCTCAGCATGCATCGTCACTCTCCTCTTCGCCGCAGGGAGGTATTCGTCTCCCACCAAACAGCCCGCAGCTCCATGCCGTCAGCCCGCCCAATAACACGACTCTGCCCTGGCGCGAGAGGAAGATGTCCATGGGTTCACACATGACTAGGCCAGCCAGTGTCCACGACCACGTCCCACCGCCGCATCTGCCGCAGCGCCACTTTGCTCGCCGTCCCGACATGGACTTTGGCTTGTCGAGTCCGTCTGAAACATCAATTACCGCTGGCTCCAAAGGTTACTACTGCGGCTTTGATTCTCTTGAAAACGCAAATGCAGGCACATCTTCGGCCGCCAACAATGTCGTCTTAGTCGGCACTCAAGGAGGTCTTGATGTCTATAGGCTGCTACGTCAACGCTCTGACATCGTCGGCCGACTGGAAGGTCTTCGCGGTGCCGTTGTTGATGCAAAGATACTCCCTTGGACCGAGCGAGACGACCCTTTCTATGCCCTTCGGCCCTTGGTCTTGTGCGTTTTACACGGCCCCACGAACGAGTCCGAAGCAGCGTCCGACGACGGTCCGCCTAAACTGCCATCAGCGTCCGTGTCTTTCCAAACCACTGTAGAAATCTTCTCGCTGGCCTCGGCGCAATCACTGTGCTGCATTTACGAGTCTCCACTGATCTCTGCACCCGCTCATGCTCCTCCGACCCCAATTGGCAACCTTAGTATTGCCGCCGAGGGGCGCTTCATTACAGTCGTGTCAGGGGTCAGTGGAGAGGTCCATGTCTTCTCGCCTTACACCCATTCCGTTGATCAGGACTTGCCTCCGGTACGCTGCATCGCCAAGTTCTGGACCACTGCAAGCACATCTTCACCCTCCAATGAGAACGGGCCTGCCAAGCAGCATGAAGATTACGATACAGAACCCAGACATTCGACCTGTGCTTTGAGTCAGCGATGGCTAGTTGTCCGGCCCCCTCTCCTTTCTTCTGCCCAGATCTCTCTTCATGGCACACCATTGCTGTCGCCTGGCTATCCAGACCCCCCTGGCGTCTCGACCCACGTCTCGCCACCTCCACCATCCATCAGTTGTGGTGTCGATGCTCCGTTCAGCGACACATTGTTCGATCGTATGACCAAACAAGCAACGCAAGAAATACGCAAAGGTGCTCAATGGGTAGGCGAACAAGGGAAGCAGGTCTGGAATGCTTACTGGGGACGGTACCCACCTCCTCGCGGTGACGCATCACAACACACCTTCCAGGCTCCGACTCAAATTGACGCAGCGCTGTTTCCCCCAACGCACGCACAGAACAATGAGTCTCAACCAATTCATGTTGAGCCTGCTCTCGTGTCAATCATTGACCTTCACAGATTGTTGGAGAACGAGAGTGCCCCGACCAAGGGCGTTTTGACACCACTGAGTACTTTCAGCTTATTCGACGGATGCTCATTCATGTCATTCGCCCCCAGCGGACTCTCTTTGCTCATCACGAACCAGATTGGTGACGCGTGTACAATTTGGGACCTCACTCGAATTACAAATGGAAAGGCTTCTCCGCGGTACTCCTCCGGCGCCACATCCATGGCGCCATATATCTCCGTGGCAGCACGATTTGGAAGGCAGACACCATCCGTGGTCACGGAAGTTGCATGGTCAGCACAGGGGAACAGGGTCGCAATCTTGACCCAAAGAGGCACAATCCACCTGCACGAGGTGCCTTCGGCCAACTTTCGAGCTCTTTTGCCTAGCGTTGGTGCTTCATCGCCCACGAACAATGCAGGCCTTTCGCCAAGCTCGTCGCCACAAGGCGATGCTCCAGTGAGTGGATTTGTGAGCAGCGTTAGGGCCCGATTGCAGACTCTCCCAGGAATCGCACTCCGGACGCCGTCCAATACCAACTCACTTGGAGCTACGGTGAGCAGTGCCTCTGCTTATGCCCGACATACAGGTAGAAGAGCCATCAAACAGGGTGTCAGCATGGCTACCGATACAGCGCTGAAGATTCGGCATCATGAGGAGACCAAGATCCGCCTGCAGCCCAAGCAACACGGATTACGCGCCTCTTGTATGAGGTGGCTCAGTGGTAGAGAGTGCGGGCTTATTGCGACTGTTTTCGATGGGAAGGTTCGGCTGCACTCTGTCAAGAGCAATCACTACTTGCAGGGCAAACGCACGGTGCTGTACCTGACAGCCAGTCGGAGACCAGTGGGAGAAAGTACGCTCCAGCCAATCAGCAGGAATATTGGACGTGCGGGAGGTGACAATGCAGCGTGCGCTCGCGCGGGTCCACATGGTTTCTGGGCTCTCAACAAAGCCAACGCAATAAAACGGATTCCACCGAGCAGGACTAAACAGTTGTCGACAACGATTGTCCAAGACAAGGATACGAATCCGACTTACCTGCCTTTTCATCGTGCCCCCCAGGTCAACCTCTTCACGTTCGACGAGGCTGGCCCGGTTGTCGCGGGACTGGACTCGGAGGATGCGTGGATCTTTGGGATGCCGATCGCATCAACCACAAGGATAACCTGTCAGCAGGTACAGCCGGAAGAAGAATACGCTTATGGTATGACGGCTGGCGATATGGAAGACCTGCTGACCGAGATGCCCGAGTCTTCCGGGGGAAGGACTGAGCTAGAAGCAATGTGAAAGGTCCATGCATGTGCAGGCAGCAGAACTAATAGGATAGGCTGAGTACGGTTCAGTTGCTTAGAATGAGATGTCATCACGTGCGGGCGTTCCGGTGTTGCATTACATTAGTAGTCTTCATGCATAGATACCACCCGACTTCCAGCATGGCTGTTCCCATAAACAGACATAATTAGCACTGTTTTTACACACCATATCATATGCAGTTACATGTGACTGCAACGTATCGCCTGTCTAGCTGATCATGCTTAAAATGGACTGTTCATGTAAATCAGAAGGATATGTACCTTAGTGAATCTACGTTACGCAGTATGGTACTCGGGCAGTCAGGTACATGTACCTATCGATAAGGCATGCCAAGACCACGGAGTGAACTCGAGTGTTTGCGAGTCACTTGAACTACGTACCAGTACTGGAGTAAGAATATTAAATACATAGCTCGAACTGCTACTCTTCGGAGGTACTGCTACACAAGGCAATTCGCGCTGTAAAAGGCAGTCCCGGCGGCCATGTCTTCAGTCCGACCCATGACGCCGGCGGATCTCCTCAATTTCAACCCGTGCAACCTGGATCATCTTACCGAAACATACAACATCGGTTTCTACCTCGAATATTTCTCGAAATGGCCCGAACTCTGCATGGTGATTGAAGGTCGTGATGGCGGCATCGAAGGATACAGTAAGTCCAGTCCGTTCCAGTGTCATTCCTCTTTCCCTTTTCCTTCGATTCCAACCTTAGTCTTCAATGCGACAACCAGTATACTAGTAATAGAAACCCTCATATACTGATATGCTTTCCTCTCTTGCCAGTCCTCGGAAAAGTCGAAGCATCCCCTTATCCCGCTCCCTTGGAACCTTACGACCCAGCCCACCCCGTCTACACGCAGAAATTCCCCAACTACCTCCCCTGGCACGCACACATAACATGCCTCACCGTTTCCCCGTCCGCTCGCCGCCTGGGTCATGCCACTCGTCTGTCGGAAGCCCTGGAAGAAGTCGGCGAAAGGGAAAAGGCGTGGTTCGTGGACCTGTTTGTACGGGTGGAGAACACGGCCGCGATTGTCCTGTATGAGAAGATGGGATATTCGGTCTACAGGAGGATTGTGGATTACTACAATGATGGGAGTGATGCGTTTGATATGAGGAAACCGTTGAGTAGGGACACGCAGAGGAAGACTGTGAGGGCTGGGGGGGAGAATATCAGGGTCGATCCTGGGGAGGTGTGGTGAAGGAAATGGTGGGTAAGTCAGGCATTGGTATTTGCCTACGACAACTCCTCCGATGCCATTTCGCGACGTCTGCTCGATCGAGGACCTCTCCTGCGACCGCCCTGCCATCTTTGGTCTCAGCTCCGCTCAGCTACCAGTGAGAGGCGGACACGGTTGCAACACTCGTGCAAGAGAAAGATACTTCTGCCACGCGGAGTTGGACAGCCCACAGTCTACAGTACGACGGTATGGTACAAAGGCATAGCACCGTGTCCCACGGAACCCCTCTCCCAGTCGCACAAATACTGTTCCCGCGCGAGTGGTACGACACACCTTGCTGTGATGTGCGCCCGACCAGCCATACAAATCACTCGCCGTGACGGTTTCTGCTGCATGCCAACAGCGACACCATGAAAGAAGATTACCCGGGTATATAACTACAAACCAATCTATCAATGCAGCGCCACTCGCAATGCTCATCTCAATTGAAAGGAGAGTTCGCTGGCCGCCGTTCCCTTTCCGCTGCTCGAGCTTTGAGGTCTCGATTTATCCAGATTCGCAACATGCTGTCCCGTTCTATACCTGCTCGACAGCACTGGTCCATTGCCCTGCCAATTGCCCGTCACCTCAGGGGTCATTGCCCTCCCTGCCTCTACAGGGCGTGGAATAAGACGATCCATCTTTGTTCTCTCGGTCTCCCTTCTTTCCTTCATATGTCGTGCGTCGTACTCCTTCCCACCAATATTGCTGGCCACTGGCGGTGCTTGTCTGAATCGCCGACGGCCCTCTCCTGATCCGGCACTCTCTTGATCGTCGACCAACAGGATCATCCATACGCCTACGGCACCAGTGTGGCTGTACAGAGGTGTTGCGTGAATCCATCTTGTTCTTCCCTCTCCCTCGCCTTCGCTGTCTACTTTTGTCAACCAGCGTATCTTTGCCGTCACACCCCGGCCTTCGGTCAATGCCTGCATCAGATCCGATCGTACACGCGGGGACCCTCCCACTCGAGACAGAAAAGGTGATTGTAGTATCCCGGGTACACGAAGAGATGGAGACGTGAACAAGATCCGTAGAGAAGGTGCAGGCCGCACAAGCAAGTACTAGTCACGTTCAGTGTCAAGCCAAGTGTCAGTGTTTGAGAGTCGGACTTACATTCTGGTAGACCCCTTCAAGCTTGCCATTCAGACCCGCAGCATTGTCGGCACTGATACGTGGATCAGGCCTGGGCATCTGATCAAACGCTTCAGGGTTGGAGTCTTTCAGCAGCAGACGTGGGCGATGTGAGGCGATGCTCTCGTGGTCGCTGTCTTCAATCTGCTCTCGGTGCATCCTTCCGCCGTGAGCTCTGACCGTCTCAAGCTCACCTACATTGAGCATCTCACTCAGACTCTGCAACTCGTCCTTGCGACTGTGGGCGTCTTCTTCGGCGGCGAGCTCTGGATCCTCATCTCGAGCAACGATATTGGCGAGAGACGCAAGGTCCGAGCAGTCTTTCAGCAGGCCAGAAACGTCGACTTGCGCGCCAATGTAGTAGCGCAGTGTTCCTTGCGAGTCGAAGAGTGGAGCAACCATTAGAAGATTCATGAACGGGGATCCATCTCTGCGGCTGTTGAAAGGTTAGCCAAATCGGGATTGAGCCAATCTTAAAAGATCGTACTCACTAATTCACAAAGACCTCACTGTGTTCTTTGGCATTTTTACAGGCAGTCGCCAGTCTCCTGACAGAGTGAGGGCTGGTCCTTGGGCCTTGCAAGAAGCGGCAGTTTCGTCCTATGGCGTAGCTCATGCCATATTGCGTGGTCCGGTGGAACTCTGCTCTCCGTCAGCATGGGAACACGATGTCATCTGAAGATGCGAACAGTCTCACCCTGCGAAGCGAAAACGATCGGGTTGTCGGGCCTTGAAGGATCTGAGAGACAAAACACCTCTGCTAATCCTTCAGATGCCTCCCTCAAATGCGGTGCCAGAGTCCCTGTCACGCGTTTGGAAATGGATACGCTGACCACTTGAATCCACACATGCACTATGTATGCTGGTAGATCCTCTGTGACGAGTACTTGGAATGCGCGATCTGCCTTTTCTCGTAATGCATTATTGTGCGTGACGTGAGGTGCTTGCTCGGTGAAGTCGTATCCCGGTATGTATTCGAGAGAGTGCGAGATGGCGTTTGCATAGGCTATTGCGCGCAGTGCCTTTAGCGCGTCCAAGTAGAAGACAAGTATGGGAATACTCTGAGGCCGGTAAGTGTTGAGGAATCCGGTAAATTTGACCAGTTCCTTTGGGTTCGCAAAAATCGTTTCAAGATGAGTGCTTGAGAGTAGCTGCTCCGCCCGTTTCTCCAATCCGTAAACACCTGTCGTTTGTTCGGCTGGCGCTGCGACGAGATCAAAACTCCGAGGGTCGTCCTCCTCGAGGAGAGGATCTAGATGGCCAGCTTCATCTGCGGAAAGTCCTTTTGTTTGCAGCGGCGGAAGAACGTTGATTGAGCTCGCTTCCGTTTCCGCGGACAGCATGGATTCCTCTATTGAGCTGCCCTCCTGCGAATCAGGGGTCGTTGGCACCGACGAAGTTACAAAGACAGCACGGCGGTTCTCGCCCATCCTGTGGGCCGTTCGAATGCTGTTGTTGCTGATAATCGTGAGCACTCAGATTCACAATAGATTGGTTGTTCGATTTTGTGACACTGACCTGGCACTCCTGCCAGAGAAGTTTGGCGGCGCTGGAGCCTCGTCGCCATCATAAGCGTGTAAATCCGGAACGGATTCATGGTACGAGTTCTTGGACATTGGCCGTTGCACTGTCATGTAGGTTGAGTGATCTTGTTGGTTGTTTTTCTGATACGAGCCATGCGGAGGTCCGAGGTCGTCTACAAGTGGTTCACCGTTTCTCAAGGCAGCAAGAGCTGATCTGTCAATTTGTAGCCTTGGGTGGAGTGCTTCCGCGGATGGAGCATCCCGCGAAGAGATGGACGACATGCTTCCGTCAAAACCTTCGAGTGTGCCTTTGTTCAGCGACGTCTTAGACATGCTTCGAGACTGAACGAAAAGTGGTTAGAATGATAAGAATGAGCGTGGGCAATGTTCGGCCAGTCTTCGAACCTTGAACAATTTATGCATTACTAAGATCTATATCTCCTTCGAGCTGAAAGTAATCAGCTGCACGAGGAAGGAGCGCGAGCAGGGATGTTGTGTTTTAAGACCTTTGAGGGTAATTGCCTATTTCTCCACATGAACTAAGTACCTCCTATTAAAAAGTACTCGGATGATGTACTTGATACCTGCACATTCACCTCATGCGAAACAACATCTGCCATGCCGGGAGGCGCTCGTGCATGACCCGGATGTGAGTGTGGAGTCCAAACTTTGTGATCTGCCGCTCAACAGTCATGGAAATCGGCGGGTTAGCATGAGCTCGGACAAGCAAGAACCGACATATCATTGGCTTATTTCGCTTCAATGGTGATGTCCTTACCTGTCACATTCTCGGATTCAATTTAATTGTGGTCCTGCGGTACAGGTGCATGTACGTTTCGATCTTGACAGTTTCGGACACGGGCCATGTATTGTAGATCATCGGGAACTTTATTTGGAAAGCTAAAAGTTAGTTTGGATCGCAACTGACCCCGATTTGTGGTGACGACTGCACCCAGCGCTCCAGGTGACGATCCAAATTCCGTATGACAGGGACACACTTCTGTGATCGCTCTGACAGCAGTCAATCTTGACTTCCCGTGCTTCCCTTCCCGGACCCCTAATTCGTCTCAACCAAGGAGCGGCGCTCTCTCGTCATCGGGTCTTCCATGTGCCCGTGGGTAGAGCAGATAGTGCTGTGCGATGAAAATGAAATCGAACAGAAGACTGACTATACTCAGAAGAAATTTGACAGGATTTCCCTTGATGCCGTCCGTCCAGTCTGCTTGCAAAGCACTATCAATGCAAAGCTGGGCCAGGCTTAGTACACCTCCGATCAAGTCCAGTAGTATTGTCTCGATGGCCCATCCTTTGGTGGACTGGGCTTTGTAGTTTGCCAAAGCCTGTGGGAGGTATTTGGTGAATGTTATAAGTAGCTTGACGTATGAAAGCGCGTATATCTGGGCTTTGGTCAGTCGCCAATGGGCGGACGGAGAGGATAATGGTCGAGCACACGCGCGGCAATAATCACATACAATATCGATGCTAAGCCATGCAGAATTATCGTGACCTTGTTGCGTCCATACAATAGTGCCTACAATGCCAACACCGATAGCCGAGCCACATATGATTCCGATGACAGGGGGGCTGGCACGAGCGGACTCGCCAGCAAATCCCCACAGACGGTACCAAAACTGACTCACGACCAGCAGGCAGCAGCCGAGGGCGTGAGCAGCGAATGCGAGATCATTCACACGGACTGTAGGCTCCGGAGCCAGCGGATGTCTAACGGCATATTGATGTATGATGGTAGGCGAGAACAAGAAAGCAGCGGTTGAGATGGTGTAGCAAAGAAAGCCTACAACGTTCAAGATTGCGAAATCGACGGTGAAACCTGAAGTCGAACGACGGCGCCAATTGAGCAGTGGCTGGGGGTAAAATGATATTGACCATGAAACAGTACTGGTATAATGGGTCAGTACTACCTTCTTTGGTACAGCGACCCTGTCGATGATAGAGCAAAGGCGTGGATCCATGTATCGTGAGAATCGCCTGGTACTCACTATATCCAGCCCAGGAGGCTCAAAGTGTTGTCAGCTTCTGTAGCAACGGCTTTGGTTTCTCATGCGTTGCGAATTACCGTGAGACTGCTCGGGCGAAGTAGTCCATTGCAAGTGCCTCAGCACCGAACAAGACTCAAGTGAGACGCCTTATCAGCGAAGAGCACAAAATGTATGTGATGTGTAATGGTAATGAGAGACTCATGTGACGTGATATGGTCTATACGACAGAATGACATTGGGTGTCCAGTTGCGCCAGATTACGTGGTACAAGGGACGATGTGTGATCAACGGAATCAGCAAGACCCAAGCATCAGAGTACACACGTGGTGGTGTAAGGCGACATGTGCTAAAGATAACGGAAGCTCGGAGTTCGGGGAGCTTAGTTACCGTGCCCTAAGAACCCTGAGTACATGTATCTCAAACACGGGGAAGCTTCCACCTCCAGGCACACCGGCCTTGTAGTGTCGTGAGTGTCTTGCGCATCATCACTTCTCCATTCCTCAACCTCACAAACCTCACGCTAGCAGCGCGCAAGCAGCAGTGGGTGGAAACTCTGTTTATGCAACATCTCAGGGACTCCGTGCTCGCCAGGACGACGGCGGCTGCTCCATGCGCGTCTATCAACAACAAGCACCACTTGGCGCGTCCAACGGCTTATAAGACATTGTCCTGCCCTGAAGACCGCACCCATACCACTCTCGTCAATTGTACAGTGGGACCAGCAGGCGTAGTGCACCATGTCCAACCACACTGCGCAAGCCGCCTCTCCACGAAGGCGCACACCTGGCCGCCCGCGCACGCATTCGTCAACCCGTGCTGAGTCAGTGCAAAAGAGAAGAAAGTACATACCTGGAGGCCCGGGAGGAGGAGGAAGGTGGGTGGACCTGGCATCCTCGGAATATGCGGAGCATCTAGGCGCACAAGCGGACCATGCCCTGTTAGACACGCCCGTTGAAGGCGACCATCAAGCCCGCTCCCGAAGCGCTCGTGCACCTTCAGGTCGCCCTAGAAGAGAGCGAGACAGAGACCGCAACCGCCGCCGGACGACTGCTACTCCAAGACCGCGCTACAGCAGTGCCGCTGCCGCTGCCGCTGCGAGTCAAGCCAGCGATGGTTACAAACCGCGGGAAGAGCGAAGCTGGGACGAGTTCCACCCTGAGTTGGACCTCGAGGCTGCTCTCATGGTCTTCACCGCAGATGAAGTCGACGGTGTGGCCAGGGACGATACCCGCTTGTCGTTGACCAGACAGGCGACTGCCAATAACACCAATACGACATCCGCTGCGATCACGAACACTGCTGCTGAGCCTAATGGGACCGGGGCCAGCCATCAGCCAAATGTGCCCAATATCGAGCATACGACCGTCGCTCAGCCGGTCGAAACACCCAAGCGAAAGCCCGGTCGGCCGCCCAGGAGAACCGATGCCATGTTGACAGGACTCGGCTCACCCCCCGCCCCACGAATTCTGCCCATGCCCACGCACAATCCAAAGGAGCGCCTGAACCTACCCAAACCCTCCTACCGGAACGTCGACACCTTCATGCAGTATGAGCAGGACCGAGCTGTCCAGGTCAACTACGTGGACAAGTCCATGGCCAATGTCGGCTATCAAGAAGGCGATCGATTTGACATGCCTAGACATTCGCTCATTCGCCACGTCGAGGGCCCCTATGACGATGATACCGAGTCTGCTCTGCGTCTTCAGTCCGACGAGAAGCTACACGATCCACAAGCTGTCGCTGTTGCGAATGTCGAGTACGACATGGACGAGCAGGATGACAGGTGGTTGGAAGCCCACAATCTTCACCGCAAGGAAGAAGGCGTCGATCCGATCAAGCCCTCCATGTTTGAAATCACAATGACACAGATCGAAAGGGAGTATCATGCATTGGAGAAGCGTACGTGCCGAGACACCATTAACGCTGCTCATGCGCGATGCTGACCAACATCCTGCAGGCATCCCTAAACCAAACCCGCGACACCCGCAAACGCACCGTCCGCGCTCTAGCTCTGCTGCCGCTGTGAATGGCGAGCCACCTGGGTCCGGGGACGAGCCTGACACCAAGTGCGTCATTTGTGATGATGGCGACTGTGAGAATGCCAACGCAATCATTTTCTGTGATGGCTGTGACTTGGCTGTTCATCAGGAGTGTTACGGGGTCCCCTTTATTCCCGAAGGCCAGTGGTTCTGCCGCAAATGCAAGGAGATTGGACGTGGTACTCCGGTAGGTAGCTTCTTGTCTCCAAACATTGTCTCCACCTGCTGACTCGTACCAGACCTGCATATTCTGCCCAAATGTGGATGGCGCCTTTAAGCAGACCAATACACTACGCTGGTCTCACTTGCTCTGCGCAATATGGATACCCGAGATTACCATAGCAAACACCACATTCATGGAACCTATCACCGATGTCGAGAAGGTACCCAAAAGTCGATGGGGTCTTGTACGTATAGGATTCTTCACCTCTGCGCAAAAATTACTGACTCTTGCAGAATTGTTATATTTGTAACCAGAAGATGGGTGCTTGTATTCAGTGCGGGAACAAGGCTTGCTACCAGGCCTTTCACGTCACCTGCGCTCGAAGGGCCCGGTTGTTCCTGAGGATGAAGTCCACCCATGCAGGGAGCATAGATGCGTCTGTCCTGAAGGCTTTCTGTGATCGTCACGTCCCGCCTGACTGGCGTCGAGAGCACGACGTTGATAATGCTATTGTAGAGGCAAAGCGCTACTATCGGCATACGATGCGGAATCGACGCTGGGCGGACAGTCAGACTGCGGCGTTGGCCATGAGCGTGGCACAGCCCGAGAAAACAATTGACAATCCAGACGAATTGGGCCAAGAAGAGGACACCATTGTCGTGGCTGGCAACAAGCGCAAAAGGGCACAGCCCCAGAAGACTGGCTGGAGGCTGCCATCGGGCGCACCAGTCGTGCCCGCTATTGTCTACAACACAGTGGATAATTCACTCGTGCGCTTCTCCATTCGCAAGCGAAAGGAGTATCTTTTGGAAGCGTGCAAATATTGGACTTTGAAGAGAGAAGCCCGCAAGGGTGCCGCGCTACTGAAGCGTCTTCAGCTACAGCTGGAGACATTCTCGCCCTTGGAGATCACCCGCCGTAATTTCCAAGCCATGGGCTCTGCAGGGAGAACGAGACTTTTGAGACGCATTGAGTTTGCAGACATCCTCCGCCGCGACATGGACGGTCTGCTTGGCCTGGTCCAGAAGGTGCGGCTGCGAGAGGATCTCCAATTGACGGACACAGAGACGCTCAAGACCTTTATGGAAACCATCTACTTTCCCATTTCTCCCCTTTTATGGCCAATCCTGCAGAAAGCTCAAAAGTAAGTGTGCCACTGCTTCGCATCAAAATTTGCATTGTACTGATGAAACTAGACTCGACGAAAAGACCGAAGTTTTCAAGGATGGCTTTGATGCCTTGGAACACAAACTATCCGATAGATATTACACATCAGTAGCCGCTTTCTCTGCCGATCTCACAGCTGTGCTTTTGCCCGTCGTGGCCAGATTGGACGGGATGGAAGGCGACTCTGGCATTCACGATATCACAGATATACATGCGCAATTGAATGGGGTACAACCGGGGACAGCGCAGCATTTGGCTCTTTCGCATGAGCAGAAAGAGCTAAAGAAGGTCACTAAGAGGATCGCAAAGGCTGTAAAGGAAATGGTCGACGTAGCGCGAAAGAAGGAGGCCGAACTAAAGGGCATTCCATTCGAAAAGGAGATGGGTGAGTGGGCTGCTTTCGATGCCCGTTTGGAGAAATCCATCCTGCCCAAAGACAATGGTGCCAAGCTCTTAGGAGACACATCGGTCTCAGTAGTGGGCGGTGCTTCGCCAAGTCCGAGAAACCGCAGCAGTTCTGGAACAGAGGACACCGTCATGCATGATGCCGAAGACGTCGCCCAGCAGGACCAAACACTCAAAGATGAAGCTGACGCACATGCTATGAAAGCGATGAATGTTGGTGCGCTCAAGAACCAGCCGCTCTCACCACCTACATCAACTTCCGGGACTCCAAATAACCTCGACGACTCTGCAGCCCAGATGTCTTCGTCGGCGATTATAAGCGCGCTTCCTTCTGGGGACTCAAGGGCACAGGTCAAAGACCCTTGGGCAAATGGTGGCACACCTTGGTACTTGGACGCTTTCGACATTTCCGGAACCACTGTCCATGACGAGCGCTGGACCGGCAAAAGGGCAATGTCAGAAGCTCTCAGCGAGATGGACGAGGAAACCTTGCAAGATCTGAAGGAGCAGAGTACTGGTGCAGCCACAGAGGAAGACAGCAATGCCACGGCCGCCACGTCACGGCCAAGAAGAACAAGAGCGAGCACCATCGCTGAGCCGGCGGCTGAGGCAGATGGATCAGAGACCGACGAACAGAAGGTCGCGAGGGAAAAGAGGGAAAAGGCTAATGCGAAACGGAGGGCGCAGAGGCGACGCAACAAATGGTGATTATCATGGTCTGGTATTGATAATGGGTGGCATTCTTAATGATTCATGAAACCCAAAACACGCCCTGCACGCATTCCTTCTCCCGATCAAGCTTAATCTCTCCATGAAGGAGCGCGAACTTATAGATCTCTTTCCCTTTTCCATAGTGTGAATGGTCGAAATCACAACCAGCCATAATTATTCGAGTCCAATGTGAGTAGCCCAATCCATAATCTTGCTGATAATTGTTTCCTCGCTCCTCCTTTCAAGACGTGAGTCTCTACCTCACATCCCTTTGCAAGCTCGCCGTGCTGTTTCAATCCTAGGCATTTTTATCTATAAAGCCCCTTACAAGACAAAGGGAGTCCCTTTCCTGCCCCTCTCTGAACATACTAGCCTCATGGTGCGCTCTAAAGTTATGTTTTCCTTGGTATACAATTCTTCAGGGCGCGATTAGAACAATGCGTGAACCTGCTCCCACTTCTTAGCGCACGTGGCTGGCGCGAAAGGGTAGGAAGCGCCGTTTGCTCGCATCCATTCTGCCACCTTCTTCCATGGTGGCTTTGGCATGTTGTGATTCTGGTGACGGCTGCCTCTGAAGTGCTGGGTGCTGTTTGACGACGATCCTGGATAGTGTGGTGTGATGTCGACGTAGGCTCTCACTGCTTGTCTAAGCAAGATAATCTGTTCTTCGGTCAGCGTTCCATCGAACAGCAGCAGCAGCAGCAGCAGTGTTCATAGATGGTGCTTACGTCGCTCTGAAGCCATTGCGGCTTCCTGACCCGCTCGTGCTTGGGCTTTGACAGGATGCGAATGCGGCCGCGCAGAGTGGACTCGGCTTCGGTGAAACCGCCTCTGCGCTTGATCTCCTTGTATGACAAACCACTGCGACGGGACTGTAGGAGGTACATGTCTCGGTCGTTGCGCTTCTCCTTGCTAAGAGGCGTGTTCCGGGAGGCAGAGTAGTCTGCTGAGCCGACCGTACTATCATCGTTCTGCGAAGGAAGTACTGCCGCTGCGCTGGGCATCGACTCAATTCCGCAGTCAGAATCGAAAGCTGAGTCCGGCGCCGAAGATGCTTCTGACATGGCGGGGTCAAAGGCCGGATCTTCTGGTATCCCGTTAAATAGAAGACCGGGGACTATGTGTCCCTCTTGTTGGCTTGCCGACTGGGACTGATGAGCTCCGGCATAGCCTTGGATTTCCAACTGCTGTGATGCAAATTCAGAGTTGAAGGCCGGAAAAGTTTCGATGCCTGTAGCATGGCCGGCGGCAAGGAGAGGATTGTGGGACATAGAATAAGGCAGAGTGTCCCAGCTGCAGTTTTGCATGTGATCGTGGACATTGGAAGCTGGCTCCCACTGCCAGGCATCCACGTTGGACCGCATCATGGACTGATTGGTGAGCGGGCATGCGGAGGTTTGTGTTCCTTCGTTGCTCCCGACAATAGTTCTGTCCTTCTCCGAGAGTGATTCAGCGCTTTGCGCTACTTGAGAATGTGGAGAGTGAGCATCTGTGGGTGGGTAGACTCTGAATCCGTAGCCATCTGAAGGAAAGACGATCTTTGCATCACCGGGATTGGACGAAGGACTGAATGGAGACCAGCTGCTTAGAGAAGTTGTCGGACTGTTGTCCTCGTCTGCACCAATGATCAAGCCGGGACAACTCCACTCGTGCATGTCTTGACTGTACTTCTTTACCTCCTGACCACTCCAGTCTCGGGCGTGGTATTCAGTCGGTACACCGGACATTTCCTTTGGCCACAAGCTGCCTTGTCTCGTAGTCGGTAGGCTTGCTCCTGAGGTGAGGAGATGTGTGTAGGGGTTGTAATGTGCGTTACTGAAGTGTGAGAGGGCCTGCGGGTAGAGAAAACGGTGCGGTGGCTGCCAGACGTATTGAGACGGGGAGAACTGTTGATAGTGTGGCGCCTTGTCAAGAGAATTGACCTTCAACAAATCAGCACAAGTGACCAGAGGGGTTAACTTACAGACCCCCAAAGCTTCGCTACATGCGCTATGTTGTCGAGCGCTCTTGCAATTCTGATGGAAAGAAGAGTTGAGACTCAAGTGTGTTGATGCAACACTGAAGTCATTGCCTGGACGAAAGCTCAGTCATCTTCAAAGGTAAGAGCACAGCCAGCATTCAACCTCACCTGCACGATAGTGGAGGTTGGCTCTTCCTCCAGTGCTTGGCCTCACCGCCATTGCTAGCTATCACCAATGGTAAGCTCGAACGAAATGCGCGCACTTTTCGGACACGTGGGACTACATTCTGCTGCATGCTCTGATGTAGGTACAGACATAGTCCCGGGAGGTTGCAGGGTGATACTCACTACTTGGAGATGGTGAACTTTGATCTAAATCTCGTGGTTGAAGAGTTAGATGTTTCGGACTGAAAGGGCGGAAAATTCGATGTAAGGAAGAAATTGTAGATGAGGTCGACGAAATGAGAAAGCGGACTTCACTTCTTCACCTGAAAGCCTCGAATGATGCAACAGGGACAGTGAATGGATACAGGCTCGATCTCGGGCTCAATGCCACCAAGTTGAGAATCACAATAACACAACAAGCTACCAGAAACCCGCGTGAGAGTTGCAGCGAGGGGAAGACGAACTTGGGAAGTCGAGCACCAATTTCATCAAGATACCGAGGATCCCTAAACCTTTTGTCTCAAAGGCCCATCTCTTGCGGGAATTAAACATGGCGTTTGGAGGCCTGGGATTCTTCAAGGACGGGAACCACTCAGCAGGCCGAATCGCCCGGGTTTCATGAACAAATGATCATGATACGGACTCATTTACACCCTTCCTCGGGCCGTGGTATCATACACGAAACCTCAGAGCTGAAAGTGTCAATCGATATTTCTGCTGTCCCTCTCCCCACAATGCTCATTGTATTAGATGGGCCTATTACCACTCCTCAGACGATGGGAAGAAGTTAAGTCACCCGGCTTTGCTGTTTCATGCAGCGTTTGATAATGAAGCTCAGCCTGTGTCGTCGTTCAAGCTTGTGCCAGGAGATCGATCGACCTTCTGTAAACTGGCCATCGTGGATGGCTGCAGCTTCGGACCTGTCATCTTGTCCCATAAGTTGGTGCACCGACCACTTCAATACCATGTCGGTACCGACAGAATGGCAGGCGAGCTTGATGACTTGTACCTGTTCATCCAGCATAAACGCTTGAGGATCGATTCTCGCACTGAGGCTAGTATTGACCGTGCAATTCCAGTGATACGGCTGCCACCTTCTGTTTATTTATGGTAATGAACAGATAAGTTGAGCTTTTCGTTCTGTGTCAATTTGACGAATGTATCAGTCAGATCTCCTCTCCAAGTTCGTCGGGCTCTCTATCCCTGTCGGGAACACCTTTTGCGCATGCTAGTCCAAGAATGTCTGGCACAATCAAGAAGAAAATGACGTTACAGTGCGAATTTGAGGAAGCAGCGAGATGATCAATGCCCTCACATGTTGACACGAGTGTAGTGTCACAACAGCTGCGTCTCTTATTGGATGAACGAAGACATCTGAGCAGTCTGTTACACGGCGCGGGTAATATCTGCAAGTCCTTCGTGCTAGCAGCGAGCTCGGCTCATGCAAGTCCGTGGTTTGCACCTTTACCGCTGCAGGTTTCCGAAAGTGACAGTCAAGGCGAGCTGCGCTACGAACGACTGTAGATTGATCGGCTGAGTACAGGAACCTGGATTTTTGAGGCACACGGCGATGATGGGGTTCCTTGCTGAGGCACAGAGCAAAGTCTAGCGAAGCATGATTATACGAGATCTCGGACTTTTTTCCAAGGTATACACCCACCAAACTTCTTACGCGCGGCTTATCATCGCCAACAGCATGTCCCGCCTCTTGGCATTCTTACATTTTTGCACCTTGCGCTTCACAGAACCTGCAAATGTCTCCAAGAGCCAAAATCTAAGATGACACTTAGGAGCTTGGTAGACTCACCTACAAAATATTCGTCAAATCTGTTCCATGGGATGTGTTTTAGAACGATGCCAGTCAGCGGGAAGCTTCTACCATAAGATTGTCGCAGGTTTACAAACATTTCTGTGCATACTGTATTGTGTTATAAAAGTACTTCCTTGCAAGAGCTGATGTTTTCGCAAGACCATGCTGTGGAGCCGCGTTCTACCCCGAAGTATTGTCGGGAAGACATTGGGAAGTGACAGGGGTAAGCATGCTCCCGTTCGAGTTGTTTCCTAAAGCAGGTGCTTTTGAGGCTCAAAGGTCTATACAAAATGGTTCGGGGTTTGGTTCCATCCATCTGGAAGACACTCCGGATGGGCTCTGTTTGCAGCATTCCGACGTGAGGTGTTCCACACATGAAGAAGCGGCTGCAGGGCATTGGCCAAGAAGCGATAGAAACATTGAGGGTGTGATAGGAAGAGGCTCTTGCCGATGCAGGTGGCTGCATGTTGTTATTATATGGATTGGGTAAATACTGTGTCTTTTCTCGAAAGCGGCCGTCACCGAAGTCCGCCAGCAAATCCTTGGCAGCGTTATCTCCTCAATCCTCGGAACAAGGTATCTAGCATTTCGGAGCCGCATTTGCATCTTTCCTTTGAACATCGATGATCGGTGATGCCTTGGTGCCTACACTCGCTCGGATAGACCAGGAGAACATTCTTGCATTTGTGGTATTGATGACGGTGTCATGCTCGAATGCTTTGACTTGTGGTTCGCAGTGATGCGTGATGTACATTGCATGTCGATCTGCCGAAGACTATGAGATCATTTCCATAATTTGTGACTGCACAAGAAGAAAGTGCAAATCGTCCGCTGTAGATCACGCCTGAAGAGTTTATAGCAGGGCAGTCAATCTGCGATCATTCTTTGTGACCTACCAGATGATGTTGTATTCCGTAGGGTGTGCCGCACATCTACGAAATTGATGATGATGTTGATCGATAGGTTCGGGTCCTGAGTTGGACCATGCAGATCTCGATCCAATCAACACGTCTCGGACTTTGCGTGAACATTGCAGACTTGCGTGTACACGGAAAACACAATATCACTCGTGGAGTAAACCACGGTGTTACGAAGATGCGAACATGCGTCGGACATGGCGAGTGATGCCCTTGAACGAATCTGCACAGTGCTGCAGGCTGGAAAGCTCGAGCCAATCGGAGATTTTAGCGAGGCACCTGGAGAACAGGGATCTTCGGGGTTGCCAGGTTCAGCTCTCGTTCTAGCTTTCAGCTGCACAAGAGTCCGACGCCTCTATGGCCTCGACCTCGCGACGCAAGCCCATACATGAGCCTGGGCGGCAATGCCAGCACGGTCGGGAGGCTCCCCACTTGGCACCATGACTATACAAGTGCCCGCTGGGCCCTGCTTCGATCAACGTTGCTTAGATTCTGCACAAACCGAGTCGAGAAATAATCATCCAAACCTTAATAACTTAAGGGACATTAACATACGATGCCGGGAATCTTTGATCGGCAGAATTGTCAGATTGGCAACGACGTAGGTGGATCTACGGAATCAACACATGAGGCAGAACGACGTGATATAGAGAAGGTCCTGCTACCAATCCCAATGGCAAAGTTGAGCGCGCCAAAACTGAGAGCCATGTCCGCGTCTATTCCCAATTTCTCCAGGGTCCTATCTATCCGGTCTCGAGGATTAGACGGAGCTGGTCTGCCCTCGAGGATGTCTCAACTAACAGAAAATGTCGAAGAAGAGCCGCGGAGGGCCCCAGATGTCAGAAGATGGGACCCTCTAGAGCACACCTCTACGCCCTGGGATGGTCTAAGACGCGTACGTCTCATGTCAGTCACGTTTTGCAACTACGATTTTTACTGACTAGCTCCAGGATAACGAGTTGTGGTTTCCAAGTGGCGATTGCGCCGTACATTTATACAGTAAAGGGAGATCTCGACGAAGGCCTTCCTTTATGATCTCGTCTTCGATATTGGATGCAGCGGATTGTACACACATGATCAGAACATATCGTGCACCCGATCATGATCAATCCCGTGCAATGCGTTCCTCCTCGAGCAGCAGCCTGGACAGTCTTTCAGGATCCGCGACTTCTGTATCCGGCAGCTTCGACTTGTTCCTCGCAGCTCCCGAGGATGCCTTGCGTTCGAACGCCTTTCGGTGGCACCTCGCAACCCGCAATTTCTTCGCTTGGTTGCACAACAAGCCTCTCGTTGGTAGCGATCTGGGAGATGCATTCATCGATCTGCTTGACAGGATGAACTTTCTTCGCCCGCATTCTGACAACACTTGCGATATCCTGTCCTATGCTAGACAAGTAGGGTATCTCGACTTCAACAACCGACCAGAGTATGCTCTTGCTCTTCTCCGTCTTGCAGAGCAATTTCGACTACGTGATCTCTGGATAGAAACTTTTGCCCACTGTGTTGGCATGAATGAGCGTTTAAGCTCCACCGCGGGTTTCGACGTAAGTCTCCATTCATCGAATGGGGTTGATAGCATGCTGATATGTTCTCAAAAGGCCACAAGCAGAGTTACAAAGGCCTTGATAACTCGAGCATATCTCGAGATGGATCTGCACCTCGGCCGGGTCAGCCGGGCTTTGAGAACGTTCTTAGAAGACGAACTTTGTCCGGCGAATTTCGGTCTGCCAACTGGAGCACAAGCACACCTTGACCGTTTCCGCTCAGTTCTGCATTCTTTCTATGTCAACAAACTTGGCTACTGGCCTCCGGAGAAGGGGACTATTTTCAGCAAGCCACTCCTCGAAAGCATGGCCAGCGAGTTCGATAAGCTTTACAAGTTCCTAGTGGATGGCGAGTCCTCTGAATCTATGCAAGATCAGACCAAGCCAGCAAATGGCGGAATTTGCGTGATTCAAAATTTGAATGCATTCAATGAACGCCACAATTATGATCCCTTGTCTCATCCTTTGCCTCTGGTCCCCGAGTACCAGAGTCAGGGTGGTAAGACAGAGTCACAACGAGGACTACGGGCGTTCAAGCTGGGTGGCAAACCTACCAGAGTTGAGCGAGGCACAAGTGCACGAAAGGCACTGGCAATGGCCACAAATTCGAGTGACCCAACGATACTGGATTGTCCATTGGTCAGGGAATACATTCGCTTCGAGCAGCAGTGGTCGAGCAAACCGGAGGAGAAGGTTTCTGTGGCAGATGCCCGAAGAGTGCGCTGGATCGTGATATACAGCATTCTCCAGATGCTCACCAGCGTCACACGTGCTCCTGCAGAGGTCAACGATCCTGGCTCCGTACCCTACCATATGTGTCTTCTTACGACAGGCACACCCCCGTGGGGGACAACCACAAAGGGAACCCCCTTCTCTGCAGCCTCTACCAGACCCGGACCTGTTACAGCAAATTCTTCAAACTCTTTGATTAGCTTCATTGCCGATAGCGGTGCGATATCCCTGGGTATTCAACCAGACTGCGATGTGACAGACTTCGTACCCAGGCGGACTCTTTCGAATGCATCATTGAGACCCGCCCCGCTGAGGATCAATACTTCGTTCCTATCACGCAGAAACTCCCTCAAGGATTTCTCGAAGCACGTCATTCCATCTCGACGAAGCTCTATCAACCGGGTATCCCTCCCGCTCTACTCAGCAAGAAGGAACACTGTTTCTATCACCGAGACTGGCTTTTCCTCTGCTCAGCGATCTGGTAACGATTACACTTTCGTCAAGGACGAGTCTCGCACTACCTCGCAAGACCTCTTTGGACCACCTTCTGATTCCAGCTTTGGCATCGATTCTGTCGTTGAGGGCACCGCGCCTACCCTTGACGCCTTCATGCTCGACGGTCACTCCGACACGGAATCGAGATCTTCAGCACCTTCGCTCACCACATCCAACCTCTCTTCGCCCGTCTCGTCCGGCTCATGGCAGTTCGACGACACAGACAGTTTCAGCTTCACGAGTGGCGACGAACGCCGAAGCTCAAAGGGGCTCTACAGCATGGAGCACGAGAGCGTCTACTCCTCCTCAGCATACAACAGCCCCAGCACGGCCAAGCACAGCCGCTCCGCAAGCGAGTTCTCGACACCCCAGACTCCACTGACTCCCGCAGGCTCGCATGAGCGGCTCCAGTGGTATAGCGCAAAGAGTGGCAAGGTCGACTACAACGACGATGAGGACGCCTCCGCCGTCTTTGAGACTCAAGTCGATATCGAGCGGGCCTTGGATCTGCTACCTCTTCACATTCCAGCGCAGGGCGCCATGAGCTCTTGGATGAATTAGTAAAACCAGCCTTGCTTGGATGGAAGATGAACAAAAAAACAAAATTCACGAATATGATACCCACAATTTTCTTTTGTATGTCTCATTTGTTTTGTACGAATCAACGATCTTCAACGACACTTTTAGACAGTACATGTGTTGGAAACTTCAATATGAATCAAAAATAAATTGTTCTTTTTCATCTTGATAGAAAGAAAATAATCACATCTACATGCTATGACTAGGGTATCCCGTGCGTGCTTTTTTCTATCCTTCATGTTTCCACCTCCAAAAAGCTTCAAAATGCAAGGGAATATCACATCTCCCTATCTTTCTGCCTGTAATGCTGAACTTCTGGTAGTTCCATGAAGAATGCGAAGTGGACCTCTCTCCACTACCATGGCTCTGGTCAGCAGGTAGGTAATATGTGATGAAAGCTTTTTTTTTGTCTCATTTCGCCGAAGCAACAAAGCCACGAATCAACCTCGGGCCTGTTGGACAAAGTTGACAAAGTACTTTTTAAACTCCTTCGCTTCCTTTGCCTGTAAATGCAAAATGTAGTCGTCGAGGATGTTTTCCGGAAAGCCCATGCCCCGCATTTCCGTATCGCGGAGGTGGCGCTCGTACGCCGCTCCCGTCTTGCGTAGAATGGTCCATTGGAGGGTCGCGGCTTCGCCAAGGACGTTACGTGCCTGGGCGTCCTTGGAGTTAAACGAAGGCGACGAGAGAATTGACCAGGACAGTGGCGAGAACCGCTGAATGATGAAGGTGTCGAATCCTGGGACTGTTGGTGCAGGCGCCTGAGGGGTATCTGCAGAGGCTGGAACGACGAGATCTGGACCGCCCCAGACCATCGTCATTTTTGTCAGCACGGCTAGAGCAAGGCGCGCGGTTGGGTAATCGCTTGCATCCCTTGCAAAGTGCTCGAGAGTGGTGAGAATCGTTTCGAATACGGGTTGGTTCGCAGAGCTGACGAAGGTCGAGGCAAGACCATGGTTGAGAATCACCAAGATGAAATTGAGGTATTGCAACTTCAGCTCGACAAGCTGGATCTCGTCATCAGTACCAGTAGTGGGCTCGGAGAGGCCTGTGAACACTCTCTGAAGCAGTGGCGTCAAAAGTTGGTCCAAAATGTCGTAGATCTCGGCCTTGAATCCATATACCACCTGGTCCAGAAGACGAAGGAAAGTGGCCATCTCATCCCTAGTTGAGCTTTGGGACAACAGTCCGTCGATCCAGCGAGGCAGCTTCTGCAATATGCCAGCGCCTAGAACACCAAGCATTCGAGAGAAAGCGAAACGCGCGCCGGTCCTAATCAGCATGGATTGCCTTAGAGCCTCCAAGGCGACAAGAGTCGCCTCACCAGCAGCAGAAAACTCTTCCGAAAGTTCCATTGGTGGTGGTGCACCAGAAGTGTTGCCCGGCGTCCAATCACAGAAACCTTTGGCAATTGTTCCCATTGCCATGATTATGTGATGGACTTGGAGGATAGACCGCTCGTCACCATTTTTGGCAGCCGGAAGGTGCTGTTCAAGATCCGAGATCAAGGGTCCCAGAAGCATGCGCGCGTACATCATCCGATTCTCCAATGGTACAGACGTGGTTGAAGCAACGCAGCCGATGGCTTCAAACAGGTATAGTTGGCTGGTGAAGATGGCGTCTGCTGATTGATCGTTCTCGTCAGACGACATATCGTCTTCGCCATTCTCCTCTGCCACTTCAGCTTTAATGGACAATAGGTCAGCGACCGCTTGAATCACGGTTTGAGCCACGTTTCCAAGTTGGCTGCGAAGATGCTTGACGAAACGATAGAACAGATACCAGGAGCGGGTTTTGATCTTGGCGTGTTCACTGTGGACAAAGCGCACAAAGTGTTCCAAGACTTGCGGAATGCTCTCCGCATGGTGCTCGAAGAACGAGCAATAGCGCACGCATAATTCCATGTATTGCAACTGGATTGCAGGGTGAGGATAGGAGGCGAGATCTGTACGTCGTCAGTTGATGTTAGTCTCATTTGTGATCGTAGGGTATCCTCACCAGAGTTGACTAGCTTCAGCATCATTTCGATCAGATGCTGAGATGCTACATTGGATGGCGTGTTCTTTTGATAAAGCCCGCCGTGTTTGACGGCGAGTTCTCCGAATAGATACATTTCGTAAAGGGCCAGATCAAGGTCTCTCCAGTTGGGCTTATTGTTTGGCGATTGTATTCTATTAAAGGTGTCGGCTACAACTCTGCTCAGAGTCTCCATATAAAGGGTCTCATCAACAGCGGCAACGGCTTGCTGAAGCACATGCAGTCTTCTGCGCAGCTCTCGGAACTCGGCTTCGTCGGTCTGTTCGCCTTCGTCTCCCCATTCAGCAGTCTCATCGAACTTCATCTTCAAGATGATGTTGTCCAGGATGGGTTGTAACATGGCAGCGTAGTCGCCAGGGAGTCCGCCGCGGGACTTGACACACTGGCGGAACATGGTGATGAGATCTGTGAGGCAAGGTATGACAGCCGAGCAAATCTCGTCGTACTCGTCGGAGAAGAAACGTAGTAGGTATGGAACGAAAAGGCGTAACAAGTCGTCGGCACGAGAGCGAGTCTGTTGGTCGGCATCGGATGCGTCAACGACCTTTACTACGTCGAAAACGACATTGTTGACGAGTTTTGCAACGGTCTCTCCCAGATCGTTGTCGTAGCTGGAGGTGGAGCGATAATCGTTCAAGGCCGGGCTTGCGATGAGCTGCCCCACAACATTTCCAAGGTTCAGGAAGTAGATGAGGTTGATCTTGTCGGACGAGGGCATCTTCTTGGCGACAATCTCAGTGAATGTATCAATGGCAGCATCGCGGACCTTGCCCTCCTTGGACTCGGATGAAGCAATACCAGTCTGGCCGGCCAATTCGAGCAGACAGGTCAGCATGTTGTCATTGACGACGAGCGAGATGTCTATCCAGCTGACCCAACGCCCGACACATCGCAAGCAGAGTTCCACTATGGTGAGATCGATTTGTCGCCAGCGAGAGAGGATCTCCTGCCACGAGGCAGATATTTTGGCAGCATCCCTCGCTCTTACAAGATCCTTCAACTCGCCATTCCGCTTCTGCTCTTCCGGTGTGCGTGGAATCAAGACATCGGCAATCTCGTCATGAATGGACCCCAGGATGCGCAGGTAGAGCATGGTGCCCACGGGGTTGGCGGTGCCGATTGCGGAGGCATCACCAGCCAGCGCACGGAAGTCATCAAAGAAGGAGGACCAAGTAGAGGAATAGAGTGAAGTGAAGAGGTACGTGATGGTCTGAGTGAGCTTGTTCTGTATGTTGACAGAGTCGACGGCGGGTGCCTGGGCGGCGAAGGAGGCGTGTATGTATGCCATCAGGCTATCCTTGACATAATTCAGGCTCTGCTCGTCCAGGCGCTGCGTCTGCACAGCATGGTTGACCACCTCGAGACAGACATGTCGTACGACCTCATCAGGGGACGGCGAGCGGGTGAAGAGCGCAAGGCAGACTTGCCAGCCAGAGGCATCCTCGCGCAGTTGATTGAGAAAGGTGAAGGCTTGGGACTTGACGTTCTGGTCGCTCTGCGGGTTGAAGGCGATCTGAATGGCGCTCTCGACCTGTTCACGGAGTAGTGTCAGCCTGATGCATCAAATAGAGCAGCTGCTCTGTGGCAGCAGTGGTAACAGCAAGTGCGCTTGAGCAGAGCGAATGTGTATTGTATTGACCCACCTGAGCGTCCATCCTTGTCCGCCAATCTTAGGTCAGAGGAGACTCTGTGTGCAATGCGGCCTGCAGATTCCAGACGGGGATCGTATTCTTATCAGGCGCTGCTGCTGCTGCTGCTTCTTCCTGACTCAAGACGGTTGCTGGTGGAAGGCGCAGAGTGGTTTAGGCAATGCCGAAGCAAGGTGCCCTTCTCCGTAAAGTAATCAAATGTTTCACCCTCTGTGCACGTGAGCAAAGAGGGGCGCTGACGAGCTGCTGATTGCGAGTTTTGTTTGGAAAGGAACGATGGCGCACTCCTTAATATTCACTTTGAAGAGCTGGCTCGTTATTTTATGTACTGATGTCTGATTTACCATTTGTTCAAGCGTCGGCGTTGGTGGGCTGATGGTCTCTTGTCGCTCCGCAGTGAAATTTCCGCTCTCTACAGCCCCGCGAGGCGTCATTGTTGTCGTTTCATCACATTACTTCCATTTATTTCGTCTCTCCTGTAACATGCAAGCACATTCTTTGCACCTCTCGACTCAACTTGACGCTCAGAGATTCGGCGTGCACATCACGTAACCATAAGCCACGACTGGCGCCAATCTATCAAACTTTGGTCCAGGCGAGGCACATGATCTTTTCTGCCTGTTGACTGTGGCTGTCACCTGTTCGCAATATTGGTGGAACGCTGGGCGGCGCGAAGTGTCTACAAGTAGAACATGGTAGGCTCTTTCGATTTTGTCTGGGGGGATGACAGTCCTTTCCTTGGATATCACAATGTTCGCAGCAGGTTAGGTGTGAAAATGTCGGGTCTTCACTACGTCTTTGGTTTCAAACTCCTTAGGTAGGAGCACCAAATCGACTGACATAAGCATGAAAATAATCGCGACTAACTACTGCAATCGACTTTCTCTTTTCGATTGCTTTTCTATCTTTTTCCTGTTTGAGCATACGATCACTGTCACTCGCCTACTATGGTTGCAGATCTACTTATGCACCCCAGATTGTCAGACGTGTAACCTACCAACCTCCACACAACACCCAAGAGCTACAACAGCTATCACTTCCAAGAAGATAACAGCAAAATGAGGATTCGTGACCTTGGCTACGCTCCGGGGAAGCTCCCGACGGGGCCAACGAACTCGATACTGGATATACCTGGTGTGGCAGTTGGTCAACTTTCCGTACCTTCGACAACAAACGCTTCGCCCGAGAACTCGACTGCAAAGAAAGGAGTGACAGTCATCCTTCCGAGACCAGAGGACCAGATGCACATACCTTGTCACGCCGGTACCCATACCTTCAACGGTAATGGCGAGCTCACAGGATCTAGGCAGATCCATGACTGGGGCTTCACAAACATGCCTATTCTATTCACCAACAGCTTGAGTCTCGGCACATGTTTCGATGCAGTTTGGGACTGGACCTTGGACAGGAATGCCAAGCTGAATTGGTCCGCTCTGGATGCTGCACGAAACTATGGTACTCCAGTCGTGGGAGAGACGACAGACTGGATGGTCAATTGTCACCTAGCAGCCAGCAGACTGACCAACGAGCATGTTCGCACAGCCTTTAGAGACGCAAAGACAGCTGAAGCTGGTGGAGCCGTCAAGGAAGGGAGCCAGGGCGGCGGCGCAGGCATGACATGTCATCAGTTTCTAGGCGGAACAGGAACTGCCAGCAGGATCGTTGGCAAGAGTGAGAAAAGCGAGGATTACCTGCTGGGTGTTCTGGCGCAAACGAACTACGGTTCACGCTGTGATTTTCATGTTGGCGGTGTGCCTGTTGGGAATTTACTGGCTCAGGATCAGGAAGGGGAAGGAGATGGGAAAAGAGGCGGAAAGGGTAATGACAATATCGTCAAAACTGGTGGGAAACTGGATGAAGGTAGCATCCTCGTACTGATCATAACAAATGCACCATTGCTTCCTCACCAGCTCAACCGCATAGCAAGACATGCTACAGCAGGACTCGCGCAAGTTGGAGGGCATGGGATTGGTATGACGTTCAGCGGGGACATCTTCGTAGCACTCTCGACGGCAGATCACCCCAAGGAACAGCTGGATGGGATCAAGATTGGCGCAAGCGACCCTGTCCGTCCAACACAGACGTACGAGATCAAGGCTGTGAAGAACGAGAGTACGTTGCATGATGTGGCTGGTAGTGTCAATGGGAAAAACTGACAGTAAGCAGGCATCGATTCATATTTCTATGCAGTGGCGGAGGCGACCGAGGAGGCAATCTTAAATAGTCTTGTGGGATCCCGAGAGGGAGTTATTGCAGCAGATGGCACGATTGTGGATGGACTCCCTGTAGAAAAGGTGCGAGAGCTATTGCAGCATTATCGGGTGAAGATGTAGAAACGAAGAGATGAATACCTTAATGTTACCGTGGGGATGGACGAAAGTGGTTCACTGGTGGGGCATGGTTCGTTCGCATGCGTGCGCCTAATGAGATAAGGTTTACTGGCCCCAGCGGGAAGCGGTCGGGGCAAGGCATGTCCGGACGGTTTTGTCCGGGAATGGTCTACAAGTGTCTCAGGGCCAAAGTGAGCGAATTGATGTACTGGTACTGGGAGTGCCAGATGGTTCGCGATTCTCCTCATATGCAACGAAACAGACTGGGAGTGTACCGCGCAGACAGGCGGCCGAATCAAGACATGATCAGCCTGATCTTGGTTGGATAAAGTCAATCTAAAGTACCTCAGTCAGTCGCGTGTCCGCGGTGCTTCGGCCACGGGACGTCACTCTATCCCCGTTGCAGGTGCGCCCTGACCGGCCCGCTATTCAGTATACAGGGCAAGCAGTACTGCACGCATGATCCGCGCTCACACAAACGGCCATCAATCGCTGTGGTGCGGAAGTTCAACAATCAGACAATAAGCGTCAATACCAAATCATCTATTGTCTGCTGCCTGGCTTAATGTCCACACGCACCCCGTCACCTGTCGCCGTCGCTGCCATCAATTGACCGTGCAATGTCATCACCCTGAAATCGACCACTTTAACCTTCTGATATGTCCCTGGCCACGAGCCTGCAAATGGACAACGCCAAGGTGGATGCGACCAGCGGTGTGAAGAGACGGAAAGGCGAGCAGAAAGAGAAGAAGCAGGATCACCGACAGGAGCAGGAGCAGGAGCAGGAGCGGGAGCTGATCCGACAACTTGAGGACTGTGTTGATGGCATGCGCAACCACATTTCAGACGAGCCGTACATCACCACGATCCCCCAGGACGAGCCCAGGTTCCATCACTACTCGCGCCATGCCGCAGACGCCTGGCTGGCCAACACGCCTTTTGATCGCAACGAGAACTACCAGGTCCAATACCAGACCTTCTTCTACCGTGAGCCATACTCGGACATCTATGAGCGCGTCCGCTACTCTCACTTCGATCGTCCATCCCGACCGCCTCCACCGACCAGCTCTGTCCCGCCTAGAAGTGCAACCGGCACCCCGAGCGTTGGACCCAAGAAGAAGATCAGCCTAGCCGCCTACAAGAACAAACAGACCCAGGGCGCTACATCCACTTCCAAGCCGTTGGAGACAGAGCCTGAGCGCCAGCATCAGCTCAATGCCCAAAAACCACGTCCATCTGCCCACGACGTTCAGGCTGCTACAACAAAGCCTGTTCACAAGCCCGGGCCGGAGACGCAAAAGAACAAAAACACCGCACCCAATGCCCAGCACAACTCTTCACCTCCTGACCCGGCGCACAAGGAACACAGGCGGAAACCGAGCTCCTCTGACTTTCCAAAGAAACGCCCCTCACCCTCCCCACCACCAGTCAAGACAGCGCGACCCACCGTTCAGAAAGCCTCCCATAATGGACTCGCAAGTCTGCCCACCGGTCGATTGTCTCCGCTAGAATCTCTGTATCTTCCAGGCCGCTTGTCGCCGACTCTCCCACCTCGTGTTGTTGCAGCCTTGGATGGGCACGACAAGAGCTCTGCCTCTGATACCTCCGCCGACGGTGACGGCCCGCCAAAGACTGTAGCCCCACGCCCTGGCTCCAAGCACGACTCTGTCTTCTCTCATCCTAATGAAAAGGCAGCCGACCCACCCAAGCCACATTCCCCGCAAAACCCTGTTCTGCATCAAGTCAATCATATCAAGTCTCTTGTCGTTGTCTTGAGAATCCCCAAAAAGCATCGTGCTAGTTTTCGTCGTCTTGTGCAATTCAGTCCGCGTGCCACCAAGGACCGCAAACCCGACCATGCCACTACCAACACCAACAGTGATCAAATACATGACACGAAAGTCGAGCACGAGAAACACAACCCGGGTAACACCGCAGGCTTGAGTACGGCACCGCTTGTGAATGCCGCTCACTCCTCCAAATCTGGCGACAAAGTCGACGGGCCTGCTTCAGTGTCGTCCTCCAAACGTCCCCATCCTCCCGACGACCACGAACCGCAGCCACATGCTAAGCGGAAAAAGGCTCCTGCAACACTGAAGCTCGACAGGGACCCAGGTACCCCTCTTCAGCCACCCTTTCGTTCCCCTGCTATCCCTCACAGTGCCATCAAGTCACAGCAGCAAACCCCGACCGGTCGCAAGGAGATACGTGGTCCTTCTGCCATGAAGCGTGTCGAGTCTAGCGATAGTCTCCATGCTGGGACCCCTACTACCCACGATCGTACACCAGCATCCAAGATGGCTTCCACAGGACCGCAGACCGCCGGCTCTAATCTGCGACCCTCGCCATCTTCGAGCTCCGCCAAAACACCCGAGTCCCAAGCTTGGGCCACTGAATTTGCCCGCCTCAGCCGAGTAGCCAAAGAGCTCAAGCACGCCGCCCCTGACCTTCCCACATCCGCAGTTACTTCATCCGCGACTGACAAAAAGGTTGCCGAACTCGCCGCTCTGTCCTCTATAGAAAGTCTGCTAGCTTTCATCCTCGCCTTCTACTGCAACGACAAATCCTACGCCTGTCGCAACCCCCCGCAGCTTTCGGATCCGCAGAATTGGTCGTCGTGCTACCCTTTCTGGAGACAGGTCAAGTCTCGGTGCCAGCCATATCCTCACCTTTGTGGTTTGACCGCCTATCTAGGCGCTGTCTACAACGGCGTCTTGATGCGTCGTCTTACGGTCCCGAATGCGAAAAATGACCCGAAGAAATTGCACGAGAGCGTATCCGCTGCTATGAAGGCGGCTGAGGAGGCATCGGCGAAATTACCCCTGAGTGCGCTCAGGACTGAGTATCCAGTCACTTGGAAGGCGGGCATGTCGTCTTCTTCCTCGTCTTCGTCTTCTGCTGAGCCAGTACCCGGCCAGTACGAGGGGCGTTTCTCTCTTGACATCGGCATCCATACGGATCCGCAGGAGGCGGTGAGGTTTGCTCAGTCGCTCATGACGGAGTGGTGCACGAAGAAGGGGCTGGATTATAAGTTGCGGCTTAAACGCTCTGCCTAGTCGGTCGAGGACGCAGTCGCGCTCACACCTACACCTTTGGTTCTTTCGGCGTAGCATCGTACTTGAGTAGTTGGGAACCAGACAGATATACACTGATGTGGAAAAGGGCCCGCACCGACACGGGAGGAGGGAGGCCGCTGACATGCAATGATAAGATGGTGCTTTTTCTTCCTTTTTTTCTGTTTCCTCTGATTCAAGATGCATATACCCGGACACGACCTCTTTTGTCTCTCATGTCCATCCTTGCAGAACTTAGCCACTACTACTACAACAACTACTACTACTACCCCAGTGGATAATAATGACTCTTGAAATGAACAAAGAATGATGATACAAATTCGAAAAGATGAGAAGATCGTTTTATTGTGATCTTAGACCTGTGAAAGCCTATAGGGGTATCGTTGCTACCTGATGTAAAAAAAAGTAAAATAAAAAATCAATATAGATGCTCCCGTTCGTGATTCAAATGCGCCCCTAGAATATGCATACCGCCGAGACAAATTCCCTCCCAACAACGACTAGCCGTGAGGATCGGTCTGCGCCCCTTTGGAAAATAATACCACAAAACACAAAACGCCATTTTCCAGAACCTTGCTCGACGAGAACGAGTCATGAATTATTCCTCGTCATCTTCGACACCTCCCCAGGTCCATTCCTGGAGGTCTGCGCCCCGACAAGCCATGAGCGTCGGTTTACCATCAACACTATCTACGAACCGCAGCCGGGTGATGTATTCCTTTTCCATTGTGCTGGCATAATCCGGCTTGCCGAGTTCGCCGACCAGTTTGCCAGTATGTAATGAGTGCAAGCGAATGACGTTTGTGTCGTCGCCTACGGCTACCAAATTGGCGTCTTTGTACACATCCATGGCTACGGACGGACGCTCGGTTTTGAAGGGTATGTTCAATATAGCGGGCGAGGATGAACTATGATGGAGCCTGTGCGGTCGGGGCATGCGCACATCGTAGACTGCCATGCCGTCGAAACCGCTGACCACCATTTGGGATCCGTTGCCTAGACTGCGTATCCCTGTGACGCCGCTGCTGTGGTGGAAACGGGTGGAGGAGCCTCCTGCGCGGGCGTCGAAAAGTAAGACGGCTCGCCGTCGTGTGCCTCCGACTGCTAGGGTTGGGCTTAGCCAGTCCAGAGCGCGCACGTCGGAGCCCACGTTGTAGGTTTGGAGGAGAGTGCCTTCGGCTCCAAGCATATAAGTTTGTGTTGAGCCACCTATAGCGACAATGTCTCTACCGCCTGGCGGGCTGGGGCTCGAGGTCCACAGGTCAGTCTCGTCGTCGCCTAGACGCATATAACTTGGTGCTGGCGCGTCAGATATGGGATAGTGGCCCATTTCCGTGGATGGCTCTGATAAGCCAGCAATAAACACATTCCCCGGATGACTGGATGTAATCGATGTTGCAATGACAGTACGTCTGCTTGTGACAGACACGGAAGATATAGCCGAGCGAAATGCCGCCAGATCATAAGTATCTTGGGAACTGAATGCCCCGTGAGCACATGACGACATGCGAGACGAGTGACGGACATACTCTGAGAGATACTGCACTCTTCCAAAGTGCCGCGAGCCCAAACCCCACAAGATGGCGTCCGTCGCCTGATCAATGGCGAAGTCGAAGACGGTGTCTCGTTTGCCGCAGCTCGCGCAGATTTTGAGACTGAGCAAGTCCGAGACTTGAGACTGTTTCGCTAGTGCTGAGACTCTGGCCTCGAGGTTTTGAAAGCGAGATGCTCCTTGCTCCCTGGCCAAAGATATGCCTGTGATGAGCGGAGACTGAAGAATCTTGGAGCGCTGGACCGTTTGAGTGGCCTTTTTCTGTTGGAAAGCAGCTGTCTTGCGGCGTTTCTGGCTTGAAACATTAGCTGAGTACTCACTTAGAGGTTGTGCAGGAGAGGTGGTCCGCAACGAAGTGGCAAGTAATTCATGAAAAGTCACGCACTCTTGATTGTTCCTTTTCTCTCTTCACATTCTCACGACTATACTTGGCGCCTTCGGGTGCAACATGGTTCGCTAGAACAGGAAAGTATTTCTTTCTTTCGGCATCTTGTGATAGAAGTCAGTAAAATTTATATACGACTTAAACATGTGGTAGAGAGAGAGACGCGATTACCCCAATAGTATCCAGGAAGGGATCCCAGGTTGCGGGGATTCATGATGATCGAGCTATACGCTGATTACAAGCGTACACAAGACAGACCGGAGCAAGCATGGCTTAGAGAGCTATGCGATCTTGATGTAGTGATGCTCACTTTTGGAGTTGGCAAAGGGAAGAAATGACGGTCGCTGACGTCGGCATCATTCGGACATAAAGCCGACCGACCTGAACCCTTGACACTCGGGCACTTTTTGTTTATAGCCACGATACCAAGTACCTTAGACTTACCTTATACAGTCAAACTGCGGAAGATAGCCGCTGCACGTTACTATCGATAAGGATCAAGTATAATTCGACTTCAGCGGGGTTGTCTACTGATTGCTAGATGGTCCCTGGTGACAAAACTTAGTCACTCGCATCAGTCGCAATGGCAGCCGAAGATGAAGAAGACGACTACATGTCCATGACCTTTGCGGATCCAGAACCAGCGACCCCAGCGACGTCGTTGCAAAAGAAACAACATGAGCGCAAGCAGGCCGCGTTGCGCGGTCGCCCAAAAAGCAAGAAAGAATTGGATGCTGAGGCCGCCGCGAAACGAGAGGCTGCTCTCGCTACCAACATAGACCCGTCAAACAAAGGAGCCAAACTCATGGCCAAGTTGGGCTACAAGGGTGGTGCTCTAGGAAAGACCGAAAATGCACGAGTCCAACCTATAGAGGTCTCGATGAAGGACGACAGAGGGGGAATCGGCGCCGATAGTGAGAAGAAGCGGAAGATCAGAGAACACATGGAGGCCGTACAAGGCAAGGAGAAGCGACAAAAAGCAGACGAGGGTGAATTCAGAGAAAGGAACCGACGAGAGCGTGAAGAGAAGAGGAACGAAGGGATGATGTGGGGTGCGATGCGCATTGCAGAGAAGTTTGATACAGAAGCTGAAGAGGAGCGTCGACAAAAAGCCGTAGGGGGCAGCGATTCTCCCGCAAGTGATGTACCAGAAGGGGGGGACGAAACAACAAGTAGTCAGACCTCTGGCAAGTCCACCTTCAAACCCAACATACTGTGGCGAGCTCTGGTGCAGCAGCGAGCCGACCGAGACAGAGAGCGCAGGCTACGCCACGGCATGTCGCAAGGCATTGGCGCTGGTGACAACGAGGATCAAGACGATCGCATAGCACTTGGTACCGAGATCGAAGAAATTGAGCACGAGGATCCCGAAATGGACGACTTCAATGCTCTGGATGCCTCAGAGCGACTGGGCAAGATCGTCGACTACTTGCGCCAGACTTACAACTACTGCTTCTATTGCAAATACCGCTATCCGGATGCAGGAATGGAAGGATGCCCTGGATTGACCGAGGAGGAACATGATTGAAATGAGTTGGGACATCTTCTGCCGGCTTCTCTATCATACAGCTATGAACAATTCCGTGATACCCAGACAAGACCAGGTCTCCCATATATTACAGAAACATTGCTCGTACATTATAGAACATTAGAGGCATCTACATCGCCTGTGCTGATCCCTGGCACACCAATTTCCTCGGCCGCTTGCTCTATCGAAGCCTCTACCGTTTCTGGGTTGTCGGCACTTCTGACAAGGACAATTCGGATAAACTCGGAGAGCAGGTTCAGGTTCTCCTCCACTCTTTCCTCGGGATCCAACTTCTCAAGGTCGATACCGTGTTCCATTGCCACTGTCGCACGTCGGTTGGCAAGTGTCGAGAGAACCTTTGCTGTGTTTCTGAAACGAGCCTGGCTGACTGGCAGCTGCTTGCGTCCTCTGCGCCCGCGAATTGTAGGCACAACCGCTTCGGGGATGTTTGATACTGCAGTCGTGAGGACTTGGGCGATGCTGTGATCTGGGTAGTGGCCGAGACGCTGTGCCAAAGCATGCACTGCGACGAGACCACCAGCAAAGTCTGAGTCTGAGCAGAAGCTCTGCATAATCTTCGCATAGATCTCGATATCAAATGCTTCCTTTGCGATCGATACCTGCTTTTCGTCCAAGCTCGAAAGCCATGTGAGCATTACAGACATTAGCTGTCTAGGTAGTGGGAAACCCGAGCGTTCCTGCGTCTTTTGGCGGTCAACATGGTTCAGCTCTGCTGTCCACAAGAACCTGTATGTCTCCATGTCTGGAGAGACAGACTTTGCATATTTGATGAAACTCCGCCAGGCTACCTGTTGGCCGTTGGTATAGAACTCGGTTTGAAGCAGATGATTCATGAAGAACGAGTCCATATTGTACTCGGCAGGCCGTAGCATTCGGTGAAGATGACGAACATGGGCCCATTTCTCCTTGACAACATAATGGAGCACGAGAACATTGAAAGTTTCCATAGAAGCTCTCGGTACGCGTCGCGCAACAAATGTGGGTATGTCGAGGTCGCCGTTCGTTTCATGTATAGAGGGGACAACAGCGCCGTGCTCCTGCCGCTTGCCCTCGCGACGGCGGAAAGTGAAGTTGAGACGTTGTTGAATCATGGACCAGCCAAGTGAAACTCCTCTTTCCTGTAGTTCAGGATCGTAGGAACGGAGGAAGGCGCCGATAAGACCATTTATGTGTTTGGTGTCGGGATCGATTCCACGTTCGTACATGATTTCTACAACCTTGGTAGCTGCATCGAGCTGGCCGAGGCCAATCAACCTCTTCAGCCAGCTGCCGTAGAAGTATTTATTTTGCCACTGATGAGGCATAGCGCTGAGTGCTGCTAGCGAGACATTGTTGACGTCGAGAGGACTGGTGGCGGATGACTGCAGTACGTCTATGCGATTGAGTAGTGCTTGATAAAGATGGTCCTGTTTATCCTGATCGAAGAAGCCTCGGCGCAAGGCCTCTTTGCCATGAAGCATCATGTCACGGAACACAGCCAAGGCAAGGTCCTTTTTCTTGTTGTTGAGGAACAGTAGAGCCACGGCGTCGTATTCCTCCATGCCCATCTTCCCACCAAGACAGGACCGCAGCAGCAAATACAAGGCAAACGCCATGTGATCGTTTCCGGCCTCTACGTTGGCACCAATGAGGGTCATGATGATGCGAGGGTCCTTTTCTGGATATCGTTTGAGGGCCTCCTGGAGGATGCGATGAGCTTGGTTGAGGTCACCACGTCTGATGAAGATGGAGATGCCAAGTTCAAGAACCTTGTGGCGAGGGGCATGGCCGGAACTATATTCTTCTTGCCATCTTTGAAGGGCCAGATCGGTGTTGTTGAGTTCAAGCAGTGTGTCAATGTAAGCGTACTTTTGCTCTCTGGTCAGAGGCTGGCCGACAGATATCATGTCACCAAGGATTTGAGAGATGTGCTGGAGACGCTCAGGGTTGGTGGGAGAGGGGACGGCCTGCGTCTGCCACAGGACGTCCCATGCCTTTGCGGGCATCATGCGAGGCAGGGCGGGGATGTTGTGCTTGCCACGGCTGTACCATCGCCACAGCTCTTTGCGACGCTCGGTCGAGGTGGGATTCATGGCAGCGTCGTGTAGGCTCGCATTCAGTCGTTTGAGCAGGGGCACGCTCAGAGGCGGCAACTCGAGACTCAATTCGAGTCCTCCGGTCAAGGCCATCTCCTTCTCCTTGCGTTCCCGTAGCGCCCTTTCCACCTTTGCCCTCTCTGCCGGTTCCAAGGCCGCCAGCATGGGCTCATCAGACCGTTCCGACTTGTACTCTTGCAGCTCGGCTTCCAGCGCCTTTATCTTCTGTCGTAGCTCCTTTGCCTCCAGCTCTTCTGGGTTGCCCGCAACCCGGCGTACCTCTCCTGTTTCCACATCTTTCTCGTACCAGCGGATCGAATCTGACTCGTCGTCGTCGTCCTTATCCTGTGGTCTCGGTGCTGTGGTCTGTTGCTGCTGCTGCTGCTGTTGTTGCGCGGTTGGCCGTGGTTTGAGCACCCGTCGATTGGTTGATGCGAGTCTGCACGCCTGCTGGAAAAGGCGTGGCTGGATGATCGTCTTTCTCAAGCAAAATGGGTGCATTAAGGCTTGCGGCCGCTTCACAGCGAAACCAGATACTTGTAGTATCACTCTTCCCGCGCTCGTACTTGTTTTGGTTAAACCGCAACTTTTTTTCTGTAAGTAAAGTCGGATAACATGGTTGGCGGGCACGGGCCACTTTACCTCCCCGTAACACTTATAGGAGGACCTTATTTGGTATCATGTAATTTATCGTTACAATTCCATTCTTAGCATATGAAAGGCACTTCCTCGTCCTTACACATTGGCTCCCATGGACTTTGAAACTTGCTATGTCTTCAAGCCATCAGCTTCTCAAACATCTCGCCCAAACAAGAGACGACGCATAGAACCATCTGGCTTGCACTCCTCTTGGCCTATACGGCGATCTGTTTACAGCCGTCTATGGCAGGAGCAAGAACAACGTCTCAAGGTCAGACAAGTCCGGATTACCAGACTTCGCCCTTGCTTACCAATGAACAGAGTCTGCAACTCGAACTCAATCAGTCAACCATTAGCCAGATCTCTGAATTTGTGCAAAAGAGTTCAATCAATGCGTTTACTGCTAAAGTAGCTTCTGCTCTTGTCTTGACCGGCCCGAGTATTGCTTCACATGCCCTGCTATTCGAGCAACTGTCAACCACAATCATTGAGAATGGAGACAGCCTCTTCGTCACTTTGACGTCGGGCTTTGCGCCCAATTTCAAAACATTATTGAAGCACCTCATTCAGAAGGCCACAGCAGTCGTCCCTAATGAAGACGATGACGAAGAAGTAGCTAGATCTAACAAACAGCGACCTCGGTTACTCAACTATGATCTTCGGCTTCTCCATGAGCATGTTCTAGACAAGCATGTGAACAAGGTTGTGATAGCATTCCAAGACTGTGAAGCTTTTGATGGTCAACTGCTATCCGAAGTGATTGAACTACTTAGGTACATTTCTCCCCTACCACCAAGTTATACATTGCCTACTGATTCCGATATAGTTGCTGGAAAGATAGGATCCCTTTCGTCTTCCTCTTTGGTGTTGCCACCTCGATTCAGGACTTCCAGGCCAAGCTGTCAAAGAGAGCAACGCGTTGCATTCAAGGACAACGGTTCGATGTTGTCAAGGCCGAGTCAGCCCTCGAGAAAGCCTTTGCCAATATACACACCCGCGGCACCACTGTTTGGATCGGCGCAGGTCTATGCGACACGGTGTTGAAGCGCCAACGAGATCACATCCAAAGCCTCGACGCTTTCAAAGACAGCATACATGTACGTTGCCCTGATCGTGGTCGAAATCTTGCTCACTCTTGCTAGTATGCCTATCTCTCGCATTTCTATGCAAATGCACTTACAATATTTCTCGACTCGAGCCTCGAATCATCTCATATCCCATCAGATCACTTCGGTGCACTACGTCATTTGCCATCATTCCAGGTGTGAGTGCTGCCCATGTCGTGCATCATATATCTCTTCAGACAAGCTTATCTCGATCTAGACATGTACAATCACTACTCGAAGAGGGCAAGACATCTCTAGTTCGAGAGCTCCTTGACGATGATCGACGCACTTTTGACTATGTTAAAGAGCACCTGACTAGAGGCATATCAGCTCTCGACGAACTGGTCCAGGGAGCTCAAGTCCTTTACTCTTTGCAAACATCACTCACTGCCAATCAGCCAGCATCTCGATCATCCCTGGAAGTTGATGCTCTGAGGGGCGAATTACATGATTCACCATGGGAACGCACCATTCTGCTGAGGTTACGCAAAAGCAATTCCGAAAGTCTTCGACGTGTCCTGATGCGGCTGCATGAAGTTTCCACGGGCGGACTGCACGAAACGTGCGACAGTACCCTCCAAAAACTGGATGATCTCTTGGAGGCAGAAGCTAGTAATGACGGGCCTCTACGCAGTGCGGAAGACGTTCAGAACTCCACCCTAAGAACGACGGTGATCGCCAAGAAGGTAGAGCTCAGCAAGCAAACTTCTGCATTGACCAAAGGAGACGCAGCATATTCGGATCTCCTGCGTATCTTCACAGGTTTCCTGGATACCTACCTGAACGATGCACTTATCGATCCGAAGACGCTGCCTTTCAATGAGATTTTCCTATACGACATAAGATCACCACATCGAGATGTCTTCACTCCAAAGCCTCGTTTCGCGGTTGAGCGTGCTCTAGCTGCTCCGTACGATTATCTCGACTGCGAGTGCTGCGCGCCGGACTCTCATGGCTCAGACGAGAACACCCTTTCCTCCTCACAACCAGCCACGGCCATTCTATACCAGTTATATCTCGAGAGTGGGGCAATGATCAATGCTAGCGATTTGCGAACAGCCTTTTTCGCCATTATGAATCCGGACGAAGAACACGAGGCGAATACATCGTAAGTGCTCTCAGACACTGCATGCCATAACCACCATCTAACCAAATGTAGGGCGTTATTCCAACGTTCATTGGCCGAGCTGAGATATCTGGGTCTTGTTCGGGGAACGAGAAAGAAGGTCGATCACATATTGAAGATGAGTTGGAGAGGCCTGTAGATGGTCACTTCAAGTTCTGCTCCGGATATCAATCGTACTTTTAAAGAGTAATTTGAGGGTATTCGTCTCCATCCTCACTTCATCGTGCTTCCTACAGGCAAAGATCATCCAGTATCACCGATCATAAGCCATCTGTACGCATCTTCTCCATGACTTCCGGCTTTGGTGAGACGTCACAGAGCTCACCACACTTCTTACATGTCCTATCCAGTTCATTGTCACGAAAGCTGTTGACTGCTGCCTTGATCTGAGTTCCCAGATCTGTGCACACAAATGAAGCCTCATGTACCTTCTCGCCACAATTCTGGCAGTACCACCTCAAGCGGTCCAGACTCCCCTCTGGTCTAGGCTGCTCAATCACAACGCCCACAGTGTCTGCAAAACGAACGGGATTATGAGGCGTGTTACCCGGCAGCAGGAACAGTTCGCCTTCGTTGATGTAGATGTCTCTGAACTCGCCATTGTCAACGGTCTTGAGTAGCATACGACCTTTGTACTGGTAGAAGAACTCGGGCGTCTCGTTGATGTGGTAGTCGGTTCTGGCGTTGGGACCGCCTACTATCATCACGGTCATTGGGTCTTGATATACGCAATAGTTGTTGATGGGTGGTTGTAGAAGATGACGATTTTCTTCTAGCCTACGTATATACAAGGTTAGGTCAGAGGAATGAAACACTCGCATACGACGGAGAGCCAAGATCGTACCATTTTGGCAAATTGAGCGGTGAAGTGAGCGATGGTTTCCTTGTAGGCAGTGTGGCAGAGAAGTTACGTCTTTGTGATGGTCTGATAGTTCGACCTATTGACGCTGCCGTTGCGATAGAAGCAGCTCTTTGAAAGACTTGCCGAGGCATGAGTGATATTGGGCGAGCGGTCTGCATGGTATAGCAATCTGAATAATACTACCAATAATAATGTGATATACAAAAGTTGATCATGGCTTGGAGCGCCACCATGAGCATTCTCGCATAAACTCCCCGCTTACGTATCGACCTCAAATGCTCTCACGACCATGCGGGGAGCACGCTAATCGCTGCCAAGAGATGCAAGATAAGGGGACCCTTTCCCGAAGCTCGCCTGATCACCGCCTCGATCAGCCCCGGACAACATCACGTCCTAGACTGAGCTGATTATACAAATACTCTTTTAGCCACGTCCGCCTCTACTTTCTTGCTTTTGGTCTCCTCTGCCTGCCGACAGTAGCGAACTCTCCAGCTATGGACCACAGCATGATGGACCACAGTGGCATGGATCACGGCGGCGATAGTCACGCCCACATGTGCAGCATGAACGTAAGTATACCTTGTATGCACTCACCTGCATGATTTTAAACATACAACTAAACCTGGTTGCAGATGCTCTTTACGTGGGAAACAGAGGTATACTACACGGCAATATCACAACTTTCAGCTCCCATCTCACTCCAATCTTAGAATCTCTGTGTCATCTTCCGCTCCTGGCAAGTCACTGGTACTCTGTCGCTCATCTGGACACTTCTGGCTATCGTCCTCTTGACCGCGGGCTACGAACTGGTTCGCGAGTTGGCTCGTCGGTATGAGACTGTTTCGCAAAAGGAGATCGATGCTTTACCCCGTAAGTCAATCATTCATTTTCTCTAAATCACTCCCCCTCATTGCCCCTTACCTTTCCTACGATCAACTCTGCCCCTCAAGACACCGGAAAGCCTCTACGCCCCGTGGCTTCACCCGAGTCTGTCCTTAATATTGCTCTTTTACTCTCGTGAGAAAAGGCGAACCCCAAGGGCTAAGGAAAACAAAAGATGCCGAAGATGATCATCATGCTGCTGCTACCGAACGACGCTCATTGCTATGGCCAGGACGGGACTCGGTGCAAGCCCAACAACGCAGCAAAGTCGTGAAAGCTGCCCTCTATGCTGTGCAGGTCTTTTACAGCTTCTTCATCATGTTACTGTTCATGACATATAATGGGTGGATCATGTTGGCTGTGGCTGTGGGCGCTTTTGTCGGATATCTTGCTTTTGGTGGGAATGCTAGCGCTACTAAGAGTGCTGCTTGTCATTGAGAAGTTTTGGAGACTTTGCGGTCTATTTGTTTTCGCGAGGAACAATTTGCATCAAGTTTGCTGCATCAGCGACTGCGAGTCTGAAGTATGAACCTTTTTTCTGTCAATCAAGTGGATTTATATAACTACATTTATCCTTGCCAGAACGCCCGTGGTGCCTTTACCTTTAGTCCACCACACCTCATGCTAAGACCTTGAACCAATTATTCTTCATCTTCTTCCTCGTCATCCTCTTCCATGCCCTCTGCTGCCACTACAGTAAATGTAGGAGCTTGATCCACGCCAACATATGAATCGCTCATCAAGTACAATGTCAGGTCGTGCTTGCCAGGGGTAGGCACCGTGAAGTCCATCCTCATCTTCAGCTCGCGACCGATGGTGACACGCTTGATGCTGAGCAAGCTCTTCGTGCTCTCCTCGCCAACCACGAGCCACCAATTCTCGGTCTTTTCACCAGGGTAGAATGGCGCATGAACAGTTTGATTGGGCTCCTCGTCCTCCTCGACGTCCCGCTCGATGCTGACGTTGATGAAGCTCGGCTCGCCAGATGTCACGTTCTCCGGATCTTCGAGCTCAAAGTTCAATTCAATGTTAGGATAACGCTCGTTGGTGAAGCGTGCGGCATCGGCTAATTGCTGGTTGCTGAGACCCATGTTCTTGACGAGCTCGTTGTAGTTTGGATTTTCAGACGGGTCCATGGCGTCCATGAATTCGAAAATGTCGTTGATCCCGGCAGCGTTGGCTGCTTGTACGACTTCCGGCTCGAAGTGAGGAATTTGCTTGAGGGGCGAGTCACGATCCCACATGGATTGCACGACCATCTGGCTCATCTCCATGGCGCTCATGGCGTTGAGGTGGGCCTCTGAGGAGAGGACATCGACGCAAGCACTCAGTAAAGTGAGAACCTTCTTCAGAACAGTCTCCTGGTCCTTTGCAAGGTCGACAGGCAATTGCATGCGAGAGAAGTGCGCCTGCAAGAGGATGAACGCCTTGAAGTGAGGGGACTCAAAACTGGGTTCTGCCAATTTGACTGGGACGCGGTCATAGATACGCTGGAGTGTGCGCTCCTCGTGGCGGCGAGTCTGGATGTCTTCAAACTCTGTGGCTGCAGTGACAATCTCCAGGATACCCTTGAGCTTCGTAGTTCTCTTGAGGGACAAGAGGAAAGTCTGCATTGTGATGAAGGAGATGTTGTAGTACCCAGCAATCATGGCTGCGTTGAGAGGGGTGATCGAATCATCTTCGTCATCCACCTCAATGATGTTTGCGTCCGTCAGATCCTTTAGCGTCGACTCGATCAGCTCTGAAAGGTGCACATTGAATCCATCTTGAGATGTATCAGTCAAACCATAGTAACTTGGGTTTGCCATCAGACGACGATAGAAGTAGGTGTATGTGAACCAGTTGATCGCATCCTGGCTGTCTTCGATGGTCTTGGTGCTGATCTCAGTAACAAATACGTCATGAAGGAAGGCCTGAAGCTGACTCTCAATCGGCAATGCCTCATTGAGGAACTTCTTGTAGTAGTCCCTCTTCACAGCCGGGCACATTAGCACACCTCTAGATTTGGTGTCCTCGTTGGAGCGACCAGCTTTGCCAAGCATTTGAAGAACCTCACTGATGGGGTAGTCGATGTATCTGTGTTCCCGACCCTCGAAGAACTGGGTTCCCATGATAACGACCAGGTGCGCCGAGGTCTGAACCTCCCAGCAGCAATCTCTGGAGACAAGCATCACTTGAATTGCTCCAGCCTTGAAGAAGTGCTCAACTGCTCGCTTGTCAAACGGACTCAATGCCTCGTGGTAGTAGCCAATGCCGTGTGACAATGATTCGGCAAGTGCGCGTTCATTGATCTTCTCCAAGACAGAAGATAGAGACTCTGCATCGGCGTGAAGGAAACGGTCCTCGTCGTCATCTGCAGCACATGCGGCAAGCAAATCAATTGCGGATGCACGAACTTGCTTGCGGCTAGGAACGAATATCATTGCAGGCTTATCACCAGCCAGTTGCAGAATTGATTGATACATGGGCTTGGCCATGGCGAGCATCAATGATGGGAAGTGGGGGATGGTGAATGATTGAATGTGAAGTTCAAGCGGCGTTTGTCGTGCGTGTGGGCTGAAGTTGAAGATCGTGTGCTTGCTGGCTCCGAACCATTCGCCAACATCGCGAGCATTCGCAAGAGAGACACTCAGACCAACGATGCGGAGACCGTTTTCGAGTTGCTTGCTGATTGCGTGAGCCCTAGACACAACCGTCTCATAGACATATCCGGCTTGTCCGCCCAGCATGTGCAGGTCATCAGCGATCACGAGAGTGACACTTTGAACGTTTTTCCTGCGTTGCCACATGCGGGACATCATATCCCACTGCTGAGGCGTGGCCAAGATCAAGTCGCCCTTTTCTAGTAACTTGAGATCAGCTGTTGTCTCGCCAGTCAACTTCACAATTGTTTTGCCGTCCATGAGGCCAGCTAGTCTGGCCTGCCAATCCTTCAAGCGAGCATCAATGGCCTCTTGGAATGGTGCGATGTAGACAGCTCTTCCGCTCTGTCCCTCGGTCCAATGACGCAAAAGTGCAAATTCGGCACAGACGGTCTTTCCATTGCCATTTGCTGCTCCGACAAAGACGTTCTCGTCGGATGTGTAGAGCGCGTTGAAGACTTGCGTTTGAATCTTGTTGAAGCGCTCCCAGCCAGGATAGAGATCCGCAAAGTCTTGTCTCTTGAGAGCTGCGACTGGTAGTGGTTGCAGATCTAGCAAAGGGGTGTGGGGGGGGAACTTCTCAGGTAGGACAAGCTTCTGGAAGGACACCGCCAAACGAGCCTCTGAATGCATCCATCTGTCAGACAAGACCGTGATGAAGTAGTTTGGCGGCATTGGCTCGGTGATGGGAACGGTGAACACAACGAGATGTTCGTTGACCTCAGCTGTGGCGTATTCCTTGCGAAGAAGGAATTGGTCATGGAATAGAATGTCCTCGCCATCACAGTCTTCGACTAATATCCAGAAGCTCTCAGATTTACCGTGAAGGGCTTCGTCCCATTCAAAGTTGGGTGTGATTGTAAGCTCCACTTGTAGCATTGAGCGTGTAATGGGCTGCACCTGAGCTTGTACATCAAGACGTGGAAACTTTTGAACTAGAGCGCAGACTTGTCTTCCAGCCTTGGGGAGACCGAGAAGCTCTCCCATACGAGGAGGATCGAGGTCAAAATAGCTCGACCAGGGCACGTCAATTCGCTCCGCTTTGCGAATAATATCAGCCGAACACTCTGGAAATTGTCTGAGCGGTGTCATGGTTGGCCACATGCGCTTTTCAGCCGTCTTGCAAAGATTTAGAGCATCCTTAGCCACGGAAGCCCAGCCCTTCTTGAGCGCAATCTCAAAAATTGCTCGAAGAATACGACCGGCTGATTGCGTTACGTATACGAGATCTGCCATCAAAGCAAGACCATCTAATTTCAGGCGAGAAATGTAAGCTTGCAACAAGACGTTGATCTTGCAATGTGGCTCATCAATAGTCTCCTTGACAGGAATCGGGACTCTTCCGAGGAGTTTCGCAAGCTCGAGCTTTTCATCTTGGCGCACAGGGATGTACTTGAACTCTTCGCTGAGTGCAAACACACGGAAAAGCTCTATCGGAGTGATAGAGGGCTGGATGTGTTGGTTGTACGTAAGCATCGAGTTGTGGGTGATGTAGTAGTGAGAAGCAATTCGTCCGAGCTCGGTAGACTGGATACGTCCGGTGCGCTTGTCGTACTTTATAAGATTTCCCTTCTCCAGAACAACCGCTGCAGCGTGGATCAGATCCACTCGCTTCTGTTCCAGTGTATCGTCTTCTTCATAGTCGGCGCCAACCTGGTACAAAGCTGGCGATCGTAGCATCCGTACGAACAGATATGTGTAGCCCAGCCACTCAACTCCGTCATCTCTGTTGCGCACATTCCCTAGTACAATCTCGGCGTTCAAGTTGTCGGCCAACTTGCTGACAAATTGACTTTCAATGGGCAGTTGCTGATTGAGCAAGGAAAGGTAGTATTGAATCTCGTTTTGCGTGGTGATGATGATACCTTCTCCATAAGTGTCGTACTGAGGTCGACCAGCACGTCCAAGCATTTGGAGAACATCTTGAGGCGAGAGTTCTACCCAGCTACCCTTTTCAGGTGAGTAGATTTGAGTGCCTTTAATGATGACAGTATGAGCGGGAAGATTGACACCCCAAGCCAGGGTGGCCGTGCACACCAGAACCTGAACATCACCCGAAGCAAAGAGCTCCTCAACAGAGTTACGGTCGGCGCGGGTCATACCTGCGTGATGAATACCAAAACCGTACGGAAGCAGGTCTTTCAAATCAGCATTGGTGACACTTTCTGCCTCTTCTGTGAGAATTTCTCGGCTCGCAGCATCTTGTTTGAGGATCTGACCAATCGTCTCTGACTCCAATGCCTTGTCACGGATGTACTTGGCAGTCTTTGCGGTCTCCTTGCGGGAGTGGACAAATATGAGCATCTGGTTGCGTTGTTGTCCAACCTGCTCCAAGACCTTGTTGTAGCAGACGTCGTTCATGGTCTTGAGCTGCTTGATCGCCTTCTTCTCCGTGATACCAATAAACTCCTGTTTAAGCGGACATGGTCTGTAGGTCGCATCAAAGTGGAACAGACCGCGTGTCGGATCAACCCTGAGGAAGCTGGCCACGTCGCGGTAGTTGGGCAAAGTGGCACTCAAACCCACTAGTCTGACCGGGTCACCCGTCTGCTCAACTTTGCGAATGGTCCTGCTGACAATACTCTCCAGGACTGGGCCTCGGTCATCGTGCAACAAATGAATTTCGTCAATGCAGATCAAGCGGACCAAGTTTGTGTAGCTAGTATCGGTGGCCTTGCGAGTGATGACGTCCCATTTTTCAGGAGTCGTGACAATAACCTGAGTCTCCGCAATCTGCTGTTTAGTGAGCTGGCGGTCACCAGTCAATTCAGCAACTTTGATGCCATATGGCTCCAATCGCTTGCCGAAGTTGCCAACCTGCTCCTGCACCAAGGCTTTTAGAGGAGCAATGAAGATGATTTTGAATGCATCGAGGTCGATGGCACCAGTCTCCGGATCCCGATGCTTACCAATCTCCCGCAAGATGGTAAGCATCGCCACGTTTGTCTTGCCGGAGCCGGTGGGAGCGCAGATAAGCATGTTACCGTCCTCCTTGAAGGCAGTGGGGAAACATCTGGTCTGGATGCGGTTGAGCTCCTTGGAGCTTCCAAAGCCAACACGTGCCCATTCTGGCAGTTCTGTTGTTGGCAAGTTGGGAGTATCAAAGTCCTCACGCTTCCGCTTCGGTGCAGGAACATGAATCTCCTCATAGCCTTTGAATGTGCGCTTGGTGGAACCCTGAGGAAGCTTGACGTTAGGGTTGGTCATGAGATGATTGCCTTGGTCAAACACAAGATTTTCCAAGTTGATCAGTCTGCTTGGTTGAAGGCCGCCGACGAGGCCGTCCTTGGTCTCAGGGGCAGCTCCTTTGGCTTTCGAAGCATCAAGATCCTTTATATCAATTTGCATCTTCCCACCGTTCGAGTCATTTCCGGCACCCTGCTCTCTCGTCCGTAGCTCTTTCAGTATGTTCCCATGGCCAGCAGACACCATCTCGCGCTCAACGGCGACTCGCGCTGGCTCATCCTCGGCCACTCTCCTCCATCGAGTAAGCCAGACAACTCTGTCACGGTTCAGCACAAGCTTCGAGACCAGCTCGTGATGCTCATAGTCAAATAGCTCCATGAGATCGTTTTCAATATCACGCAGCTGTTTCTCCTCACCATCTTCGGTCAAGCCGGACATGATGTCTAGAGCTTGCTGAGTCTTCGCTTGTTGGGTGTGGGCGTCTTCGTAGATGTCTCCGATCTGGCGCTGGAGCCAGAAAGCATCAATCTCGTGAGCGGGAATTATGCCTTGTTGATCTGCCTTGGAACTTCTTGTTGTTGTTCCTGCGGCAAACACCATGCTTTCTTCATCATCGTCGCCGTCTTCTGCACCGTCAGGCCGATCCTGATTGGTGACGTCGGCATCATCAGGAGCATCGACATCATCTTCGGAGTCCTCGTCGCCTTCGCCCACCTCGAAGTTTTGAGCGTCTTCGTCCTCCTCGTCGCCAAAATCTACGGCTACACCTTGGCGGTCGTCAATGTCCATGCCATCTGCGCCTTCTTCACCATCGCCCATGTTCTCATCGTCATCTTGCGCATCATAATCCGTAATCTTTTTGCCTAGATTCACGAGCTCATTGAATTCCTTTGATGTCGTTGCTACTCCGGTAATGTCGTCTATCTCCCTCTTTCTGTCAAAATCTTTCATGTCTGGATCCTTCAAGTATTCGAGAATGCTGTCCGTGGCACTGGCGGTAATGTGGAGACCATAATCACCGCCCATCTTCTGTCCAACTAGGGTGCTGATCAAATTGTAGATGTTCTGGGTTGCTGGGGTGCGCGGACGATATCGGAGGCCTTCAATGTTCAGGTCATTCTGCGACAGAATCCCTGCTGATCTTGACGATTGCAGTGGTTCGGCGCGCTTGCGCTTTCGTTGCTGGTCTTGGGATGGTGGCTTTACAGGCGCAGCTTCTCTTGCTGTTCGCGAACCCATGTCATTGAATCTGATTCTCCCAGCTAGTGACTCCGGATCGCCTGTATTTTCATCGCCTCGCCGAGTAACAAACCGACGGTCCGCCTGGAGAACCAGGTTGGACATGGCCGAGTACTTGTACTGGTTGAGGCGGTTGGCATCTTGATTGTCCGCCATCTTGTCGGTATTGGGTGGTTATGTGAAAGGAAGATTGTAGTCGAGGTAAAACAACCTTGACGGCGGGCGACAAACGTAGATTTGATACTACGCGTGTGCTGCCTTATCCTCAAAGTCGCGTTTCGCCTTCTTGAGATGTACTTGAAAGCTTTCCAGGTTTCTATCGGCACCTACCGTTCAGACGCGCTAGGCCGAATTGGGTATACCTCACTCTCAGTCCGAAGCAAGCTTTCGTTCATCTCTGAACATAACTTGCAACCGTGTCTTACCAAATGGTCGAATACGATCTTATGATATCTGAAGTCTGGCAGACACCGGTGTGTGTTCTCTTGCAGTAGACATGCTTTCGGAAAAGTCACCGAAGGACAGCTGCACGTACCTGTACGCGGTTGATGTACCGTCCACTTAGCGACGTGTCTATGAACTTGAGAAGGGAACAACATCAACATCACACTTTCCACCACACTTCTCTTCTGAGTGGCGGAATCTGACCACGAGACTTGCGGGGGATGTGTAGCTAGCTGTACAGGCTTGAAGCTTGCTAGCTGGTGGCAATTTCTGTGATATTTTCTCTTATTTCCTGCTGCAAAATGATCAGATGTTCTACACCAGAAAATCGAAATCGAATGCTTGGCCATCTTATTAGATTATTTTCTTCTGTAGTGAAAGAAGTCTGCCGTGCAGATCCTGTCAAGCATAGTGAGGCTATCAAGCTTCGCTTGTAGAAGTCTTTGACAGGTCCAAATCTCGTTGACATTCCAACTGCCCTGTGATATGGCATAGTCATTTTATTGAATGCCCTTGAACCACTAGATTGCTAATTATGGACTTGACATTGTTCCTGCTATCTCCAGCTGTTATCTGTCTTTCAAATGTGTCTTACGCAGTATGAACCGTATCGGTACTGTGAAGTCACGAATCTGGACTACCCTGTTGAGTATCCATAAATGACAGGCAACAACATGATCGCAGTACAAGGGCAGTGCTAGCGCCATGCAGCACACCAAGTCATTCCGTGGACATGGATTCTCCGCTATGTGGCGAGCCATACACTAGAGTCTGTGGACAGATAGACAAGCCTCTTCCAACCAAGCCTTCAGAATGTACTTCGATAGCATGCACAACAATTGGCACGAGTCGATAGCTGTCAGCACTGTATATGCAGGCGACGGGTGGTGGATGGCTAGAACACTGTGAGAGGTGGTCCGAGTGAGAATGGCGCGCACTAAAGTCCATGGAACTGGTTCATGTGTTGCCAAGACGAGCCGCTCTCCATACCCTTACGTCACTGGACATCGTAGATCGCCTGGAGGATCTGCAATGCGAAACATACCATGTTGAGTCCACCCTCCTCTTTCCTTCGTAGTCAAGCGATATTCAAACCATTCACTTGAAGCTAGAATAACGATCCTAATTGGCTTTCGCGGCATCTAACACCGCACCCGCGATTAGATTACCATGGTCTCTCTTTGGGGCTCAAAGAAGAGCGATGACGAAGACGAGAATGGGTCCACAACTCCAACCAGGAACAGCGACGGAGGCAGCAGACCTCCTCCATCAAGAGCTGAATATGAACGTCGAGAGGCAGACGAGCGAACGCGTCTCCTGCCTTCTCAGCCTCGTCCACCACACTCGGACGGCTATCTCGACCCCGATGATCCAGCAGTGAGCCCTTATAATCTATGGTCTGTTCGCTTTGCGCGATACATTACCGTACTCTTCTTGGTCATTACTTTCTTGTGGTGGGTGCTTCTACTCGTCAGCATCTTTGTCTCTCCTCCAGGCCTCCACACCAGAGGCTCAGGCTTCTTTGACTTCTCATACACCACCCTGACTGTCGGAAACTTGCTCGTCGCCCTCCTCTTCTTCTCTGCTCCCTCCAGTGCAATGAAGATCTCCATGGCAATTATCAGTGTCATCCTGCTCATCGACATGATCATCATCCTTGCCGTTGGAAGGTTGAGGTTGGAGGAAGGATGGCCAGGCATTGCCTCGGTTGTATGGGCTGCCCTCATTGGCATCTGGTGCGTCATTACCGACAGGGTCGTAGAATGGGGCAAGCGAGAGGAGGAAGAACGTCTGACTGGTCGGCCAGAGACGAGGAGAACGCTACGTGAATGGCTTGCTGTTCTCACTGCAACTCTGATCCTCATTGTCTACATTGTCATTACTATATTCATGACAGCCACACTCATCCTCAGGGCGAGAGACAGCACTCTTGAGATGGAAGGAGAGCGGTACTACGTTGACGGCGACAAGTATCAAGTGCACTTGGCTTGCTACGGCAACGCAACTGCCTACAAGGACGGATCCCGAGTACCCACGGTCATGCTGGAAGGAGGTGAAGGTCCCCCGGAGTATGACTTGGAACACTGGGGTTGGGCCGCATGGCAAAATGGTACCATTCCAGGACGCTGGTGCATCTGGGACCGACCCGGCTACGGCTGGTCAGACAACGCCCCCAGCCCCCACAGCGCCGGTATGTCGGCCGATGCTCTTTCTGAGGCTCTCGCTGTCGCTGGTGAGGAAGGTCCTTGGATTCTTGTCTCAGCCGGCTACGGTTCAATCGTCTCGCGCATCTTCTCCGCAAGACATGTCCGCAACATCGCGGGCATCATGATGGTCGATCCTCTCCACGAAGATCTCCTCTACCAGATTGGAAGCCCTGGACGAGGCATACTCCTCTGGGCCTGGGGTGTCATTTCCCCTCTAGGCATCCAGCGCGTGCTCGGTGCACTCTTCTATGGTCGCACCCGAGAAGACCGCGTCTACGGCAAATCAGCCTACCAAGGCGGCAAATTCATCAAGGCGCAACTGCAGGAGAACCTTGTCGCTGACTCCCTGACTAAGAACGAGGTTGTGAGTGCTCGCACTATTCAAAGCCCTGATGTACCTCTTGTAGTCGTCAGCAGCGGCATTCACTCTCGCAAGGACAGCGAATGGAACCGCAAGCAGGAAGACTTGAGCCACTTGACCGACAACCTCATCGCATGGGACACTGTGAACAAGGCCCCACATGAGGTCTGGAAGACCTTCAATGGCAGACAGGTCATGGAGAAGAGATTAGGCGACCTGTTCAAGGCCAAGTACAAAGCCATGGAGTAATTGAGCAAGATAGTAGTATGCTCGTCCTCGCGGAACAAGAACGATCGGGAGGAAGCTCACAGATGTCATTGCAATGAGCGTGGAGTCGTGAGCCGGGGGAGCGATATCTTGTCACTTTATCGTTGTGCATATTGTATTTACTCTAATGTTAAGCTGTATAATCAAATTGACCATAGATAGGAATGACGCATCCACGACGACGACCACTTTCCTCATCATCCTGGTGTTCGTGATCACTATTATGCCTAGACAATGATATAGTCCTCGGCAATCTCCATGACTCGAGCCGCTCGGTTTCGACGACGACGTATCTCAGCTTCTTCCGGGCTCTCCTCAGGAAACTGTCGCGTGCTCCTCGTGGCGGAAACAGTGCCTCTCCTGCCAGCGTGACTGTGAAGGAGCGCTGAAAGTGCGGCAGTTGGGACACGAACAGGTTGGGATGCAGAGCCAGCACGAGAAAGGATATTCTCCAGCGACTCAACGCTGAGGTCCAGATCTGGGAACGCGTGGTCGGAGTCGGGCAGGGTTGGCGTCCGGAAAGCATGCAACGATCCCGCACGATTCACCTGAGATGACGAATTGGAAGCCAGTGATGCGGCATGTACTGCCTCCGCGACATCTCTGTAGCCAAGCAGACCGTGTTGCATACGGCCAAAGGCTTTGAAAAATGCCACGCACATGGACTGAATGGTCTGGTCGGCTTTGTGTGCTTGTTGATAGTGCTTGACGCACTCGGGTCGGAGGATGTCGGGCTTGGAGAAGTGGGCCGGGAGTGGATAGTCGTCTAGGAGGTCGAGGATTGGGGCTGCACGCTTGCGAACATCGGTCGACTTGGAGACGAGTTCCAGGGTGAATTGGTTGCAGGCGCTGTCGGATAGGGCGAAGCGAGAGACGAGGAGAGAGATGGCGCTGCAGAAACGTCAATCCATGAATAGTCTTAGAGTAGATTGGCCGTTGCAAGTATGGACATACGCGTTGGCTATATCAGCATTGGGGGAGCTGGCCAAGGTGTGCAAAGACTCGAGGGGAATTGCTGTTTATGAGGTCAGTGGACGGGAATTGGATGGTACTGAGGACTAGATTGCACATTACAGTCTTCGGCATCGCTCTCATTGCTTTTGTTTATATGCTTGACCGGCTCGTCAAACGAGGTCAGGTTGAGTGTGTCGCGAAGGCCATGAGAGATGCCTTTGGCAGCCACAAATATTACCACACCTGCATAACGTAGTCAGTTTGGAGTAACAAGGAACGGCATTGTGAGATGCGCACCAAAGCCAAGCCATAACCATCGATCATCCAAGCTCCAGGCCATATCACATGATGTCAGAATAGAAGTAAGGTAGTCCTATCAGACCATTGTGTAAGGCACCTTAGGTATTGTTCTGCGACTATCACGACCGATATCATAGGGTCAAGTTGCGGGGAACGACACCTCCGAAGCTAAAGTCGCATTCGGGGTCCACAAAAGTTTCTACAGTATAACATTGCTTGGCGCTTGCGCTTTGTACTGGATTTTTTGGCCGCTGCACATACACATTACAACCACACTCGCAATCATGCCTCCCTCACAGCTGAAACGGCTGAAGGCCTCTCTACGCGAGCAGGGCATCACCGGACCCCAAAAATCAAAAAAACAGAAGCAACAAGCACGCGGACAGAATGCAGACCAACGAGTCCAGCGTCAGGCGGCCCTGCAAAACATCCGCGACTCTTTCAATCCCTTCGAGATCAAGGCTCCCAGCCGGCCCGCCAAGTTTGAGACTACTACCAGAGATTCCATGAATGGCAGATCATCCAAGGGTGCTGTCGGAAGACCTGGTGTCACCAAGAGCATGGGCGAAGAGGCTGTATGCATTCATCTTTATGCCCTGCTTATGCCACTGTACCTTGTTTGCTAATTCACAATGTAGAGGAAAGCCACGCTGCTACCGGAAATCCAGAGGCGCAATAAGACTGGCGGAATCGTCGACCGTCGCATTGGAGAGAATGACCCTACCATGACTCCCGAAGAGCGCGCTCTACAACGTTTCACCCGTGAGAAGCAACGCGGCAAGGGCGCTTCACTCTTTGACCTGGAAGAAGCCGACGATGAGGAGGTTGCTCTGACCCACATGGGCCGTCCCATGGATTTTACTGCCGGCCCTGCCGTCAAGGACGACTTTGACATGGATGACATTGATGAGGACTCTGATGACGAGCGTCGCCCCTTGAAGCGACGCCGTCCGTCTGAGGAGCCATCTGATGTCGAAGAGGAGGTTTCTGACACCGCCGACCCGGATCAGCCAGCTCGTAAGAAGACCAAGGCAGAAGTCATGAAGGAGGTCATGGCCAAATCCAAGATGTACAAGTATGAGCGCCAAAAGGCAAAGGAAGACGACGACGATCTACGAGAAGAGCTAGACAAGGGAATGGCTGAGATGCTTGCCCTTCTCCATGGCCACAAGCCTCCTTCACAGGTAGCCAAGGAGAAGGAGTCCGAGGGCAGCGGAGAGCCTTCGATGAACCCAGATCGTCTGGCTCTGCTCAATGGAAAGGCGCGAGAAGAGGCCGATCGGGAGTACGACCAGCGCCTTCGCCAGATGGCTCTCGACAAGCGCGCTGCCCCAACTGAGCGTACCAAGACTGCCGAAGAAGTGGCTGCCGAGGAAGCTCAGCGGTTGAAGGAGATGGAAGACAAGAGACGTCGCCGCATGCAGGGCGAGGACGTTTCAGACGACGAAGAAAACACAAGAAACAACAACAATAAGTCTGCTGATATAGACGACATGGACGACGTAGATGGTGACCAGGACGAAAGGGACGACGCTGCCGAGTTCGGCCTGTCAGGAGTGCAGTCCAATGCCAAACAGGAGCAACTCGTGTTGGACGACGAGGATGAGTTTCTGGTTGACGATGATCTCATTGCAAGCGGCTCCGACGCAGAGCTTAGCGAGAGTGGCAGTGAGTCTGGGGATTCTGACGACGAAATGAATGCGGAAGAAGGCCGGGACGAAGAGGAGGAGGATGAGTTTGTCCGAGGAATTCTGGGTAGCACTACTGAGAAGGCCGAAGCCAAGTCGAAGCCCGTCGAAGTACGCACCGGTCTTGCATATACTTATGCCTGTCCGAGAAATCATGAGGAACTGTTGGAGGTCGTCAAGGCTGTGGCTGTGCCAGAAATACCGACTGTCGTGCAGCGCATTAGAGCTCTTTACCACCCTTCTCTTTCAGCTGAGAACAAGGAGAAGCTGTCCGATTTCTCCGTGGCTCTCGTTGACCACATTTCCTACATGGCAAGAGAAAAGCAGCCTCTTGCCGTCGTCGAGACCCTTATCCGTCACATTCACTCGCTCTCACGAACATACCCGGAACGAATTGCAACTGCATTCCGAGCTCACCTTTCAGCTTTCCACGAGCGTGGGTCTCCCTCCGCCGGTGATTTGGTCATCTTGACAGCCATTAGTTCCATCTACCCTACCTCGGATCATTTCCACCAAGTTGTCACACCTGCCATTACAGAAATGGCTAGATGGTTGGAAATGACGTCGCCGAACACACCCACTGTCATGGCCAATGGCGCTCTGCTTGTTGCCTTGTGCGTCAAGTATCAGACGCTATCGAAGCGTTACATACCGGAGGCCACTCGCTTCACTGTCAAAGCCATTCAGCAATCACAAACAGACCAAGCCTCGTCACAGCCTCACGTCGACAATCTCCTTGCACTGGCCGACCTGTGGCGCGAAAAGTCCAGCTTCTGCGAAATCTTCACACCACTCGCTTTGTCCGCATTGAAGGGTGCTAAGGGTCAAAAGAAGGCTGTTCAACACATGAATATTCTCTTGCAACAAGCTAGGTTGCGTAGACGGCCGTTGGAGCTACACAATCATCGACCACTGGCCATCCGAACCAGCGTGCCCAAGTTTGAGGAGTCATTCAATCCTGACAAGCACTACGATCCCGACCGCGAGCGTGCCGATGCCTCTAAGCTCAAGGCCGAGTATAAGCGCGAGCGCAAGGGTGCTCTTCGCGAACTGCGCAAGGATGCCAACTTTATTGCTCGTGAACAACTACGCGAGAAGAAGGAGAGAGATGCAGAGTATGAGAAGAAGTACCGCAGGCTGGTTGCTGAGATTCAAGGAGAGGAAGGGCATGAGGCTAAGGTGTACGAACGGGAAAAGCGCATGCGTAAGGGTGGACGATAGTCGTCGATCTTTTATTTATTATTCTTTTACCCATCAACGGGAATGTGAGGACCAACCTTTTCTTCATGGTTCCATCGTTCTATCTTATGTTTTTTGAGAAGTGAAGTCTTACGTTTTACCTGACCGTAGACTGAATCGAGTCTGTATGTTCACATCGAGGCACGATATGTATAACGAGAGAATATATTCATGATAACACAGTCCTTCCAAACTACAATCACAGCTGCAACAGGAGTGTTTCGATTCAGAACATTACTAGGGATTATTTGTTCAGCACGGTTGGATATGTGTGTGGTAAACGGACAGGGTAGGCCCATATTTGCAAGTATCAAGCACAGCTCCGGCATTCGGGCCGCAACTCACCACAGCCCTCCATGCATGAACCACGCTGTCCTCACCAAATCCAATCGCATTCTACCAAACCCAATTCGAAATCATAGATAGAAAAAAAAAGAGGAAAATGTCCGAATTACTAAAAGCACTTCCCAAAATAAAAAGCAATGGAACTACCGGCCGACCACCCCCAATGCCCCTAACCACAGCCAACGAAGACGGTTCCTCCTCCGACTCCTCAGTTTCAACCACAGATTCAGTAGATACTCTGCGTCCCACGTCCGAAGGACAGATCCTCCCCTCAAACCCATGGACGGCCTATTTCGAGCAAGAACTCTACCTGGACCACACGACGGACAGCCAAATCGCCTCCTACCACGTCTATCTAAACCCACCGGCCGACCCGATCAAAGGTCCCCTGTTCATATGCCATCACGGAGCCGGGGCGTCTGGGATGAGTTTCGCACGTTTCGCCACTGCTGTCAGGGCGATTATGCCTACAGCTGGTATATGCAGTCTAGAGGCCCGAGAGCACGGCTCAGTCATCCGCGGCCCATCTGGAGAAACAATCTCAGACTTCAGCATCGAAGCACTGGTCGCAGACGCCCTGATCATGATCAAGCTAGTCCAGGATAGAATGGGGTGGAAGACGCAGCCTCCGTCTGTGTTTGTGGGGCATAGTCTAGGCGGTGCCATCGCCACTCGCATCGCCGCGGATGGCAGTTTGGGGGCTCAACTCGTCGGGTTTGCGGTGCTGGATGTAGTCGAGGGATCAGCAATCGAGGCACTAATGCATATGAAGACGTATCTGTCTGCGCGGCCTTCGTCGTTTTCCTCCATCGAGGCGGCGATAGAATGGCATGTGAGAAGTCGCACGCTGCGGAACCCGGAGAGCGCAAAAGCCAGCGTGCCGAGTCTGCTTGTAAGAAGTGGAGAGCGGTGGACCTGGAGGACGGATCTGATGAGGACGCAGGGGTATTGGGAGGATTGGTTTACGGGGATGAGTGGAAGGTTTTTGAGGGGAAAGGCGGCAAAAGCTTTGTTGCTTGCTGGGACGGATCGTCTTGACCGAGAGTTGATGGTGGGGCAGATGCAAGGTATGTTAAAATTGAAGGAGAAAACGATTGAAAGTGTGGTGTTTGTGGGCTAATAGTGAATGGCCAGGCAAGTTTCAGTTGACAGTCATACCGGAGGCTGGTCACTTTATACAAGAGGACGTGCCAGAGAAGACGGCACAGCTGATGGTTGAATTCTTCAAACGCAACGACAGAAGTGCAATGGTCCTGCCACCGAAGGTATCGGAACTTCTTGCGCAAGGAAAAAAGGTCTGAGGGACGAGGGGCTACTGGAGAACAAGCTACGCATCTGCCGAAAGCATGATCTACTATAAAGAATGCTGCAGTAATGGACGCTAGGATTGGTGAGTGTCGTGAAATTGATGCTTTTCATGATTATGTCTTGAGCTCTATCTGACGATAGGCAGCAACAGGAGAATATAAGAAGTAGACGTAGTGGAAGGATGCAGCTCCGACAATACTAAGCATCAGCGACCAGCGCTTCAGCTGCAGGAGCAGGACCATCAGTATCTGCTGCACCTCCGTCAGCATCCGCAGCAGATTTGTGCTTTCTCCGTCGCTTCTTCTTTCCTGGTGCTTCCGAAGAAGCATCTGCCGCAGACGACGCAGCAATAGAAGAGTCCAAAGCCTTCTCAGCGGCCTGAGGATCCCGCTTCGCAGCCTTTGCAATCACCTGCTTCTCAGCTTCGACTTCGGCCTCAGTAGGCTTCTTCTTCGGCTTCTTGACACTGAGCGGATTCGGTCCCTTCGGCCCCTTTCTCCTCTTCTTTGCAACAGTGTCTGGCTCGGCCTGTGAATTGGCATCCGTACGATCTCCTTCATCTTCATCGTCATCTCTCTTTCTCTTCAGTGGCGCCTCGTCCGGAAGCTGGCCACGTCGTCCCTTCAACCCAGCCCTCACTTTGCCCCTCTCCTCCATGTCTCTCGCCTCCTCGGTCTTGTGTCCCATGGGTTCCATAATCATAACGCTCCGGTTGATATAAATAAGAGGCACACCGGCAATGGCGCGCATGCTGGATCTAACTTTGCGGTCTTGACTAGCAATGACATATCGGTGCTTATTGGTACCACTCTCTTTAGGATCGACGACAGAGGTGATGCACTCGAGGGCGGACAGTGGCTCTTCCAGGGTGTGGTGGTTGCATCTGCGACGCTCGAAAGTTTTTGCGGTATCGATGCAAGCATTTTTTGCGGCTTGTTCCATGCCCTCGGCGGTATAAAGATGGCGCATGGAGCATTGTGTAATCACTGAGAGAGGGAAGTAGAAGTCAGCAAGGATCCGAGTGCATGAAATAAGTGGCGGACTGACTTGGTTTTACTTTGCCTTGCAGAGTGCGCTCAAGGGCAGGGTGTAGAGGCATGCTGAATCGTGCAGCATCCTGAACAATCTGTGCATCTACCAAGACTTGGTACGGCTCGCGGAAGTTGAATGCCAGCTGATACTGGTGCATCAGCTTGCGGTACTGCTTGGAACGCTTACCGCGCATGCTGGGCGGTTGCTGGTGGAGTAGCGAATGGACGAGAGAAAGTCGGGGGTTGAATAGCTAGTGAAAGACAAAGACTATGGGTGGTATCCCTGGAAATGCTGCAAAGTGCAGGCGCAAGGCCGTGGAGTGGTGGGACGTGTCGTGGATATGTGTGCTCCAAGAGCCAATAATCACATGCGGACAAGAAAGATTATACGGAAAGTCCAGAAAAGAAGTCGCGGAGCACGGAGCAATAGCCGCCAAGACTGCCAAAGTGTGGGGAAAGAGTCCGTGCTGGCGGAGGGATCCCGCCGCGCATCGTCAGGGTCTCCCGCCGCAGCCCTATCCCGTCCCTCATTCTCTCGCTTTGTCGTCAGATTGCGGACAAGGCCTTGATCTATTGTTAGTGAGTTGCCATTGTGCGGGCCATGGAAGCCCTGTGAACGCCAGACTCAATTGCGCGACGACCAGTCTCGACAACGAATATGCCCGAGGATGGTCCAGGGGCGGAGAATAGCAAGAGCAAGCCTCTAGACTCCAACCAGCACTCGCATGACTCTGACTCTCACTCTCCCGCCAACCATGACGACTCTTCTGCTGTGCCCAATGCTCCTCATGTCTCCTCAGACGAACTCGACGACTTTGGACTTCCGATAAGAAAGGCTCCTAAGCGCTCTTATACCGACCAGGACCATGTCGAGCAAGACTCTCCAGACCAGCCTGAATATACCACATCCCCGTCACCAGAAGCAATACCATCTTCCGTTCTTGCCTCTCCTCTTCCTGAACAACATGAACCCAAGGTCCAGTCCTCACAAATTGAACCCTCTCCTCCTTCCGAGCCTGTGAATGGTACAGTTATCTCTGCTGCCGCCAACGCCAATACCGCAAAGACGCATGACGGAAATGAGAAGCACGACCCGGACTCAGAAGCCAATCTCCCGCCTGTCCAGACAGAGAAAGCGTCACCAGTTGAGCATGTCTTTCCACCACCTCACGACTCAGAACATACGCGCGAGCCTTCCGCAAGCGCGGCCACGAGTGCAACTGTGACCGTCGACCCACAAGAACGAGATGAAGCCAAAACGGCTGTCATCGCAAGCCAGTCTGGTAACGCGCAGCACGCAGGTCCCTCGGAATGGTCACACCAGCACGTCGTTAGCCATGCGAAGGAGGAAGAGGCATCCGCGGAAGATGATGCATGGCAGGAAATGCCCGCTTACGCCACTCATACAATCTATGATGACTGGGGAAAGGTTGTCGCACGCGAGATTGCAGAGCTGGACGAGGAAGAAGCCGCATATGGCCATCTGGGAGGCGCCGGCAAGGGCTACACAAAGGTTCAACTAGACGAAGATGCTCAATCCGCTACCAGCATGGACGAAGACACTGCATACCTGTTCAAACCTGGTGCAGCACCAAACACGCTCATCGATGAAGACGAAGGTCGAGACATGCTATCTCAAATGCAGGCCACCAAAGATCTTCTGACCGAGGGCCAACGCATCGCCTATGTCGGTCTGGTCAGATTGTCCATGATGGAAATGGTCAAGGATCTAGAGCGTCTAGAGAGGACCAAAGCAGTCAAAAAGCATCTCGAGACCGCCACTGAATCCATGCAGATGTGGAGTCAAAAGATGATGGTCAGACTTTACAGCCACATGGAGATTGACGCTGCAGAGCAGATCATGATCGAGCAGCTCGCTCAGCATGGCGTCGAGCCTGCTGACCTGACTCCGACCCTGATGCAAAATGCCCGAGTCAAAAATCCTGTCGCCCATCATTCCTCTGCTAATGCCTCTGTCACTTCATTACCGCGAGAATCAACAAATGTCTCTGGAGGACCCTCATCACCGCCACAAACTAGCCAACCGGGCACCCCTGGCCTGTACGACGATGCTTCGCAATTTCCTCAACATCCACCATCCCATGCACCCCTCAAAACATCTTTGCCTCCACCAGAATCCAGCCTTCCAGGCACCCCAGATATACCGCCGCCGTACGAACAAGAGAATCCTCCCGATTACCTTACTCTCAAAGACCCGTCAGAGCTTGGCAAATCCAAGAGCATTGACCTAGACCTTCGATGGACCGTCCTCTGCGACCTGTTCCTCGTCCTCATTGCGGATAGTGTATACGATTCGCGCTCTAGAACACTCCTCGAACTCGTCGGTTCTGCCCTCTCCATTCCATGGGTTGACATTTGCCGTTTCGAGAAGCGCGTCACGGATGCCCTGGAGATGCAGGAGGCTGCAGACAAGGAGAATTGGAACGAAGACGAACACATGAATCAGCGAAAAAAGTCGGCCAGAAATCGCAGACTTGTCATGATGGGCCTGGCTACTGTTGGCGGTGGTCTAGTCATTGGTCTCAGCGCTGGTCTCTTGGCTCCTGTTATTGGAGCTGGTCTTGCTGCTGGATTCACCACTATAGGTGTTGCTGGAACTAGCGGATTCCTGGCCGGTGCAGGTGGAGCTGCTATCATCACCTCGACAGGTGCACTTGCCGGAGGCACAATAGCTGTGAGAGCAAGCAACCGAAGAACAGGTGCGGTAAAGACCTTTGAATATCGGCCACTATACAACAACAAGCGCGTCAATCTAATTGTGACTGTCGCCGGCTGGATGACTGGAAAAGTGGACGACGTTCGCCTGCCTTTTAGTACCGTAGATCCCATAATGGGCGACATGTACAGTGTATTTTGGGAGCCTGAGATGCTTCGGAGTATGGGTGACACCATCAACATCCTTGCTACCGAGGTAAGTTGATATCTTCTCATGTCAAAGATAGCATAGAATCACTGACAACAACGGAATAGGCCCTCACACAGGGACTGCAACAAATTCTCGGTAGCACCATCCTAATTGCACTCATGTCGGCCATGCAGCTCCCACTAGTCTTGACCAAACTTTCATATCTGATTGACAATCCTTGGTCCGTCTCTCTGGCACGTGCAGATCTAGCTGGTCTCATTCTTGCCGACTCTTTGATCGACCGCAATCTGGGAGTTCGTCCAATCACTCTTGTCGGCTTCTCCATTGGATCTCGCGTCATTTTCTCCTGTCTCAAAGAACTGGCAAATCGGGGCGCGTTTGGTTTGATCCAGAATGCTTATCTATTCGGAAGTCCGATGGTCGTGAAAAAGGATGAATACCTGCGTGCCAAGTCCGTCGTATCTGGACGATTCATCAACGGCTATGCCAACAATGACTGGATTCTTGGATACCTGTTCAGAGCCACTTCCGGCGGTATTATGCGCGTTGCTGGTCTTGCTCCTGTGGAGATACCAGGGATCGAAAATTACGACGTGACGAAGCTTGTTCCCGGGCACATGGCTTACCGTAAAGCGATGCCCAGATTATTGAGAGAGGTCGGATGGATGGTTGATAGTGACGATTTTGCGGAGATTGAGGATCCAGATCCAGAAAACCACGAAGTCAGGCAGCGAGAACTTATCAACGAAATAGAAGAAGCTCGACGAGCATTGGAGAAGAAGCCCGAAAAGAAGGGCATCAAGGCCTTGTTCACAAGAAACAAGAAGAACGCCGAGAGGAAAGCATGGGAAGTGTACGAGGAGCAATCAAAGGCCGAGTCTTCCAGTGACGGTGCAGCAGCAGCAGCAGCAGCAGCTCGAGGCAGCAGCGAAACAAACGGGGCTGGATCCGTCCTCTTCGACATTGATGCCATCAGGGCTGAAGTCGCGGATCTTGCCACACAAGGGATCGAGGTCAAGGAGATCAAGAGCACACTACCCCCTATGAAGCTCAACCTGGACAACAAACAAACACTGGATGCCAACGGCGGACTGACAAGCCCACGCAGCACCAGCCTCCGACAAACAAAGAGCTACAGCGGACTCACAGACAGTCGACCCGGCTCCTCCTCCAGCGGAGGCAACAGATCGGCGTCAAGCGGATGGGGAGGGGGCGCGGCCTCAGCGCGAACAGGGTACAATGACTACGACTACGATGAAAACGACCAAATATCCATGACTTTCGACAGTGGCCCTGACAGACCATCACCTGTCCTCAAGACCAACGGGTCCATACACGGTCCGTCGCCCCTGGCTTCCCCTCCGCTGCCCACCTTGGACTCCTTGCACTCGCAGCGCCCACCTTTGACATCTTCTCATACCATGCCCATTACGCATGTGAACCCTGAACATAATGCTTGGGCAGATGAAGTCGAAGATGACGAGTTTGGCAAGGAGAAGGAGATGTCTATGACGTTTGAATAAAATCCTCGTCTCCTTTATTGTCATCGCTGAGTAGGTGTGGCGGCCACGGTTCAGCGTAAGACTTGAGCCGAGGACGCCCTGCCTGCCTGTCGCCTACCTTGTTTGTATAGAAATGTCGCAACTTCCGCCTTTCCAAGTATGACAGGTCGATGGGGTTTCGTTTTTCTTTTTCATATTCAATTTTCGGTGTACACCTTCTGGAAAATCCCCACAGTTCGACCGGCGTTTATTTGGCTGCATTGGTTGGATAATCGTGTCACCGCGCGCGCGCTCTCTCTCGCCTGGCATGGGAGGAAAGTAGGAAAGGCCTTTCTTGCATTTTGCACATTCAGGGGGTCAAGGCAAGTCCGGCGCATCGTATCGCGTTATAATAATCTCACACGGTACATAACACATTCACATACGGACAGAGAGAGTTTTGAGCTGTTCGAAAAACATATACGGAGAGTAATTTATATACCAAGTTCGACGCTCAATTGTGCAGTTCTGACGTGCTCTTTGCTGTTCTGTTATAAGAGTACAAAAAATCAGTTTTCGGATTTGCTCCGGTGAGCTGCTATGTTGGAAAGCTTGCGCTTAATGAGAATAATTTGCTGGCCGCGTAGAGACTAAGAAGCAATGGAGATAACTGTGAGTCTGTGAAAAAGTGAGATATAGAGAGGAATAGACAAAAAGTGGGTATATACGCCGCAGCCAGCCAGCCAGCCCTCCAAGTGTCTTCCTCGTCATGATGAGATCCGCCGGGCCATGGTCCATTTGCCAGATTGATAGTTGATCCATACACCTGACCTTCCTTTTTTGGCTTGCCATCCTTTCCACTTCAAACAGAGAAAAACGCCGTTTCCCAGATGTCCATTTTTCCGTGCAAATGATCTCGTGAAATTCCCAAAATGCCGCGCCCGCCCCTGCTATGCTCCCCAGATCCGTTGCATGCTGCTTATGCGAAGCCAACCAGATATGTACGTGCTCCCTTGTTCCTCACATGATTACACACTCCTTGTCCTTGCCTCCGCCGAGCTCCTTGGCCTTGGCAGCACCTTTGGCCATTGGTACGGCAGTGTCACCACCGCCAGACGCAGCGGCCCTGATGATATCAAGGCGTTGTCTCGCTGTTGCGTTGCCTTTGTCGGCTGCTCGTACATACCACATGTTTGCTTCGAGAGGGTCTCGTCGACAGCCGATACCCATTTCGGTAAAGTAGCCCACTGCGTATTCTGCTTTGGGGAGACCTAGAACAAGGAAAGATTAGTATAATGTGACTCTAGTTGAAATGGATGCAAAGCATAGCAAACTCACCACTTTCGGCGGCTTTCTTGGCCCACTCAAAAGCCTCGGCTTCGTCCTTTTCTAGTACAGGCTCAGCGCCTACCATGTACCATGCGCAGAGGGCCATCATTGCATCTGGTATGCCACGAGTGGCAGCGCCGTTGTAGAAATGAACGCTCAACGCAGCATCCCGCGGGCAGCCCAAAGTGCCATTCTCATAAGCCTGGCCCATCTTGAAGTTGGCCTCGGGATGGCCTAGCTCGGCGGCTTGAGTGAGGAGCTGTGCGGCGTAGGCTTCATCTTTGAAAACGTCCTCACCGAAACCGGTAATGTGCAGTAAGCCAAGTTCGTAAGGTCCACTGTTATACTGGACATCTGCGGATTCGGAGGCGCGCTTGAGCCATTTGATGCCCTCCCTATACTTGTTCACCAGACCCATGTCGCCTGTTAAACAAGCTTTGCCGAGTCTCACTGCGGCACCGGGGTGACCCTTGGAGGCGGCATTGCGGAAGAACTGCACGGCCTTGGGGAAGCTCTGGCCACAACCCCAGCCGAACTCGTAACAAAGAGCGGCGCGATATCCTGCCTCGGCGTGACCGTGCTTGCTGGCGGCGACGAAAAGAGGAAATGCAGAGCCATAGTCGGGCTTGCCCTTGTTGAACAAGCCAGAAAAGTAGCCATCGGCGAGATAATATTGAGCAAAGGGATAAGCGCGATCAGCAAGGCGTTGAAGAATGCCGCGAGCTTCCTTGATCATCTCGGCAGCCGAATCAGGCTTGGGCGTAGAAGATCGGCCAGTCTGTTGCTCTTGAGCCATGGCTTCCCGTGCGGCGTTGACCATGAAAATGGCGAATTCATACTGGATAGCGGGGTCGTTGGTCTTTTTAACGTTGGCACGGTACATGTCCAGGGTCTTGTTGGTATCGAGCAGGGAAGCATTGTTGCCGACGGCCATTTGAAGTGAAGAGTTATTCGTCAGGGGAGCAGGGGCGATTTGCTGCGAGTAGGGCACTTCATTGAGCAGGTCGATGTAGGACATGGGCCTATGGTCAGGCGACCGTCTCACACCAGAGGCATTCCGAGCATAGTTTAGTGGAGAGCCAGACACGGACAGCCTGTCCTCTGTGGACATGGGGGAGTGTAGATTGCCTCTCAATTCGGAGCCAAGGGTATACTGTGATGTAGGACGAGCGGCGGATGGATTGGGCAATCCTAGGCGCGAGCCATTTGTACCATCTCCTCCACTCGACGACGATGCGGCACTCCGGGCAGTCATCTGGGAGGCTCTGTGTTGCTTCTTTTGGGGTGAATCATTGAAGACTTGGTTGTGTGCATATTGGAGTTGAGCAGGCGGCTGATCATCCGCCTCTTCCGCCATGAATCCGTCGGCATGCAAAGACAGACTGCTGACTGAGTCTGCCAGTTGGGTAGAGTCGGGAGTGTAGACGTGGCGTATAGATGTGGTACGGGAGGTGGGAGGCGAGTATGAGGATAACTGGGCAGCCGAGGGCTCGCGGATGTTGCGTCTTGGAGGGCTTATGCTGACGGGACTGGAGGGCGCCATCTGGATGGTCGGCTTGGTGAAATGATGGAGACTGCTGCCTCTCGGGGCGAACATGTGATCAGTGCGGTAGTCGGCATATTGGTCATAATGTTGTGCCATTGTGCGGTGTGTACAAGCCGTGGAGGAGACAAAGCAGAAGCACCAGGCCAGGCAGAATGTGAAACAGATGGAGGGATTAGCGAGAGTCGGAGCCGCGTCAAGGGCGTCTCTTAGATGACGATGAGAAGCGCTAGGACGAGCGCAAGAGCTCCTGATAATTTGCGGTGATATTCCGTGCGAGACGAGGCACAATGTGACAAGTGAAGGAGAATGATGCAAGGGAGGAATGAAAAAAATATAACGGGCGGTATGCCGTGTGAGTATACTACCAACCAGCACGGACAAGGGATGCTATGTATGCAAAGTGACGGTTACAGGTACAGGTATGGATGTAAAAGAGAAAGGAGACGGAGTGTCAGGTACAGACTAGTACTGACGATTATGTGTAACCACGACTGGATCAAGGTCCTTCTGTGCAGTGATAATGTGACCGGGAGCCGCGGCGCCTCTCCTTGCCCCACGTTTCTTAGTCTATTGCCCCTGCTGCTCGCCTGAAGGTAGTCAAAGTGCATGACAAGAGCCTCGCCTTTGCACTGCACTGATTCGTTTCATATGCTTCCCCCATGCTATGATTTATTGTCATGGTCTTCGTTTTCCCATTTTCTACATTGTTCATCTCATCCTTGACTGCCTCGTCCAAACAACACCTGGAGAATCTTGAACGGTTTCTGTCCACTAAGCAACCTCCACTGCCCTGACCAACGAGGACCATCCGTCTTGGCATATCGATCCTTGGAGGCTTGGGCAGAACACGATCTGGATAGGGAAAGTTAAAGTGAAGTAGCTATATTTAGCCTTTTGTTTGTCCCTGAGAAAAACGCGACAGCTCATCAGTTGGGAGCGGTGCAGCACAGCACCTTTCACATTTTGTTGCGCCACTTTCAGCACTGACTGAACGAGTTCATCAAGTGACATGACCACGAGAGCATTGACGATTTCCATGATCTCCGAGTTGGAGTGTGGAGATGATCTTGTAAGACGCAAGAATCCAAAGTTTGCGAGATGTGAGATGAGATGCAGCGCAAACGTGTGACGATACGGTATCAAAACTTCCCCATGCTCTCATCACTCGAAACCATGTATATCAGCAATTGTGCATCGCTGGTAGACACACGAGAGGGCATCGGATTGCGTTATTTGGTATATTATTAGATTTCTCGTACAAGTAGATCCACCGCGGCTATAACTTTCCCGATCTGCATACTTCTTGGCAAACCCTGTGCTCTGTTTACTGCAGTCTGATTTGCCATTTGCCTCTGCACCCATGTATTCCGTGTCGTGAATATTGTACCTTGCATCCACTCGCTGTGCTGCGACTCTTCCATTCGCTTTGCGCTGCACACTTTGTTGTATCCTCCTCTCATTCGGCGCTAAGACTGCCTCTGTGACGCCTGCGCTTGCATAAACATATTACCCCGACATATTTGCTCCTCACAGCAATACACACACCATCACCCCAGGCAGATACGACGTCTGCAAAAGAGGTTGCATGTCACTCTGAGCGACCTGAAAGGCATACGGCTACACCATGTCGTCTCCCACCTCCCCACGTCGGCGGGACTCCAGCTCGAGGAGATATCGAGACTCTTCCTCCAGAAGGCGCCGCCCCTCAGAACCGGACTCGTCCGCATACCACCGCCGCGGTCCCTCTAATGGTGCTAGGCGGCCCGAAGCCTATGTCGCCAGAGCCCAATCCCCCACTCCACACCTTGCAGACCATGAGCCCATGATGTCCGCGAGTGATCTCGGTCGAAAGAGAAGCCTGATCCGCCCTGAGCGAAGGCGCCACGACAGGGAGGATCCTCAATACTACTATAGACAGCATGCCCGTGACATGCACGTCATGCCCTCGACCACGGGAAACGATCCCATGCTAGAAGAGGAGGCCGAAGCCGAGGCTGACACACTCATTCCAAACGAGATGGAGATGAAGGCAATCCCCCCCTCTACAAATCTCGCCCGCGACCCTAGTCGCAAGCTTCAACGCAATCTGAGCCGCAAGGACACCGCTGCTCTGGCTGGGGAGAAGCGCAAGAAGAGCAGAGAGGCTGTTGGTGCACCGAGCCTGTGGGGCACCTACTGCCACCTCGTCACCTTCTGGTGTCCCAACGTCGTCCTTTCCTGCTTTGGCATTCGTCAGAGACCGCAACAACGAGCATGGAGGGAGAAGATGGGTCTGTGCAGTATCATCGTCCTGCTCATGGCCTTCATAGGCTACATCACCTTTGGCTTCACAGCCACCGTGTGTGCCAATGGAGGACCTACACGACTCCGCAGCAACCATGTCGATGGGGGTTATATGATTTTCCACGGACAAGCATACAACCTCGTCTACTCATCGCATCCCGCTGCTCGAGGCATCGCCGCCGGAGCAAACGTGCTCTATGACTTGGCCGAGCCCCAAGGCGGCAAAGATGGTAGCTTTATGTTCCAGAATGTCAATGGAGCCTGCAAGGGCCTCATTACCGCGGCCAACGGCTCAGATGTCGTTACTGACAGCAATGGCGACCTCGCCTGGTACTTCCCCTGCAACACCTTCAATCAAGATGGCTCTACAAAGCCCAATACCACTGACCCTTACTACCTCGGCTACGCCTGCCACACTTCCAAACAAGCTCGCACCGACTTTTATGGCCTTAAGAGTTCTGGTGATGTATACTTCACCTGGGACGACATCAGAAACGCAAGCCGCAATCTCATGGTCTACAGTGGAGATGTTCTTGACCTAGATCTCCTTGAATGGTTCAATACCACTCAAGTCTCGTACCCCGCCAAGTTCACCGAGATTCGAGAGAATCCTTCTGTCAAAGGCGTTGACATGAGCATTGCGTTTACTTCTCCCGAGGACAAGCAAATCGCGCAGTGCTTTCAGGATATCATCAAAGTCGGTTCCATCGATACCGAAACCGTTGGCTGTATTGCATCCAAGGTCGTCCTGTACACGGCACTTGTGTTCATTCTGTCCATAGTCGTAGCCAGGTTCCTCATGGCCTTACTTTTCCAATGGTTCCTTTCACGCAAGTATGCCGCTGATAGAACCTCTTACGGTGGAGACGAGAAGAAACGAGCACAGCAAATCGAAGACTGGACCGACGATATCTACCGTCCTCCGCCAAAGATTGCCGATCCAGCCAGTGGCATTAGTGATCGTTCCAGTAAGAGAAACAGCTTCTTGCCTGCCACTTCTAGATTCACCAGCCCGTACGCCATTGAGAAGTCTTTGGCGAGAAGCCGCCCAGCCCCTACCACAATGGCCAGCCAAAGCTCTACTGCCCGCCTCATACCAGGTTCTCAAGCCTATGGCAACTCCAACCGTAGCGAGGGGACCTTACCATCCTACGTTGACTCTCAAAACAGGCAATCGGACAGCCGTGCAAGCCTCATGGTCTCACAGAACAGCGATCAGAGATACTCCAGTGCCCTTGACACCGAAGGCCCTGGACCTCAGGGTTTCATCCACGATGCAGTTGTCCCTCAGCCTCCCCCGGAATGGCAGCCATTCGGTTTCCCTCTTGCTCACGCTATTTGCTTGGTCACTTGTTACTCTGAGGGTCCAGAGGGCATTCGAACTACCCTCGACTCTGTCGCAACTACTGAATACCCAAACAGTCACAAGCTACTTCTCGTCATCTGTGATGGTATCATCAAGGGCAAAGGTGAGACTATGTCGACTCCTGAGGTCTGTCTCAGCATGATGAAAGACCATGCTGTTCTGCCCGACGAGGTGCAGCCATTCTCTTACGTGGCAGTGGCAAGTGGTTCCAAAAGGCACAACATGGCCAAAATCTACTCTGGATTCTACGACTATGGTGAAGATTCCATCATACCCCATGAAAAGCAACAACGTGTCCCCATGATGATTGTCGTCAAGTGTGGTACACCCGAGGAAGCCTCAACATCAAAGCCAGGCAATCGTGGCAAGCGAGACAGTCAGATCATCCTCATGTCGTTCTTGCAAAAAGTCATGTTCGACGAGCGCATGACGGAGCTTGAGTATGAGATGTTTAATGGTATTTGGAAAGTGACGGGTATCTCTCCTGACTTTTACGAGGTCTGTCTGATGGTCGACGCCGATACCAAAGTTTTCCCGGACAGTGTCACCCATATGGTCAGCGCCATGGTCAAGGATCCTGAAGTTATGGGTCTTTGTGGCGAAACCAAGATTGCCAACAAGAGGCAGAGCTGGGTGACAATGATTCAAGTCTTCGAGTATATTCAGGCCTCTGTCTTTGCTCTAGCAATTTGCTGACCGTTCTAGGTATTTCATCGCTCACCACCAAGCCAAGTCTTTCGAGTCCGTATTTGGCGGTGTCACTTGTCTTCCTGGATGTTTCAGCATGTACCGCATCAAGTCGCCTAAGGGTGGTCAAAATTACTGGGTGCCTATTCTGGCAAACCCTGATATTGTGGAGCACTACTCCGAGAATGTTGTTGATACGCTGCACAAGAAGAACCTGCTGCTCCTTGGAGAGGATCGATATTTGTCGACCCTCATGCTAAGGACGTTCCCCAAGAGAAAGCAGATTTTCGTGCCTCAGGCAGTGTGCAAGACCACGGTACCTGACGAGTTCAAGGTTCTTCTCTCCCAACGACGAAGATGGATCAACAGTACTGTTCACAACTTAATGGAGCTTGTCTTGGTCCGAGACTTGTGCGGAACTTTCTGTTTCAGCATGCAATTCGTTGTTTTCATTGATCTTGTTGGAACTCTTGCACTGCCTGCGGCCATCGCTTTCACCATCTACCTCAGTAAGTTGAAGCATTGCATGAACATTTCCCCACAACATGCTAATCTATGTGACAGTTGCGGTATCCATCAAGGCAGCTATCGAGCATACGGCAGCGCCAGTCTTGTCCTTGATTCTTCTGGCTTTGATTCTAGGCTTGCCCGGCTGTCTGATCGTGTTGACTGCCAGTCGCTTCTCATACGTTGGTTGGATGTTCATCTACCTGCTGTCGCTGCCAATCTGGAATTTTGTACTTCCAACATATGCGTACTGGAAGTTTGATGACTTTTCATGGGGTGACACCCGAAAAACCGATGGGGAAACTGGCAAGGGTGGCGGCCACGGCGATGCTGAGGGCGAATTTGACAGCAGCAAGATCACGATGAAGCGATGGGCCGATTTCGAGCACGAAAGGAGGATGAATGCAGGAAGTCAGAGTCAGGGCTGGAGCCAGGGAGGCTCCAACTACGGCGCTCAACATGCCCGACACTCGTCTAATCTGGGATACGAAAGCCACTACGATTATTAGGATAATGGGACGAGAACCAAGGAAATGAAAAAGCATGGGCGTATATTAGGAGCATATAATCAGCATATATTGCGTATTTGCATGGGACTCTGTATCGATATGTGCGTCATTGCCCATGGGTGTTTATGCAATTAAGTAACAAACCTCCGACCTGTCGAAGATCGCGGCTTTATCCATGTCTTACACTAGAAACTCCTCACAACACAGGCGCAGGCGTATCAGATCGACAATAACAGGCGCAGAGACTAATGTCATTCCTGCTGTCCACTTCTTCCTGAGTCTTGGTTTTTTTTCATTTCTCGATCATCAATCACATCTGCCTCGTTCTTCCAGGGGTTCTGAATAGTGACACCTCTTAATGTTGTATCCATGTCATTGGAAGAAGCCAAGACCATAGATCGGGGGACCAATGCATGCGTATGTACAGCATTCTCATCAGCGATTCGACACTCTCTCGTCTCTTTCGTCTACAGCTCTGCTGCAGGAGTGTCCCTCGGCAGACCCACTAGACTATTGCATTGTCTGCGAGGAGGGAGGCGAGGATGCACCGCTCGGACAAATGATTGGCCAACAGATCAAGGGCGGCATGTCGTATTGCATGCATGTGACACCTGTAAGTCGCCAGTTCGGGATACCTTGCAAAGGACCCGAACCACGTTTTCCGTGCTCTACACGTTAGAACGTTCGCGCTGCATTGTTGTACAAAAAGTCGCTTATGACAAGCTTCTGGGAACTGTCAATGCCTCTCTTGGAACCGTGCTTTGCGCTTCCTTGTGCTGTACCCCCTCCTCTACACGTATCAAACCCACGAACTCACCTGAGCTGCAGTCGGAAAGAAGGGGGGGACACAGCAGGGGGAGGAGCACTCGGTATTGCACGTATTTCCAGCGTATATCAGGCACTATCCCCATACATTTCAGCTAGGCTGCCTTGCCTACTCAGCGGGCTGATGAATTGGCTTTTTGCGGCGTCCTTGTTTTCTTGCTTACCCTACGCTGGTGCACTCAAGTAGTCCTGTTTCTTTGTGCCTTCTGAGGATAGATGGCTACCGAGCCTGGCAACAGCTTTCACGGCTTGACAGTCGTTCGGCCCGTACATTACCACCGCGCCCCGCGCGACGTGTTGCCGCAAGGCTCAAGACTCCGGAGTCGTTCTATATCCAGGACTATTGCGGAGTCTCCACATCGTGATGCTTTTAATATGGATGGACCACTGACACCTCACGCACTGGACACCATTTTGGACGATGGAGTACCCGGGGGCGTCTCATTACTGGACTGTATCAATACAGACAAGGCCGAGGACTCTATTCATCCAAACCTCAGCCAGCATTACATTTATCATCATCAGGAGGATGCCCATATTGGTTCGTATTCAGGCCATGAGAATGTCTCAGTACCGCCACCTGCCGCCGCCAACCAGCGTTTTGAAACACATCAGCTGCACGACGATCATCTCCGTCTAGACTCGATCTCGTTGCCAGCGTCGAGACTTTTGATGCGGTACGCCGAATCGCGGCCACATCCCACCCAAGTTTCAGCCCATCACGCCGCTATACCTGAACCAGTATTTTGGGATTCAGACCTCATCTTTTCCTCTGCAAACGCTTCCGCAACAATACCCAGTGCTGCACAGTTCTTCGACGAGTCTCCCTTTCGACTCGCCGGCTCTTTCTCACTACCACAAGAGGTTCCATTTGAGCATCCTGGTGCGTCCGCCAATGTGCAATCATCCACTCCGGACAGCGCTGGAGCCCATAACCCTCCCAGTCCATACGAAGATGCCCAATATCAGCATGCGGAGCTCCAGGACGCCGGTCCGATGGACGATGTGCCCGACGTTCTCGGCTTTCTGGAACGATGGTACCTGCATGCTCGATCCCCTGAGGCAGGGACCATTTGCCTCGACGACAAACGTATCAAGGAGTGGCGACCGCCGTGCGAGAACCTCGCCGGAGAAGCAGACACCAGCTTCCGCGACATCCAAGGCCTCGACTGGCGTAGTCTGGACACGGACAGAGCGTCAGCGCGACATGCCAGGAAATTGTTCTATGCCGCTTCTGGTGGACAGACCGCCCCAGGAAGCCGTACACAAGACGAAGAACGCCAGTTCTACAAATTCAAACGTACGTTCGGCGAACACAGAGCGAGGTTCACCCACTATCAGCTCCGGCATACACTCGCAGCCACAAGCCGCAACGACATCTTCTACGCCTCGCTCAACAAAGTCAAGCGCGCCTCCTTAGCATGCCCAACAGTCGCCGACATCGTCGTCGACCTCAGCAGTACCTCCCGCGGTCTCAACCGCGCATCCGTAGACTGCCACATCACAACCATTGCGGTATCGCCCCCTTCGGGGTTCCCAGGCTACACCTCTGACTCCGTCCTCGTGACCGGCGGCTTCGATGGCGAATACTCCCTGCTAAACCTCAACTCGCATAACAGTGATGACCCACCCATCGAGGGCTTCGTGACAAACGCCGTGGACGGCATCACCACCCACATCCACATGTTACGCCAACGCCGCCACGGAGGCCTGGGCGCCGTATTCTGCTCCAATGACCGCAAACTGCGAATACTAGACGTAGGCACCAATACCTGGCTCAACACATTTGAGTATCCAGACCAGGTCAACTGCGCTGCTACTGCGCCAGATGGTCGATTGAGAGTAGTGGTCGGCGATACGCAGGAAACACTAATCACGGATGCGGAAAGGGGAACTGTGCTCGTGAGTCTGCGGCAACACGAAGACGATGCGTTCGCTTGCGCTTGGGCCCAAGACGGATGGCATGTAGCTACTGGCGCACAGGACGGTAAAGTCTTCGTGTACGACGCGAGGAATTGGTCAAGGCCGGTGGTAAGGCTAGACTGCGATGTGGGATGTGCGCGCTCGTTGCAGTTCACAGAGTGTAGTGGTTGGACAGGCTCACCCGCGCTGGTCGTGGCGGAGACGGATGATATAGTCAGTATATACGACACGCGCGACTGGATGTCCAAACAGACGATTGATTTCTTTGGGTCCGTGGCTGGAGTTGTTACACTCGATGGTGGGCGCGAATTACTGATTGCCAACGGGGACAGGACTGTGGGAGGCTTGATGCTGTTCGGAAGGAGAGAAAACGACGATCTCATGGATGGCGAGGGAATTGTGGTCTTGCGTAATGGGCGGAAGAGAAGCACTGGCAGCACAGAAGAGAGTTATTGGGAGTGGGAGAGTCAACCAAAGAGGTTGGGTCTGAGCATGGAGCAGTTGCTTATATGATGTAATACTAGAACGAGTTTTCTTTTTCCTCATTGTATTGGCTTGTACGTGGGAACAGTCCATGTATAATGCCATCTATCTACTACTACGAGAGTCTGATCAATACTCATCATCACCGCCGTTCCATACTCCGTCTACCCTCGTCTTTCCTTCCGAAACCACTGAATGCACTCACGTCTCGCCGAAAGAAATTGCCCATTTTCTTCAGGTTCTCGTTGATGCTCGCGTGTGCGGTCTCGGCACCAATGCCTAGGCCCAGTGCACCCCCCGGTGGTGGACTCGTTGCTCTGCTGCCCGCTGATGCGGAGACAGTGCCACCACCGAGGGCTGGTGAGCCAAAGCGATCAACACCGTCTCGCGCTGCATTGATAATGGCTGAGCCGAATGTGGAAGGGTCGAAACGAGCGGTACTGGTCAAAGTAGGGGTCGAGTACGAGACGGCGTTGTCCTTGAGAACACCAATCACGGGAGTAGTGCCGATCGCTGCCTGGAGAGAGATGTTTGCAATCTGTGGGTTCGATACCTGCAAGTTTGCATTGGCTGGAGAGGCCTTGTGTGCGTTGAAGAGCTCGATCAGGTGCGCTTGGTCACCTTTTCGTGTGATGCCCTTGAGCTCGAGTATCTTTCGAAAGTTTGGTTCCGAGCGATCGTGGATGTGAATCAGGTATGCCTGAACCAGACCTTCAGGGGGTGATGACCGGACCTGCAGAGTCTTGAGGATAGGATCAAGCTTTGCCATACTTTGATTTACACGTTTGACAAAGTTCTGGTTTAGAGCTGTACCAGGTTCAGCGTTGATCGTGGCTAGTTCTGTGAAACCCTTCTTGAGGACGTATGAATCAAGCAACATCTGCTCAGCTCCAGTCTCAGAGATAGGTCGTGAGATGACGAGGTTTGCAATGTACGCATTTGTCAGTGCATCGACGAGATGGTCACAGAACGCTCGTGCGTATTGTGGTTTGTGAAGATGCCTCAAGGTATCCGAAGCTCGCTCTCTAACAGTGGCTAGCAGGGGAGAGACATAGGCACTCTGATCACCAACATTATCCATTCGGCTCCAAGGCACGTTACGCATCTCCCTCCATGACGCCTCACAATCCACTTCCACTTTGCGGACAAGCGTCCGTACAGAAGCGGAAGCGATGCCCATGAATGAGTCGGCCTGCGACTGCAGATCAACCTGATCACGGAGTTCTGCGTCAATGCGAGTCTTGATTCGTTCTTCCAGCTGAGTTGTGGTTTGGTAGCAATAGTCGGCGGTGTTGAGGATAATGACTGTGTCCTCGACGGAGGGACCACCTGGGCCGCTTCGTTCAGAAAGTAGATAGAAGAGGACTTGTTGGCAATAGACGTCAAGATACTTTGCAAATGTCTTGGCGAGCTCGAGTAGACGACCACCAGTAGACAGCTTAGCGCACTGCGCAAAAGTGATCCGATATGAATGAAAGAGGTCTGTCGAAGAGTGAATGACCATTTGTGGATGAAAGTCCTCGTCAGGATTGCGGACTGGCTGCTGTCGATACTGCGGTATAAGAGACGCCAGCTGTTTGTCTTGCGACTCGACCCATAGGCTAAGGTATGGTTCAAAGGCCTCGGATATTGGCTGATTGAAGACGTGGTGCTTCTCTTCTCGTGATGAACTGACAGTGTCGATGGATGAACGAGACTCTCCGGGAGAGGCAAAACGCCTTTCGAGGGAGTGCTCGAAATCCAGCGTCTCCTGAAGACACGAGAGCAAAAGGTTGACATCCGGCGGCTGACCATCGTCCCGTCGCATAGACTTTTGCAAAATGGTCTTGTAGTCCTCTCTCGTGCTCTCACAAAATGCATTTGCCAGCATCTCGTTGACCCTCCAGTGCGGTGGGAAGAGGAGGGCATGTTCTTGATCATAGGTTTTAAGAGTGCGGTTGAACCATGAGTACCGCCGTGCAATGTTGTCAAGGGAGGCAGCCTCATCGCTGCCACGGAAGACATGGCGATACTCGCGCAGCTGAGTGTTGCAATACCAATTGATGAGCCTCAACCGGGCATGGTCTCCCAAGGCATCGATCACATGACAGGCTTCGGACAGCATGCCACGGTTCGGCTGTACGTCGTCCTTGACAAAGCTGAGCTCAAAGTCCTCGCAAATCTGCTCGAGCAGTTCGCGCTGTAGGTCGGCAACGTTCTTGCTTAGTGTTGCGATCTGGTCTATGCTCCGGTAACTCTTGAAGTGGGCCATCAGCTGAATGACAGCCTCCAGTAGCTGGGCACAATCTCGGTACTGGCGGGTGTTGGCGAGGAGGCGCAATTGATCGTAGGCCGTAGTTAACATCTGCAGTCTCTTGAGCGCCGTCATGGACATGGTCAGGTTGCGCTTTGTGCCGTCGAGGCGCTTGATGTCGGCAGTCATATCTGTGATGGCGCGCTCCGTCTCCAGAGCTCGCTCCCGTACACTTTCGATTTTGGCAAATAGGTCGGCGAGTTCTGCCTTTGCTTCCTGGATGCGGCGGATGCTGTCCGTGTCCGAGGCAGTCTGCCGGGCCACGAGCGAGCCAATGCTGTCGGTGAGATCATCTTGATACTGCCTCAGGCCTGCTGATACTCGAGGAACCGAGGAAAGGGTGGAGGGGTGGGAGAAGATGAGGTTCAGATGGTCAATTGGATTGTAGTCAACTGTGATGCTGTGCGTCAGAAGAGATATGCAATAGGTGTACAAGACAAGAAGAATTGGGGCAAGATACAAGTAGGCAAAAAGAAGGTGCGTGACGGAGAGGCTCAAGTAAAGACAGAGGGCAAGGTAACGAAGAGGGGTCAATAACAGTACCTGCGTCTAGAGCATGCGTAGATGCATCCCTGGCAACTTGCGACATGAACGCTGATTGACAGAGAGTTGGTTGCGATTGTTACCCGAGTGGTTCCAAATGTCAAACAACAATGTCACATGTCACCCTATTAGCTATACCAAGAGCCAAGTATAAACACGTAATAGGCGCGCCCTACTTGATCACCACTCTCGGGCAAGCTTCCCCCGGCTCTAAGCGAACAACTCCGCAAACCGGAGCTGTCTGTTATCAACCATGAGATCCCCACCCTCTATATTTACGTCCATTGCCCGCCATCTGTCCTTTGCTGACCATTCACAAATACAAGAATGGCTTCCTTGAATGCTATCAGGGCTAATTGCCGCAAGGTACAAACTCAAGCCAACAAACTCGACTATCTGACCATGCCATGCTAAACACTATCTACACAGGTCATGTGCATTGGGCGCAACTATGCCGACCATGTCAAAGAACTCAACAACCAGCGCCCCAAGCAGCCCTTCTTCTTCTTGAAGCCCTCGTCTTCCATTTTGCTCCCAGGCCAAGGACCCATTCTACGACCCAAAGGTGTCAACCTGCACTACGAGGTAGAGCTCGGCCTGGTCATGGGCAAGACTGTTCGCGACCTCGACCCCAACGACCACCAGGGAGCCCTGGACGCTATTGAGAGCTATCTCTTGACAATCGACATGACAGGCCGCAACGTACAGGACGAGGCAAAGAAGAAGGGTTTGCCGTGGAGCATTGCCAAAGGCTTCGACACCTTCCTACCCATTGCTGGCCCCATTGCCAAGTCTACCATTGCCGACCCTCACAACATTGAGCTCTACTTGAGCGTCAATGGTGAGATGAAGCAGAATGACAACACGGAGCTCATGCTCTTCCGCATTCCTAGGCAACTAAGTGACATCAGCAAAGTCATGACCTTGGAGAAGGGTGACATTGTGTTGACTGGAACTCCCAAGGGCGTCGGCCCTGTAACGACAGGTGACATAATCAAGGCTGGTATGCGGGTCAATGGCAAGGAGGTGGAAGAAGCTCGTCTCGAGGTTGAAGTAAAAGACCGAGAAGGTCCATATGCATTCGCGGAGACATGAACACAGTCGCAATTTGTAGATCGCAGGCTCATGATAACCTGGGTCGAAGCCCGACACTACGGCTCCATCGTCTTTTCTTCCTTCCGTTTCATTCTGTCCGTCCCACTGTGGCCCCACTCATATCAGACCTTGACGCTGGTGCTCCTCTCGAACCTTCCTTCTCAATGCCACCCTAGGATTTGTAGCGTCCTCTTCTGCATCGCTAGTGCTGGGCTTCTGCGAATACGCCGAGTAAGATTCCTTGCTGCTAGGGTCCGTGTTTTGTGAGCTTTTGCCTTTCTCAAGAATTCGGGTATCCGAGGGTGTCCTTTGATCAAGAGCTGACCGCGCCACCTCTACCCGGTCGCTCTTCATTATTCCTTGGTAGCCACTACTTGCTGGCTTTGACCTCTTTCGTGATCTGTCTTCGAGATTGTTTCTCTTCCTTGGCCACTGAGGATTGTTCTCTTTGAGCGAGTTCTTCCGTCTTGCATGCGACTCGCTCGTGGCTGAACCGTGGACGTTCAAAGATTGTTGGCCCATTGAATGCTGCCTTGTAAATTCCTCGATCTCAGCCTCTGGTCTCTGTTCATGTCTCCTCATGCTTTCTTCTATGGCTGAACTGGGAGCATGCCAATCTTGCCTTCCAGATGAAACCTGTCGTCTGAGGTTCTCGATTTCCTTTAGATGACGCTGTTCCATTGTCCTCGCGCTCTCTCTCACAGCAGTATTTGAGACATGCCATTCTTGCCTTTCGGACGAAAGCTGTCTTCTAAGATCCTCAATCTCATCCAGATGTCGCTGTTCTCGTGCTCTTGTGGAATCTTCTACGACCTTGCTAGAGGCATATCGCTGCTGTTCCTCCATCGCTATAAGTTTTTCAGATTGCTCAACCTGTTCTGATTGACGCCTTTGCTGTTCAATGACAGAGCTTTCCGTAATGGCATTGGTCACATGATCTTTCTGCTTCTCCGAGAGACGTCTTCTGAGCTCTGCGATCTCAACAGAGGATTGCTGTTGCTTTTCTATCATGGTATGAAGTAAGTGTCGATTCTCCCGCTTCAACTGATGATCCCAGAGCAATCGACGCGGTCCATTCACTGCATCGTATGAGATACCAGATGGTGCCATGATACAAGTACAAAGTATGTGAGGCACAATCGTGGGTGTATTTCGGACAGTAGTAATAGAGGGATAGGGCATGAAGTGAGGTGTTAGAAAGATGGAATCTGTCACTGTGTTAGACGAGGAAGTTACGAAGACTTCAACGTACAAACACAGCAGGAAGGTACGACCTCCTTCTGCGCACAACCTGAGCGATTGATGCTAGTTACCGTCAACTCAAACCATGGTTTATCTTGTACGAGTCGGGAGCATCGCGAATCGTCACGGTGTTTGAACGAGGCACAGTGGTTGAAGTTGAAGACGTGAGCATTTTTGTAACAAAGAAATGAGAACTGGACCCGGCCTAATCTAAGAAAGCATCTGACGCCTTTTGGAGGAAAGTCGAAAGAAAACGCCGAGATGCACATATAGAGGCAACCAGGTATCACGAACCTAACGACACCATAGATAGATCCTCGTCTCGTCATACCACCGAAGCCAGCAGCAAACATAGGCCTGCAAGCCTCTCCAAACGGATGAATCCGTGTAAATCATCGAAACGCGCGCTTAGATGAGATCGGCAACGTTCATGGGCATCTCCTCGATCTGGGTGCTGTAGAATTGCTCGATCTCTCTCATCATTCGTACGTCGTCAGCAGTGACGAAGTTGATAGCGACACCCTTGCGTCCGAAACGTCCACCACGACCGATACGGTGGATGTAGTTCTCGCGGTTGGCGGGGAGGTCGTAGTTGATGACCAGGGAGACCTGCTGGACATCGATACCACGGGCCAAAAGGTCAGTGGCGATAAGGACACGGGAAGAGCCGGAGCGGAACTCCTTCATGATAACATCACGCTGGGTCTGGTCCATGTCACCGTGCATGGCGGAGACGGTGAAGTCACGGGCAGTGAGCTTGTCGGTGAGCCAGTCGACCTTTCTGCGGGTGTTGCAGAAGATGACAGCTTGGGTAATGGTGACGGTCTCGTAGAGATCAGAGAGGGTGTCGAGCTTCCACTCCTCCTTCTCAACAGCAATGTAGAACTGCTTGATACCCTCGAGGGTAAGCTCGTCCTTCTTGACGAGGATACGGACAGGGTCGCGCATGAACTTGGTGGTGACCTCGAGGACGTCCTGGGGCATGGTGGCGGAGAGAAGGACGACCTGGGTGGACTGGGGAAGGAGCTGGAAGATGTCGTAAATCTGCTCGGTGAAACCGCGAGAAAGCATCTCATCGGCCTCGTCGAGAACGAACATCTTCATGGAGTCGGTCTTAAGAACGCGGCGCTGAATCATGTCGTGGACACGGCCAGGGGTACCGACGACGACCTGGGGACCGTCCTGGAGGGCCTTCATGTCATCTCTGACGCTGGTACCACCGATACAGGCGTGGCACTCGACGTTCATGAAGTCACCGATGGCGACGACGACCTTTTGGATCTGCTGGGCAAGCTCACGGGTGGGAGCAAGGATCAGAGCCTGGCAGGCCTTGACGTTGGGGTCAAGCTTCTGAAGCACGGAGATGGAGAAGGTGGCGGTCTTGCCGGTACCGGACTGAGCCTGGGCAATAACATCGTGGCCTGGGTGGGTAGAGGTTAGTGGATTTGCGATGGTGGTTGTGATGATTGTTGTCGAAGTGGGGTCTGGTTGGTGCGGTGTGGCGGGAAATTTGGACGGCGTTTGCGCGAAGTGGGGGTTGGGGACTGGGCAAAGCTGAACAAGGCAGAAGAGATAGCAAACTCACCCTTGATGACGGGCATGATGGCGCGCTGCTGGATGGCAGAGGGGCGCTCGAAACCGTAGGCGTAGACACCACGGAGGAGCTCTGCCTTGAGGTTCATCGAGTCGAAGGAGTCGGTGGTCTCATCGTAGTTGGACTCGATCTGTCCTGTGACGGGCAGCATGTCAGCTTTTGCTCGGTATACTGGACGAGGAGATGCTATGCGCCTTCCACCTACAGGCCGTCATGGCCTGGTGGGAGCTGAGACGCTGCAGCGTCACGTACCCTCGGGGACCTCTTCAAGACCGGAAGCCATGATTGCGCTTGGTGGGAGAAGTCGCGGTGCTGGATGCGGCCGCGGTGAGTGCTTGAGTGTGTGTAAAAAGACTAGTAACCTGATTCCCTATGTGAGAATCGTGTGGGTTCTAGTAGTGGATGTGGTGTATGATAAAAGTTGCAGATGTCAAGCGTAAAAAGAAGACGGTGGGCTTGCTCCAAAATATGAAAATTCATACCGGGCTTGCCTTGCGCGGTCCGTGCACACTCTTTCGCCCTACCATATGCCAAAAATTTATTGAAGTCCTCGGCCAAGTGATTATTTGACCTATACAACATACCTTAATCGTTGTCTTCTTCTTTCCTACTTACCCACCATCCACTACTTTTCTCGCCCTTCACTCATTGGTCGACTCACTGACCCACTGAGTCACTAATTAATTGCGATCCTTCTTTGTCACACACCATTATCCGTCTTTGGTCCTGCTGCCGACGCTCTTCGCTCGACTTTGCTCTAGCCGAGTTCGAATATAGATATTAGACCCCATGTCACTACCAAGACGTCTCGATGACTCACAACACCACACAAGTGTGACTCGTCCGTCCAAAAGGCCCCGAATAGAGGCCCCCATGACAGTTGAACACAATCAGGCTGACAAAGTGACTGCTGTGAAAAGGCATCCACTGGGTATTCGCCCCTCTGGCAATGCCTTCACCGCTGATGTTAATCTGAAAGCCGCGGCTGGTCTATATGCACTTTTACCGGACGAGTTGCTAGCGCAATTGTTGGATCTTCTTGATGCTACTGATTTGCTGCGCCTGGGCGCTACCTGCCGCGCCTTGCATGCCTTTACTAGAAATGAAGAGCTCTGGAGAGCACTCTTTGTAGAGTAAGTGACACTACATTCAAATATTTAATTCTTTTCTTTTCTTATCGTCGTATTGTGACTGAGAGGGTTGTACATTTTCCCTCTTGTCGAGTCCCGTCATCGTTTAGCCTTCGCCTCCCATATTTCAGTAGCACTGGGCTGAATTCTTCACTTAGATCTTCGCCCTCTTCTTTTCAATGGAATGGAACCTGGAGGTCTACCTATCTTTCCCAGCCACAATCAAAGGAGCCTCGAGTTGACTGTACCAATCTTTTCTCCGATGTCCTTCACCGTCCCTTCTATTGCGCTCATGTACCAATTGAACCTTTTGTCACCAATATCCCCCCTCGGAATCAAATCAAGCGGCTTTCGTCTCTCACTTTCGACGAGTTCTCCGAGTCGCTGACAAACAAACCTTTCATTATCGCCGAGCCAACCAGACAGTGGCCAGTCTATAAATCATGGTCCGTTGACACGCTGCTGAAGCAATACGAGGATGTCAAGTTTCGCGCCGAGGCGGTCGACTGGCCCTTCCGTGTCTACGTTGATTACATGAAGAACAATAGCGATGAGAGCCCCTTGTATCTCTTCGATCGGTCCTTTGCGGAGAAGATGAAGATCAAGGTTGCCGACAGCTCGGAAGCACACTTGTATGAGGGTGCAAATTCTCCCCTCGAGGAGCGCAAGGCCGCTTACTGGGCACCGTCTTTCTTCGGACCAGATCTCTTCAGCGTGCTTGGCGAGCAACGACCGGACCATAGATGGTTGATTGTAGGACCCGCTCGTAGTGGCAGCACGTTTCACAAAGATCCAAACGCGACTTGCGCCTGGAATGCCGTGCTAACAGGCCGCAAGTACTGGATCATGTTCCCGTCATCGTCTTCGATACCGCCACCGCCTGGCGTCTATGTATCCGAAGACCAAAGCGAGGTGACTTCACCCCTGAGCATCGCGGAATGGCTTTTGGGCTTTCATGCCGAAGCAAGACGGACCGAGGGCTGCATTGAGGGTATCTGCCAACAGGGAGAGCTGTTGTACGTGCCTGCTGGATGGTACCATTTGGTAGTCAACCTCGACGACTCGATCGCGTAAGTACCCATTGTTATGACAAGCAAATGATTTCGCTGACCCGCATCATAGCCTAACACAGAACTTCGTGCCACGCCAAAGGTTAGCATCGGTACTACACTTTTTGAGAGACAAGTCAGACCAGATAAGCGGCTTTGCCAAGGACATTGAGAACCCATACGAGCTGTTCGTCGCTCGTCTTCGAGAACAGATGCCAGAACTTCTAGATGAGGCATTGCCCAAGCTGGAGAAGATGTCTAAAGGACCGAAAGGCCGATGGGAAGAATTGACCAAGCCTCAAGATCCAGAAGACAATGGAGGCGGCTTCTCATTTGGCTTCGGCGATAACGATGACGAAGAAGTCCCGTGAGAAATTCAGTTCTCACTATATAGAACGACAGACTTATCGCATCATCAGAGATGCTATTTAGATTTAAAAGGCATAATAAGGCTATGGGTATACGCAACAGAGCTTCCCACATCCGATCCTACGAATACACGAATAATATCTGTTCTTGACTCATTGTAGTCGCATTCCATTACACTTGCGCTTTTACAACTCTTCTGGACAATCAAAAGCTAGGTGTCCGTCTTTCTCGCACAGTGCGCACCACTTGTCTGCGTCAGCACTCTCAGCGGTCCCATGTTGTTCTTCCGCATGGTCCATATCTGAGTTCCCAGCACTGGGCTCATGTAACCCTTCCGAGTCGGCCTCAGCATGCGAAGACAGGTGGAGGTTCTGCATCCTTCCAGAGACATCGTCATCGTGGTCAGCGGTTGGCTCATCGTGACCATTTACTTCATGCTCCTCCTCATGTGTGTACGGTGCATGACTTGCAGGCGACTGGCGACCCTTTGTAGGTGACAGTGTTCTGTGACGGCGCACCATCTCAGGCGAAGACGGCGCATCGTTGATGATGCTGTTCCTCTCCTCTTGTGCTGCCCTTCTCAACTGCTCAATGGCTCGTTCCAGCTCCTCTTCCCGAAATGCCTTTCTTTCAACCAGGCCCTGCAGCTCCGACTTTTCACGCTCGAGTTGTTGCACAGTCTCTTGAGTCCGCTCGAGCTCCTCGATGTCCATGGACCGAGAGGGTGCCTGAGCACTGCGCGCTGTGGGACTAGTCACCTCTGGCGGCCCTGAGCTGAGGGAATGAATGATTGCCTTGAGACCGCGGATCTCATCATCTTTGGTCTCCATATCCCTGTCTCGACTTTGCATGCCCTCGACTTCTTTGGCGCCCTGGAGAGCCTTGGCAGCCTTTTCGCGTTCACGCCTCAGCTCGCTGCGACCTCGTTCAACCTCGCCCCTGAGAAACTCGACCTCGCCACGGGCCTCTGCCTCTCCTCGTCGAGCATCTTCCAGCCCGTCTTCCAATTCAGCGACCAACTCTTCGAGACTTCTAAGCTGTTGGGCGACTTGCTCGACTTCTTCTCGCCCATGGCCGATCTCGCGCAGCTCCTGCAGCTCCGCTAGTAGATCACCCACTTTTGCCTCGTAGACCCGCTCAGTCTCGGCAGATGCCAGCTCCAAGGTATCGATTGTACTGCGGAAATCGGCACGGTGTGCATCAAACTCGGCCACGAGTGACTGTATCTTATCGTTCTTCTCTCGCAATGCCTGGCGCAGGCCCGCGACATCTGCGCCATCGTCTGGCCCATTCACGTCGTCTTCAGAGGGTATGAGAGACTGAATCTCCTTAAGACTGGTATCCATCTCGGCCAGAGACTCTGCCTGGTCCCTGAGTTGTCTGTCTTTGTCTTCGAGCTGCTCGAGCAACCGTCTGATCTCATCCTCTTGGTCGGTGTTGGCTTGGCGGGAGGGCGAACGCCGAGAATGGGCAAACGACTGCGCAGCATTCGAAGCGCCCTTCTCCAAGATGGTGTCGTTGCGCTGACCTAGACGAGACCCGCTTCTAGAGTAGGGCCGAGGCGGTGGAGGGCCTCGGTTGGATGAGGAAGCTCTCGGTGTGCCAGATCGCGCGGGAGCAGGGCTAGCAGTAAGCCTTGGAGGAACGCCTCCACGTTGACTCATGGAGAAGTTACGAGCGGGAGTGGGAGCAAGGGTCGGCTGCTTTCTCAAGGGCGATTCAGGACGAGGCAGCGAAGGGCGGGATTTGGGTTTGAATTGTGGACTTGGAGGGCGTGCTCCCGGGCCCATAGATTGGGAGAACTTTGGTACAGCGGGAATGGGAGGTGTGTAATCATCGCCTGCAACAGGGACGCCTCTGTAAGTGCCATAGGATGGTGTCGTGGGAGAGGCTGGGAAGTCGTCGTAGCTCCTGGCTGGCGAGCTGCGTAGCTCGGCCCTGTGAGCAGGCAAGAAGATGCCTGCGCCAGGAACTGTTGTCCTGAAGTAATTGGTCCTGCAAAGGCAGCGTCAACCAACGTATACAAGGAGTGTATAAAATTGGCTCGATACAAACATACCCGTCAACATCACCGTCATTCTTGCCTCTGGCCGCAAACTCTCTGCTGAGCTCTACACCAACAAATCTCCCCTGTTTACCATGTACACTGCCAACAAACTTGACCGTACCATACATGTCCCCAGGGACATCTACAAGGTCCCCGACAGCGAAGTCGGTATCAGACATGTTGGCTGCAGGAGGAGTTGGCTTGCCAGCCAGAGCGTGTAGAGATGCTTTTCTGTTGCTGGGACTCAGATGGGGAGTAGACGCATTGGTCGTCCCGCGCGCAACTCCTCGTGGTCGGGGCGTCTGTCTCGACATGTTGCTGAGTTTGGGTTTAATTGTACTCGTATGTGTATTCGGATGTATATTTGTACAGTGATATGCTTTGCTTTTGCACACTGACTGGCAGGCCGTGATTAATGCCTGAAATGGCCACCTTACTCGTGTTGTCTCTGCCTGGCCGATATACCTTACCTAACAATTGTAAACATCTACAAACGCGCCGTCTGATCGTCTGGGGATCCACGGTCACGTGCGGATGGAGCCCAATCTAGAGACGGGGTCAAGACCAAAATCGAAGCTAAATGAGCTTCCATTGGAGTCTGACGAGATAGCGATACGATTTCTTATTCTGCCATTTCGATCGTTCCAATCATAGATCCCGCATTCGTACCTTGAGCAGCTATCTATTATGCTTAAACATAGTATATCCCAAGGTAGTATAGACGTTTGATGGACAGTGCCTCGGGGGGGTGAGCGGCTATCCGAAGCCGAGGTATCTACCCCACACTCTACCTGTATATTGTTTAGTCCACCATTCGCCGTAGGTAATAACGTGAAGTCCTATCAAGGTCAGTAACGCACTCGTACTTCACGGAATAGTATACAGAATGGCTGGCGCTGTACGGCAACCCATAGACATCAAGTCTCTCGAGCGCTACATTGATGCCAATGTTCCCGACATCAAGACTCCTTTGGACGTCAAGCAGGTGAGGCTTCCTGAGCTCAGACTTCTTCTTGTCTTCACCACTGCTCGATGCTTGATCAGTCCCTAATTCGTCCTTGTATAGTTTGGCTACGGTCAATCGAATCCTACGTACCTCTTGACATCTGCTACAAAGCAACGCTATGTGTTACGCAAGAAGCCACCAGGCAAGCTACTCTCCAAGACGGCGCACAAGGTCGATCGAGAATACCGGATACTACACGCTCTCGAGAACACAGACGTACCTGTTCCCAAGACGTACTGCCTCTGCGAGGATGATGCAGTGGTTGGGACACCCTTCTACATTATGGAGTTCCTCGACGGCAGGATTATAGAAGACCCCAAGCTGCCTGGGGTGAGCCCAGAGGAGAGAGAGCAGATGTATGTTGCGTTCTAGCCGGTGTGTCTGCATGATTCTGACCAGGACAAGGTGGCACTCCGCCGTTACTACACTTGCCAAGTTCCACCGTGTATCGCCTGCCTCTGTCAACATGACCTCATATGGCAAGAACAAGGACTTCTATGATCGCCAACTCGCAACCTTCAAGACCATATCCGAGGCGCAAGCAAAAGCCGTCGACGTGGAAACCAACGAAGCCGTAGGCAAGATCCCACATTATGATGACATGGTAGCCTTCTTCGGAGACAAGAGAACCCAACCACAGGATCGCAGTAGCTTTGTGCATGGTGATTATAAGATTGACAATGTCGTCTTTCACAAGACAGAGCCACGTGTGATTGGCATACTTGAGTATTGATCTCCGATCTCGAGTCATCTTGTGCTTTTACTGACCTATTTGCAGTTGGGAGATGTCCACAATAGGACACCCGTTGTCGGACCTATGCAACCTGCTTACCCCGTTCACAACCGCTGCCTCATCAACTGCACGATCAATCGGTCGAGGGAGTGAGGACTTCTTGCCTGGGAACACACCAGGACTTCCAACCAAGGAGCAATGCCTGCGTTGGTACAATGAAGTTGCCGGCTGGGACCCGACGCCAGACTTGACATGGGGAGAGGCCTTTGGAATCTACCGCGGGAGTATTATCATGCAAGGCATTGCAGCTAGACATGCGCTCAGGCAAGCAAGCAGTGCACGTGCTATAGAATACGCGGTGCAGATGCGTCCTTTTGCAGAGGTGGCTTGGGACTTGGTACAGAAACGTCAGCGTCAAAGTCGGAGTTCTAAATTGTAGAGGATAGATTTGCCAGTGGAGACTTGACTCTGAGCGATAGTGAGAACAGGACAAACGGTACGGTGGGAAGAAGTGCGTGTAGATTGGCAAATCCACCAATATTGAGAACTTGTATTTAATTGTTGACGCAAATTGAGATAACGCGTCGAGGTATCATTACGTTGACATGACTGCCTGTATGCTCACCGGCATAATTTTGACCTTCACGACGCCAACCACGCCTTGATCAAAAGTGTCTTCATTTCAAAGACTGTTCGTCGTGGGGGCGTTTGAGGGGGATATAAACGGCATGGATGGGTGATTTGTCCATAGGCCGGGCGTGTTGTTTAGGTATTCTTCGTATCGAGTAACATGGGAGAATTTCATCGGTTTCTGTCGGGGTCGTGCATGCGCTCAAGAGCTTCGAGCATGACAACAGAGTTGCCCCGGATGACCTGAAACGAGGATCTATCAGCCGTGGGAACAGCATAAATCAAGAAAGAAGTGCATGCGTACAACTTGCCCGATTCTGACCTTCTCGCCGCTAGCCTTCTCTTCGACGGCATCATCAAGCACGATGTTTAGAAAGACCTGTGGATGCATGTGTTAGCCACAGGTCGCGCTGTAAGAAGGTGACTTGAAGGGTTCACATACATCGTAACCACGGAGAACACCAATGACCTTTCTGCTTCCGTTGAGCTGGACGAAGAGACGACGATCGAGATACTGCAAAGGCGATTAGTTGTAGTTCAGCGCATGCCTCATGATGCACACTCAAAAGTGAAGCAAGCAATGCGCTAGGAGGCCGGGACAGAGATTGGACGAACTTTCTTGAGTTCAGGCTGGGCTTGAGGCATGTTGGCTGGTTGCGCGTGATGGAAAGCAGTGTTGTGTTGTGTAGCGCGAGCGGGTATATGCAATCAGCTTGATCTGCACTGCGCTGTGGTGAGTGAAGACGAAGAGTGAAGTTGCGGGTCTTCCCAACGCGGAAGCTTTGCCGGTCCTCGCCCTCTCCTCTACATGTCCGTTCATGAATAATACAGGTACTCAGCGATATAATACAACAGTGCTTCATTCACTTCAGATCAAATCTACCAGTCTAGCCTTACTCTCACAGCTTCAAGTCACTTAAGTATCTGCGCGAAGTGTGCTCCATCACACTCAAGCATAGTCCGTCAGCATCCAAGTCCGCGCATCTTCAGCTGCAAGTCTGGTCAATCAACTCGCAATGAAAAAGTCATTTGCGTCGCGACGAGTGCCACGCAGAATTGGCGGTGACGAGGATGAACAAGACCTCTCATCACCGTCGGCAGGCATTGCGCCAGAAGCTACACCAACGCCTGGTAAGTTTTATGACCCATTTTGCACTGCAAGCCATGATCTGACATTTCCTCGCATCACAGTCGACTGATTGCCCTTCCCAGATCAACCCGCTTCTGCCGTGAAGCGACCCGCCAACAAGAATCGCAAGTCATTTGCGCTTCGTACCTCGTTTGGTCCTTCGCAATTTGAAGACGACAACGACAGTACATCAGACGTTGTCATTCCCAAGCGGACAAATCTGTCGCGCATCGCCATTCAGCGCAACGCGGACAAGCGACCAGCTCCTGACTTTAACTTCCGCCAAACCACGCCTCACAGTAGTCACGATCGTCCGAGTTACAGCAAGGACTACCTCGATGAGCTCAAGCAAAGCACTCCTAGCACGCCAAAAGATACATCCTTTCGCTCTTCCCCGGACACAAATACAGACTCGGGACGTGACCTAGATCTCGCTACCAACTTCAGCTCGAATCCTTCTACATATCAGCTACCTACACTTATCCCTAGCGATGCCGAAATTGCGGAGAAGAAGGCCCGTAGGGCTCGGTTAGCCAAGGAGAAAGAATTCATATCTCTTGACGATGACGGGGATGAGCACGAGGATGATGAGGACGAGCACGACGACAACACGACGCACGACGAACTTGGCAGGTTGATCCTGAAACCGAAAGACAAGTATCCTGAAACACGACTTGTCCGCGACGACGAGGACATGCTTGAGGGTTTCGACGAGTTCACCACCGATGGCAGAATAGATTTTGGCAATGCGGCCGAGAGGCTTGCGAGTGCGAAACGCAAAGCCGAGATGGCAACATTAATTGCTGACGCTGAAGGACATGATGAGGTTTCTAGTGATGATGAGAGTGAAGCGGAGCGAAAAGCTGCCTTTGAGGTTACCCAAACGCGACATGGAAACTACGCCGTACAGGACAGGGACGATGAGAATTCACTCAGGCCACAAACGCCACCTAGAATCTTACCGATATCATCTTTGGAAAGCGTGGTAGAGCGTTTGAGATCCAAGCTTCAAGAGATGGAGGTCACTAGGATGGCTAAGATGCAGGAGATGCAACGACTGGTTGCAGAGAAATCAAGCATAGGTGAGGAAGAGGTCAGAGTTCAGGCTGCTCTCAAAGAGACTGGTGAGAAGTATGCTCGACTTAGGGAAGATATACTTCCTCGGACGCGTGAAAGCGAGCCAGATGCGGACAACCAGCCCTCTGATCTTGATCCTGGCAATCAATTTGATGAAATTGATACCGTTTCGGGGCTAGGCAAGGGGCGAGAGGAATCGAGGAGCGTCTTTGCTGGGCTGGGTGCTCAGTAGCCTCTGCCTGATACGCAGCGCACGCATAGTTGCACTCCTTGCGGCTTTGAGTCAAGATGTTGTAGATATGGTTCACCTCGGGAACCGTGGATTTTGCCATGAAGTCACCGAATAGCAGACCGCATTCATCGTTGCAGCTCTAGGACTGTGCAACGACAAACATATGCTCCTCCCATTATTCCTTCCATTGATGAACGCCTGACACCTTGCTAGCCCAAACAATCATACCATTCAATGCTTCTTCGCCATGCCCTTCCATCTCCGTGCTCTTCCAGCTTCGATACAATGGTGCTTCATGCAGCATGTATAAGCGACCTTGATTCTTGCCAGGGCCAAGCCTCATGAATTGGCCTCATGAATTGGCCTCGATCTCTGCCCATTTCTGTTCAACCTTCGCACGCTTTTCTTTGGCCTTTTCTCTATTCTCCCGTGTTCTGGCCAATCGCTCGCCGCGCAAGCACAAGGTAACTTGATGTTTCACACTGGTGCACATGCCCATGGATTTCCAGAGGAAGCCGCGAGCATGGCATTCATCGAGGGCCGTCATGATTTCCTCGCAATCTATTGCATGTCAGGCAAAGTGAGGATGCGCTTTTCTTCTGTATGGTACACACTGATGTTGTCCTTTGTATGTAGATGAGGATGCATATTTGCTAGTGCTAGTCAAGTGCCTGTGGTCCAGAAATGTGAGTGGGTAATCCAAGATGTGCAACTGAGTGGAAGGCAAACGGCGATCGTAGAGGTCAAAGGGTCCTGGTCCTCGTTCTCCCGGCCTTGGCGTGCATCCGCGTTCTGCGAACACACCACCGATACAGCCTACAAGCAAGAGCTGGAGCTTTCTTGCTCGCCAGACTCTTTGCACAAATCTCCCTCCTCAAAATGGCTGCGCAGGTCTCTGCAAAGAAGCAGCAAGGTGAGCATATCAGCCTCGGTTGGTTCATTCTCAATATGCTAATCTCCAATAAGAGCTGCAGGCTCAATATTCCAACTATAAAGAAACTCTACAAGCCATTGCTCAAAAAATCGGTGATGTTGAGCAAGAAACGGAGGAACACAAGTAAGTCTGAATATCGTCCAATCGTGTCGTGTCGAAAGCTGCACTTGCATTGAAAGCTACACATTTTCCTTCATGAAGACAGACTACCCAGGACCTGTTCGATACAGCAATCCTACTTATCTCTGGGTCATTCTGAACCGTTACTAATCAGCATTAAAGGCTCGTCATCGAGACACTGGAGCCATTACCAGGGGAGAGAAAATGCTTTCGCATGATCAACGGCGTCCTTGTTGAAAGAACTGTGAAGGATGTGATGCCACAACTCACCACCAACGCGGAAGGTCTCAAGAAGGTTCTCGATGACCTTCTAAAGCAGTACACCGCCAAACAAGAAGAACTAGAGAAGTGGAAGGTAGATCTCATTCATCCGGTCTCGCTCGAAACCACCCCTACTGACATGAATCGTTCAGAAAAGGAATAAAATCCAAGTGGTCCAGCAGTGATCGTCGATCGATCAGAACATCTGCATGATATTCCCGAACCTGGGACTGCGCAGTTGCTGCTTCACAAGTACGACGTGGCCCAGATATTTGACCAAGTCAGATGATGCCCGGCTCGGCAGCAACGCACGATGAATCGTCATTGAGAAACAATTAGCCGTCTGGTGTGATTATCTCCTGCAACTGTCCCAGGGCTGACAGTGGTATGCATTGGATCTGAATCAAGTGATTCGACGCAAGATTTCATCAAAGCAGCGTCTTCTCTACCTTACTCTTGGAACTCGAAGACAGGACAGAGGTTTCATAACGGCATAGCGTATCGCTCTTCACATTGTCTCTATGCCAAAGACCAGTCAAGGTACTATTCGCAAAAGAAAAGCATATTAGGCTCGTAGGAATAGATCATTGCACATATCCAGCTAAAGTGCTACCCAACAATATGGAACGACCCAAGCATGCGAGTACCTGCTTGCGATTTTTGGTGGCGCTCTATGCGCACCTGAGTTGCGTTGGTCGGGCTCCGATGACGCTCGCAAGCATGCACCTCGTTACTTGCAACATCACGTATTGAGACGGGTTGTAGTCAAAGGGTGATGACTATGTCAACATGACTTAGCGAGGCTAAACCTCACGTGCTTGAACCGATGTACCAAGGCTCATAATGTCTGTAACATTTTACAGCTTCATATTCTTACGCCCATGCGTGAGTAATAAATGGGCCCAAGGTTATAGTCATTTATTAGGCATGTACTCCAATCACGAAAAGATTGATGGGGCAGCGAATGGGGAAAGGTGTGGGGTCGACTTTGACCTTGGCGGCCAAGTGGAACCTCTACTACTCGTACTGTGCTTCACAATAATTTCCGCAGACCTCCAATCATCATCGATCGCGATAGAGCCAGACCGGAATCAGATTTGTATCTAGCCTTACTACGCTGCAGCTGTACGCCTTGGTTTTGCGACGCACATCTCGTGGCTACTAAGTACTTTCTCTTCAGCGCGTATCACAGCGCTCGGGCGCGTATTCTGTCTCGCGTTGCGCTCAACCAAGCCGTCACTATTGGGCATCATCACCATCCTTGATCAAGAAGCTTTTTAGCCTACAGACGCAAGACGTCAACTGGGAAAATTTCGACGCCTGTTCCTGGCAGATCAGACTCTCCTTCTCCAGCTTTACAGGGGTCTTTCTCGCCTTATTGTGATAGTCCCAATTTCCATTACTCAAACCTGGGATCCCAAGGGTCTTTCCATCTGTAGATACAGAGTTCGTGTGAGTTGCATAATCATATGGCTGTCTGAGTCTTCTCCTCAAAATTTATTGGCGAGTACATGCTCGCTAACACATCAAGCATTGTTCAGGCGGAGGAAATTTATTACCTTACTGCCCAGACTACCTTACATTGGATACCCGTCGAGTGACGTGTTACACCGCCGGCCGAGCATTCTATAACTCGGTCAGTCTTCTGTGCCTTGCAGGATGCCTTTCCCGGCAATGTAGTACAAGGCCGGCAATAGCGTCTTGGGTTGCAGCATCTTAATACTGACGTGGCCAGCCAGCGAATCAGTTGCCAGCGCATCACAGTCAGAGCAAGGAGTGGGGCCTTTGGACTGCAAGTCGCCGGATACAATATGTCGGAAAGTCCTCGAGTTGCTGATGCTGAGGAGCGAGCGACATCAAACTCAGCAGCAGACGCCCAGCAATCGCCCGACGATAATGAAACCCAAGACATGAACGCGGGGATCCTTGAACTTGGAGAGCAGTTTGAAGTCAAGGAGCAAGATCGATGGCTACCCATTGCAAACGGTATGTGCATCACCTGTTTCATTCTCATGTCGTCCCATGGTGCGACTGTCAACCCATGCTTGCGTTTGTGTACCCTTTGCGCAAATACATGCATGTCGACGATTTCTGTCCCCGGTGTCGCCTTCACCTCCACTTATACAGCCCAATCGCGCGTATCACTTGTTGCCACCGTCGAATCAGAGCTGCTCCTGCCAGCCCTCGATCTGCGGCCGTATTCCTGACAGCTCGGCTGGCGACAATCATGTCCTCTGCATCCCCGCAGGCCTCTCGCCAACAGCCGCAGCGTGCCCGGGCTGCGAGCAACGACTCCTCCACGTCAGATGCTAACATTCGCAACTTTGCTCCAGTCGCCAGGATTATGAAAGGTGCTCTCCCCGAGAATGCGAAAATAGCCAAAGAAGCCAAGGAGTGCATGCAAGAATGTGTCAGCGAGTTCATCTCCTTCATCACCAGTGAAGGTAAGCAAGCCGCCAGTTGATCGCCAACGTCTGAATCGAAGCTAACAAAGTACACCCGTTTAGCGTCGGAGAAATGTCAACAAGAGAAGCGAAAGACGGTCAACGGCGAGGATATTCTGTTCGCCATGACATCGCTTGGCTTCGAGAACTACGCAGAGGCCTTGAAGATATATCTGGCAAGATATCGTGAGGTAGACTATCCCGACAAAAAGAGCTACCTAGAGTAGCGGATCAGTGCTTGATGTATGCTGACATACTTCCCTCTACTAGACTCTTGTCGCCAGAGGCGAACATCCACGCCAGTCAGGTGGTGCTAGTGCCGGCGGAGCCCCAAATGCCGCCACCACATCGCCGGACTATGAAGGCGGCGGTCACGGTGTCCTTGGTGGCACAATGGAGCCAGCGGAAACTCCCTCGGACTTCACCTATGGCAGCGTAGGCCACACTGGTGGTGGCGGCGAATACTAGCAATATCTTATCGCCATGCTTCTTGACCAAATCACCAGAGGCAATATACAAGTCCCATGGTCATCGTCTTGAAGAGGTCTCGGCCAGATGATGACAACAGCGTTTCAAAGCACAATGCATATTTAGGGCGCCTGGCGTTTCATGGGTACGACAGATGTTGTTTGAGTGGGTGCCAGCCATGCCATGCCACACATCCGAAGTGTTGGTATGAACGAGCTTGTCGGCTTTCTTGTTATTGGATATGGATGGTCTGGGAATGGTTACGAACATGGCCAGTGTACAACAAACACACGTGCATGCATGGTAATAGGTGGACAAGACTTGCTGCTCGCGCACACTCAGTCGTAATAGGTGTCGGGATTGGATTCTTGGTCGAAGTTTCTCATGTTCGTGTCAATATTGATCCCAAAACATCGCTTTACGAATTGTTATCGAAGTTCTCACGATCGACTGTCTCTCGCGTCTGCTCTTTCATACCTTTCCTACCTTTCTACTACGCCTACATTGTGCTTTCCTTGCCTGCTCTCAAAACACGATTGTCCCACTTTTCACCACTTCACACAAGGAATAGTCAGATTTCGACTCACGCTTGAAAGTTTTCACAACATTCGAGTCCTGAAAAGACCCTCTCATACCATGACCAAGATAATCATGCGCATATAGGACTTGATTTACTGCCATGACTAAATAAGAAGTATGTCTTGCGCCCACCTTTCCGAGTGGTACTCCGCCTCCATAAACATGATCATCTCTAGCTCGATAGCTCTTCAAGAATACCATGACCGTATCGTACAGCAGTCAAGACAATAGTGCATACATCTCAACTGCTAGCTTGTTAGAAACGTTGTCTTATATCAAGCGGATGGATTCGAGCCTCAACAACGACTATACCGCAAGAATCACGTGGGACTGAGGAGCCAAAGGCGAGCACGCAGGCAGACTAGCTGGTTTCGGCTAGACTAGGACAAGTCCTTGCTCTAGAGCGCGCTGCTCGTCGTATTCTCTACTACATGTACGCGATGAGAGGAACAAAAACAAAAACATGATTCCCTACAGCTTCTGGTGCATGAACTATAGTGATTGCAATTATCATGTGTAAGCGGAAAGGGGACACTAGAAATACATATCAAGGTACCAAGACGATTCACAGAGTGATTGGCCAAAAACATCATTATCATAGTCAGAACATATACAACGCCATATCGAGACTATTAAAGCAATATGTATCGATCCGCAAGTCCAAATCTCCTTCACGTTGTCCTCAGGAAGCTAAAGCTAGACGATATAACAGATTTCCCTCCAAAACTTATAGTCGTGGGAAGATATCCAATACCCTCCTCACATATTCTCCTCTCTCAAGGACAACAGTCCTCCATCGGTCAATTCCTCATAAGCTGGTGGCTGCGCGCCTGCCTCCATCTTCAAGCCTCCCTTCTCAATCGCAGCGGATTCAACACCAGCAGCAATTTCTCGGTCGCCCGTGATGCCAACTTGCGACATTGCACTGGTATTGGTAATCATGCCTGTAGCCCTCGCATTGGCTTTATTATAGATCTTGAGTGCGATCCTAGCGATGAAGGCCGCTTTGGCTTGCTTGCGGGCGACGCGGCGGGCGGATGCGCGTTTGTTGCTGCAACACATGGTGTAATTTGTGGTTCAGCGTGACAGCGTGAGGCGTGGGGCAAGCGTGAGCGGGGAGCTTGGCTGGCTTTGGTGGTGCTGAGTGTGGGGTTTTATTGGTTGCTTGGAGCGGCTAGCTTTCCAATGGTAAGACGAGAGAGAGAAGTAATACTGGTTGTTGATATGCCTAGATTCGTGCTACATTCGTGGGCCTTATATATCCGTCTTTTCATTACTTGCATCGTCATGTTGCACACTATGTTGCGGCCGAGTAGTAGATCCTGCCATTGTTAGATATCCGTGAGTAGAGGGACGTGAGGGATATCAGGTACTTCGGCGCTGGAGTTCCCCCGGTCTACAACTCTCGGCCGTAACAATAATCAAACTATCTTACCTTACCTTCCTTCCTTTACTTGCAATACGGGCGACAACACGGACGATAGGTCTGCTTTGTGCTGAATGTGATGAATTAAAACGTTGATTCATGATTTCATTGAGTCCTCCCCAACTCTAGGATACTTTTGACTCGGCATCATCTCGTTTTACCACCCTGATTTTGGTGTCTTCTGAGGAACCTGCGAACCCTACTCCACTATCTGCCGATGATGCAAGCCCGTCTGTTCCGGCCTTCTTTGCGAGATCTCTATCGAAAGTGGAAGGATCTATTCCAAGTATGCCACCGACATTGTTACGGTCGCCGGGTACGCTGAACTCTCGGAAAGCATATCGCCATTCGTTGAGGTAGGTCCTGACAGCTTTACCGACCTTATCCTTGCCATTCTTCGAATGGTGACCAGTACCGCAGATTGCATAGATTGGCCTGTCTGAGGTGCTGTGGTCAAGGAGGCACGTCGTAAGATACGAAACTGCTTCTTCTGGATGCAGGCCTGTGTCAAATTAGCATGAGAGATGTTAAACGCAAGTTGAAATATAATTGTGACTGACCATGCAAGTCCACGAAAAGCTCCTTGCCGAGGCCGTTGTTCTTGTTTCTCTCCTCGTACAGACATCTTGCTGCTTCTCTATGGGCCTCTTTCATCAGATTGTTTTCATTCTGGCCCCTCAAGCTGAGTGCTTTGGCACCGCGCGCATCATTTCTGTTCCAAGCTTGAGCAGCACTCTGGAGAAATTTGTTGCGGAGACCTCCATGTTTGAAAGCTTCTGCACGCGCTTTCAGATATGCTTTGTTGGCACTTTCCCCAGTCTCGAGCCATGGTATGTGCTCTGGTGCGGGAATTGCCATTGCAGCACTGCTGTTTTCGCGAGATCCGGTGTATGATTTGGCTGGTCTGATTCCTCGACGTGCTTGCATGATCGGTGAAGGAGATGATGCAGATATACGAACAACATCGGCAAGAGATGCAGGCCCAGGGACCGGGCTTTCTTTGGACTGCGAAGCATGACCATGACCTCTCTTCCCATGGCGTTTGTTAGAGCGGGCAGCAGCGGCAGAGCCTAGAGTAGGGAAGGCTTCATCGTCATTGACCGCAAGAGTCGAAGGGGTGGCTGTCCGAGACTGTTGACGACTGGTCTGTCTGGACGAGGGTCGACTGCGGGGCCCGGTAGGCACAAACGTTGGGAAGGGATTGAGAGATGGAGGTGAAGAAGGGTTGAATTGGGGGAAGCCCGAGTTCAGGAGCGAAGAGTCGAATGACTGGTCGTAAGGGTTGGATGTCGTTTGTTGCAGAGAGGGGAAAGAGTCGTAATCTTGCAACTGAAAATTTGGCTGGGCAGCTTGGGTGGGTGGAGTCGCACTACCATTCATGGTGAGCCTTGACATGAGAGCTGACGGGTCATGGGAGAAGATGCACGAGTCGCCGGCAAGACAGCTGCCCATCAACCAATACCTAGATAGGGTCAGATAAGGACACAGTTAAATGGAAGCAGAAGGATTGCATACTTGCAGAGGTGATTGCTGAGGTCGTGGCTGAAGCGACAATCGGCCCTGGCACAGTGACCACTCGACAGCCAGTACTTGCAGACGATGCCACTCTTGGCCTGGCCAGCAGGAGTCAGAGGTCTCGAAGCTGGGTTCATGGACTTGCCGACCAGATAGGTGCGGGCAGGGTCATCGGTCGGAGAAGATATTTGCGAGGGGGTCATGTCCGGACTCTCGATCAAGGCCATGATGGTTTGGCTCAAGTCATAGCCATTGGACTCGAGAATCTTCTCCAACTCGTCGTCGGACTTGTCATCACGTAGAATAGAGCGCAGCATGTCATAAGGCGTCATGTCGACGGTGTAGGGCTGAACCCATTCAGACGTGGGCATGCCAAAGCCAGCATCGCCGAAAGAGGTGGTGCTGCTCGCATCATCGTTGACAATCCAATCGACGTTATCGCTGCCATAGTCGCCATAATTCTCTGTTGAAGGACTTGGCTCACTGAATTGGTATGCGCTCAGGCTCGGACTGTGGGGGATGGCAGGAGTAGCGAAAGCCAGACGCGGTGAAGGGCGAGGCGAAGAGAAAGGGGAGGCGGTAGAAGACTTGGTGCGGTTGAAGGCAGGCGGGGTACCAAGAGCAGCGCTGGGAATGCGTGGAGAAGGTGAAGACGAAGACTGGACCTGCCAGGGCGCGGGTGACGCACTGCGGATCAGTCGGGCGCGCATGGGGGGAGGTGAAGTAGAGCCCTGGGCAGCGTCGCGATGGCGCCAGAGGATGGCCAGGACGGCGTCTTCGAGAGCCTTGCCAGACAGACCAGCTTCCTGTCGCAAGACCGACTCTACCTGGTCCGTCTTGTCCTCGTCGGCGATCGAGTCGTCTTGCAGTATGGGCAGGCAAGCGTGGTAGAACGAGTCGGCCACCATGATGACCTGAAGTATGCGAGGTCTAAGGAAGCACAGAAGATGGCAGATTTGATATATGGTTTATCCTGGGAGTATACAGGCTCGTTGGTTCGGTATAGTGTATACCGGGAGTATAGATGACGGCAAGGCCGACGTATACCAACCGTACCCACAATAGGCACAGCTGAGCGGTCACTCGTCCACAGTGGTGAGTAGAAGCAGAGACGTCCAACTCTCGTCCAGCCCTGTCACAAGGCACCGCGTGGCATGTGGAAGGCACTTTGAGTCGCCTTGGTTTCGCAGGCCTGAGATGAGCAGACGAGTCAACGTTACGTATTCAGTCCGGGCACCAGTACGAGTACTCCAGTCGTACCTCTGGCTTTAGTCCATGTCGTCGTTGCCGGTTGTTGTTGTGGGGAAATGGAACGCCCTCCCCTTCTTGGCAGCTGCACGGATCAGCCTGACCTTTACCTCACCTTTACCTTTACCTAAGAATCCTAGTCATGTGCTGGAGGAGGTGCATGGAGACCTGACTCGAGCTTCTCCGGCTTCCGTCGTGGATTAACAATAACCGCCATCACATCATTCCTTGACGACTACACCTTGTCATCGTTGTAATTGCGAGATCTTGTCGCGTCCCGACTACCTGGATCCATCGCCTCAATCAATCTACGCAGACTTCAGTCACATCATGGCGACCACTATGACCCAAACTTCGCTTGCCAACTCGATCCTCAATCCCTCGACCGCCCCGCCGCCTGAGCTATCATTTCTTCCCTTCCTCAAGGCTACATATCCACCCTACGGCTACCCGTCCAAGCTCGACAGGCCAATATGTCCTGCTTACCGAGCCGGACATTGCCCACTCGGCCCGGCCTGTCCTGATAGACATTACACTCCTCCGAATGAACGCTCCGGTATTGGCCACTTGATCTGCAAGCATTACCAAAGAGGCCTGTGCAAAAAGGGCGACCAGTGCGAGTTTGCCCACACCTTCGACCTGAGAGGAGAAAGAGAGTGCAAGGAGTTCAGTCGCTGGGGCATCTGCCCTCAAGGCGAGGAGTGCACCTACCTACACATCGCCCCCACCTCCCCACTCCGAATCTCTCCCTGTCCGCACTACGCAAGAGGCTTCTGTCCTTTGGGCCCATACTGCAGCCTTCGCCACATCAAGCACTCGAAAATGTGCCCCTTTTACCTTGCCGGTTTCTGCCCCAATGGCCGCGCCGGCCCGCCTGACAGAGATAATGTCGTCTCCTGCGAACACGGTGCCCACCCAAAATGGATTGAAGAGAAGGATCTCAAAAAGCCAGAGGCCCGCAAAGTGAAGCCTGAGGAGGAGCTAAGAAGAGAACAGGAGCAGCGCGAGGAAGAGTTCTTTGCCGAGGAGGAGAAGAGGCGCGAGCGCTTCGAGAGAGGCGAGACGGGTGCAGGCAGAGGATGGGGAAAACGAAGACGTGGAGGGGCCGCTGGTGGCGGGACTGGCGGTCACTGGAAACGTCGAGGAGGCTGATCTTGCTATGATCCATCTACTCCCATCTGGAACCCATCTTCCGCCGTGGACAGAATTGGGCGATTCCACTACCACCACACAGGTTCACTTGCTTGGAGACACAGTCGTTCAGCTTATCAACAGTCCAAGTTCAGGTACTCATGTTTGCTACATGAGCTAGTCGGCCTCTCACCCGCTCGGATTAAGGCTACCAAAAGTCCACCGGAAGGCTTCTTTCTTGAAACTTATCCTCAAACCAAACGACTGTCTTGATTCAGACCCTTCAGGTCAACGCCAGGCTCAATCCAACAATTCTGTAAAGGGTATGGCCTTGGCATGTTATCATTACCCAAGCTTTTGATTATACCAGCTCGAGGCCCAACCAATTCGATAGCTGTAGCACGAAAGGTTCCTTGAGCAGGATTGCAACTTTCTCAAGCTTATGTCACATTGTCATCGTGGTAGGGAAAGGTAGCGGGTAAATATGTACCCAGATATCTGGATTGATTTCAGAACACTTGTCTACAGACCATAGTTTCAGTGCAGCCAAATTCCAGGCTGCCATCAATAGGGAAATCAAAAAAGCAGCTCTGATATTCATGAACAGCTTCGATACAACTTGCAAAACCACGTATACATTCTGACTAAAACAAATCTATGAATGCATGTACTTCAGTGATTGCCAAGCCCATGTCGAAGCACGACGCCAGTGATCTCTAACCGTAGTGTGCCTTGATTAGACATACCATTACTACCTACGAAATCATTTCACAAGCTCGATCACCCTCACATTGTTGTGGCAGACAACGATCCTACTATACCAAATACTCAACCACTGCACGTTTCATCTTCAAGAAAGTCTTGCAACCACCAGAACCCAGGAGTCCGACTCCAAAACTCCCGAGCAGCCACTAAACGACGATCCAATCAACTCAAATGCGCGTCGCAGAGATCCTCTCAGACCTGACTTCTCTCCGCGTCTGTGTACGTCTTTCATCTTTACCGCTACTCCCTCACTACCTTGTATCTGTATGCCCAGCACATCACGTCGTCGGGCCTTGTGTGGCGAGGAAGAGATACCCCACCGCCATCTCTCTTGCTCATGTGCTAATAATCCGCTCGTAGGATCCTAATGCCGCACTAGCTCTTGTCTCAGCGAGACCGCCGGCAGTAACAGGATCTCAGAATGACACAGCAGCACAAGTATCAAACTCCTCGGATCAATCTTCGCCTTCAGCTATAGTGCCTGACAGCATAAGCGGCGACGTCGACCTAACGCGGGCTCGAGATCTGCTCGAACTCCATACCAGTGTCAAGATTGCCAATTCTGCTGCTGTTACTGATCGTGCACTCTATCAGGCTAGACAGGATGTAGAGGAGGCGCTGCTGCATACATGATTAAACCTTCTGCAAATATGCCACGGGTAGTGAGAGTTGTTTCTTGATGAATCGTACGTCGATCTTTCAGACTCAGTGCCATTTCCGTAACTCTCCAATTGGGATGCCAACGGCCCCTCTCGTGTCGTCATCACTACACACTATATCCGTTTCATTCATGTACACACATCACGCAGACAAGAAGCAAGTCATTCGAAGAATTAGCAAAGGCTACGACTAGGTGACGATTGCCTTAGGCTGGTATGCTTCCAGTATACTCTACTGATCTATGAAGGGCCAGTCTTGATCATCATTAATACCGACCCACCACTGCTGTTGCCACATTGGTGCCTGGCTTTCCAAGCAGTAAATGCAGAATATGTCGGCCTCCTACACGAATGAATGTGCGCCTCATCTTGTCCTTTGTCCTTCGAGCATGTGATTTCTCTAGAGGCTGATCCACGATCATAATGTGAGCGTCGGGTTGAAGAGCCTCATCAACCATTTCCGGGGCGTCACGAAAGGCTCTTGCCGGTGGTCGACGTTGCACACTCTCCCTCGGCCTATCAGCTGCCGCCACTCTGACCGGACGACTTTCCCACGCTATATCCCTTGGTCTCCCTCTGGAGATATCTTTCGCCCTTTGCTTTGGAGGTTTCGCCTTTGCTGCGGGCTTTGGCTTCTTCGGCGGTTTTACTTTCTTGGGTGGCTTCGCCTTCTTCGGCGGTTTGGCTGGCTTTGGAGGCTTCATTTTCTTCGGCGGTTTGACAGGTTTTGCTTTCTTAGCTGGCTTCGTTGGCTTTGGTTTCTTTGGGGGCTTCGGCTTAGGCTTCGCCGCCTTTTTCATCTTTTCCTTGAGACTCGGCTTCTTCGGTGCACCAGGGGGAGGGTCGACCTTTGGTTTTGGCTTCAGCAACGATTTGATGCTTGCGACTGATGGCTTTGCTTTGGGTTTAATGGCAGATTTAAGACTTGCGAATGATGCCTTGGGCGCCGTACTTTTTGCAGGCTTCATAGGCACAGGTTGAGCTGTCGATGGCTTTGGTTGCGGCGCCACTGGAACTGAATTCGGAGGTACCACAGACGTAGGCTTAGTTGGTGGTGAGGCAGATGGCAGCTTTGGTCCTTCTGCGGGTATTGCTGATTTTATTTCCGGAGAAGGCTGGACAGGAGCTGGGTCAGGGGCCTTGAGGATCGGCGGAGCAGAGACAATCGGCGGCACAATTGCAACGGGTTGGGTCACCGCTATTGGTATAGCAATAGCCTCCGGAGCCTTTTCGACTTGGGGCACAGGCAGTGGTGCAGCAGCTGGAACGGACACCATGGGCTGTTGCACTGGCATAGGGACGACTTCATCTTCATGTTTTACACTCACTACTAGCTTCGAGTCAGTAAAGCTACTTGAGAGTAAGAAGTCAACACACCTGAAAGCGTCGGTATAGGAGGCTCGGAAGTTGGCGCTGAAGATTTTGACGGCTCCTGTACTATGGCTGGAGGTACGAAGTGAGTCAATTCTGGTGGCTGAGGATCAGGAACTTGAATAGGCTGTGGGCCACGATTCTGGGGTGGCAGGACCTCAGGGACTGGTGGAGCGTTTGTCACAGATGGTACTTCGACGATTGGTTCAGCAACTGCAACAGGTGAAATCACTGGCGTTGTGGGAACAGAAGGAGCTGCCACTAGATCAGGAAGTGGCACGACCTTGGGCACTGTGGTAACATCGACTGTAGGTACGGGAGAAATCTCTTGGGTGGAGACTGCTGTGACCAGAGGCACTGGAGAGGAAATCTGCACAGGCACCGACACAGGGTCTAGTACTGGAGCTTGTGTAGGCACGCCGAGCGGAGAAGGTTCGAGAGCTAGAAATCTCGCCGCTGGAGGGGCACTCAATATTGGCGGGTCCGATGCTGGCAGATCGGGCACGGGGACGTTCACCACCTGGGAAACAGTTGGTGCCAGTAACACAGGCGCTGGAGGATCGGGATCCGGAGGCTCTGCAACTGGAGAGACGGCCTGTATAGGTACAATCGGCGCAGACGGCTCAGGTGCTGGAGGAACTACTTCTGAGACGACAATAGTTGCAGGACCCGGGAGATTGACCTCTGCAGGGGCAATTGTCGTGGGCGGCTCAGGTGCTGGAGGGACTGCCTCTGGAACGACAATCGGTGCAGGCGGATCAGGTGTTGGAGGAATCACCTCTGGAGGGACGATTGGCCCAGACAGCTCGGGTGGTGGGGCGACCACCTCTGGAACGACAAATGGAGCTGGTGGGTCAGGCGGTGGATGAATCATCTCTGGAACAATAACCGGCAAAGGCGGGTCAGACACTCGAGGAATCACCTCCGCAGAGACAATTGGCGCAGGCGGCTCAGATGGTGGGGAAACGGGCTCTGGAACGACAACAAGCGGTGGTGGTACAGGTCGTTCAGGCGCAGGAGGAGCTATGTCTGGAATGACGATCGGTGCAGACGCTTCAGCTGGCGGAGGACTCACGTCTGAGGCGGCGATTGGTACAGGCGGCTCAGCTGGTAGAGGAACAATTTCTGGAAGGGCAATTGGCACTGGCGGTGCAGGTGGTTCAGGCACTGGGATTTCAGGCGCTGGAGGAACTACAGCTGGAATGACAATCGGTGCCGGAGGCTCAAGTGGCGGAGGAACTACCTCTGGAACGACAACCGGTGCAGGCGGTGCAGGAGGTTCAGGCATTGGGGCTTCAGGCGCTGGAGGAATTACAGCTGGAACGACAATTGGTGCCGGCGGCTCAGGTGGCGGAGGAATTACCTCAGGAAGGGCAATTGACACAGGCGGTGCAGGTGGCTCAGGCGTTGGAGGGGCAACTTCTGCAGGGACAACTGGCGCCGGCGCTTCAGGTGCTGGATCTACCGCCTCTGGAGGAGAGATTGGTGCAGATGGTGCTGGCGGTTCAGGCGGTTCAGGCGCTGGAGGATCAGGCGTCGGCGGAACTACATCCACAGGAACGACTGGTGCGGGCGGTTCGGCCATGGGAAGCTCAACTGCTGGCGGATCCACCGTTGGAGGAGTATCTGTCACTGGCGGGTCTGGTACTGGGATATCTACCGCTAAAGGGTCAGGTGCTGGAGGGTCTGGCGCTGCTGAATCCGATGCTGGCGGATCTGGTGCAGGTGGATCTGGTGCAGGAGGATCTGGCGCTGGTGGATCTGATGTTGGAGCATCTGGCACTGGGGCATCTGGCACTGGAGGATCTGGTGCTGGAGCATCCGGTGCTGAAGAATCAAGTGCTGCTGGATCCGGTGCTGCTGGATCTGGTGCTGGCGGATCTGCTGCTGGAGGATCCGGTACCGGTGGATCGATCGGGGGAGGGTCAGTATCTGCGACTACCGTAGGCATAGGCTCAGGTGGTGAATCAGGTGGAGAATCCATGCTTCGGCGTATCAATGACCAATGTGTAACCACCAGCAGGAACAAGAATAAGATTTAAGTATAGAGCATCTGTCCTGAGCGGCCGGCGCACCGGTGTACAGCAGCAGGAGGTGAGAAAAGAAAGTGACAAGATAGACGGATCATTTGGAGATGCAGGCCTGAATTATGCTGCTTGGCTGTTGCTGTGGTTGATCGCAACTGCATCTTGAGAGAGTGTAACACAATATCAACAAAACTTTATGTGCCTACCGTGCCTTGATTACATTTACTAAAGGTTTACTTAAGGCTGGTGGACGATCCTATCCGCGCCGTCATTTCATCGTATTGCGCATGTGGCCACAGAGTTGATTTTGAAAAGCAGAGCGCTTCTTATGCATACTCGTAGTAGGCAAATAGAAGTGCGGATGTGAACGCTGTGGTCGACCGTAGCGCCAAGCCCGTCAGGTCCATTCACGTACTTCCCAATGTGCCCGTGTTACCACTCACTTCCTTAACTTGGTGCGCTCTGTAGCGCCTGTACCAAACAAAAACTCATGAAAAAACAGCCTAGTCTTCTGTACTTACAACGTTGTCATTGCAATGAATCGAATCACCACAAATGTTGATCAAAAGTTGCTTCGAACGACTAGATTTCCGCCGGAGTTCAGTCAAAAGGTTGATACCTCGAAAATCCACATCCCAGTGATTAAGAAGTGAGTTGACAGACACACCTAGACCTTGTGTACTCAGTAGCAGAGACCAATGCTCGTTTACCTCGGATTTCTGCACAAAGACGACGCTAACAACGAGGCTGGAACAGTTGGGCTGCTGGAGAAGTATCCAAAATTCTGAACTATGAGGACGATGTTGTGATTGGCTTGCTTTTCGATCTTTTGGAAGGCTCGAAATTCGTGAGAGAGCTCATGTGCAACACCAGCAGAGTTCAATACTGACAATGTTGCCATTTATACAGCCAGATATTAAATCACTCCAGATACAACTTACTGGATTTCTTGGCAAAGACGCGGCTCTATTCTGCAAAGAACTATGGAATCTATGCTTGGACGCTCAAAAGAGCGACACTGGCATACCGAAGCAGCTCGTCGAGGCAAAGAAGTTGGAACTAATCCAAGAAAAGGTACGTGTCTTTGTCAGATGAATTCGCCAGAGAGCGAACCAACATTAACCGATGGTGAAGCTCGATTCAGAACGGGCAGCGGAGGAAGCTCGAAGACGGCGAGACGAGGAGAGAGAACGCGAGCGTGAGCTTGAGGACGTCCGCTTTCGAGAGCGCAGAGACAGAGGGCGTGGCAGAGGTGGCGGTGTGCGTGATTACGACAGGCGGCCCCCCAGAGACTATTCACAATCACCACCTTCAAGACATTACCGAGGAGCACCAGCCCCTTCCCGAGATGCAGACTCGTACATGCCCCGTCGCGACAATGGCCGACGGGGCGACGGACGCTACCGGTCAAGATCAAGGTCCGGCCGCAGGAGATCACCCAGCCCAAAAAGACGTCGCGTAAATACACGCAGCCCATCGCACTCGCCGGATCGACGAAGTTTCAGGCGAGAAAACGATTATAGGAGAGGGTATTCTCCGCGACCGCGAGATCGGTCGCCAGTCCGACATTATTCTAGGTCTCCCTCTAGGTCTAGAGAAGTACGGCACAACAATCGTTACCGCTCTCGATCTCGCTCTCACTATAGATCTCGTTCTAGATCTCGAACAGCGCGAAAGGCGACGACCAGCGGTGACACAGCTTCACGGTCACATCGTCGCCGCTCTATTTCCCCACATGGAAAGGACAATGAAGGAAAAGGTACTGGTGAGGACGCAGGCACGGGCTCAGGGTCAAGAGTCCGTGAACCTTCGCAGACACGCCATGAGACAACAGACTCGGTACCGGAGGTCGATGGGAAAGCTGAAGGTACTAAACCAGCTCAGCAACCTACTGCTCGAGCAGAACAGGATAGCAGCGCAGGTGCATCCGAGGCAGGTGCTGGAACATGATAGTGTGCAACGAAAATCACCGGATGGAGATTCATAGCATAATGAATATCAATAAAGCTACATCAATATCATATACATGCTGTCTTCCATCAAGCTAGTCATAGGACGAAGGCATGTTTCGGCGTAGCTAAGCCGCCGCGTCCGAATCCATATTTGCCTTGTCAAATGGGCCGGGCGACTTCATCGACCACATGAGCATGCAGTCCTGGCAGTGATGATAATAATCCATAACATGACGGAATGGTTCCGCGCCCGCCATGCGCATCAGCTGCTTGACGCCAATTGCGCTCCAATACTTTACCCTGACAGACTCGCGACACCAGCCACTTTACAGGAATAAGACAGTGGTGAAAATTCGTGACGCGCTATCATCATCCGAATAACGCGTACAGTACAATACATTACTGTCCAGTGCGGCGAGATGACGGAGAATGGCACTGCAAACATGGCGACGGTGCCAGATCAACCAGGACGACCATACTACGAGAGCCTGCGTATCAACCTGCGCAGCACCTTGACCAAGAAGCGCCAGCTCGATGAACAATTGTCTGCTCTGGAAGAGTCCATCTACAAGGCCGAGGGCCACTATCTGGAAGAGACGAACGGCGCGGGAAACATTGTGCGCGGCTTCGACAACTGGGTCAAAGGCGTTGTTGTAGGTGGAGACAAGAGAGCTGCGGACGAGCGAAGGTTCAAACCGAGGATCCGCGACGAGGACAGAATCTTCTCGCGGAGTTCCATGTCCTGGATGAGGGTAAGTCTAGCTGCAACTCCTTGACCAAGTCCTCGCTGACCCCGTCCACCACAGTCGCAGGACTCGGACGTGCCTACATCTGCCACCAACACCCCATCACATGCGCCCACCCCATCTTCGTCTGCTCCCCCGCCTCTCACATCAAGAGAGAGCAACCACGCAACACCCACTAGCACTGTATCCAAGACAGCGAGCAAGAAGAAGAAGGCTGCCGACGACGATGAAGAGACCAAATCAGTGAAGCGAGGCAAAATCAGCTATGGATGAGACGCGTATTCTCTAACGCCATTCTGTCAAACAACAAATACTCGATGCCTGATTTCTCACGGCTGGCGCCTGTCGCTCAAGACTGTGCTCGTTCATGCTCAATCATGACGATTAATTACGACTACATGTGCCAGCTTCAGCCACTGCTATAGCAGCCTGAGAAGCTTCTGGATGACCATTCAAAAGACACAAGGTCGTACGTCTGCCAACACTCAGGAATCGTGTTATCACCAAAAAGCCTCCCCTGCCTGTACTCGGTTGAGTGGCATCACTGCGCTCCAGCACAATCCAAAAACCTCCTACCAGGAACCATATGACTTTCTAGATGTTCAAGGATGGTGGAAAGACCTCACTGGCTGACCCCAACGACGGTCAGAGGCACTTAATACTATACGAAGATAATGTCACCAATTATTTGCAATACGCACCAAGAGTGTTTGCACCGTTTGCTCTCTAATTGCCGTTCGCCAGCATCCTCGTTTGTTGTCTTTGCGACGCCCCGTCAGATATGTAATAGTCATCGTTCGACAGTATTTCTTTTTCCCCTCTTACCACTTCCACTGCACTATACGAACGGCCATTCTACAGGACTGGAAACTGAGAGAAACAAGTACACCTGGAAAACACATGGAACAGAGTCAAGCTGATTCAGGCCTCTGGCTCTTTGGATATGGGTAAGCTGGCTGTGTACAATATATTCCATTTTTACAGAAACTCATGCAATGGAATGAAAGGAGCCTGATATGGAAACCCCCTCCACACTTTGGTACGAGCGCGCCGCCGACACTTACAACAACTCTATATGTTGACTCGAGATGCATAGACAAGCGCGTGCCAGGATATATAGAAGGCTATGTTCGTCGCTTCTGGCAGGTAAAGTTTTTCCATCACTTGTTCGTGCACCGAGAGCTGAGTGTCGTCAAAGGCAAGGTAGCAAAAGAAATGATACTCTCCATCCTCATATTTGGTAACAATTAATATCCAGCGAGGACCATCGAGGAACACCGGAAGCCCCAGGCAGGGTTGCAACTTTGATAGATCGAGCACTCTGGGAATCTCTCACTGATCAAGTATGCTCAACTCACTCACCAGTCGAATCATCTGAGGACGATGCCATTGACATTCTCATAGCATGCCAACGCACCCCCGCAGACTTGGGGTGCTGCTTATCATTTCCCTGCGGACAAGGTCGCCGAGGTTCGAGAATATCTCGATATTCGCGAGATAAATGGCTACAGTATACAATTTGCGCCGTTTCATGTCTCGGAAACCTGCAAAGGTGACGTGGCATCAGGAATCAACTGCCTAGTATACATTGGTCTACCCGATAATCCGCAATTCATCGGTCCTCAAGACCCACAGGCACTTGCTGAGCACATTATGCGCAGCCGAGGGCCTAGCGGAGACAACAAGGTGTGTGACACACGATCAATCTGATCCGGGTGATGACAATGGTCTAATGAGTGGACTATAAGGACTACCTATATGAACTTGACAGGGCACTCAAGGAGCTGAGTGCAGACAGCATCGATGAGCATGTGCATGATTTGGCCAATCGATGCCGAGATATTGAGGCCAGAGCAGCAGTATCTTGAAACTCAAGACTGTCAGGTACTAGTCTCGTCAGCAGTGACCTTCGGACAATAAAATGTACTGGCAAGTAAGAGAGGGTGATGAAGGAAGGAATGTGAAGCATCGCCAATAGATAGCTCAATGGAGGCCAATATACAGTTTTAGATACACACGACATTTAAACGGTACAGGCGTATTTCATTCTTGCGATGCGCGTGGCCAGGACGTAAACTGGTCGGCAAGAGCCGGAAGGCATGACGCTGTACCCTACCGTATGTAATGGACTTTGGCTAAGACGTAAGCGCATACCCGCGGCGTGCTTACCCCGGATCTCCTTTAACACACATGCACCTCCAATCAGCCAGAATTAATTGATGGAGGGAGAATGAACGGCCTGACTTGACATTAGCAGGCCTGAACGAACAATGCAGGATGCAGTAGCGAGGGGTAAGAACCGAGGAGGATCCCAGCAGTGTTCAAGTGGCCAGTCCTGATGATTTACAACAGAATTGCCAACCTCATGGGCCAATGACATACCAACAGCTATATTGCGAGCCGAACTTTCGCGTCGACAAGAAACAGCAGAGCGACCACAATGTGGTAGTCGAGGAGCGAAACAGGAATACAATACTCCACTGCACGTCTTTGCACTCTTCCTGATCCTTGTGCTTAGCACGCTAGGTAACATGCTGCATCCTCCAATCCGTACCTCTTGAACTGCGCTGATGATCGATTGTAGCTTGCTCCTTTCCCATTCTTGTCCGACGAGTCCCATGGCTTACCGTTCCACGTCGCTTCTTGTTCTTGTCACGGCACTTTGGAACTGGTGTTCTCATTGCGACAGCCTTTGTGCATCTCCTTCCGACCGCCTTCACTTCTCTGACGGACCCATGTCTACCACCTTTCTGGAACGAGGGTTATCCTGCAATGCCTGGTTTCATTGCTATGGTCTCGGTCCTGGTAGTTGTGGGAGTCGAGATGTTTTTCGCGACGAAAGGAGCCGGGCATTCGCATGCCAGTGAATATTCGAGCGTGGAACACGGTCATAAGAATTCCACGCACAGCACGACCCCACGACCAAAGCATCACTGTACAGAGAGTTATAGGCCGTTCAAACAGGGAACCTTTGGTGTAGAGGGTAGCTCATCAGAAGATGTGGCCTTGGAAGAAGCCACTTCCTGGCGCAACAACATGAATGGGGGAAAGGATGGCCGTCCAAACAAGCCTATCGGGTCTACGGGACAAGATGAAGACTCAGACCTGGACTTGGATGAGCTTGATCCGCAGACAGACTCATCTCGTTTCCTGGATGATGACGGCTCACGAGCTTCGGAAGATGCATACACTGGGCCTGTAGATGAAGATGTGACATCAGGCCCTAGCTTGGCGGAGCATCAGCAGCAGCAGAAAATGCTACTGCAATGTTTGTTGCTGGAGGCTGGCATACTGTTCCACAGTGTCTTCATTGGCATGGCAGTCTCGGTCGCAACGGGTACATCCTTCATTGTGCTACTTGTGGCAATCTCTTTCCACCAAACATTTGAAGGCCTTGCGCTTGGATCTCGCATTGCCGCCATTACCGCATTTCCACGGCATTCTCCAAAGCCTTGGCTTATGGCTCTTGCGTACGGCACAACTACGCCAGCCGGTCAGGCAATCGGCCTTCTGGTCCACAATCTGTATGACCCTTACAGTCAAGTTGGATTGTTGATGGTGGGCGTGATGAACGCAATCAGTAGTGGGCTATTATTATTCGCCGGATTGGTCGAACTCCTAGCAGAGGACTTTTTGTCTGATCACAGCTACGAAAGTCTGAGGGGGCAGAAACGTCTTCAGGCGTGTGCTAGCGTTATAGCTGGAGCGTTCCTCATGGCATTGGTCGGGGCGTGGGCGTAATTAGGCTCAATCTCTAGACCAGATTGGCAATACACTGCCACGAAACTAGATACTTTCACGTCGCGATGTTGTCACTAGCACCCCAGTTACTGGCTATGAGTGAGTTGCTCAAAGCCATGTATGGCGTCTTGGTGTCCGACCAAAAATACATACTCAGCGTGGTTGAAAGCCCAATAGTTGATCTTACTCTCATGACGGCGTAAACGTTGGAGTGGCCCTTCTCGCTGCGCACGGACGCAGGCATGAGACATCAGACACAACTTCGAGAAGGATGGAAGACACGTGAGACAATAGTCCGGCCCATGCTCGAAGGGTGCGCAACGAGTGATTTGCTTATGCTGGACATGCGGCTGCCCTGATGTAACGTCTTATTTGTGGCGTTCTAGACGAATGAGGTTGGTAGACACGTAAATGACACTGTAATTGATTTCCTTGACCTGTTGCAGTCCGAGCTGTGCCCAGAAACGTACAGAAAGGTTGATGAAGTACGTACAACAATACAACGTGCACAGGTACAGAAGGAAGAGCAGGTACAGAACGGATTAGGGCATAACTTCGATGACGGATCGATTTCCAAGAGTGTTTAAACAAGCGGACGATCAGTCTTTCCGTACGGTAGCTAACGTGGTACTTGTACGGGGCTTTCGGAAGTGATAAGCTTTGCTCTAGCCACACGGCTTGACACAGCGAGATCTGAGGCCAAAAGTGGGCCACGATACATTACATTGGTTCATGTCGCACCGGTCCCTTTCTCCAGTCTGCCTTGCCTGGCCCACTCCGACCGTCCTGTCGCTGCATCTTGGCGACCTTTATCCACCGTCGCAACACAGCACACCAGTGCAGTGCAGTGCAGCGCAGCAGTCCAGCAGCGCATCGAAGTGTGTCTCCTAGCCTTGACCCGTCAGCGCACCCTCAGCATCGTCCGCCTCCTCTACTCGCCTCATTTCGTCTGGTCTCGTCCTGCGCCAAACTCCGCCGCTCCGCCTCTGGTCCTCTATTCGCCGGCCCTCACTCATACGCCACCTCTCTGTCCTGTCTCTATGCCTTGTGTGTATTGATTGGCCGCGCCTATTGATCAATAAACATCGCGCCGACAATAAGCCAATAGTCGCCGTCATCTCATTCACTTGTTTGCACCATTCTCGGCTCCATCTCCGACTCCACACTATACACATATAGTCAAACGCTTCGACTTCACCGGACCCGTCTTCTAGATACACTGCTCGCCCCCCATCGAATAATGTCTGCTACAACCTCTTCGTTCGCCTCGTCGGCGAGCACAAGCGCCCCGGCTGCTACCACATCCGCTAGCTCAGGCGGTGGTGGAGGTGGACCCACAAGCTCACCCTTGCTATTCTTTGTTGCCCTGGGCTTCGGCGTGGTCTTCACTAATCTATGGTAACACTAATCTTAACGAATAGCCACCTTTTCACTCCTGGCTGACTTGTCCACAGGATCATCGTCGGTGTCAAGTACTGTTTTCGATACAATCAGCGCAATCGTCAGCGGGCCATGGGCGCTGATGGCACTCCCATTGATCTGGTCACCATGCCTCGCCCACACCGAAGACGACGAGAGAAGAAATTGATGAGCATGGAAGAAGTCAACGAGCGCTTTCCCCTTACCAAGTACAAAACCTGGAGAAGTTCGAGGGAAGCAGAAGGCTTGCCTGCTGCTGGTGGTCTTGCCGCCTCGAGCAGTCGACCGGCTAGTATCAAAAATGAAACCACTGTGCTCGAATCGCCCAAGCATCAGTCCGATATCACGACGCTAGAAATTGCGCAAGATCATCACCTTGGCTCAGACCGCGCCGGCACCTCGAAACAGCCTTCCGTCGTATCCGGAGAGAAGTCTCCGCTGGAGAGGACCGAGACGGCAACTTCCACCTTGGACCAAGAACACGAGGATTCAGATCCCGAAGATGATCCCATCCGTACTGCTGCTCCTCCGGAGATGTTGGCTGCCCCTGGCGATACTTGCGCCATCTGTCTCGACACTCTGGAAGATGATGATGACGTTCGCGGGCTCACTTGTGGCCACGCATATCACGCTGCCTGCCTGGATCCCTGGCTCACCTCTCGCCGCGCCTGCTGTCCGCTTTGCAAGGCCGATTACTACGTACCGAAGCCTCGCTCTCCGGAAAATGAGCAAGAGGAATCTGGGCGTCGGGAGCGTGGTATGCGCCTGCCTCAGACTCCTGCCTCTGCTTGGATCGGTGGTGGTGGTCGTGGTATGATGCCTGGCAGGCCGAGGATGTTGACACTTGGAGGACCACGCTTCTTGGTGATGGAACCGCGCGCAGACAATCATGTCGCCTCCCGCTCTCGTCAAGATGACCGTGCGCGCGCAATGGATCCGAATCAGACCCATGGTTGGCGCAGTAGGTTGCCTCGTATGCCCAATTTGCTTGGTTCTCGAAATGCAAACTCTTCTACAGCGGACGCTACCTCTACTACTCCAGCACAGTTGGAGGCTGGAACTTCTCGATAATATTCCTGCTGTCACAAAGCGTCGGCGTGCCATGTCTTACGGCGCTTGGAGTGCGCGACTCAGTTTCTCACCATGTCTTTCTAGCCATACTTTAAGCTGCGGCACTTTGATCATGGCGTCGGAGTGGATTGTGATATGGCGTTTCGGCTGGCTTCAAATTGTGGAAGTCTGGTAGGGGAGGGTGGTTATAGCGATACCTTTTCGTTTTGGCGTTTCACGGGCAATTTTCCTCACTATGACCGCAAAGAACGATTTCAACGACCAATTTCAATTCATTTCCTTCTCATATTATATGATGTGAATGCGTGAGGAATTTTTGTGATTGTAGATTTGTCTTCGTCTTCCGTGGAGATTCCTGTTTGTGTCTTCCAAGCAAGCTTGCAAACGCTTTGGCTTATTACTCAATGCTCGGTAATACTTTGACTGCTAAAGTACCATTCAATTATTGAGTCAACACCCAACCTTCCAACACTCCTTTACAGATTACAATAATGGCAAACCCGGTGTGCTTTTTCGATGTCACTCTAGGCGGCGAGCCTCTTGGTCGCATAAAGATGGAGCTGTTCAATGATGTTGTTCCTAAGGTGAGAGCGGTCCATGCCTTGGATGTTTACATGCCGATATGCAAGTACTGGAGTATGCTGATTGTGTTGCGTATTCAAGACCGCAGAGAACTTCCGACAATTCTGCACCGGAGAGACGAAGAATCATCTGGGTCGTCCGCAGGGTAATGTTCTTCTGATAATCTGCCCACGTACTGTTCGTTTACTAATGCTATTGAAAGGCTACAAAGGCACAAGATTCCACCGCGTGGTATGGCAATCTCTACAACCAGACCAGTACTGCTTGGGATGATTTCCTGACGTGAATGATAGATCCGAGACTTTATGATACAATCTGGTGACTTCCTTAATGGTGATGGCACTGGTACGCTCTCAGTCTCTGTCCTTTTCGACCTTGAGCACCTCACTGACTCGAAGAAACAGGCTCCACATGTATCTACGGGGGATCAAAGTTTGCAGATGAGAATTTCACGCTCCGTCACGATGTTGCTGGACTTTTGTCCATGGCAAACTCTGGACCAAACACAAACGGCTCTCAATTCTTCATCACCACGGCGCCCACTCCCCACCTCAATGGCAAGCACGTGGTTTTTGGCAAGGTTGTGGACGGTATGGACGTTGTACGCAAGATTGAGAATGTGAGGACCAGCAATGAGAAACCCGTCCAGGACGTGGTGATCTCGCAATGTGGCGAGATGTGAGGGCATTTGGCCATTTCTACGCAGCAGATATGGGAGCGACCCTGTCCTATATAGTGCAATGGACAAACCATAAGCACGGCGGGATATGATTTGGTGGAAGAGGATAGATGGACTATCCGGCACAACAAGTCACACGACTCGGTATCGTTGATCTCTTTCTCCACAAGTGTACCTTGTTATTGCCAGGTCAGAAGACATGATATCGACAAGAGCAGATTTGCGATTGTGCGGACATATACCGAGTCTAAAGATCAGACCGCTCAATCACGAAAACTTGGGTTGTTGCCCGCCTGTTTCTGCATGGAGTGCTTATTTCATGATTCAGGTGGCCAAGTATGTTTGACGTAGATATACTGTTTCAGACCTTCACATCATAAACTATACACGTGGGTTGAGCCTGACGCTGGCTGCATGTCACGAAGCTTGCTTGCACTACATTATCGTGACGAATGTAATTGCCAGAGCCAGTACTTACTCCATGCTTCGAAACAGAACGTATCACAAACGCTTTAATACTTCGGCATAGAGTGATGTCCGTCATATGTGTGGCTCTGTTGTGCTTGTAAAGTGAGGAGGGGCTGTGCAAAGCAGTGGTGCTGTGCTGTCGTCCAGCTTGCCCCTCCTGACGTCAGCCTCGTCACCAATGCAAGCAAAGCACATGTTGATCCACTTGTGGCCAGATCATAAACACCTCAGCTCAAGTTGACTTTCTAGCTGCCACAATCATTTCACAACAATTCCAATACACTTCAAATACAATCAATCCACAAGGTAAGAGCTCATACTGGCATACAACTTCTACAGAGCTAGATTACAACTAACTTCAAGCTTCAGCAATCCATCATGTCTTACAACGAGGGCAACTACGGCGGCGACAGCTACGGCGGTGAGGAACGCAGACAAGGAGGCGGTTACGGCAGAGAAGAATACGGAAGAGACGAGCGTCGTGGCGATGGCCCTGGTGGCTACGAAGGCGGCCAGTCAGGTGATTTCAGAGGCGAGGGCAAGCATCACGGCCACCATGGTCATGGCGGCCAGGGTGGGCCCGACGGCTTCGGCGGTGGCCGCGAAGAGTATGGTGGTGGCAACAGTGGCCGTCAGGAGGGTGGATACGGCGGCCGTGAAGAGTATGGAAGTGGCCGCCAGGAGGGATACGGCTCCTCTGGTCAAGGTCAGAACTACTCTGGCCAGCAGCATCGCCGAGACGATGAGGAGGGCTATGACCAGCGCAGAGAAGAGATGAGACAGCACGGAAACTCTGGTTATGGGTAAGTGACTTCTTGCCAAGATTTCTCTGCTATACTGCTGTACCATGAGTTGACCACATAGCAGTTCCGTTGACGGCCCTGGCGGCTACGGAAGCGGCTCTCAGTCTGGCTATGGAAACGAACGTCCGGAGGGCCGCATGGGCGGTGGCGGCAACAGCTATGAAGGCCGTCAACAGGCTGGCTATGGCCAGAGCACCGGCACACCATACGGCGACGGCGGTGCTTACGGCGGCAGCAACAACAACTTCTCCGAAGCTGCACAACACGCCTCGCAGCATTACGGCCAGGAAGACTCCTCGCTCTTCCACAACGCAGTCAACCAGCTTCACAGCAGCTCTTCGCAAGGACATGAGTTTAACGAGCAAGAAGCTATGCAAAGTCACCAGCAGCTATATGGCGGCCAGGGCGGTTCAGGCCAGTCTGCCAGCTCCGGCACCATGGGAAGGTACGTGTCTATACACAACATTATATGGTTCCTGGACTATTCTGACAATCCTTTCATAGTGCCGCGGCCATGCAGGCGCTAAAGATGTTTTCCGGCGGCCAAGGAGGTTCCTCATCTGGAGGTTCGTCACAGAACGCTTTCATGGGAATGGCCATGAGCCAAGCCGCCAAACTGTTCGACCAACAAAGCGCTTCTGGCAATGTGGCATCTGGGGCTTCCAAGCAAGATGCTGTATCGAGCGCGGCCCAAATGGCATTGAAGATGTTTATGAAGTCCGAGATGGGTGGAAGTAGTGGAGGCTCGGGCGGACTGATGTCTTTGGCCAGCAAGTTCCTCTAGAGAGGCAGGGAAATAGGTAAAAGCGGCGAATGACCCATTCATAGGCAATTGGAGCATGTAGCATTGTTCATTGAAGTCGCCATGGTTCATACTCTTATTGTTTTGGATTGTAGTCCTCGAATCAAAAGGCCAAGGTGCTCCATCATCGCCATATGGAAGAGAATGGCTGTCAGCATAAGGGATGTTATAACCTGATCTCTCTTCTCAGACACGTTATAACAATGTCATCTTGTGGCATAGTATGTTATTGCGCTAGTTGTAATCAGCAGAGACACGCCACATTCAGTATATTGAAATACCGGAGTGAGTTATCCGATGCGAGTGTCTCCATTCTCTGAATCGTGTCTGTTGAACTTCCTAATTTTGTCTAGTAGAATCTACCCGTTCATGGAGCTCCCTGTCAACCTCATATTGCTGCCTGATCGTGCAACCGCATCGTATCATCGCATAGCTCAGCAAGAACACTTCCCACCATCTCCCATGAAACCTCTTTTGAACAGAGTCTTCACAGACATCAGAGTGTTTTATATTCTTCTACGCATGCGCTGAGAGATTTAATTGACTGGCGTGTAGAAAGCCACAGTGAATATATCGTGTTGGTACCAGTTGATGAGCATATCATGTCACACATAAATGTATCAGCGAAGCACCTATCCCGACAGTCCTATGAACAACCATTGAGGGTTTCATCTTCCGGACCACCTGCACTCATCGATTGGTCACATGGGACGAAGTCTGGGCTAGTCTCTCTGACCGACCACGCCCTGTTCCTCAGAGCCTCTGGACCAGATCGCCTGGGGACAAAAGTGCCGGCCGTAGTCATCGAGCATGGTGTCAAGGGGACTTCAACGGAGTGGCTCGCTGTGGAACGGCTCGTGTCGCGATTCGCTCGAGTCTATAGCTACGAGCGTGCAGGCTATTACAGAAGTGATTCTTCGCAGACGACCGCGCCTACCGCCCAGAAGATTGCTGCAGATTTGAGAAGGTTATTGCTAGCCGCCCAAGTTGCACCGCCAGTCGTGTTGGTCGGGCACTCGGATGGAAGAGTCCCTGCGAGACAGTTCCTTGCTGATTACCACGAAGAAGTGGCCGCAATGGTCATAGTGGACTCCGCGCCAGAAGTTACCGAGGTGCCGCCCTTGCTTGAAGATGCCACATATTTGGAGATGCCACATATTGGCAGGTCGTCGGCCTGGATGCCAACCACACCCTCCCGGACGACGAGTATGCTGCTGTCAAGGAAGAAACTCTAAGCAATGGGGGTATTGCGAAGATTGAGGCAAAGCACATGGGTGATTCGCCCAAGGTACTTCACGAACGCCTACGAGGTAGACAACTTCTGGCCGAGGAGCGACTGAGCGTAGTCTTCTGCGATGAATCCAACGACTTTCGTAAGGTCTACGATTTTGCCTTATAACGTGGGATTGGCACTGAGGAGGCACGCGAAGAGCTGCGGCACCGCCTGGAAGACATGTCAATTGTCGATGAGTCGGCCATGCGCGAACACGTGGCTCTCTCTAGCAATAGCAGATTTCTGAAGGCGGAAGGGAAGGCCAAGACTCACAACGTACACTTGGTCGTTCCCGAGCTCGTCTCTCAGGAGTTTGAGTGGGTGTGCGAGCAGCCCGGTGCTTCTGAAGATAATGAGGATGGCATATTAGAGAAGAAGAAGAAGAAGAAGAGAGAGAGAGAGAGAGAGAGAGAGAGAGAGAGAGAGAGAGAGAGAGAGAGAGAGAGAGAGAGAGAGAGAGAGAGAGGATCGGAGGCACGCATGATAGATTGTAAGATTGTAGAAGGGTCGGAGTAGTGACTAGCTCACTTCGAGAAGTTCTCATTCACAAGAAAATCTATTGAATGTCTCGACACACATTATATGGTCATGCTCGACTCTTGACTTTGGTCCAGCCGCTGGACCGCTTATCCTTGACCTCATGTGAATCATCGTCAGCTGGGCGTGCACCACCAACGAGCACAGCTTGTTCGTCTTCGCGTTCTGCATCGTATTCAGACTCGGCAATAAGCTCCCATTCAGCTCCGGACATATCAGTCAGTAAGTGGGTCCTAAGTCCGTCAATAACACGATGGGGCGAAGCAATCTTCCAGTTACGCATCCAGGCAACTCCTACTGATGTCTCCAAGTTGTTGTATGCAGCGGCATGTGATAGCTGGCCGAATTTAGGAGGGGACAATATTTGGGTATTGGTCTCGAGCTGAGCTTGGACATGATTTGTGGAGGCGTGGATGCGGAAAAGTTGACACAGGTTTTTTCCAAGGTCACAAGCCTGCTCCCACGAATTTGCAATAGGCAATCCTTGAGACCTGCAGAGCCAGGCAACGTCCCATGCCAGCAGAGCAACGCCTTCGAGAAACAAATTGTACGAGACTGTATCTTCCTTCGCCAAACGAACGAGAGGCTTATCTAGATGAAGTAGACGGAGCTTGGGCAGGGAGCGATGTTCCAAGAGTCTGGAGTTGGAGGGACTCGTGATCGAATGATGTGCAGGGGTACCAGGAAATGGAAGGTCGAAGCCTCGATAGGATGACTGCAACGAGAAGATTGTGGGATGTGGATAATTTGCATGTGCTGGAGTGATCTCCGCAGGAAGGCGCAGAGAGAGATAATGGCAGGTCGTCGTTAATAGACGGCAGATACTGGCCAAAGCCGCAGTAACCTGATCGGGTCTCGCAGCTGGCCCCGAGGTCAGCGACCAATTTGGGAATGCAAGAACTGCAGGAAATTGAAGGGAACCCCAGGCCGGGGAGTATTTAGGACACTGATCATGGCTTGGGAAGGCAGGACGAGATAGACTCACTGTTCAGATTGCGCAGGTCTGGGATAAGCACACCGCCAATCATATATTCCTCCAAGACATGTCCTTGGCTGTTCTTGCGTTTGCGCGCGCGCAAGGCAGCTAGGCGGGCAGTTTCATGACATAGCTTCACGCGACCCTCGCGTGTTCGGGAGTGTACTCTGTCCAGTCTCCGACGAGCATGCTTGATACTAGCCTGCAGCGATTCGAGCAATTGGGCATTGCGGGCTTCCAGTTGCTGCTTGTCTTTTGCTAGCTGTGACCGGCGCACCTCATGACTGGCCGTACGGGCGCTCTTCTCCGCGCCAACTTTGTCAATGTACTCCCTGAGGAGCGCGGTTTGTCGCTCAAGGGCACGGCAGTGGGTATTGGTGCTTTGTGTGTCGGCGAGGACTCGCACATGCTTTTGCTTGGTAGTACCTTCCGCGATATCTACCAGATCTGGACCAGTGGGCGAATCAACGGCGTCCGCAAGCTTAGTGGACTCTACGATGACTCCAACGTTGTGATGCAGCGATTCTCTTTCGAGAAGGCTTGTGAGATGGTCGACCCGCGCCTGATATACCAAAGCGCGGGCGCAAGAAGGACATGTGGGTTGGCCCCGAGAGGCGAAAGAGGCGGAACAGATACTGCAGTCCATGGCCAGAGAGTTCAAGGTATTCAGGGTGGCTTTGCTGATGAGCCAGACAAATCACGAGTGTGGGAAGGCTGCGAACAGTAGTGCATTATGGCCTTATCGAGTGAAAGCCAAACTCGCCGGGCTAGAGACTTTAGGCGTGGTATCTAAGCTGCGACATGTTCCTTGGAGGTGGATCTCGTCGATGATGGGTAGACACTTTGGTAGAAACGCTGTCTACTGGACTTTACCAGGTAAAATACTGCTTTTGTGGTGATCAACAGCACTGCTGTGGGAGACTCGACATCACACGTCACATGCCGTTTTAGGCAGCCTCCGTCGCGTCACCCGCGTCAAAGCTTTGTTCACGCGACAAAGTGCAAGCCAATATGGACTACGGAATAACCTTGATCTCAAGACTCGATCCCATAAAAAAGCACAACAGCCTCTTTCAACAAGCCGTTGTTTCAGGATGGACTCTGGTGGCACACCCACCCAGAGCCCCCCAGCATCTCCGGAGAGACGTCTCTCTGATCCTGACAGTCCTACTCTTCGAAAGCGTTCTCATGCCACTATGACTGCTACTTCGGTCTCAAACTTAAACTCTCCACTCGATGAAGATGCAGGCCAGACATTGGATAGTGACATGTTGCAGCGTATGGGAGATGATACGAGTAATCACCTGGAGGACGATTCTAGTCACACTGACCAAGTCCCTTCCCCAGAGCCAAGTGCTCCGATTGCAGACTTCGACTGGGATCAATTCGAAGCGAGCTACCACGATATGCTTCGCGAGAAAGAGGCTGAGGAGTCCAAACTTTACTCCGAGTTTGAAGATCTGTCCCAGGCAAGAGGTCTAATCATAGAGGCCAAGAAGCGGTGCTGACACAGCATTAGTTCTTCTCCATATGGGCCGAGACATCCAGAACTCGCGAAGTCGATCGGAGTTTTAAGAGGTACGAATGACGGTTGCATCTCTGTTCATGGTACTGACTCTCGACTGAAGGCTTAAGACGCAATCGGCCTATGTTCAAAATGAAGAGCATGATTTGGAGACTCGCAGAAAACACTGTACCGTGGCCTCCTCCCCATTCGCACTCCGTAACCATCATGTGCTAACGTGCTTCTAGATGTCAAGGTTGTCGAGGCGTTCAAAAGCGCCCTATCACTACTCGACCGGTGACGGGGGCGGTCTATCAAACCATGTCAACCTTGCCTACCAGTCCAACGATGCCTTCCATGTTCTGGGTCGGGTGCACGCTTTACTCCGTGTTGTCTTTCAAGATTCACTGTCACGCATGTGTCAATTCTCTTCACAGTGAGAACCTCATCAACTCGTCGACTGGAAAAGCCACTCTCCATACCGAGCAAGATCGCTGCGCTTGATTGATTGATGCTCACTACCACACATTGACTCGCTGTATGACTTTGTTCTAAAGGGATGATATCGTTATCTCGAGTAGTACTCTAATTCATGTATATGATACCTCCATGCATCTAAAATTGGAACGCCAATTGCTCATGGCCCGATTCTACAGCTCAACGTGTCCATGAATGACTCTCAAAGTAGAGGGTTGGAGCGGTATTCGGGCGCTGCGTCTCCATTCTCCGTCGGCTTCTTGACCTCGGAATCTTTCTCAAGATCATTCTCGCTACCACCCTCCTGTTCTGCCAGGAACTTCTCAGCCTCCAAGGCTGCTGCGCAACCAGTACCAGCACTGGTAATGGCTTGGCGGTATTTCTTGTCCTGCACATCTCCTGCGGCAAAGACACCCTCAATGCTCGTGTGGGTGGTGCCTGGCTCAGTGATGAGGTAGCCGTCCTCGTCCATCTCGAGTTGACCCTTGAACAGAGCAGTGGCAGGCTCGTGGCCGATGGCGTAAAAGAGACCGTTGGCCTGAAGTTCTTCCTCCTTTCCACTCTTGACATCCTTGACCTTGAGGCCAGTCATCAGACCTCGCGGCTTGTCCTCTCCGGTGATGAGCGTAGCGACAGTGTTGTACTTGATCTCGACCTTGGGGTGAGAGCTCAGGCGGCGTGCGTTGGCCTTGCTTGCGCGGAGCTGGTCCTTGCGCACCAGGACAGTCACTTTGGAAGCCTTCTTGGTGAGGTACATGGCCTCCTCGACAGCCGAGTCACCACCTCCGATGACGACCAATGGCTTCTCCCTGAAGATTGGTAGAGAGCCGTCGCAGACGGCGCAAGCGCTGACTCCGTTGCCCCAGTATTGCTCCTCGCCTGGCAAATCCATTCGTCTTGCCTTGGCACCTGTAGCAATAATGACGCTGTCGGCGGTGTGCGTCTCCTCCTCCAGAGTCTCGTCGTCGCCCATGGGGTGCACCCAGTACTTGAATGGTCGTGAAGAGAGGTCGATCTTGCCAACAGTTTGCGAAATGATCTCGGTACCACATGCTTCGGATTGGGCTCGCATTTGATCCTGATGGCAGCGTCAGCACTCTGTTCATGGCTATCGCATGGGAGACCAACTTACCATTAATGTTGCACCCTGGATCTGCATGAATCCAGGGAAGTTCTCAACCTCATCGGTAGTGGTCAATTGACCGCCGGCTGCGATGCCGAGTGCCAGAAATCCCTCATACAGAACGGGCTTGAGGTCTGCGCGCGCGGCGTAGATGGCGGCAGTATGGCCTGCAGGGCCGGAGCCAATAATGACAACCTTGGAGTGCATGGCGCGGATGGAAGACGGAGAAGTCGCGGTAGAGGCCGAGGCGGGGGCGAAAGACAAGTATGCAGGTGATGTAGGAGTGCTAGTCTTATAAAATGCAGCGCCGGCGATAAACGGAAGTGAAAAAGCAGTCCGCAGCGGACGACGAAAGGCGGATGAGAACAGTTTGACGGTTGGCGAGGGGCACAAATGTAGATGTATAAACGCGGTTATAAATACGGTGATGTTAGTAGAAGTTTCTGCGGCTTCGGAGCCAGCACAACTCTCGTGCTCAACTGACAAATGGACAAAGTCGGCGATCGAATGCTCCTCTCTGTTGCACGGGCTGATCGGTCGTAATCTGATCCGTAGATACGACGCAGAGACAAGTTCGAGTCTACCTACATTGGCATCTGCTTTGTAATATCTTCTGATAGCGTAACTACATATGACGAATATTCACGCCGACGCGGTGAAGTTAGCTCACTTCTCAGACCACCGAGGCTCCGCATTGTCGTTATAAGGCTGATATTGCGCGGGATTTGCCGTCCTTGCACGGGTACACCTTCACTTATCATACTATTGTGTCGAAATACGACCGTAGAAGTGGTAAGTGTACTGGTCCGCTATCGGTGCTCCATCATTCGAAGGGTTCAGATCGAATGGAAAGTCCCGTAATCTCGTTCTTGAAAATGGTGATGATACAGCCACGCCAGCTATGTATGCGGCAGGTTCTAGACCGCCTCCTGGCCCTCTTCGTTACCCCGCTTCCTCATGTTCTCAATGCCATAGAGCGAATCAGCTGATGGAGGATCAACGCCGACAAGTTCATTCGCACTCCCCAGTTGACCATTAAACTGCGCATCTGCCACAAGTTCGAGCTCATTCCCGCCTACTTGGAGCTTGTATGCTACCAGTCTTGTAGTAGTTTCCTTGATTTGTTTGTCAGTACATAATTGACGAATTGTTCACCAGGACAAGCACATACCTTCTTTGGATCGAGGGAGATGACAAGAGTCGAACCGCTGAACACTACATCCAAGGGATTGCCAGGAAGCTCGATAGCCTTCACCTTGGAGTGTCCTGAGCCAAGCGTGCTGATTTGGATAACGATTATAGCTGGAGTCCTTTCAGATGCAGCCAGGAGCATTGTCTGCCCGTTCTCAGCACCAGGAACAGCCCAAAGACCGGAAATAGCAACATGTCCGCCCTCCTCGCCCTGAGAGCTATCCTTTGATCTCTGCAGAAATGGTTTCAATGCAGTTTTGATGTCACATGCTTCGAGCAATTCACCTGAAGTCCAGTCCCAAACGCCCAACCAATCGTCACCACCTCCACTGATAAGCACATTCGACTCTGGCAGGAGGCATAGCTTGCTGATGAATTCCTTGTGACTTAGACAGTAGCGCTCAATGACATGGGCTTGCGGAGCTGCTCGTGAGATACGGATATGTTCGTCTCGATCAGACGTAATGATGACATTCCGAGCCCGACCATCAACTTTGTAGGTGGCGTGTTGAACATCAGTGAGCATTGATACATGGCCAAGTAATAGCTGGTGCTCAAACTTCAGTGGCTCTTTCGACTTCGCCTGCAAGTCCTTTTGTTTCAGCTGGTTCTCGAGTGCTCTGCGATTGCGACCAGTATGAACCGTGAGATTGCTTGCCGTGGGAACGTATGCCTTAGCAGGGCCGCCATCTTGGATGCTTGGTGGAGCAGGGCTGCCGCCAGCCTCGTCACGTTCTTTAGGAAGGAGTGGCAAAGAGTAGACATCCCCAAACTTGTCGCCACACAAGATAGTCTGGTTATCTGGGGTTACGAGAATAGCACATGGGCGCTTTGGCATGCATCTGCGCTTGTCAATTGGAAAGGACACAATTGGTACATAATGTGAGACCTACCTTTGGCTCAGCTCATTCAGCGTTCCATCCTGAGTAATCTTATAGACGCGAATGCATTTATCATCACCAGTGACGGCAACCGCATGTGACTGATCGGGGGACAAGACAAGTTTGATCACGCTCGGTAGAGCAGGCTCAGGCTTCTCCAATTTCCGCTTCTTGCCAGGAGGACCCTCTTGCTCGGGTACAACTGTGATATCATTCTAGAAACCTTTCAGTCTCGCGTTTCAATATGGTGGCCTCTCAGGCTAGAGGCCGCAGTCAGTTTGGAAGCTGCTGGACCTCTGACAGAGTGTGACTTACGGTTGATTCTTTGGACTGCTCAGGCCACTGCGATACAATGGCCCCATTCTGCAAATTTATGGAGATAATTTTGGGACCACATGCAGCGAGCAGAAGTCCCTCAGGCCCAAAGTGGGAAGCGCTGCAGACGCAGGCGAGCTGGTAAGGGTGGGTCATTTGATCTATTCGGTTGAATCACCGGATCAGACAGATTGGTGAATCTGTTTGTTCCACTTCTATAGAAATTATAATAGCGTAGATGAGGGCAACGCAAAAGTGCATGGCCAACATATATGGCCAGCGAACTTCTGTGAGGTGCTTGTGACAAACGGAGAGGCATGAGCACGGGCTGTCGGGATACTAATGCCAAGCCGGGCCGTCCTGAAGCCCACAGAGCGAAATGTTCAGTACCTCGATCGCAAAGTTGCTGGCAAACTTGATCAACCACACAACACAATCCTAGAACTTGCCTGAAACATCCCTAAGCTCGACAAAAGATCGCAGATATGGGGGGCAAGTCCGCAACCAAGGCCGTCTACTTTGACAAGCTCAAGGCTCTCCTCGAGGAGTACAAGTCCGTCTTCATCGTCGGTGTCGACAATGTCTCCTCGCAGCAGATGCACGAGATCCGTCACTCGATGCGTGGCGAGAGTGTCGTCCTGATGGGCAAGAACACCATGGTCCGCCGTGCCCTCAAGGGTTTCATCTCTGAGAACCCCGAGTACGAGCGCCTCCTTCCCCACGTCAGAGGTGAGTTTGTCTTGTGATCCACGATGCGCCTGCGCCTAGCATTCTAACACACACTCGTCCAGGTAACGTCGGTTTCGTCTTCACCAACTGCGATCTCAAGGAGACTCGCGAGAAGATTCTCAGCAACCGTGTCGCCGCCCCTGCTCGTGCCGGTGCCGTCGCTCCCGCCGATGTCTACGTCCCTGCCGGAAACACTGGCATGGAGCCCGGAAAGACCTCTTTCTTCCAGGCCCTCGGTGTCCCCACCAAGATTGCCCGTGGTACCATTGAAATTACCGCTGACCTCAAGCTCATTGAGGCCGGTAACAAGGTCGGTGCCTCCGAGGCCACCCTTCTCAACTTGTTGAACATCTCTCCCTTCACCTACGGTATGAGCATCAGCCAGATCTACGACCAGGGTCAGACCTTCGACAGCAGCGTCCTCGACATTGAGGAGAGCCAGCTCCTCAAGGCCTTCAGCACCGCCATCACCACCATTGCCACCATCTCCCTGGCCACTGGTTACCCCACCCTTCCCTCCATCATGCACTCTCTCGTCAACAGCTACAAGAACCTCATCTCCGTCGCTCTCGAGACCGAGTACGAGTGGGAGGCCATTGCTGAGCTCAAGGACCGTGTTGCCAACCCTGACAAGTACGCTTCTGCTGCTCCTGCTGCCGGTGCCGCCGCCGCTTCCGGTTCCGCCGACGCTCCTGCCGCCGAGGAGAAGAAGGAGGAAGAGGAGGAGGAGGAGGGTACGTATAATCTGCCTCATCTCAGCTTACACTCACTAACCTATGACAGACGACGACATGGGCTTCGGTCTTTTCGACTAAGCGATTGTTGTGTGGTATGGGTTACCCATTTAGAGTCAGATCTCAAATGTAAAGCCTATGTGACAACTAATATTCTTATGTATTATGCGGTGTGCAATGTGACTTGAAGTCCATGCTCGACACTCACATTCGTGGTCAGTCACACATTTCCTCTATTTGCACCCAACAGTTCGAATGATTAAACATTTTTAACCCCGAGTTCTTCAATGAAGATCAAAAGCAACAACAACACTCTAATTTTTTCATGACATTCACGCACATTCTTCCGCTACACAGTCTAGAATCTCTGTTCGGTCACAAAGCTAATTTGCGCAAAGACAGATTCTTTTCCACACATGCCATGCAAGATCCAGATAATGACCCTAGCTGTATTGTCTTGTTCAGGAATTGGCTTTGCCCGTGTCCACCCGTACCCAGTAAACGTGAAATGACCAGCTTCCTCCCAGGCCCTTGCAAACATTGTTGCTTGCAATGTTATCTACCGCGACATCCGCATGTTCCCAGCGGTCTGTTGACGCGCTGGGCTCTTCTCCATAGATGTTCATACCTTCCGCAAACAATTTGTTCGCCAGTACTTTGGCCAGACCTTGACCTCGTTGCTCGGGCTCGACATGTAGTGATGACAGACTTGCGTCCGGTCCCAGAAAGCTCCATGCTATAGGATCTGGGCGGCCTTGTGGGAAGATGCCTAGGCTGGGGAGTTGAATGAGAGTATGATCCTGCCTGGGGATCTGAGTGCGTGATCTCACGAGCGAGAAATGATTAGGTTGCACTTTACCCCAAACGAGGCCTTCCGGAAGCAGCATATCCTCGGTGTTCTTCGTACTGCAAATAGCATTAGCAATCAGATGGGATCTAGACCTGACTATCTCTTGATATCTTACCTCAGATCGAAAATGTATTTCCTATAGGGAATGTCTGCTCCAACGAACTCGTTGGACAACAGGCCCAGCTTATTCATCAGCATTGTAGATCGCTCGTGCAAGCTACCAAAGAGCACAATATTGGGATTGGCCAGGTGGCCCTCGTACTCTCCTCGTTCAACCTTGGTAGCACTATCCTTGCTCAATACCTTCGCAGCGCCGTTCTGTAGCAATGTAGACTGCAATGTCTCGAGGTTGTTCGCAAGACCAATGCTTGCAATTTCGGCAACAAGTGCTTTGGTGAGGTCTGCGGCCGCCTGCTCATCATGGCTTTCGTCGGTCTCGCTCTCCCAGGATCCGAAGGTCCAGACTTCCGTCTCTGGTCTTTTGGACCGGTCAACGTAGGCCGCTATCCATGGCCTGGACGATTCAAGGCCTGTTGTTCTGTTTTCGAGGTCATGAGGGGCCAATGAGCAGAGGAGATGGGAGGTGGGAGTGAAGTGCTGGAATTGGATCCTCCGATACAAAGGAAGACATGTCGGGAGATGTGGCTCGAGAGCAGCGAGAATGCGGTGACGATCGTCAAGCGGATGTTCGTAGATATTAGACATATCGATTCAGCAGGGGATCGATAATGGGAGGCCTCAATGAAAGAATATGTCAAGATTGTCATGTGGACGGGTTAAACATTTAAGATTTTCTTATCAGGCTCGCTTCAGCGCGAACAGTCATACATGAAGTCAACATAGAGCCCGATAGCGGGGAGATGAATGAAGAGTCGTTGAGAAATCATTAAATGTCGACCAGTGTCTACTTGTGATAGAGCAGATGCATCCCAGTCCGTTACTTGTGCCCTTGGTCTTCCCGCGCCAAACGCCCCCCTTTGCAGTCTGCCAAGGACACTCGCGAAGAAAACAGTCTATCAATGCATATGCTACCCATCCGGACCCAATAGCATGGATGACAAGCAACCCATGCAACGCCACTTGACCAACTACTTGTAGCACCAGAGTATATCGACGCCGCCGCCGCTCACCAACTTCCAAACTTCTTGTTCGTGCTTCTTGCCCATGCCCTTTTCTACTGCGATGCGCATTGCACTCTCTCGCCGCCGGGGTGCATGTCATCGTCGTCGTCGTCTCCTCCCATGGCAGCACGTTGAGCGCGGGCCGACTCGCGATTCTCGTCGACCTTCTCCAGGGAGAAATCCTCAGTCATAGCATCTGGAGGTGGGACATGTTGTGGCTGGCGGGCTGGGAGGACGCTCTCCAACGCCTTCTTTTGTTCCTCTGACATAGGCTCTCCGTCTGGGCCACCAAGTCTCTCAGGGAACTTGACATCGAATTGCACGTAAAGGTTGCCGAAGTCGTGATGTCTCCAAGATGGCATACCCTGTCCTCTGATAACCTTGATCTCGCCTGTTTGATGGTTAGCATGTACGAAATACTATGATGAATATGTGACTTGACTCACCTGGAGCGATAACCTCGCCAGGGACGATCTCAACAGTAAGCCATCTCTCGTCGAGATGCTCAATGTAGATGGCACCACCAGCAATGGCGGTTAGTAGGTCGATTTCAGCGTGGTAGAACAGGTCGTCGCCCTTGCGCTGGAAGCGGGGGTGAGGCTTCTGCTCAATCTCGAACTGAACATCACCAGGCTCGACACCAGGAAGCTGGTCTCCCTCTCCTCTGAAATCGATCTTGGTGCCGCTCTGGACACCCTTGTCGACGTGAACGTGCAACACCTTGCGCTCGACGGTGGTCTTCTTGCCGTGACATTGCTTGCAGCGGTCCTTCTCGCGAATGCTCTCACCCTCTCCGTTGCAATCGGGGCACACAGTCTGGAAACGCTGAATCATAGGGCCCATCTGGCGCATCATGGTCTTCATACCGGCGCCGTTGCAGCCAGCGCAGGTCTTGACAGCACCCTCCTTGCCTCCACGGCCCTCGCACTTGGGGCAGATAACGGACTTCTGAAGAGCAAGTTTGGATACCTTGCCCTTGTAAATGTCTTCGAGTGAGACCTTGTGGACGTGGTGAATGGCGCGAGCCTTCTTGGGCCCTTGCTCCCTCATGCCGCCGCCGAACATGCCACCGAGACCGCCGCCGCCGCCGAAGAACTGGGAGAACAAGTCCTCGGCAGCCATACCGCCGCCCATACCACCAGACTCAAGGCCTTCCTCGCCATATTGATCGTAGAGTTGGCGCTTTTCCGGATCAGACAGGATTTCGTAGGCGTGCGAAAGTTCCTTGAACTTGTCGGCGGCTTCCTCGCTGTGTGCGTTCTTGTCAGGATGATATTTGAGAGCACCCTTGCGGTATGCACTCTTCAGTTGTGCTTCGGTGGCCGAGGGGTCAACGCCCAACGTGTCGTAGTGCTTAGTTTCCCGAACCATGATGGCGAGAGAGAAAGAGCGTCGATGGAGAAAAGGTGGGTCAAGACCAGAGCCGAGTGACGGCGAGGGACGTTGTAGGTGAGGGTAGAGTGGCGAGGTAGAGAGTAGAGTTGGTCTATCGGGGAAAAATCAAGATGAAACTGGATGGAGAGAATAATGTAAGCGTTGGTTTCGCGGATGAAAGCAAAGGCGGCGAGAAAGCGGATTTTGGCTTCACCCCCGGCTGTACGTGGGGCGGCGCAAGGGTACAACGCTGTTGCTCTCTCATTTTGACTTACAAATTGTACACCCAGATTGCCGAAATGTTTGTTTTGCAGCGGGTTCAGATGCTTGATTCTCTTTTTGATACCTTGAAGTAACTTCTGATGCAGGATGGAAAAAGTGTTGCTCTTCAAGGTACATGTTGATATCTAGTAATTAAGGTATTTCGTAGCCCGACTTCCATCTTGATCCATGAGATTCTCCAACTTCCAAACCAAGCACAATCACCAAAGTGCACCGTTTGAGCCTCTTCTCACATCAAACAAGCCTTCGGCTTTCAATCAATATAGCGACACACGTATCAAGAGCATTTACAAGCATTTACATGTCATAGATAACCTCTGTAGTCAGCTGAATTGTTATCGTTGACACAATGACCCAGCAATGCCAAGCTTCAGGGCCAGGCTTTAAAGTGAACATTTCCTAGATTAGTACATTGTCTCCAGTTTCAGTTGCCAGCAACAATGGTCATCCGCTATCATAACATGGACAGCACCAAAGATCTCGAACATTCGGCCGGCTGGAAGGCGGCTCTGGAAGAGGCCAAGCAGGGCGCCGTCGAAGGTGGAGTGTGAGTCGACCCTTGTGTTATATATACCGACGCTTCTAACAACATGCCCAAAGTCCAATCGGCGCTTGTCTTGTTGCCGCCGATGGCAAGATCCTAGGTAGAGGTCACAACATGAGAATCCAGAAAGGCAGTCCCACAATCCACGTATGTAAAGTCATAATTTCCTTCGTTGTTAAGCCGGAAACTTGGCTAAGCTTTCACGTATCCTTGCAGGCCGAGATCAGCGCTCTTGAAAACGCTGGAAGGTTGCCTGCGTCGGCCTATAAGGGAGCGACTATGTTCACTACACTGAGCCCGTGCGAGTAAGTGTGGTCTTGCTCGATCATTCTCAGCATGTGGAAGCTAAAGCCTTCGTAGCATGTGCACAGGGTCTTGTATTTTGTACAAAGTGAAGCGTGTAGTGCTTGGCGAAAACAACACTTTCGTTGGCGGTGAGGACTATCTCAGACAGAGAGGTATCTTTTCGTGACGTATGCTACAAATCTGCCTCTATTGACAACCACTCCCTTAGGTATCGAGGTCATCAACCTCAAAAACGCCGAGGCCGAGGCATTGATGACAAAGTTCATCAAGGAGCGTCCCGAGGACTGGCAAGTACCGCACCTGTACAGACAATGGGTATGTTATGCTGACTGATGGTCCACAGGTACGAGGACATTGGCGAGGACTAAACGTGCCTATTTCACTCACCAGTCGCTCTGCATGATGTTGCGAGCGTGCATGACTTGTTCTGCATTGGACGCAGATTGAGATTGGGTCGTACTATGGGTTCCTAGAGCATAGTTCGCAAAGCCGTTGTTGGACATGGGGCAGAGACTCATCTACCTGATAGCCTGTGTAATTCCTCAAAGTAGAACTTGAGGTCTTCTGGATTGACAAATGGTGTGATGCCTGGACAGAGGTCAGTATGTGACGGTGACCAAGGGTGAGACGTGTGGTTTACCGTGACCAAGATTAGCAATCCAGCCTTGTTTACCTCCACCAAAGCCGTCTACCATTTCTTGCACAACGCTTGTGATTGCTTGTCGGCTGCCGTATAGAACACCTGGATCGGCATTGCCTTGGAGGACCTTGCCCTTCTTCTGAGCAATGGCGTAGGCTTCCTTGGGGGAGTGCAGCCAGTCCAGACCGATGACATTGTATGCCGAGTCGCAAAGATCGTCCAGAGCATACCAAGCGCCCTTTGCAAAGACAACCATGGGTACAACATCCTGACCGAGCTCCTTCAGTCTCGTGGGGAGGTGATCCGCAATGTAGTTCAGGTAGGGCAGCGAGAAGGCTTTGAACGAGGTTGGCGACAGCTCACCAGCCCAGGAGTCAAAGACTTGAACAATCTGTAGACGAATTTAGCAAGAGTCAGAATGTGCAGGTTGGGGGAAATTCACCTGAGCTCCAGCAACGACTTGTAAGGCCAGATACTCGACACAAAGTTCGGCTATCTTTTGCAGCAGCGCTTTGCTCTCCTCAGGGTACTTGAAGATCCACGTCTTGACCTGCTTGAACATCTTGGTGCCTCCACCCTCGACCATGTAGCTCAAGAGCGTCCATGGGGCGCCACAGAAGCCAAAGAGCGGGACGCGACCGTCGAGCTTCTGGCGGGTGAGGGTGATGGCCTTGTAGACGTAATCGAGGCTCTCCTTGACGTCGACTTCGCGCTCCATGATTTCCTGGTACTGCTTGTCTTCCGGGCTCATCAACGGGTCAGGGAAATGCGGCCCCTTCTTGTCCACCATGATGACTTCCATGCCCATGGCCTGGGGGATGACCAGAATATCGGAGAAGATGATTGCGCCGTCGACCAGGCCGGCATAACGCTCAATTGGCTGGAGGGTCAGGGTGGAGGCAATCTCGGGCGATCGGCAGCATTCGAAGAAGTCGTGGTTGCCCTTGGCCTCGTGATACTCGGGGAGGTAGCGGCCTGCCTGGCGCATCACCCACATGGGTGCTCGTTCTACCTTCTCGCCTGTTTCTGCTTCAGCATGCCATGTCTATGACTATCAGGCGCGGGGTGTATGTCCACTCACCTCGGGCGGTCCGTAGAAGGAGGTCATTCTTGAGAGGCTTAAATTCTGCCGACATGATGACCGTTCGTGCTAGGATGTCTATACGGGAACGTGGACGAGAGGAGGGAGGTGGTCCAATTGTCGTATGGAAAGTCCGACTCGCATCTACTGAAGTCATGCGCTAATGCAAGCGTGAAGCTTGACCTCATGTGGGGGTAAAAGGACGCCAAGCTTCCACTACTCTGTTCTGTTATTTTGTTACAGTTTAAAACGAACCACGTCTGCTAAAAGGTATATACTTTGCACGCTGATCTGCCCTCAACCATCGACAAACTCACCTTTTACCTCGGCCGCACTGTTAGCCTAGACCGGACCGGCTCTATGCTCATGTCGGCACAAACAGGCATGAACAATATCAGTTCAATCCATTGCGGCATGGTGTGAGCGATTGAGCCCTCGATTCTTTTTATTTGATAATGCATTTTGGCGGCGTGCGCCTTTTGAGTACAGGCAGCCTCTCTCGTAGAAGTGCAATCTTGCTTGCATTCAGAGTTTGCCCGACTTTGGGCAGACTGACTCCATGGGTGCCGAGACGAGGTGCAAGAACTAGAGCTACCGTCAACTTCGCAGACTTACCTCAAGGTGCATTACCATCCGCTCCACTCCTTGATCCTGAAGTGGACACTGCTCCTGCCTACCCCCCTGTTATCCAGCAGCACCTGAATCACGTCAAACAATTTGGCGATTGCGTTGTCTTAACACGCGTGGGTAATTTCTACGAGCTCTACGCCGATCAGGCTGAAAAATATGGTCCATTGCTCAATCTCAAGGTCGCTCAGAGGAGGACGAGCTTGGGTCCTGTCGCCATGGCAGGCTTTCAGTTTGTCTACCTCGATCGTTACCTGAAGATTCTGGTCCAGAACCTGAACAAACAGGTCGCAATCAGCGAAGAGGTCCGCAACTCAGCTGCAGATCAGGCCAAAGCTGGGGGTATGTTATACTCTCGTCACGTTTCCCGTGTCATAACGGCAGGTACACTCATAGACGAGAATTTCATGGATCCTTACGAAAACAATTTCCTTCTTGGTCTTCACATAAACACTAGTGATGTCGCTAGTGTCTTTGACTCGCCTTCTTCCATCTCTAATCGCAAGCCATCCATCGGACTAGCATGGGTTGACCTCTCTAGTGGTGATTTCTTCACACAAAAGACAGATCTTGTGTCTCTTGGTTCAGTTGTTGCTCGCATAGGTGCAAAGGAGATTGTGCTCGACTCCGGACTGGAGCATTTTGATAAAGAACAATTGTCTTTAGTTCTTGGCGAAGGTCATCGTGTTCTTACTTTTCATCCTAGTGCGTCAATAGAACCGTCAATTGAGCAGTGGGATCCCATGCTAGAATCACCTATTCCTCTCCCACATCGATCGGAGTTCACTAGCGAAGAGATTTCAGCCGGATCTTCGCTATTGGACTACGTCAAACACAAACTCATGGGTCTGAGCATCTCGTTGCAGTGCCCAGTCCGAAGAACCGAGAATGAATATATGAGCATTGATCGACATACTCTTCGAGGGCTGGAAATCCGCACAACGTTACGCGAGGGCTTATTCCAAGGTAGCCTGCTGCATGCTATCCGAAGGACTGTCACGAAGAGCGGCACAAGACTTCTGAATCAGCGGCTAGGTACCACATCTATAACAAGTCTATCTCCGTACTATGACTGACTCAGACTCTCTAGTATCACCATCAATGTCTCTAACAAAAATAAATGGACGTCTGGAGCTCGTAGACCAATTAGTGACTGCAAACACTGTGCGGAGTGATATCGTAGCGCTACTCCGCCGCTCGTCTGACACTTTGCGCCTACTGCAGAAGTTTTCGATTGGTAAAGGAGATGCCGACGATCTCCTGGCTCTGGCCAAAACCATGACAGTGACTCGCGAAATCTCTACAACAGTGGAACGGCATCTCAAGGCATCTGGTCCGTGGAGTCTGCAGTTTCCCGGAGCACTTGATCCTTCGGGTCTTCCAGAGCTCCTCGAAAGATTCGATCTTGATGGCACAAGTCGTCTGGCAAAACGGATAAACGACGCCATTGATGAAGACGGCTTGTCGCAACAGCACCTTGTGGAAGAGTCAGAGGCTGCTAGTATTACCACTTTCGCGAATAGCAGAGTTACTGAGCTTGGCGACGGCGACAGCGATATCATCCCAAGAAGCCAGAGGATCACAAAGGCATTGACGAATATGAAACCCGAAGATGAAGAAAGAGATATATGGATCATGCGGAAGAAGTGAGGCACTCCGATATTACGCTTGACAGCTGCTAACAGCTTGTAGCGCGAGCGCCACTTTGAGCGCCGCACATACTGACCTTACTAACATAATAGCCAAGAAGAGAGAGCTGACGACTCGCCTTCGTGCCGAACTAAATAGCAACAGCCTAAGTCTTCGATGGACGCCTCAGCTGGGCCACTTCTGTCATGTTAGAGGCAAGGATGCACGTACGGCCCCAATTCATGCTCGGAACATCAGCTCCACGAAGAGTACGAGGAGCTTCTACCTATCAGACTGGACCACACTCGGATCCCAAATGGATGATGCCAAGCTACGCATCAGGAAGGAGGAGCAGCGTGTGTTCAACGAGCTCCGAAAGGATGTCATACGGAACATGGTCAAGCTTCGTCGTAATGCTGCAATCTTGGATGAGCTCGATGTTGCGTGTTCATCTGCAACCTTGGCCGGGGAAAAGAATCTTGTAAAGCCTATACTGAATACTGGAAAGATGCACAACATCGTTGCAGGAAGGCATCCTATGGTTGATGCTGGCCTTCAACAGCATGGTAGACTGTTTACAGCAAATGATTGTGCGGTGGGAGGGGAAGAGAATATTCTGCTCATCACTGGACCCAACATGGCCGGCAAGAGCACATATCTTCGCCAGAATGCGTTGATTTCTATTCTCGCCCAGACCGGATGCTTTGTGCCTGCGGCGTATGCCGAGATTGGGCTGGTAGACAAGCTATTCAGCAGAATCGGCTCAGCAGACGATGTCTACAACCACCAATCGACCTTCATGATTGAAATGCTTGAAGTTGCTGAGATTCTCAATCAGGCCACAGAGCGCTCTTTCGTGAGTGGTTGATCAAAGTCTTTCCACGATGGCATTTTCTGACCAGTATGCAGGTCATCATGGACGAAGTAGGACGCGGTACAACCCCTGAAGATGGAGTGGCGGTGGGTTTTGCCTGTCTGCATCACCTGCATTACGAAAACAAATGTCGGACGTTATTTGCAACACATTTCCATAGTCTGGTGGATATGACCGCAAGTTTTGATAGCCTTGCGTGCTATTGCACCACCGTGGCAGAGCAGGCCGATGGGTCTTGGGTATATGTTCACAAGCTACAACGAGGAGTCAACAAGGACTCGCATGCCCTGAAGGTAGCAAAGCTCGCTGGTAAGCACGCAAGAGCTGAAATAGAGGTCCTAACTTACTGATGTTTAAATAGGGTTACCTTCAAAGGCCATCGAGGTTGCCGCGGTCGTCCTGGAGGACTTGCGCGCGGAGCGTGAGAAGCGAGACACTCCTCAACAGGGGAATCGTGCACAATAGCCAATACATGGTGTGTTTCATAAGGTTTACTCAAATGAACCAAAACAGCCGTTCACTATCATCCTGTCTATATAACATCTCCGCTCGCCTGCGCGGGTTGGACTCCCGCAAGAACCACCACCAAAATGGGTATCTCAAATCTTTCCCTGGCCAATTCTAACCAAGTCTCTAGCTCGCCTTGTGCTCAGACTCGTCCTTCTTGTCCTTGTCCATTCCAAACAAGTGCTTGACCTTGTCTCCAATCGACTCTTTTGGAGCATGGCTGTGGCCGCCGTACTTTTCCTTGTGCACATTCCCCTCTCCACCACGCTGATTCCAGGTTAGCAAGTCGACAACCAGAAAGAATGGCCAGGGACACAAACGCCGGTGTGAAAGTTTTCGTAGTTTCCACTGTTCCTCACAGAGGTCTCCGGGATCACATCTTCCGAGGCATATGCAGGCTTGACAACAGGGCTATCGACAATGTTACCGGCTCCTCCTCGCTATACCTAAGGGTCAGCTCTTGCTGGAACTATGCCTGTAGAACAGGAACATACACCACTGGAGTACTCTGGATGGTTAGACTCTCCTGCAACGCCCTCGCGGACGATGCCACCGTCAGTATAGACAGTCTGGTCGTCCTTTCCGATGTTTCCGGCACCTAGGTCAAGTCAGCACATGCGTAGGTCGTTGATCGTGGTCTGAGATGCATTACCTCCGCGGCCGGTAGAGTGCATTTCGTTGGCCATGGTTGAGTTGTGAGATTTGTATTCGTGAACTTTAGTTCAACGGGGATACAGTGCGATCACTATCAACGTGAATGAGAATGAGAAACACCTTGAAGATAGCTAAATAGGCAAGATACATGCAGACAACGAGTGCATGTTTATGGAATCTGGGGTTGGCATGTGAATGACGTCAAGTTATGTCGTTCGACTCAACGCCCAAGTCTTCTTTGTGCTCAAAACAAGACCAGGATGTAGATGTAAATCCCTCAGGGATGTGTAATACATCTTACGCAATGAGCAACCCTGCATGTGCTATCTTCTGCTCCTGATCTCCTTCAGGAGTCTGCTTAAAGAAGCAAAAAGTGTATGGCTTGTGACGCATAGCCAAGAGCAGACGACTTTAGATGATAAGATTGGCTTCGCTCATTCGTCCTGACTCCCGAGGTCCTTCAGGAATCAGCAGCCAAGGAAGGCATATCAGTCAAGTGAAATGCCTCAGGCAGTACTTGTAGTACACAGGCAAGGCAAGGAATGTCCGCAAAGCATGCCATTAGTAATGGTAACGTTGAAACATGCACTGATTAGAATTGAGTCCCACAGTTAAGGTAGGATTGCTATACTCGAATGGTTCCAACCTGAGTAGCCAAATCTGCAATTAGGTTCCGTGACATGGGGGCACACACTTGACCTTGTTGTAGACAAAGTATCAGAAGACAAGGCCGCGATACAGTGGACGATGGTTGTAAACACGACTGGAAGCGAATCTAGGAGTACGTTTATTTGTGGAAGCCGCTCAAGGCGCGTGGACCCTTTGTCCACTCCATTCTGCCCCGCGTTGGCGGCGCGGCTACTCTCGGTCTCCATTTCCACCTATACGAACAGAAACTTACGGTATACGTACATTTCAGCGATTGCATACGAATCAAACGGAGGCATCTTGCGTGCTGTGCGGTATATCCACATCCAAGAATGGCATCCCAAGCGGAAAAGGATCTCGAGCGGGCCAAAAAGTACAGAGGGGTATGTTTGTGCCTTGACCGACAAGCTTACAAGCTACTTTTCAACAAAAGCCCATTTTCAGGTCCAAGTTTCCTGATGTATTTGTCGTATAGGCCACTGTTGAAGACCTCGACCCTCCCTCTGCCATGTCTACTTCTCCCGAGGCACCCGTCTCACATGCTCTAATGTCCGCTTTCGAGCGAGACTACACGCACCTCACTGTTGTGTCACCGGACAATCGGGCACTGGTGGGCTATCTTTCCATCCCACGCCTAAAGGACCTTCTCACCTCCGGAGCCATCAAGGAAAACGATCCGGTCAAGAAGGCCATGACAAAGTTCCAACGAAAAGGCAAAAAGTACCGCGTCATCACCATGGACACGCCCCTGGAGGACCTGGAGGCTTTCTTCGACGGCACTCTAGACGATGGCCCAGGCACGCACCAGGACTTTGCAGTGGTCACGGATGCTGAGAGGAAGTTTGTGCTTGGTGTCTCCACTCGGGACGATTTGGATGACTTTGTGAAGCGGCGGCCTACATGAGTGACATTGACAGGCTATCATCGAAGAAAGTTCGAGGGCGATACCCGAAGAACTTATTATTATGTACATTTGCATCAATCTAGCTATCAAACTAGAAACCCATCTGACAGTAACAGATCAATTTAGTATATCTGACGTGGATGAAGACTGTGAATCTTGATCAAGACAGCATCCTTGCTGTCGCTTTTTGTGCATATTATGCATGCTGGAGGTCTTATTTGCAAAGTCGTCTCCCACAGACCAAAATGGGAGATCGGCGGCTGTTACGCGATGTAGGAGATGTTACATATGCAAACCAAGGCCATCAAACTCAGCTAGCCTGGCTGAAGCTCTTGTGTTAAAAGTTGTGGCTGAGGAGCATTGATGCGTTCTGCATCCGGTATTGCTATACGGGAAGATCCTTCCCGGTGTTGTATTGACAGTCCGAGAGGAGCACTCTGATTCGACACTGGCTTTGCTCAGATTATGTATGTGAAAATCAGGTCTTCTTGCGAGTGTGAGAAGGCTCTGGCCGAGAGTATGGAGAGGGTATGGTGCTGATCAAAGAACCTGTGTCATCTTCCTCGTCTACGCTTGCATACTGCAGCAACAACGCTGATGTCGTCGAGTTTACCTCCTTCGATGCTGAGGCCTTCGTCAACAGCTCGCTCCATGAAGGGACTCTCGGCAAAAGGATCTTCGGCAATGACGCGGGCGGCCTTGACTAGCTCCTGAGCGACGTAACGCATACCGTCTGCGTAACTACTGGCTATGTCGGAGCGCATGACGTTAGTCACGTCGCCAGACTGCCACTTTCGCCAGCTTTCTACAACGTTCTCGACAACCTCGTGCTCCCAGAGATTGTCAACAACACCATCTGACATGGCCAGGACGACATCATCTTCCTCGATGACGACCTTGTCTAGTACGGCGTTCTTGTTGGGCTCATCAGGGCTGTTGGTACCCAGTTGGCGAGGGCAATCGAACCAGTGCCACTGCTCGGTGGTTTTGTAGATGACACTTTGATCTTGCGGTCTTATCACAAGGATCTGGGAGTCGCCAAGCTGAGTGACATAGAGAACAGGATGCTCGGGAGTTCCTCTATCAGTATGGAGGAGGGCTGCACAGGCGGTGGTAGTGCCGTGCCATTTGTTGGGCTCAGCCGTGGCGGCTTTGGTCTGTTCGTAGGCAGCTTGTAGGTACTGAATAGGATCGGGCTCGGACTCTGCCCCGTAGCCATCTTTCTCCGCCTCGAGAGCCCAGAAATGCAGGATGAGTCGTGACCACAGCGCAGCATGTCCTCTTTCACGGGCAGCCCAGGCACCGACGCCGTCGTTTGCGCCTATGAAGTTGTCGCTCACAAGGACGGCATCGTCACCATTGGTAATGCCGCGGATCATCTGTCCATTCACCGACGGTCTGCGGTCGCGACTGCGATTATGGGTACTTAAAGGATCAGAGAAGGAACCGGATGGTGGAGAGAGGAAGGGCGGAGGGAATGGACGAGAGGGCCTCTTTGCAAACAGAGCATATCCGGCCTCGAAATAATAGGCCGACTTGGACAAGATTACGGAGCTCTCATCGGGCACAGGAGTGGTGGTGCCGACCTTGGGTTCTCGAGTCCCGCTCTTGCCATCGGAGAAGTAGCGGATGGGCTGTCGTGCCTGAATTACATGAAGACAGCGGGCCACGAGGTGGGAGTGGAGCCTGTGCCTGGTTATGATGACTCGCATGCCATGCATGCTGAAGCCCGATTACGAGCCAATCCAGCTCAGACGCATAACATGCCTTTGCCTAAGTCATGTTTTGGAGGCAGCGGTTGAGATAGGCCCCAGCACCAGAACTCGGCTCGGATAAAGGTCCAGCGTTGGGGTTCCGGCAGTGACGCCAAGCTCTCGCAATAGGTGAGGACATGTCGGCATATCGCGGCAAATGCAATACCACGATCATTCTGCTACTAGAGTATAGTATGTTGAGCCTCTATCATACCAACTTGCTGTCGGACCGAGGGACGCGGATAGACGCCTTTCGAAGCAGGCGGTACATGTCGTGGTTGTGAGCAAAGAAAAGCTCGATTGAGCGGTGATTATCGTCGACACAGCTGTTGTGTCGTGAAGAGGATTGGTCCTCACCATCTAAACAAATATTCCTATGCCTACAGTGCCAGCTTTTCCGGCAATAGTCGCCTTTTTTCCATGTCTTTATCCATACGCCGCCAAGCAGCCAGAAGCCTCCTGCCCAATGCGGATTTGATCCATCTAAGAACTCCGACCAACCCATGTACACTGTTCATTTGTTTGACCTTTCTATGCATTTTGCTTTCCCGCCTTCTCCTCAGACTTCTCGCCGTCCTTTGCTGTTGGTGATGTAGACGCGGCGTCGGCAGTCTTGGCCTCTGCACCGGCATCTGCCTCGGCCTCACGGCGAAGAGCTTCTTCCTGTCGTCCATCCTCAGTTGCTTCGTCAATGTTCTCAATGTCGCGGATTCTGGCCTCCTTGCCACTCTCTCGCTGCTTCTCACTCTGCTCGTTTTCTTCCTCGATGAGCTCCTGTTGCTCGCGAAGGACCTCCAGACGTTGCTTGTTGGTGGCAGCTCCTTCGGCAGTGTGGACCTCAAGCTCGATTTCGTGGAACAGCTCTTCGGGAATGCTAGAAAGTACAGCCTGCAGAGCGTCGATCTGAGAATCGAATTCGACGTCCTTGCCTTGGGCGTACATGAAGGCATTTGACAAAACAAGCAAGGTGCTAGGGACACCATACTTGAGACGGAGTTCCAACCACATGTTCAAGTCATCTCTGAGTCTACCAGGTGACATTCCGTGGGTGCGTAGTCCTCTGGCAGCGCAGGCAGTCTGGAGCTCAGGGACTGATAGAGAATCGACACCCTCAAAGGAGATGGCTCGGTCATCGCGCTTGATCTGGCGCATACGATGTCTGATTTGGTATCTGAGCATAGCATCGGTGCCAAAGGTGCCAAGAGACATGTATCTACAGATGCCGACAAGTTGAGGACGCGAGAGATTGTCAAGGGTCAAGTCATCCTTGAAGATCTTGCAGACACGGATGACGTCGGCCTTTGTGGGAGCCTCACCAGTGGAGCGCAGCTTGCGGAAGAACTCGGTGAACTCGTCGCGCTGGGCGTTGGCAGCACTCACAGGGAGGCCGGTCTCACGCATGGTCTGACGGAGAAAATTGCTGACATCCTTGCGGGTGGATCGGAGAGACGAAGCCTTGTCCTCGCGAGATTTTTGACCCTCGTAGGTGCTGGGAAGCATGTTGGGGAATAGCTTGAGAGCGATAGGGAGAAGGAGCTCTGCAAAGGGGACGATGACAAAAACGGAGAAGGGAACAAGACGACCGAGATCTTGCACAGTGCGGCGCAGCTAGGCATGGAGTTAGTAACAGGACTTGTTGGGAAAGAAAAATAGGAGTAGACGAACCTGGCGGTGTTCTCTCCTGGTCAACTCATAGCCTGCAGCCATCTTCAGGGCAAGCTTGGTGCTGATCCTGACTTCTGTGCCCAGTAGCTTGGTGCCGTCCCAGTAGTGATGTACCTCCTTCATGATCTTCTGGCGCAGGGTAAGCTTCTTGCCCTCCTCCTTCTTCTTTGCCAGCTTCTTCTCTTCGGCCTTGTCCTCGGCGGCCTTGTCGGCAGCCAGTTCGTTAAGAGCGCGTTGTTCTTGAGCCGAGGTTGGGGCATGTTCGGTGGGCTTGTTGGAGGGAATCTCTACAGTGGGCCTCGCTGTAGACGCTGACTTGGTAGAAGTGTTGGATGTGGTCGACTTGGAGACATCTTTGGAATCCTTGGACAGAGGCTTCTGGGCCTGCTCGGCATTGAAGCCTGGAGGAGGGTAATTGCCGGACTGGTGATTGGAAGAGGTGGAAGTCTCGCCCGAGGCAGCACGGCGAGGCACAAAGCCGGCGAAGGCGGGCAGTTGTCGATGAAGAGCAACGGATCTGGAAAAGGCAATGCGAGATCCGTTTCTGAGTAGCAGAGGGGCGATGTGAGAGGCGGTCCGGTTAAAAGACATGGTGACGGGCCTGGCGGCTCGTGCGGAGCGAGGTAGAGAGCAGAGTGGCGTGTGAGGGCGAAAGATGCAGAGTAAACGGGAACGTGTTGATGGGGATAGTAGTGGCGCTGGAAGTGAATGGTGAAGTTGTTGGTGATGGTGAGTGACTTTTTACACGCAGCACCATGCTGAGTACAGCCACAGCCTACTCCCGTCTGCATCCAGTCTGCAGGGCAGGGGTCCAGTCAAGCATAATGCCAAGCACCAACCTAACCCTATAAAGACTGGACGTACAACCATGAACCCCGCAATCTCACCTTAGCCGGCCTCCGATTTCCGACAAGTGCATGGAAACAATGGGAACTGCTTCCTTCGTGAATTGGTTGATGGTTGCCTGTATTTCTCTCCTTTGCGCCGCCTGCCTCTGCCTCGTCCCCCACGTGCTATTGGAGTACTAGTCAGGCCCGCCGTCTATCCTGTTGAGCTGCTCAGTGCTCACCTTCGCTCTCTATACTCCATCACCACCTCGGCTGCCACGTCCAAGATGCGTTGAGCTGATCGATTTCCTGCCCTCGGGAACACCGCCAGTCACCACCCTGCACCGCCCACGTATCCTCCCAGTACCATCCTCGAGCGACGCCATCCAAAGCGCTACTACTGCTGAGAATCTGCCTACCCACAACCGAGATCGACAGTGCACAGCCCACCATGAAGCTCCGAAAGGCTGCTCGTATTATTCTAGTCGGCGCCCCAGGCGTTGGCAAAGGCACCCAGACGGAGCGCATGCTGCAGCGCTTCCCCCAACTGGCCTCTATCAGTTCCGGCGATCTTCTGAGAGACAATGTGCGCCGGCGCACTGCTTTGGGTAAGTCTTGATCACGTGGACACGTGCCTCCCCATCTCAGGTGCTGAGCCGTCCGCTCCAGGTATTCAGGCCGAATCACTCATGAAGTCTGGCTCGCTGGTTCCTGACGCTACCATTCTTCGCCTCATCATGTCCGAGTTGACCACTCGTGGTTGGATCAAGCAGAATGGACCGCATCGGCCTTTTACCTTGAACTCTGTCGCTGCCGCTACTGCTCTGGACTCTGGGCACTCCTTCCCGCCGCCTCCAGCGCCGCAGCAAGAAGATGTCACTTTCGAGTACAGCGAGAGCCCTGACGCTTCCTTCATTCTTGACGGCTTCCCACGCACCGCCGCACAGGCCGACGAGCTGGACAAGATTGTGCCCATCAATCTGGTTGTCCATGTCAAAACACCCGTTGATGTCATCCTCGATCGCATCTGTAATCGTTGGATCCACGCGCCATCTGGTCGGGTCTACAACACCACTTTCAATGCCCCCAAAATAGACGGCAAGGACGATGTGACAGGGGAAGCTTTGACGCAGAGGGACGATGACAAGCCCGAAACATGGCGGGCGAGGCTGCACAAGTTCGAGGAGACTAGTCAGCCTCTGTTAGACCATTACGACAGCATGGGTGTCCTGTGGAAGGTCGAGGGTAACTCTTCCGACGAAATTACGCCCAAACTGTTCGACGAGTTTGCGAGACGTTTTGCTGCTTGACAGCACTTTACAGTCACGATTACCTTAGTCAACCTCAGCCCCTATTAGATTTATTGAATGAAACCTGAGAGGCTTACGGCATGTTAATGTTATGTCAAGCATCAGACCTTGGCCATCAGCTCGGGAACCATGCTACTAAACTGTCTCGGTCGCCGAAGTCGCTCGACACTAGTCGCCATGCTGGGGCCGATGCGGCGAAGAAGTACCCAAGTGGTGCGACTCGTCATACTAGCACCGTGCCCTCGTTTCGATATCCAAGACCTGCCATCAACAAGGATTATGATGAAAAAGGATAGTTGCCCTCTTGGGCTTCTGCAGGAAAAGAAAAGTGTGCAAGTGAGGATCCTAGGCCTATCCACGTTACGACGAGGCGGAAAGGCTTGCCGGCGGCCAACAAAATAAAACAGAATTTCAGCTCAGCCGAGACAAGCCGTATACTGCCGCCTTATCTTATCGCACCGTTCCTGCATACGAAGGGCTAAATTTTGATCAGTTGAATCATATTTGGTAGGGCGTGCGTAGTTGGTTAAAACGCCCGGCCAACCCCTCTCTACCTACCTAGTCTTCGCTTTTGTTATTCATACACTGCAACCGCTACAACATCTCAAGATGCCTCCCTCTGCCATTGACGTCGAGGTGCTCGGTGACACCGACACTGTAAGTTCAAAAGCACATGTCCGGATATTCGGCAAACCTGACCGCTTCCCAGTCCGCCATTACCTTCCCAAACCCTCTCACACTCCATGGTGTCCCCAAGCGGAGAGCGGCCGCCGGAAAGCTCATCGCAGGAGTGGCCGCCGTCGCCAATGTCGACTCCTTCAAAGGCGAGACCCAGCATCTCCACAAGCCCCTCGCAAAGAGATGGGACCGTAAGTGCACTCATGCCACGCCCAATTCTGCCCACTTGAGACTGAACATCGCATAGACCGTCTGAGTCCTGAGGCTCGTGCCCGCAAGGGCAATCGTCTCAAGGGCGCCGCAAAGTACTTGAAGAACCCAGGCCTCATCTCGCTTGGTGGTGGTTTGCCGTCCTCCGAGTACTTCCCCTTTGATGAAGTGTCATTCAAATCGCCCCAGGTCGGCCACTACTCTGAGAAGGAGACGCACGAGAGTGGGACCGTCGTAAAAGCCGGGAAGCATGATCTTGCCGAGGACAAGTCTCTGTTCGACATCAGCACCGCCTTCAACTACTGCCAGGGCTCAGGAAGCGCTCAGCTCCTCCGCTTCATCATTGAGCACACCGAGATTGTGCACAACCCTCCATACCGCGACTGGTACTGCACCATGACCATTGGCTCCACCTCTGCCCTCGACATGGCTTTGAGAATGTTCGCACAACGCGGCGACTTCGTGCTGGCCGAGGACTACACCTTCTCCGCTGCCGTTGAGACCGCCGCTCCCATGGGCGTTCGTATGGTCGGTGTCGCCATGGACGAACAGGGTCTGCTTGCCGACTCTCTCGATGAGATCTTGAGCAACTGGGATGAGGCAGCCAGAGGAGGAAGAAAGCCCTTCTTGCTCTACACTATTCCCACAGGCCAGAACCCTACAGGCGCAACTCAGAGCGCGGAGAGGAGGAGAGCGGTGTACAAGGTCGCGCAGAAGCACGACCTCATCATCCTCGAGGATGAGCCTTACTACTTTTTGCAAATGGAGCCTTATGCCGGCCCTGATGCTCCTGAGGCCGAGGCACCAAAATCGCACGAGGAGTTTGTTAAGGCGCTAGTCCCCTCCTTCTTGTCTCTGGATACCGATGGTCGTGTCATGCGTATGGACTCCTTCTCCAAGGTGCTTGCTCCGGGTTCGCGTATCGGCTGGATCACCGCATCGCAACAGATTGTTGACAGATACGGCAAACACGCCGATGTCAGCACCCAGGGTCCTAGTGGAATGAGTCAGCTCATTCTGTTCAAATTGCTTGATGAGACATGGGGCCACGAGGGCTACCTCGACTGGCTGATCCACATCCGCATGGAATACACACGCAGACGCAACGTCATGCTTGAGGCCTGCGAGAAGCATCTTCCCAAGGAAATCGTAAGCTGGAAGCCGCCAATGGCTGGCATGTTCGTAAGTTTTGATTGATCCCCAATTTTCTCACCTTTGTTATTGACACAAGCATTGCAGCACTGGCTTCAAATGGACTTCAAGAAGCACCCTGACTACCCAACAAAGTCGCTCGCGGAGATTGAGGATGCCGTCTTTCATGCGAGCATTGACAATGGTGCTCTTGCCATGAAGGGCACATGGTTCTATGCAGATGACGAGGAGGAGCACGACACGCTCTTCTTCCGCACAACTTACGCTGCTGCACCATTCGACAAGATCAACGAAGCCATCAGACGGCTGGGAGAGGCGGTCAGAAAGGAGTTCAAGCTGACCGCATGAGGCAGCATGTGATTGGAAAGCGACTTTGGTTTATGATGATCTGCAGCATTTGTACATTTTCTGAGCGTTTGGCGCAACGGGAAAAAATTCGAGACTGTGGTGATAGACTTTAGATTTGAAGATAGATTTCTTGTTGTTCCTGAATGAAAATTGGAAGCTTTTGATTTGATACACGAGGCAATCTACGGAGTGGGTATGATGAAAGACGCTCTAGTTGATGAAGTTGACGCAGAAGAAGTGGAGGATCAGACTGCCAAAGACATAGTCGGCAAAAGCCCTGTATCAACCCAGTCAGCAATGCATCGGAAGTGTGGATGCCCTTGGGGCCATCAGCGTACCTTTCATGTGATATGGTTCCGAAGTCGGCCTTGTTTTCTGGGTTGGTCTGGATCCTTAGACTGGCAGTGAGGACGAATTGACCGACAGTTGCAGCGAATCCGGACAGGAAGGCGTTGAATGGCTGTTTAGACACGTGTAAGTGCTGGATCACTTCAAAGTATCGAGCGAACATGAAGGAAGGCATACGTAGTTTCCGGCAATGACACAGTATACGAATTGTAGAGCACCAACAACAATGAGAAAAGCCATGAAGACGTCAATGAGCTTGACGCGCTGGGGTGTTTGCTGGACGTAGCGATCCCACACTCCAAGAAGGACATCTTGAGCATCATTGGCGTTGCGTAGCGAGGCCGTGTTGGTCGACTTTGATGCCTTTGTGGGCTGCTTGGTGGGAGCGGATGAGGCCGAGGTCTGACCATGGGCAGGCGTGGCTACCGAAGGAGGAATGGCAGAAGGAGCTGGCGCAGTGGCATTCTTCTTGGGAGCCATGATGTGGGTGGGTATGTGGTAGAGGTCCAGGGGAGGATAGGTAAGTGCGCGATCAAGATTTAGCGTCTTGTCTCCAAATCTAGTGGTCGAAGAGGACGGAGGAGAATCGTATCCTTTGAGATCGTATCTGGTAATTGGCGAAGGGTCACGATGCTGAGATCTGGGTCAAGGTTGCACACAAAGTAATGGAATAGATGCTTTGAGAAGTAGCCAGCAAGCAACTTCGATACCTTAGCTATGCAGGCACGCACAGGCCAGGCCTCGTAACCCGACTCGGCTTAGGTGCACACGGTCGTGGCTTCCCCGCGCCACTACTCATACATGTAATGCATCGTCTTGTTCTCCGACGTATACCATTACCCATAAACACAATAACCCAGTCCTTTCCAGTATAAAACAGAAACACCCTTTCACAATGGTATGTCAACGCCAAGTTCTCTTCCTACCGTGCATATTGCTAACTCCACCTCTCTATAGAGTCTCTCGTAGGTATTCCTCTTGTCCAACTACCTCGGCATCCACCTAACTGTGTCTTTGAGATCCATTGCCTACATCCTCGCCTCTCTGACCGCCGGCGGTGGTATGGTTGGCTATGCCAGAACTGGCTCTATCCCAAGTGTCACTGCTGGTGTCTCCGTCGGTGCTCTGTACGCTCTTGGTGGCTACCGCATTGCCAACCATCAACCTTATGGCGTCGAGCTGGCTTTGCTCGCCAGCATTGTCCTCGCTGGCAGCAGCATTCCGAGAGCCATGCGGTCTGGGAAGCCACTTCCAATTGGCTTGTCACTTCTCGCCGCCTATGGTCTCTTCAGCTTTGGCATGGCTTTCCAGAACAGAGTTCGCTAAACAGACATGCTCCACATCGTCCGAGCCAAGCAGAGTCCCACAGAGCGTGTCACTGTGGACTACTTGGGGAACCAGTCTGTCTTGAATTGCTTGGCTCATCGATCTTCACATATCGATTCCCACTACACTTCACAGAATTCTGAATTCGATCTTGCCACTCGACTACTGTCTCCTTTCAAGCCATAAGCTGTCCCCAGTATCCTCCCGTCAGTGTGTTGACTGCGTAAACCGAAACATCATACCTGCAGATGTGATATCTATATGTAGTGTGCTTCTTCGCCAGTCAAGTCGCCTCCTAGAGGCAACTTCATCTGGGGCACTTTCTTTTCTTCCACCTCGTTCAGCGCATCTCCTATATCTGAACTTTCTACTATGATACGTCTTGCCTCGTCTACACCACATCCTGCGTCTTCCATAACAAGCGCCAGCGCCATTTCTGGAACCAAGACCGATTGAAGATAACCTGATACGCCGCCGGATACACCCATTGCCGATATGATCTTGTCTGATCCTGCCCGTTGCCGTAATTCTGACCCGAATACCCTTAAAATGTGCTTGGTCCTGCCAGAACATTAGAGGCACTCATCTGTTCAATAGAAGTGCGTGACTTACATTATCTCCCCTCCCTTAGCCCCATAGTACCCAACTTGTGAGCCATTTTGCACGCCATTCTCCAACGTTTGCATTGCTGTTTTCGACTTGCCACTCTGAAGGCGCTCCTTGAGCTCTTCACGATAGCTGCTTTTGGCATTGGAACACAGTACGTCACGTATCCTCTGATTGTGTTTCATGAGCCGCTTATGAAGCCCATCCCAGTCAATCTCTGGGTATTCGCGATCCTGCCATGTCTGTTTGGCTGCGCGTTCCTTGTGAGACTTGCAGAAGAGTTCCTGCAGGCGGAAATTCATGCGTCTTCCGCCGCATCGTTCTGCTTGGAAATCGTACTTGAATGACAGATCAACTTGTTCGCCACAGATTGGACAAGGTGACGTTGCCATATGCGTGTTGTTCTTGGTGACTTTCATCACAATCACCTCCTCGGGTTCCGGAGTCGACAGACTCGAGAGGGACGATGATCGTGATCTGGAGCTCCGTAGCGAGCCTTCCGTCTTTGAGATCGCAGATGCAACTGTGCTTGCCGTATCACGCCCGACTGGTAGGCGGAAAACAGGGCCGGCCGAAGAGGAGGGATCAGGCTGCTCGGTGACGCCAGTACCTGCCGGTTTCGCAAGTGTAAGGTGCTTCACTTGAACATCTTGGTCTTCAGCTCGATTACTCTGCCCTTGAGGCCGCCGGAAGCCAATCGTCTTCGCCTTCTTATACGTAGACTGCTTGCCGTAGCCGGCTCTCTGACGCTTCTGAGATCCTTGTGACTGTGAGAATACAGTTCTCTCTGCTTCATCTTCACTAGATTCCTTAGGATTGGTGCTCACACCATTCGACTTTATCTCGCTCTGTGGCCGACTTGTTACATTCTCATTGCGACCTGAGGCACTTGGACCGATCGAGCCAGAGCCATGAATATTTGTGCTGCTGGACTTTCCAGTAATTCTTTTGGGAGCCCTAACGGGAACGCGAGGAGGCCTTGGCTTATAATCCTTGAGATTATCTTCAATATCGCTGCTCGAAGTGGCGTCTGAGCTGATCTTCGCGGAGGTTCTACCGCCGGCTCGAGCCTCGACCTTCTGTATGGAAGGGGAGTCTTTGTGGTCTGAGACGGTCGCGTGCGGCTTGTTTCCCACAATTCTTAGGAGCGGTTTAGCATTTGCCCTCAGTCCATTCATCGCGTGCAAATTGGCGACGCCGCGTGAGTGGGCGTGAAGGTTGACACGTTACGACATGTGACATCTACGAAGCCACAATTGATCAAGACGATGCTTTACGGCACGCGTTCAGCGATCGTCTTGAATGTGAAGGCGCAGTCGTAACAAGGGCAATTAACAAGAATCGCATCAGCTCAGAGGAAGTCGCGTGCCATCCCCGCAATCGAAGCTTCACTGAAGCGTGAGAGGTTCGAGTGTTGCAACATGTATTATGTTCTTCTTCCTTAATGAAACGAAGATTGAGCTCCAATACACTTCATTCATCCTCAGGTTGGTACTTCATAATCTCTATATATACACTAAGCTCACATCGGATAAACCTCGAATGTTGCAGCCTGTATCCAAAAAATCAAACGCAAAGCTCCAGCGAGCGTGGATATCATCAACTAAAACAGTCCCGGAGTTCACAGGACAACACTTATGAAACTCTCGGGTCGTTATTGGGGTGTCAAGGCCGACCCTTCTCATTCGCACTCCCAAACGAGCATGTCCAACCTTCATCATTCAGATTCATCTTCATCGTAATCATCCTCCATCTCATCATCGTCGAAATCATGTGAGATGGCGATGGCGTATGTTGGGGCAGGCATAGGTACCGGGCTTGTCCTAACGGAGTGGGACTTCTCCGGCATATTCTCAAGCAAGCTTTCTGTTGCGTCAAGCATTCTCAATGCACCTTCGAGCCATTCTGCTCGGCGGCTGGAAACTCCCAGAGCCCATCTGTATTCTTTCAGCCTGTTCCGGTAGAACTCTGCTTCCTCATGGCCGGGTGCTGTGGCTCGCAGCAAGTTGCCAAAGGTGCTTATCAGCGCGAAATTTGTTGTTGAAGCGAAGTACCAGAAGGACTCCAAGTGTTCTGGTTTGAGTCGGTTCACAAAGTCCATCGCTGAGATAAGTCTAGTCTTCGCAGCCGATCGGCAGATGTACAGTAGATATGGATTGGCAATGGACGGATCGAGAGATTGCACAATTCGTCGATGGATCGATATCTCCGTGGCGAAGTAAGCAAGGTGGAGGTAACCTACGGTCGCGGTCAGTTGGTACTCTCATTGCCACGCTTGTTGTTGGCACACTTACCATTCGACGATAGCTTTCCGGAGGAGTAGGTATCCATTCGCGCAATGGCCGGCAACCTGGCGTACCACTCCTTCAGCTTCAATTGGACTGGCTTGGCCTTTGCTAGAATCAATTGGGTAGCATGTTGGCCACCTCGATCGAATTCGGCAACGGCTTTTTGGGTGTAGAAGACGTCTATCACCTCTGCCATGATACCTGTGAGCTCGATCATCTGAGCAAAGATCAGTCTACTCTTCTCCTCCTCTTCATCCTCGTCCTCAGTCATGACCTCTTGGTCTGCGGTGGTGAAGTCTTCGTTGAAGTCGGAGGCAACAAGCGGTGTTACAGCCCAGTCAGCGGCTTGGATATGAGATGGCCGGCCATGAACAAGAGCGGTCCACTTGTCTTGCATGAAGAGCGCCCAAGCCAGACGTTTGCGAAGGCGGCGCTCCCACATAGGTATGGACCAGTTAGAGCAATCGAGATGCAGTCCTAAATCCTGACCAAGGGCGACAAGCTGTACAGTCAAGCCCCAGTCGGTAGCCTGACGTCGTTGCAGAAGTAGCAGGCCGGCTTGTAGAACTGACAACTTAGGTCTCTGCATGGCAAGATTCAGTGATCTTGTAGCGAGGTCCTCTAGTCGATATGCGGAAGGCCTTGGGTGTTGAGAAAGAACTGGATCCTGCGGCCACCATCTCAAAGCCAGTAGATACATTCCGGCGAGCAATGCTGCACTGAATTGACGATCCCCGTTCCTATGCCGGTTCATAAAGGTGTGTTTCTGAATGATTGGGAAGCTAGGATGAACATTGCGAAAGTAGATGTCGATCAAAGCTGGTCCATATGGAGCAACAGTCTGTTCAACGGCCATAAGAGTCTGCATCTCGTCTTCATGCGTCGAGAAAGCAGCGTCAGAATGCATGGTGAAGTAGTCGTCCCCAGCAACCTTGCGGATCTTTCCAAAGCCCAAGGTAGTTTCGTTTCGATCACCAAACACTGAAAGACCTAGAAGTGCGGAGTCGAGAGCTGTGGTGCGGCCAATATGTCGACAATGATGCTCTCTTTGCAAGCTTAGAGTATCGCCAAGGGGTACCCTTTGGTCGAGGAGTACATTGTGATCTATGTGCATGACATCGTTTGCTGGAGCAGATGTTGGTGCTGGCTGGGTACTTCGTGGACTCAAGGGAGCTTGTTCCAATGTGGTTCTCGGACTGACGGGATTAGTCTCGACATCGCACGTTGAACTGGCACCATTACCTTTTGTTTGGCTGTTGTTGTTCCCTACGGAACGAAGGTTCGTCTAATTTACGCTTCCGTGGCTGGGCGGCCTCGACAAATGTGCAGTCTTGCTTATGAAATTCACAAAGAACACAGCGTAGTGAATCTTGAATCACACACTTGCTCTTCCGTCTACGGCAGCCGTCGCCTGGTATACGAAGTTAGCTGACATTCCCCAAAGTATATGCCTATCCAAAGCAGTGAGAGTAAACATACAAGGTCTTTCTCTTCGACTTCGAGAAGCGCCAACTAGGAGAATATTCCAGTCAGTATGGAAGGAGAATTGAATTAACTGTAGTTCGTTGCGAGAGACTCACTGCTTCGTGGCCGTACAGTGCTAATGGCCATTGGACTTGAGCGAGGAGCCAGAGGTTGTATAGCTACAGCGGTGGCCATGCTGGGCGAGTAACGTATAAGGCTTGAACAGTGACTGACGCCACTGCTTGATAGGCAATGCGGGCGACGGCGATTAGAGCAAGGGCAGAAATAGTAATGGCTATTATATCGCCCGGAGGTACAGAATATGCGGAGATGGGTGGAGAGTGCCTATCAAGCCTACCGAAGATAAAGGGACTGGATTGGGTAGCACGAAGCGAGGAAAGATATAATGGGACCAATTAATGCATGCGAGGGTCAAGAGAGCAGCGAAATGGCGAGTGGTTAATGGTTAAAATGGACCATCGCCGTGGGGTCATCATTTGATATCAATAACGAGCGTCAGAAGGGTTGAGATACTGCGCGAGATGCTAAGCGTGGAGAGAGGGTCCGCAAATGATTTTTGTGACAAACCTCTTACACACAAAAACTGCTTTATGCCGTGTGAAGCATGGGGCTAACATGTTTTAGTCGCGTGGGCGACAATTAAGTTTGGCAGAGTTGCGATAAGAAAGATGATTGCCCAATCATAGAAACCCAAATGCAGTGGGATGTTCAGTCCGTGCATCCCATCTTACCTGGTCAAGACCATTCCATTATTGATATTGCACACCGAAACTTGTACAAGCATGCTCCTATCGCTCGTTCGGGTGCCCACGGGACGTACCTGTCACCTCTGGCGCTGAGACGCGCCCTAGTAGCCATGATGAGACTGACTAATTGGGGTCGTTTGCGACTTACCAAAAAGTCTGGCCACGACTCAGGACGTCTGAAGTCTGAAACAGAGACTGCTTGGCACTCGCGGGTACATCCAGCCAGCGTGGACCCTCGATTAAGGATGATTGATGACGACGTTGGCTTGCAGGCTAATAAACAATTATCAAACCTTGGGCATCACTTCCAGGGAGCATAAGCGGAGTATAGAAGACTTACAAGGTCACGGCTTGCCACAATGGCACGTGGGTACGCATGTGAAGTGCAGAAATCGCATCAAGGCTGTGTGTAATAACGTGGGTATCATTTAACGTTAGGCATCGAGGGTTGGAGGAAGTGTGTTCACAGCTCGTCTCTCTTCCTCGCTTGATGTTTCTTGCTCTCGATATCCTCTTCCCACTGCTTCTTCTTTGGATTACGAGGAATGTCACCTCTTTCTTGTAGGATAGTTCCATCACCTCGCCGGACAACAGCAGGATCGTCTTTGGGAGGACCTCCCCTACTCTGAGCTTCCTCTCTGCTGGCTTCGGCCATCTGCCCAATCTTCTGTGAGAGACTTCCGGATGCACTATGGTCTTGAAAGCGACCGTCAGGTCCTTTCTTGGCGCCCATTCCACCCATTCCCACGGGAACCGCTGGAGCGTGTCGCTGATCTCCACTCATACCGAATCTTGGAATACCTCCAGATGCGCTAGGCTGGATACGCAGTGGAGAGCGAGATAAAGAGATGCTTGAAATGGAAGGTGTCGTTTGAGAGCCGGTCCTTATACCGAACGCGGCGAAAATGAAGTAGAAAGGCTTGAATAAGAGATATTTGAGAGGAAGCCAGATGAACCACCAGGCAGGGCCGTAGATGAGCCTTCGGAATATAAGCCAGCAGATAGTCGCGACCAGGATATAGAAGGCGGTCTCCAAGTACCAAGTGTCGCTCTTTTGACTGCGCACAAGAGTGCCCAACAAAGACTTGCTATTGGCGAGGAGAGAATCGAGATCACCGTAGCGGTCACCCAGGTCGGCAAGCGCAGCTGTAGATTGGTCTAGGGTTTCTTGGGCGAAACGAGAACGAGAGAGTTCAGAGGTGAGAAGGTCGTGAGTGCGGCGCAGAGCGGAGGTGACGTCGCTAGATGCGTTGATGAGTACCTCCTCTTGGGTGGCTTGTTTGGGTTGGTGGTGCTTGCGGCCTGCGAAGAGGTCAGGGGTTGAGTCGCCCGAGGCCGACTGCGAGGGCTGTTGGATGGAGGCGAAGACGAGCTCGCGCTCTTTTTGTCTAGCAGACTCGGAGGCACGTTTGACGGCAAGCTGGGCTTTGCGGAATTGGCTGCGAGCGCTGCAGAGGCAATTAGGAGATGGGAAAACGTGGAGTGCTTGTGTGGTATTGAGAATTGATTCAGGTTGAAAGGTAGATGACTGGGAACGATGATGATGGTGTTGACGAGGTGGGCAGACAAAGAGGATCAAAGACTCACTGTTTGAGGTCTTCTTCCAGACGGGCGACTTGAGCAGCTATCCGGGCTCTCTCTCGCTCCTTGATGCTGTCTCGTCTTCGATGTGCAGCCGCGGAAGCAGCAGCGCCGGTGGTGACAAGGTCGTCGGTCTCTTGCCTGATGCTCTCGAGAGCCTCTTCGTTTTGCTTCAAGCTCTCTCGAATGTCCTGTGTCAGCTCTTGGCTCACGTCGCTGTGCTCGTCTGGCGGGGTAGAGGTAGATGGAGACGCAAGCTTGGACAGGCGGTGGATGAGGTGAAAGGTGAGCTTGATCGAGTCGGACAGTGCTGCAGCGTTCGCAGACACTACTGGAGTGCTCATGGGACCAGGATTTGTCAAGAATGAAAAGGTGGATGGAGTAAACACATGTACCTTGCGTTAGTCTGCTGGTGCTGTCAACTTCCCCAGACCGTGGCAGCGGAAAGTGCCGTTTCGTACCAGCAAGTCGAAGAAGAGAAGATGCGAAAGCGACAGTATTATCATCATTACTCCTACAGAGCACAATCTACTGTATTATTTCAAGATATCCTTCGTATCCCGGAGAACGCTACAACTTTCATCCACTTACATCACAAATTGACTCGCCTCACACCTTCTCGCCTTGATACCAACACACTCCCCATCCTCGACACAATATGATCACCCGCTTCCTCACCTCCGTATCTACGGCCTTTTCGCCATTCAATCCCAAAGCTGGAAAGACTGCCCGCAACTTCCTCGCCATGCTCCCGCCCAACGCCCGCTCAACCATGGCTATTAATGTCAAGATGCTGCCTAGAGCTGACGCCGCAAAACCTGCCATCTTGGCCCTTACTTTCAGTACGATTCACCTCGAAAGCCCTGCTTGCAAACCGCCCACTAACCAAACCCTACCAACAGAGGATGGCAAGGAAATGAAGCTCGATTTGGATCAACTGAAAATAAAGGACATTATGGTCGAGGTCGACCGTCATTCACGCATGCTGAGTCGGCAGGAAGAGCTGGCCGGCTAGTTCGCTTCCCTTTCTACACTGATCACTTTGGAAGAGCAAGGCGTACGGAGTCAAACACGAGAGCCAGAGGGCATCACTTTTCAAATGTCATCACGCCTAAACCGGCGCAATTTTATATTTTTGATTCTATTCCCCACTGTCCAGTGCATCTTGTGCCCAACCCAGAGTCAGTCCGTCATGATAGCTTACACAGCAGCGCCAGAGATGAAGAACCACTTGTCGATGCTTGGGTCAATGGGGGCGGGTGCCTTGTTGTCACCCTGGGGGATGTTGAGCTTGGTAGCCTCGGTGCGGTCGGACGAGTGAGCAACGGTAGTGTTGGCACTGTGAAACCATTAGCGTCCTCTTCTCACCCAACCTTGTGATGTAGAGTCTTACAGTGAAATCTCGCCCTTCTGGGTCTTGCCAGTGATGAGCTTCTCCCATGCCTCAGCACACTCGCGGACAACGTCCATGGCGTACTTCTTGTTCTTGCACTCGCCGCTGAAGGCGAACTGGTTCTCGGGCTTTCCGTCGGGGATCTTGTAGATGCGGAACCACTCGTTGGAAGCACGGAGGAGACCGGGAAGGTGTCTCTCGACATCCTCGATGTCGTTGAGCTTGGGGGCCAATGGGTCGTTGACATCGATGACAATGATCTTCCAGTCGGTCTCGCCCTCGTCAAGGAGAGCCATGACTCCGAGAACCTTGACCTGCTTGACTTCACCGGGCTTGGCAACAAGCTCGCCAATCTCGCAGACATCGAGGGGGTCGTTGTCACCGTTGGCCTTGGTCTCGGGGTGCATGACGTTGGGGTCCTCCCAGGTCTGCATTTCTTGTCAATCTTGTCCTAATCACGGATTATACTGTGTGAGCTCACCTGAGGGAAGGCACCGTAGTTCCAGAGGTAGCCCTTGTGGGGAAAGCAGTTGCGGACGAAGCGGAGCTTACCCTTCTTCGTGTCCTGCTTGATGGGGTTGAGGGCCTCCTCCTTGGAGATCTACGACCGCATTAGCATTTATGTGGTGCTTTGGACAGGCACACGGTGAAGCTGTCTCTTTAGCTCCACCGCTGAACGGCCACAGCAATGACGAACCTCCTGCTTAGCGTTGGTCCAGCGGGGGACCTCGACAACCATGTTCAGGATGGTCTGCTGCTCGTTGGCGTACAGAGGAATGTCGTGGAAGGGAGAGACTGGGACGCCATCCTTCTCAACAAAGATGCGATAGTCGAGAGTGTGGGCAGCGCCAACGTGGCGGGTGGTGTAAGTGGGAGCCATTGTGGTGTATGGATGTTGTTGAGATGGTGGAACGGACAAGTGACGAGCTACTTGGGAGATTCGAAAAACGGAACTGCCCGTTTTGGTGGGGTCGACGCTGCGGCGGTGAGCCAGCGTGGAGAGGGCAGACGTGCGAGGACACCCAACGAATGACCTGAAACAGATCCGCGACGAGGCCAATGGTGCTCTGCTGGCCCGGAGCAAGTGATATTCAATCGTGCTTGACGCCTTCATATGTGTAAATTGTGTGGGCGATGCGTCTGTCGCATCCCTCCAGCCAACCTCGGAAGCTTGAAAGCTTCGGTTGGCGAGCTGCGCGGTTTGGCCCCTGCGTCGTTGTCTTGACCCGGCCGGAGGGACATGGAGTGGCCATTTTAAATGTATTGTATGCCAAAAGATGTTATAAGACACTGCCGAGAAGAAATCATTGCCATTCGCTCGCCATCTCAGGAGACATTTTCGAGATTTCGGTTCGCTTTTGGAGCAATACCCGATTCAGTACAATATATGAGGCTGCCAGAAGCCATCAAGTGAATTTGAACCCTCGCATTGAATATTGCCCACTTTATCTTGTTGTTCGACTTCATTCCTGTCCTTCGAATCTGGTGATCCAACGTCTTCTGCAAAATTCTGACCTTCCATTTCATAGTCTTCATCGTCCTGATACCGATAACGCGAAGGACTGTTTCCACTACGATTACGTTCGTGAATATCATCGGAGACGAACCAATCCTGTTCGCAGATATCGGATGGATTCTCGTGATCCATAGCTATCTCTGTTGGAAGCCCCCTTCCTCGTGTTGTATCAAGATGATGAATTGTGTAGACGCTCGATGCTAATGCCGATTGTTTTGTTAGTGGTGCGCCTTGGACGCCTGATGCGCTTGTGCAGTTCTGAGCTCGCAGCGGAGAATCGCAAGACAAAGATGACCGTGTGCTGGGCTCAGGAGGGCGAATTGCGTTACACTTGGCCAAAAGCTTGGTCAACGGGGATGAGGAGGGTACCCTGTGAAGTATAGCCTGGCCGCCTCCCTGCCCCTCTACAATGTTGTTGGGGTCGATGGCTGACTGTTTCACTGACAGCACACTCTTCAGACTTGCGTCGGCGCAAGGCATTGGCTGAGGGTTTGCTGGTGTGTCGTCGAGTATGAGATCGTGGTATACCAGGCCAGGCTGTTGCAATGCTCCCACCTTGAATGTGGCATGCTCCTTGTTCATGACTTGGTCCTGGTGTTGGCGTTCGAGCACCTTAGATCCGGGCAGGTTCGACAGCATTGTATTGGCTTTATTCAGCGCCACTATCTCAGCAGATCTCGTTTCGCACGCTGCATTCCCCGCGGAGGTTCGATGTTTAGGAGCTGCCAGCAGTTTGCCGATAGTGATAGGTTGCCGCTGGTCGTGGTATGAGTGTTCAGTCGATCTTGGGTGCTCTGGAAAATTGGACGATGAGATGCGACCGTGAGAAGATGGGAGCTGCTTAAGGCCTCCAACTTTTGGAGGCGATCTCCCAAAGCTTGCTGGCCTGTTTTCGAGACAAATTGGGTTCCATTGCTCGCGTTGTCTTGGATTGCTGTCCCAGCCTTTTGGATGCCACTCGACTCGATCATGTCGAAAATAAGTGTCTATTTCCTCGTCCTCCACCAGTTTCTGATTCTTGGTGGGATTTCTTTTCTTGGCCTTTCGAGCTCTTCCTTCATGATCGTGCTTCCTTTTTGACGGCGCCTCAGGCGACATGCGACGTCGAGATCCCGCCTCATGATCCCGCCTTTGTAAGAACTCCATCTCCGGAAACACTAAATCAGGCACTAGGCCTGTTAGCAGAGTGGTTGAAATAGACAAATGAATATTTTGCGTACAGCCTCGGCTCGCCACTGGTCTCGAGGCTCGGCCTTGAGTATACAGACCCGTCTTGGAAGGATCTAGCTTGGGGGATGATCAGGTATATATGGCATGTAGGGCTCGTATAGACTGACTGTGAGGCGATTCTTGGTCACATTCTTTGTCTGGAGCATTTGAACAAGCCCAGTTTGGTGCCTGGTCTGCTGCTTTTCCTTTTTCTTTTCGTTCTTCTTATTCTTCTCTCCACCACTTTTCCTCGCCTGTGTCTTTGGCGGCTTGAGCTTCTCGCCATCCTGGTTGTGCCTGTCTCGGTTCTTCTTCTTCTTCTTCTTCTTCTTCTTGACTGGGGCATACTTCTCTGGCCTGGTTGCGTGACGGCCTCGCTTCTTATATCTATTGCCATCCGAACCTGGATGGGAGGCCGAAGCAGTCGAAGACGTTGTAGACGGTGACGTGCAGGGCGAAAGTACGCTTGCTGAGGTCATACCAGACCTCCTACGAGATAGTTCTCTGGATTGGTAGGAACGCGCGATGAGCGGTGCAACGAATGAACTGAGTGATTCACCTTGTATTTGGCAGACAGCCTTTTCAGGAGCCTCAGATGTCTTCGCGTGGTATGATGAGTCCTGAGGAGCCGGCTGTTGGAGATAGTCGCCCGCATCGCGCAACCAGCCGTGAATATCCATGTTGTAGCATCGTCACCGTTTCGTCGCAACAGGAACATCCAATGATATGTGTTGGCTCCATGTGCTGTGCATATCTTCAAAGAAAACAGACATAGATGGCAAGACTTTACCTCTAGTAGCTCCTTCTACCTCCGGCGTATGCAACAGAGCTCGGCATGGCAGCATCACATCCAGGGCAAGAGCGATACACGAAGCAGGAAAAGATGATCTCTGTTTGATGAATGAAGATATGATGTTTCACTCTCGATATATTAGTTTTTTGAGAGGGGAAGTGTACTATGGTTCTAAACGCGCGGGCTACGGAGTGAGAGGACCAGTAGATTGAGATATTCAGGTATAACATCCTGATAACAATAATGGTAGAGTATGCAACGAAGAAGCACAGCAAAGGCATTTTCACATGCAAAGATTAAATCAGTTCCAGCCAAATCCCATTTGTGCCACGTGCATGCCACACCCCCAGGCGTTCACCAGATCGCGGGAAAGTTGACGTTCATCTCCGCATCCTCAACGAATTGGGTCTCATAGACCTACCATGAGTCTTTGCTCAAAATAGCTTGACATTCCCCACATGGCCAGAACTTTCTGCATTATTGGTAAAGAGACCTCGATGCACCTTGATGGCATTATCAAATGCAATCAGTGCAAGGTAGGCTTGGCAACGCCAGCAGCTCCCAAGTGTGATTGAGCATCACAATCATGCATTCGGGTGGGGCAATAATGGCATTGCATGCCAGTCGCTATGTGGAATCTGCCGCATGATAGAGTCTGCAGTGATAGAGCACATCATTCCATGGACAGCCTTGTGTAAGACATGCCGCCCAGATGCTGTGTGCTGGTCTAAAGGCCGCGCTATCTGAGAGCTCGCGAATCAGCGAATCAAGCTTGCACGGCAGATTACAGTAGCGTGCTTTGCAAGCTGCATGAGGGGCAACCTCCCACCTCCTCCTCTTGCATTCTTCCTGTACCCTGACACGCGAGCCGCACAAGCTTCATCGCTGCTGCCCACCGTTTCTCACGCTCACGTCCTCCTCCGACGTCTGTCTGTTCTTCGACAAATTCCCCTCACAAGTCATCTCCAATCGTCCGGACAAGCGTGACTGCCGTAAGCCTTCCTCACAAGCTTCCTTCCACTGCCGTCTAGCTGGAATGGTGCCCAGATCCCTCTTCATTCTTACCTCAAAGCTCATATTTCACAATGTGCAAGACCTAGTCGCGCCACGCTTACACGAGCTTCAGTTACACCTTCGCCAGCATCACGGATCGTTGCGAACCATCACTTACCATGTCGAAACTCTTCATCGGGTATTTTGCTTGCATTATCTAGCCATGTCACTCGCTGACAATCTACAGCGGCCTTGCCTGGCACACGGATGACACGACCTTGCGCGCGAAGTTCGAAGAATTCGGCGTTGTCGAGGAAGCAGTACGTGCAAGCTCCAGCAACCAAATGGCAAGCAGGGCTACGGATTGCTAATGATGACCTAGGTTGTCGTTAAGGACCGTGACACTGGCCGCAGTCGTGGCTTCGGATTCGTCCGCTTCCAGACCGAGAATGAAGCTGAGGCTGCAATCAATTCCATGAATGAAGTCGAGTGAGAACACAACGTTCATCCGTGGTTCCGCTGATGTGGACAGCACGGTCTAGCAAAGCGAACAGTACTGACGCTATCTCCAGGTTCGATGGCCGTACCATTCGCGTCGACAAGGCCTCAGAACGCGCAAGTGGAGGAGGTGGTGGCGGAGGCTTTCCCAGGGGCGGCGGCGGCGGCTACAACAACCCTCGTGGTGGTTACGGCGGTGGCAATGGTGGCGGCGGTGGTAACTACGGTGGCTACGGTTTGTATTGTCCATCGAAAGCCGCGATAAGAACTGACAAATACTTTCAAGGTGGTGGCTACGGTCAGCAAGGCGGACAGGGCCAAGGCGGTCAGCAGGGTGGTATGTGAACCGACAAAGATTGCAAGACAATGTCGCTGACCATGACAGGCTATAACAACGCTCCCGGTGGCAATTGGCGCTCCCCTCAGGGCTACGGAGGTGGCGGATCTCAAGGTTACTCCAACAGCGGAGGCGGCGGTGGCTACCGATCTTAATCGGCTCGCGCCACATGGAATACGGCGGAAGCAATCGCATCTATGACACGAAGCATTGCATGCGTTGAATTTGAAACGGGAGCAGCTCCGTGACGAGCTTAGTGAAAAGGCAGGTTTAGGAGGAGAGGACTGGGGACCGGGAAGAGGGCCACCAGCTCGGCAATTTTATGCTGTGTTTCTTTTTGCTCTATGATACCTCAGATAGCAAACGATTCAACTTGAACCTTCGACGGATATACGAACAAGATGCAAGGTGCCTTGGTGGTGGTCAACATGTACGGGCCACGAGTGGGTGGTGGACGAGCAGACGACAGCCATACAATTGTCTGAAGCTTAGCGTCGGACTTTCGGCGATAGCGCCGAGTCCCTCAACTTTTCTCTTCTCGCACACTTTTGAAAGTGTCGGATCAACTGTCAAAACACCACACGTCCCTGTTCTCTCAATCTATCACCAGCAAAACAGCCAAGGCAAGCCGTGCAAGCGGATAAGCATACTACGCTGCAAGGGATCACCATCATGGCAACAGCGCCCTCTCCAGCGCCACTGCGCTTCACCGGCGCTGGCCAGCTTACATCGCGCCTTGTCCTGTCCACATTGACTGGCCGCCCCGTCCGCATCTCTCAAATCCGCTCTTCCTCGCATACGAACACCGGACTTGCCCCTCACGAGGTCTCCTTCCTGCGCCTCCTTGACAGCATCACCAATGGCTCCGGCATCGAATTTTCCATGACTGGTACTACCCTGGTATACCGACCTGGACTTATTGTCGGCAGTGCCGCGGGCTACGGTGCAAGCGGAGGCGTCATCAAACATGAGTTGCCTCGAGAGTGTGCTCGTGGTGTCAGCTGGTTCCTTATTCCTCTCTGCATGCTGGCCGCCTTTTCCAAGGCTCAAGTCAATGTCCTTTTCACTGGCCCGGGTGTCATCACAAGCGCGACGGACAAAGGTGACGTGAGCGTCGACACGGTCAGGACAGCAATATTACCGCTATACAAGAGCTTTGGAATTGAGAACAACATTGAACTCCGCGTGCTACGGCGTTCCAATCCAGGACCCGGCGGCAGAGGTGGCGGCGGAGAGGTGCAGCTTGTCTTTGGACACCAAGTGCGTCTGCCCAAGACGATACATCTGATGAACCCCGGAAGGGTCAAGAGAATTCGGGGTGTCGCCTATGCCACTGGTGTGGCTGGTGCAAACAACGCGCGGATGATCGATACAGCAAGAGGGGTGCTAAATCAATTCGTTTCCGACACATACATATTCTCGGACGTGTCCTCTGCGCCGCTAGTGGCAGTGCCCGAGAAGAGTAACGCCGCAGCAAAGCGGAAGATTGGTGTCGGCTTTGGACTGAGTCTTGTCGCCGAGTCTAGCACTGGGGTTCTCTATTCGGCAGATGTTGCCAGCTCGTCATCGGGTGGAGAGGCGCCCGAAGATATTGGCAAGGCCTGCGCGTACCAGCTGCTCGAATCCATCTCACAAGCGGGCTGTGCTTCGATCGTTGCGGCGCCTACAATGCTTACGATGATGGCTATGGGCAGCGAAGATGTGGGACGACTGGTGCTTGGAAAAGACGTGCTAGGCACGGAGGAGGTGGTACAGCTAGCACGAGACCTGCGAGTCTATGGCATGAGTGGCTGGGGCCTGCGGGACGGTGACAAGGACAACGACGTGGTTGTCAGCATTGTGGGTAGAGGTGTGGGCAATGTGGGAAGAAAGATAGCATAAACGGTTCTTGCATTGGCATCTTCTGGATTAGATTTTATGATACCCCTGTACGAGCATACGGCAATTGACCAGTACAACTTTTGACCAAGATCTCTCTCCACACCCAGACTTGACAAAAGCCAAGCGTGCCATGGGATGTGATGCCTATAAATTGCAACGCAGGGGTCTAAATAATGTGCATGTCTTCCCCACAATCAAGCGGATGCGGCGCGCGGTCATGGCTCGAGTTCCGAAGCCAAGTAGGAAAGTCAAAGGTGGCCTCTCTCCATACCCTAATAGTCTACTTTACCCATTGTCTTTGCGTGTCAGGACCAAGAGTATCCGATTGCGTTGAACGAGCGATCGCTTGGATGTGTTGATCAAAATCCCCTCATTCACATCACTACCTTGCAGCCTCGTCGCCGCTGAGAGCTGGTCCTCGTGTGCCATCTCCGCTGGTTTCAGCATGCCCGCCAAATCACGATTCACGCGTCTAGACGCTTTCACAAAGACTGTGGAAGATGCAAGAGTCAGGACCACTTCCGGTGGTATCGTCACGCTCGGGTCTCTGCTGTTGATCTTATGGCTTGTTTGGGGAGAATGGGCAGACTACCGCAGGATCGTTGTGCATCCGGAGTTGATTGTGGACAAGGGAAGAGGTGATTACACATTCATTGTGGCCTGGCAGTGCTTGAGGCATTGCTAACACATTTCGACATAGGCGAGAAGATGGAGATTCACATGAACATTTCATTCCCGCGGGTCCCCTGCGAGCTCCTCACGCTGGACGTGATGGATGTCTCTGGCGAGATCCAGACTGGGGTCATGCACGGTGTCAACAAAGTTAGACTGGCCCCTGAAGCTGAGGGTGGACGTGAAATTGAGAGCAAGGCATTAGATCTGTATGTTTGACCTGATTATCTGATTTCCTATGAGGCTAATCTCGAGACAGACACGCAGACGATTCCGCCGCTCATCTGGACCCATCCTACTGCGGAGAGTGCTACGGCGCCCCCGCACCCCAAGGCGCCATCAAGGCTGGATGCTGTAATACCTGCGCCGAGGTTCGCGACGCCTATGCCAGTGTGTCATGGTCTTTTGGCCGAGGTGAGAATGTTGAGCAGTGCGAGCGCGAGCATTACTCCGAACATTTGGACGAGCAGCGTAGGGAAGGCTGTCGTATCGAGGGAGGCATCCGCGTCAACAAGGTCGTCGGCAACTTCCACTTCGCCCCTGGCAAGTCTTTCAGCAATGGCAACATGCACGTTCATGATCTCGAAAACTACTTTGCTGGAGGCAATGGCGCCGAGCACACGTTCTCTCACAAGGTCCATCACCTTCGTTTCGGTCCCCAGCTTCCGGACCACGTCGTTGCAAAGATCGGTAAGAAAGGCATGGCTTGGAGCAATCATCACCTCAACCCCCTGGACAATACCGAACAGAAGACGGACGAAAAGGCATACAACTACATGTACTTCGTCAAGGTCGTCTCCACCGCATATTTGCCGCTCGGATGGGAGAGCAAAGGAAACATTCTTGATCTTCCCAACGAGTTGGTGGAATTGGGCAACTATGGACACGGCGAGGCGGGAAGTATCGAGTCGCATCAATATAGTGTAACGAGCCACAAGAGGAGCTTGGGCGGTGGCGATGATAAAGCGGAGGGACATGCTGAAAGACTGCATGCAAGAGGTGGCATCCCGGGCGTCTTTTTCTCCTACGTAAGTTGCAATTCTGCTGTGCATATCAACTGTCTAACCCGGACTTTTAGGACATTTCGCCGATGAAGGTTATCAATCGCGAAGCTCGCAGTCGGAGCTTCTCTGGTTTCCTGGTCGGTGTCTGTGGTGTTGTTGGTGGAGTGCTAGTCACAGCCTCCGCGATAGATCGACTGCTCTACGAGGGAGGCCAACGAGTGAAGAAGATGCATCAGGGTTAGATACAGGAAACATCCTCTTATTTGGAGCCTCACTTCTCCTCAAAGTAAATCAGTAAAAAGAAAACATCGAAGTGAGATATAGGTCATGAAGTCGTGAGTATGCAGACTAGTCGGAGTCCTGTGCATAATTGAGCACACCCTTTAGAATCCAAATCTCTCCGTTACCGACTGTTTTCCCAATGCTAGAGACCTCAATATCGCCAGGTTGAATCTGAGCAAGCAAGTCAGTGAAGCACTTCGAGCTGTAGAAGTGCAAGACATACCACGGTCTTGCCATTTTTGTTCTCCCACCATACAGTGTTTCCACCAATAGTTTTGAGCTTTTGGTGCTCTTTCCAAGGTGATTCGCCCACGACATGTGCCTCCACAAATCTGCGCAGGTTGTAGTGTGCTCTATCTTCGCCACTTTGCCCATCATATGCGCTGGATCCAAGCGCTGCGTAGTCCGCGGGATCTTCCCATGGCTTTCTAGGGAGCGTCGTAATTGCCGTGTTCAGCGGAGCAAGGATAGTGGAGTTTGTCGACTTGCTATCTAGGCGGCTAGACAAGGTGTCGATGTCTCGAATCAAGCCTGCGAATATGTTGATACTGCGGTCAAGGCCTACAGTATCGCTAAGAAGGACGTTGTCCTGCATGGCGGTTTGTTTGGTGGTATAAGAGAAGGGCAGAAGTTGTGCCGATGCCAGGCAGATTAATGAGGACGCTACGGTTGCTACTCGAATATTTACTCGCATTGTTCTTGAAGTCGGTAGAAGGCGGGCGCGACGGCTTCGAGACCAACAAGTATATACAAAGACTAAACAGTAACGTATCAATGACAGGGTATTGTCATTCACGGTGAATGCATCAGGTAGAGACATGGAGTTCAAGCCAAGCAAGGACGTCATGTGCTCTTGCCGTTGGCCGGTCCGCGAGTCACGAGTCAAGAAGGCTCGCAGGCTGTATAAGTTCAGCACCACGTCTATATTTGTTTTGCACACACCATATGCACAATCTGGCTTGATGTGTATTGCTCACACTCGATAATCAATGTCCACCGGTGGTGAGTCTGAGAGCTCTTTTCGGGTCCCACAAATCACAGAGGTGCGTTATGAGTCAATCATATTTAATTGACATATACGAGCTGTATTAACATTTGCTTCCTAGGCAGATCTCAGGGCGTTCCATGGCCAGCACTTTAGCAATGCTACTGGGCCCGAACACTTCTTTGTGGCTCAACCTGACTTCGAGAACGACTTCGATGACGAGCTCGGCTATTATGCCGACGGTGTGAAAAGAACGCTCACGGACGATCAGATTGCCATGTTTCGTCACAGTGAGACTCAAGCTCTGTTGAGAGATCGTAGACTTGCTCAAGAATCTGCCGACACATACGACACCGTTTCTGCACATGAAGGAAGGACTGTGGAAGGCGTCAATCACAAAGAAGTACCTAATGACCAGCCTAGTCCTGCCGAACTGCTCTCAGAACAGACAAAGCGGAAGTGGGAGCATTTCATTGATATCTCTGAAGAGAATCCGGAGAATTTGACACACCGCAGAATGGCTCGGGAGTTGGACGAGCTTCGGCCAGATTCTGTAGATCTTATGTATGGGGAGGACGACAATGCGCAGACTTTACAGCAGCAACAGAAAAAGCTAGATCAGGTTCGCACCTCGAGTTTCCAGTGGCCTTCTTTGGGCGTGGAACAAACTACATCCGACAAGGTATGACCTGGGAACATGGCCACCATAGTCCTGGGCTTTCACCGAATGGTACGTGTCGACAAAGCTACAATGTCACTACAGCAGCAAAGAGAACCAGATACTTCTCCTGAAAGGGTACGTTGAATCTCCTATCGAACCAAAGTTCTTTTACATGATGAGACATCATCCTTAGACCGATAGCTTGGGCGGGAATGCCAATGGAGCAGGTCGTGTTTGGGTCTGCAAAGGCACCTAACCGATTGTTGCACCACCGCTCGGTTTCTGTGGACCTTAATCTTCTCTCTGATAATTATTCTAAGATCGGATGTGATTTTCGCCGACTGGACTGTTTTCACAAGCTAACGACCTTTCCCAGGCAGATAAACTGGTATCCCGCTACACATCAAGAGTCAGTCACGATTACGTCAATTGTGCTTTGAATTTTGGGTTGATGAGTCGAGAATTAGTCTCGTCTGACTCGATTATTGCTGCTCAACGATAAATACGAGCATTCCACCTTAGTGAGTATTACTTGAGTACCTTATCTACCTTAGGTAGTATGGGAAGGTATCCTGCTTGCCAAGGCCGATCATCGCTGGAACAGCTGGGCTGCGGGGTCAAAAGCACGAGTGAGGTCGCTTCGGTGAGCATTCAACTACCCACCACCTTAGTTTGTGCCTAGGTAGGGTTCGAATATATTATCTGCACAATTGAGCCCTCGAATATCCTTCGCAGATTCTAGACAATTCCTGCAGTTCGTGTCAAGACAGTCAGCGTTCTCAAGCTGCTCCCACCAGCACATAAAGATGGCAGCGCCCGACAGTGTCACCCTACATGACCTTACAGGAACATTTGTGCTTGTGAGTGTGATCACTTCTGGACAATAGCATACCATATTGATAGTACAAAAGAACAAAACGCTTTCAGACTCTTCAGATGCAGTCCTTGCCATGGTGAGTCTAGTCGACGACAAGACGTGATGAACGGAAATTGATATGCAGTCAAGCAAGGCGTGAGCTGGCTTGTCCGTCAAGCCATCAAATGGTCTACAATCACGCTTCACGTCAAACAGTACACGGATGATGACGGACTTGTCCATATAGACATCGAACAGATTGCAAGTGCCGGATCCGCCAACCAGGAAGAAAGGATCCTCAATTGGGAGTTTGCCGAGAAAGAAGACAAGGTGTTTGGCAAGGTGAGGGGCAAGTCCCGGTTTGTCAAAGCTTCCGAGGTCGAGGATCCGTATTTGAAGGAAGGATGGGATCAAAAATTCCTGGACGATGGCAAGGGTGAAGTCATCCAGAACTATGTCGAAAGCATTAGCTCGACTTGGACCGCCGAGCAGACCTGGGGCTTTGAGGTGATCAAGACTGAGAGGAGATATGTCAGGCATGTCTTTGCGAAGAAGGGCAAAGAACAGCATCGCATCAAATTGGTATACGATTGGAAGGACTAGAAGTATGTGAGAGAACTGCATTTGCTACGCTACCGCCATACACTTAACCAAGAATCATGTCCCGAATGGTTGTCTCGATGGTTATCGGCTCCCGCCCCTTGGCGCTCAACAACGTCTCCAGGGTTGTGTCATGGATATGGCACTCTTGGTCCCTCAATGAATCGTATGTTGTAGACCACCACTTCACAGCATCCTCTGGCATCTTCCTTTCTTCGATGTAATACTTTTCGTGTTCCCCGCGAGATACAACCTTAGTCCTGACCTGTTTGCCCTTTACAGCAGCCACTATGGCCGCCACATCTTCAAGTGACTTGGGCGCTTTCGTTGCAGATAGGTAGAGTGTTTTACCTGCATAATCTGCCGATGGTGATGTAAGGATTAGAGCGCTCGCGAGACCAAGATCAGATATGGCAGTCCAGCTAATGAGACCATCGCCACCAATGGGCACTTCTTCGCGCTGATCATGCTTGACGTCGTAGTATCCAAGATAGAGTGGCCATGACTCATTGTAAAGACCCTCGCGTAGCACGGTGTATCTGCAACTGCTCATCTCAGAAAGGTACTTTTCAGTACGGATGTGTGCTCGCATGACTCCGGAGTGGGAGGGACTCGCGAACGCCAGGGAGCTGTAGTAGATATGGGCAACTCCAGCGGCCTTCGCGGCTTCAATGGCAGTGATGTGCGCTCTTTCGCGACCTGTGCCAGGCGGTGCATCGTCAAAGTCCATTTCTATCTTAGGGGTAGAGACGAGAAACAGTTTGTCAACACCGATCAAGGCCTTCTCAATGGAGCTGCGGTCCTCGAAGCTGGCATATCGTACTTGAGCGCCGGTAGCAGCCAATCCTGACCAGGTTTCCGAGCCGGGTTGAGATGTTGTGCAGCAAACTATGTTCTCCGCCGGTGCGAGGTTCTCTGAGAGCAGGGCCTTCAAGGTGGCATTGCCCAATTTGCCAGAGGCCCCGATTATTGCGTATCTGGCAGGCATGTTCGCAATGATTGTACAGAGAATGAGAGAACGATGACGATTAAGTGGTACAAGTCTAGAGGTTGCAATTGCACATACAAGGGCAGAACTGATATAGAGGACGTAGAGACTTAGTAATCAATAATGGGTATGGATGGCGGCATTAACAAGACACGAAGTTGCTGACATATGCCATGACTCAGCGGGAGAGGATCCTACAGGAACAAAGCATGAATTTCTCTCGGCAGTAGGCATTATGCTTTGAACACGGTAACGCTTCTGAATGATGCAGCCATGCGGGCGAAGGTAGACAATGTAATTGAGACTGATTATAGACCCCGCGCCCACGACCCTGAGTAATATATGTGAGATAGTGCCAAGCCCATGACTCTAGTCAGAATGGCAAGCGCATGATACTCGTACCTTCCATTCAGAGATCCCACGACCACTTCCACACGTGCTCAGCTGTTTGCCCTTTGTATTCCTCGTCGCGCGTAACAACAACCGCTACCAGACTGAAAATCCAGTCTGTCTGACTTGGCCTTCACCACTGCACCTCCGCGCCCGGAGATCAAACGCTTCTGCACTCCCTGTGCCCGAGTACGACACACGAGCAAAGTGCAGTCTACCCGTTCGACCAGCAAAACATGGAGGCGAAAGAGCTAGAGGACAAGGCCAAGCAGCTGGCAAAGGCTGCCACTGGAGGAGACCCGCCCGCGACCATTCTGCAAATGCTCGACAGCCTGAAGACGTGGACGGCCACTGAGAAACTTCTGCGCTCGACCAAGATCGGGGTGCACGTAAACAAGCTGCGACAGAACTCGGACGCCGCTGTTGCTCGTCAGGCTAGCACCCTCGTCAACAAGTGGAAGACGGATGTCAAAAAGGGCCCAGCTACCAGCGCGACAAGCTCACCTGCCCCAAAGTCCGCAAACAGCGGCACCGCCTCTCCAGCTCCAGTTGCAAAGGCCAAGACACAGCACCAGGGCGATCCGGAGAAGAGGAATACCGTCACTGACAAGGTCGAGTGGAAGCTCACCGGCAGCGCCACGAGGGATGCTTGTGTGAAGCTCATGTACGATGGCCTGGCATTCTTGTCCACTGAACGTATGTCGAACCTGACCCCGCCGTTTCCCCGCTCTATCACAAACTAAATGGTGACTCTAGCCTCCGAGGACATTCTCACCGTCGCTCGCTCTGTCGAACTAGCCGCATTCAACGAGTACCAGCCCGAGGGCAGTCCTGAGTACAGGTCTCGTCTTCGCTCCCTTTTCCAGAACCTCAAGAACAAAGGCAACCCCAAACTGCGCCAACAAGTCCTTTCCGGCACCATCGCCCCCGCACGTTTTGTCAAGATGAGCCACGAGGAGCTGAAGAGCGACAAGCAACGCGCCGAAGATGAGAGACTGCAGAAGGAAAACATGGACAAGGCCATGGTGGCCCAGGCGGAGAGGAGTATCAGTGTCAGTCTGACCTGCGGCAAATGCAACCAGAAAAAGGTCAGCTACAGCCAGGCCCAGACCCGCTCTGCGGATGAGCCTATGACCACTTTCTGTGAGTGCACCGTCTGCGGGAACAGGTGGAAGTTCTCATAATCTTTTCCACCCGAAAACAAAATTGACGACTTTATTATTGCGGCGTTTCTGCGAGATACCACCTGGCAGTGGCGGCCAAGTGCTGGCCATGCATGCCCATGGCGTTGGGGGGATTTCAATGGTTTGGAGCCCTTCCTGGCCAATTTACACGGACAGACTCTTCTCTTGGTGTGGCGGTTTTGGCAAATGCTATGTGCCTTTTACCGGCATTTCATTGTTGCATGGCATCTTATGTTTATCTTTCTCTTTCAGATCCTCAGTGCTTCAAGAGTGCTAGTAGGAGTGTCTAAGAGGATCACAAATCATTATTGCCCGTGAGACCTACTTGATGCCTTCATCTTGACCATGAATGTGAGCTGTATCAAGCACTGAACCCAACGCTATGCATCTCCGTTGAGTGTGCTTGGCTATATATGAGCATGGAAGAGAAATTATGGTTCCTGGACCGTGATGTTTCCAAGTGCAGCGCAACCTGGGCGTACATGAGGTTATTGACCAGTCCTGCGTCGCATCGAAAACGATATGAAGCAGCGACACCACGTCCATCTAACCGCATGTGGCTACAACTACAGCTTGCACGGACGCTTGCAGCAGCACGTCCTGTCTCGACTGCTTTGCTATTTTCAATTTTGACAACCAAGGTTGTAGTGTGGAATCTGAACTCGGAACTGTGAGCTCCGATAATGGAGGGAGCCTGCTCCTCGTCTTGAAGGGTCGGTGAAGGTCGTTCACTGTGCTCAGGAGCCCTTTAGCTGCTCGCTACAACAAGCAAAAGCGAATAATGAGATGGCTTTGTTGCATCTGGTGCAGATCCGTATAATTGGGTCACAATGCAGATAAACTTAGATCGGATATATGTGCAAAGGACGAGGTCTGTACATCCTACATAGAGGGTCATCTGAAAATATCAAGGTGCGCATACAAAAGGCTGATGTTTTGCAATGTAAATAACTGGCATACATGACGTCGCTGAGCAAGCACACTGGAAAGAGCTCATGAAAGGAACATATTCCATGAGAGCCTTTGATAAGATGAACCTGATACAAATCCAGCAAGGAACAACACAAAATATGCACTCCGGAGCAGAACAGACATTATGGAACAAAGGTATCTTTCATTTTTTCGTCTAGAAGCATAGGCCGAGCACATATCCAGTAAGTGAGGTATCAGGTCGACACCCACCACTTGAAAGTCTAGTTGCCAAGCTTGAGCTGCTCAAACTGTGCGATACTCTCCTCGTAGTTCTTCTGCTCAGCCAAAAGATCGCCGAGCTTGGTCTTCTCCGTCTCGAGTACCTGGTAGCTGACCTTGTCGGCAAACCCCTCTGCGTCCAGAATCTTGCGCTGCTTCTTGGCGCCCTCGGTGGCCTTTTGCAGCTTCTGCTGGGCCTTGGTGATTTCGGCTTCAACGTCGACGCGGCCGGCAACTTCGAGGAAGACTGCTGCAGATGCGGAGACGGCGAAGACGGCACAGCCGGTGGGGCGGGCATCAGAAGGCGAAAGGACGGTGATGCTGGAAACACCCTTGCCGGCCAGCGACTTGATGGTCGATTGCTCTGCAGAAGCGGTCTTGTACGAAGTCTCATCGCTACAGTGAACAAAAGCTGGAAAGATTGTTAGCAGGTCATTCTAGGGGACACCTTGTTTTGGTTCTTTGCTTACCTTTGCCCTCATCCTTAATAGAGTACTCGGACATCAAGCTTCGCACTCCCTTGGAGCATCCAAGAAGAAGCTCGTAGGCGGCTGCGCTGTTGGCATCGTCCATATTGGCATCGTATTCTGGGTACTCTGCTACAACGATACTCCTCGTCTTGTCCTCTGGACGTCTAGGCAAACGTTGCCACAATTCTTCAGTCAAGAAGGGCATGAAGGGGTGGATCAAGCACAGTGCGCCCTCGAGAGCAGTGTAAAGAGTGTCAATCGCACTTCTCTTCTCTTCCTCGGTTCCGTCCCTGATGATAGCCTTCGAATTCTCAATGTAGACATCACACAGGTTGTCGTACCAGTATTGGTAAGCGAATTGTGTGGAGCGGGAGAACTCGCGGGCAACAAGAGCTTCGTTCATCTCCTTTGCAGTGATGGTGAACTTGTGAAGGATCCAGCGCTCTGCGAGCGATTCCTTGCCGGTCTTTCCGCCCTTTGCCTGAGGAACAAAGTCCTTGGGAAGGTTACCAAGAACGTACTTTGTTGCTTGGTAGATCTTGTTACAGAAGCGGCGGTATCCTGCCATGACCCTAACATCAAATGCAATATCACCGCCACCAGTGGTGTACTGCACGAGGGAGAAGCGCAGAGCGTCAGCGCCACACTCTGGAATTCCTTGAGGGAATGAGTCCTTTTGGTACTTTGTGGCAGTCTTGACCTCCTTGGGGTCGAGGTTACCAGCCAAAAGCTTGTCGTGCAACTCTTGAAGGGTGATACCATCCATGATGTCTACAGGATCGATGACATTGCCCAGAGATTTGGACATCTTGCGTCCTTCTGAATCGCGAATGAGAGAATGGCAGTAAACCTCGGTGAAAGGAACCTTTCCGGTAAGTTTGAGGCCCATCATGATCATTCTAGCGACCCAGAAGAACAGAATGTCCCAACCAGTCTCCAGCACAGAGGTCGGGTAAAGCTTTTCTAGATCGTGTGTCTGGTTGGGCCATCCCAGGGTGGAGAAAGGCCAGAGACCGGATGAGAACCAAGTGTCCAAGCAGTCAGGATCGCGCACAAGATCAAATTTCTTGCCTGGGAATTTGCTTGCAGCCTTCTCTCTAGCCTCTTCCTCGGTCCTACCAGTGACCCACAAGTGGTCATCATCTTCGCCAGACTCACCCTCGAGCTTGACAAAGTAGGCGGGAATCTGGTGTCCCCACCAAAGTTGACGTGACAGACACCAGTCGTTAATGTTGCGCATCCAGTGGTAGAAGTTACGCTCAGCGCCCTCAGGACGGATTTTGATGTCTCCGTTTTGAACTGCCTCAATACTAGCGTCGGCAAGCTCGCGCATGCGCATCCACCACTGTGGCTTCATGATGGGCTCAATGACGTCTTTGGACTTCGAGCATAGAGGAACCTTCATGGGATTGTTCTCCTTCTTCACGAACAGACCAAGCTTGGTAAGCTCTTCGGTGACAGTGTAGCGGGTCTCGAATCGCTTCTGACCTTGGAAGGGACCGGCATTTTGGTTCATGGTACCGTTGTCGTTCAAGACGTTGATGAACTCGAGCTTGTGCTTGGTTCCCAAGTTGAAATCGTTAGGGTCGTGCGCTGGGGTGATCTTGACAGCACCAGTACCGAACTCGGGGTCAACGTACTCGTCGGCGAAAATGGGCAGAAGGCGGTCGACGAAGGGGTGCTTGGCCTGTTTGCCAATGAGGTGCTGGTAGCGCTTGTCGTCGGGGTGAACGGCAATACCGGTATCTCCCAACATGGTCTCGGGACGAGTGGTGGCGACCTCGATAGTCTCGTCGGAACCCACGATAGGGTACTTGAAGTGAGTGATGACACCAAACTCGATCTTGCGGTCGTAGCCAGGCACGTCCAACATGGTACGGCCCTCGAGCTCCTTGTTGTCGACCTCGAGATTGGACAGGGCGGTGTTGAGCTTGGTGCACCAGTTGACGAGACGGTTCGACCGGTAGATGTAGCCTTCCTCGTGGAGACGGACAAAGGTCTCGCTGACGGCAGCCGACAGGTTGGCATCCATGGTGAAGGCCTCGCGAGTCCAGTCGAAGGAGCCGCCCATCCTCTTCAGCACGACGTTGATCTTCCTGTGGTACTCCTCCTTCCAGTCCCAGACGGTCTGGGTGAACTTCTCGCGTCCGAGGTCGTGACGGGTCTTTTGTTGTCTCCTCCAAAGCATGTTCTCAACGACACTCTGGGTGGAGATACCGGCGTGATCGCATCCAGGCAGGTAAAGAGTGGTGAGACCCTTCATGCGGTTCCAGCGGATGAGCGTGTCCTGGAGCGAGGTAGCGAGGGCGTGGCCGCAGTGCAGGGCACCCGTGACGTTTGGCGGAGGCTCGGAGATGACAAAGTAACCCTTGGACTTGACGTTGCCGTCGGCGTCGAATTCGGGCTCGTGGAACTTCTCCTTCTCCCACCAGTCGTACCAGGCGGACTCGACGACCGAGGGAATGTAGGCCTTGTGGTAAGCATCGTCCAAGGGCTTCAGGATCTTCTTCTCGCCCTTTGGTGTCTCCTCGACGTACGGGGGCAGAACCTCCTCCTTCTCCTTGGGCTTCTTCTCCTTTGGCTTGGCCGCAGCGGCCGTGGCACCACCTTGCTGCTTTGCTTGCTTTGCAGCGAATTTGGCGGCCTTGTCGGCTTTGGCTCGTTCCTTGGCCACTGGATTCCGTTAGTACTGTGATTGAATCGAGGGGAATAGTGCTGCCGCTGTCGGCAGAGGTGCGTACACTCTTTCTCCGTCTTGGCCTTCTTGGGCGCTTGGTCGTCCCCACCGTCCTTGCCAGGTGCGTTGGTTCCCTTGGGGTCTTGTTCAGCGGCGGAGAGGATTGCTTCGGTAGCTTCGGCCGAGACAGGCGGCGGCTGCCCACTCACAGGGCCCGTCTTCTCGCCGGCTAGGGTTTCATGTCAGCTGTGCTCCCTGTGCTGTGCTGTGTGGATGGGTAGGTGCGCAGCGTACTAGGATTGTGGGAGGCAGCATTGAGCGCCATATTGGTGAAGGCTCGAGGCTGGCGAGATGTAGCGAATGTGTATCGTCTCAGGACCGGCGCGCTCCTGAAAAGCGCTCGTGACAGTATCTTGGGCCCTGTTACTCTGCGCGACAGGGATTGAGTAGAACACAAAGGGCGACAAGGGTATAATGCAATGTCTGGCGCTGCGTTGCAAGAGTCCTTTAAACTTATTCTATCTCAAAGTAGAACCCTGGAAATGACTGACGTTACTTTCAAATGACTCAGAGCATGAGTCATGCATTCGTTCTCACTGCAAGCCGTGAAGCGCTGATATCGCATCTCAGCTACTCCACAAGTGGGAAGGTAGCTGAGTTCGAAGATGCACAGCAGGAATAAAGCAGAAAACAATTCAATGGGATATCTACAGCCCTTTCCTCACTGCCAGTTCCAGCTCTATTCCATCTGGCAAGCCTGAAATCGTCAAATCCCCGTACGCCGTCGCTTGATCCGTGATGTTATGCTATTGAGACGATGTCCTTTACCAACCCCCGCTTCGCTCCCGTCTGCCAACCGTGAGCCCGTCCGACCCATCTCTAGTCGTCTGTGTCGCTTGCAAGTGCGCAGCTGTCATTAAGAATGCGGAGCCTCCGAGTTTTGGAGCGCCGCTTGACGGACAGGGGCAAAGTAGGGGTGAGCCATGGCTTCCTTCGCCGTAAGACGTTCCTGCTATCGTGTTAGATCATCTATCACTTGGCACTGTCTTAGTCCTTGCCTACCTGGTGGTCGTATCGCAGGAGCTTATCAAGAAAATCAATCGCATCGTTGCTCACGAATCGTTGGTTCTCCGAATTGACGAAACTGTGCCAGTTCTTCTTGGGGAATCGTCCGAGGATGTCGTCGTACTGCGCGTCAAGCTCGATGTCATACTTGTCCAGGTAGTCGAACAAGTCTTCCGTTCCCAGCACTTTGGCGATCTTGACAAGCTGATCCGAGTTGCTGTTGCCATGGAAGAAGGGTTCTTTCCGGAAGATCATTGATGCAAACATGGCGCCCAGTGACCACATGTCAAGCGAGTAGTCGTATTCCTGGAAATCAACCAGCAGCTCAGGCCCCTTGAAGTAGCGAGACGCGACGCGCACGTTGTACTCTGTGCCAGCGTGGTAGAATTCGGCAAGACCCCAATCAATCAGGCGCAGCTTCTTCTTCTCGTGGTCGATCATTACGTTGTGAGGCTTTACATCTCGATGCATGATGCCTTTGCTGTGACAAAAGTCCAGAGCCTGGGCAGGGATTAGTCCTTGGTTCCATACATTTCTTCGTCTCCTTGCTTCGGTACCTTGAGTAGCTCGAATATGTAGTAGCGGACATCGTAGTCGACGAATTTGGGGTACAGGCTCCTGAAGTCGGTGTTGTTGACCGCCTCAAAGATGAGCGACGGCGTCTTGCTCTGCGAGGGTCAGTAATCAGGGTTACTCATGCAGTGCGTGTCGTCTTACTTGGCTGTCGCGTACGACGTCGAGAAGGGCGACAATGTTGGGGCCACCACTCAAATTCTGTAGAATCTTGATTTCGCGCTTTATCTTCTTCTTCTTGACAGGCTTTAGAACCTTGATGACGCATTTCTGATAGTTGACGACGTTGATTCCTTCAAACACTTCCGAGTACTTTCCCCTGCCTGCTCAAAATCAGTCGCGTGCTCATCAGCGAGGGTAGACGGCGCAGCGTCAAAAGCGGCAGAGCCAAACAAGCAAAACGCACCTATCTTGCGCACGACCTCATAAGACTCCAAAACGCCCCAAGAAATGTTGACGCTGTCGTAATCCCAGTAGGTCCGCGGCATGTGCTGATTAACATCAGCGTAGACCCTCGCCATGTTTGACTGCTTGCTCAGTCTGCCAGACGTCCGTCGTGTCTGAAGAGCGGTGCCAGCCGGCGCGCAAGCGTTCGTAGCAGTGGTCAGAAGAACAAGCAGCAATAGCGCTACGACTCGCGATGAGAGAAAGGGGCGACGATGAAGGGTGAAGTCGTTGCTCGCGGTGGTGACTTGTAGTGCTGGATGGGGGGCTGCGTACATGTAGCAGATGCAGGCACGACAGGTATCGACCGACATCTCGAGTGAGGTGGCCAGTGCATCGAGACTCTGCCCCACTATCACAGTAGAATGCATTCATGCATACATCAGGGGGCAAGGCTATTCAATAAATGTACATGTTTTTTGTAGAGCGTATCCATATGGATCACGCGATTCAGGTCCTACCGTGGGTCTGTCTTTTCCCTAGATGCCATGAATTATGGACATAGGTATTTGAGAAAGAGGAAGGCACAAGGAAGGAGATGATGCCAAGGAGCACGAGTCAGGTCAGAACGCAGCTGTGAATCTCGGCTGCCTCTGAATCTGACTCCGCAATATAATAATTATGATTTGAGAACCTTGAATGCGTTACATTACCATCGCAACCATGCTTCACCTCATATAAAACATGCGTGATAGCTTGACATGCTCGCCATCCCCGAACAGTCAACTAACAGCAGGCTTTGGAGGGAGCCGCCATTTGAGCAGTCATGTTCTACGACCTGAACATCGAGTACACTCCGTCACGAGCAGCATCCAAAGATGGAGAAATTCCTAAGACTGTCTCTTTCCTCACCGAGCGTCAGTATGCTATATTATGCAGAATACAAAGCAGGTGGTCTGATCTTTCGTTAGTGGGTTATAATGTCATCGCGCTAAATTACACATTGGCTGGCAAACTTCCCTCCGACCTCGTAAGTTATGCCGTCTGGCTCGTGGAAATCATTAGGCTTTTCCCTGATACATGGCATTGCAGTCCTGCGCTATACCAGAGGCCTTTCCGTTCCCTGTACCGTCTGCACTCACTATACTCCGCCGTTGCACACTTATACTGTCCGAACCGGCTACCAATAATCGCATCGCGGCGCTATCTGCCAATTACGACATTCTGGCAGTACGTCCCGTGGATGAGAGGACATTTCAACATGCGTGCAACACTGCGGAGTGCGACCTGATATCACTCGATCTGACTCAGCGCCTGGGCTATCACTTCAAGTTCAAGACTGTATCTGAAGCCATACAGCGCGGCATTCGCTTCGAAGTCTGTTACGGGCAAGGGTTGCTGGGTGAATCGCAGGCTCGAAGAAATCTCATCAGCAACGTCACCCAGCTCATAAGGGCCACCAGAGGTCGAGGCATAGTATTTGCCAGTGAAGCAAAATGCGCCATGGCCTGTCGCGCTCCTTGGGACGTGATCAATCTGGCCACGGTCTGGGGCCTGCCCCAGGACAGAGCACACGAGGCTGTGAGCAAAGAGGCCAGAAGTGTGGTTGTGAGCGCGCAGTTGAAAAGAAGCAGCTACCGAGGTGTGGTAGCGGTTGTATATGGTGGGGAGAAACCCGCCAACAAACAGGTTGCAGAAGAGCAGGACAAATCAGTCAACAAGGATGCCGCGTTGAAGAAGAGAAAGGCGGAAAGTCTGACTGAAGGCAGTACGGACGCAGGTGACAAGCCACTTTCAAAACGTGAACTTAAACGGAGAGCCAGGGCCAAGGCAGCTGCCGGCACACCGACTTCGACAGAAACTACATAAGAACGGTAGACTATATCGCTCAAGAAAGAGTAGAAGAAGTTTCTGGGCTTAGAAGTGGTGCTGGGAGACCCTCTTCACATAAGAACTAACCTCTGATAACTCAAGTTGTGAACGTACGAACACTACTATGTGGCTGCGTGCCAATCTATCAGCTGCCGTCCTGATGCGACACCTCTTCGGGTTTCTCGTGGCTCCTGTCCACGCTGTCCCTATACGACTCGTGTTCGTCATCGCCCACACTGAAAATATCCTCGTCATCCTCGCTACCTTCGGCAAAGGCATCATAGAGCTCTCCAGCTCTGCGCTTGCCTTTTGCTTTCGCACTTGGACCGGAACCATTAGTCCCGTTCGGCGATCGATCGTCGTCAACATCTTCGTCGTTCAACATCTCGAATTCATACTCATCTCTTTCGTTGCGTTGGGCGCGACGGCGTGCGATGAGATACCAAAGTCCGAGTGAAGTGCAGAAGAGTATTATGAGAGCAAAGGCGCCGTATATCCAGTACTGTGTGCGCTTTGATACGCCAAAGGTGGGGAAGATTGAGGGCAAGGCGCCCGAGTCTGGCGTGGCCGTTGCGCTGGGCTCGGCATCGGAGACTGGATCTTCAGCGATGGGGTGCTCGGCCACAGGTTCTTCGGAGGGCGCGGAAGTCGGGGCTGATGCCATTGATGAAGTCTTGCTGTTCACTGGCCGGTCGATGTGATCGGTTGGGTTGCCAGCCGGGCTGCCAGTCTGCGTAGGGACAAGGACACTCGTCGTGCCTACCAGAGCGCTAGTAGTCTCGACATCGTGGTCGTCGTCCTCATCCTCGGTGGGGAGTGGTAGAAGTTCCTGTTTCTCCGGGTCTATACATTCGCCCCAAAGTTTCAATCTCCAATCAGTGAAGCGGCCGCTGTGTTCGTTCTCGACTCCGTCCTTGACGATTACGGTCCATGTGCCTATTCCACTCTCTCCCCAGTGTGCCACTGACATGAATGTCCAATCCACATAGCCTTGTCCAGCTGCATCGTTGCGGCGAGCCGTTGCGATATGTGACACTATGCCTGTAGGAGAGCGGAGCTCAACGCTGAGGTCTCCACGCCTGGTATGTTCAACGTTCATAGTAACGGTAACATGCTCGATGCGTTCAAAGTTTACGTTCTGGAGCATCTCCTCTGTCACGTCAAAATGCGATGCCAGCCCTTGGTCCCCCTGCGGTATGTCATGTCGCACATGGAGCCACGGCGAGAAAAACCACGCCTGTGGCTTTACGTTAGTCCAGTTCTTGGCTGCTTCTACAATGGCGTATGCGTCGATTTTGCCGTATCCGAATTGATGGCTGAAGCGGCGGCCAATCGTTGTGTCTTGCCAATCGCTATCCTGGTCGACGGGCGCGGCTGCCATGATTGTGAGCCACTGGAAATCGCGCCAAGAGAGATCCGGCCGGACCTCCAGAACGAGTGCGTATATGCCTGCAACTAGGGGGCCCGCAGCAGAGGTTCCACCGTGGCCTTCGTAGCACTTGTCTTTCCCAACATCTGTCGTGTGAATGGCGTCTCCAGAGCCTGAACTGTAAGTGACGACGAGCTGGGCGGAGCACTTCTCGCTGTAGTACGGGTGCAACCCTTTTCGATCAATGCCGCCAACGGAGACACTGTAGATGCTGTTGGTGTAGCCATCGAAATTGCAATTATCGTCGCTAGCAGCGCCGTTGCCGATGGCAAAGACATAGACACTACCTAGACCACCACGGCCTTTTTGGATGCCTTCGACCATGGCACGACGGATCAATATACCTGGACCTTCCATGCTCCGCCCATCGTCGGGTGGACCCCATGAGCAAGAGTAAATGTGGTTGTCTTGGTAGGCGTAGTTCATAGCGATGGCTTCATCGGCGTCAGAGATGAGAGCCGAAAGAATCCGCAAGCCAGAGATTTTGGCGTCATAGGCGACCCCGACACCGCAAACGTCGTTTCTCACGGCAGCGATTTCGCCGGCACATCGGGTGCCATGCTTGTCGTCGGCTAGTCTAGGTTTGGGATCCTCGACCTGGTCGTTGAAGTCGTATGAGCCTGCTGCAAAGTAGTTGTCCCGCAGGTCATCGCTGTCCATATCCAGACCATCGTCCACTATACAGACGGTGCTGTTTTTGCCAGTGATGCCCTGCATCCAGACGCCAGTGACATTTATATCGTGGCCAATCTGCGCAGGATTGTACAGATGCCACTGGTCCTTGAATATGGGGTCTGCGATTGCTAGAGACTTTGCAATATCGAGTCCCTTCTGCACGCTCGAGTCTACCGGAGTGTCTCGCTCTATCTGCGCATCGAGAGCAACATCTCGTGGATCTTGAGGGGGAGGGAGCCGCTTGTACAGCCGCTTGCGACGTTCTTGCTTTTGAGACAAAAGCACATGGTCCAAGGCGTGTGGGGCATTCCAGCCTAATTGTCTCTTTCTTCGTAGGCGCTTGAGATCCTGTTTGGCTACGTGTAGCACGTCTTGGTCACCTTTCGGGGCCTTGAACAGGTAGTGGTGGTCTAGCTCGCCGAGAGGACCATGGAGCTCGAGTCCGAAATGCGCGGCAATGACAGACGGTGTGGCCTCGGGGGAAAGATGTACGGCGTAGTAATCGTGTTGGTCGTAGTCTCTTTTGGTCAGGGCGGCGCCGCAAGTGGCCACCAAAGGGAGGAGAATGAAGGGAAGAGGGAGCCGCATTGCAGGCCTATGTCGTAATGATCAGGGACTTTATCATTGCACACCCTCGTATACCATCTCTTGCGATATTACTGGCTTTATTTTGAGTATCTATTGAGTGAATGTGCACATTAAATGACCAAGGTCTTGTTAAGGAGTAATGGTGGAATATTTGCTGACAAGTTGTACGAAACGTGGTTGCATTGGGCATTGGAAGCGGAATGTCCACCCGGATCACCGGCTCTACTTACTGTACGCGAGGGCTGGCCGCTTTCGTTACCTTAATTGACTTATAATTTATGCTTGCCAAATTACCCTACTCTGGGGTCGCGCAACGGTCCGAGATGGCACGTGCAAATACCTAGGGTGAGTAGAACAAACGGCTTCAAGTCGACATGCGGTATTGCTCTACGGTATATCCCTTTCTGCAGAACTACGCGCTACTCTCACACTCTTCCTTCCAAGGAACAGGATTGGCTGTTTGCACGCACTTCTCTATTGGACGTGGCTCGCCGCTCGACCTCTACCAACTAGAGGCCGCCTGATGCCCTGTGCTCCTATCTCCCCAGCCCCCTCAATCACCTGCACCTGCACCTGCATCTGCACCTGTTCCCGGTTTCAGTAACACTTTCTTGCACGCTATCAAGATACTCACCTTGCTCTCATTTCCTCTCTGTATATAGTCCACACAACTCACTGTTTGCTATCTCATCTCTCCATCCTGGTCCAAAGTCTCGTAGAACCCGTGGTCGTGACCTGGCCTGTCTCGGTGGCCTTCAGCCCAACCTTCATCTCTCTGTCCCTGTAACATGCCGCAGGTCAATCACGCTCTTTTTCAATCCTTCCCACACAATTTCCGCGCTACAGCCATTGACCCTGCTTGCAGACACCTGCCCGGTAGCTCAACATGGACACTAGAAGACCTAGTGGGAGCTATCCGCGCACTTCTTCACAATACTACGACAGGAATTACAACAGTATAGGCCAAGCACCACTGACCGACACGCGCCAGTCTTTTTCCACTCGAGCAGGGCGAGAAGCAACCGATTTCTCAGCTCCGCAAGATTCACACTACACCAGTGGACAATATTACTATCCAGCGCGGATTGAGACCTGGGCTCCGCCACCCAAAGGCAATTCCGCTCAACAACCATTAGCTGCCTTGCACATGCCTAAGCCTCGCCGGCACAAGAAGGACGAGAAGGATGATGGGGGTCCCCACAGAGATGCTCTATCTCCAACCTCGCCTCTATCTCCTCTGGGAAGATCTGATGACTATGGCAAGCGCAGAGGCTCGGTTTCTGACAGATCTCCGCTCCAGAAGCTGGAAGGTAAATTGGATGACATCAGCAAGGAAGAGAAACGTGCGAGGATGGAAGAAGCCGAGCATCGTGCCATGGAGAGGAGAAGAGAGCAAGAAGGCGCAACCGCAAATCAGTCACGCAAAGTTGGCAATCAGCTACCATCTCATGCAAGTAATGCACGACAAGTCTCTGCTCGGACACTTCCAGCGCCTGATTTGGCTTATTCCGCCTCAGGAGCGCGGCATTCTTCGGCCCCACAAAGGGTCACTGTGGAGCGCGGCAGTGTCGATTTAGGTCACAGGCTCTACGAGACCAGTGAGAACGGAGCCCAGATATCGAATGGGGCCCAAGCAACAGACGCTAGCAATAAATTCCGACGTGCGTCGGACGCGCTGCGCATGCAGAACTATGACCGCTCGGATAGGACCAGAAACTCGAGTGACCATCAGCAGGTGCTCTTACCAGCCACAACCTCAAGAGAACCAAATCGGCACGTCGAGGCCGAACGTGAAAGTTTAAGCCAGTATCGCCACAGAGCAAGAGATGCAGGTTTTGCAGGCGCTGCTGCCGCTGCATACAAGCCAGATGTTACTTCTGGTGTCAGCCGCAGCGAGCAACGAAACAATCAAAGAACGTCATTAGATCACGGAGGGCAGCTGTTCCCACCGGTTTCTGGTCGTGGTGATGATAAGAGATTTCAGGAAACGTCTCCGCCGCAAGACGGCTCAACGGATGATCGCCAGCGCCATATTTCCAGTGGCCAGCAGGCTGGAGGGCGAGTTGGCCTGGACAACGCATCATCGATGCCTCAATCCGGTGCAGGGACGTCTTCAAACCATCAAACCAGACATGGTGGCTTCTTCCATAGCGACCAGACACAAGATCGAAAATACCAGCGACAGCCAGTGCTTGAGGAATGGCGCACTGCCGGAATCGTCAAATTGACCCGCGAGGACATGGTGTTGGACGATCCGAACGCAGCCAACCAACGGAAGCAGTCAGGCCGGAGCAGTGGTGGTCCCGAGTCCTATGACGGTGCTCACGATGAGGAAACGAGGTCGTTTCGGCCACCTTTGTATCTGCAGTGCGGTCCTCTTCTTCGCTACACCGGTCTCCGTTGCGACAGGGTAGCGAGCCAGACACGTGGCAGTACGACCGATCGCGAAGTTTGGCGCGGTAGTGTGATGATTGTTACACAAGACAATCGCTCAAATTACCAGACTGCACCCATCTTACGCCTTTTTGCTCAGCCAATGGAGCCAATGCCGTCCAGTCCTTCATACACAGATGGCATGGTCCATGAGTCATCCCTGGATTACAATGACCCAATAGCTGGCCAGGTCAAGGTATCCCGGACAGGTAGATCTCTGTATGTCAAACCTGTCGACCAGCTTGAAGAAGGCGTGGACGCCTCCAGGATAGAAGATGATTCTGGGCTGTTTGGATTCACCCCGCCCGCAAGTTACCAACGTCAAAATGTCAGTGGACCGGACGGCAAGGAGTACCAGCATGGCAATATGAAGGACCGATCGCGGTTTCGACGCAACGACGGCGAGAAAGCCGGTAAGTATAGAGAGATCAGAGGCGCGCGATTGCACGCAGATCGAGGAGTCACCTTCTGGCGATTCAATCTTGAGATTGAGCTAGGATCTGTTCAAACCCGTGTTGCGTACCGCATTAATCGAGGACCCGCTATTGGCTTTTGGGTACCTGGAAAGGGAGAGGCTATGAACATCATGTTCCACTCTTGTAACGGATTCAGCCTTTCTGTCGACCCGAATGTCTTCTCAGGCCCGGATCCTTTGTGGCGAGATGTGCTAAACAAGCACCAATCCAAGCCTTTCCATGTTATGCTTGGAGGCGGTGACCAGATTTACAATGATGCCGCTACACGCGATACCGAGCTTTTCAAGGAATGGCTGCAGATCAAGAACCCCGAGCGCAAGCATCGAGCCGATTTCACCGAAGCGATGCAAGCTGAACTGGAGGACTTCTATCTGAACAGGTATAGTATGTGGTTCTCGCAAGGTCTATTTGGTCTCGCCAACTCTTCTATACCAATGATCAATATCCTTGATGACCACGATATTCTGGACGGCTACGGATCATATCCACACCATTTCATGAGCACTAAGGTCTTTACTGGACTTGGAGCTGTAGCTTTCAAATACTACATGCTCTTTCAACATCAAAGCGTCGTTACGGAGACGCAACGGGAGGAACCATCGTGGGTGCTAGGTGCGTCGCCTGGGCCGTACATCAATGAGCTGAGCCGAAGCGTCTTCATGTTCCTCGGTCGCAAGGTTGCTTTCCTTGGTCTGGACTGCAGGACTGAAAGAATGAGAGATGAAATACTGTCACAGGAAAGCTACGACATTGCCTTTGATAGGTGCCGAAGAGAGATCGTCAAAGGGGAAGCGAAACATCTCATCGTTCTACTAGGGGTTCCAATTGCATATCCACGCCTGAACTTTCTGGAGAACATCCTTACTTCCCGTATAATGGATCCAATAAAGGCAATCGGAAGGACAGGCGTTCTAGGTGGCTTTGTCAACAAATTCGACGGTGGGGTCGAGATCCTGGATGACCTGGATGACCACTGGACTGCCAAGCATCATAAGGCCGAACGCAATTGGTTCATCCAAGAATTACAAGAACTTGCAGCTGAGAAGTCCGTTCGTGTAACAATCTTGGGCGGCGACGTCCATCTCGGGGCTGTTGGCCAATTCTACACCAAAAAGAAATTTGGCATATCAAAAGACCGCGATCATAGGTACATGCCCAACGTTATCTCATCGGCCATTGTCAACACTCCTCCGCCAAACCTGATGGGCGACATACTCAACAAAAGGAACAAGATACACCATCTGGATGCAGAAACAGATGAAGACATGATTCCAATGTTTGAGCAAGATGTAGACGGCAAGCCACGGAACAATCTCCATCTATTGCCTCGGCGGAACTACTGTACTATATGCGAATACGTGCCTGGGACCACCCCACCACCCTCACCTCGCTCGGACGGTCCACTATCTCCGTCAATACCGTATCAATCACAGGAGAGTGGTCATGTGAATCGCCAGTATCCACCAGGATCTATGAAGCGAACCCTGTCCATGACTGGCGGCTCTTTTCGACCAGGGAATCTTGTTCGTCGATTGTCCGGTTCTCGGATGCGTAGAGCATCAACCTCGAGTACAGATCAGACTCGAATGTATGCTTCCTACAACGAAGGTCATCATGATCCGGACATGAGACTTGCGCGGAACAATAGCACACGTCCTGATGTAGGAGCAACCTCATACTTCCCTCCAGGGACTGGCGACACTCCTGGCACTCGGCCCACGTTCCACAGACAGCCCACTGACCTGTCTGAGAAAAGAGCAATCAAGGCTGCAGCGAGAGGGGGAGCCGAAGGGAACATTGAAGGCCGTGAACCAGGGCACATTGATCTCGAGGGAGGCCTGGATGTAGCCTTGAACATGGAGATTGATCAAGGAGACCCGGCTGGGCTTACAAGACCGTACAGGCTTCTAGTCCCTGCATTGTGGTACGAAGGTCAAGGTGATGTGAATACGGCAAGGTACAAGTCTAGAGGAGCATCGATGATGGATCGTTTGCGTGGACGATCGAAGGCTCATGGCGGGGAGGAGGACTACAGTGGGACCGAAGGCGAAAGCAGAGGTTCGATTCCAGAACAAGCACCAGTAGGTCCAGGAACATCTATGCGAAGCAACCGCAACGCAACGCCAGGGACATACTACGGCAATGACGGCACTAACGACCATGGGGATCGGGATTTCGGCAGCATCCAATCTTCAGCCATTCGCCCAGCTGATGCGCCCAACAGAGCTTACGGTCGCAATTCACAACTACCGTTAGGAATCCATCAACCTCGACCTTCCCCACCAGAGGATGAAAAGGTACACAAACGCACTTCTGGAGGCCTTTTTGGATTCCGTCGGCCCAAGCAGGATCATTACGACAACTTTTACGTTGATGACAGCCAAACAGAGTCAGATTTTGAAAGCGTTGAGTTGGAGCCGCAATCGAGGCAGAGACGGCCTAGCAAAACAGATCGTTTCTTCGGACTCGGGAATGATGGTGAGGGAGCCAACCTTGGCTCCATGCCGTCCGGCCCACCGCAACTTGGACCAAATGGATTACCGTATTAGGGTAAGGGCAAAGGATGGAGAATATGGAAATGAGATCAAAGTACTCTGGATTCATACCGCGATGTAAACTCAGTTTACCCACTTTTTTCAGCATACATGACGTTAACGTAGTTTCCCAACCTTGGGATTGACGACGCGCTGTGATGAACATTTATAGGTAGCCTGAGTCTTACCATGCTCCATGCAACAGCCAGTTCTCACAGAGAACTTGATCAATGACCTGCCGGGGTAGCTCAATCGGTAGAGCGTGTGGCTCTTATTCAAGAGACAACCTCAAGGTCGCGGGTTCGAGCCCCGCCTTCGGCTATTCCTACTATAACAGTTGCACTTCTTTTGCGCTCTTCTTCCATGGTTATCCTAGAAGCAGAAGATCATGTTTTGCGTAAACGGTCTCTGTGGCAAGTTCAGAATCCCGTCGAACCAGGGGTCCTTTTGTCTGTTACATACGTAGAGTGAGGAGTGGCTTAAACTTAGACCTCAAAGCACATGCTCGGCCCGATGTACAGTACTCAGTATGTACCATATATCGCCTGCCACCATCTCAGGGTAGGACACCCAGATTCCTGATCGCATCACAAATATGTGATTAGCTCGTATTTTACCGCGCAAGGTTTCATTCCTATTCGCTCGGATATGTGAAGTGTGCATTTATCACCATGATTGAATTGACCTCGCACTTCTCTCCGCACTACAGTGCTGTCACTTGTGAGCATGCCGATCACACCTGATCTGGAGTTGGGGTTGCGGGGACTGTGGGGAAATGGTCTTCAAGTCACAGGTACAAGTGTTTCGCCCTTGAGAGGCATCCGTTGCATGCAAGAGCAAGATCGGGAGAGGCAGCTAGCTCGTGGTATCAATGGCCGAAGGATGTCAATGTCCGTGGACGATGCCGTGGTCACTTATATGCTCTGCCTCCCGGTCCACAGTACAGTTAAGTTTCGAGACTTTCAATTCTCAAGACCACTATTTTACTGCTTTCACATAAGATGCGTTTCCTACATCTCTCATCACCTCACCGCGATCACATTGGTGAGGCGCCAACCACAGATTCTGCCTCATCTTCGAAAGATGACTATAAGCTCTCTGCCGTTCACCAAGAAGATATAGGTTCGGAAGAACAAGCCAAATGGAAGGTTTCCAAAGCAGGAGATGGCGATGTGGCCATGGGTCTCTTCTCGTCACCCACCGAAATCCATGAGTCCATTGACCCGCAGGACGAGAAGAAATTGATCCGCAAGGTTGATCTGATGATCCTGCCATATCTCGCTGTATGCTATGCGTTCTTCTACATCGACAAGACAACGCTGTCTTACGCTGCCATCTTCGGAATACGCGATGATCTCCACTTGGTTGGGACGCAATACAGTTGGCTGAGCTCCATCTTCTACTTTGGATTTCTTGCTTGGGCACTTCCGACAAATTTTATGCTCCAGAGGTTTCCCGTCGGCCGATATCTATCGATAAACATATTCCTTTGGGGGGCACTTCTGATGTGCCAGGCAGCGGCGACAAATTTCACGACTCTTGCGGTCATTCGAGCTCTTTCCGGTGCTGCTGAAGCCTGTAGTGATCCTGCTTTCATGCTCATCACATCGATGTGGTACAGCAGGCGGGAACAACCAATTAGAATTGGTCTATGGTACACAGCAAATGGCATAGGCATCGCGCTGGGTGGTCTCATTGGTTATGGCATCGGAAACATCAAGGGCAGCCTTCCCAGCTGGAAGTACGAATTCTTGATAGTCGGCGCGCTCTGCTGCATCTGGGGCATCGTCATGTTCATATTCTTGCCGGACAGTCCTGTCACGGCCAAGGGGCTCAGCATGAAGGAAAGACGTCTCGCTGTGGAGCGCCTTCGAGACAACCAGACCGGAGTTGAGAACAAACATCTTAAAGGCTATCAAATCAGGGAGGCGCTACTTGATCTCAAGGTATGTGATGAGGACATCTCAATGGAGCGTTCCTAACAGGCGAAGCTCTACCTATTCTTCGTACTCGGTGTAGTCGGCAACGTTCCAAACGGTGGCATCTCTAATTTTGGAACTATCATCATAAAGGGCTTCGGGTTCGTGTTCCTATGTTGAGGTCACAAGACTGCGTATCTGATCCATTTTCCAGATTTTCCACGCTTGTTACAACTCTCATGCAAGTCCCCTATGGTCAGGACTCCTAGTCTCCTCTACCATTAGCTGTATGCTAACGCCAGTATAGGAGTATTTATCGCGTTGAGCATTCTCGTCTGTGTGTTCTTGAATGACTCTTACTCTTCAAAAGGCGCTCAAACCCGCTGCTACTTCATCATACTCTTCTTGCTTCCCAATATCTGCGGTTCCTTTGGTCTAGGTGAGATATCTACTACGATAAGTCAAAGCTGTAATTATATACTGACCGATGGTGCTAGCTTTCCTCGCTGCAGACAACAAAGCCGGACGTCTGATCTGCTATTATCTGACCGGACCATGTTAGTCTCATGCCACTTCGATTCATTAAGATGGACGACTGACTTCCGACGTGTAGACAACGCGGCATTCGTCATGATTCTTTCGCTTACAACAGCTAATACTGTGCGTATCATGCTCTAGCGTCGAGAAGCTAGTCGTGAGATACTAACGAATAAGGCTGGTCACACGAAGAAGGTGTTTCAGAACGCGATTCTATTCCTAGGTGAGCTCTCTTATTGACGATCGTTGACTATGTACATTCGCTAATTCGCTACCAGGCTATTGTACAGGTCAGCTACCACAGTCTTGTTCTATGACCACATTCTAACTAACCATCATAGGCAACATCGCCGGCCCTTTCTTCTACAAGGTCAGTCTCCCCAAGATGATCCTCATACAAACTTCTCACTAACCAACGTGTAGACATCACAAAGTCCACGCTACACTCTAGGCATCTGGAGCATGATAGTCAGTCACCTGATCGAGGTCTGCGTAATCCTAGCCCTTCGTCTGCTCCTGAGCAGGGAGAATAAGCGAAGAGACCGCATACAGAGCGAGATGCCTGGTGGTCTCGAGGGTCGAGACATGGATGCGACGGCGTTCAGCGATATGACTGATCGAGAGAATCTGAATTTTCGCTACATCTACTGAGCAAGACTTGGGACTTTTACGATTCCATGGGTCGAGTTTCTGGATACTCAGGCGTGTGTGTTCATCAAGACAGGCGGACTGGACAGGGTTGCCCATTGTATGCAGCAAAGCTACGCGAACTGAATGTGTTCCTGCACTTTCATACTGCCATTTCATTTCCATTCTTGGGGTGCATTCCGGTAAAGAACAGCCATTCCGGGTTACATTCATGCGTGCCTGCCTAACTCAGGACTCAATAGCTGGCTCAGTCAAGCAAAGAATTCACAATGTTACAACTTCATGCAGAACAGCTGGGCGTCGTGAGTCACATGCAGCGTGTAGTGCGAGCACAAGATCCCGAAGAAGCAGCTAAATGCGATATGGTCTTTCATAATACATCTACAGCAATATCTGGTAGCCAGGACGCCTTGCTCAAAGCGGCCCTTCACTTTTTTGGTATATCCACTCCAGAAACCTCTTAAATCTATATGCTGTTTGGATTGATTTTCCGCAGAGCACTCTGCAGTCTTATTTCCATGCCCGTCGAAAACAATTCGCTTCCGACGATACGACAAGGCGGGTTCTCTTCGTCTTTGAGGTCGTCGTCACTCAATTAGGTGCGTCCAGGATGCCACTCTCCTTGAGGCTGCGGAACAGCTCTGGCTCGAGGAACTTGCTGATAGTGACATCCTCAGCAAGACCCTTTCTTCGCCGAGTCTTCATGACAAAGTCACGAGCCGTCGCCTGTGCTGAAGCTGGCTCCAAAGGACGCAGCTTGATAGACTTGTCCAAAGGATCACCGGGCACAATGCTCCATCTGTCAAAGACAAGCGATACAGTGGCTTGGCCTTGTGTGTGTATCCTCAAGTCGGTCTCGAATCCAAATGAGTCGATGACTGGGATCAAGCCCGACACCTTGTAAAGAGGTGTTCCGGCAATAGGTCCGTCTTGTAACACATGACCTCTTCGACGGGCTAATACCGTGTACAAACTACTGACGGCATCTGCAGGTCCGATCATGGAACAACTGTAGACTGGCTCCATCAGACGAGGACTCGCCATCAGGAAACTGCTGTAACATGCTCGTCTGGCAGTTGGAATGATCTGTCCACCACCACGGAAAATAGCCTCTGGTGCAAGGCTCACATCAGTAATCTTGAACTTGGTGTTCCTGATTGGCTCTTCACATAAAGGGCCTTCCCGGGTTCCCCAGGCAAATCCTTGTCTAATCGTGTCCCTCACGCCCTTGAGTAGCTTCTGGTCAACATCGGAAGGAAGTGTGTCGTTTTGTAAGATGTTTGGCCCCATCTCGTCAGGTCCGAAAGCCCAGATGTTACGCGATGCGAGCAGGTCATAGCCATAGTTCTCCTCGAAGAACTTGCCGACCTTTCGGACAGGATCTCTGATGTTGACCTTGCCATTTTCAATGTCTTCGCTGATGCCCTCGTCTAAGGGCTCTGCTACCATGGTGAGTTTGTTCTTCTTGTTCGGTGTCAAGGCGTAACATTTGATAGCAGAGGTTTCGACGACGGTTTCGCAGAATCTGGTCACCGGATCGGAGACCTTGACTTCCATGGAGGCATACATGCGTCGGAGGTCGTGCAGGACGCAATCCATATATAGCTCGCCTGTGCCTAGAACGACGTGCTCTCCAGACTCTTCGACTTTGGTTGTGATAAGTGGGTATGACTTGTTGATTTTGCGTAGACCATCAAGCATCTTTGGCAGCTCCGATGGGTTGATCGGCTCAACTGCGACCTTGAAGACAGATTCGTAAAAGTGCTTCACTGGGCGGAAGATGTAAGCATCTTCGTTATCGGGGAGCTTTGGATCAACGATAGTGGCGGTTTTCACGATTGAGTTGTCGACGCCACCTAGAAGCACGAAGTTGCCCGCAGGTACGCCACTTGTGGGAACGTTGTAACGAGACTCGGCAATCCAAACATCGGCAACGGTAGCTGTGACCATGTCTTCTTCATCTTCTATCGTGTAGCCCTCACCAAGGACTCGAACCTGCTGGCCTGGACGAGCTGTACCACTCAGTACACGACCAAAGGCGTTGAAAGCAGAGGCGTCAGTCGTGTTAAATAGCTTGGTGATGTGTACAACAAGGGGACCATCTTGGTCACACTTTTGCATGCTTTCAACCGTCTTCGTATCCTGAGGGCCTGTGTAGTAGCGGTCGAGCTTGAGCTGGGCGCCTTGGATGGGCGAGGGAACATGTCGGACCAGCATGTCAACGAAGCCAGAAGCCGGGCCGAAGAACTGCTCACATGCCATTCTGAGCAGATCATCTGCGTTGGCACGGAGCTGTGACGGTTTGAGATGTATGCCCAGACTCTCGAGTGTCTTTTTCAAGTCTTCCGGACTCTCACTGATGGTGTGAGAGTAGAGTTTGTAGATGGGTTCGAGTACAAAGTTGACAAAGGAGCGCTTGCTCGCGGCTTCTGTTCCTTTGCGGGTGAACTTGCGGCTTCCGGGGTTGAAATAGATGTCGCCCCACAATCTCCGGCTGAACTCGAGTACATCTAGAGCACTGTCGGCGTATGTGTCTGCGTACATCTGGGCAAAGGAAGGCAGGGTAAAACACCAGCGCATGCTCGTACAGGCGAAAGCAACATTGCCCCTCTCGGGACTGACTCGCCATTTCTCGCCTTGACCAGGAAGGGTGTTCTCGATGACGGTGTTGACCTCCTCGACTACGTGCTTGAGCTTGAAGTAGGCGTCGGCGGGAGGAAGCTTGAGTTCAAGTATGAGGCGATCTAGCTTATTGACCACCAAGACTATGGGAAGGCCTTCCAGCACAGCGTGCTTGATGACGTGCTCAGTCTGTACTTGGACGCCTTCGACAACGTCGACGACGAGAACGACACCGTCAACGAGGCGGAGCGAGGCGGCGACCTCGTCTGCAAAGTTGACATGGCCGGGGGTGTCAATGAGGTTCAGGAGATGTGACTTTCCCTTTGTGCCCTGTAAGAGCAATGTCATGGGGGCGGCCTTGATTGACAGGCCCCTATCGCGTTCCAAGAGATGGGTGTCTGTGTAGCGAAGCTGGGGATCCCGGGTGCGGCCTTGTACTCTTGTCTGGCGCTTGGAAATGTCGTGTGTTTGCTCGACGAGCATGTCCATGAAGGTGGTCTTTCCATGATGTAGATGGCCTGCGATGGCAACATTGCGCACGTGGTCCGGGAAGTTCATCAGATCGGTCATAAAGTCCCTCCGGAAGAAGACGGGGGGCAGCTCATCCTCGACAATGGTGAACTTCTTTTGGACGACAGGCTCGACAATGGGCTGGGAGAGAGGTTGGCTGTCCTCTTCTTCCACCAGCGTCTCTACGCCTTCGCCGTAGACCTGGTGAGCGGTGGGATAGTACTGCTTGTCTTCATGGAGGATGACGGCGTTGGAGGGACCCTCGTCGTCCAGTTCCATCAGTTGCTGGTCATTGGCAACATCTGGCTCTTGAGCATCTTCATCGTCGTATAGGTAGTTGTCAGCATCGGCGGCGCCCGTGTCAGACTCGACTTCGGAATCCTCAGGCTCCCCAATGAAGTTTCCGAACTCGTCGTATAGGTCCTCCATGCTTGGTGTTGTGATGCGGGAAAGGAGGAAGTTGTGCTGATTGAGACTGAGGCAACACTTTGCGGCGAAGAAAGACGTCTCAAAATGTGGAATCGCGACGCGCCGGTGCGACTAGAGACGGAAGTAGCACGGAGGCAGGCGCAGGAGAAGAGGGCAGGGCGACGGATATAGTGTACAGGAGAGTGCGTGGCCGGGCGTGAATATAGTGGCGCAATGTATATTACACCTCGTACTGGGGCATGCAAGAGACGCGGTTCTGGCAGATGCAGTAAACTAATAAGGTACATTAAGGTTCGTGGTTTATCTTGATCTTGATCTTGATCTTGATCTTATCAATCTCTTGGCGATATTTACCAAGGGTCCGAAGTCCGATTTATCGTAAGATGCAGATGCAGTGGTAAACGTGTGGGGCGGCATAGGAGTAGCTCAGCAACATTAGAAAGGAGGGTTGAACGCGACCTGACACTCTTTCTCCCACCCCCCCAACTCAACTCCGCCTCGTATTCTTTCTCTGTTCCGTCTCTTCTCCCTGCACGCCGTCAACATGGCTCCTCCCCCCGTCTACATCGTCTCGGCCGCCAGAACGCCCACGGGCATGTTCCTTGGGTATGCATGAGTCCATTTCCTTCAACCCTCTGCCGCAAACACCAGCTGACTGCCTATACAGCTCTCTCTCCTCCCTCAGCGCAACCCAGCTTGGAGCCCACGCCATCAAGGGTGCGATGTCCTGCCCATACCTCCCCTTTTCTGTCCAAGAGTGCTAATACAACACAGCTGCCGTTGAAAGATCTGGCGTCAAACCTGAGCAAGTCGAGGAAGTCGTCTTTGGAAATGTCTTGTCCGCTGGGTATGCTCCTCCCTTCTTCTTTCCACCCCAATCTAGCTGCCCTACTGCTCCTTCTCCTTTGCCTCATCATCGTCCCTCCTCCGCCGTTCCATCATACTGACTGGCCTCTCTCCTAGTCTTGGACAGAACCCCGCCCGTCAATGCGCCCTCGGTGCTGGTCTCGAAGAGTCCACCGTCTGCACCACCGTCAACAAGGTGTGCGCCTCGAGTATCAAGGCCATCATTGTCGCCGCCCAGACCATTCTCACCGGGACTGCCGACATTGTCGTTGCTGGTGGCGCCGAGTCCATGTCCAACACCCCTCACTACCTGCCAAACATGCGCACTGGCGCCAAGTTTGGTGATCAGACCCTCGTCGATGGTGTCCTCAAGGACGGTTTGACCGATGCATACAAGAAGGAGCACATGGGTCTACAAGGAGAGGAGTGCGCCGACGACTATGGCTTCAACAGAGAGGACCAGGACGCATACTGCATTAGGAGTTACAAGAAGGCCCAGGCCGCCCAAAAGGCCGGTCTCTTCACCCAGGAGATTGCCCCCGTCGAGGTCAGCGGTGGCAGAGGAAAGCCCAACACTGTCGTCGACCAGGATGATGAGCCCAACAACGTATTTGACCGCCTCTCCATCAATCACATCTCTCTACATACTAATCCCGCTTCAGTTCAACGAGTCCAAGACTCGCACTCTCCGCGCAGTCTTCAAGAAGGACGGTACCGTCACTGCCGCCAACGCCTCCCCTCTCTCCGACGGCGCTGCCGCTGTTGTCCTTGTATCCGAAGCCAAGCTCAAGGAGCTCAACCTCAAGCCTATTGCAAAGATCCTTGGCTGGGGTGAAGCAGCCCACAATCCCTCCAAGTTTACCACCGCCCCCGCTCTTGCCATGCCAAAGGCCATGAAGCACGCTGGTGTCAACCAGGACGATGTTGACGCTTTTGAAATCAATGAAGCCTTCAGTGTTGTCGCTCTCGCAAACATGAAGATCCTCGGCCTGAACGAGGAGAAGGTCAACGTCCACGGTATGCTACACCAGAGACCCGATTCATGTACCAACCACATACTGATTTTTCTCACAGGTGGAGCCGTTGCTCTTGGCCATGCTCTCGGTGCCAGTGGAGCTAGAATTGTCACCACCCTCCTCGGTGTTCTCAGAGAGAAGAAAGGCAAGGTCGGTGTTGCTGGTATCTGCAACGGAGGTGGCGGCGCCAGTGCCTTGGTCGTTGAGAGCATGCAGTAAGCGCCTGCTCGGCGTGCTGCCACGAATCTTCCATTGCAAATCTGTAAGACCTACTGCCATGAACGACCGCACGTGGGAATGTTCTACTACATTACACCAGCTGACGGCTCATGTTCCATCTGGCTTACACAAAATTTTATAATTTTTAAAATGCTGTAGATATCCCAATTCATTTACTTTCCTCAATTCGCTCTGCATGTCATGAAGCAGAATTCATACCAACTGCCTCCAGACTTTCGCGGTGATCATGTACAAGACATCGTCCACAAGCCTGAATGAAGAATACGATTATGGTGTTTGAAGTAGCAACCTGAACATCTGCTTAGAAGTGGTGGGGAATCTGTGAAACAGCTGCGACAGAAGAAGGCACCCCGCCAAAGCCGGCCACCACAACCTCCACATCCATTCTACATGTACATTCATGTAATATAATACCTTGACAAACAACAATGACGACTTCAGAGACTCAGCCATGGTATGCGGCTTTCCCGGAACCGACCCACACTGCTCCAATCATGCCCCGCAGGCGAGCCATGCAAATGCTCAGCCTCAAGGGAGTTGCTAGCCTGCTCGTAATCGATGTCCGCCGTACGGACTTTGAGGGTATGACACTTGGTCGGCTTGATCATCTGTCCACATGCTGATTTTACTAGGTGGCATGATATCTGGAGGCCTCAATATTCCAGCTCAAGGTTAGTTCAGGCATACCGTGCAGCCATGATTGTCAAACTGACAACTATCGTGAGGCTTTTGGTGGAACCGAGGAATGCTGTGAGTAGATCGGCTGAAATCCACCATATCACATGCGCAAGTGCTAATTCAGTAGCTATGAATTGGCATATAAAGCTGGTATGAGTCTTTGGCTATACTTGATGTCATCCTGGCTCACCAAACTTAGATATTGAGTGGGTCGTCTTCACTTGTGGTAGGTTTCTCGTTCTGTTTCATGTGGTACCTCTATACACACGGAATCATGCTTTGCATACCCCCCATACTCTCAAACTGTGAAATTGTCCAATTTGACATACCCCCTGTAGGCTCGTCCAATGGAAGAGGTCCGCGATGCGCTGCTTGGTTCTTGCAGTATGTCCGCGAGCAGGCTGGAGATGAGAACATGCAAGTCATGACACTAGAAGGTCAGAGGTATCCCTCATACAGCCTGTCAATGGTACTGACAAGTCCAGGCGGTGTCAAGGGCTGGGTCAAAGAAGGGCCACAATTCACAAGGCTGATGGACGGCTATGACAAGAAGTACTGGGAGAAACTGTTCGCGGAGGAAGAGAGTAAAGCCTCTGGTAACAGTTCCACAAGTGGTGGTAAATGATAGAGGTGCTTTCCAGAAAGCCGGTCACAAGCATAAAGCTCGTAAACTATGTTAGGCCCGGTACATCGAGTGTGGCATCGACATTGCTCATAATCACCTAATATGAATGTATCTTGCTCACGAGGGGGAGACATTGCCAGGATATCAGCACCTGTCACATCATTCCTACATATGCCTCACTTCCATCGCTATGTGAACATCTTGGCTATTTCTATACGGTAGCCGGAGCGTTGAGTTGCTTCCACAACGTGTGCTGGGGGTCTCACAGCCACGTGTATAAACCGTTCACTGGAGCCGCTTGGTCCTGTTGCTGTGCGTAACGTGTGGCAATAGAATCAGTATTACCCAGTGAACGGGTCAGGGCCCCATTGGCAGCTCTTGGCCGTTCTATTCGCGAAAGGCTGGCTCGTGGCTGGGCACGCTGGATTACCTGTAATCGAGAGGCCGGCAACCGCAACGACTTCTTCGTCATGTAACCGTCAAACGAAACGACTTTGGTCGTGAAGGAGACGCGTCCCTGTGTGCAATTGCACGGCCAGCGACACGGACTATGTGACATTGACACCACAGACGACTTCAGCATCCACAAGTGAGCGATTGAAGCCCACCAGTATTCCTCCAAGTGGGACAGTAATCACATTATTTACCCCTATGCTGGAGGGGCAAAGAGAAGAGGTGTGTGCGCGACGCGTCTGATTGGGCAGTTGTGACGCCAAGGGAAACGCTCCCCTGCCTCCGAGGGCTCTAAACGCCTCCTCTAAGGCTCACATTCGCATCCCTTGAAACCGTCTGTCGGTTTGTACGCGTAGGTCGATCCTCTCCGTCGTCAACCCGGTCTCGTATTACATACGATTCGTGCTTCGTTTCAACATGCGCCAACCGCGGATTCACTCTGCGTATCATCGACCAGCGTCCAGATCTCTCGACCTAGATCCCCACAGTCCAGGCGTGGAGCAGGTCCCCAAGGATCATCCAGGATTAGCTTCCCTGTCCCTTCCCTTGATCTCACTGGACGTTGCATGTTCGTAATTCTACCTAGTATCAGTCAGTATGTGTCTGCATGGGCCGACTACTTGTGCACGGCAATGTAGCCTTCACCGTGCTAGCGGCGCGACGTTTGCATCAAAACGGTTTGTGAGCGTCAAATAGTCAATCCAGCCCACCGCACCGTTGAGTGGGCTTCGACTCCTGCATATCCAGAAGATTGATATAATGGTCTAAGTGACCTCTTACGCTCTCTCTTGCGATCTCCTACTCCTCACGCAGCTCTGCTGTTATATACCCTCTATCATCTGATAATACTCTTACACAATGTCTTCTGTGTCGAAGATGCCACTCATTACTTTGCTTTTATCGTTGCTGTTCATCGACTTCAGCATAGCTGGCTATGTTTTAGAAGATGATTACAGCCCTTCAAACTTCTTCGATATGTTTTCCTTTTTCACATCATCCGATCCTACCCATGGCTTCGTAGACTATGTCGATCAGTCAACCGCTCAAAGCCAAGGCTACATCAGCACGACTGCAAGCACCATCTACATTGGCACTGATCACGACAATGTGACCCCCAATGGGCGCCCCAGTGTTCGATTAACAAGCAACAAAGCCTACAATTCTGGAAGTCTCATCATCTTGGATCTTGCACACATGCCAGGCGGCATTTGTGGCACTTGGCCTGCATTCTGGGTAGGTCAAAAGCCCCGTCATCCCATTCTTACTGTATTCTAATCCGTTTTCAGATGGTAGGTCCAAATTGGCCGTCCGGTGGTGAGATCGACATCATTGAGGGTGTCAATGAACAAAGCACAAACGCAATGACTCTCCACACGGGATCAGGATGTTCAATCACCAACAATGGCAACTTCACTGGCTCGGTTTCCACATACAATTGCGACATCGACGCCTCGGGTCAATCGACAAATGCGGGCTGCTCTATCGATTCTACCAACACGCAATCATATGGAACTGGGTTCAACAGCATTGGTGGTGGTGTTTATGCCACGGAATGGACCGACGATGCAATCACTGTGTGGTTCTTCCCTCGAGGCTCTATACCTTCAGATATTGCAGCCGGGACGCCAAGTCCATCATCTTCGTGGGGCACTCCAAGCGCTCAGTTCCAAGGAGGATGTGACATTCCCGAATTCTTCCAGGATAATCAGATTGTCTTTGACTTGACTTACTGTGGAGACTGGGCAGGCGCTTCGAGTGTTTGGGGATCATCAAGCTGCAGCTCCAGTGCGAACACCTGTGAAGACTACGTTCAAAACAACCCAAGCGCATTCCAGAATGCCTACTGGTCTATCAATTCGCTACAGACCTTTCAATACAGCGAGGAGAGCTCATACACAACATCAAGCTCGGCTGCAGCAAGCTCGACACAGGCTGTCTCCTCCATCATTCCTGTTTACTCTTCATCAACAAGCACTTCGTCTAGTTCGAGCTCGTCATCAAGCTCGTCTCCAGAAAGCACAAGCACACCGTGGTGGATCCAAGCGGGTACTACAGTATCAACTCAGACGACAAGCTCCGCGAGTGAGAGCTCATCCGAATCCGCCACGAGCACACCATGGTGGATCCAGGCGGGTACCACAGTATCCAGTACCGCAACTACAACCTCTCAGAGCTCGACACAATCCGAGACGAGCACCCCATGGTGGATCCAAGCTGGTACCACTGTGTCCAGCTCAACGACGACAACTCCCGAGAGCTCAACGGAATCCGAGACCAGCACTCCATGGTGGATCCAGGCGGGCACCACGGTCTCTGCGTCTCTAAGTCTTACTGGCACAGCTGCAGGCAAGGCTGTTTCGCACATAACGCAGGCAGTATCACCACTCTCAAGCGCAAGCTCACCAAGCAGCACAGTAAGCGCAACGACATTGTCCAAGCAGGTCAGCAGTACCACAGCTGGCACTACAGGATCGAGCGTAGCGCTGTCTACCATTGCTTCTTCAGCAGATGGCTTAGTGAGCACTGCAGTGCCTACCTCGCAGGCAGAGATACTGGCAAAGGTGGAAGCACTGGCGGAAGAATGGAGTACTAGCCAGCCAAGCAATTGGCAAGACGAGATCAACGAGCTCGAGGATGCGCTGGAAGCAGCATCTTCGCAAGCGGCGGCTGTGTCGGCGAAGCTGGAGCAAAGCCAGCAACAAAACCAGCGGAGGCATCTCATGCAGCATAAGAGACGGTTCAGTGGACATCACTGAAAGGGTGGTGAACTGCGTATGATGACACAACAACACTTTCGATTCTCTCCTGTGCATAGCAGTTCGGGCCACAGGTATATAGATTTTATATAGTATAAAAATTCAGAATTAGGCAACTGTCGACTGGCTCGACGAAGTTGTTTTCAAGAAGCACAATTGTTCATTTATTATTCGTCAAGTGTCTGTTAGACTTTCATGTGTCTCGGATGACCGCCAAAGGAGCGACTCATTATCAAATGCTGTTAGGGATGGGACCATCAGCCAATGTCCATGGCGTCGGGATCATTCTCAGTATCCTCCTCGATCAAATAGTCATCAGCATCAAGGCCGTGTGCAATCTCGGGATTGTCGGGCCCGCGCTCAATGACCTCGATGGCATCCAGAGTGGCTTTTTCCCTTGCTCGTTGACGTGACTCGAGAATGGCCTTGCGCACGCTGTCCTTCTCGGCGGGCACGGAGAGCGACGAAGGGACCGAGTATAGAACTAGCTCTTGATGCTCCTCTGGGGCTGCGAGTGTGCCTCTGAGGATGTGGTTTGGGATCTTGCTCAGCTGTTTCTCTATGTCTGGTAGGAAGATCAGCCGCTGCTCGTCTGACTCGATGTCGGCGAGCTCCTCGTCTAGGTCATGGATGTAGACTCGGTCTTTTGTGTCGTCGACATGCATGCAGTCATTTGGAGTAGAAGATGGAGTAAGCCCTGGCTGGATGGGAAATTGCTTATTTGGTTGTGGGTGTTGTGGTTGTGGGTGCGGTGGACGTGGGACGGGAATGTAGAGCTTGTTTTGGTTGTCTGATTGTGCAGGGTCAGCGATGGAGTGGTCGAGTTGGTAGTTGGTGATAGTATATGTCTACCTATATTCAAGAGATGAAAACGCTTTGCAAAGCGCTGGTCATCGTCCAGTGAGTCGTCCTGGGGCCGCTTAATGCCTCGCGGTTGTTGTGCTTCATCTTCTCCATTCATCACCTCCGCTCCACCTCCGATCATTCTGCATCACCGTCTCGATAGTCTATACTCGCACCGTTTGCGCCCGGGGATCTTTATTCTGGTCTGCAGATTGTTGGCAAGCAAGCGAACAAGGCTGCCTGCGGAACACTGACTGTCGCACAAAGTGAATGCTGGCTCGGTGGGTGAACTGTTGCGGACGTGGTTTGACTCACGCCGGATTTCCGCATCACTCGAAGCTGTCCACGCCTAGAACTTTCTTGCATCTACAATCCACGTATCGCCCCATAACATCCACCCACGCCTCCAGCATGGCTTCTCTCACCGAAAAGCAGCTTGCCTGGCCTGCTGTCAAGGTTCGAGACACCTTTCTGGACTATTTCAAGAAGAATGGCCACACTTTTGGTATGCTTGCTTCGCCGCAGCTCAATACGCCGCCACCCGCTCTAACATTAACCCACCACAGTCCCTTCATCGTCGGTCGTACCCCTGTCCGACCCGACACTTCTTTTCACAAATGCTGGCATGAACCAGTACAAGGCCATTTTCCTCGGCACTGTTGACCCTCAATCCGATTTCGCGCAACTGAAGCGCGCTGTCAACTCTCAAAAGGTAAAATTATTCACTCCACCACACGTGACCTATCCCATTTGCCCTCAGACTGACCCCTTTCAAGTGTATCCGCGCCGGTGGCAAGCACAATGACCTTGACGATGTCGGCAAGGACAGTTACCACCACACTTTCTTCGAGATGTTGGGCAATTGGAGTTTCGGTGATTACTTCAAGAAGGAGGCCATCACCTACTCCTGGGAGCTGCTGACCAAGGTTTACGGCCTTGACCCCGACAGACTTTACGTTACCTACTTCGAGGGTGACAAGGCCGGTGGCCTCGAGCCTGATCTGGAGGCCAAGGACATGTGGAAAGCTGTCGGCGTTGCTGACGATCACATCCTCCCCGGTAACATGAAGGACAACTTCTGGGAGATGGGTGACCAAGGTCCTTGCGGTCCTTGCAGTGAGGTCCACTATGACAGAATCGGTGGAGGACGCAATGCCGCTCACCTTGTCAACATGGACGACCCAAACGTGCTCGAGATCTGGAACAACGTTTTCATACAGTACAACCGTGAGTCTGACAGGTCGCTTCGATCATTGCCTAACAAGCACGTCGACACCGGCATGGGCTTCGAGCGTCTGGTCTCTGTTCTTCAAGATGCCATGTCGAATTACGACACGGATGTCTTCACCCCCCTTTTCAAGCGCATCCAGGAAATCACTGGCGTCCGCGATTACAAGGGACTTTTCGGCGAGGAGGATACCGACGGCATAGATACTGCCTATCGAGTCGTCGCTGATCATGTTCGAACCCTTACCTTTGCCATCTCTGACGGTGGTGTGCCCAACAATGTCGGACGTGGTTATGTGGTTCGCCGAGTTCTTCGCAGAGGTGCACGTTACGCTCGCAAGTACTTGAACACTGACATCGGTGACTTCTTCTCCAAGCTTGTGCCGTCCCTCGTTGAGCAGATGGGTGACATGTTCCCTGAGATCAAGAAGAAGGAGCAAGACGTAAAAGAGATTCTCAATGAAGAAGAGCTCTCATTCGCCAAGACTCTCGATCGTGGCGAGTCCATGTTCGAAAAGTATGCCCAGCAGTGCAAGGAGCAAGGCTTGAAGGAGCTTTCTGGTGCTGACGTTTGGCGTTTGTACGACACCTATGGATTCCCTGTTGATCTTACCAGCCTGATGGCAGAGGAGCGCGGTCTTGCCATCAACGACGAGTCTGTAGCTGAAGCCCAGGCCAAGGCCAAAGAGGCAAGTAAGGGTGAAAAGAAGGCCGCATCTGGCCTTGTCAAGCTTGATGTCCACGACCTTGGAAAGCTCGAGGGCATGACCAGTGTGCCCAAGACTGATGACAGCGCCAAGTTTGGCCGCAGCAACATCAACGCCTCCATCAAGGCCATCTACCACAACAAACAGTTCATCGAGACTACAAACGACATTCCCGAGGGCGAGCAATTTGGTCTGATTCTCGACAAGACCAACTTCTATGCCGAGCAGGGTGGTCAGGAATACGACACGGGTAAGATTGTCATTGATGGAGAAGCCGAGCTGGACGTCCAAAATGTGCAGGTCTATGCTGGCTACGTTCTTCACACTGGTCAATTGACCTACGGAAACTTCAAGCTCGACGATACCGTACTTTGCGAGTACGATGAGCTGCGCCGCCACCCAATCCGCAACAACCATACCGGAACTCACATTCTCAATTTTGCTCTGCGGGAGGTACTTGGTGACGAGATCAACCAGAGAGGCTCACTCGTCTCACCAGAGAAGCTGCGCTTCGATTTCAGCCACAAGGCTGCGGTTTCTGACAAGGAGCTCCGGGAAATCGAGGACAAGAGCACTGCTTACATTCGCCAGAACGGTGTGGTGTACGCTCTCGACGTGCCGTTGGCCACTGCCAAGGAAATCAACAGCGTGCGTGCTGTCTTCGGCGAAACCTACCCTGACCCTGTTCGTGTCATCAGTGTTGGTGTTCCCGTCGAGCAGCTTCTGGAGGACGTAAAGAACCCAGAATGGTCCAACGTCAGCATCGAGTTCTGCGGTGGTACTCACGTCGACAAGACTGGTGAGATCAAGGACCTGGTTATCTTAGAAGAGAGCGGTATTGCCAAGGGCATTCGTCGCATCATCGCTGTCACTGGTCAGGCTGCTCACGACGTGCAGCGCGAGGCGTCAGAGTTCGGCGAGGAGATTGCGCGCTTGGAGAAGATGCCTTACAGCGCTGAGAAGGACCAGAAGTGCAAGCATGTCCAGGTCCAACTCAACCAAATGGCCATTTCTGCAGTGACCAAGAGCAAGCTGAAGGAGAGGTTTGCCAAGATCCTCAAGGTAGGCTGGATCATGATGTACTTATGACTGGTCGCAGGCTAACATTGATCACGCAGGAAAACACCGATCATCAAAAGGCAGCACTGAAGGCTGAGAACAAGAAGGTGCTGGATACCGTCAACGACCACTTCACCGCCAACAAGGACTCGAAGTCGCTCGTTGTCCGCGTGCCCATCTCTGCCAACTCGAAGGCCATCAGTGAGGCCATCAAGACCATCAGCTCCAAGAACAAGGACAAGACTGTCTATCTCATTGCTGCTGACGCAAACGAGGGCAAGGTCGCTCACGGCTGCCACGTCTCGGAGGTAAGGAGTCATCATAGCCATTATAGTTCGCATCAAACTAACATTGCGTCACAACCAGGATGCCAAGGCCAAGGGTGCAGACGCAGTCAAGTGGTCGAGCACTGTTGCCGGCGCAGTCGGTGGCAAGGCCGGTGGCAAGGGCGCCACCAGCTTAGGCCAGGGCACTCAGACCGACAAGGTCGACGAGGCCCTCGAGCTCGCCAGGAAATACCTCGAGGAGCTGGGTCTGTAGGCCTCTCCGTCCCGATCCAATACGTAAAGATGTTGTGCATTTGGCTAGGCTACGAGACCATTATGGCGTTTGTGAGGAAGAGGGCTCTGTCTCCATTTGAATGGATGGCGGTTTGGGAGGTCTATTTGATGTGTATATCGCCTTTACCTTGCTTTTATCAGTGAAGAAAGACAATACATCATTTTTATACAGCAACAAGGATGGGGGATCTCACATTGACTACACAGCTCTATATGCTTGTGTCTTGCCTGATCAACTTGATTGGTGTACTATCAAGACGCTACAGTCCATTTTTAAATACCAATACGAAGCACTCTGTGTTGCGACGAGCGCGTGCTATGCCAAAACAGATATCGATAGTCAACAGGCACGGGTCCACTCCAAGGAGCAAATATCAGAGGTCACGCAGACGAAACTGCACAAGCTTATTGAGTAAAGGTCATGATCCACGAGGCAATCAAGGGCGGTTAGAACGATATACTGAAGCGAGAGAAATTTGTGGACAGGGTCGCCCTCATATCGCACGGACTTCGGGAACGATCACTGCGAGCTTGCAACTCAAAGCATAAAGGAGCTATTGCATACTTCGCCGCATGTTGGAGAGCAGGGAAACGATTGATCCTTTTGAATACTTGGATGCTTTATCTGGTATCACTACACTAAAGCTACAGGTATCACTACATCGAGGCTACTGAGTTACAGAACGCCTTCAAAGCTGGCGACAGGGTATACTCAAATAGCCATGGCATTGTGGCGGTTCATGTCTGCCTCCTGCATAGCACGCTGATGCTGACCGAAGTCGGGATCAAGGTCCTGGCCAAAGACGTGTGGATCGTGCTGATGTGGGTTTTGCTGGAAAGACTGATGATGCATGATGGCATGGTCATGGGGAGCCTGCATCATAGCATCTCTCGCAATCATGGCTTCGTCAGACGGCTGGTGACGTGGATCTCCAAGCGCAGAAATGTCAAGGGGAAGATCAGACATGGCGTGGAGGCCGTGCTGCATGTCTTGTTGGTCGAGCGGTAGTGAGTCGTCCATGGTCATGTCGGCTTTAGTCCAACCGCCGTAGCCCTCGCCGCGGCTGATAATCTCGCCACTCTTGACCATTTTGCTTCGCAGCTGACTCATCTTGCGGCGGGTGCGCTCGCGCAGGAGGTCGTCGTGGACAGGTGGATACCATTCGGAGTGGTCGACGAGCTGATACAGAGCCTGGAAGATGGCCTCGAACGAGTCGAGTGAGTTTTGGTTGTAGGCGTAGGTGGAATGCTGATGCATCAATTCGACAAGAAGCTTTTCAGGACCTTTAGCCCATACGTCTCTGCTCTGAACCCACTCGGCAGTGAGGTGCTCGCGGCGACGGCTGCGTCTCTCAAGATCCTTAAGCATGCGTTCTTGACGCTCTTCGGTCCTTCGTCTCGCCTCCTCCACCTTGCTTTTGCTCCGCGAGTCGCGATGCTTGTTCGACGAGGAAGGATTAGGGCTACCTGGATCCGCAATGTCATGCGAATTGGCCATGTCATTGGTCGCAGACATGTGTGAACCAGGTGCGCCAGCAGTGGCACCGGTGCCAAGATCAGTCATAAAGGATTGCGTGTTGGAGTCAGTGGACAATCTCGGGGTGAACGGTGAGCGCCGGGCACGCTGCAGCCTCCGCATTTTCAACTTCAGCTCAAGCTCTCTCTTCTGCAACGCAATCTGCTGCAATTGCAACTGCAGGCTTTCTTCATCCTCGGACAGGTCCATTTCTTCGGGCATGAGATCGGAGTGGATGTTAGCGTCCCCAGTCTGCGTAAGACCTCCCAGGGCGCGAGCCAGCTCCGGACTGATATCTTGGATGTTCGAGTTGGCAACAACAGGAGCCATTGGGGCATACGGGCTCTGGTAAGTGTTCACAGCATGAGTCATGGATGGAGCTTGAGGCTGGGCTTGTGCCTCTACGTGGTCCAGAGTGGCGGTCGCATTGGAGTTGGATTGGGGTATAGATTGGGTAACGGTATGAGACTGAGAATCTGGGGGACCGTGAGACTGGCCGTGGACATGGGCATGCATGTGATCGTGTAGCTGAGAGTGCGGGTGCTCTTGCAGTTGAGGATGAGAACGAGAATGATGGGACTGTTCTTGCAAGTGGGCCTGAAGATGGTGAGAGTGGTTGGCGGGACTGCCTCCCTCCTCTGTGTCACGTGCGACCGAGGGCCCATCAATCCTCATGTCCTTGCGAGCATTATTACGAAACTTCTTATGTGAAGTGTTGCGGCGTTCAAAAGCTCGGCGGATGGTTCTTGTGCCGACAACCAGCTTATGGTTGTCGTACAGCCACCAGAGCATGTCATCGACGGAAAGGTCGGGCTTCTGAGCAACGTGGTCGAAAAGAGCCTGCTCGACGTCTTTGTTCATGACGCGATGTCTGCCCGTCCTGCTCTCTGGCGGCTTGCCAATGCGGCCATATCGTTCCAATTCGAGCTGTACATCGATAAGCCGTCTTGGTCGCTACACGTCTACATGCGCCTGCGCATTTAAGGGAAGCGCACCTTCCATCTTCTGATGGTCCGGTCTGACACTCCCGTCTGCTTCTCAATCTCGTCCTCGGCCACGTCTTGCTGCAGCAATTGCTTGACCTGGTCGCGAGACTCTTCGGAATATGCCTTTCCTGATGCAGCGCGTCAGCATTCTGCTACAACAGCTTGGACGCCATTGCAGGCAACATGCTGCCTTCATCGGCGACATTATGCCGCTAGGTGAGGCTACTGCTATGCGGTCCGAGAAGGAAGAGATTCGCGACACTCACCCATCTTACTGATGCGTGCACCAGCTTTGTGGATCGTTTATACTGACCGAGTGACAGAATGAATGGCCTTACTGGCACTCGCGACCAACATCCACGGCCTCGACCTTGACCAATCTAATGCGCTTTGACCTCTTGGCATTTCACGTGATAGCAATTTCACGATGCTCCATGATCGATTATATGCACAATATCTCCATACTCTTCTTCGAATGATTACAGACCTCATCTATATTACAATGCAGTACTCACTGAATGATCCACGATGATCCTCATTCTTCTTGTATCGCTGAGCCTACTAAGTAGTGCATGCACCAAAAAATACAAGCTCTATCGTACACGGGCTTGTGCATGTTCGTCCGTGTTCCTGGCCTTTATCCCAACTGTCGCCGCACCTGAGATTTCGTGTCATGAACCATCATCAATGCAGCAGATTTCGGAGATTGGGGCTGGCAGAGGCTCCAACATTGCTGCCGAGTCTTGCATCCACCGATCCATCTCTTGGCGTCACTGGTCGAGCAACATTCAAACCAGGACTTGCGTGCTGCCCATTTGTCGCTGCTGCTTCTTGTTGTGCTCCGTAACCGCTCTCGTTCGTACGTGCTGCCATATAGGGCTGCGCCTGTGGAGCTCCGTTACCTCCTACATACCCAGGTGGGCCAAGAGGATACTGAGGTGACCTCAATCCATTCATCGCTTGCTGTGATACTGGACCAGCATTGCTCAGTGCTGCGGGAAAGTGCGGACCATGGCTGGGGGCCGCCTGCCCATTGACCTGCCCATATTGCCCTGGTCCATGACGCACTCCAATTCGCTCGTGGCCGACTGCAAATTGTGACGGACCTACGTGAGGGTGTGCCTGGCTGTACGTTGATCCATTGACCCCAGCAACTCCAGTAATCCCAGCGGTGCCATTGACACTGCCGCCGCTGTTGACTCCATTGACCGCGTTCATCCCGTTACTGTGAGAGATTTGAGGCGGTGGCACGAATCCATTACTTTGTGGATACGCTGGCGTTGTGACTCCTTGGCTTGGTCTGCCATTCAGTACAGCAGGCTCCAGTTGCCCATTGGAGACTGGGGAACGAGCCTGGAAATGTCCGGCAGGGGGCGCTATATCCTCGCCATTGGCTCCATTCCACCCTGAGGGTGCCGCCGTCTGCACTCGCGGTGAGACAGGAACAGTCTTAGTCTCTGGTGTACGCTCAGGCGCATGGTGCGTCTTCCAGTGGCATTTATGGCAGCGGTAAGCTACCGTACCGACATCTGGGTCATGCCGTAGTATAGCGGAAACTGGCCCGTCTCCACCTGAAATCTCCTGCTTGATCGATTCCCCGTTGACAACTTCGAGCATACCGCCCATTGGTACATCATGATCTCTGGCCATACCGGGAAGTTTTCCATTTGACGACGGCTGTGAAGGCACCGGCCACCACTTCGGGCTTACATCGATACTGCATGAAACACATCTGCGTTCTGCCATTTCACCCTGTACATCGGTATAAGGGCTTTCCATCTCGCCAGCAGAAGAGTTTCTGACACCTCTGGCGGCGGTGCTGGCCATTGATACGCGCCGATTCTGTGTGCTAGTCGATGGAACAGCCGGATGCGAAGGTAGCTTCGTAGATTGGCACAGGAGATTTGCTTTCCGTGCTGTCCCCGTGAGTGTCTGGTCTGCTTGCTTGTAGCTTTCGACATATAACTGAAGAGCGTTCTTTCCGCTATCATCTGTAGCCTCGCTGATATGATGTACTATCGTCTTGACTGCATGATCTTTACACCATATCGCAGCGACAAGAGCTCCAGTTTCATCCCCAAGGCTGACAGTCGTAACTTGATCTTTTCGTGATCCTTTGACAGGATTCACATCGAACCCGAGTGTGTATCCAGCATCCACGGCGCAGCCCACATGGAAGTTGGCCTTGCATTGCTGACATGATACGCAAGATCCGTGCTTGTTGCTTTTGCATATCTTGCACGTTGCCTCATACCTTTCCAGAGGAATTGCACTGAAGCCTTCGGCCTTTTCTAATGCTCTAGCTTGGCTGAATCGTATCTCTGGCGTCCACGTTGCGCACAATACATGCACCCAATTATTGCCGTCGGTCCTCTTCAGAGGCTCGCGCGGCATCAGAGGACGATTGAGCTCTTGTTGTCGATTTCGATAATCAAGCTTAGCGATGTCGATGAGTTCCCTTTCTAACCTCTCCTTTTCCCTCTCTCGGTCAGTCTTCTTCTTGTGCGAGACTCTCGGCGGCTCCAAGAGCTCCTGGACAGTCTCCTCGACTGTGCACAAAGTGCAAGCATAATCCTAAAACCTTGTTAGGAAGGATACTTTGATGGAATAAAGAAGACGCAAACTCACTGTTGAAACGGAAGGGTTGCGATCATTGGCACATTGATCGCACACCCATTTGACCGGAAGGACTTGATCTGCGAGACCATAGCATCTTTTGTGCACTGTGAGCTTGCAGTGACTGCATGATACTGGTAGTTCTCCCGATGCATCCAGAACTTTACAGACTGCGCAAGGTAAATCTCGCCATCTGGGTTGGTCGGGTACGATGGGCGGAGGTGGTGGAGTTGGTAATTTTGGAGGAGGAGCTGGTTTCTCCTTCTTTTTATCCTCGGCTGCTGTCTTGGTCTTCTTTTTTGGTGGCTCCGTTGAGGTCTCAATCGATGGAAGTGCCACATTCGCCGCTTCTGGTGTGCCGGATAGAGGCGTTTCATGTGCAGCAAGAACTTCACGCAATAGTTCCTCATCGATGCGCCGTTTCAAGCCCTTTCCGCCATTTTGGGCGGCCTTTCTGGTAGCCTCGTCCAGGTCTTCGTATTGAATGGCGTAGCGTCTCCATAGGCCGGCACAACGTCCACACAGTGCAAGCATGGGACGATTGCCTTTATCTTTCGATGCTTTGCCGTCAACAGGTACAGTCTGCCCAGCTGTCACACCAGGCGCACGACGCCATTGCCGCGAATGCCTGGTCGAGCAGAACTTGCATTGGAACGTGCGCTTGTGGAGTTCCGCCTTGTCCATGTCATAGGCGGAGTCATCAACATCGTTGGCAACTTCTGCTTGCATTTTCGCAGCCGCATCCATATTCTGTCGTTTCTTACCTTTTCTCCCCCCGTAGTGGTCCCAGATCTGCCTTCCACGGGGTGTCTTCTTCCAAAGATAATAGAACCGAACAATGGTGGAATTAGGTAGGTTGGTCTTCATGTGCAAGCGGATGGCGCGATGCTCTGATCCATATTTAGCGACGCCGTCTTCGAACTTCTTGAGCTGGTCTTGAGTAAGGATAGGTTCTTTCAGGTCTTCTGCCCTATCAACCAAGGCCAGCTTTTCCAGAGCCTTCTCTGTGTCGTACTTTTCATCTATGAGTAGTTGCAAGGCCTTGTCGAGAAGGTTGGATCCATAGTCAGCTACGCGTATTGACTTGGCCAGACTTCGCGCGCGTATCATGTAATTGTCGATAAAAGCCTTCTTTGCTGCAGGTGAATGGTCTTGTTCCCCAGGAAGCGATACTCCTTCCTCAGGCATCTTGAAAAGAAGCTGCGCAGTATTTCTCTCGTCATCAGCTGGGTAATCCTCCCCTCGATGAACGTAGCCAGGTGGTTCATCTTGTACCCACTTCGGACGTTTCGCCTTCTCTACTCTGTCAGCCTCGATGGCAGCAATGGTTTCCTTTGATAATTTGCCATCTTTCTTATGGCTGCTGCTTTTCACGTAGCGTTTCTTGATTTCAGCAGGTTTGACGAGTTCGACTGGTCGACCGTGCCAAACGTTGACGTTCGCTTGATGTCGAGGGCCTAAGCGGGAGCTTGCTCTGGGATAGATAGCGCGATCATCGTACTGAAGAGCGTCTTCCACTCTACAGTGTATGCCAAGATATCGGAATGGCCACATTTTTGCCATGGCAATTTCAGCTTGTGTGCCAGGATGCTGGTCAGTGATAATTTCAGAACTCGGGCTGGGCGCTCTAGTGCTGGCAACTTGAGCGGGATCTTCCTCCTCCTCCTCGTATACTTCCTCCTCCTCAGTAGCACTAGCACTCTGACCAAGGACGGGAGTCTGCCGAGCCTCTAAGCCTTTCTCGTGCGCTCGACTACATGGCCCACAAGCCCACGCAAAACCTCGAGTTGGCTTCTTGGGCAGTGGCGGCCGGACACAATTCATGTGGTATGAATTGTGACAGATCGCACAATCAACAGAGTCAGAACTGAAAGCTTGTCAATACTCCAAATTGCAGTAAGCAGCCAGCGACACCTACCTTGCACAGAACTGTGAGCATCGTTTGCACGACTTCACCGCGCTTGTGAGTTCCTTGACTCGACCAATCTCGACAGCGATGTACTTCCATCTCTCATCCAGAGCCTTTTTGACCCTGTCAGGCACATTTATTATTTCGGAGGTGGGGATCACTTCGTAGGATCGACGAATAAACCGATCGAAGATCTGACTGTACCAAAAGCAATCCTTTCCCTTGCGATACTCATCGAGGTTGGAAATTTCGGATCGATGAAGAATCATGCATTTCCCTCGCAAAGAAGTAAGAGGACACACATCGGAGTGCATGGTGCCGTATACCAGGCGTGTGTCACTGTTGTGCCGTTGAACATCTCTAGGTCGGTAGAACCAATTGACGCGGACAGAGTCGACCGGAGATCGAGGATCCTCGGAATTACTGTGTAGAAACTCCATGATCCTACACAAATAGTACGGGTCGCCCGGGGGCTCACAAACGAGATAAACATGGTCTTAACAATGTTAGCATAAATGATAAAGACATAAGTCAAGGAGAAAGTCACGCTGCGACCCTGACTTACCATCAACTTCGAGTACAGTGCCATCGTCGGCAACAAGTCCGCCTTTCTTCAAGATCGCTTTAGATTTCCCGAAGGTCATCATGTTGGGTTCACGTGACATATTGGCTGGAGGAATATACGTGGCTGCCGCCGTAGTCGTTGTTGTGGCTCCCGCGGCCTTTCGCTTTTTGGGCGGATTCGTGGGGAAGGTCGAAGTGCCGGGAACTGAGTCCTTGCCACCAAATGGCGACTGAAATCCATTCGAGCGCGACGAAGATGCTGCATCCGGGACAGCGCGCTTAGGATCAGATGCAGCTTGCTGGAGACGCACGGACTTAGATTGTGGCGCTGGAAAGTCATCCGTATTCTCGTCCTTTTCAGTGTAATCAGGTCGCGCATTGCCCGATCGATTGCGCGAGCGAGTGCCATAAGGCGCAGAATCGTTCAGAGTCGGATCGTTTCCTTCATTCTCGGTATTGTGACTGGTAGTCAGCCCTTCTGAATCCCTACGCAACGTGGCGGCATTGCCATCTGCTGCGGAAACAGGCGTCGTTGTGCCTCCTGTTTCGTGAGATTCTTGCAGTATAGCAGCGCTGGCTGGATGCGGAGAGGCAGAGTGACCACGAGAGTCCATGCTGAGCCTCTCAATATGCTGCAGTCAGCGCGCGAAAGCTGAAGGTGGCGTTGACAACACCAGGACACAATCGATTTTAATGAAAGTTGTAGGCCTAGGTGGAAGATTATTAAGCCAACGCACGCCTGTGGACGAGGGGCAGGTGGAAGGAAAGGCAGCACCAATGCCAACGAGACGTAGACATGCGCGTCAGACAAGCACGAGCGAAGCCCCAAACTAAGCTGATGCGCGTAGGAAACTTCAAAGAAGATGAGAAAGCCAAGCAAGGCCAGTAAACCGGTCGCTTTGTCAATGACAGCGCGGGGATGAAATGTGATTTTGGGAACAAAAGAGAGATACCGATGGACGAAACTCGACGAAGTAAGGTAAGGTAGCGAGTTGACAGACCCCTGTGTTCCCTAGTGTGATATTTGAATAGTATCACGTATTGTATGCCTTGGCAAAGGCCGGCCGGATTACCGACGGAAGCACTGAGATTCTCCTTCGCAAGCACCAATACAAAACGGTCAGATTCACCAATGGATTTGTTTCTTCATAGCGAAGTCATTAATCAAGTCTGTCTCATCTTAATTTCGAGCAAATTCAATGCATGTCATCGCTTTTGATTTGGGTCTTGTTCGTACATGACGCATTCGCTGCCGTCCAATTGCGGTTGCATGTGGCTTGTGGTCTTCTTCGTGCTCAGCAGTATCATCCGAGATGAAGGTCAACAACTCGAAGACCGCCAACAATATTGGCCTACGGTCGAGACAATGTATTCCACTTCCCCACCCACATCTACATGTACTTGTGCCAATTTACCAAGGATAACCTTGTGCTAGATTGCTGAGGAACCATCTTTGGAAGTTTTGTGAGATTCAATGCACAACATCTTCAAGGCGAGTTTGCAACAGTAAACTCTTCCATGGTCTGTGTTCTGGCCTTTTGGGCGCAGGCTGGCCGCTCTCACGCGATATCGCTTCCAGTATGAAGTGGTGGTATGCTTAAACACCACATTCGCCAGGGCTCCGGTCCGCCTCGGAGGGCAAGATTGAACGAGCCAATCAGACGTCATATCCGGCAGGTCGGCGCCCGTCGACCCGCCGCTTCTGGACTTCAGGCCGTGTAAGGTACCACTCTTATCAAAATTCTAGAAAGCGTCAAACGTCGAAGGCTTGATGATAGAGCACAGCTCCATAGTCGTGCATCTCTCATGCTTGTTTATGATATGGGATGCTACGAACACTTGCACAAATCATGACCAGCACAGCAGCGAAACGGGTACCCATACCCAAGAATGGAGTAGACTACCGCGGCAAGGTCGTCCTTGCGCCTATGGTGCGCTCGGGTGAATGTCCCTCTCGACTTCTCGCACTCAAGTATGGCGCTGATCTGGTGTGGGGTATGAAATATCGTGCACTTATGCCCGAGAAGCAGATTTCTAACACTTGTACCATAGGTCCCGAGACTGTCGACAAGGCACTTATCGGCACTACTCGGCGAGTCAACCCCATAACCAAAACTATTGACTTTACAAGGATCGCATCAAATGGTGCTCACAATGCTACCTCTGGTCAAGATCAGCGTGAGAGCGTCATCTATCGCCTACATCCTGAGCGCGAAGGTCGCCAACTGATCCATCAAATTGGAACCTCAAATCCTGAAACTGCTGTGCAGGCAGCGAAACTGATCGCTGCCGATGTCGCCGGCATTGACGTTAATGCAGGATGCCCAAAGCCTTTTAGCACGACTGGAGGCATGGGTGCTGCGCTGTTGAAGACACCTGATGTGTTGTGCTCTATATTGACGGCCTTGGTTCAAGAGGTTGGCATTCCCTTCGAGATCGGAATTAGCGTCAAGATCCGCCTACTTGATACCCCCGAACAGACTGGGGAGCTGGTCCGAAAATTGGTAGCGACTGGAATCACGGGCCTTACCCTCCATTGCCGGACGACCCCGATGCGACCGCGCGAACGCGCAATAAGAGACCAGCTACGAATGGTCAGCGACATCTGCCATGAGGCTGGCGTTGCCTGTCTAATGAATGGTGACGTGACTTCCAGAGAAGAGGCCTGGGAACTAGCGGAACAGTATGGCGTCGATGGCGCCATGATAGCTACGGCGGCAGAGACCAATCCTTCCTGCTTCCGGCTCAAGACGGAAGGTGGTAAGGCGCCGTGGGAAGAAGTTGTGAAAGAGTACGTAAAGATGGCAATGTCTGTGGAGAATCGATGGGGCAATACGAAATATCTGCTTGGACAAATGATCCCTGGAAAGTCCCCATTTTATCGACCAATGAACCAGAGCAAAAGCTACGCCGAGCTGGTGAGAATACTTGGCTACGAAGAGGAAATGATTCTGGAAGCACAAGAAGTCGATCGGAGGTTGGGAGTCGATACGAACAAAAAAGTCACGAGAGCCGAGAAGAAAGCAAAGAATAACTCCAAAGGAGGCGCCAACTCGAAAGACCTCGACGGAAACACAGCAGTACAAGCACCAACTCTAAAACGCAAGGCCAATGATGCTGGCTTAGACGAAGTCCAAATGCCCATTGATGTGTCACGCGAGGTGGCACCAGGCACGCTTCCAGAGCAAGCATCTACCTTGGCCACTTAAGGTGATCTTATAATCAGATACACGTGCGAAGAGAAGCTTCGCAGGCATATGTGTGGAGGTACAACAGGGGAGGATACAAGCCTTGAATCTGCTACGTCGACTCGGAACGCCGTTCTATTTTGATACTATCTTCACCTCTTTGGCCAAAGCATTGCACAACTCAACACGAATCCCTGCACCACTCAGAACGTCAATCCATAGTCGTTGCGTGTCGCTCAAACGGTCATTTTCGCTCTTGACCTCGGCGAACATGACCTCCCCTTGGCCTTGCTCATCTTCACGCCATAGAAATAGGTCCGGCACACCACCACCTCTTTGACCATACTCTTGTGCAATCACCTTGCACACTGTGCTGAGAGCGGCAGGTGGGAAGCACTTCGTTATCGATACGAGGTCTTGTAAATCATATGTCCAGTCGAGGCCAACAACGCACGTCCGATCTTCATTGTGCTCGTCCCAGATCCGACGAATAATCGCCGCAGCTTCACCATTGCTTATGTCGTTGAGCCGGCGATTGATCTCCGATAGCCGAGAAGGATAGAATGCGTCCGTATGTAGGTCCAATGGGCATGTCTGATAAGGCGTTTGAAAAACGTCCGGGATATAGATGAAGAGTATGTCGAAGAAGAGGTATGCAAACAAAGTTCGCAAAATCCCACCTTCGGAATGGTAACCTCGATAACCGAGTAATCGATATCGTGATAAACACATTGCCTCGACCGAACACTCACCACCCTGCTCTTCTGCCTCGGGGTCAATCCAAATAGTTTTGGCGCCTCTACGATTCTCTGCCACGATGTTGCTGCTCATTCTCGAGCCTGTTGAAGCTTCACGCTGAATCTGGATGCCATGAAATGTCCGTTCAGCGGGCTTGGCCAGTCGTACATGTCCAAAGTCATGCTGCTCTCTTTTGGGTATCCGCATTGCTCTTTCAAGTTTCACAATGCGCTTTTGCAGATCGTGATGATAGATCAGATGTACAAGGGGATCTTGCAGGCCTTCTTCGCAAGTTTGAAGAGCAATCCCTTTCCAGTGCTTCTTCCTCGCTTCCTCAGTTCGGTCATCGGATTCATCCAAAGCATGCATATAATGTTCCTGAAGAAGCGCTTTCCTCTGGTACCAGTCGCCACGTCGTGAGGGGTGAAAGAGCCGCTGATTGAGCAGCTCCGTCAGAACATCATGCTCTTTTTTGTGCTGTTTGAGCTTGCCGAGTACGTAAGCACCTTTATGAAGGATGCGGGTATATACCCATGCGGGCGATAAACGCCGCAAATATGCGCCTTCACCAGACGCGTAGATGCTGTTCTCCTTCCGTTCTTCGTCCTCCAGTAAAGCTCTCCACCGAGGTAGCACCTCCTCATATATGTCAATGATACTTTGTAAGCCATCTTTGCTTGGAGTTCCGCTGAACTCCAGAATGTTGTCAACATGGAATTGAGTCCGAAGTGACGCTTCAAATTCTAGTAATATAGATCGTGATGGGAAAATGTTCGTCGAGCGACAGACAATGTAGTCTGGAAACTTCCAGCGTGAAATTCGCGCCAAGATTATAGCAGTGAGAGACTTTTCCGTCCATTCGGTAGAGCGGTAGAAGACCAGATGCACTCTCTCAAACAGCTTAAGCGCTGGTAGTGATAAGCGCAGCAATGGCCCCGTTGTCGCTAAGATCTTGTCGACGAAATGTGCATCCCGATTCTGGGAGGGTGTGCCTTCTCTACTGTCACGATCCGAATCCCGTGAAGTGATGGACAGCGTCGACTCTTCCGTATCAGACCGCCGCAATGCGGCCCATCCGAGTCCAGATTGCTTACCACTTACTCTTCTCAGCGCCTTCACAAGCTCTGATTTCGTCTTCCCTTGAACCTTGGCATCTTTGGCCAGTGCTTTGAGCTCGTCCAGCAGCAATAAAGATGAAGCTTCCTCAAGACTGGTAATAAAGTCACTAGAGCCATCTGCAAAAGTGAATGAGGTGCCAATGCCACGCACATCTTCGGTAGAGGGAACGCCGGGATGCGCATCCTGAAGATCACAGGATTGGGGCAAGTCCCGGACTTGCATGAGTTCATTAATAGATGTATGAAGATCTGAAATATCGCTGTGGTAGCGAAGACGATTTATTCGATGCCAGCTGGAAGTCTTGCGGAGGAAAAGACGAACGTATCTGTCCTACTTATCAGATCATAGAGCCAGACGTGTATGAAGGCTTACTCGATTGGCAGGTCGTGGCTTACAAATATTGTGCTTCATAGCTGAGATCACGCCAATATTGGAATAAAGCGTTCTCCGCTTCATCAAAAAGATGACTTTCATCTTCTAGAACAGTGTCCAGGGCTAGGTTGAAAGCGTCCACATATATGGAACTCCGCCCTGGCACCCATTTCCTCCTATCAAGGCGCGTGTCTAGATCTGTTACCTCGTCTTTGTCCCCAGCTTCATAGGACTGTGAAACAATCTTCTCATCGATGGGTGGCAAAGCGGTCTCAACATCTGTTCTGCATGACTTGACAGGATAGTGTATCTCTTCGTCGTCACTCCCAGCGTCAGAGTCCGGTACTATGATTGTGCTTTTTGGTGACAAAGGTCCGGCGCTCTCGAGTCTGTATGATGGGTCATCGTTTGTAGAATAAAGCCTCCTACGTTTGGCAAGCGGCTCTGCGCACTTTGCTCGAAGATCAGAGTTAGCACATGTTAGGGCCGCGATCGCATTCTGCTTAGAAGGGCTGCTTTCTTCCAGCATTCTTGTAGTCAAAGACACAGCTATGTCAACTCATGTCAACGCGAATACACCGACTACCGACCTGATGGATCAGGCCTCTAACACGTCTTCACGTGTAAAACTTCCACGGGGTTGCGCTACCCCACGTGGAAATGACGTCGACTTGCATGACCCCGTCCGTGACCAACTTTCCTGTAGTTGGTACCACACTCCGATGAAGCGACTTCCAGGCTGTAAATGAGTGAGCCGTGTTCGTTGCAATAATATGAAAGTGATTTGCTTTGTTTATGAAGACCTTTACAGAAGTAGTGGCACACTAGCAACCCAGTGACATCCCTACCTCCCACCATTTGTTTCCTCTTGCCATGGCTTATGCGGCCCCTCATGATCCTTACACCCTTCCTTCTGCGGCGCAGCTCCGAGAAATCGCTGCCAAGCAGGATGAGAAGGAACTACGTATTGACGCGGCCAGGAGCGAAGGCGACGGCAACGATCAGCGAGTCGCTGCTGAGACGATTCAGAAGTATTATAGGGGATATAGAGCAAGACGAATCTTAAAAGGCTACGATCTTTCTCCATCCGAAAGATGGGTTGATGCAGTTAAGGATGCTCGATATCAGAATGCTACAGCACCGCTACCAAAAGAACAACGAAGAGGGGAGAGCATCGCCTCGGACAAGTGGCGCCGTGCTCGGGCTGTGGCTCAGAGGGCCCGGGGAGATGGACACTCTACCACGAGTGAAAGTGACAATTCCCAAGGAGAAACTTCTCTAAAGCATACGAAGCGAAAATCGACTTCAAAAGGGAAGACGACCGTACAACCCCGGTCTATGGGCCTTGAATACTTTCTAGAAATGGTCAAACCCACAATGTCCTGCTATTCACAGAGGGTGTACTGAGTCGATACAGGTTGACCATCATCATCGATATGGCAGCAACCTGCGTGCATATCATCGCGTATGGCAGAATTGCGACACCACAGAGAATTTCTTTTACTGGCTTGTGAGTCGTTCGTTTTCAGTTTGCCCACAGTAGAGGCTGACAAACCAGGACTACGGAGAAGGCAAAGATATAGATTTGGAAGACAGGTCTCGGAAACGACTAGATGAGGAGAAAGTGCGGTACGAGACAACCAGTGTTGAAGCGCGTCTGATCGGATGACTAATATCCTTGCCTAGATACCTCTCAAAAGAGGAGAGAAGAATGTACCGTGTGGTAGTGGATGAACAAGGTCAACTATGTTGGGCTAAGAACGGCGAAAGGATCTCCACTACACCTGAATATAGAGATAGCCTGGCCGGTATCGTGCCTGTGTCAGACAAGAAAACACCTACCTGGCAGGAAACAACAGGCCGGCAAAGCACCATCGATTCACCGGACGATTCCGAGAGCTCTTCCGGGATTAGCGTTGATAGCAGCGAGGACGCGGCACGTTATACAAATCAAGAGCTACACGATGCCAATGGCCTTCGAAAGCTGAAGCATATCTCAGCAAGTACGGTTAGGAACTCACTCCTGCGGAAGACCACGAAGAAAAACACTTGGATCTTCATAGCAGATACGTCCTTCCACATCTATGTCGGCATCAAGCAGTCGGGATACTTCCAACATTCGTCCCTCACGGCAGGCGGTAGACTAGCTGCTGCAGGCCTTATCCGAATCAAGCACGGTCAGTTACGGCGGCTTTCGCCTCTGAGTGGACATTATTCTCCTCCTTTGGATGCGTTCCGTCAATTTGTGTCCAATCTGCGAGACGCTGGAGTTGACATGAGTCGGGTGAGCATATCACGTTCGTACGCTGTCTTGACCGGTCTCGAAGGGTATCTCAACGTGAAGAGAGAGCTGCAAAAGGGAGAACGACATGTGAAAGATCTACTCAATCCCGAAGAAGCCAAACAGCGTGCTGAAAAGCAAGTGGATAAGTCTGACAGCGCGAAGAAGGAGAGAGCCTTCCTTGAGGCACAAGCAGCGGAGCAAAATGATCAAAGGAGGAGAAAGAGTCTCGCAGTGAGAATGAAGAACAAGCTAGGCGCGGACAGGGATGAGAGATGAGAAAGCATCACGTTCAACGATGATGCTCACGGTAAATCACGACCTACGACCCTGACTTTTGCATGCTTACGTACCATTTTGTATAGAATTAGGTGCTAATGAAGAATGTCAAGAAGGTTGATAAGTGCACAGTAGCAGTAAGACGTACGATGAGTTGTTTGCATTAATCTGTGCGTGGTTACATTCTTGTTCCGATTTCTGCTCGGTGATACGACGATTTACCTCCGGCAAGATTGTGTTGTGGCTTTCGATCTAAAGCATAGTTTCAGAACACGCGGCTGCAGAAACACAACAGGCTACGATCGCCCGTGTTTGCGCCACAGCTACGTGATCCTAGGAATAGTCGCAAGTCGAGACGACTATAAGATATCAGATTCCAAGGAGGACCGTTGCTGGACTTTAATTAGGCATCTCGACATAACGCAGGTACACCCGCAGTTTTGGCACAATTGCTCCTAGGAAATGATGATCATACGTATATATAAGAGGATATTTAATTGAGAAAGTGCAGCGCTGATTTGGTGAACGGTCTGGAAGTGCACCTGTAACGACTTCGACTGCCCACCTCTGACAGGTTGTAAACGAGCTCACAGGTTTTACGTGTGGGTGATGTCATGCTCTGTGTTCATCCAGCTGCCAGGCTCGCTTCTACGGTTCGCTTGCCAGCTTCGACCACCGGATGTTCTCGTGCGACCATCGTGTCCAAGATAATCACTCATTGCATTTTTGTCCGCAACTCATCAAGATCCAACATGTGGAAATGACCATATCGGCGCTAGAAGGACAACCAAAGCAGGTAGCATGGTCCATCCCATTCCATATTGACATATAGCGATGTGCGACGGGGAGGCAAAATAGCCTTTGCAACTCCAGCCGAGTCTCAAGTCTCTTCGCTAAATTAGGTTCAACGGCTGGGGAAGGAGAAACAGGAACTTGCGCGTTCAGCGATCCTAGGGCAACATCAGGCCTTGCGCAATAGTAACCTTGCCAATCAGCAATACGACCACGATACACAGGCGGGGCGTCACGGCACCATCGCTTCTGATCATTAGACCGTCTCTGCCGTTCACTCCACTTTTCAGTGACCTCTCTGGTCTGGATGTGATCGACAAGTGTACACAACCCTGCATCTAATCCCTGTCGGCATTCCGTCATTTTGCAGTACAACTTGTAACCTTAGATCCTGTTCCTCGGTGTGGGAAACTGTATGCCCAGGTCTGCTTCATGCGATGGGTGTATGGACAGCATGTGGCTGGAGAATGTGCATGCGTGATTGTCGAGAGTGAAAAGAAGGGAGGATGGCCAGTCGAGTCTACCCCTGGTCGAGTTCGAGAAAAAGTATGAAGACCTCGCACCTGCACCTACTCGAGTAATTGGCAAGCTAAGTCTCACCCTTACCCGATCCCCATTGCCTGTCCACGCAACTAGATGCATCTCTCCACATCCATCGACGATCAGCCACATTTATCTGGGCCCCCCACCCCAAAAAGTTGGCAGCGGGCTTGCAATGATAGGCAATCACACGTCACAAGCCTCATCTGGCTGAGAGGCTGGTGCAATGGGAGTGAGGCGCGAGCTATTCTACGTCACTCTACTTCTAGCTGTTCAAGGGGAAGCTCTAGCTGCTCTGTGCTCCCCTGTCGTAGGCTATAATATTTCTGAATTTCCCAACCTTCGCATGTCCTCCTTACACCACACCTCTATTGTTGTTTTGATACCCTAATTGTATGACATCTAATTCATCCTCTTCATACGCTTATTATAGTTTCCCCCCAACTCCAGACAGAACTTCTCCACGTGCGAAAGTATCTTCTCTTACTCCGCAGACCTCACGCACATCCAAAACCATGGCTCCATCTCCAGCAGCAGGAAAGGCCACCAGCGGTGCTCCCAAAACACCTACCAAGCTCGGCAGAAAACCCCAGAGCAGCCAGACTGGCAAGCTAGGTCAAGCAGCTTCCAGCACTCCTGCATCAGGCACAAAGAAGCCAGCTGCACCAAAGGCGCCGGATGTCTCAAAACCTGATGTAGAAGCTCCAGACGTTCCAGGGAAGTCCGAGGCCAGTGAAGCCGGCAAGAAGGCAGGCGACACTGCCAAGGGCGCCCAGGAAAAGGTAGGCGAAGCTGCTAAGGACGTCTCCGAGAAAGCAGGTGGCGTACCCGAGGAAGCTAGCAAAGTTGAAATGAAAGACACCACCGGAGCTGCCTCGACCGCCGCCGGAGACGATGATGACGAGGAAGATGACGACGACGAAGGCCCTCTGAGCAAGGTCTCCCAGGCTGGTGACCAGGCGAAGGGCGCACTGGAGGAGCAAGCTCCCCAACCCATTGACGACTCTAACGATGATACTGTGGCTGGCGCCCAGGAGGCCGCCGAAGGTGCCGCAGACGACGCCGATGATATCGAAGATGACGCTACCGAAAAGGCAGGCGATACCGCGGATGATACCGCGGACGATGATGCTACCGATGATGCCCAAGAAACAGCTGGCAAAGTTGCTGGCGACACCCAAGACACCGCGGAACAGACTGGCGGTAACTTGCTCAAAGGTGCCAAGGGCCTCGCTGGCAAGGCATCAGGCCTAGCTGGCAAGGCCGCCCAAGACCCTTCCAAAACTGCACAGGATGCGCCTGGTGATCTAAAGGAAACTGTCCAGGATACCGCTGAGGACGCCCAGGATACCGCTGGTGACGTCGCTGAGGGAGCCAAGGATACTGCAGAGGACGCCGCCGAAGGTGTCAAAGACACTGCGGAAGACGCCGCCGAAGGTGCAAAGGACACTGCTGAAGATGCTGCCGAGGGTGTCGAGGACACTGCCGAAGATGCCGCCGATAAAGCCCAGGATGCTGGTGAAGACGTCACGGAGGGCGCCGAAGATGCTGCAGGAGATGCCCAAGACCAAGCTGACGAGGCTGCCGAGGGCGCTGAAGGCGCGACTGGTGGTATGCCTGATCTGTCGGAGCTTCCTCTTGACCTGTCGGTCCTCAAAGGCCTCGAAATTGACGAGGAGGGTATCGCCCATGATTCAGAAGGCAACGCCATCGGCAAGCTCGCCGAGGGTGATGCTGAAGACCTTGCTGGATACCCTATTGGAGACGATGGAGAAATCCTCGACGATGATGGTGACCTTGTTGGCCGCGTCGAGCTACTCCCTGATGAAGTCAGGAAGCAGATGAATGAGCTCAAAGAGAAGGGCGAGCTTCCTGAAGGCGCCGAGGAGATCGTTGGGCAACTGCCTGATGCCGAGGATGCTGCCGAAGGAGCTCAGCTTCCTGGCTTAGACATCCTGAAAGGACTCACCTGTGATCCGACTGGCCTTATCTACAACGACGATGGTGACACCATTGGTCAGGTTGTGGACGGTGACCCGCAAGAGCTTATGAACGCAACGTTGAATGAGAATGGCGAGTTCATCGATGATGACGGAAACGTCGTCGGTCATGCTCAAGTTCACGAGGATGCTGCCGAGCTCTACGACCAGGCGGAAGATGCAGCAGAAGACGCAGAGGACGCAGCTGGCGACGCTGTGGACGATGCTGGTGAAGCAGCCGACGGAATCGAAGACGAGCTTCCTGGCATCGAGGCTTTGGAGGGCAAAGAGCTTAATGAGGCTGGCGAGATCGTGGACGACCAAGGCAACGTACTCGGTAACATTGAAGATCAAGAACTCAAGGACAAGCTTGAGTCTGGGGACGTCAAGGCCGAGGACTTGCAAATCAATGATGCTGGCGAGGTCGTTGACGAAGAAGGAAATGTGCTCGGCAAAGTAGGCCTCGCTGAGGGTGCTGCCGAGAAGCTCGCTGGCGCTGGCGCTGTCTCTGTCGACCTACGTATCTTGGATGGCCGTAAGGTCAACAAGAAGGGCAAGGTCCTCGACGATGATGGAGAGGAGATTGGCGAGCTCAGCGAAGGCGAAATCAAGGATTGCGCTGGCAAGAAGATCAACGACAAGGGTGAAGTCCTCGACAAGGAGGGCAATGTCATTGGTAAGGTCTCTATTGTGCCCGGCGAGGCTGCTGAGACTGCTACCCGCGAGCTTCTTGAAGAGCTTGGTGAGCTTCCTGAAGATGGCGAGGAAGCTGAGGGTGCTGAGGAGGACGAAGAGCCTGCTGGTCCACAATTCAGAATTCCCGACCTCGACGTTCTTGAGGGCCTGAAGGTCAACAAGAAGGGCAAGATCCTCAATGAAGATGGTGAAGAGATTGGCGAGCTCACTTCAGGAGATTTGGCCGAATGCGCTGGCAAGAAGGTCAATGACAAGGGAGAGGTCCTGGACAGTGACGGCAACGTCATTGGTCGTGTCAAGGCTCTACCTCAAGAGATTCCTGCCGAGGAGCTCGAGGAGGCGGAAGAGGCCAAGGATGCTGCCGAGGATGCCGCCGAGGATGCCCAGGATGCTGCTGAGGATGCCGAAGATGCTGCCGGAGATGCCGAAGATGCTGCTGAAGACGCAGAAGACGCCGGCCCTGAGCTGCCTCCGCTTTCAGTCCTCGAGGGTTTGAGCGTCAACAAGGCTGGCAAGCTTGTTGATTCGAACGGCACCATCGTCGGCGAACTGGTCGAAGGTGATGCAAAGAAGCTGTCCAAGTCAGGTCTCACCGCCGACGCCGAGGGCCAATTCTGGGACAACAAGGGCCACGTTATCGGACGTGCCAAGACTGTTCCAGTCGAGGAGGCGGACGAAGAATCGCCGTTCGCTGGCCTTGAGGGCCTCATTGTCGTCAAAGATGGTTTCGTCGAGGACGAGAATGGCAACAGAGTTGGTGTCGTCACCGAGGGCGATGCTAAGAAGCTTGTTGGCCGTGCTGTCGATGAAGATGGAGATATCATCGACAAGAAAGGCAGTGTTGTTGGACACGCAGAACGTTGGGAAGAGCCAGAAGAAGAGGCTGAACCCGAGGAAGAACCTGTCGACTTGTCGTCCCTTGCCGGAAAGACTCTCAACAAGATGGGCATGGTCATTGGGGACGAGGGCGTGCCCGTTGCTCGCCTCGTCGAAGGCAACGCCAAAGAGCTTGCCGGCAAGAAGGTTGATGGCGAAGGCCAGATCTGGAATGACTCCGGCAAGGTCATCGGCCGCGTTGAGATGATCCCAGAGAACGAGCGCGAGGCAAAGCCTGAAGGTCCGTTCGCCGGACGTGAAGGCCTCCGCGTTGTTGCTGATGGCAAGGTCGCCGACGAGGACGAGAACATTGTCGGCGTTATCGTCGAAGGCAACCCCAAACGCCTGATCGGCTTGGCTGTTGACGAGGACGGCGACATTATTGATAAGTACGGCAATGTCAAGGGTCACGCAGAGCCACTCGAGGAGGAGGAAGAGGTTCCTGTCGACAACTCCATTCTGGACGGCAAGAAGCTGAATAAGCAAGGCTTCGTTGTCAACGACGAGGGTATCCCTATTGGTAAGCTCATCGAGGGCAATGTCAAGGAGCTTGCCGGCCGCCGCTGCGACGAGAACGGCAACATCTACAGTGACACCGGCAAAGTCGTCGGCCGCTGTGAAGTCCTCCCCGAGAACGAACGTGTCGCGAAGCCAGAAGGTCCTTTTGCAGGTCTGGAAGGACTGCACGTCAACAAGGAGGGCATGGTCGAAGATGCCGATGGCAACGTGGTCGGCCAAATCACCGAAGGCAATGCCAAGCGTCTCGTCGGTCTCGCAGTTGACGAGGATGGTGACATCAACGACAAGTTCGGCAACGTGAAGGGTCACGCAGAGCCATGGGAGGAAGAGGAACAGACCCCTGAGGACCTCTCCGCCCTTGCTGGATGTACCGTCAATAAGGCTGGCAATGTTGTCGATTCTTCCGGAACCATCATGGGACGTGTTGTCGAGGGCGATGCTAAGACCATGATCGGCAAGAAGGTCGATGGACAAGGTCAAATCTGGGACAATGCTGGAAATGTCATTGGAAGAGCAGAGCTCGCCAAGGGCACAGACACCAGCGTCGAAGGCCCCTTCGCTGGATTCGACAGCATCACCGTCGACAAGGAGGGCATGGTTGTCACCCCTGATGGCACCATTGTTGGTCGCGTCATCGAAGGCGACATCAAGAAGCTCGTTGCCCACAAGGTCGATGAAGAAGGTGAGATTCAAGACAAGAACGGAAACATCATCGGAAAGGCCGAGCGCTGGGAGCCTGAGGAGAAGGAGCGCAGGATCAACCCAATGTCTGGCCGTAAGGTCAACAAAGAGGGTGAAGTTCGTGACGAGAATGGAGACGTCATGGGCAGACTCACCGCTGGTGATCTCGGTCACTGTGTTGGCCTTGAGATCGATGATAATGGATATGTCATCGACAACGATGGAAACAAGGTTGGCGAGGTCACCCTGCTCGAGAACATCGCCGAGGAGGAGGAAGAGGAGCTCTCTCCCGAAGAGCAGGAGGCTTTGCGGCTCAAGGAGCAGGACAGGGAGATCGCCGAGAAGATGGGCAACATCTGCCAACAGACTTTGGAGAGAATCCAGCCTGTCTGCAAGCAGATCACTGATGTAAGTTATTGCTCCCATGACTTCACCTATCGAAGTCTCATGCGCATTCTCGTATCAAGACTCATACTAACGATTAAATGCAGTACATCGAGAAGGCCGACCGCACCCCACGTGAGGAGTTGGACGAAGAAGAGCTTGTCAACAACGTCAAGCCTCTCATCGAGGAGGGTAGCCGCATCCTGCAAGAGTGCAATGGTTCATTGCGAGGACTTGACCCCGATGGCCGCATTGCCGCCCAAGCCAAGGGCCGTGCAGGCACAAAGGAGGCCACTCCTGAGGAATACAGACTCGCGGACACTCTCAAGGAGCTTACGTCGACTGTCGTCACTACTATCGACAATGCCAAGAAGAGAATATCGGATATGCCTCACGCAAAGAAGAAGCTCAACCCTCTCTGGGGTCTTCTCACCCAGCCACTCTTCCAGATCCTGGCAGCTGTTGGTCTCCTACTCGCGGGTGTACTCGGGCTCGTTGGCCAGCTGTTATCCACACTTGGTCTTGGTGGACTTGTAAATGGCCTCCTGGGTGGCCTGGGCATCGACAAACTCCTTGGGGGCCTTGGATTGGGCAGCGCGGCCAGCGCTCTAGGCCTCGGCAAGGACAAGAAGAAGAAGAGCGGCGGCGGTGCCAGCTCTCTTCCCATTGTCGGCGGCCTATTCGGAGGCAAGTAAGAACAAAATTGGGATCAGTAAAAACAGATCGGGGATATATACCACGTTTTTCTTTCCAGGATATACGCGATGAGATGTGGTGTTTCACTTCGCGGAAATTTTCTCACTAATACTTTACCCCTTTTTCTTTTGTTCAAATAGCTTTTGTTTCTAGCATGTCATACTGTATTATTAGAATTACGAATATCATCACGATGTTGTACTTCAAACACCTTCCCATACTTCGTGCCATGAGGCTTGTCGTTGACGCTTTCCAGTCATTCACTGAATTCCACCATGTCGAGTGACCTATCGATCAGACTATTGATTAGCAAGTTGTACATCAATTCAATGTATCGTTCCCTCCATCTCCAACTTCAGCAGCGTCATCATCATCATCATCACAAGATCCATCAACAGGCGTTGTGGTTTGACTTTCACCTTGGGCCGACTGGAGATACTTGACTATTTATCCGTTGGGGGCACTTCTGTACGTGTTCATAAATGCAAGAGCATCTTGTATCTCTTGCCATTCCTGTCGAACAGCTCCGACATTAGCATGCACATCGCGTATCAGCCGCTCAAGTCACATCGGTCTCAAATGTGACTGAGATCTGGTCCGATTGCAACATCGATCAAGACCAAACATGGCCGGCTTTGTAGTTTCTAGATGGACTGCCTGACAACGCGACCATGGGCACTCGGTGGGATGGAACATTCATTACTACTGCAGAGACACACGAACAGAAGCAGAGCGCAAGAATCATGTCCAGTCCTCTCACCTCTAGCTATCGCTTTGTTACCGTCACGCCTGCATTTCGACAACTATGTAGCATAGGGCGTAGTGGGAACACACACGATTCTTCACACCTTCGTGTTTGGAGAATGATTCCATTATGTCAGGTCTTCCGACCGCGCTGCTACTCGTACTTTATGACACTACGAAAACGCCGGTAGGCTTTTGCCTCAAAGTTTTGCCTCCCAAACGCCTCATGCTCTAATCCTTAGCTGTACTATATGAACAATCATCGTGACTTTTTACCCTTCTTACTCTTCTTGCCCTCAAGGTTCGCAGCCTCCTTCTGAGCCTCTTCCAAGGCCTCACCGGCCTTCCTCTTCTGAGACTCCTTTTGCGACTTGACGCTCACCGTAGTGCTCTTGCCGGCCTGGATTTGACGTTCCGCTTGGTCCCAAGATGCACTGCCGTTGGCGATTTCGTACCTGGAAAATGTTAGAAAGACACAAAATGTAAGAAGTCGATGGGGTGATACTCACTTGTCCAAAGGAAGAGCATCAATCATTGCTCTCATGCGTTCCTTCTCAGCATTGTCGAATTGCTTGCCACCTTCGGCAAGTTCGTCCTCAAGAGTCTGCTTCAACGGTGCAAACTTCGAAGCTGAACCTTCATTGCCATCGGCGTTGTTGATTTCCATGTCGGCACCGCCGATGCCCTTCGGCATGGTCTCACCTACAGCGCCTTCGACGATGCTGCGGAAGTAGCTGGAAATCTTGCGCATGACCTTGACGAACATTGCGAGCAACTGGCTGGTACCTAGGCCAAGCTCCTTCTCAACATCTTCCAGTGTCTTACGTTGCAGACCAATAGCACAAAGCAAGGCTTGCTGTACTCCACTCAGCTTGACAGCATCCTCGCCTTTGATCCTTCCGGTAAAGAACAATTCTGCGATTTTCGGTAGCAGATCCAAAATGACGTGGTAATCGAGCATGTTGTTGGCATAACTGTCCAGACGTTTAAGATCGAAGGGACTGAAGATCGTGTCGAGTTCCTCCTTCAGTAGCGGCCTAGGCGGCGCACTTGTGTCCAATTTGACACCAGCGTTAGCGGACTCGTCAATACTGAGGGCCTGCACGCTGGCAAATCTGGAGAATTGGTAGGAGAGAAGGCTAATGAAACGCCTGTGGAAATCCTTGGCATATGCACCAAGCCATGCTGGATCCGAGGAGCTCGCATTGTCCAAGGTTCGTAGCATGACACAAGTGTGCTCGCCAGTCAGATCGTTGGCTGTTTGGCGCAAATACACTGGTGCGAAGCCTGCCCGTTTCCAGAACTTGTGCAGGGGAGATGTCAAGCCGTAGGAGACACCAAGATAATCCAGACGAGTGGGGGTGCGCTCGGAGAGGCGCGAGAAGAGCGGTGGCATGGAACTAATATCACGGACTTTGACATTGTCTTGGAGCAGAGTGGACTCCTCGAGCTCTGCGTCTGTCACACGAACCATTTGATCCTTGCCGATCTCCTGTTGAGTTTCGTTCTCAGAGAGAGAGGTGAATTTGCCCTCGAAGAACTCTGTCAACAGCTGGAGAGCTCGGCTACCGTAGCCCATATTCATGTAGTCTGGGTTAGTGGCTATGCGAACGACACGGGCACCGGACAAACCGGCGAATTCTTCGTCCTGGAATTGCTGGCTGACTAGCCATGGGATAAGATCACCACCAGCGCGTTGACCTCGACTGAGGCTGTTCAGAACGCTCTCGCGGCTGATCTGACCTTCCAATGCGATTTGAACGACGCAGAGAGGCTCAGGGAGACGATTGGCGCCTTCCTCGACCGGGGGAACCAACACAAAGAGCTGATGAGCAGGGGCATCGGACATTAGCTGAAGATCATTGGGGGTGTTCTTGTAATGGGAGGCGACATAAAGAGCCATCATCTGCTGTAGGAACTTTTCAGATACAGGGTGGAAGGAGAAAAGAGTGTCTCGGTTGACGTGCAAGAGCTGACATTGGGATGGGTGAGGGCAGCCTCGAGTAGTGGAAGCGCGAGGAAGAGTTGCGTCCAAACAAAGCAGCTTGTTCATCCACTTTTCGACCGAATCGCCTTGAGCGTAACGGATTGGCTCGGACAGAGTGATCTCGCGAAGTGTGCGGGCTCCGAGGGTCTGGTGAGAGGTGTCCTTGGATGCCCTGCCTGAACTCCTGTCTGCAACTTGTTCGTTAGAGATTGCCTTTGCGCCTCCGCGCGACTGTTCTCGGAGTTGCTGAATGAGTTTGAGGGAAAGAGAACGACCAGTGCCTTCGTATCCGTTGATCGTCGAGGCCATGAAGACCAAGTATGGGCCCATGAGTTTGCGAACCAGAGGCAATGGGATAGCAGCGGCCTCGTCAATGACCAGAAGCTCGGCTTGACCAAGAGTGTATGCGTCCTGGGGCTGAATGTATTGGATGGTCTGGCGGTGCTGGCGGTGGATGTTTACTCTGACAATAGCCTTGTTGAAATCGGGATTGGTGGACTGGATGATGGAGTAGTCTACATGATCCAGATAGCCAAGGGCGTCGAAACCCTTGAAGACGAATTCGAAGAGGGTCTTCAAGTTCTCGGGGCTAGGAGAGGTGATGAAGATGTTGCTGTAGCCATGGGCGACGGCGGCGGCAATAGCGACACCGAGCGCAGCAGACTTACCGCGTCCACGTGCAGCAGTCAGGGTAACGGTGCTCTGCAAAGTCTTCTCCGCAATGGCATCAACGAAAGTGAGCAGGGCTTTGGCTTGGTCGACAGTCTTTGCAAGGGTGACGAGGGAGCCGACGGGCTGAGTGTCTGCCAAACTTTCCTTGATGGATTGGAGCTCCTGCTGTGCCGGGGTTTTTCCTTGGGCTTCTGGGTCCGGGGGAGGCAGTTGCTGGACGGAGCGGCCGCCAGAGATGGGCAAAACGTTCATCTCGTCATCGATGACCAGACACGAGTCGCAGCTGCCGAGAGACAGGATGAAGCGCTCGTTGAAGCGGGCAGTGACATCGTCGTGGGCCTCTGTGCGGTAGCGCGAGTGGATGTCCATGTTGAGAGTGTAGAGCTGCTTCAGACTGTTCATGCCCTTGAGCAGCAAGATGACAAGACCTCCTCCCTCGACCGTCTCAATGGTGCGGGCCAGGAGATTGGGGGTAATGGCCTCGAAGTCTTGCAGGATGGCAATACCAAAGGTTTGACCTAGAATCTTCTCGGTTTCCTTGTAGTAACAATATCTGATGTTTTGCGTCGAGACAAAGAGCTCGAAGGGGTCTGTCTCGTCGACATCGCGGATTCCTCTCTTGATTTCGGACTTGATCTTCTTCTCCCGCTTCGCGCGATGACTGGAAAAGCCCAGGAGCTTGTTCTTGTATGCCCAGAGGACCGACTTGTTGAGTTTGACATCTACATTGAGCAAGATGTGGTAGAGGTTGACAATGATGTCTTTCTGACGATCGCCAACCACTACAAAGAAAGATCGCTTCTTCTCCTGAGCACCATTGCGAATGAGGGCTGGGATGCGCGAGTCGATGGCCTTTTTCACCATGATGGGCCGGGGCCCTTGGTCGGGATGATAGATTAGTCCAACGAGGAAAGATTAGAGACGGGGGCGATGTGGCTGATGTGTCTTTGCAACGCAAGTGTCCAAGGCGGGCTGCTTGACACGTGGTTCTGTAGCGAGAGGATTTTCGAGATATGGTCGATATGAAAAGTTGAATGAGATCTAGCAAACCAGGCTCGGAAGCTATGTCGAGTACTCCATGGCTGCTGCTCTTCAATCTTTTCCGAGAAATAAATTCACCCCATGTTTCGGTGTTTTGGCTCTTATGTCCGCACCTGTCGCATGGCATGGCATGGCATGGCCCGCACGCCAGCTACAGTAAAGGTAAGGTACACCCTGTGCTCTCCTTGGTTTGCGCTTCATGCTCTTCAGCTTGTTACGCACGCTTTGCGCGAATCGTCATATCCTTTGTGATTTTGCTGACCGCCCTCGCGCATACCGTTTCTTGCAGCCTTTGTCTCGATCGCGTATTCTTCCATAGTCCAATTGGCCGTCTATTTTTCACCATGCTCGCATGTACAACGCCAAACCGCTTTCACCCTATCCCACGATAGCCCATGAAAATATATATATATATATATATACCTTGAACTCCCATGGACAAATATAAGACCTGGGCCTTGGCTGGCCTTGTCTTGGGCCCTCTTCTGTTCCTCCGGAGTCTCGATTCTTCTGTTGCCCTCGGTGCGTCCTTCTTTCCCCTACCACATACCGTATCGTGCTAAGTCCACCAAGAACGCCCTGCCCACTCGGCTACTATCCTTCTGGCTGCTATAGGCTCTTTCTTGATCCTGTCCGCACGCTTCCTGGCGCGATACTCTTCCCTCTCAGCCACTTCGTCTTACTCTGCTCTACCTCTGCAATATGTGGAACCGGTCCGGTCACCTTCACGTTCACCCTCACGCTCGCTCCCAACCTCGCCTATTACAATTGATAGCCCGCCGGTCAAGTCCACGACTCATTTGCTCTACTTCGCTTTTGCCACTCTGGTTGCTGCACTGGGTATGCGCGTCGAGGTCACCCGCCGCATCATTGCGCATGCAGAATGCGCCGGCCACACATATACAGTATGCGCTCTGCTTCTCGATCATCGTCCTGCCGTGCCATGCTGATGCCTGCTAGCCCATTCTGCCCCTTTGCTTTGCCGCCTCTGATTTTTGGAAGTCACGGATGATGGTTCCGGCTTATCGACCATCTAACGACATGGAAGACAGTGTGTACGACCTCGTAGAGCAATACTGGGCAAGGAGCCCGCTCAGATACCTCCTACCCACTGCTCTTCTAAGCATATGCAGTGCCCTCTTGCTACGCTCCTTCTCCGCCCCTGCTTCCACGTATATCTGCCCAGCCGCCACTATGGCAAGGCACACTGTCATGATATCCCGTCTTCTTGCTCTTCCCCTGGACTTTGTCATCATACTGTCCATTGACCACATTTTCCGAGCCGCATCTACCTCTCGCACGACCTGGCCGCGCAGACCACTTGAGCTTGTCGGTCTTGCAAACATTGTAAGGAACCTACGCCCCGTTGTCAGAACTTGACTGACAATATTCGGCAGCTTGTTGCTTTTCTTCTACTCATTATAGGCATCATATATTTCATTGCCTCTCCCGACGACCGCCCGTGGATGTCTAGCATGCCTTTGGGCTTCTCCTGGAGCATTATCAAGCTGACCATCATCGCATTTGCCACGATTATGTCTTTATGTTTATGTGTGAGTAGCATTCGCTTGGTAAGTGCTATGATATGTACTGACTTTACAGATTCATGTTTACGCGCCATTGATAACGACGGCCATCCTAGTCTTTGCTGTCATGAGTGGGGCGTCTATCGTATCTTCGTGGCGAGACACAAACCCATTTCCGCCCAAGTTCGAAAGCTTCGACTTTCTTCTATGCTGCTGCATTTTCTCCGGCTTCATTTTGCTCCTCTTCACACAAACTATTGAGCAGAGCCATTCCAATCGCGGGCGGGCCCTGTTCGCCCGCATGCCGGGCTGGTTTTCTGGATTAATGCTAATATTGTTTGGATTGCGGTGTATTGGTTGGCTCGCGCACAAGAGCAATGCCAATTTCCACCCAGTCGACCTCTTGATTTTTGAAGCCAAAGTTCGGCACGAAAAGTATGCCGCCCAGGCCTCTTCAAGCCTTGATCTGCCAGCGGCTATCAAAGAATACCAGTCGCGATACAAACGACAGCCACCTCCCAACTTCGACAAATGGTTCAACTACACCACTACACGACAGTCCAGAATCATGGATGATTTTGACCGGATCAACGAGGATCTGTTGCCATTCTGGGCTCTTTCACCTGCTGAAATTCGTCAACGTACATGGGAAGCTATTTCCAATCCATGGAATGATATTGCCGGTATAAGCATTCGCAATGGCAAGGCAGACATCAGCCCCAACGTGATGCCTACCCATAGGTGGATGCTGGATGGTATCAACGAAATGGTAAACCATTTTAGCGAGTGGCTACCCGACATGGATCTAGGCTTTAATCTCAACGACGAATGCCGTATTGCAGTGCCATACGAAAGCATTGAGAAGATGCGCAGGAATGGACTCGCAAGTGACGCAGTAAATCGGACCGTACTCGACAGCTTCAGCCCGGATCGCTCTTCTACATGGCAAGCAATACCCGAACAGCCCCTGGAGAGTCGACCTTTCAAGGAGTTGTCATTTCAGCGAACCTTTTCCGAATTTGGCAAGGTTGGCTGTCCGCCAGGTTCGGCTGCGCGTGATGACCGGTACTGGGATACTGGCAGTCTCTGCACATCCTGCGCCGCACCACACTCACTCGGGACGTTTCTCGCCAACTGGACAAAGAGCGCCGACGTATGCCACCAGCCCGATCTTGCCAACCTCCACGGGTTCTATCTCTCGCCTGCAGCTTTCAAAGCCTCACACGAGCTGTACCCTGTGTTCTCGCAGTCCAAAGCGCCTGGTTACAACGATATCCTCTACCCCTCAGCGTGGAACTACATGGACAAGGTACGTTACCAGCCCAACGGCGATCACCCAGATCCACCGTTCGAAAAGAAAAAGAAGACGCTGTTCTGGAGGGGCGCGACATCCGAGGGCGTGTCGCCGGGCTCAGGCACATGGAAAGGAATGAGCCGACAGCGCTTCATCCACCTCGCCAACAACATCAACGAAACAACACCCCCGCAGCCAGTCCTCCTCCCTTATCCGTTCGCGCCGTCGCGGGAGAAGCTACAGTATGCGTCGGTGCCGATACAGCAACTGACCAAGCTCGTGTCCGCCGACGTGCACGTAGTCGACACCATCGTGCGCTGCGGCGGCAAAGACTGCGTCGAGCAAAGCAAAGAATTCGCACCCTTGGTCGCACCCTCGGACTTCCAAGCTCATTGGTCATACAAATACCTCCTAGACCTCGACGGAGCCGGCTTCTCAGGCCGCTTCCTCCCCTTTCTGTCGTCAAAGTCGCTGCCATTCAAAGCGGCTCTCTTTCGCGAATGGTACGATAGTCGTCTGGAGCCATGGTATCATTTTGTGCCGCTCGACCTGCGAGGTCATGGCTTCTGGGCCACACTGCTGTATTTTGCGGGTTTGGAGGGGGAGGTTCTGGGGAAGCGGGTGTCGATGAGGGGACATGATCGGGAGGGAGAGATGATTGCGGAAAAAGGGAGGGAGTGGGCGGGGCAAGTGTTGCGCAAGGAGGATATGGAGATTTATATGTTTAGACTACTGCTCGAGTGGGGGAGGTTGACGGATGATCGGAGGGAGGATTTGGGGGTTTCTCTGCCGTAGATGATTGTATGTTTGGGTTGGGTTGGAGATTGCATTATGGATATGTGTGTATGTGTGTAGGAACTAAACACAAGGACATGTGTGAGGACGCTATATACGAGACAGAGCGAATCTGCATGATGGAACGGGCCGAACAGGGAAACGACGGACACATGTTGGTTCACAATAGATTGTTCTTGACAGAGTTGACACATTGATATCTACATTCTAATGGAAGACCGACGGCGCCTTTGGCCCATGGTGAAGGAACAGGTGCATACTTGTTACAAACATGACAAGACGAGGAAGTAATAAGAAATCGTCCAACTATCTGAGGCACCACTACTTGGAGCGCGGGATGCCGCTGACACCAGCGCCGATGACGCTGGGCAGTTCCTCGTTGCCCATGGTCAAGAGCATACCAATAGCCCAGCTGATCAAGGAGACCAGGATGATGGAGAAGCCAGCGAGGAGCCAGAAGGGTATGACGATGTCCTTTTTCTGGCAGGCGGGTCCACCCCATTTGGTCGTCTTCTTGCCGCCATCCTTGTTGGTGACGACGGTGGCGGTACACTCGCAAGAATAGCAAGAAGCAGCGGGACGGGCATCCTTGTTGGTGTACTTGAGGGCGCATGAGCCGTGGCCAGTGCAGTTGCGGGTCATGGATTCGCACTCGGACTTGGAGGGGAAGCACTGGGGCAGGATGCCTCTCAGTGGGGTAGAGTTGTTGCTTTTGGGAGAGCTGGTGGCCATGAGATGGGGCTCCTGGGCGGGCAGCGACTCGGTGATCAGAGGAGCTTCCTTGGACTGCTGGGAGCGCTTGTGCATGGTTGCATGCTTGTACTTTCCGTATGTATGCTGGGAGGTGGTGTCGTTGGGGACTGCGAGGGCCAGGACGGTGTAGTCTTGTCTTAGAAGGGTGTCAAGGGTTTGGGCAAAGTCCTAGGGTTGATCAGTGATTCGTTCGAAGAGTGTGAAATCATCAGATGTGTCGTGTTTCGACATACATGCTGAGTTGTGGTAATCTTGAAAGTGGAGCCTGCGGGAGAGACTGCGAGTTGGCTCAAGGAAGAAGTGGCAGGTTGGAGGCCAGACTGTGAGGCGAGGTCGGTAATGAGCATCTCGGTGGATGCGACAGAGGGCATGTTTGAGATTTGGAGAGTCTGCACATGATGAGAGGGCGTGCTGGCGAGGAGAGCTTTGGTATAGAATCAGCATATAATGCACAAGGTACGACAGTTGTTCGTTCAGGCATACCTTTGTTGTCCAGTCCTTGGCCCAAGATCAAGGCGACTGCTGTGTCCGGGGATTGGGCAAAGACGGAGTGGGCGGCGGACAGGTGGTTGATGGTCTGGATCGACTCCTCGTCCAAACTGCCCAGGTCGTGCAAGTGGTCCAGACGTAGGTGAGAGGCAATGATGAGGCGCGCAATGTCGGCGCTCACCGTGGTTGCCGCCGCGGACGCTGGAGCTGACGGTCGTTGCGAGTCGTAAATGTACAGCGAGCCCGAGTCGGCAGCGGCCAGACAGGCCAGGGCGGGTGCCAGGAGAGACAGAGACAGGGACGGCCTCATGACGATGTTTGGGTTGTGGTATCGAAGCTCATCAATACTCTGAATGGAAGCTTAAGGTAGGCAGGTTAGGTAGTAGTACCATATCTTGCCCTACAGCCCAGCTCAATGACGGGAGGTCGGTGTTCATCATCGCCAAGTTTTGCCTCCATGTGGCCAAGGGCGCTCGCTGCCTCTGCCTCCACTCCAGATCCGAGTCCAACACATGTAACCGTACAGTATTACCACATCTTCATCTGATAAACACACCATCTGGCTGCTGCCACTCTGCACCACCGCCCATCGCCATACACGAGGTAGCCTCTCGTCTCACCCGCCCGTCATCTGATATTATATCATTTATGCCGTTTCGCATGCGACTGCCGTGACGCTCCACCTCCACCTCCATCTCCACTCCGGCTGCCTCGCCTCTTTACCCTCTCCATCAACTCATACCCACGCTCCGGCCAACTCTCATGTTTCGCACGTCCTCGAGGTTACGCACGCTGCCTCGACCCATCTGTCGCCCCGCCCCTGCTGCGCGCGCTCTCTTCTCACGCTCCCGCCCTCGCTTTGAGCATGCCTCCTTAAACCCGTACAAAGTCCGCTTCAGGAATCCTGGCCTCACTCCTCGTCGCCTTGCCACTTTCGCTCTCTATTCCACTTGTTTCACCGCCTATCTATGGTACTTTGTCCCCGAAGTCGAGGTCGAGGTTGAAATACAAGAGGGGGACCAACACGCCGCCCGCTCCGCCGACTTTGTAGATGCTGGCTCTTTTGGCCAAGAGGATTACGCAGAGGACGATTCTTTCTTCATCCCTCTCACATGGGCTTGGAAACTCCCTCGCACTTACTACAAGGGCTCCGATCCCGAGTGGCAGGAGTTTGTCAAGGTAGCCAAAGACCAACCGCGCCACAAACGCATCAATCGTGAGTTCGTCCTTTAGCACTATCTTTACCGTGTGCCTGACAAGATTACAGTCGAACTTGCCGACATCATCTACCAGGGCTCCATCAGTCATCCCATCATCGCCAAACAGCTCGGTCGGGATCCCAAGGTGGGAAAGTACTGGCTCGACATATCCTTCCCTGATGGTCCGCCACAAGAGTATGCACGAAGCGGCATTGAGGTCGGTGAGGACTTTATAGCCCTCTCCACCCAGCGACTCTCCCCCGAGCAGCACCACCGCGTTGAGCGTGCCCTCTGGCCTGCTGCTGCCGCAAACGGACTGTACGCCAGCTCCAAGGTCCTTTTCGCTTTCCAGTACAGACGCTTAAAGCAGGCCTTGGGCTTGGAAAGTACTCCGGAGCCCGGCAGTCCCGAGGCGAAGATGCAACATGCCCTGCAGATGATGCAGGCACAGCAACAACAGGGCAAACTCGTCCCTGGCAAGGCGCAAACAGACTCGGGCGCTGGCGCCTCGGCCCCCGCCTCTACTTCCACTTCCGACACTTCATCGTCCAAACTGTTCCCCTGGATGGCAAAAGCCCCGACACCTGTGTCGTCGGTCGAGATGCCCCTCGCCATGCACATCTTCAACAGCACATTAGCCAAGGACTGGCTACCGAAGAAGATGGAGCCACCGAGGGGTACTTTTGTGGTTCAGGGTTTGGTCCAGGTCAAGGGAAGCAGAGCCGTCATGACCTTTGACGTCCAGGGATTTTACGAGCCACGGAGTAGCAGGTTCGTGACGGTGAATGCAACGCCGAGACTGCTGAAGAAATGGAGCCAGTCGCCGCGGGGAGGAAAGTAAAAGGAGGGTCATGGTTTACGAATTGCATGGCGAGGAGTTTTCAGGATCTCTCTTATCACTCACTATTCTTTTTGCGTGGCATTGAATTTGGAGAAGCAAAGCGAGAGCGTCAGTCATTCAGACAGATGATGTGGTTTTTGTTTTCATTGCTCCCCCAGGGTTTCGGCATGTGCGTCTAGATACCAATACCTCAAGTTGCCTCTCTAAACGCAATCTTTTCCCCCTCTTTCTCCAGAAATTTCCCACAACGCCCGTTCCCATGCTATAAGAGTGCGATCAAAATCTTTCATCATTTCTTGTTCTTGTTCTTCTTCTTGGAACTGCCTGGCGTCTGCGGCGGTGTGTCGACTGCCTCGACCAAGACGGCATCGTCGTCGCTGTTGCCCTTGGGGCCAGGGGTGGCTGGCGTGGCTATAGAGCCCTTTCTGCTGCCGTCGCCCTTTGCTTGAGCCTCGTCGTCGTCGAGCTCCTTCATGAATTCTGTTTGAATTGTGGCCTTGCGCTTTTCCCACCATTCCTTTTCTTGCGGCAGTTGGGCTTGTATCTCGGCCATGCGCTGCTTGGCCAGCTGGTTATTTGCGATTTCGTTGGCGGATTGGAAGATGATTTGGCCCCAGTTGGGTGCTAATGCGTTGGCCTAGAGAGGAATGAAAGTTAGTTGGAGGTTTTGGTATAATGGCAGAAAGGAACAGAGAGATGGCGGGAAGGTAAGGTAGGCATACCTCGGAGACAACATCCTTGACTTCCTCCTCAATCTCCTTCTCGGCTCTTTGGAAGCGCTGCCATAGCTCGTCGCCCACGCTGCCTCTCTGCAGTAGAGTCTGCAGGGCGGGCTTGGCGTTGCGGACCTGGATGATGCGGTGAATGTCTTCTACTGCGCGGCGCAACAGAGCAGCCTTGATGATCGAGTCTGGGACTTTGCTGAGCGACTTGTCGGCATTGTCGGGGGTCGAGGCAGGGTCTGTGGGATCAAGATGGAGCAGCGAGAGGTAGAGGTTGCGCTGGACGTGTGGCGGGAACCAAGGTTCTAGAGAAGCAGAGTTTGCGGCCTTGCGCTTGCGATAGAGAGAGCTGAAGGTTGCGAGGGAGCCGATGAGGATAGACAGATAGGCCAGAGGGATCAGGAGGCCGACCCAATCGACCATTGTTGCGGTCGGTACTTTGTTCCAAGTAAGTGGCTCGTCCTGGATGTGTTGCTGTGATCCTGTGGTCGGAGTGTGGTGGGTTGGTTTGGTTTGGTCTATTCTGACATTCGTTATGCGACTGGTGGGAATGGTATATTAATAAACCAGTTCAAGTCACGCTTTCAATTTACCAACCATGAAGCGGGAACGTGTCTGTTGCAGCAGCGGCTTTTGCAGCAAGTGGAGCCGAGTGCCGGTCAGTGAAGCTCCGTGACCCACGTCACTGTCGGTCGGCATGTCCTTCTGCTTCACTTGCTGCTGTGGTGCTCCAAGTACATTGACAATAAGGCAAGGTGGTTTTGGACTGGTTGTAACTGGATCAACAATTTTCGTCGCCCTCTCTTCGCTCTCTGCCTCTCATTCTCCTCATCACCTGATCACCTCATCCGTCACCAGCTCACCTTTCTCTGCTACAATACTTCACGGACCATCCTTGCTGTTATTCTCGGGCCCAAGCAGCTTACAATTCCCCTCCGCCACTACGTCCAACTTGGTATCCATCTCACAACCTCGCTTCACGATGATTCTACGGTTCCAGAGTCGCCATGGCCAATTCCGTCTGGACATTGATCCCAAGGCCACCATCGCCTCAATATTGCCCCAAGTCCTCGAAAAGCTGCCTCCCAACACCCAAGATGCTTCCGTCACCATGAGCCCGCAAAGACACGGTGGAGATGCTCGTTCCATCCAAAGTCTGGATCGTGTCTCGTTCGAAAGACTCGGCATTAAGCATGGCGATCAGATCTTCCTCAACTTTAGCGAACAGGTCGCTGACACCAACGGCTCACAAGTCACTGCCAACAGACTTAACGGCAAACAAGTCACTGCAGCTGAAGACACCTCCATCGCATTTCCCACAACCACCGCCCAGAAACTTGTCAAGAATCCGTGGGAGTCTGTCAAGCAGATGCCGCTAGACGACATGCTTGACAACAAGGACGGCAAGATTCACAGACCAAAGGATGCCAAAATGTGCAGACACGGTCCCAAGGGCATGTGTGACTACTGTATGCCTCTCGAGCCATACAATGCTCAGTATCTAGCCGACAACAAGATCAAGCACCTTTCATACCACGCCCATCTCCGCAAGCTCAACCAGGGCAAGAACAAGTACGAGTCGGGGAGTTCTTACATGCCACCCCTCACTGAGCCATACTATCGCGTGCGCCCTGACTGTCCCTCGGGCCACAAGCCTTTCCCTGCCGGCATCTGCTCCAAGTGCCAGCCTAGCGCCATCACCCTCCAGCCGCAGCCGTATCGTATGGTCGACCATGTCGAGTTCTCCTCGCCCTCACTCGTCAACACCCTTCTCGACTTCTGGCGAACCTCTGCTACCCAAAGAATAGGCTTCCTTTACGGTCATTACGAAGAGTACGCCAAGGTCCCTCTTGGAACCAAGGCTGTAGTCGAGGCAATCTACGAGCCTCCCCAAGTCGACGAGCTTGACGGCGTCACTCTCACTAATTGGACCAACGAGTCAGCCATCGATGATGTTGCTCGTCTTTGTGGGCTACAGCGTGTTGGGGTCATTGTCACCGACCTGATTGACAGCGGCGCCGGAGATGGTTCCGTCGTCTGCAAACGTCACATCGACTCCTATTTCCTTTCCTCCCTCGAAATCCAATTCGCCGCAAGATACCAAGCAAAATATCCCAGGCCCTCCAAGTGGAGCGAAACTGGCTATTTTGGCTCCAACTTCGTCACTTGTGTCATTTCTGGCGATGATGAAGACCACATCGCAGTTACCGCTTACCAAGCATCAGATTCTGCCGTCGAGATGGTTCGCGCCGATATTGTCGAACCATCGGCTGACCCCAGCGTCATGCTAGTGCAAGACGAGGACGAAGAAAAGGACATTGGACGTACTCGTTACATCCCCGAAGTCTTCTATCGCAAGATCAACGAGTACGGCGCTAATGTGCAGGAGAATGCCAAACCGTCGTTCCCTGTCGAATACCTACTCGTCACCTTGACCCACGGTTTCCCTGACGAGTCGAGACCGCTGTTCATCAACGATGCCAACTTCGCTGTAGAGAATCGAGAAATGGTCGGCCAAGCACAGGAGCCCCGCAATCTTCGCAAGGTCCTAGGCGACGGAGCAAAGCTGGACAAGGCGGAAGTCATCAGCAAGGTGTCTGACTTTCATCTTCTCTGCTTTGTGCATGGCATGGATGTGCTAAGCAAGGTGAGTGGCTCGTCTTTCTCACTTGATGACTATCAGCTAACGTGTCTTATAGGACGAGTTTGCTCTTCTCTGCCAGGTAGCGACAACAAAGGACACCACCCTAGGTGCAGCGCTGCAGCAAACACCAGGTTGGGCCACTCTACAAACAATCCTTCAAATGTAGAATCTTGACCCCTGTTTTTACTGACATATTGCGTGCTTGGTACGATAGGCTGGAAGACTTTGTTGACCATACTGGACATGAGCGGCGATCGTCCGGCTAAACGCCGCAGTCCCTACGACGGAGGAAGAGGTGGCGATGACCAAGATCAACTTGCTAAGAGAGTTCGGGGTATTGGACTTGGTGGCGGTTAATTGGACGAACATGTGGGAGAAGCAAGAGTTCAGGGAAGGACTCATGGCTAAGAAAATGGTAGACTGGTATCTCAAATGTACTTTATAGGAGCGATAATGAGTTGATGGGTACTCGCTGCGATACGGAGGCATGGTAGTCGGACATACCAGGAAGAATCGGCCTTTGCGGTCTAGGGGAAGCACTATGCCAGCAAACATGCTCGCAAACAAATAAATGACATGATTATGAAACTCCCATGCATTTCTACATTGACTGTACATTGGTCGTAAAGTGCAGACCGCTCAAATGCCCTTTATGAGTCGTTGTCCATGCGTGTGCTCACCTTGACTGGCAGGACAGCATGACTTCCTCCTTGAGTGAGGTATAGCTTGCTGTGCTTCATACGCGAGTCATGCTCGCCTGCATGCATTGTCGTGGCAGGAGCACTTGCTCTAAGCACTTTTTGATCCGATGATGGTGTACACTATCCATGTACCAAAGCATTTATGTATTTGCAGATAAAAGAGAGATTTGCACAATCTTCAAATACATTTCTATGCATCACTCCACTACCACTCGAGCAAAGAAAAGAAACAAAGACAACCTGGAATGCATGGTCATCAGGAAGCATTGTCTTGGCAATCCCCCCCCCCCCCAGTCTGTGGTCGGAGAAATCCGCATCACCAGACTTGCCCGGGTTTGAACGACAAGACGACGTCTGGAGAGGGCCCCGGCGGGAACAGTCGCAACGAAGCAAGACTTGGACATCCACTCATCGCTCAATCCACCACCCTCCCCAAAACTCGAAACCCCCAATTCGCGCACACACACAAAAATGGCCATCAAGCCAATCACCGGTGTATGTTTCTTCCCTGCCCTTGGCCGTAACCACTCCGGATCTCAAGTTCAAGCGGCCGCAAGAAGGGCTTTTGAAGTGGGAAACTGACGTTTGGGGAAATGCAGATGCTCCGTAGAGGCCTTGTCCTCGACCTCTCCGTCGCCTTTGGGCTCGGTACCTCGGCCGGTTACCTCTGGTGGTACGGTACGTAAATCCATCGCCAACCTCCTTCAATTCTCCAGTTCCGATGTCTTGTCGGGACCCGGCCCGTGTCTATTCCATGACTATACCGATGCATTGGGATATTGCACGTGTCACATCAGACCGCATACGCCTCGGCCTACTCCCGGACTTTTTCCTTTTCGCAGTCAATTGAGTGAGAGAGTGCTGAGAGATGTGACCCAAAAAACAGGCTTCCACGTCCCCGCCGTCCGCCGTCGCGATTTGTTCTACGCCAAGCTCGAGGACCAGAGAGCCACCCAGCAAGGCCAGCTTTAGATTTGCTCTGATCATCATCCGAGGAAAGAAACCACGCGGGAGCGAGGAGCAGCGCTGGAAAGGGAGAATGAATGAAGAATGATCAAGGAGTGGGGGAGACACAAAGCTATACCTGTATCATACATGCATGCAAAATCCCGACGAAGCATCCTACATGTACTACGACTCCACCTTTGTTTTCTGTAATGCTACTCGCCATGCTAACCACTGTTGCTTTTATTGCATCACTCTTTCTGGTATCTGCTGTTGCCTTGCCTGTCTCTCCAACATCTCACTCTCCTGGTACCTATGTAAACGTGGCATCATTGCTCTGTAATGGCTTCAACCACTCAGACATTGAGTATCGTTTCATCTATGCAATCTCAACACCTGACTTCAATCCCGCCCTTGGACACAGTCAAATACTTGACGCCCTTGTATGGCCTCACCCCTTCTCCAACACCCTTACTCCTCTTCATGTCGATGATCAGACTATCCACTTTCAGCCCGCTCGCGAGCCATCCTTTGACGCTGAAGCTAAGACTAGCAGAAGTAGGCATGAGCACCGCATTCTGCCGCACCCTGCGTGCATCTCTAGTCTCACCACTGCTACCGCCGTCTTTGTCCGCAGACACCTTTGACGATGACGGCCCCGATTGGTAGGCCCCTGCTGTGTCCTCGTCGTAATCGTACGTGTCGGCCTTGATACCGTTTCCCAGCCCTAAAGCATCTTCATCGTCATCCATAGCACCCACAACCGAACATCGTAGTACAGCTCCAGCGCCACTGATACCAGCCATTTCCTTTCCACTGAGCCTCCACTCCACGGCTGTGTCGCCAGGATTCCAATGTGCCTCGCCCTTGCTAGGCCTCAAGTCGTTGATATTCCGTACACCAGCAGGTATAGGGACAGAAACGACCACGTCTTCCATGACCGGACTCTTCGACTCGCCAGACTGCGTCCTCATTCCCCCTGGTCGCCCGAGATGATTTGACAGACTCGCTGTAGCCGAGACATTGCCCCCACTGCTACCACCACCACCACCTCCACCACTTTTGGAAAAACGATGATCCACCGTCAACCGCACTTCAAAGTCCAATCCCGCACTACCAAGCCCCGTCTTGACTTCTATCGACGCAGGCAGATTCAGACTAGACGCCTTGGCCTCGAACGGCGACGCCGACGGGTCCAGCAGATCAACCTCATACCCAGCAAGCACGAACCGGCCATCGGGCGGCACAAAGCTGATTTCCCCATGTTCCCTCCACCTGGCCAGCCTCACACACGGGTGGAAAACCGGTCGTTCCATCGTCCTGCGTACTTTGTCGCCTCTGTCGCTACCTGTGCCTCCCGCGCCGCTGGTGGTGAGTGTAAGGAGTAAATCGGGGACACCCGATACTTTTGACGTGAATGCTATACTGCCGTTTGCGAAAGCCGCCAGGGGACGCCCTGAGGGGGTAAAGGTGACTTGGAGGGTTTCCACCAGGTCGACGTAGAGTTCGTTGCTGGTATGACGGACGTTAGATCGTCGCCAGGGGATCTGGGAGCCTGCCGAGGACAGCGCGGGAGTCATGAGGGAGGGCGTTTTCGCTAGGCCTGTGATGCCCGAGGATGAGGCGTTGAGAGCCGGAGATGTACTGTTTGCATCACCACTTGTGTCAGTACTTCGCGAAAACCTGTCTTGTCTTTCCTTTTTTCGAATTCCCCAGCAATCGTGTATGCGTGAGAGTAATATATAACATACCCAGGCAATCCCACACCCCCCAGTAACTTGCCCATCCAGGTAGGCGTCTCCACTACATCCCTGAGCGCGTTCGCCTCGGTGCCCGCAACGAGTCCCGCATCGCACATCTCGGACAGCACTTGGGCAACGACATCGTAACTGCTCTCGATCTTGCTAGCCAGCAGTGGCGCCCCGAGGAACTCTTCCAGCGCATCGGCCACTCGGTGGAGAAACTCCAAGACTAGTAATGGTTCTACTTCCGTGGATGAGGGACAGAGGAACAAAAGGCCGTCTTGGATGGTGGAGAAGAGGAGGGTAGGCGGGTTGATGTTGGGGAGGTACATGCATGAAGGGCGAGGGGCGGGGTGGGCTAGGTATTGTGGTAGCAGGACCGACGGCGGCGGTGGGCGGGCGGTATATGTGTGTGAGAGAATGTATGTGCTGTTCACATGGTGCAATGTCAATTTAGTGTTTCTTGATATGTGCAGCGGGGCAGAGCATGTTGTATAGAGTGAGAAAGGTGGCGTGCCATACTTGTGTTCGTTGAAGATGTAGACTGCCTCTATGGCACTCATGGTGACGAATATAGCCCTCTCAATACAAACAGAGGAGAAGAAGATGATTTATACTCTGTTTATTGTAGTGAAAGGTGCATCAGTCGAGACATGTGAAATCCGTCAGACGTCACTCTCCGCCATCTGGGGATGCCTGGCTTGGCAAAGTACACTACCTTGAGCTATATTTCAGGCACTCGAGCAATTCAAGCAATCGAGCAAAGTGGGCGTCATGTAATATGCTGTATAGACAAAGACAAACAATACGTGGGGTTTAGCGCGGTCATGAGGGGCAATGAGGAGTTTTTTGGACCGATCTCTCCAATCAATCGTTTCTTGCATGCATCAAAGCTAGCAGTCTAATTGCAACAATCGGGCCCTGGCCTTAGTCCCGCCCGGCCCTCCCTTGAGGGTCTTTTCATACGCCTGCAAATGCCCCAAGCCATAGTAAATTTTCCATGAGCGCCCAAACGCCGATCATCCCTTCCTATCCCATCTTCCTGCGCTTGACCAATGACCTCTCCCATAGTCCAGCTGCATCCGCGTCTCTCATCTCACGACGACCTGCCTATTGTCGTCTAGGGTCGAGGCTGGCACCTGGTGGTGGCGCAAACGGAGCGCCGGGTATCGGGCTGGGACCGCCCATGTTCGGAGGAGGAGCAAACGGCATGCCTCCTGCCATATTAGGCGGCGGGAATGGTGGTGCACCTGGTGCTCCGGGAGGTGGAAGGAAAGGCATACCTCCTGGTGGCGATCCCGCTGAGCCACCAATCGGAGGTGGGAAGGGAAGGTTTGGTGGAGGAAATGGCAATCCATTGGGTGGGAATGGGAAGGGAGGAACTGCCCGTCCAGCTGGGCCAGGGCCTGGTGGTCCACCACCGGGCGCTCCAAATGGCGGCGGGGGCATGCCTGTCGCACACATTAGCATTGCTCCCTTATGTCTGCTGCTCTCTCGGAGGAACACACCACCTGGAGGGAATGCGAACGGAGGCATAGCGCCAAATGCTCCAGCGCCCATGGGTCCATTTCCGGGCAGCATAGGGTTCTGGCTGGCCTGGCCTGCGTCCGTGTATGAGGCAGTGATGGAGTCAATAACAGATTGTGCCTTTTCGTGACCGATTTCTGTGTCCAGTCAGTCCTGCTCTTTGAGCCACGCCATGTACTCGGTGATAGCCACAAGGTCATCGTACGTTGATAATAATCCACGACGTTTCGCAAGTGGTTACGTCCACTGTTGTGAGCCTTGCGAACGCTCATCGAGTCGTGTGTAAGGTATACATCGCAATAGTCGCCTGAGTGGGAGATTAGCTCGGTATTCATCCATGTTATACATGTGAAGTCGCCCTACAGAAGAGTGCTCGTGGTGTCAGTACAGGTTTTCAGATCAGTCAAGGCGGTGGTACTTATATTTCGGCATCTTGTCTTCTATCTCCTCTGCCTATAACAATATATCAAGAGTATGATGGCCGTTGATGAGTCCGGCGCAAAGTCGAGCATTCAGCAATGCAGATAGAGCTCAGGCGTCGGGACCTGGGGCAGTCGCCGAGCCTGCCATTAAGTGGAGATCACGTGCTTCCGCGCTCAAGATACTGTCCTGCAAGCGCGTCATTTCAAAACACTTTCACTCCATGTACCTATGTTCCGTGTCTGCAGTAACATCATGTAGCTTAGTGGGAACCAAAGGCCCTTTTCCTTCTAGAAATCCAACAAAGGCAACAATGGCCAGTCTCAATGTACCTGCGAATAGCGTGTGGAGCTCGATGAACTATGTTCCTCCGAGGGGGCCGTGTAATTTCAAGGCTGGCCTGATGTCGGGCACTTGTCCTTGCTTGCGCTTCATGCTTCATCCCGTCAAGGTAAGGTGATGATATCTGATATACTATACCCTAGATCGCTTATGGCACTTCTATCCGGAGGGGAACAACACTCGGCACATGTAATATATTGACTCCAGCCAGGCCGCCACATCCTTCGAATGCGACGGATGCAGTCATCACGCCTCCTTCCACAGCCTGGAGAACCCCTCCGAGGATGCAATACTTGACAAGTGGATTGCGGCTGAGCAAGCATCATTGGCTGCTCAGGCTGTGTCAGGTGCACAGAGAAATAAACGACGTCGTATTGCTTCGCAGCCGCAAGCCGAACAGGCGCAAGTGACCGACCTGACTGGAGACGAGGGAAATGCCTCTTCAGACACAGTCGGTTCCATCTTTCTCAGAAGGCTACAGAACAGCACGAGATGAGCCACGCACCCCAAGTGAACATGAGTTGCATATTCCATCTAGCTCACTTTTTCGAACTCTCACGTCAAGCAGTGGGGTTCGCCAGTCCTCGCAAACACAACTGGAAGTTGTGTCTGATACAAGTTACATCGACTGTCCTCATGCGTCGTACACTGTTAAGCTCTGTGGTACTCGACAAAACCGGACAGAAGTACCAGGGTAGATGGACGATTGCTGCAACGTGGATAGAGATCGAGAGCTTGAGGTAAAGTTGCCATCTCGGTAGCTAAACTTTCCAAGAGGATCCAAAGGTGGGGAATAATGATGACAGCAAAGCACTGAGGTGCATCATTTCACATGTACTCAAGCCAAGCTTTCACAGCCCTACGCGAGCCTATGGGGACATACGGACATGATGTGCACGGCAAGAAGACATGGGGGCCACGTGGTGGGGCTAGGGGGAAAGCCGGAGACAAGATCTTCCTCAGATCTTGTAAAGTCGCCAGAAATCGAGCTCTTGGCAAGATGGCTTTTGCTCAATGAAAAGAAACGGAAGTATGGTCCATTACACAAGAGTTTTGTAGTACCCTGGCGAACTCTACCTAAAGGAGGCTCTATATCCCAAAACAACGAGTCACGGACCGAGCGGAGTAGCATTGGGCATGACGTACCATTCCATGTGCACGTGGCTTGACAAGCGGAAAGTTGGAATCGATTGAATGTGCAATTCCCCGAAAGCAGGAATAAAGTAGTAGATACATTGTTTCAATCAAAAATGTCCTATCCAATTCCGTGTGTACACAGTCAGTGGTGCATGTACTTTTGGGCACGACTTGCCCTCTGCTCATTAGACTATTGCGGGGAAGGAAATGCCGGAAGCTTGGCAACATTTCCCGCTTATGGCCGAGACTGGGAAAGCCAAATTCGACATCTCAAGCATGAAAAACGCCGTGGCTTCACGGAGTGGCCGATGACTCTGTTTCCCTGTTCGGTTCGCGCCGGCAACGGCTATGCTTGCGAGTGCATTCTGGTAGCTCTGCGATCTCGCGTCACCTGTTTCTCGCAATGCGCAGTATGCAAAAGGGCTGCGAAACCCTCTTTGCGTTAGAGTGTTGGCGCTTGCAGCTCAATGTCCGAGTCAGGACTGATCAGAGGGGGCCATAGGACTTGCCCTGCGCCATTCCTGTGTGGTAGGACCCATGCGATCGGGTTACCTGGAGGGTGCTCTTCAGATATGCTTTTTATGGTTTCGACTTCAGCGGCCACACTGGATCATTTGCTGTATGAGTGCAAGACCAGGGTCTTCGGCTACCCATTTTCCTTGCGAGGTATCCTTGGATCGTAGTGAAAGCTCGATGCGTTCTGGTGTTATCGAGCTTAGCTCCTGGAAGGACGCATTAGCATTAGGATCCGTACGCTGCACAATTCCATGCTCTGTGATTCAGTGTTGATCATCTTCAAAGCACAGACTGCAGATCTTTGCTTGAAATGGTTTCGGGTAGGGCAGATATGAACCTGTGGGGCAGAAGCACGATGACTTACAGATCGAAGTGTGTTTTGAATCTGCTGGAGTGCTGGTTGATGAACTCGCTGGGGCTGATGTCCTCCCAGGACTGCGTTGCGTGAATTCACCCATCGTAGAGCCGCGCTGGCTTGAAGATAGATTTCTTGTGCTCTGAATCGACGGACACTTGCATCAAGGATAACTCTTCATGGACAGTGTTAGATATTGTAGCGTCAATTGTGCCAAAGCCAACTTACTGTCTCAATTGCAGCTTTTCTTGGTCTTCATTCCCTTGTGGACTTGAGCTCTCCGGGGTGAAGGGTTGAGAGAGCAAGGCTTGCGCCTTCTCTGCACACTGTCGTAACACTGCATATCCCTCTTCGTAGTATTCGTGAGCTGGTGGATTCGCCCTTATGTTGGCGATGAAGTGCTGGATATTTCGGAAATCAGCGACGATTTCTGCAACTCGCATAGCACGGGCTTGGTTCACTATGGCCGTCAGCATATCATTCCACTGGTCGGTCCAGGAATATAGATAGGGAAAGTACTGACATCCATCGGCCATTGCTAGCAGAGCAGACATGTGATGCAAGCAGGTGTGGATGATTGGGGGGTGGTGGCCATGAATTTTGTATTGATTCAAAAAGGAAATTGTGGCATTCTTAACCGGCCATTGGCAGGTGTAGAGGAGATATACTTCATGGTGGAGGGCTGCGCCAAACTTCCCTGCAGAGCTGAGGGTGCGTAGGCGAAGAGGGTAAGGCAATGCAACAAGTGAAGACGTTTTTAGCAACACAGGGATAAATTAACGACAATGGTGAGATAGCACGCAGGCGCACGTCAAACAAGCAGATGGCAGCTGGAAAAGGCGGTGCCGGATCAAGACGTCACCTGGCTTGAGAGCTGATAGGACGTGGTTCACGGGAGGGCTTGTTTACTAGCTTGCGCCATCACACTGGATTGACACATGGACCCACGTGCGCGACATGCGGCTCTGTTTTAGACAGATGGTCGTGACCGAAGCACACGATGTGCGGGATCGGCCATGTCCTGAAGTAAAAGTCCCACAGCAGGTGTAGATGGCACTTCACGTGTGCAAAGTTCAGCAGGCTTGTAGGTGGATGGCGGGGAATCTATAAACGCCACGTAAACGGGTTAGGTTGGCGGCAGATTAGCGGAAGATGAGACATGCAGCGCAAGTGATGTCAAGATGCAAAGTAGGTTTTCCCCGTGTGCGCATACCGTTGCAGGCAAGCATAAAGGCTAATAATGGTACAGGTGATTGATTAATTTCGTAAGGCAGGCTTTATCTTGGAGCTGAGCGGTCAGGTACGATTCAACGTTGAAACTGCACCGACCATGCCCTGGTGCTGCGGTACGCTGAGCTTCAGTCAGAGGTCGGCGTCGCGTGGCGCACGGCATGCTTGGCAGCTCGGCTTGTTATGAGGTTGCGCTCCCATGGTCATGCAAGTTGACACGGCCGCGTACTGATCAATAGACTCAGTCCTTTTCGGCGATCGCGTTCAAGCGGTCATCGATCTCTTCTTCAGTAAGCGACCGAAATGAAGGATCGGATTGATCAGAGCCGTGACGTCCGGGACCACCGACGATGCCAATTTCGATTTCACCCTTCTTGAAATCGACGCTGAGGACGGTGCTTAGCGTTGTGATGGCGAGCTCGACGACCTCGTCCCATGAACCGTCGGCGCAGTCCTTGTTCTTGAGCTTCTTCTCCAGGTGGTTCATGGCTTCCTGAGCCTTGGGACCAGATGCAGTGGCCTTGTAGCCGACATAATAGCCTGCCGGATCGCACTTGTACAGTTGAGGACCGAACTCTGAATCAAGCGATATTAAGGTCGTGGCGACGCCGAGGGGTCGCATGTAAGCCTGGCAAACACATTAGTAAGGGATCAAGAACGGAATGCGGGCTGGATCAACTCACTCTTTGGGTGTAGACCTGGGCGATGTTTGCCAACCTCTTGGCCAAAACATCACAAGGCATCTCGTAGCCGTTCTTGTATCTGAATTCAGCAGCTTCTCCTCTGGCTCTGTTTACCGAGGCTCTTGCGTCTGCAATGGAGCCAGTCATGACACAACCAACGGATGGCGAGAGTTTGTAGATGTACGAGACAGAGGCCGGGTCGATGAGCTTGTCCTGGGGGAGCATTAGAGAAGGTGTGCTATATGGTATAGGTCTGATGGGATGGTCAAGGAGACAAGGTGTTTATGGATTGATGGCGATGGAATATGTGGGCGACGATGAGGGTGGGCGGTCTACGTACAGGGACCTTCTTTTGCGAGATGACTACGGCGCAGTCCTTGCCCTTGATACCGACCGAAGTGATGTTGGCGGCAGTGATGGCCTTGAAAGCATATTCTACAGGTCAATGAGCGCGAGCAGCCTAGAAGGCGGCAGTTGTAGAGCAGATACGCACCGACTTGGTACAGGCGACCTTGGTCGGAGAAGATGGTAATGTGTCGGTCGAAGCCCGCGCTGCCTACACGCGCAAATGATATTAGTCCTTGTAGCCATGGGTGGTGAAAGGGAGTGCTTCAACTTGCCAGACATGATGGGCGTGTGGCGGGTGGAGTGGTGTCGGTAGCAGTATTACACGCAGTCGTGGTTGATGTTGACGTGACGGGAGATGGGCGGGTGATGGCTAAGTTGTGATGATCAAGAGAATGTTGGCAGTGCAGACAATTGTGAGTGTGGGCGAGATGGATGATGAAGCAATCAGATGGTACCTGATCAGAGTGTAGCGTCCAGGCAGCTTCGCAGTCGTATGCGTCCAGTCGTCCCAAGCTGGACTGAGCTACTGCACTGTGCTGTTTGGCCTCCGGCCCCCGTCCTCCGACCTCTCCTCCGCGTCTTGGCGCTCATCATGTCTGCCCTGGACCCTGCAAGATTCCGATCCCATTTCCATCCATATTTTTGCACCTTCCCTACTTGTCTTCTGTCTTGGCTATATGTGTACGTTGAGACGTGCCGTGCATAAGGTAGCCAGCCATGACAGCACAGCATGTTCCCGCATGGAAGAGGCTGGGTCTTACATTGAAGCACGCCAAAGATATTCCACTTCCACCTTCACCGGTCGCTGCCAACGAGGGCCAGAAAACTAAAAGACGGCATGATGAGACAGACGAGTCGCAAACTCCGAAGAAGAGGAAGGTGGACGACTCTCACGAGCTGAAGGAGAACAGTACACCGGTTGGCAAGACCTCACTCAGGTAAGATTCACACTTGAACACAGTCCACCTCCTCGTTCCATTTCTACTCTCTTTATTCCACACAACCTCCACTTCCCACTCTACACACGATCCTGACACATCCTCAGAGCTTCACCGGAAAAGTCAATCCCTAGTAGCATCAAAAAGTCACCCACGAAGACCACTCATCGGCGCAAGTCTGTCAGCTTCTCCACCGATACAAAGACCGAGGACGGCGACACTGCCCAGAACGCCTTCCGCGCCTGGGTCGCTGAGCAAAACTTCATCGAGGCCGAAGAAGACGAGGCAAGAAGACGTGCAGAACGTGCAAACTCTGCGCTCGCTTCGACACCAGCAGATCTCCCTTCGGCGTCTTCCTCCACACCTGCCTCTACACCTGCCGCTGCTCCTGCAACCACCCCAGAAAAGTCCTCGAAGAAGAAGTCCAAATCCAAGGATCCCAAACCCGACACCACCAGCACTAGCGTACCACCGGCTCAGAAAAAGGTCAAGGTCCGCACCCCAAAGACTTCCGACAAACCAGTCCCCGAATACATTCACTACCTCGAAAACTATTACAACGACCGCCCATCGTGGAAGTTCAACAAGTCCAAGCAGAATGATCTACTGAAGAACGTCTGGAACGTCTATCGTGTGCCTCCGCATCTCAACGACGCCCTGGTCGAATACATCTCGGGCTTGCAAGGAGCAGGCGCACGTCAGCGACTCAAGGACGCCGCGAGGACCATTGGTACCGAGACTGTCGCCTTCATCCGTCGAGAACTCCCTGAATCCAAGACCGACCCCATGGATACTATTGAGGCGAGAAGGGCAGCCTTGGCGGCTGCCGAGCAGCGCGAGATGGAGAGGCTCAAGAGTTTAGGACTGGATCTGGGCCAGAACGACCAGCGCATCAAGACACTGAAGGAGAAGAGAGACGAAGACGAGCGCGCGACGAGGCTGCTGTCAGCGCTGATTGGAGATGCGCTAGACGAGATGAATGGGATAGACACATCGTCTTCGCAAGAGCCGAAGCAGGAGACAGCAAGGGCTAGAAAGAAGAAGAAGAGATCAAGGACTGTCGCTTCAGACAGTGACAGCTCCAGTGACTCGGACAGTGATTCCGACAGCGACGCAGAAGGACGGCCGTCATCGAAGAAGAAGCAAAAGACCGAGACTAAGGCCAAGGCAAGCACTGCATCTGATAGCGATTCCGACTCCACCTCCAGCTCCGGCTCAGACTCGAACTCGTCAAGCGATCCAGATGGTGACAGCAGCGGCAGTGGCTCCTCGTCCGACAGCGACTCTTCCGAGAGCGAGGATGACTCCTCAGACGATGATTCCGGATCCGAGACTGGGTGATTTTTCAGGCTTCCATAGCGTACCATCAAAATATCAAACAAACAAGCATCTCTTGTCCGTCGTCAATCTAATATGTACTACAACACGTGGAGATACTGTGCACTTGCACGAAGCAAGCATGAGAACATCAGCACATACTCGTGAGAGGCGTCAAGGCTAGCTTCATCAAGCAGCTGAGCCATAAAGATATATAGACCGGGCGCCTTCTGACGTCCTGCAGGCGGAATTACATGCAGGATGTTAAACGTGCTGTTGTTGTTGTCCACCATCCTTTGCCTTGTCCTTTTCGCCGTGTGCTGCACCCGCTGCTGCTCTACGCCTGCGTCTAACAGGCTGGTAAACATCGTTGAAATTCATGACCACGCCCAAAAACCTCATGTCCACGTCGGGCTGATACGCCAAATCTCCTAGCAAGATATTGACCCGTCCTCTAAACTCCTCGGCTAGTGATTTCAGTCGCGCTCGCAACGAGGCGAGCATGCTTGCCTCATCCGCTCCTCCGCTTCCCGAAAAAGGCAGTAGTGGAGGTATCGGCGAATCCGTCTCTCGTTCTCGTTCTCTTCTCCGACCTTCGCCGTTGAAGAAAGGTGAGCCGACGAATTGGTCCTCGTCGCGCTCGCTGATTCCCCAACCACCGGCTGCAGTGCGCGTCTCAATCTTTGCGGCGAGATCTTGTCGTCTTGTGAACTCGGCCACAGAGTACGAATAAAGATTGTCTACGGCATCTTTGTAGGCGAGCATGAGTTTGAGTAGCTCGTGCAGCTGTATTGTAAAGTCTGGTGAGGCGGCAGCTGATGAGGAAGTAGGCTGTGAAGAAGACGGGGCAAGCAATCCTTTACGCGTTATACTCCGAAGATATGAGGTGTGTGCTGAGATGAGAGTGTCGAGGGTGGCATCAGGCTATGGCATGTTAGTCAAGTTCGAATCGGGAGTTTTCTTCCTGAACCTGGACAAAAACTCACGTTCCGTATAGCACGCTGCAATCCCTCCCATCCCGCTTCTATCACCTCGAAGAGAATGTAGTGCTGCAACTGACTGACAAAGTGAATCATCTCTGCAATGCCTCCACGTGCATTCTTCCAGTCTGCATCAACCTTATCTCCTACCGCACCCAGTACACCACGTGCACCAGTCATGCATCGTCTCCAAGTACTGCCTAGAGCAAATTCGACACGCTTGACTCGCCAGAGGAAGTTGAAGACCTTGAGGTACTGTTTTGATGCCCAAGGCGTGACTATCACATCTAGTGGAGAATCGACTCTGTACTCCAATGTGAACACGTCCCACCCAATCTCGCCATGCGACAATTCTAGCATTCGAGCATCGAGTCGTCGAAGCACGTCGGGAGAATCGTATTGCGCGTTGCTGTTCCGGATGGCATGCTCAAGTTGAGCCGTGAGTGTGTGTCTGTACTGGCTATTTGCTGGTCTGTCAAGGTTGGATGCAAGCGACTCCATGAGTAAAGCAATAAAGTCTCCTTGTCCAAGAAGTAAATATTTCTTCAAGGCCGCCAGGTGCTCTAGCAGCTTGAATTTAGAGTCCATCAGGAAGATCAATCTTGCCATGGTCCTCTTATAAGCGGAGTCGATGGATGCTTCCAGCGTTGCTGTGTCACCGTACTTCAGCTCCTGTGATGAGTCTTTGCTGTGGCTCTCCACCCAAGTAGAATCGCCACACCCGTAACTGATAAAGTTGAGAGACTTTCCGATGAGGAAGATCTTTCGCGCAAAATCTGGTGTGACTATAGACGGAATCATGGATTCCTTGAGTCGGTATTTGTCTTCCCACACACTGGTCGCGCCGCCACGGCGAGGATCCAAGTCCATCGTGTCCAGCTCCTGGTTCTCCTCAACGAAGAATTCATGAAAAGGATCTTCTAGTTCTCCGTTGTAGATCCAGTTCTGTAGCATTGCGTAAAAGGGTTTGGTCACGTTGGCAAGCAATCGCTCTGCAAATGTATAGACAAATGGATCGCCATGTGAAGCAGAGTATGAGTGAATCAAGGATATCAGCTGGCCACCCTTTTTGTTTCTTGACTCGTCCACAATGATGCTCATCAATCTGAGGCCCATGGTGGCCTCTCTTGTCCAAACGACACACCGTTTCAACGTGACACCAGCTTTGCCGAGACCTTGCTTTCCCGGAGACTCGGTCAGCTGGGTTAGGGCGCGCCTTATCTGTGCTTCGAGGGTAGCAACAAGACCAAGGTAAGCCCGGAGCTCTGTTCCAATGGCTGATCGAAGACTTTGAGCGACCAAACCTCCATCTGATGAGTCCACAAAGTCCGCGAGAGTTCTGTAGAGCAGGGAAGGTTCCGCGAGGGTGTGCAGCAAGCTGATCAAAGGTACTGGCAGGCCGGCTGGCATGCTCAAAGAGGTCTTGTCCGCAAAAATAAGATTGGTAGATGAGAGACCTTGCAGAGTGAAGGGAAGGTCACGAAGTAACTGTGCTTCGGATGGAGCGTTGGGCGGCCTAGTGCTATGTAGTGAAGCATGCTCGCTTGGACCTGTGGAAGGGTCTACGGAGCGGCGAGATGACGAGGAGCGCATGGGTAATGGATCTCGCGAGGAGACTGGTCGCGGTGTATCAGCTTCTTCGGTGCGTGGTAGCCTTGGCAAGCCATTGCGAGAAAAGGCATCGTTGAAGGAGGGTGTGTCGGTGGAGTAATTCCGCCCGTGTAGGGTTTGCCTCTCTGCCGCTCTATCCGCACCTGTATAGCCCTTTTCAACCCCAGCTTTGGCGTCGTTGTCTTCACGTGACAGTGGAGTTCCTCGTCGAGAAGATACTTGATCCACGTTTGCGCTTAGCGGGAGCTCAGCTGAGCCTGCGACTCCTCCATCGGCCAGTTGATACAGGAAATACAGAATGGACCATTTTTGAGAGAGTGCAGGCTGGCTCAGCAGACGGGAGTACAGGTTGGAGAACTTTGCGGCTTTGTCAGGTCGGTCATTCTCCCGGATCAGCTTCTTCTTAATTAGGTCGGCAGCATGGTTCACGTCTTCGGCTGTGGCAGGTAGCGCATCTCTGTCTTGACGTCCTTGGTTAGCTAATTGCTGATACCCACACAGCTGAGGAGAGGGGTCATGCCTGCCTATTATGTCTCGCGCCAGTTGCAGGCCTTGGTTGAGGCGCTGCTCTTCGTCTGCCTCGTCTTCATTCTCATCTGAAGGAATCAAGGTATACACAAGTCGTTGCAACGCGCTGTCTATGCGCGGCTCGAGGCCCGCCATCTGTCATGAGTGTCGATGATGTCTGACTGATGACTTCCCAGAGTTGCGGACCCTGTGATATCACGAACAGCTTATAGACGCGCGTGGAGCCTGGGTGGACGTGTTGTTTGCGGGCTGCCAAGAGTGTTGGAGCTTCCGAGGCTCCTTCACTTCCACCTTAAGGTACCTTACCCCTACTTATACCTTATGCCACCATGCCCACTTATTGTTTTCCGACTCATTTCGTACGCTCCACTGTGCAAGAAGTACTGTCTATTTGCGATTGTAATGACAAGAGTTCAAATCATTGTTACTAAGAACTATACTGAGCAATCGAATAACAACATGTAAACCATCCCAGCCGCCGTCCACTTCGAATCTTACGCCAGCCTCCCTTGTGTTCAGTCAACTCCTAATAAGCACCAAGATAATCTGTACAATATTAAATGAAGGCAAGCATTCCTGTCCGATTGTCTGAACCCAAACGCCAGAGACTGCGCTCGCACTTTTTCCTTCTCACCGCAGCCTCAGCGCTTGCACACTTCTCATCATCAGTACAGCTTCCTCCAAGCCTCCCGGACTAGTCATGACTTGGGGTATCGAGTGGTGATCGTTATGCTGTCTGTTGGTGCAGCCCAAACGCCTGAGTGAGCCTGATTCCCACCTTCGGAGTGCGGCGAGGACCTCTGCACTCTTGTCATGCCGCGCTACCTTCTTTGCATGTTGCCTTGCATACCCTGCTGCATTCCTTGCATCATACCGTAAGGATTGGCGAATTGATGTGGCTCACCCGCAATGCTTTGCATAGCCATACCACTGATGCCTTGCGCTTGGGAGACTGGGCACTCCTTGTGAGCGAGGAGGAGTGTCTTTAGTCCGACTATCTCCTCGCGTAGTTGCGTCACTGTAGCCGCAAGTGCATCGTTCTCGGTTGAGAAGATCTCGACCTTCTGTTGGAGGTTGGCGAGCCACTGCTTCTTTCGCTGACGACACTTCAAAGCTGCCACCCTATGTACTCTGTTAGCGATGCAAAGTGGCAAGGCCGACAGCATGCAAACATACCTGTTCCGCTCCAAGAAGTTCTTGCGCTTCTCCTCGTCGGTCATTTTCTTGCCATCTGCCCCTAATTTGTTCTCGTCGTCGTCATCGTCTGACATCATATCCTCCTCGGGCATATTCATACTCCCGTGATTGCCCTTTTGTCGCTTGTTGCCCTTCGCTGGAGTATCCTCAGCCTTTCTGCGCCCATTGGAGGGAGCTTTGGCATTCGACCCCTTCTTTCCCCGATTTCGGGAGTTAGGCTTGGTTTCTTCGCTATTGCCACTCTCCGAGAAGTCTCCTTGCTCATTCTGGGTGGATCCAGACATGTTGCTGGCAATCGAGTTCTTAGATGCCCTGTTGCCCATGTGCGGGGAGTTTTCGTGTGATTGCTGAGCCATCTGACTTGACATGTGCGAATTGTTGCCCATGTAATTCATTTGAGGCTGCTGTTGGGGTGGTGGATATGACTGTGGCTGACCGGGATTGCGTCTCGCTTGCGCAAGCAAGAATAGACCATTTGCTGCGTCATTCGCATCGTGTTGCTCAAAGGGATCATTCTCCCGCTGCTGGCCGAAGCCTTTGCTGTCCAAGTTAGGCTGGATGTTCGGGTCCTGCGGTTGTGATGTGGGCTGAGGCATGTTGAAACTGGTGCCGTTTGTGCTTGCTGCACGAGCATGCATTGCAGTCCTGTGAAAGTCAAGTGTTCCTGGAGTTGCGCCGCCGCTTTGCATGGCGTTGAATATAGCTTGCGAGTTAGGGCTAGGCTGAGGGAACATAGACCCACCCCCACCCGGCGTAAGCCCAGTGCGAAGGGAAGACTCGTTGGGAGTCGGGAAACTGCCGGCAAAGTGGTCGTTGCTAAAGTAGTCGTTGCCACCCGTAGGTCCCGTAAGCATTGCAGGACTGAGGGGACCAGAACGAAGAGATCCTGCCCACCCTGGAGTGTTACCTGGGAGAAGAGGAGCGGGTGACGTCAAGCTGGTCACACCAGGTAGTTGAGTCTTTCCTGGGGTTTCGACGGGGTTACCAAAGGCACTCTCGAACGGGTTTGGTTCTTTGGTGAGGTGAGTTCCGTGGCCAGCACTAAAGTAATCGGGGCCGTCGCCGCCGCCGTTCTGGTTTGGTCGTGGCGGTGGTGCAAGAGGCGCATTGGTTGTTGAAGAGCCACCGTCCTTTTGTTCGGTAGCAGGCTTGGACTCGTCCGGCTGCCTAATGGTAGGGACAGATTGTTGTTGTTCTGCCGTTAGGGTTAGTGAATGCACAAGTATAGCATTAATGTCTATAATCTCATGGCGGTATGCGATAAGGACGGGGGTAGGCAGATAGGACGTAGGAGTGACGATGACGACAGTGCAATAATGAAACGTCGGATAGTAATATGATGTAAGGTAAATGGTAACGGATTGGGTGGGAGGCAATGACGTCGTCACCCAGAACCGTAATGAAACAAGGATGAGAATTGAGTGTATTCTACTGACCTGTTGTTGTCTTGGTGTCTCTTGGAGGCGACATTGTCCTCTGAATTGGTCGAGATGCAACTTCAGCCATGGTGACGTCGGCGTTGGAACGTCGGGGTGCAGGAACGTCAGACCTATGGAGCGCGACGTATCGTAGATCTTTCTTCCTTTGTTCTTCGAGTATTGCTTTACCGCGCAACTCGAAATGTTCAACAACAATACAGATTTTTGAATTGAATTTGCTGCTGGCGAGCGACACAGTCAGTTGGTGCCCGGAACAAACTTGTGCGCGTGGGAAAAACTCGTCCTTCACGCGAGAGCCTCGTCGAAAGGGAGGTTTCTGTGGTGCGGTGGCAAAATAGCTGACAACTCACCGATTCTGCTGTTACGGTCAATGGCAAGACTCTCAATACCCAGAGATGTTTGCTCTCTCGCCGCGTTCGCTTTGGTTATGTATTCCTGGAGGGCGCACTGCCTTATAACACGCCTATACCACGTGCAGTGGTGTGATGACGCAAGTGTCGCGAAAAGAGAGAAAGAGAAGAAACGACCCCTTTGGAGGGCGTTGAACAGGCGGCGGGAGTTATTGAAGTCGATATGCTGTATAGAAGCAACTGGTACACTGATACCGCGCTGCCTGATCGGTATTTCTGATGGTACACGCGCCGACCTGTACGCACGAACTGCTTTGGTTTCGAGGATGACGACGGAGTTGCAAAATGACGACGATGCGAATGCGGCTGAATATTTGGCCAAGCTGTCTCCCTGTCGGTAAAAGCCGTGATGTAATCGATGCCCCCCGACTGAGCCGTCCGATAGTGTCCGATAAGATCAAGTATGGAGTTCGATAAGCTGGTTGGCTCATCAGATCGAATAATCACTGGACTAAATAAGTCCCAGGTTAGGTAGGGTGCTGGATAACACATGTGCTGGCTGCATCAAATTCAGACTACCTTATTCGCGTTTCCGGAAGCCCGGCCTGTACATTACAAAGCATGAGTGTTCATCGTGCAGTAGATGTGAACCACGTTGTCCTAACCAATGCATGGTGAGTGTTTCGGCCACCTTAGTTTTGTTCTGCGGTTCTGCCACAACGCAGAACCGTTTAGGAGCGCTTCCGCAGCTTATACCACCCTATTTGGGGGACTGCGCCCCCAAACTCCCCGGGCATGCTGCTTAGTTTATCGTGTACAGTACGACTTCCGTATGTCACAGTTTGCTGAGTCTTGTACAATTATTGGCGAGCTCTATATATCAGAATATAGTCAGTCATATCCATGAGGATTGACTTGTATGTTGTATGGTTGCACTCGGGTGTGATGAAGCTCAATAGCATAGCACCGATCAGACCCTGGTATGCTCAAGGTATGCATCGCCTCATCGCATTTTCCATACTCCTATTTCGCGATGAGGTTGATCCTTCTGTCCCGTCTCTTCTGCCATTTGCACCAAGCCTATGAGATCCAAGTGTGAAAAGTAGCGCTGGTGTCGCCTCCATGAACGACCAAATGTGCATTCTTCATCGCACGGACCGACCGGCTCACCACACCAATTCCAGGCCTTGAACCCAGATAAGTCAAGTTGTGTTAGGAGGATAGAGGAAGGCGAAGGTGGAGGGGACCAAAGCGGAACCCTGTACCCGAGCAGCTACCAAGACTTGTTTCATGCGTATCATGTTGTTCTGCACGAAGCTGTAGCCAGGAGGCGGTACCAGGAATGGAGTGCGTGATCTGTACCCATCATCGTGGTGACCTTGACACCGTGCTTCAGCTTAGCACTTTGATATGGTAGGTGAAAGGCCGAGCGCAACAAGGAGTTGTTGGCGTTGAGAGGATGGTGGATTCAATGAGGGAGCTAATGCTCAGACCTTTTCGCTGACCCAGATGGCAGCTCGACAGCCGCCCCGGATCACAGTGGTGAGCAATTCGTAGGGATTTGCTTGTTTGGCATCGTGCTCGACGGCGTGGTCTAAATGCTCGAGCTCCTCGTCTCTAATCCTGCGGATGTTCTTGACAAGGTCGGTCAACTCAGCACCCACCTCCTCGCCGCTATCCTCCATCTGCTTGATCCAGGCAAGCAATTCCCGCACCTGAGCATTGTAGTGTTGGCCAATCTCTGTTTCGACAGCCTCAGTGCAGGCCATGGCAGCCTCTCTCCCCATGATGGCAGTGGTCCAGCCCAGTGCAGACGCGGCGACTTGCCATAACGGGTACATGGCAGTAGGGCGGATGCGGTGCTTGGCTATTATATGATTGAAGTATTTGAAGTGCCCGGCTTCCTGGTCGTACATGTGCTTCATGAGAGGCCGTAGGTGAGGGTGGGCTTTCACGACGGGAGGTGTTTGGGCAGAATAGATAAGAACAGCAGCGAGTTCGCCGGTCTGATTAACACGAAGCTAAGGACAATTTTAGACAGGTTGTGTAGAAGGTGGCGGGAATGACATACGGCACTGTCAAGGAAGTGTTCCTGTTCGGCAGTCAGTGGACGGATGCGCTTTCCACTGGTGCCTTGGTCGACGGTCGTAGGCTTCGGCTCAGTACCGGGAGATTCGGAAGATGTGGTGATGCGGGCAGTATGTTGCGGAGGCCTCAGAATGAACGGTGGCGAGGTGGCTAATGGCCGTGTATAGTGGTATAGACAGCGGCGAGAAGCCATGATGATCAATGGGATCGAGATGCAGAAAGCAGAAGGCGAGTGTACGACGTGCCAGACAGTAAGACGCAAGTGCGTGAACTCGAGAGGACTGGTAGTGGTGGCTGTTTGTGTGACAAGACTATGAGCACAGTGGTGAGGTGGTTGTGGTTGTAATGTACTGTATCTTTCAAGGTACAGTACTACATGTACCTCTAGTCCTAAAGTGCATATTTGCCAAGACTGCCCAAGGCATTGCGCTGGAAGTGTGACGATGGGCGATTTGATGCCTCCCATGATTCTTCTTCCATTTCCGTCAGTTTGGCTGCATTTCCCCAGACTTGCAGTGAACCACCTCGCCTTTTGGACAAAAGCCCTCAATCGTCCTGCGCCTTTTCTTGCCAGCGCAACGACTTCTCCTTGATTCTCTACGGTGGGCCGTCAGCCTCTCCATTTATTGTCTCTTTCCTCCACACTGGCCCGACATTCTCAAGTGCGACACAACATAAACAATTATTCCGCCCTGAGCTCAACGTAGCCCCTGGACCGACTCACATACCTTTGGGCGCCGGTGCACTTTTACTTCCACTTCGCCATACAACATGTCTGACAACGAATTGGATGCCGAGCTGCTGGCTCTGGCTGGTGACGATAGCTCTGGCGATGAGGACAACCAGTCCCTTCAGAGGGCGTCCAGATCGCCGTCTCAGGAAGCACGCAAGACTACCACGGCCTCACGAGGCACTGCGCGGAAAGCAAAGCGTCAAGCACGGCCGTCAGGTGCCCGTAAGAGCAGAATGGACGACTCGGAAGAAGAGGGCGAAGCGTAAGTCAACCCTCGAGCTTGCTTTCACTCCGTCACCACTTTCTCACTCGAATGTCCATCACTTTCTCACTTCCTCCTCCCGCTGGAACCGCCCACATGCATACATCACTTTCACTCCATCGCCTAATCGCAAAGACTTCTGTGCCTCGTTGGAGCCCACGTCTGACCTCCCACGTACAGTTCTACTCCCGCCTCTCCCAACTCGATGGGTTCCGCCGCTATGGACGAGTCCGAGTCCGACACCTCGCCAGGTGACATTGACGATGACGCGCCTCTCTATCCCATCGAGGGCAAGTTCAGATCTGAAGCAGACCGCGCCGAAATCTTGTCCATGACCGAGATTCAACGTGAAGAAATCCTTGCCGAGCGAGCACACGAAGTGGAGAAGCGCGCACAGGATCTCCAGCTCAAACGCATCCTACAACAGCGCCGACGCGAAGAAGCTTCACACGACAAGAGCAGGAAGCGCAAGGGTGAGGCTGCTGGTCTGAGCGACGATTCCAGAGGCCCGCGGGCTAAGCGCAGCCTCAACCCGGCCCTGGACAAATACAAGGAGCAGAGGCAATTGAAGAGTGACCAGAAGGCCAGGGGCGAGGAAAGACGGCGAGACCACCGCTCACCTTCACGAGACGACCTGGAGTCCGACAGAGACGCCGATGCTGAAAGTGAAGTCGAGTGGGACGAGGAGAAGCCGGCCATCTCTCGCGAGGAGCCCACTGCCGACCTGAAAGACTTCGAGCGCGTCCGTGTCGGCCGATCCAACTTTGCCAAGGTCTGCTTCTATCCCACATTCGACACTGCCATCAAAGGTTGCTTCTGTCGCGTCAATATAGGTGTCAACAAGGAGGATGGCCAGCCGCAATATCGCATGACGCAGATTAAAGGTATGTAATTGCACCAGTCCTTCCGCGTCTGCCCTTTGCTGACTCTCCAGGCTTCGTCTCTGGCAAGCCGTATCAGATGGAAGCCCCCAACGGAAAGCCTTTCGTAACCGACCAGTACGCTCTCGTTGCCCACGGCAAGGCGGAGAAGGAGTGGCCCTTCATCGCATGCTCCGACTCCAAATTCACTGAGTCGGAATTCGATCGTTACAAGCGCGCACTCGTCTCCGATACTCTACGTCTTCCGCAGCTGAGGCACCTTCGCGCAAAGCTCGATGACATACACGCCTTGCTCGAGCACAACTGGACCGAGCAAGACATTCAAAACAAGATTAATCGCCAGGCATCCTTGCACGCCAAGTTTGCCGCATATGGCCGTGAGAAGCTCGTCAAGCGCCGCGATGAGGCAGCAGCCAGAGGTGACGATGCAATCGTTGCTCGCATTGATCAAGAATTGGCAGCTATGGATGGTGGTGCCTCTGGCAAGCTCTCGACCAGCGCATCAAAATCAAATGCTTCAAACAAGGCACTCCTCCAGCAGGAACGCCTTGCAGCTCTCAACAAGGCCAACCGAAAGGCCAATACTGAAGAGGTCCGAAAGGCTCAGATGGCTGAAAAGCGTGCGCAGCAAAAGGCACGAGAGGAGGCTATTGCCAAAGCGAGATTACGGGATGCTGAAGCTGCGGAAGCTGCGAAGAACAAGCTGTTGGCCCCTGCCGACGATCTCTTCGGCGATGCTAGTGATATAAGCCGCACTGGCACTCCTCTGAACGGTGGCTCGTCCAGGAAGGGAACACCTGGTACTAGTACGCCTCTCAACGGTGGCAAGAAGTTGGGTGGGTTCAGGCAAAAGACCTTGGACGACGATGTCATGGCGTCTATGGATCTGGGCATTGATATCGATATCTAGTTTGCGACTGGACTGACAAGACATTTGTCTTGGTTCCGTCCATAACGGGATACGTTTAAGATACCTCAATCATATGGCACGAATTGAAAAGGCTTCTTGTATCCCTGCCTGTGACTACGCAAACCTTCCTTCCGGGCCGTCAAGATTCCTCTCAAGTAAGGCCTCACTCTCTTCATCAGTGCCTTCATTCTCGGGAGCAGTGAAGAGTTTCGCTGCCCGTCTCAAGCTACCTCCTCGGCGCCATTGCACTTTCGGCAGCTGCAGGCCCCAGTGCCAGAGCATGCCCGCGATGAAGCCCACGGCATCATTTTTGAAGGCTAGACAACCGGCGACCGTCACCAACATAACAGCCCAGCGGTCTCTGCGCTCTTGCTCACTCATTCTACGCCTTTTATCAATGTCCTGACTTGCCTCCTCGTTGTCCACTTCGGCTTCCTCCCATAGATCCTTCGTCTCCTCGAGTGACTGTCCCACTTTGGCCAACTCAACACCAGCTGCAATGACCATGATGCCCAGTAAGCTCTTTGGAAATCGCTCCAAAAGTGGTATAATGCTTTCTCCAGCGAAGATGCCAAGGATTAGCTTCACAGACCCCAGTATGATAATGGACGCTCCAGAACGAGCTCCAAAGCGATATTGACCAGCGAGACCGCCGGAGCCGTGGCATACGGGCATAGCTCCGAACCAGCATCCGATAAGATTCGCAAGAGCGACAGAGAGGCCCAAGGACGTCAACGACGGTGCAGCTGGGAAGGTTGGGAATAACGCAGCTGACAAGGACGTGACCGCAAGAATGCTATTGAGCGTGGTGAGCGGAAGTTGTGGTAACCCAGCCTCGATTGCACCTTTCCGAAATGCATCAGGGGATGGCACAATGATATGAGGGCGCCACAGCTGATATCCAGAGCCACCACTGCCTCCCACTGCCGAGCTGAGTTGTATGCCCGCGAGTACCAGGCCAAATAGGAACACAACCAAGGCATAGGGAACACGAGGCACAAGAGAAGCAAAAAGGAGGAAAACAAACGCTCCTCCAGCCCACAGCCAATTGTCCGACCATCCTGGTTGTGTCCATCCAAGAGGCTTAAGCAAAGTTGTGCCTGCGGATATGACAAGACTGAAGCCAGCGCCAGTCTGGATTCCACGGACCACTGCAACCGGGACAACACGGCCAAACCAACGCAGCAGTCCAGTAATACTAAGAACAAAGACCACTCCTCCCACGAAAAGACCCGCGCCTACATTCTGCTCCTTGGTGTACGATTGGCTGATGGCTATTGCGGCAATGGCTTTCATAGGCTGGACCGGAAGGGGAATACCAAATACCGCGCCGGTGATTATGTTCGCCAGGCCAGAGAATATCAAGGTGGCTGAAAGTGAGATGGATCCAGTCAATGTAAGAGCGATGAGAAGAGGCAGCAGTGTGCCCAGATCACCAAGGGAGCCGGAGAGTTCGGATAACGTGTTCGTTCGTAGCGTGCGTAAGTTGTGTTGATTGACCTGCTTCAGACGAGTTGACGAGATGAAGGCCATCGTGATTGTATAATGGTCAATGATATTACTATGGTATAGGTTTTTGGTAGAAAATAACGTTGTAAGAGCAGACAAGATATGGAAGATGTCAGAAGACTACTGATAGAATCCACGTGATGTATTTGTTCAAGATAGCAGCATGACTGGACGCTTTGTTGCTCCCAGGCCGAGTTCAGTTTGTCATTGGTAACCTCAAAGGGCACAGGTCACACCGACTCCACGGAGATGTCACGAGCAGTGTGGAAGACGTACGCGTGGGACAAATGTGGGGGTAGGATTTGGCAGGGAGCTTTGGCCAATTTGCACATCGAAACGAGGGTCCATCACGTCGAAAGGCATTACGGCATCGGGCGCGTCCTACTTGTGTAGTTGATCTCCTCTAGCCTTTGTAGAATTCAACTCAAACGTCTTTGAAACGCCACAAAGCAGAGCACAACACATCAATGATCATGGCGATACTGTCCCCATCACAGCTGTTATCATCACCATCAAGTCCAGTACCAGAGCCTCTATCACAAATCAGCGATGTTACTAGGACAAGCAAGAAGCGAAGACAATATCGTCCTGCGCGCGTCCTACCATATGAGCTCCGGCAGCACTGCATCACTTTTGTAGAGGAGGAACTATGTAAAGTCCACAACTAGTAAGCTGCCTAGAATCTTCTAATGTGAAAAGATTCCCAGGCTTTCTCTCTATTATCGAGTCTGCTCATTTCTGGTGCCGATCATACAGGACTCCAAGACAATGACCTTCTTCCCGCTTACATACCCCCTTCCCAAATCATCTCCCTGGCAGCAACCCTCATTGTTCATCCGTCTATGACCAACCGCGCTCGGTCTGCAGATCATGTCCAGGCAGCAAACGATGCGCTGGGGTATCTAATCCATCTCAATATGCTCGTCGGGTCAGTGAATGCTGATTTACCCGCTGCCTTTGCATTCTCAGCGGACAGTGCGTCACGTCAAGGCCGGCGGCGAGGCCGTGCTGCGCAAGATTCGCCTGCTTCCGATGATGAGCATGGCAGAATTCGTGTTGACCTTGCCAATCAAGCTTCTATATGGAATGTAGCTGATGACTTCTGGCGTGTTGTAGGCTGGGCTTTCAATTGCTCAGTCCAGTATCCAGCTAGGTGGGAAAGGTGGAAACTATGGCTGCGGTTCATGCTTGACGTTCTAGAAGATGACCTGGAAGCATGCATCACCAAGGCCAAGGTTGAAGAAAACTCTGGAGGTCAAGCAGCCAGGGATATAATCATGTCTGGTAGTTTGCTAGCTCGGTACCTTGTTGTGACCGGAGATGGCCGTACTGGAAAGCGAAGAGTGATGAGAGCGATACTTCCCGACGGAAGCAACAAAAGCATTGCAGAGTTTGGAGAAATCTGGAAGAATGAAACCAAGGAGATCAAACCATCAAAGGATCAAGAAGATTCGAGAAGGAAAAGACTCAATGTCAACGAGGGCGAATTTGGTGATTACATGGACCTCGACGATGAAGGCGACGATGGAGAGCAACACCCACTCACGAACTCGGTTCCGTCCGTGAGACGGTCGGGGCGCAAAGCAAGTAAGATTGAAGAGAGTGTATCTGACGAAGAGTCTGTCTCTGCTTCCGGTCCCCGGTCCAGCGACTTCGGGGGTGCCGAATCGATTCTGTTACGGCAGCGATTCCTGGCACTGGTGAGTTCATTGGGATCATTCGATTCGTTCTCAGACTAATAGTATACCAGCTTGCAAAGATCTGTGCGGTTCACGAGCATGCCTTCTCCGACGTAGAGGATCTATCTGATCTTCTCACGGAGTTCATACGGCCCCTGCCGTTGCCGATCTTCACTCAATTCGTTCTACCATCCTCGCCATATCTAGAGCCTCACGCGCAGGCCTCCCTTTACCAGACGCTACTGCGACCGCTCATATCGTCCGACGCTCCAAACTTCAAAGCCAAGACCATGACACAGGCAGATTTTGAGAGCCACTTTCTGCCATTCTCTGCAAACTACGTCACTTGCCTTGAGAATGCTAGGGTTAGCCTCCTTGTGGAAGGGCTTCTGAGGCTTCTGGTCCAATACCTCGACTTGGAGGTCACAGAATCGCTCAAAACTAATCTTGAGAGAGGAATACGCGCTCGGCAAGACAGGGCTGCATTCGGAGCACGGAAGAAGACGAGCGAAAGGAGTGTCGAAGAGGATCTAGCCGCTGGCGTGCTTGAGGCAAGTGCCATGAGGTTGCGCCTGTTGGTAAAGCTTGCGGAAGGTTAAATGTGGTATCAATATCAACTGAATCTAAGCTTGTGAAATGCGGGCGTCTTTCATCTCGATCTAGTTTCGTCTGCATTACACACAACTGCCTTGCGCATTCTCGACGTCCTGGTAACCTGTCGAAATGGGTGGAGCCAAGGTACAGCTGGTAGCAAGCATACATCCTCTATTAGAACCCAAACATCACCGCCACCGCCAGTACCGTAAGAGGCCAAACACATGACCCTATGGTAAGTGAAGACGGAGCACCCGAAAGACTGCTAGTCGTAAAGACAAGTTCGAAGGATATGTCCGAAGAGTTGAAGCAGTTCGATGCATTGACCTCTGGGACATCTGCTGGATCAGCAAGAGTAACATCGGCGCACTGTACGCACAGAGTCAGCCTGTTCGAACGAGGATGATATCTGCAAGTGGCCTGCAAAGAAACATACGTTGTATATCGCGGCTCCATGCTGCGCAAGCTCGATGACTTGGATAGTGATATTGTCCCCAATGCTGAACGTGACATTCGGTACGAGTGGCACTTGTGGAAGGCAGAAACTCCCATCGTACTGCACGTTTGTCGGTCCGCGTATGGCGAAGGCTGGGACAACGTTGTGGGACATATTGGGAGGTGCTGAAAGGGGTCAGCATGATCTAGGGGTTTGCTTTTGCACAGGGATTATACCGGCTTCTCCTGGTCCGTTGATGCCTATATTGACGTAGAATTGTGCGGTGGAATGGCCTGCGGCTGGATTAGCATCTGCTGGTTTATTTTCATTGTTTCTTGTTTCTACATACCGGGGAACCAGCCAGGCTGGAGAGCAAGTGCTCCACCAGTGACGGGCCATAGACTCCTAAGTCGGGTGTGTCAGGTCGTATGTACATAGAAAGCCAGGTAGAGAGGCTTACCTGTTAGAGCTCATAGGCATGCCGCCGCCTGCGAAGATTAGAAGTCCATTCATGGCGACGATACAAACAGCTGATTAGAGACTTACAAGGATACATCCATTGCATACTGCGATAAAGTTTCATCAGCTTCGACTTGAACATGTATGCTGCAAAAGCATAAAAATGCACTCACCCATAAGGAAATGTGTACGATCCGTTCACGTAGTTCTCGCCTAGAGCTGACGGATCGTCCTCAGGTAGAGTACCATTCGTTATTAGATTATTGCCACGCCATCCTGGATATGAAATGACGGTATGCGCTCCGGTAGCAGTGATTAGACTTAGGACAAAGTAGGCGATTGCCAGCATGGTGTTTGTAGAGCGTCAAGACGAGGTATACAAGGAGGAGGAAGAGAAGAGCAGGCAAAGAAAAGCGGCATGTCAGATGCAGAGGCAAGTAGTGTATTTACCTACAGTCCTACTGCTTACACTAGTTGCGTTACAGGCTTTGTACCGTAAGCAGGATGGTCTATGAGTACCTCATGCACAATCATTCCTACAGTCAGCTTACCAAAAGGCACGCACATTTCATACGTCAAGTACGGCTTGACAGGTAGCTGGTTAGAGGCATATATAGTTTACACCATGAAGCGCCACGGCGCGTAACATAGGCTCTGTAGGCATGCATCCAGGGCTCGTTGAAAGGTTCTGTGTGAGAGAGAAGTAAAGAGAGTGTCGTGATTGGCTGCATGGTAATAGGCGCCGACCTGCAAAGACGATCCGACAGTGGCCCTGCATGAGGCGGCCTAATCTTAGTTGTTTTCTGATGCCGCTTCCATGATTAGCAAAGCTACCATTAATATACTATAAGACTTCACAGAAGATCTAGGCTCGCCATGTCCACGTTTGAGATGCGAGATTGATGATGCTTTGCAGTAGGCGTGGCCCAATTTGCCACCAGTAGTGGGTATGAGCACGTGACGGCTATACAAGGCTACAGAGGCTACCTTTACATCCATATGTCTATCCAATGATACGGATGTGCTGTGTTTGCTGCTTGGAGGCACACTGTGAGTGTTGCAGGTGTTGGACTGATTCCTGCTATTGTCTATTGTAAGCCCCGCATGAATATGGTGATTTCAACGACAATAGAAGATGGTAAGTGAATAGACGCACAATTGCGCTGGCTGTTGATATAGACTTGCTTCTCAATTCCTGAGTGTCGGACTCTTCCCTTTTTACATATGCATCTCAAGATGAATTCCAGAGCATCGAGAATGAGAAACGAGCGAGCAAGAGCGAGGCTGCACCGAGCAGCAGCAGCAGCAGCAGCAGCACCGCTACCACCACGACCACCAACCTTGGCACTACCATTGCCAGAACAGCAGCAGCAGACTAGCCCTGCTGCTGCTGTTGCTCCATACAATGTCCCAACCTTTCAGTTCGGAGGTGGTGCTGGCGCCACCAACAACAACGACTTCACCTTTGGTGCGGCGGACAACCACTTTGCAGGAGCGGGCGCTAGGCTGTTTTCGGCCATGACAGATGCGCACGCGGAAGCAGGCCGCGAGCAGCACAACAAAGGCATGTCACAACCATTCCGACTTGTAAATGCGACAATGTTCCCTTTCTGACTATGAACTAGAGGACAAGACCGCCAGCATGGCATCTCCACAGGATGATTCCAAGATAAAAGCCCTCGAAGCGCAGGTTAAGAGCCTCAAAAAAGAACTTGAAGACACCACGAAGCGACTTGATTCCGTCACCAAGCTCTCACTTCAGCACGAAAGCGCCACAGCAGCCGAAAAGAAGAAGTATGAGCACGTGGTCGAAGAAAACAAGCTGCAGTACGACAACAACGGCGACCTGCAAAGTCAGCTCGAAGAGAAAGAGAAGGAGTACAAAAAGCTCGAGCAGCAGTGGCACACCGAGGTCGAAAACGGCAGGCTCAAAGACTTTGAACTGCAAAAGCTGCACCAAAAGTACAAAGAAAGCAGCAACAGGCGCTCTGGGCCGGAAGAAGCCCAGCTCAAGACTAAGGATGAGACCATAGCCAGCCTGAAACTCGACCTGTCACACTCGCGCGAAGAACTCAGGACTCTCCGCGCCGATTACAGAAAGATTACTCAAATCCGACAGGACCTCGGTAGGGAAAACATCCTTCTCGAGAACGACCTGATTGATCGTGCAAGAGAGCTAGATCGTGTGCAGCTTGAGAACAACACCATGGAAGAAGAGCGGAACCAGCTGCTGGAAATGCGGGATGTGGTGAATGACTATTTCAACCTTTCTGTCGACCTCAGTCCAAATGCTTTGCGCCATTTCCTCGACGACTGGCTCGACGAACAGAAGATCTCTCCTTCCGGTCTGAGTGCCAAGCATGCCCGCGGCGCCAGTCTCGCCGACGAGATCGATAAGGACGAATTCGAGGACGAGTCGGCAAGCAGTGTCGAGGACGAAGAACAGGACAAACCGTCAGGAGAGGAGGAACAGGGTAAGGAGACGCCTGACCAAGGGGAACCACCAAAAGCAGCACTCCCCAGCGATGGTCAACCTGGAAAGTCAAGTGCTGCTACAAACGAGCGCATCATTGTCAAAGAGGCGAGCATGCGGTCGAAGCTTGCCACTCTTCTCATCATTGCGTTGTTATTGTGGTTTATTCTACCACAGGATCGCCACGTCTGGCTAGCAGCGAACGAATACTCTCGGCAGAGCTTGATCTCAGTCAGAGACGGGAGCATGTGGATGTGGCTGATGGCTTCACGTCCGGTTCTAGAATCGCGCTTCATGCTGGAACAATTGTTGGATTTCGACAGGGGTCTCTTGGGCTAACAAGTTAGGTCAGGCATCGATGGGTAACAAGAATAATGCTTATGGGTTAGGCGTCAAGGGGACTTTGTGCTTTTCGGACAGATACGAGATACCCTTTTCTATGGAAGCTATGATATGACAATGGAAAGGCACGTTCCTTTAGATCTGCCCTGATCACAAATTGCAAATCTACTTATATGCGCTTAGAGTGAACGATGGTAATTCGACGAGCAGTGGCGGCGTATTCGGTGCTTCATAATTTACGTCTACCTTTCACACCAGCACCAGTGGAACAAGTCTTAGCGATGCCTGTGATGTCGGGCATGGTCCCCACTGGATATATAATGGTTATGAGTGGTGAGACATGCAATGACAGACCTCGGGAGGGGACTCGGGGCGATGTGGTGAGAGGTGCAAGGCACGGGACGGAAGGCTTCATGGAGAAGATACCACTGTCGCGGTGTGTCCAGGTCCAGGCGTTACGTTGCTGCCCAACTCATTGCTCCTCACATGCGCGGCCACGTCAAGCTGCGGCCGGTGTCACGGTCACCGAGTATGCACGTCTTTGTAACATCGCTTGGAACAGGACAAGCAGAAGTTGCGACATGTCAGAAAAGATAAGGCTTTCGACACCTTGACACGCCTTTACACATTCGAAAGGCACGTCGAGTGGGACCAGGGATGAAGCTTGGAAGCGACGACCCGACAGCCAGCCCCACTATCTGATCGACGAGCTCGACCAGTCCTGCCAACAACCTTCAGCCTCATCACTCACGGCACGCACAGCACAGCACTGGTGTAGCCTGTCTTCAAAGCCCAACCGCTGACGTGACAAGGAAACGATAGCCCAATCACCAGAGCAGAAGAAGCGGCTGCATCTAGCGCATCGGGCTTCCTGCAGGTGACAGCCTCGTTTGCCTTCGAGCCAACCCCACGTTGCGTTACTGCCTCTTGCTTTTGCATTTCCAGCCTGAGCCCACACCACGGACAACCAAGTCCAGCACCATCACTCGGCGCCCTTTGCGTCGCAAAAGACAATCTCGACTTTCGCACCTCTGCCCTTGGCCTTGGTCTTGCCCTCACCCTTGCCGACCGTATCTTCTGGAAAGCCCCTCGAGTCTGCGTTTTCCACATCTCCCAGGTTCCCTTCTTCCTAGCCACCTCTGCAGGACGGACCTTGATTTCATTGCCTTTGACCTGATTGCATCTGGTCCTTTGGATATTCCGAGGCTTGGACATCCCTTTGGTCGACCGCATTTCGGATTCCCTGGATAGCCACGGCCACTTGTCGCTGTCACTGTCCTTGTCACTGCTACTGCGACTGCCCTCGGCCTCGTCCTAGTCGCTGATACTGACTGTGCGCAACGCTCTGGCACTAATACCGTAGACAAACAGCCCGGTCTCGCTCCCCCATGGCGGGAAACATCCTTCGGAATTGGTTCGTGCCCAAGGATGGCATCAGCAGAGAGGTCATATCTGCCGACATTCAGCGCTTCCTCGGCAACGATGCCACGGTCCGGCCTGGAAAAGATTTGGTCAATGGGAAAGAGGTGCGATATATAATACATGGCCATGGCGCCTTGCCTGGGAAAGGAATTACTGACAACTGGCTAGATCGATGGCTATTGGATACGAGCCTACAGGAATCTGACGACGGTAAATTTTGTCTCCTGCATGTGCTGCTGTATCGACTCCATACTGAGATGCGCTTGCAATAGGAAATGATAAATGATCTCAAAGTAACGACTCAGAAGTGGGATCGGGAACGGGTGTCGGGAAGAAGAGGTAGTCTGCCTGTGCGACCCTCAGCGTCCCCTTCTCTTCCTAACTTGCCCCTAGTGACCAACTACGAGGACTCGCACACCTTCCGCGCTTCTAATCACACCGGCTTTGTTGGCAATAGCTCTCCTCAGCTCGATGGTCCCTTTCAGCCTCCTGCTTCTCGTTCCGCACTTCCACCTCAGGATATGCCTACCTACGCGGATCCGCGATCTGTCTATCCTGCTCATTCATTACCTCCCCAGACAAGTGGTTATGTAGAGCCGCCCATGTACGTCTCGCATCCCGCAAGGCAACCTTCCCAGGTCTACGCTTCCCAGCCGGACTACTATGCCTCCAACCAGCCCTATGGACATGAACCACCGCCCCAGCACCACAGGAGCTCGCCCCAGTACTCTGGCAATCCTTATGGTAACGGAAACTATGGCCCTCCCCCGCCCCGGGATCCCAGGGATGATATGAGACACCAGCCGGATTATTCGGACCCTAGGTACAACTATCCACCCGTTACAGCCGTCTCCAATGGTGGCCCTGTTTCAAGTCCTTCACAGCCAGCAAGGTCCGACGGCTTCTCACGTTACCGTAGGTAGTGCTATACTAACATGTGGACAGTAATTATGCTCCGCCTATGCGCTACGATCAATACGGCCGCCGTAAGTCACAGGCTCCATGCCTCCAAATGCTCTGACTGACCCGAGCCTTTTTGCCAGCAGCTTTCTCCCAGGCCCCTTCTATACCGGACCCGCCCTACCGACCTTCCCCATCTGTTGAAGCATCTTACCACTCCCGGGACCGTCCCACTGGACACCAAGGTGGAGACGCTCGCCGGCGTCGTATTGGTTAGTCCTGTCCTTCCGGACCGTTCTTGTTGCATCTTGCCCGGTTCCTGGCAGCTGTGATCCGTACGTATGGCTGTCGTCCTAGGTTGTAGCATATCCGTCATGGTGATCGACTCTGGCTCCCCACTCCACAGGTGCCACTACCTCAGAAGCGCTTCAATGGACTTATTATTCCTGGATGCATCACTTGCCGTTGGTCTTTGAATGGATCCGATTTGCTTCTCTCGAAGGACCACGTTTACGCGTGTCGTCTTGATCTTCCTCCGCGAGATGGTCTTTGCCTGTCGGTCCATATAACCATCCCATGATTCTAGGGGCCTCTCACAGGTGGATTACGGGACATCTACCACAGGATTTGTGCGGCATTTTTGAACGTGTGCTATTTTTCTTCGTGTCCCTGTTTACTAGCGATTTCCGTGTCGTTCATCTCCAAGGGGAAAATTGCTACGTGTTTTCTTCATGGCCTCCCGGCATTTTTACGTGCCTACCAAGGAAAGGAAATGTCACGGCCAATGAACATGAATTTCTGGAAGGAATGACCCGAATTCGTTGTTTTTCTTACGCTCTCGGAAGCATAATTGGTGTTTTGATGTGTGTGGTGCAAAGGGGGAGCAAATTCTTCGTATCATCCTATATTCTGGCGTTTTTTTATCTATGTGAAAGGAAATCACAAATAAGTAAGCGGAAAAATGGAACAACATGATAGCCGAGAAGTTTTGCGAGGAACGAATCATGAACACTTCCATCTTTGCGCCCCAGGACAAAATTACCAACGGACGAGCTCTCTTCCTTCCAGGCCTTGTCTTGCTTTGGATCTCATTATCAAGTATGGGCCTGTCGATCATTTTCCCTACCCACTACTACTCGCACGTCTCGCAACACACCTCTGGAAACAGCTGACAGGCCTCTTTCCCCAAATATCAGAGATTAACATACCCCTCTTTGTCTTTCCTGAATCGTGTGCAACCAGGCAAGCAGGCACCCTCAAGACCTCCCCCTTTGCTGCTGATGCCACTGCTGCCGCCTCTGCCGGCGTCTCCACGGAAATGCAGCAGATGTAATAAAAGGATCCCCAGAATCGTGACTGGCTCACTCGTAATTCACGGGTCGTGCCTTGCCCCTGCCGCCTTTTGTCGGAACGGCCCTCCTTCTCATTTGTTGGCTCAGTGACACTGTACAAGGTTTCGCGTTATTGGTAAGTAAAGGTAGCACCCCCCTGCCTACGCGGTCGAAGGCACTGCGCGACTCAGGGGAATTTGCCTTGTGCATCTCGCACTACTGGCGGCTCTCTTTTAGTTTAGAGACTGCAGGTTTCCCGAGTCATGTGGAGAGTTTGGTAATATTGCTTCTTGGTGTCATCTGTGTCACAGTGATATGACTATCTTGCTTTGGCTACTCGCGGGCTGTATGCTGCTTGCTGTGTTTGAATACTCTATGGTCTTATCTTTCCGTGCGTGCATTAGTCTCCAAGATAGATCCGTTGATGCGACCTTTGCAATTTTGACTGCCTTTTGGAGTTGGATTCTATAGGGCGACCCTGTCTATGCTTCCTTCCTCGATTCCACAATATGAAAGATCATTCAGGATTGACGATCTCGAGCACTCGCTGTATGAACATGTTCTCCTGTGTCTGAAAGTGGGCATTGACGTTCTTGTGGTCGACTCGGGCGAAGTGTAGAGGCTCAATTATGTTGCACATAGTCTTCAGCACATCAAAATGTAAGTCGTTGTCGAGGTGTAATTCTTGTAAGCGCTGCACCCCGTGTGAGATTCAAGCTACTGTATCATGTGCGTTATATTGTCACAGCATTAAGCCCAGGTCATACAGCGTGGCATAGACATAGCTGATCACAATCGGACAAGTACTATAAGGGGTTTATTGTTTATTGCAGCTATAGAACATCATTCTTAAAGTAAAGCATACAACGCCGACACCAGACATAGTCAACGCCCTGGAACTGCCCGAACCCTGATGAACTCGTGTAAAGAGTGGGCGGATGGTGTTATGTGAAAACGGGGAATCTCATTGAAATTAAAACAAAGGAAAACGGTGCGTAAGTTCAGACCAAGTTAGAATGGACTGGTACCAAAGACACCTCACTTCTGCTCCTGCTCGTAGGCTGGGGCAGCCTCGTAAGCTGGGAGCGGCTCCTCGACAAGCTCAACTTGACTCTTCTCCTCGGGAGAGGCCTGCTCCTCAGCTTGAGCGACGCTGGCGTATCCTCGTTGGCCTCCGCGACGGAACTTGATCCACAGGAAACCAATCAGACGTCCGACAGCCATACCAAGCAAGCTGACGAACATGCCCAAAGTGATACCAGCAATGACGGGGACTAAGACAGAGACAAAGGCACGCACAAATCTGTGAAGGAAGTGGGGACGACCGTGACGGTGAGGACCTCTGCCCATGCCATGATTGCCATGAGGGTGAGGACGAGAAGGATGTCCTCCGCGGTGCTTGCCGTGCCCGGAATGTTCGCCCTCGAGGTCCTCAATATGATCGAAGTGAGGCTTGATGTGCCCAGGCAGCCTGTGCGGGCCCTTACGACCGCCACAGCCCTTGCCACCAAATGGCTTGGGTACACCATGCTTGAAGCCCTCGAGTTTCGACTCCATGATTCCCTTGAACTTGCACAGAGCAGCAGGGAGCATACCGCAGTGCTTTGGAGCACCATCAACGGGCCGAGGGGGTGGGTGTGGGATGTTCATTCCATCGAATACGCCGTGAGGCTTGGGCACTCCTTGAACCGAAATGATCAAAAGAGACCCGTCGCCGCCCTCGAGAAGCTTGACTTCTGCGCCATCAACAGACACGCGTTGACCTTCCAGAGAGACCACCTGGTAGTTGATGGTAACAATTTTGTCACCAGCCGCCGACACAGGCTCTTCAACCACGAAGATGCTGGCGCCGGAGACCTCGAGGCTGGTAGTTTGCTCTGGATGTTCCTTGATATTGGTAAGAGAAGCCGAGGCAGCGACCTCGCCAACAGTCGGGTTCTCCGAAGAATCCATGGTAATGGGGTAGACTTGGAAGTCATTGATCATGACGGCGCGGGAGTCGTCGGCGATGGTGAAGTTAAGGACAACGTCCCTGGCGCCACCTTGAGCCCAGAAAAGGCCACCATTCTCCTCATCGGCCTCGACGGATTGATCATCACTTTTAGATGGGAAGACGCAGTCTGGGCAGGGCAGCTTGATAGTCTGTGTCCTTGGGTTGACTATGGTAGAGAGGCTGTCATCGGACTTGAAGCTGCCTACGCCAGCAGGTATAAGGAAGGCGTTTGCGCCAATCGCAAGCGTGGCGAGCGCCCCAGCAGCGCGACAAAACATGGTCAAAGGTCTCAAAATAGGTTGGAAATACAGACTGGCAATCGAGCAAGAGGTAAATAGGTCAAACAACGACTGGAGGTGTGTTGTTGGATTGTGAGGCAGAAGTGCTAATGTGCTCAGGTCTGGCTACCCTACAGTGTGATGACGCGGCTGGGCGCAGTATTCAGGGACTTCGAATCACGTGCTGCCGACATACGTAAGTGTACTGAGCCGACACCCGCGAAAGGTAAAGGCCTGATGCTTGGGGATGATAGTCCAACGTCTCACAAAGAAACATTACAAAAAGGAAGGTTGACCTTCCCGGTAAAAGGAGAAACAATAATGTAGTGGGAAGGCAGAACTATATGGCCAGGAGGTGTTTCCATTATTAGTATAGAAGCCACAAGGAATTACTGCACTTGGGCCTCTTCGCTACTTTTGTACCAAGCTTACTCGAGATTGCTCTAAACAGTGCCTCTTTCATTTTGATTATTTCCTCGTTGTTTGACGACCATCTCGCCGATCTTGACAATCCAGTGATTGGCAAGCGAGACCCGCTCGCTAGAATTAGTTGTGTTTTGAAGTGAGGAGCGAGACAGATCTTGGCAATCGTGTTCGCTCATCGCTTACGACGGTGAAACGTACGGAGAACCAAGAACAGTGGAAGTAAACGAGCTGTGGAGTGTCAAAAACCCTGATCTCCCCGCATCTATCTGGCAGTGTCATCGAATATCTGCCCTGCCTGCATTGTCCAAATTCCGCCATACAACGCGTAGATCATTGATGCGGTGTTGTTTCCGAATGTGCGGCCCATCTTCTCTTGGGGGGTAGGCTTCCAGAGGTGTCTCTCGTGCAAGGTTGGCCACTCACCGCCATGGCTTCTTGGACTAATGACCCGTCAGCTTTACTTATTCTTTGTACGCCACAGAGGAAGACCGCCATTGCTGCCCTGGGTGGCACGTGGGTGGGTCCCATATGTGACGATGATTTGAGATGGCAAACCTGGCCCCTGCGTGTCTTGGAGGTACCGACCGAGGATTAGCCCCTCGGCGCCCGAAGCCACTCGGCGCTAGTCGCAGCCTCTGCATCTAGGGTTTGCGTTGCCGAAACTCAGATCAGTGCTAAAGTAAGCTTTCGGCTCTTAGTCGAGATTGACACTTCACATTGGACGATGCGCATCGGTGCGGTCAAGAACGTCGATCAAAACTCATATTCGGCTTCTAATCGTTTGCGAGACACGGCAATGCGTAGACGTTGCCCAGACTAGCACATCAAAACACCCTACGCTTAACAGTATTGCAACGGATGAGCTCCGGCATTTATTGGAACGATGATCAGTTTCGCAGCACGGGAGCTGGGCACGTTGGCTTAGACCAGGTCTTCGAAAGGTACACAATACAGTCGATGACTTAGGGGCTGCCTCCGTACCTTAGGGGGTACGTCCCAAGGTACACACACCTGCAGACGCATCTGAAACCACAAGCAGCCCAGGTAAAGTCTAGATGTCCCGTGGCGGGGCGGTTCGACGACAGCGTAGAAGCCGTCAGCCCAGACAATAGACACATGGCTCAATAATCAATAGCATATCCCGTGGATTAGCGGCAAGCCAAGTGTCATGTAGTCGTTATGGTTGCTTATGGCTAGAACGTTTGGCTCCATTGAAGACGTATTGTTGGAGGAGAAAGGACGTCTAGCTTGAGTCCAGCCCTGCGCTGGCAGTCTTGGCCTAGGACATTCCCATCATAGACAGCATGCATGAAGGATGGCAAAATCTTGCCATGTGGACCACCATCAACACTATGTGCAGCTGGAGATGCTTTTGTGATGGTCTGTCTATAGCACTGCTCACAGCGAATCAGCAAGCGTGCATGATACATGACGAAAATGACTTATTTTGGACATTGCAATTATCCTGTGGTGCAAATGATCGTTGCGTGAATCGTAGGCTATTTCTGTACAAAGCCCAAAGCTTCTTGTGAGGGCAGTCTAGCTGCAAATCCCGATCAACTAGTCGCACGCCGCGCTAGCAAGTAGATATGCAATAAAGTATAGTATACATCGTGGACACCGAGCTAGCATGTGGTATATGCATGATGTGTGCCGTAACGCCGTCCAGTGCTATTGATGAAGAATGTGACAACAAAGGAAAGGTTCATTAAGTCTCATCATACGGATTCGTCTCGACTCCCGGCGCGACCTTTGTCTCGCTTTTCCCGAAGCTCCGGACATCTGCGGCGATGGTTTATGAACCAATTGCTGACCTAATGCAAACTTAGTATAAGGCAAACGTGCATAGGCGGCCAGACTCAATTACCTGGGTCAGGTTGATTCCAGCTACCGCTGCAAAGTGTCGTTTCTGTTCCTCACTGGGATAAGGATTCTGTAGGTTATCATCTTGAGATTGTTAGAGAGATAGACGGCTATAGGTTGGACTTTTTGCTTACCAAACCATCGTTTCATTATTTCTGTCGATTGCTTGGGCAAGTTGCTCCGCTTCCTGGATTTCCCATTCTGATATTCGTAATGCGAAGGGACAAAGAAAGCTTGGGCGTAAGGATAAGAGGGTGCGGCATATGGAGCAGAAGCATCCAATCTACTCATAGACGAGTAATCCTCTCGATAACCAGAATGGTGCCCTGCTGGTAACAAAGAGTGTCGTCGGTCATCGGTTCGGAATGACTGATGAGCCAGACTTGAATGGCCGTACATAGAGGGTCCGTGGCTTCTGTCATCGGCCAATGCTAAGGAAGGGCTTCTCGAATGAGAAATGCTCGAGTCGTATCCAGACATTGAGTGACCGTCCATGTGTACATCTCTCGCGGTTTCACGCGGCTGTTGGGGATGATAGCGGACGTGGCCCTGGTTTTGAGCTTCGAAGCCTCGAGGCAAAGCAAGACGCGGACTCGTTGGCAAGTGAGCAGCTCGACCACGGGATTCGGGCGAAGCATGGTGGCTCAATAATTCACGAGTCGAAGATCTGTCGTCCGTGTAAACTGTGGAGTGTCTATGACGATAAACCTCTGGGCTGCCGCCGCTCAAGTTCGGTAGCTCAAGCTGGTGATGAAGCTTATGCCTGTCATTTTGATGGTGACTGTTGAGAAGCTGCAGATCGCGTGGAGAGCACTCTACACTTTTGATGTCTGAGACTTGGCCATCCCACCCCGAGTCAGTCCTTGTACGCTTGTTTGGATACAGAGATGACGGTTTGTACGTGGACTGGTCGTAGGATGGCTCTCGAGGACGCGGTTGAAGAGTAGATGCTTGGGGATGGGGTGTCGACGGTGGACTTCTAGCATTTTCTCCAAGAACCTGAGGGTAATTTAGTGTTCGACGGCCTACTGATACATCATCAGCCACACTTACGGTTCGAAGAGATGGCAATGAAGGCTTATTAGTATCGCCACGAATGTAGGTATTGGGCTGCACAGGTGGTTGCTCTCGACCAGCAAACCCTTGCCCGTACTGACGAGAATCCCATGCGTTCATGCCAACAGGCGATGCCATCATACCCTCCGACGAAGTCGATGAAGGCGAAACGATGGGCTGTCGTCGTGCTTCTTCATAAGGGTCTCGCCTACCACGGAGTATCGGCATTGGAAGCTGTGTTGGTCTGGAATCGAGGTGCCTTGATGCATTGTATGGGTTGTGGGCTTGGGAATGACGATCAATCATTGCTAGTCCATCCATGGCTTGTATCGCAGCCAACCCACAGCCAAGTACGATTCCAGTCAGACTGGATGAGAGAAGGTTGAATGTATCTAATTCTGCATTTAGTCCTGTTTATGTTGATAACATTTCATAAGATATTCCACACCTTCTCGAAGGCAGTACGACACAAGCTTGAGGCACTTGCTACGACAGATTGCGATACCAGGTTGAAGGAATGTGCCAGGGCGTTCACGTTTGATTCGAAATGTGGGTTGATAGTATCTTTCAAATGGGTCTTTGAGAGTAACCGGTACTTGGAAACGGGGGCCGGGACTATGGTATGGGTCGTTCCAGGTCGACGGGAACGGTCCAGATCCTGCTTTTGCGAACGGTGGGGCTGAGACGTGAGCAGAATGCTTCAGAGATGTCTCAAGCAGTCCAAATTCACAAGTGAGATACGACAAAGAAAACAACAGTTGGGAAGGGAGAGTTATTGTACCGTTAATCACCACCAGGCAGAATGTGTCAAATCCTGGTTGTGGACTGGAAGCAGGCTCATTATCTAGGAATTGATCCTCAATGATGCTTCCTACTAGTGCGAATGCACCGACAACACCGACCGCTAGGTCATTGTCAGTGCATTGATCGGGATCGCTCAACTTAGTTTGACGGCCAACCTGTCACAACCGTCCCTGGCGTCTTGGTAGGGCGACCAAAAGGGAGAGTGCAGTCTTTCGCACTAGTCCCGACGCCAGAGCAATGGGTCACCGAAGCTTCATGCGCGCACAAGCCGTGACCCGAGCTGAGGTTAAATGCAACTTGACAAGTTGATCGACTGCGGCCTTGCCGTGTGAGCTAGGTTGCGGAGGGTCTCGTGCATCTTGCGTGATGTCTAATATTATACCAGGATGTTCGAGGAGACGATTGTTGGGCAGGATGTGCCATCTACAGCACGGAAGCTGGCACCTGCGTTGTAATGCTAAGCTCTGTGCATGTCTCGGGTGGCACCAAGTCCATGGAGCATCACCGTCCATCCTCAGATATGGGAAAAACCCTCAGCTCGGAGAGTATTAAGATTGGCAGCTCCGTAAAGGCTACAGCCGCGGACCTCGATCAATGGTAAGCTTTAATTGGACGGAGCGATATTCTCCATGTGCCAATAAACCTGTCAGGGCAGAGTTCCCTCCGCATGTGGCGCGGCAGGTTGACGATCTGCATCTCGTATCTTGAAGCAGATACTGGGCTTGAGGTACTTGTAGAGGTTATTCATTGGCGCTCGCGCATGCAACCTAATTCGGCGAGCGACAATCGCAAAGAGCGCGAGTCAGATTGACTCTTCGTGGTGGCAATGTAGCGCGAACCTACTCTCGGTTCTTTGCCCGGGCTGCCCCGTTGCAAGACTTCGTGATGTAATGTCTTCCTCAGGGCCTGAATGTACAAGAGAGACGTACTGCTTTGTAGGTTTCAGGTAGTCTGTCTGCCACGCGGAAGCGGATGGCTTGACTCGTCGTGGCCTTTGCTTACAAGAATTACACTGAGCATAACGCAACCGTAGGCTCCGCAACAGTGGGCATCCAATGCGGAAGCCGTTTCAAGTCCCGAGAGCCAACCCGGGCCTGTGGCTTCATGTCAGATCAATCTGGCAGCGTGAAGCAGCCTGGAAGCACAGTAGTGGCTGACTCGCATGACGGCAATCGGTGAGAAGGCCAATGTCGCAGCGTAACCAGGGTCCGGCCTATCTTACCGGACAGAAGACGTGTGTGTGTGCACGTTGAAGCAGGAGCCGTGGTGGCTTGCAGGGTCAGGAATGATTTGTGTTTCTGTGTTCCCACAGGGTGCCGCACGAACTGACGTGCGGAGGCCAGTGCCCACATCTAGGATCCACCACTCGCACACGACTCGTGAACAGCACGCTGTCAACAGCTGGCCCCTTGTTCAGTAATCAGCTAGTCGTAGAGCGGTTGAGCTTCTTGACAGCAAGCCACAGACGGGAAATCGAAATGCGTGCGTCTGCTGAGGACGTCCAGATCGGATACCGCGAGTCATTACCGAATAGACATGGATACGTGGTCGATCGCCAAGCGCTAAAGTCGATGTTTTGGCAGTGAATGAAAGGGATAATGGTCGATAGATTACCGTAGACAGCCCAGGCCCGACCCGAGCGCCATGAGGGCTGAAGGTTCCATCGGTCCACTAGCAAAGACTAGTAACGCACCCCTCATCCCACGCAGCTTGTTGTTTCAAAGTTGGTTAAAATAACAGCAGCCTGAATAGGACCTTGAGATCATAAAATTACCCCAAGGCGCTCACAGAGTTTGCACGCGTGTTGCACGCTATACCTTGAGCGTATCTCGCGGTACCCAAGTACTCTCAGATATTACTGTAGTTTACTTGTCGCTCCATCTTGATTGCTCTAGATCCTCATTGCCAAGTGAGCTGCTGTGGATCTCACTGAATACTGCAGACAGTCTGTGGTACCGTACATTGCCTGCCTCTCAGTCAAACATTGCTCCGACATGGCCAATGCAAGCCACGCGGCGCTATAACAAAAGCCGACAATACACAACGGCTCCAGCATGTGGTTGCAGTCGGAGCAAGGATGACGTGCGGGATAGCCGCTTGACAGCTGCCAGGATTTCGCCTCCGACGGTCATGCTCTCAAGAACGTTGCTGTGGCTTGTGTGTCCTGACCCAGGGCGAACTTGGTTGTATATTTCACACAAGCATAAGAGTGGGCACCAGTCACCTTCCAGCCGAGCAAGTGCGATCGAGTACACAGCATACCGCAGTAGCATTCACGAGGCTCGCAGAAATTCTCGATCCCTTTGCATTAGACCATTTGTCGCATGCATGTCTGCACGGCCGCGGCCCGAGTGTTGCGCTCTGTCGGTACTATGAGCCAATACAATACCATTGGGCAGCATAGGGGGCTTTTTGAACTTTCATCTGTGCCGCAGACCCCAGCATGGTTGAAACACATCGGAAACTGCAAGTGGTGGGATAACCCTCCATGAAAGTACGTGCATCGCTTGACCCCGGGTATATGGAATTCATCAGATGTAAGCTGCGATCTGTCTAGAGAGCATGACCAATTCCCTTGCGACCATCATATTGCCTGCCAGGCTCTGTACGCACAACATGCATGTCGTGTTACAGTAAAGTGTCCCAACCGAACGGATGTCCCGAACCAAGATCACGAGCGTAGACACTGGGGTTTCAGGAGATCACACTTCATGGCGGAAGTCATTACCGAAGACCTGGTTCCTCTACGCAATCGATGCCTGCACTCCACGGAACGCTTGCTTGGATTAGAGCCACTTCCCTGGTATGCTGAACTCTCGAGTTGTTCCCGGGTTCCGGACCAGTTGTACCCCAATATCGGTTCGTCATTTTATGGTTCTTCAAATCTCGACCAACCCCTCCTTACCCCTACGCGCTCCCGAATGAACCTTTAATCAACCATTGCGGTGGGTCGATAAGAAACACTGTCGGGGTTCTCCTTACCATGATGTCGCACATGACCCGACGCTTCTCATTTCCTGGCATGGGCAGACAACCCAGCAAATCTGTGACGCTACCGTTGCAGCGTCTTTACTGTGTCGCTATCCATCTTTTGTAGTCATGGAGCTGGAACGATTGATAGAGCTGTAGCCGACACACCTTGCCCGAGGCAGTCTCACTCGGCTGCATTTGCCCTTTATAGTCTTCTGCAGGAGCAACCAATTGCCCTACTTGATTGCCATGCACTATCGGACTGACGAGCAAGATTTACAGGCTCTCCAAAACCCACTGCGGTGGCTGTCGAGCGTCGTTGGTTGCGCCTCCATGCTGCAATGATACAGTCTATTGGCATCGCACGGCACTAGATCTTGGGGGCTTGGTACCTTTCAAGAAATTAAATTTTGTTGTTGAACTCTGCACATCGAAAGTTCATCCCCTGCTGGGAGCTACGTAAACAGATCGCGGCTCAACGAAGTCGTCGTATTGTGCTCTCCGAATGTCGAACGCTAACGATTTGTCACATCGCGAGTACGAGGAGTACGCCTCATCCCTGTTCGGAAGTATTGATGCACATTTCTGGTGACAACGACCAGGGTCGTAAGGGCAAAGGCTTCCCCGACATTGTGTAGCGTGGTGTGAGAGGGCTCAGCGGACTTCCAGTGTGGGAGCACTCCACCATCTCGTTTTCTTCCTTGTTGACCAAACAACAGAACCCTGCAAAGTCCAATGTTGCGATATCTCAGCAAACATTCTTCCATTGTAACAAAACTGTAACAAAACTGGTAAGTTTTCACAAGAACATGGCAACCACGACTGGAAGCAACCAAAGGCTGAGAAGAGGCAGTGGCTGGCTAGAAGCAGCCGATGTACTTGTCAAGAGACTCGTACTGACGTTGGTTCTTCCAACCGGGTCAGTCACCCCATTGAGGGAGTCGACAGTGTCGATGGCCGGTCCCACGTTGAAGAAGTCCACCAGTACGAAGGCGGGAGCCCGACCGTATTCCTTTGTACATTCTGTAGCAGATTCACCTAAATTGCCCGTTCCTCCAGAGGGAGCATTGGTCGTCGCAACATACGACACATTTGGGGTTTCGATGTCCAAAAGTTGTGTCTCGTAGAGGAAGTGATTCATGAATGGCAACATGTTGTCGTCCAAAGCTTTCGTGGTGTCGCCATCAACGCTGGAGGGCCTGTTGGCAGTACAATTGAACTCTGACGGAGAAGTGTTGTCGTATGCATTCTCGAAGATAAAAGTGAACTCATCCATCAAATAAGTCGCCACGGTATTCGTGGATGGATCTAGGTCGGCCACGAAATTCAACAACCTCGTACCATTGTTGATCAACGTCTGGAGAGTGGGCCAATCTGTTGGTGGAGTTGTTGTTGATTCGGGAGTGTACGCATACGACACTATGTCCGCCGTTTCATACTCGGCTGCAAGATCTGATGCGCTTGCACCATCCGAATTAACAAGCAGAACAGTCACAACTTCATTGGCATTGTCGTCCAGCCATGTTTTTATCTCGGCAAGCCACGTGCTCAGTAAGCCTGCATCCAACAATGCACAACTGCTGTGGCATAGATGCCACTCCCCCGAGCTATTATGGACTTGTGCAGTCAATAGCCTCACGCCAGCGGATAGTTGTACAGTGGTGTTGTAGGATTGGTCGCCAGATGTCGAATAGCCAGTCGAGGAGTCTCGGACAAATGGTGAATCATGTGCGCCTAGATGAGTGATACTGAAGGATTTCTGTCAGTCATAATACTGCTTAAGGGAGCCTGAATCACTCACTTTGAATAAGCCTTGTCGCAGAGAAGAGGCGAATTATTGCACGCAGTACTACTGCTTGTGGCGGCTAATGTAAATTTGAAAAAGGCGGGCAAAAGCAGGAACGTTGCAAGGATTGATTGCATTCTTGCGTATCTACGAGCCGAAGTTGATTGAAAGAGGGTATATGGAGAACTGGGATTGGGCTTGAAGTACCCCAGGATGGAGTGAGTTGCAACGATCGACTTCAAAGAATTCTTTCAAATATGACGGTGGCAAATATGATACTCGCAGGAAATGAGCAAAGGACGAGGAAACTCTATATGTGAACCGAAACTAGGAAGGGACGAACGAAACAAGGAATCGCAAAGTAGAATAGAAGAAAAGGAAGCAGACGAGAAGGGAAGAGCCGTAGCAGATATATCACTTGTGTCTGTTAGTGTATATACGAGAAGGGAGGTGTCGTGGCCATGGTCATGCTGCGCCTCGACAGCGCGTGTCGTAAGCTATGGACGAAAGTGGAGTGCCGACACAGCCGCGGGAAGGGTCAGAGGTCGAGTAGTCTCTCCTTTGCAGTGGTCGAGTCTCCTAGATGGACTACTGGCTTTTTTATGTAACAGGCTCTCAGCATGCCCAGGATGTGAGGATCATGGCGGACGCTCTGATGACGAAGCGTGTGTGCAGGTTGAACATGTAAAGTGCACGCGGAAGCAAAGCGTGCCGCCCCGCATGAGTTCGCCAGGGCGCATCACCGCTTGCGTGGTGGCTTCGTTCGCCTCGTGGAGTAAACAATACTCATCGATAGAGAATACGCATTGCACGATTCCCACGAAACATTCCAATTAGCAAGCGAATCCAGCAGAGACAGCATTATGGAGAGAGGTGCAAGAATTGTTCTTCGCGCGCCGAGTGTGCTGGCCAAGTCGATACCAGCAGAGTACAAAGCGCCCAGTCTCAACTTTCTACAAGGAACGTGGCATGTCACGCATTCTACATTGCCAATGTGGAAAAGTAAGCGCAACGTGCGGATCACATACAAGCTGCTGGAGCCATCATCGGCGGAGATACCAAGGGAACACACGGACAGACTTGACGACGTTGTCACATATCAGGGGCTTGATTCGGACAAGGAGCATACGGTGCATGGAGTTGATAAGGCGAGCAGCGAAGCGCGAGACACGTGGGATTGGAGGGGCAAGGGTTGGCTCATGATTGCTAGCAGTCATTGGGAAATACTGGGATGGGATGAGGCAGGTGACAATGCGTGGGTAGTAACCTACTTTGCCAAGACGCTGTTCACGCCTGCTGGAGTGGATGTGTACTCGCGAGCAGACACGGGGTTAAGCGCAGAGAAGCTGCAAGACATCAAGACAGCTCTGGCCTCTATTGAAGACGCAGAGTTTCAGAGTCTGGCAGACAGTCTTTTCGAGGTTGTCACAGACAAGGCTTGAGTGGATGAACATGAATGGATGGCACATGGGACATGATAGGTGTGTAGTGTTGGGTGGTGGTGGTGTTGTCTATGATGCTAGTTTACAGACAATTCGAAGGGTTATGAATTGAGAAGTGAGAACTAGTTTTCGCTGAACCAAGTCTTGTGTCCCTAGTTTGGAGTCAGGATTGATGAATGGTAAAATGCAAGGGTTGAACGTACCAGGACCATTCTGCACATCATGTACATGGTGGCAGAGGTGGTTGCGATCATGAGGCCGTAGTAGGGGTACAGCATCATCTTGGCGCGGGGGCCCTGGTTGAGGAGTAGGTTAGCGATGGAATATGGGAGATTGGAGAGGCATTGGGAAAAGAACGGAAAGAGTCATTGATGCGAAGTGTGCAGGCGAGTATACAAGGAGGATGCAGAGGCAAGTGCGAGAGATGATTGAATCGGGGAAGGGTAGAGCAGCGGTACCTTCTCCCATTGTCTGAGACCATCGTGGCTCTGGTGGAGACGTTGCCAGGCAGGGACGTTGTTGCGGCGGTAGAGGCCGGGAGCGTTCATTCTGAGCGACGAGTAGTCAGCGGAGTGTACGCAGAGGGGAGTCATGGTAGTGTGTGGTCGCAGGATGGTGTGTATTGGGGTGATATGGGCGGCCTCGAGGTGGGTTGCGCTACAGAGGGTGGTGGTTCGCGAAGAGAAGTTGTTGTGCCGTGCCGAGATGAGAACAGGCGAGGAATGGATTGGGATTGGTCGACTGATTGCTACTCACCCAGGCATTGTGAGGAGATGTCGAACTTGGTTGCGAGTGAATTGGGGGTTGATGCGGCAGCAAAGAGCGACTGGATTGCTGGCTTGAGTCTTGCGTCTTGGGTGCATGGCCGTCTGGTGATGGCTGAGCTTGGACCACAGCGACCAAACTCGGCGTTTTCCGACTCCCGATGCAGAAGTGGCAGACTGCGCTGTGGACTGTGGACGGTCAGCACAGCGTCTAGCTTGTGTGTGGAGAAGTCTGGGATTTAATTGTTCACATAACCAATCTACAACATTGAGGTGTGTGTTCGTCACAACCATCATAGCTGCAGCGCTGGACACCTCTGTCCACGCCGATGCAATGTCTCCTGATCGAGGCTGCTGCTTTTCTCTGTCCTTGAACCGCTGCAGGTAAATGGGCCCGGCTTTGGATGGACTGCTGGCACGCCCATCAGCTTCTTGGAATCGCCTGAACATTACTTTGAACATTACTCTTCGTCGCATCAACTTCGACACTCTCTCCGCATCGTCCAACCGCCGCCGGACCCATCACCTAGCCTCGCGCTGGTCATTGTCTGTACCAGCCCGTTCACAGACATGTCCGCGATCCAGTCACAGGCACAGCCTGAAGCATGGCATTGCCCTCCTCCACTCCACCCACGGCAATGTCTCCTCCCATCACCCCAACCACGGCAAAATCTTCCCTCTTCACTCCAACCACGCCATCACCCCGCGTCTTCACTCGGATCATTCTGCCACTCCCGCCCGGACTCTGAACCACAATCGTGGCATTGTCTCCACTCCCTCCAATCATGCCACTACATCAACAGCCATCCCTCCAGACCCCAAGCACGGCACCCGCCTTGCACTGCTCATGTCTCTTTACACTGGCGCCCCGCTCTTGCACAGGATCAGTCAAGAGTCCAACCCTTTCGAGTGTTTACTGTACGAGGCTGATGTTGCCCATCCTCCATCCGAAGCCCATCCCGGAGACCACCCTCCATCCGAAACCCATACTGGAGACCAACTTCCATCCAGTACACATCACGAGAACCGACTGGTCGACCATCCCGAATACGCTGCCAACATGGAATTGTGGCTAGAACTGCTCCGCTTTCGCAAGCGTCTCCATGGCCACAAGGGTGTGCGAGACGTGTGGTCTGGCATGATGCTTCGTAACCTCGACTTGCCCGTCGCTGGGCCCACCGCTGACGCCCTTTGGTCCAACTTCATCAACACTGCTTTGTCTGACCCGACTTTTTTGGACTCCATCTGCCAACACGTCAGCCACCTAGCTCTGGATGTCGCTCTTCCACGGCCCTCCTTCTACCGCGATGTTGTCGGTTCCGCATTGCGTACTGTTCCAGACCGTGCAATCAATTGCCACCAGCGCCTCCAACACCACCACCTTGTCCCTGGACATGCTGCAAAGGCCGTCCTCCATCATGCGCTGAAATCCGCCGAACCCAAAACTGCTTTCGAAGCCTGGGGCTACATCTACACCGCAACCCGTACCTCTGCGATGTACGATGAGTCCATGACATCTGTCTATGAGTTCTGTGACTTCAAAGCCGCCGCCGGCTGGCATCACTTTTTCCTTGACCAAGACGACTTGCCCACGCCCTCAATGGCATCGAGTCCAATCGTCCGCCTTCTCACCGACTTCTCGTCACTTACCAAAGCGCATCCGGAGCAAATACTGGCTGCCCAAAATCAGTACACTGCCTTGCAAGGCGATCTCCCGACGGAAGAGCATGTACCCGTGCTGTCGCGGCAAAGTATGAACACCTTGGTCGGAGACGCGCATGGTATCCGCCAGAAGAACATCGGCGATGGTTTTTGCGCTCGGTTATTTGCAACGGGTGCATTTTCCATCGACCTTGTCATCTCTGGCCTCCGTATGCTTGGTCTTGACAAGATAGGTTCTCTTGCCCTGAGGGAAATAGCCGTACGCGCCCAAACTCCACAGGCATACATGGGCGCTATTGGTGCACTTCAAACTGCCGGCATCTCCATTGCCGATTCTACGTACAGTCGCATTATGAACGAATTTGCCAAACACAATGATCAGGAGTACTTCAAGGTCATGGTCCAAAGCGATCAGCATCCTGACACTTACGACGACACAGCCCTGCAGCGAAAGCTGTTCTCGTCCTTTCTCGCCAACGGAGATTTGCGCCAAGCGCATACCACTCTCACCATCCTCGCAATGTTCAAGTCCAAGCCAAACGCCTACATATCTGATGTCATGCTGCAAGAATATTGCAAAAACCAAGATCGCCAGAACGTGACGCGGGTATTGGCACACATGCGAGAGCAGGGTCTTGACGTTTCCACCGCTTCATTAAAGGCCATTTTGAGATCTTTCCTTCCTCCTCGCCGGCGTAGCAAGGTACCTGTTGCTTACAAAAACCAAGCACAAGATTTGGACTTTGTCGGTAACACTTTCCTCACACTTCTCAGGAGTGGTCAGAAATTTGATCAGTCACTTTGGGAAGAAATTCTGCGGCAGTATGGCATGACAATGAGATTACACGCTCTCGAAAGGTTATGCTTATGGATTCTCGCTTGCCATTCATCACAGGCCTCCAGTGCTTCCATCTCGCTATTATATTCTTCTGACAATCTGCGCCAAGGACCTTCGCTCCCTGAGTTTTCCGTAGCCGATCGTTCCTGGTTTCTTCGAGCGATCTTTTCACGAGCATTGATACGTTCCATCATTGCATGGGGCTTTCAAAGTGCTGCTCCGCCATTCCGTTACGAGCAGGAGATGCCGGTACCATTCGCTAGAGTCGCCAAGTCCATATATCCACAAACCTCTGAAAAAGCGCATCGCGAACCAGATGTTCCAAAGTGGGCCCGCGGGCTAGCATTTGTGCGATTGCTTCGAGATTATGGTGTCAATGTGCCAGAGCAGACGGTCATAACAGAAGTAAGGACACGTTTGTTGCACATCTTTGGTTCTAGAAGATCTTCAAGGAGACGAAACCGCTATCTGCAGGACCGAAATACGATTCCGTTATCCACATATCTGAAGCAGATTGACGAGATCTGGGGACGTCCGCTTTTGCTTGTGGCTGACGTTCCATACAGCGACGCACAGGCGTCAGCAGTTTTGTTCCGCAGGTCTGAAGCCGATCGCTTTCCGCGGTCTCTATCTGATGGAAAACAATGGAAACATGGCCGAGCTTGGAGACGTGGATGAACAATCTTCGCTGGGATACACTCGTGACGCCCTGCGGAGCGAAAAGAAGGAGCAGCTAGCAACTTCCAGTCCAGCTATGTCAATTGTAAGATATTGAGGTATACTCAGCACCACGTGTATTGTTGTGTATATAGACTTTTCCCTGATACCTTCTTGTAATGCTTAGACGATATTATTGGTGCAGATGATTGGACACCATCATAACCACTCCAAAATATGAGTCATCTTTTGAGCGGAGAGTTTGGCCAATCAAAGAATAACAAATGGGAAATCAGACGCTAGATTATCCTTTACCTTTCATTTTATAGAGCTATCAAATGGGTGGTCTCCCGTCCCAAAGTAATCACTCTATAAGTGCGATCCTCTTGTTCAGACGCCACAACGAGCAATACAACATCAAGTATACGCCCACTCACTCCTGCCGGACAATTCATACCTTCATATCATTGCGATGCCAAAACCGAAAGCCCACAAGCGGGGTGGCAGCTTGTTCAATATCGACGGAAGGACGCTAGAAGGAGGTGGACAACTATTGCGACTCGCAGTGGGTTTGTCTGCGTTGACAAGACAGCCTCTCACCATCACAAATATTCGAGGCAACCGCCACGGTAGTCGAGGTCTGAAAGCGCAACATCTAGCCTGTGTGACATGGCTTGCACGAGCATGCAATGCCGAGACGCAAGGTGCACAGATCATGAGTCAGAGTCTGGTGTTCAAGCCTGGGACAGCAACGACTTGCCCGCCGATGTACACTCTACGAGATGACCTTGGACATCACCCGATTCACGAGAGCCGCATAGACATTGGATCTCCAGGCAGCGTAGCGCTGGCACTACAAGCCGTACTACCGTTGATCCTGTTCTCTCCACTTGGACCGAAGCGAGATGATGAACATAGATCATTTGTGAAACTAACAATCACTGGTGGCACGAACGTCTCGAATTCACCGTCCTACGACTACATATCCCAAGTTCTCCTTCCGACGTTGTCTCTGATAGGCTTGCCGAAGATCGAGAGCACGCTGGACGCTCGTGGCTGGAGCAGCGGTACCATATGCATTGGAAGTGTGACATTCACCATTCCCACACTAGCAGCATATGAACAGCTCCCTGCGATAGTCTTGAGACCGCCAGACGACACGCAAGAGTCAGACATAGAGCCCTCACGTATCGTTGCTACGATCATCGCCCCGGAGTCTGCCCGGGACCAGTCCTGTGCTGATGTATCTGCGCTGATCCATTCGACCTTTCCACTGTTACGCGAGCAGGACGTAGAGTTGCGATTTGAGGACAGCCAGCACGATAAACGCTTCTATTTGTTACTAGTGGCTACAGTCATACACGACAAGCAGGAATACAAGCTTGGCAGCGATGAGTTGTTTCAAGGCAAGTTCCCCAAGGAATCCAAGGGCATCGCAAAGGAGATGGCGCGGAGGGTAACGACCAGACTCGCCGAGGATATCAAGAGTGGTGCTTGCGTTGATAGACATATGATCGATCAATTGATCATCTTTCAGGCGTTGGCCGCAGGCAAGAGTGATGTCTGGCGGGGCGTAAATGGGGATGGACAGGCGCTCGGACAGAGCCTACATGCGGAGACTGCGGAGTGGATCACAAGCGAGCTGGTAGGGGCGAGACTCAGAAATGGCAAGGGGAAAGGCTTTGGCTTGATCGCACGCGGAGTGCGCGACGACGACACTGACGTGCGAGACGAGACCGTGGAGGAGTTGAATACATGTGCGGGTGCCCTGCAGGCTATATCCTTGTGATGGAGAGGGGTAAACACCAAACCATGAGTGGTGCAAAAATGGAGTATCCTTCAAGTTTCCTTGGCGAGTAAATCACATCTGATATGTTACAAATTGATCCTCACGTAAATATTTATTATTACAAGATCAAGATTACAAGATCAAGACGGCTGTCTCAAAGGCTCCGGAGGGCTCACGTTGTGGCGCCGGCAGACAGACGCCTGACACTCGCGTGGTTGGATTGACTTCCGGGAGGCAGAAACAGAGTTTGGTTCTTTTGGCCTTCCACGCAATCAAACGCCGCCAAGGTGGACCCTACTACGTTTTAGTGCGTCTCATGTTTGTGTCGTTGTTCATCACCGTCAAACAAGATCTCTCTTCAAAGACCTCGGATGCCCTAATAATCTGCACACCTTGTCCACAACTTGGTTGTTGCTCCCACCTTTGTTCAAGTTTTACGCATCTCTTTTGCTCGAATAGCTGCACATCATTGTCTTCAGATCCGCCCGCTCTACCTACACAATCACTGCCAAGCAGGCTGGCAGGTTTACAACGCAAGACGCTCTGCACTGCCGTTGACCGTTTCACGGAAGCAGTTGGAAGACTATTCCACAGCGGTTGTCGAAACACCATTGTCGAAACAGCTTTAAAACATTACATTCTGACGTCCTGACTTGTGTTCGCATCCCTAAGCAGTATCGAAATCTGCAAGGTGCTGCTTTCAGGGCACAGCGGAAGATGCTGCGCATCCCTCCCCTTTATATGCTCTTAGGCCTGGGCCTACTCACCCTCGTTTTTTACTTCCATTCCAGCGTATCGACAAGCGCTCATGGCTTCGGCACGACACATGTTGCACGAGCAAATTCCACACTCGGCTTCGGTGCGCTCTTCGTCGTCTCAGGACCAGGCAGTCCGAGGCGCGAGGGCTTGATCGAATCGGCCAACGTCACCGGCCTCGACTTCACCATCCCGGATCTACCGACTTGGTCAGACGAGCAGATTGCATCCTTTAGAAACCACGATACCCAATCCACCATCACGAACGGCTCTGTACGAGCGTGGCTGAGCCACAATGTCATCCTCAACGCCTTTCTGAAGTCGGGCCTGGAGACTGCTCTGATCCTAGAAGACGACATCGACTGGGACATTCGTTTGCGTACGGTGCAGGCGCCGCTCGCAGCAGCAGGAGCACGGTCCATCTTTCCTCCAGCCGGTGAGGAGTACTACTGGGGCCATCCCGACGACTGGGAGCTCATGTACATTGGACATTGTGGCGACTACTTCACTACCCTGGACGAGGACGTTGGTGTGGGTGTTGTCCACCCACAAGACTTGGCTGACCTCCCCCACGCCCTAATGAACGACGAGACATTGCCCGAGCGGACCAACATCCATCCTTATACCGCTTCCCTTTTGACAGCGCTCGGTGTGCCGGAGAAGACGCGTGTTGTACACAAGTCTGTGTCTCCTCTGTGCACCTTCGGCTACGCCATCACCCGCAAGTCGGCAAAGAGATTGGTCGAAGAACTGGCGCCGGTCAGTGGACAACAAGAAACCATTCCGCACGCTTATGATGTTGCGATCCTGACAGCCTGTCGCGACAAGGGCCTGCGATGCTACACAGTCAATCCGGAGCTCTTCCACCACATGGAGGGCCAGAGTCTGATTGGCGGGCTGGACCAGCAAAAGTACCGGCCTCCGGTCGACAAGGCAGGCTCCAAGCAAGTCTTTTGGAGAGGCGAGACGAGCAACATTGGCTGCGGCTTCTGGAGCAAAGATTTCAGATGGGATGGAGACAAGTCACGACTTGCCTTTCTCAGAGAAGAGGTGGGCAATAAAGGCAAATGTCTGAAGCCCGGACGTACTGCAGACGGAGGCCGAGTGGAAGACTTGAACCTGCAAAAGCGGCAGTGAGAGGGTTCCTGTGCCTGTCACGCGCCCACATATTTGCGAAAAGATACCCCATTACCCGCCCCCTTCCCTTTCTCCTTCTCGGGCGGCTGAAGCATTTCAGGCGTTCCATGGAAGCGTCTTGAGCACACGAGATCCGGCGAAGGTCTTTCCATTTTTTCCTCCATTTTCTTTGTTTTTTCGGTCTGTTCTTTCCACTGAGCAAGCGAGTCTGTACTGCATCTTAAGTTGTCGTCAAGACGGGTAGGCAGAAGCCTCAACTGCCGCATTATTCATTCCATGTCATGAAAATACGAGCTCTCTCTCTTTTCCCCTCTCCAGAAATCTAAACGTGTCTACATGGTCGTGATACCCTTCGGTAACCATAAGCTTGGTGTTGTCGAATCCCTACCTTCCTCCCTCCTGCTTCCGTGACCCGCTCTCAAGCCAACGGCAGGATAGGAGCAGTCTGAACAGTGAGATTCTTCCGCAATTGAGCAATCTGCTCAGCGCTCAATCCCACAACCTGGCTCACGTAACCTTCGGCGCCCCCAAATATCTCGCCAACCATCTCGATGGTCGCCTTCATGTTTTCGCTCTTGCTGCTAATCATGTTCTGCACGCCCTGTTCATTGCCCGCCAGCGCAGGGTTCTTGAGCAAGCGCTCGCGGAACAGCGGTCGTAGATGCTGCAGCCCCTGGTCAGTGAGGGAGTATTCATTTGCGATTGTGTCCACGGGGACGTCGGCGAGGAGGTAGAGCAGGGCGACGAGAACGCCGGTGCGGTCTTTGCCCGCGGTGCAGTGGACTATGCAGGGTTCTGGGTCCGGCTGGGCGAGGTGCGAAAGGATGGTTTTGTAGGCTGTGGCTCCGTGGCCGAGAATGTCCTTGTAGGCTTGCACGAACCCCTGTACTTTCGCGATTAGTCTTGTCGTTTTTTTTGTTGTTGCACTTTTGGTGTTTTTTTGGTTGCATTGCTAAGGAAATGGTGGAACGCTACCTCGGTGCCTTCGTTGGCGTACTGTTTATATCTGATAGCCATCTGCTCGGGGCCGTAGTCCTTGTTCGCAAAGACGGGTGTCCACACTCTCTCGATCTCGTCTTCCTTTATTGGCTGCTCGGTGCCCTCTTCTCTGGTGACGAATGCGCCTTGGTCGATTTCGACACCGCTCCATTCCGGACCTCGACGCTCTATCTCGGGTAGACTGCGCAAGTCGAAGACCTTCTTCACCTTGAGCTCTCGTAACTTGGCAAGGCCGTCGGGTTGAACTCGAGAAGGGTCTGCACAACGAAATACGAGATGGCGGCGGATGCTTGTGTTGATACTTGCTGAGCCCGAGGTTGCGTAGCCGCCGATGTCTCTGAAGTTGGCTATCCCCTGGACGTCTATGAACGGTGGGGAAGGGAGAAGAGGCGATACTGGGATGCCTGCTGACATTGTCTTGTCCTTTTGCCTTTTCAAGGGATCACGAAGCTATCGATTTCCTCACGTATCCCAGTGTACCTGACTGTAACATTCCAGATGACGACCTCGAGTACAGAGGTACTGTATATAGCTCACCGAGGCATACCTAAACTCCGATATCGCCGACCACATCCGATACCTGACTCGTAAGGGACGGACGGTACCTCGAAGACGCAATGTAAACATGTAGGAGTATCACTTATACAAATTGCAGCGGCTTGACATGCTGTCCAGTGGTTTGTATTATAGACTAGTAGGCAACTCTCGAATACAGCGATATGGGGAATACTTTACTTGCACGACAGAAAACAAAAGAAAGCGTGTACAGCCGGGAGCCATTGCGCTCCTCTCCGTCAACCTTTTGCTCCATGCTCGGCAGACACTGATGGAATGAAATTTGATTCTACCACGAGGGCACCCCGTCGACCAATAAACCCTCTTAGGCTCCAACTTCGGCGGAATCGGTGTCAGCGGTGCTGAGAGCGGCGCTTTGCTCTCTATGCATACGCGCCTCGATCTCCTTGAGCTGGCTCTCGCGCGCAAGCAATTCCTGTCGCTTTTCATTGATCTCGCGCTGCACCTTAAGCTCGATCTCCTTGAGCTTCTCCTCTTCGCGGCGCAGTTGCTCCTCCTTAAGGCGCACGGATTGGGAGGCAAGATCTTCGGGGTTAAGGGATTGATCGCTACAAATACAGTCAGTGGTATGAACGTATTTCGAGATTGAGGCGTAACTTACGCAGCGTTGCCACCCTCGACGCTCTTGCTGAGCTTCTCAGTGCGGTAGTTCTCATAGAGGAAATCATGGGTGATCTCCTTGAGATCAGCCAAGTGGCTGTGCAGGAGGGCGCTTCGAATGGCTAGGAAGTCGCTGTGTCTAGGGTTGTCGACCTCGACCAGGCCCCATGGGTATTGTCTTGCGCGAACCACTCTACCGCCCACCTCGACAGTCTCCTCGGAACCCACAATGGCGAAGGGCATGAGACCTCGCAGTTCGGCGTTCTCCTCGACTGTGTCCTCGTCGTCCTCCTCAATGTCATAGGGGAAGTTGTAGACGGGAATGCGGTAGTGCTCGATGTCTTCCATGACAAGCTTCTTTGTCTCTGCAAGCTCGGTAGGGGTGAGGGAGTCGGCCTTGCCAATGACGGGGATGACGTTGACGCGGGGTGAGAGGCGCTTCATCAGCTCGATATCGAGCTCGCGAAGACTATCTATCTGTCAGGTGCGTGTTGATAATGTCGTGATTTGGTGCATAAACTTACCCGTGACCAGTAGGAGTGATGAAGTAAAGAAGGACGTGAACGCGGTTGTCACGGAATCTGGGGTTACGCTTGATCCTCGATTCCTCGGCCAGGATGTCATCGTACTGTCGCTCAAGGTATCCGACGATTTCGCCAAAGCTGTCGCTTGTCAGTACAGAGTCCATCATGGTATGGAGGACCGAGTGCGCCCGTACCTTGCTTCATTGTCGATCTGATCACCGAATCCAGGCGTGTCGACAACGGTAAGGGAGATGCGGGTGCCTTCTTCGTCCAGCTCAAGCTCTGCGAGATGACAATCTTGGTCAGCCAAGAGTCCAATGCACGATTCCAGTAGTTGGGTGCTGCGTACCAACGGTGGCTGGCTTTATCCTGACGCCTTCTTCAAGATGCGCATTTGCCGCGTCATCCTCATCGAGACCCTGGAGCACTTTCTTGCCGCATAGGGTGTTTACGAATGTCGTGCGTCCTGTTGTAGAGATGCGTGTCAATGGATGATGATATCGATTGTTGTTCCACACGAGGCGTACCTGTGCCCGATGCACCGCAGACCATGATGCAGAACTGGATTCCCTTCTTGACATTCTTCTTGCGCCGTATCTTGATCTGTATGAGTATTCATTAATCCTTCTTCCGCGCCACCGCTCTCAGACAGAGAGGACAAAGTAGAGGCCGTGGCAAGTCATGGAGATGCGCATACCGGGTTGACATAGCCAGACATGATGGCGATGAAGAAGGGCTGGATGTACTACAGCGGTGAGGCGACGTAGATGGTCGAAGTGTGAATTGACTGCTGCAAATGATTGAACAGAATACAGAGGTAAAGTAACGAGCGAGATGCAGCCAACATTCAGCATTCGGGGAGGAGGTGCGTCGTGGAAGCTGCAAAGGGGCAGGCACCGCTGGACCCTGTGCCAAGCGCGAACATGGGGCAAGCACGCACCAGCCAGTTCAATTGACCCGAGCTTTATTTATTCGCTACATGTACCTTAATGTCCTGACTGGAGCTAGATAGAGCAGATTGTCATGGTCTAGGAAACCATTTCATTGCATCCATCTTCTCATATTCTGGATTTCCATGACCTCAGCAGTCTTCTCCATGACTGTTGTCTGCTAGGTTCTATTCATGAAAGCGCTTACACTATCTGCAAAGACTCGAATCTTAGTATATTCGGAATATCATCTACTTTTTCTTCTGCTCCTTCTTCTCGTCACGGCCCCTTGCCGTATACAATGCTTCCCTACGCAATGGTTACTAGAATACAAAGCACAGAATGTGGAGTTGACTCTTACGTTTTCTGGCCTTTGACACCTGCCTTGCCTTCAAGTCTGTCCAAAGCCTCCTCGATGAGGCCGATGTGCCCGCGGAGTGTGCCTTCAAGCTCGTCCATGCGGGCCTCATGTTCTTCCAGATTGTAGATGTGATGGCTTCGAAGCATGTACGTTGATGCTCCTACAGCGAAGAGGTTCGCCAACCCTATCATGAAAGACGGCGTACGGAATGCTGCAGATGACATGATGGGTAATAAGCGTTGCTTAGTTGTAGCGATAGTATGAGCCGTGTGGCTAATGGAGAATATATGGTTGTCAATGTCTCGAGACTGGACCTGGGATCAAGGAGTACCTTGGTTCAGGTGATTAAGGTATCATACAAGCTCAACTCTCCTCTACCATTTCGATGACGTCTTCAATGTCGTCTTCGACTTAGCCAACATTTCTTAATGCTCTTATAGTGCTTCCAATATCCTAGCATGCGATCATGTCTGCTATAACTTATTAATAGAAAATCATGAGTTTAGGATCAGGCGATAGAAACGCATGAGTTTGCAAGGATATATGGTCCGCTCTTATCTTTGATCGAAGTAAATATACTGCAAGCTGAATGACCCATTGACCCCGAACGGCGATGAGTGGATAAGGTAGCATACAATAGAAGCGTAACGAATACCAGGTCGCTTTGTCCGTTCTAATATCTTTGGTGACGACTTCGGTCCATTTAATATAAAGGGGTGCATGCAGTTCACGTAGCTGCTATCAGCTATTATCACATGGCTCGCGAAGCAGATTTCACACTTTAGCTGTCTTCAGTGTCCATAAACTATCAGGATGGCATCCTGATGACAGACAGACTTCTCAGCTTTCGACCGAATGAAGCAGCAGAAGTGTGTGCTATTGAGTAGCAGGCCTTTAAATGCGAACGTGATATATGTCGAGTATATACATGAGCTCGGACGATCAATGCAAACAGTGACGACAGTGCAGACGCGCCGGAGCCGCGTCGATTCACCACCGAAATGGTCAGCAAAATTCACGGAGCCAGACTCCCACAGGCAAGAGTGTTATACCATACCTTATTTTCACACGCTACTAAGCTTGTAGAAGTAGTGTGCATCATCCGGTGCACCACATTCGCTCGCAATCATTCGCATGCCATTTCCGGTGATCAAGCTGACTGCAGTACTGGGAGGCGATGAACCACTTTACGCGTAAACGCAAATATCTAGCAGACCTCTGTACATCGAAATGTACAGATGACCAGGCCAAATACGACACACTATAAAGACTCCTTGCGAAGGAACGCACCATGTCGTCGCCTCCATCTTTCCTAGCATCGTCACCAATATCACCAAACATCCGTCAGCGCCGTAAATCAGCCTTCACATACAAACAACTCGCCCAACTAGCTGTTTCAAGCCCATCTACACCTCTCCGCGTGATTGCCCACATTGACCTCGATGCTTTCTATGCACAATGCGAGATGGTACGGCTGGGAGTTCCTACCGACAAACCATTGGCGGTGCAACAATGGCAAGGCTTGATTGCTATCAACTATCCAGCACGCGCCTTTGGTTTGAGCCGTCACGTCACCATCACTGAAGCACAGAAGCTGTGCCCCGACTTGATCATGCAACATGTCGCAACCTGGCGGGAAGGAGATGAGAAGTGGGCCTACCATACGGATGCCTTCAAGAACATTGCCACGCACAAAGTGAGCCTGGACCCTTACAGAATGGAGAGCAAGAAGATATTAGCTACAATAAAGGAGACGTTGCCGCCCACTGCGAAGGTGGAGAAGGCGAGCATCGATGAGGTCTTCCTGGACCTGTCTGCACAGGTGCACTCCGAGCTTCTAGATCGATACCAAATATTGAGAAACCCTGCACCTTATGACGACCCTACCGAACAGCTTCCCAGACCTCCGACTACTGCACTCGAATGGGGGGTCGACGCCTTGGTCGACTTGGACGCTAAGGAGACCGAAGATGATGACCCGGACTGGGATGACATCGTCATGCTGGTTGCGTCGGACATTGTGCGAGACGTAAGAGCTGCGATTTATGACAAGTTAAAGTACACATGTTCAGCCGGAATAGCAAGGAACAAAATGCTCGCCAAACTTGGATCAGCCCATAAAAAACCCAATCAGCAGACCATCGTACGTAATCGAGCTGTGCACCACTTCCTCAGTGGCTTCAAATTCACGAAGATTCGGAACCTAGGAGGCAAGCTCGGCGACGAGGTAGTCGCTGCTTTCAACACCGACACTGTCAGTGACTTATTAGAGGTGCCACTCGAGCGACTGAAGAAGCAGATCGGGGATGATACCGGAGCATGGTTATACAGCATAATACGCGGAGAAGATCACAGTGAAGTCAACACGAGGACGCAAATCAAATCAATGCTGAGCGCGAAGTCTTTCCGTCCATCCATTAACAGTCTCGATGCGGCTGTCAGATGGCTGCGCATTTTTGTTGCAGACATATTTTCGCGCCTCGTAGAGGAGGGCGTGCTGGAGAACAAACGTCGTCCGAAGACCATCAATTTACACCACAGGCAGGGGGCACAAAGCCGGAGTAAGCAGGCCCCAATTCCACTCGGGAAAAGTATTGATGAAGCACTATTATTCGAGCTTGCAAAGAATCTGCTTGCGCAGGTCATTGTTGATGGCAGAGCGTGGCCATGTGCAAATCTCTCTCTTAGTGTTGGGGGGTTTGAAGATGGGCCAACTAATAACATGGGCATTTCAGGCTTTCTGCTTCGGGGCGAGGAGGCCAGGGCGACATCTTCTGCTGTGGTAACTGATTCATGGGGCTCGAAATTGGACGGCATAGATCCGCCCACCAAAAAGCGAAGAATCGACGACAGAGGTATTCAGAGGTTCTTTGGAACCTCGAGAATTCAAAGAGAAAGTACAAGCGATTCAGAAGTACAGGAGCAAGAGAGCAATAAGCCAACCGATCCAGAGCATGGTGCGCTCGACGAGTCCACCGTATTGCCCCCTTCCGCCCAATCGACTGCCAAAGGGGACGACTATGTTCTTGGTACCGATTTGCAGGATTCAGAAGAGGGGCACCGCACAGCTTTTCAGGGAACAGAGCGATATACATGTCCCCGTTGCAATGCTTCCATGTCGGTCGACGAACATGGCGAACATGACGATTGGCACTTCGCAAAGGACTTGCAGGCGGAGGAGAGGACTTCGGCAGCACATCCAGCGACGGGTCCGCCCCAGCGTTCGAGCACACCCGTGTCACAGCAGAGAGGCAGGGGGCGTGGACGTCCCGCTGGCCGACCGTCAGAGAAAGGGCAGAGCAAATTGGCTTTTGGGTGAACACGATGGTTTCACGTGGCACGAATCAAGACCGTTGTGATGAGATCTGCCGGGTCACTGGAGGCAGTGCCATTCGTACCAGTCTAGAAGCGTCTCCATTTTAAGAGGCTCGCTGCAGAGAGGCTCGCTGCAGCACAAGTGCAGGTGATTCTCACAACAGTATGCTTTTGCCGCCCACATGAAAGGTACGCCATTCGAAGTACCTCCAGTTATTTGCGGCTGAGAAACACGGCTCAAATGGCATGACTCCAAAACACGTCATAAGGCCAAGGAGTCGTGCTGTCAAATGTTGTGATGCGATGACTACGTAGCACGCACCACTCCAGCAATGCATGTAGTCTTGCACAACATCTGGCAGCTATGTCGAGAGCTGACTACAGATTGTACTTGTACAATTGTCTGATGACTGCCTGGTGTGTGTGAAATAATATGGCGCCATCACATCCGCTGCATTCCTGTAGGACGCTTTCTACCATCACATTACAAAGTACCCTACACAATCAACAAATTTCTCTTCTGACGGAAGGCGTCCTCCACCATGCACGCGGGAGGGAGCAAGCGGGCCGATTCGCCGCGTCAACCACTACATTGCTCCGTATTATATCTTAGGTATATGCACGCTACACGGCACGTTTTCGACATGCAGGAAGGTGAATTCTTGACCCCCTGTGCATTAGACATCCTTGCGACTCCCGTTGATTCCCACTGGTCTTGCAGTAGGTACTCGCCAAAACTAGTCATCCACCCACGTCTGACTTCATGCTTGCGAGAAGCGCGTCATGCCGTCCTTTGTGTATCCCTTATTTGCAGTGTTCAACGGAATAAAAACAGGATGCAGCATCTTGCTATATGTTTGACGTTCCGCGAGAATCGTCGAGTGTGGTTTTTGTCAATTTAGAAATTGATATTCATATCTCTTACCTTCAATTCTCTTGTGCTGTAGCCGCAAAACGAGGTCTCGCAATTCGACGCCATGGTCCGCTCATTTGAGAAACCCTTCCAGAGCATGACGGACGGGAACCGGAAAGAAGCGTCTGTTATGCGTGGTCACTTTGTTGCTGCCAGCGGTGAATTCGTCGGAACGTTCTTGTTCCTTTTTTTTGCTTTCGCATGTAAGTCATTAGAATGATCGATTGTGGAAGCATGATGTCCTCGAGCTGACCATCCCCAGGCCACACGATGGCTGTCGATCAGGCCGACGGAACAGCGACAAGCAACGGTAAAGCCAGCGCTCAAACAGTCATATACATCTCGCTCGGCTATGGTTTCTCCTTGCTGGTCACGGCATGGTCTCTGTACAGAGTCAGTGGTGGACTCTTCAATCCTGCAGTCACTCTCGGCATGTGCGCTGCCGGACAACTACCCTGGGTACGAGGTGAGTCTACCTGCGCAGCAGAATTTCGCAACACAGATGACTGACCATCACAACTACCAGGCATGATTCTCTTCCCAGCTCAGATACTTGGTGCAATGGTAGCGGCCGCGTTAGTCGATTGCATGATACCCGGCCCCATCAGCGTGACCCACACGACCCTAGCCCCAGGCATGTCCATCGCGCAGGGCGTGTTCTTCGAAATGTTCCTGACCTGCGAGCTGGTCTTCACCGTGCTCATGCTGGCGGCCGAGAAGAGCAAAGCCACGTTCATCGCGCCCATCGGCATCGGTCTGGCGCTGTTTGTAGCAGAACTGGCCGGCGTTTACTACACTGGCGGCTCGCTGAATCCTGCTCGTTCTTTCGGCCCTTGTGTTGCTAGCGCGAGCTTTGAGGGTTATCACTGGATCTACTGGGTTGGTCCTTTCCTGGGTGCGTTGCTTAGTGCGGGATATTACCGCTTCGTCAAGTATTTCAACTACGAGGAAGCGAACCCTGGCCAGGACTCCGCTGGGGGCGAAGATTGAGATATTGGTATCAGTACAGGCGTTTTGGGGATGGATGTACGGGAGGGCACGTCGGAACAGAAACGATAATGGATAACAGAAAGACATGCCGAAATAAAACCGACAATGAATAACAGAAAGACATGTCGAGACAGCGACGATATCAAACGACAGAAAGACATGTCGAGACAGGAACGACAATGAACAACAGGCTCGTTCAGCATGGCGTCACATTTGGGTATCACAGCATATATTCGTTTCCATTTTCTTTGTTCATAATTCAATTTTCCATCGTTAGCAACAATACCGCAGTCCTTCTCGTAGATTCTTCCTTGTGTCGCTTTGAAGAAAGAGTAGCGGCATGGCCTGGACTTGACCTCAATTGGTTGGCTTCAACACCATCCACTCCATATCCTGTTCAAGCAGCTTGCCATCCTGAATCTCAAAGCATATGCTTTCAATGTTGCTGGGAGTCTCAGGTGGAGAAATGTTTGAGGTGGGCAATGTCACCTTCCAGGTTAAAGTATCACCTACACGACGGCGCTTTGTTGAGAAGCAGCCTCCACAGGCCTTGTCTTCTGAGGAAGATGGCATTCTTTGAATGTCGTTGTAGCCGCGATCTTGATACTTGCGGAGAAGGACGTTGTGGAAGTAGTTCGGCTCCTTGAGGCTGAAGGTGAGGTGGTCTCTGAAGGTTGGAATGGGGAAGAGCTACAGGTTGTTAACACCTGGAGTTGGATCTGGAGTTAGGACCACAGAGCGAGTCTTGGAGTCTTACCGAATATGCGGCATTGTAGGTCATGACATTGACCAGTGCGGTGGTGTAACATTCGGTGAGGACAGACTTGACCGGCTCAGCTCTGGTGAAGATTACTTCAATCTGCTTTCTGTTCTTCAGGCTGTCGTCAAACTTGTCAAGCGCATGCACCTAGGGACATTAAATGTGAAATAGTCGGTAGAGATGATTTGAGCATACCTCTTCCACCTAAGTATATTAGAAGCCATCACCAGAAAAGCGACAAAGTCATAGCCTACCTCAGACCAATTGTACTTGCCATGCAAGACCGAGCAGCAGTCGTATCCCTCGACTTTGACAAGATAATCCACAAGCTCTGAACCCTGGTCTTTGCACACGCACACGTCCAAATCCGACTCGGTCCACGTAACCCTGGCCAAGAATTGAAGGGCGAATCCACCGGAGATGATTCCATCTACGTCTCGCAATTTCTCTCTGAAGCCACGAGGATTCAAGACGAAACGTTGGAGTGCGCATTCAATGTCCCATGGTCCTCTGCTTATCCATCAGTCCCACAATTCGTAACGTTGGGGTGTGAATAAAGACAAGTACAAACCTGGCCAGATCAATCACATCAGCAAAGTCAGCCATGTCGTTGTTGGAACGTTCTGGTAGATTTGGCGTGTTGAATATGAGATCGAAATGGATGTATGAGCGGAGATTCAATGCATTCACCCAAGGACGTTTGTTCAACACGAATGGAGATACACCGTACGTTCTTTGAGCGATGAATGAGTCGGTCCAATCGTAAATGTTAGCTGGTCTTACGTCATTGCATCAAAGTGGTGCACGAGGTTGTGGAAAAGGAATGAAATGGTGAAGACGAACATTTATAGAGGCGGAGGATAAAGGATGTATAATGAGAAACTGAGATCAAAGAAGTGAAAGCATCTCGCAATGTGGTTTGACTGATTGCTGCGCATGACGGATTCGCGAGAGAGGCGGGCCAAGGGTCGCACAGGAAGAAGAACATTTACAGCTGGTCCAGTCTTTCGCGATGCAGAAGTGAAGCATAAAGCATGACTTGGTATAGAGAAGTTATACTGCTTGGTAAGAATTACAGGTCACACTATAAAATCGAGCCAGATTTGATAGAGCGTGGTCGCTCGCAACCTGCAACGTCGACGACGGGCGTGCATGTAGCAGGACAAAGCAAATATGCAGACTGGGTTCCATCACGATCGATGTTCAAGTTGAGCTGGTGGATGACGATTACACCATGTCGAGTTAAGGGGTGTTGAGTTGGTGAGTCGGGGTGGGCTCATGAATACAGTACCTTGTAATTACGGGAAGGGGGTCGAGACGGCACAGCGCACGAGCTTGTTGATACGCACAAGATTGACTGGCTGGCAAGCAAGTAGCGAAGCTTCCCTGTTTTCCTCAAGACGCAGTGAGAACAGCGTGAGGCTGCTTCCTTGATGCCAGAGCAAGAGCAAGCAAGAGCATATTGAGTAGAAGGTTGCGGCGACACAAGATGCATCTCCGCGAGGTACTCAAGGGCATGCTCAAGCGTACAAACGGCAGCAGCACAACAGCAACGACGCGCACAGCTAGATCCAACGCCGAGAGTCGGCCGTCGTCCAGCAGCGCGGGCTCCGCACTAGGGACTGGAAACAGGAACGAGGCTCAAGCCAGCAAGACTGAGGCAAAGCGAGTGGCAGCCCGCGACACGGAAACACATGGGCATAGGCAGAAAAAGGACACAACAATCCCCGAGGGAAGCGACGAGTCAGCAGCAGAAGAAGAGGCATCGACAGCAACATCCTTATTGGCATCAACGTCAACATGGAACAGCACGCATTTATCGGGCCCATCAAGCCACGGCGGCGGGCAGAGTCCGGGGCGGGAGGCAGATGGCCGATTGGCCAATGAGATTAAGCTTCACGTGGACCCAGCAGCAACAGCAGCAGCACATGCAGAAGCAGAAGCAGCATCGATGTCGACAGAGCCTCATCTATCTCAACTGCCAAGCGAAGACCGTCAACCTCATCTGCCAAGTGAGCATCCAGCAGGCGACGTCGACGCTGAAGCTGAAGGTGCTGCGGGTCATGGAGACATTGTTGAGAAACCTGCTCTGCTTGTTCAAGCCCCTACACCTGACCGTGTAGACAGTCACCTGGGCGCTGCACAAGACGTGGTAGACATCTCGGCCTTGTCCACGGGCACGACGTCGGGCACCGCCACAACCACGACCACCACAACTACCACTCCGTCAATCAACTCTCCTACCACACAGTAAGATGCGTCCATATCTTTGCCATGCACTTGACTCACTCTGCAATTGCTTCACATGATATATCGTTCCTTATCTATTGTCATTGTCTCCGATGTTGGCTGCTTAACATGTCCTAACATCGTCTTCACCACAGACCCAAACAGCTTGACGAGGACACGAGTCTCGACGCATACAACGAGAAAGACCAGCAACCCCAGCACTCTTCGTCCCCCGCCGTCTCAAACAGCACCGAACACTCTGGGTCTGCGCCAACTCCATCGTCTACGCCGCTCTTGCAAAGCCACATCGACCCCGGCATTGTCCAGTCTCTTGCCTCTCCAGCCCATTCAAGCAGCCATCCTTCGGCGCCCGAGATGCCGGCCAACATGTTGACACGCAAGATATGGGTCAAGCGTCCGGGCGCATCTGCGACCATGGTGATGATCAAAGAGGATGACTTGGTCGACGACGTGCGAGACATGATCTTGCGCAAGTACGCCAACTCGCTGGGACGGAGCTTTGATTCGCCAGATGTCACGCTGCGCATCATAACCCGGACAGATGCCTCACGCACACCGGCCGAACGTCTGCTGGGCCCCGACGAGCACATGTGCCGCACCCTGGATTCATTCTACCCGGGTGGTCAGACGGTCGACGAGGCCCTCATCATCGACGTGCCCCAGCGTCGCACCCCGCGGCCCTCGCCCCGTGCATACCACAACCAGAACGCTGCATACCACGCCCTCGACGACTTCCGCCCGCCGGAGAGCGGCACCGACTACTTCCCACCCATGCCCGTGCCCATGCCTGCCGTGATTCCTCCCTCTGCTCCGCATACCGCTGCCACCACCTCGACTGACCCCCGTAGCGCCCACGCTCCCGCTCTGCATCCCGATCAGCGATCCATCTCCGTCCTGAACACGGGCCAGCTACCCCCGCTGCCCTCTCCCGGCGCCATGCGCAGACATCGCGAACACCAGCACCGTCCTAAATACACCCGTCAGCATACCTCCTCCCCAACCATCATGTCTGTCAACCAGGCTACTGCCCCCGTGCCCAACTTGACCGTCTCGCAACATCTTCCTGTCCGAACCGCAAATCGACCCCGCGCCTCTTCCAATGCTGCCGACCAGCACGTCAATGGCACCCCTGCTCCGCCGCCGCTTCCTACACCTCCGGCTGTAGATGCCCCCGTTCCTGCAAAGCCATCCAGCACACCTCCGACGCCGGCTGCCCGTGAAGCATCAACACTCCGCCCATCTCGTCCTCGTAGAAGCCGGAAAGCCACGCCCGCCAATGTCAAGTCTCCTTCTGCAACGTCAAAGTCCTCAATACCTTCCAATCTGCTTGACAACTCTGTCCCGCCCATCAATGTCTTGATTGTCGAGGACAACATCATCAATTTGAAGCTTCTCGAGGCTTTCATGAAGAGGCTCAAGGTCCGCTGGAGCACCGCCATGAACGGCCAGATCGCCGTCAACAAGTGGCGGGCTGGTGGTTTCCATTTGGTTCTAATGGACATTCAGCTCCCCATCATGAGCGGCCTGGAAGCTACAAAGGAGATAAGAAGGCTCGAGAGAGTCAACGGCATTGGTGTCTTTAGCAATAGTGCGCCAACCACTCCGGCCCTAGTGAGACCGTCATCCGCCGTCAACGAGGACAATGTACCCGCCGAGCTAAGCCAGGAAGAACAAGCCAAGCAAGACAGTGAAAACGACAAACTGCATGTCGAGAATGGCTTGTTCAAGAGTCCCGTCATCATTGTCGCTCTCACTGCGAGCAGTTTACAGAGTGACAGACATGAAGCTCTAGCAGCTGGCTGCAACGATTTCCTAACAAAGGTATGCACTTTCAATCTTCGCCGACACGCGCGTGATCTTTACTGACCATGACAACAGCCAGTCAACTTTGTCTGGCTCGAACGCAAGGTCAAAGAGTGGGGTTGCATGCAAGCGCTCATCGACTTTGATGGATGGCGTAAATGGAAGGACTTCACGAGTGAGAAAAAGGCAAAGAGGGCGTCGAGGGCTAGTCTGGAAGGTCCGAACATCACCAGGCCGCCTCCTAATAGCGATGCGGCTGCTGCTCAGAACGGCAGTGCCATCACCACCGAAGATGCGCCAGCCGTACCTGCATAGACCGAGATCTATTCCGAGCCTCCTTTAGGCCTTTACCATGCCATGCTCAACGATTCGTATACTTTCTTCATGGCATGTCTACTACATGCCTCATTCAGCGCGGCGCAACTGGGAATGAATATGCATACCGCATGGAGCTGCTTGTCGGCATTCGAGCTAATGATTTGAGTTCTGCTTTTTTTTTGTCTTGTTCGAAGGAAATATCCAACACCTGACCGGGCGGGACATCCCACATTCCCGGTGTTTGTATCAGTCTTTTGATAGAAGTTTGCTCTCCTGTACTTTTATAGCGATTCTATCACGATACAGCCCCATCCCGCGCAATAGCTTGGAGATCATTCGTGACTGTCCTACATCTACGTGAAGAAGGAAAATAGCACTACCCGATACAACTGACTAGTCTCAGCTGAGCGACGATTGAAAGTCAAGGCTTGGTGCGAGGTGATTTCTTTCAAGTGTGTACTATATCTAGACCTGCGAATGCTACAAGATCGAATTTCACCAATTCTCCCATACAAAATCGGGTACCACTTTTCTCATAATCGCCCAGTGTCTCTTTGCGCTGTCGAACTGCGTCCTCTCGAGCGCCTTTAGGTCTCCTGTAGTGAGTACCTGCAGCTTCTCGGCTTGCATTTCCTTCTCTGTGGGAAACTTCAACTCTAGCTCTGGTCGAGGGTAGAGATAATGCTGTCGCGACCGAGACTCCAAAAAGTCGGCCTTCGTTGGTCTGCGGAAATGAATCTCTTGCCCTTTGGCTTTCGTGCAAAAGACGACCATATTGAGGAAGTCCGAGTCGGTTTCCCCTTCTTTCGAGCTTGTCTCTGATGGCGGTTGATCACGGAACATGCGACACTGATGGTCGAAAGCCGTGTTGATCGTGTTGAGCACCAGTCTTGTCGAGGATGAGCTAAGATCTCCTGCGTAGTTCAAGGCTACAGCTCCGTCTTCGGACAAGATAGAGCCCAGGTTCTGTAGGAAAGTGTTGGTGAAGAGGGGCAGGGGCTCTGCGCCTCCGGTGAAGACGTCGTGTATGATGTAGTCGTACTTCTGGCCTTTATGTGCGGCGTCACGAACCCATGAGACGGCATCCTCGAGGACAGGCGTATGGTTGCTGGGGAGATCAAAGTACTTGGTGGCGAACTCATGGACCACAGGATCAATCTCTACTACCGTGGTTTCAATGCCGTGGGCAATGAGCGCTTTGGGAGCAGTGCCGATTCCTAGGCCGCTACGGAGACATGTTAGCCGTAGTCATCTATGTTATGGAGGGCTGATTGACAAGACTTACATCACCAGAGCATTCTTCTCATGATCGAAGCGCGTGTTACCAGTCAGTTCGATCAATCGAATGGCCTCTAGCATCTCAAAGACGGCATAGATGGGCTCGGGCACTGTGATGCCTTCCTTCTTCCTCTCATCATTCACCAGCCATTCTCCGCCAAGGAGTGAGTGATCGCATCTCAGAAGGCGGTATTGGAGGACTGAATTTTCAAGCACAGATACATAGCCCGTAATCGAATCGGCTCTCTCCAGTAAGGTCCAATTCTGATTTTGCAGCGACGAGTTCATTAGTGAAGTGGCAAATGGACTTGTAGAGTGTGGGTCAAACAGCAAAGTTTGGAGCAGAGGGAGGAATGTTGCAATATACAGCTTCGAAGGTGATAGCGAGAAGTATGCCAACCCAACTAACAGCTGGAATGTTGTTCGCGTCAGGTAGATAGACAGCGTGGAGGCCCAGACCAGTATCCTCCAGGCTGAGGCCTCGAAAGCAGTGAACAGCCCGTAGGCGGAGAGGCCTAGAAGGGTACCGCCTAGCGATCGATGTACATGTTTGTCAATTCGAGCAGACACCAGCAGGCTTGTTGCGCAATAAGCCGTAATGGACAGCAATGGATAGAAGGTTAGACTCTCAGTTACAACAGGACCTAGAGTGGGTCCCAAACTCGAGCTGTATTTTGATATAAAGGTCTGAATAGTAGGAATCCAGCAAGCCAGCGCTTGTAAGTAAATCGGGGCGCGTTTTGGTACCCAATTTTTGAACGAAGATGGCCTGGTTAGAGCGAGCAAGGCAATCAGATGAGTGCCTAGGTGGTGGAACTGGGCAGACGGTATGGATCCGTATACTGGACCGAGCTTAAGTTGAGACAGAGGTGAGTATATGGCTGCTAGAAATAGTAAAGTGATGGCATGTATGAAGCATCGAAGACTGCTCGGCGATCGTGGTTCGGGCAGAGCTGCGGGCTTCGTTATGGATGAAGCCATGCTATGCCGTCCTAGATCCAAAAATTTCGAGGAGCAGGCAGCGAAATTGTGGAATTGTACAGTCTGCGAAGAAAACACATGTTCTGTAGTTACTCCCAAGTTATCTGAAACGCCAGGCGTTAGGGTGGCGCTAGTGGTATAGGCGAGCACAACCACTCAGATGATCTGATTAGATAACAGCCACCCGGTCAACGGTGTTTATTATTGCAAACAAAGAGAATGCGCTGTAGCATTGCGATTGTTCAAACGACGACCAGCTTAGCCAGAATAACTAAATCGCTCAAATGCCACGTAAACAAGTATACGGAAAGCGATCAACCCATGTCTACTCGAATTTTGCCGGCTTTACCAGCCCGGTGAAGCAGCGCAAGGAAATCCAGCCAGTCGAAGTTCTTGAGATCGCAGACGAATTTGAAAAGTTGACGGTGCAAGAGGTATCGACTGCGAAAGATGATCCAGATCTCATCAAGGTCCGAAGCCCTTTAGCTCGAAGAGATGGGAATGCCGCTGGCAAACGGGCCAGGACTCCCAGACTATTCAGTGCCGACAAAGCAAAGAATGGGGATGAAATATATGCCAACGTCACGGTGACAGCGGTCAAAGAAGCCTTGGAATCATGCGAACCAGCAGAAGAGAATGCGGACACTCCTGAGACACCACGTCTGCCTGAGAGCGCCTTGTCTGTTCCCGAAAGTATTGCTGCACAACCTAAGTCTGCTGCCGCCACTGCACAGTCTAACATCTACACGGAATATGCCTCTTCTCTTCTTTCTCTCTCATCACGCCCATTGGAACGTTTTGCAGACTGGTCTGATGAGCTATCTTCCCATTTTGCAATCACAAAAATTGCCGAAGCTTCCTTTGGAGAGGTATACCGCCTTTCTCTCCTCCGTCCTCATCCGGCACTAGACCGAGCAGACGAATCCGTCCTCAAAATCATTGCTCTCAAATCACCGCCCTCTACGAGAAAGAAAATGTCCAAGGCGGCGAGAAAACGTCTCGAAATGATGAGCGATCCAGAAGATGTCGCGAGTGAAGTACGGTTGATGCAACGCATGACATCAATTCCAGGATACACCATGTTTCGTGAGTGCTGTCTCCTACAAGGTCGACCAGGCGAGTCTTTCGTGTCAGCATGGAGAAACTGGAACGAAGTACAAAAGGGCAAGGGTAAAGAGACAAGCGTCTTCCCTGATCCCGGCAAGAAGGCTAGCTACAATGATAACCAGCTATGGGCTGTTGTCGAGATGCAAGGTAAGCCTTACGCATATGATGGCATGTATGCGCCACAAACCTAATACATTGCACAGATGCGGGGACAGATCTCGAAAACGTTGAATTGAAAGATATCTGGGCGACCTGGGATGTCTTCTGGGGTGTAGTCTTGGCCCTTGGCAAGGGCGAGGAGAATGTTGGGTTTGAACATCGCGATTTGCACATGGGCAATATCTGTGTGTCTAAAAGACAGGGTCGACTCGACGACAACTCTGCACACAGGTCGAGAATTGATCCCACCAGGAACCTGGGCTTCACTGGAATAGAGACAACTCTCATTGACTATACAATTTCGCGCGCCGAGATCAATCAAGGTACCTCTGAAGCCGAGGAAGACGTGGCGTTTCTAGACCTCGAGAAGGACCTTACATTGTTCGAGGGCGACGCAGAGGAGGAATACCAGTACGAGATTTACCGTCACATGAGGGCAGCAATGTACGCGGATGTTATTCCTCTTGACGCAGCTGTAAGCTAATTGTTTCTAGGTATCTCGATGACCCACTCGCTGACCTTTGGGAACGGTGGGATGAGGTGGAAAGCTCTGGCCGAACGTGGAGAGGCTTTCACCCGCAGACCAACCTCGTTTGGCTACATTTTATCCTTTATAAATTACTCGAGCAACTCGAGTGGCCGAGTACCACGTTCTCATCAGCAGACGATGACTGTCTTGTCGAGAAGGCAAATCAGCTCGAGCATGCATTTACGAGAATGCAAAATCTGCTGAATCCTCACGAGCTTCCAAACTCTGGCCTGCGGTCGGCTGGTGACCTGGTCAGGTTGGCAATATCGGAAGGCTGGTTGGATGAGCAAGATGTCAAGGGCTCGGGGCCAATCTTAACAAAAGGCAAGAAGAGGAAAGGCAGGGTCGCTAAAGATATGAAGAAGAGAGACAGGCGATGATCATAATGACATGGACCAATGTACTGTTGCATTGCATAGCGCGGCGCGGGCAACGCCTCAGTTTTACATGTACGGCAAAGGTGGCAAGGGTGGTTTCTGAAGTATGAATTATAATACCCACAGACATTTAAGCATGTCGAATGAAGTGGCAGACAAATCACGCTCCTGACAGAAGTTTGAGGTCTTTTGACTCGAGCTTAATTCGCTTCGCCTGTCCGGTGATGCCCTTGTGCGCCCCAAGTTGCGGCGTGGGATAAGGAAATCAGAGGCTAAAGGATCGCACAAGCGCGCCGAGTGCCGAGCTCGCCCACATTATTGCTTGTGCTGCCGCAAAGCTGATGACCTTCAACGCGGGCCGCCAAAGCGCGACCGCAAAGCCATGTTATTACGACTGGCTGGCCGACTCCATGGATTCTCGTAGAAAATCAGTCTCTCTTCGCCTCACCTAAACCCATACAACCCCTAACTTTACTTCCCATCGCAAAATAACCTGACATAGTGCTGTGATGCGATAGCCCGACGTCCTACGGAGTACCTTACTTTGTCGCGCGCTGCAGCTCCATTCAACCGCTGGCCCGACCTGCGTCATGACAGATTCCATTGAGACCACGCAGAAACCTGCAGGCAGACCACGCGGTCCTCTGGACGCCTTGGATGCACTCTCCAAGGGCGAGACGAAGCCTCCAGTCCGAGCGCAGACTTTCAACGGGAGTGCCAATAATGACAAGGAGACACCTTCAAAGCCTGCGAACAGGCAAGTTGGCGCTCTGGGTGCCTTAGATGCACTTTCCAAAGGCGATACAAAGCCGTCACCTCGGACCCAGAACGTGAGCGGCAGTGCCAACAATAACAACGAGGCACCACCAAAGTCCGCGAACAGGCAAGGTGGCGCTTTAGATGCCCTCAGTGCGCTTTCCAAGGGCGACCCAAAACCGCCTCGTAGCCAAACTTTTAATGGAATTGGCAATGCCAACAAGAAAGCGCAGAGCGGATCTCGCACCCCGACTGACCTGGGCACGCCTCGTAACAAACAGAATGCGAAGCTGAACTCTAATGCTTCTTCAACGACATCTTCTACAGAGAACGTACTCAAATGGGCTGGATCTTTAAACCCCGTAAAGCGGCCGTCGGATCAATCCAGGCGGGAATTGTCCGAGAATGGCGACAGTGGCCGAGGCAGGTCAAGAATCAACTTTTCCAACCTCAGTCATCGCAGTCGACAACAAGATCGCGAAGCTGCCCTCGGTCGGCGACGATCGCAAAGCACGGATTCTGCGGCTTTAGACGATGGATCTTTACACACCTTAGGGATGCTACGTCCATACTCCCAAAGCTCACAAAGGAGTGCCGCGGCGGGAATGGGCACAAAGTCGCGCAGACTGTCAAGTGCCTTACCGCCAGACTTTTTGGTTGACACTTGTCCTCTAGACAAAGAATACACTTCGATTCACATGATCCGGAGGCGCAAGGAAAGGATCGGCGAGGGTGGTTTCGCTCAGGTGATCTTGATGCGGCGCAAGGGAGGCGCGCGAAATGAATACTATGCTGTCAAGCAGTTCCGAGGACCGCAAGAAGGCGAAGCCATGAAGGATTACATCAACAAGATCAAATCCGAGTATAGCATCGGGCATGCTTGTGATCACGACAACATCATCAAATGCTTGCGTTTGTGTAACAAGGATGATCAGTGGAGCCAGGTCATGGAATTTTGCGATGCCGGCTCGTTGTACGATATCCTACACAACAACCTGCTGAATGACATGGGAGCAATACATTGCATTTTCAAACAGCTGCTGCGAGGCGTCGACTACCTACATTGCCATGGAATTGCTCACAGAGACATCAAGCCGGAAAACCTTCTCCTGACACGGCAAGGACGTCTCAAAATTATCGATTTTGGACTGAGTGAAGTCTTCAGTGGTCTACATCCTGGTATGCGCGGCGGTGGCGAATGCGGTGTCGACATGGGCGAGGTCCGTCTGTCTAGCCCGGCTCTATATGGATCGGAGCCATACAAGTCCCCCGAGGTGGAGGAAGCAAAAGAAGATTTTGATCCTCGAGGATTGGACGTATGGTCATGTGCAATCATACTGGTCGTCATGATCTTCAAGAAACATCCATGGGAAAGAGCGGCTGATTCAGATCCTCGATTCAAGAAATACTTGAAAGGGTGGGAAGAATGGTGGAAAGACCACCCAGATGGCATCATTTCACCAACTTCAGACGACTACCCTGATTGCGGGCCAATCTTCAGGGTTCTGCACAGCACGACAAAGGAGCGTCTCTTGATGATGATGATGCACCAAGACCCGAGTAAACGGATCAGCATTGCCGATGCTCTAAAGTCGGACGCAGTGCGGAATTGGGAGTGCTGTCAAGATGGCGGCCCCATGACTGTACAACACACACATGAGCCGCTCCCCAAGGACCATCAACATACGGGTAGAATCCACAGGCTCTTCAATAGGGGCGCAGAGTCACCAGTGTAGTCAGTGTTAAGGCGTTGTAAAGCTGGAGCGATGAAGTATTCACATATATATTATTCTCTTGAGAATGACAGTAGTGCTCGACTGGACGCCATCCCTTTCTCCCTTCAATAATTCGATTATTGATTCTAGACCCGAGACTAGCTCTTGAGCTTGATTGACCGTGCCATGATTGTGGTTGCGACACACCTGTCGCCGCTCAATGGCATTTCAATCGTATCTGCTCGCTCGTAAATGAGTTTGATATCAGACAGGTATGGCTGGAACAGTAATAAGTGCTGGCTGGCGCATATATGTCCCAAAGGGGCAAGTTCGCGCGTCGCTGCCGATCTCTGGCTGGAGGGGTTCTGTAATTTCTTTTGCTAATCCCTGCAGCGTCCTTTCGGCCTGAACATGTTTATCACCGCCATTTGTAACGCGACTGTTATCGGCTGGGCTGACTGGCACAACTACCTTGCCTTTGTCGGGTCTCTTCCTTTCTAGACAGTGTAAGACGGAACGGGTCGGCCGCCTTATCATGATTTTTGGCCGTAGTACTAAATGTAAGAGACCTTGCTTGCCTTTGCCTATATATCTTGAAATGCCCGTTGTGAATCACGCATCGCATTGTGACTATACGTCTTGCTTGTATATGACCGAGTAGAACTACTCACATCTTCATTCTTTTAACACTCGTCGGCCGCCGCCGAAGTGATATATTGTTATTCTTTTCATACCTTCTACATCCCAGACATATATCCTGTCGTTCTTAAAATGGCAAACATGACCGCAGAAAAGCCATTTGACCACATTGTCGAGGAAGATGCGGCGCTCGAGCAGATGGGCTACCAGCAAGGTACGATGCACTGACAATCCTCACGCAAGGCTTCTTTGCGGAATCTAATTAGGCAATAGAGCTGAAGCGTAGCTTCAATCTTCTCAGTATGATTGGGTTCTGCTTCTCCATCGTCACCTGCTGGAGTGCTCTCTCCGGCGTCCTCATTATCGGTGCGGAATCTGGTGGCCCACCCGTGATGGTATGCTAGTCCAGCCCAGCAACCTGAAATTCTTGCTAATGTAGTGCAGGTCTGGAGTTGGATCGGCGTCTGCGTCTTCAGTTTGGCAGTAGCATACAGCATGGCAGAGGTATGAATCATGCACCGCATCGTAAAGACTGATCTAACGATTTATAAGATGTGCTCGGCATACCCAGTCGCGGGTGGACAGTATAGTTGGGCAGCGATTTTGGCGCCGCCGAAGTGGGCTCGAGGCTTCAGCTATGTTTGTGGATGGTTCATGCTTATAGGCATTCTCGCAATGGGCGCAGGTAAGTACTACTCATAGTGCCTATCCCCTTTCTGTGTTCTAACTCGCGCATAGTGAACAACTTCATTACTGCTGAATTCATCCTCGGTATCGCGGTTCTGAACAATCCAGACTATGTCATCACGAGATGGCAGACAACCCTTGTAGCATACGCTGTGGCCTTTTTGGGCCTTGCATTCAATGTGTTCATCCCACAATTGCTGCATAGAGTAAGCTTCAGAAAAAGACTCATGCTATATTCATCTGACTTGAGATTCAGGTATCACGATTCTTCTTGATCTGGAACATATGCGCCTTCATAATCATCATCGTAACCATCCTAGCATGCAACGACCACAAGCAAAGCGCTAGTTTCGTTTTCAAAGACTTCCAAGTGAGTCCCGAGATCCTTTCGATGAGAACAACGCACAAGGCAGAATTGCTGACTTCTCGTAGAACTTTACAGGCTTCGGAACAGCATATACTGCCATCCTAGGATTACTCCAGACTGCATTCGGCATGTGTTGCTATGACGCACCCGCCCACATGACAGAGGAGATTGTGAACGCCCGCAAAGAAGCTCCCCGCGCTATCGTATTGTCAGTATGGATCGGAGCTGCCACCGGATTCGTCTTCCTCATTGCCGCTTGCTTCTGCATCGGGTCTATCGAGGGTGTTGCAGGATCAGCAACCGGAGTGCCTATCATACAAATCTTCTACGACTCCACTCAATCTGTGGCCGGATCGACCTGCCTCACAGTCCTGTTGATCGTTATTGATAGTAAGTCTTCACTCTAGTTACGTCTGACATGGGGAATGCTGACATAAATCTAGTCGGATGTGCAAATGCCCTTACTGCTGAAGGTGGTCGTGCCGTGTATGCCTTCGCCAGAGATCGCGGCCTGCCCTTCTCCGACCTCTGGAGCAAAGTCGATGCAAAGAAGCAGGTTCCCATATTCGCAATCATCCTGACCGCTGGCGTTCAGATTGCGCTGAATTCGATCTACTTTGGGACAGTCACTGGCTTCAACACGGTTGTATCTATTGCGACCGAAGGCTTCTGTAAGTACTTCCCTTATACTATGCCGAATGGATCGCTAACGTGGTTTCAAGACGTCTCATACGCGATGCCTTTACTCGTTCGCGTGCTTGCACGTCTTTCTGGAAAGAAGACGGACCTTGATGGTCCATGGAGCTTAGGCAAATGGAGTCTGCTGGTCAACATCATTGGCCTGGTATACCTGCTATTCACCTCAATCACGTTCAACTTTCCTTCAGTAAATCCTGTGGACAGCGAGAACATGTGAGTATCGGCCCGAAGCGATTGATTGGTGCAGTCCTAACATGGATACCAGGAATTACACATCCGCCGCCATCGGAGTGATCATGCTTATTGCAACCATTACCTGGTTCACTACCGGACGAAAGCAGTTTACAGGGCCTCCCGGTGCAACTATCGAAGGCACTACTCAGGCAGAATTCGAGGAGGAGAAGATCCCACAAGGAAGCATGAAAGGGAAGAATGAACTGTAAAGAGCTGGATTGGATGTATCACATTTGTTAGCCTAGGTCTTGAACGCCTGAAGCAAATTCAAGTGATCCGAGAATGATTGATCATGTTCTTATGACCTGACGGTGTCACGTTCTGATGTTTCACCGTGCCGTACTACAACTCTGGAAGGAGTATTAAGTGCTTCCATTGTTATGCAAAGCGGGTTTCTCCAATTTATGGACAACAATACTATGTCATCTTCCTCTGGTCAAGCGTATCATAGTTTCTGGATCTTCCATTGATCAGTGGAGCCTGAAACCGCCCTGACATCAGGCACGACTTTTGTCCGCGCGATTCAGCTCGCAGGCACTTCCACACACTGATCGATTCCCTCGTAAGGAGGGATATCAAGATCGTATTTGTCCGCCATAGCTTTGCTAAGGAAGCTAAGTCAAAGTCAGCATCATTGAGAAATGATCAGGCTTTTCAAACCCGCTTACCGGCCTCCGACAAAGTGTCGGCCCTTGAACCACTTGACGAGTGGCTTGGGTGCGGTCAAACTGATCAATGCATCCGGGTTATATCCCTTGCCAGGGCCGTCACTTGGTGGGCCGTTCCCAATGTTCCAGCTGCTAGGAGCATCTACAGCAAGGACAGGAACTTTAGCATCGCGAAGAGCTTCGATTACAGTAGGAAACGGCTCTCGCACTTCGCCCTCGAACGAGAATCCAAAAATAGCATCTACCACATAGTCGGACTGGGAAAGGGAGCCATTGAAGTCCTCGGTAAAGGGAATGCGCAAGTCTCTTAGTTGCTGTGATAGTCGTTGATAGAGCTCGTTCTTGCTTTGCTTAGGATAATAGATGGTAGGCTTGTAGCCGTACTGCCAGAGATGTCTAGCAGCGACAAGCCCATCACCTCCATTGTTGCCCGGACCGCACGCAACGAGTACACGGGGTCCCTTTTGAGGGCTGTGGAGCTTCCATACTGCTTGCGAGACGGCGAGGCCTGCAAGTTCCATCAGTTGGTCGATGGAGAAGGCGCCGGTGCTCATGAGTTCTTGGTCGAGAGCAGCCGCGGCTTTGCTACCGAGAGTCTGATGGCTGTTAGAGCCTTTTGTCTAATACAGAGAATCCACGCGAGACTGATATGCATCTGTTGAAGATGTTCTACCACAATCAGCGATCGATAGAAGACTTACCCGTAGTGCCATTATGACGAGTAGTTCGAGCGTAGAGACCTGATCAGGAGTACAGCTGTAGCCAGTATGGGGATCTATTGATAATAAAAAGGCAGAACTATAGAGCCCAAGCTATTTTGCCAGATGCTGCATTGGTATTTCGTAGATGATGTTGTGATTGCTGTGATCTGACCATTACATCACTTCACTACAAGAACACTGTACCGAGCACGAGATATTTCTCAGGTCGCTTGGTCGCTATTTCTACCCAGATAGCGCCATAGGTGCAAAGAATCGAGCGGTAACGACATTCTCTCTATAGCAAATTTGATTCCTTTCAATATTAAGATCATATCTTATGTTCTGGCAGTGTAGACAGTTACAGTATAGACTTCAGCAACCTCCGTGATTGGTCAGAAAGGCCGCAGCCAGCCCTACGAACTTTCTCCAAAGCCGTCCTCCACCACCTGGTTGCGCCTGTGTATACCAAAACCAGTATATTGCGCCCCGTAGTGAAACCTACAACATCGTCCAACATGGTCCTAAAAATCCGTCTTGCACGCTTCGGCAAGCGCCACGCACCTTTTTACAACATCGTCGTCGCACACGCTAGGTACGCCTGACCCCATCGACTTTCTTTCAATGCCTTTCCACATGGCTCTTGCCCGAAGCCTCGACAATTTCGCTCGAGCAAAGACATCGGTATCGCATGCACAATCTGCTGATAACATGAAACAGAACCGCACGCAATAGCAAACCTCTCGAAGTTTTAGGCACCTACGATCCCATCCCTCAAACACCTTCTGATGGCGAGGGCCGCAAATTCAAGGACATCAAGCTCGATGCTGATCGCGCAAAGTACTGGCTGGGTGTCGGCGCTCAACCTAGTGATCCTGCTTGGAGACTCCTCAGCATGGTGAGTCAATCTCCCTCGGGCTCCGCTGTCAAGTGTTTCTTCCTCCCACAGTACTGATGAGAGTGTGTTAGATCGGCCTGATGGAGCCCAAGTACCGTATTGGACAGCTGAAGAACAAGAATGGCAGCACGGCCCCAACGAGCACACAATAAGAGAAGGCGATACTGTCATGTCGACAATGCATAGCAAGGAGTTTGGAGTTATAATCACGTAAAAATGATCCGAAAGCGAGGCTATAGCCAGCGCAGGTTACATGGTTGGGCGATAGGTCACCGGGTTCAGGGAGATCATGGAAAATGTGGACATTCTGCGTCCGATTTGGTATACATCATGTTATAATTATTGGTGTTTGATGAGCCACCTGTCATTTGTGACATTCAATGGGCCCCAGCCCAGTCATCCCCAAACTCCGGCCCCGTTCCAGGTGTGAACGCCGTCAAAAATATGAGAAGCAATAAGAAATGCAGTAATCGTCATCTGTTGCTCCCTCGGATGCTTCCAGGCAAGCCGCCGATGGAAACGACTCGAATGAGGTGTGCCGTCAGAGCAAGCATTTAACCACCAAAACCGTAAAGAGTGCGGCCTTGACGCTTGAGGGCGTAGACAACATCGAGAGAGGTGACGGTCTTGCGCTTGGCGTGCTCGGTGTAAGTGACGGCGTCGCGGATGACACCCTCGAGGAAGGTCTTGAGGACTCCACGGGTCTCCTCGTAGATCACTGCAGAGCATTAGCATATGGTCATTACCACTAGCGAGACAACGACGATGGGACTTACTGGCAGAGATACGCTTGACACCACCACGACGAGCCAGACGACGAATAGCGGGCTTGGTGATACCCTGAATGTTGTCACGCAAGATCTTGCGGTGACGCTTAGCGCCACCCTTTCCAAGGCCCTTGCCACCTTTGCCGCCTGTTATTCTGGTCAGTAAAGGGTGACATAACGAGGACTATGGAACTGAGGTGCTTTGTGTTGGTTGATTTTGATGTGGACGGTTATGAAGGATGGTACGACGCTGTGCTCGAAGCGACGCGATAGGGCGCGTGAAGTGGCGATAGTACGACGTGCAAGCGACGACGATAGCAATGAACAGTGGGCAGGTCGATGGACAAGGATGTGATGGATGTATGGTATTACTTACGTCCAGTCATGATGTATGAGGTTGGTTGATGAGTTTTTGATGGAATAACACTTATTACAGTGTTTAGTGGTTGAGGATGATGGTATAACAGTGAGTGGAGGAAAGGAAGCAAGAACAGCGGGGGATGGGCTGAATAAGAGGAAATCGTTGACTCAAAGATCAATCCTCACACAGCTGTTACTGCCCGCTAAGCCCGGCTTTATGAAGTCCCGGAAAGCAACATCAACAAGAAGCTTCAGCCTGGCAATATTTTGGCTGGGGACTCAAACTGCAAAGCGAACTATTCTGAAACATACGCCGGTCGTGATGGTTCTCGCACGTCTCGCTTGTCTGATACAGTAGTGTGTCGGTGGACTGTGCGCTTCTTCGGACTGCATCAGTACTAGCTTGAAGATGCAGGATGCATCGACAGGCGCGTCTCGAATTCTTGATTAAAGTGCCAACACATGAAGACCGAGTGACTTTATCTCTTTTGTTTCCAACCGAATATTACTTCAACAAGGATATAGTACAAAAAGGCAGATATTCGCCGATACCAAACGCCATGATCCCGATTTACGCCTTGAACCACCCATGCTGGCACAGGCCCAGTCATTTCTCATGAAGACCGGGCAAAAGTGCTTGAAACCCTGACAACTTCATCTTTTGCTCGAAAACAGAGTCTTGAACATGGCATATACAGAATCACCCAACGTGGGTCTGGTCTCTGTATAACGGTGATGGTGGTGGTGCTTCTTGTGAGATCGACGCTCGCCATCATCGCACGAATGCGTCGACCTTTGACTGGAGCTCCTGGGGTAGTCTGGCCTGTAGGGCTGAGCAGGATAAGCTTCACCCATAACGTAGCCATTGCCCATGGGCGTGGTCGGGTATGATGAGCGTACAGGCTGCTGCGAGGCTGCATATGGTGCATGTTGCGGTCCAGCATACGGGTATTGCTGGGCAGGTGGCATATTTGGCAAAGAATAGTATTGTTGCGGCTGTGGTCGAACTGCTTGTGGAAGCGGCTGAACTTGCCGGTCTACGGAATATGGTTGAGTAGGCATATTGGCATTTCCTCTGGTAGGTGTGGCATAGTACGAGTCTCGGCCGTAGGAAGACATGTTGGAGCCAATTATCGTGACGGGCAGCCGAGTAGATTTTTAATGTGAGAGGGCTGTCTATGCTCTGTGGCGGTAGTAGTTGGGTTCACAATGTCCAAAATGACTGATTATATATTGAAGGAGGAAGGTCGATGATAGAGAGTCAAATGATTTGGAAGGGCAGGTTGAGGGGGCACAGTGGGTGGGATATAGGACAGGGCGACACATTATTTAAGTTCATCTCGAAGCCCCGTACTCGATCACAGTTACGATCAGAGTTTTGAGGCGACTGGCGCATGACATCTGATTTGCTGAAGGCAGGCGACGTCCTTTACAGCGGTCCCGTGGAGGTGGGCAGGCTGTGCTCTGTTCCTTCGCCCGCAAGCTGCTTAGCCATGCACAATCTGACGTCACCAGACCTTCATGCTTGCGTGAATCGCATATCGAAACTACAGGACGACAGAATTTTCTCATCATGACTAGCATTTCCCATGCTGTACTGACTCAACACACGATCATCCTTGACGCCGGGAGGGTATTGGGCTTGTGAATATTCGACAGAGACACTTCGCCTTGAAAGCGCGAGCGGCTGCAGGTGGACCGGTCAGGCAGCCGCAGGCCTTGTGACACCCTGTATAAGAAAGGATGCGGCGTTGCCTAATTCGCAAAGCCAAGTGCAAATGGATTGGAATAAGCCTGAAGGACGCCTGGCTGAGTGTGTTCTGAGGTATAAGGAAATGCACATATTCGTTCAACCACTGCAGACACGCCAAGGTGCAGGTTTACCATTCGATAAGCTGACCGGCCATGATACGTACTGTAGCATTAGCTCAATTGTACGGTAAAGATGTTCATATCAAGGCAATGATCATGACGTGCTCCAATTACAGACTGAGACTGCGAACCATTGCAGATATAGCAAGCTGCATACATGTGCGAAAGATGCAAAGTGCTTTGACTGTCACGAATCTAGAATATGGTGAGCGTAGTATGGGCAACACTATCGCAAACATGATCAGTGATCGAATTGCTAGGAGCTTTTTCGTGGGGTGTAGAAGAATATTGAGAGGAGAAGGTGCGGTGAGACGTTGTCGAAGTCTTGATGCGGGAGTAATATTGTGTTTGTGTTATGCTGATCAACAGTTGGGGCATTTGAGTAGCGGTCGCCAATGTAATGGTTGCCATGCACTACTCAAAAATGGCACAAGGCAAGACTATGCAGGGCGGATGTACTCTTGTAGCAGTCGTTGTTTCTGGCTGTGATTGCTTTCCGCTGAATTGTGGGAATATGATTCTGGATGGTGAGTGGTTGTCGTAAGCTGCTCCGTACACAGTCAGGTTACTATCAATATATTCAGTACTCCGAGTTCTACTGTGTAACAACACACAGCGAAAGGAAGAAAAAGAGTCGGGACCAGGGGTGAAACGTCGGCAAAGCGGGAGCGGAATGACGAGAAAAGCGGAGTTTAGGTTTGCCGGTTGCAGCGAACAGAGGAAATGAAGCAGGGCAGCGGCAGGTGCAATTTGACGTCTGAGAACACAGCCCGTCACGATACCTGAACAACAACCTGATCAAACATCATGAGCCCTTAATCACTTCAAAAGCTATAACTACTGGAACCACCGACGACGCAGCAACAGTGTCTGCATTGTCCTAGAAGTCCATTGTCCGACAGTTGAGGTGCGCGAGACTGCGGGATCGATCAATGCTACGGCACGCGACCACACCCACTGTGTACTTGGAGAAGGACTTCACGTTGACATCGACGGTCCTCTGAGCGCAACACACGAGCCCGTCATGGCCTTCAACTTCAACTGGTCACCGCTCATCGCCGACACGTCGCGCGCGCGGGACATGCTCACAACGGCCCTGAACAAGTCGCCCAAGCCGCCCATCATCGTTGACGACATCATTGTCAATGAGCTGAACCTGGGCTCTATTCCCCCGGAATTGGAGATACTCGAGATCGGTGACCTCGCCGAGGACCGCTTCCGGGGCATCTTCAAAATGTCGTACAGCGGAGACGCCTATCTGACGCTCAAGACCCGCGTCCAGGCCAATCCGCTCAACACGTATCTGTCGACCAAGCCATCATTTGCCTCGCCTCAGCCGCTCGCCGCTGCTTCTGGCCTGACTATTCCAATCCAAATCACCCTGTCCGACATCCGTCTTTCAGGCTTCGTCATCCTGGTCTTCTCTCGCCAGAAGGGCATTACGCTGGTGTTCAGAAATGACCCGCTCGAGTCGCTCAAGGTCTCGTCCACCTTCGACTCGATACCCTTTGTACGCAACTATTTGCAGAAGGAGATCGAAGCCCAGCTGCGCGTCCTGTTCATGGACGATCTGCCTGCCATCATCCACCGCCTCTCGCTGCGCCATCTTGTGCCCGAGTACCGCAAGGCTGAAGAAGAGGAGGAGCGCCGGAGACAGCAGCAGGAACAAAATCAACAAGAGGACTCGCGCCCGCCCGTCGACCCGCTGTCGAGTCCGCCGCAGAACCCGGCAGACGTCTGGTTTGGCAGCGTCGAAGATGGCTCGCCTTTCTCACTCGACTCTTCGACCGAGACCCATGCCTCTTTCTCCCAGAAGAACCTGCTACGTCTGGCTGCCCTCAGCGAGTCACAGCGCACCCTATCACTCTTCACCCCTTCCATCAGAGACACTGTCTTTCGAGCATGGGCTGGCGCAAGAGAGAGTGGAGAGTCGTCCGGAGTAGCCACCCCTAGGCCACACTCGCTATCTCGCATTCATTCTTCACTCGCGACATCTAACCCGACATCCTCGAGCGCATCTGAGACTTCTGAGGCACCCTCCCTCCACAGCCGCCCCTCTGTGGCAAGCGCTTCCTCCAGCTCGACCGTCTACACTATGGCCTCACACAGATCTCGTTCACATGCAGCTCGCAAGCGCAAGCATAGGGTCGTTGACCTCCGCAAGTCCGCTTGTAAGGACTCTAGTGACGCCAAGAGTGTCGATAATGATTCCACCGAGAGCTTTTCTGCTCCTAGCATTACCGTCACTGAACCACCTTCCTCCCCAACTCTGAAAGAGCCCGAGCTAGATAACCGCACGCCTGTCCGAACGCCCCACCAAAGGGTGCGGTTTCAGCCTCACCAAGGAGATGAGCCTCTATCTCCAAACATGAAACATTCGCTTAATCACCCTGCCTCGAGAAGCGAGAAGCCGGCACCACCTTTCTCGCTCTCTGCCACGAATCATGCAGCCAGGATACCCCATTACACTGGCCAGACTGTGCCTCATACCACGGACCAGGCATCTGCTCTACAGCGACCGAAGCTTTCATCGACACAAACCTTCCCAGCCGAAAGCAAGTCGAATTTCTCTCGTTCGTCCTCCTCGGCCCGCTTGCAGACACTCATGGATGGCTCTTCGGGCGGCATCCTCGAACAAGCGTGGATGATGAAGATGGCCCAAGAGATTGCCAGAAAAGTGCAAGAGGAAAAATCAAACAATGGTTTCTGGAGTCATGCTGAGGCCGTTGACCACCCACCGCCTGCCTATGGCGTATAATGTCCCCTTTGTCGCTTGTATAAAAGTTGCTTTTTTTTGTTTGCTTCCTTTTAAACGGTCGGGGATTTGTTTTCGAGCAAGGAGTCACGGTGTTAAGTCTAGAATTGTAATGAATGACGCAGCGTTGTGGCTTGTGAGGCTTGGAAGGACCTAGAATTGTTTGTTGTACAAGACTGTCTACTATCATCAATATCATTATCTGACCACTTTACTCGTCCTTGGAAAGGAGCGCATTCACAGCTGCCACTTTGTCCTCGAAAGTTTGCTTCTTGTCAGTCCTTGAGCCGACCCTAATGTCTGATTGAATGCGGACGACTCCGCGCTCATGCAACATGGTGTGTGCCTGCCCGATGACTTTCATACACTCGTCCCAAGAGCCCTCTGTTATATGGTAAGTCCCTTGAGGGAAAATCGTGATGAATTACAGTGTTGCTTTACCAACTGTGGTTCCAGCCGAGTGCATAGAGTAGACTAATCCACTCCTCTTGAGTAACCTCTGGACCTCGGCGACTTCCTTTGACACAGATGCTGTAGGAGTTCCTAACGGGATCAAGCAGAAGTCTGTTAGTACGTTAGCAAGAATGGTGAATTATGATACAAGGTGTTATGCTATCATCCGACCTGCGATGCACCGCGGAGGTGTCTTTAGATCCAGGAGTTGTTCATCTTGGGTCGTCATGTCTCTGGTATTCGCCAACACGTTATGTACAAACTGCAAAGGTCGCAAAAATTGAGTGGAGTGACAGACCTGGGAACAGCGTCATGCGGCGAGACGACACGAGAAGTCCAAACTTCCCAATCCGTCCATTTCAACGCCGGCTCCGCTTCCTCTGCATCCGGGGCTAATTCCACGAAACAATCATGCAATATATTTCGTGCGTCCCATGCACCCCAGAACTAAAATATATGACGACTGTCTACTACAAGTCATCTGGACCGGTTACGAAGATCTTTTTATCAACCTCATCCTCCAACGCAGATACTGGACGACCAATCCGCCTGGAGTATCTCAACGAGGGAAATGCTAATATAGTATATCGAATCAGACCTCATAAGGATGGCGGTGAGGTGCCAGCGCCGCTGCATCAAAAATTGCTTAGGTTGCGCAAGGACAAACCTTTCATCCGGACATGTCAGGAACAGCATGTAGCGTTCAAAGAACGTTTCCTACCACTCTTTTCTGCCGAACATCTTGTGGAACATGATCTTATAGTCGTGCAAGGAGATCTGACAAGGTCTCTGAACACTGCTCTTCACCAACGAGAAGCCGCGGGCAGCCGACCGCGCTCCCGTCATGGAGACCTTCTCGCGACAGATGATACATACGGCATATTGGTCACCGACATGACACCACAGCCTGGAGAAGTATTTCTAGAACTGAAGCCTAAATGGCTCGTACAGTCTCCAGACGCTCCGAGGATATCGTTACGCTGCAGAACATGTGCGCTTCGAGCGCAGCGAGAGTACCTGAGAAGGCAGCCGCATGCAGAACGTATCCCTACCTCATTCTGTCCGCTCGCACTGGTCTCGGCCAGATTCAGCGACAGAAAGAAAGCCTGGGACGCTGTTGCGAATGCAAGTCGCGATTTCCCAACTGACCTAAGTAAGTCTGTTTGAAATAACGCATCTGCGAGTAGTCATGTTCATCTTAAGGCCCTCTTCCTTGACCGGCTTTTCAATATGCAAGCGTATACGTTCTGCATATCTCCCAGCACGCTGCTGAACTCTGTCATTGTTGTTTCATGGTTTCTCAGTCTTACATTGCAATACCTAAGACCCTCCTGAACCTAGCAATGCTGACACCTTTTCAAGGTTCTAATATCACTTCCGAGCTTGCCAAATGTGTAATGCCAGTCCTCGAAGATCTTCGTAAGTATCAGATGAGGCTTGACCCTAAAGGTATATTGGGATCAGAATCGTAAGTACACGCTCGAATGTCTCGCGCTCTACAACGTAGCTCACACGTCTCGTAGTAGTGAGCAGATACCAGACGAGTATCTGCAAGCCATGACCCTGCGAGACTGCATACTACTTTTAAGAATCAGTCACTCTAATCAGCAATTTACCTGCGAAAGCCGACTGGCTGATCTCGACCTCAAGCAAGCACATCCCGATAAGGTCCATCATTGGCGACAGACCGAGGAATTGCTCAATAAGGAAGGCTGGTACACCAATACCGAGCGAAACAGGGTTCCGGAGAGAACCTGTCTGTTATCTCGGCATATTGCATGAAACAATGTTCGTTGTTGTGCTTTCACTAACAAAACGGTTATACGTGAGACGGCGCGGCAGCGCCAGATTTACACGAACTGAATTTTGTGTCAGCATTTCACTTTACTCGATGAACACGGAAATAAACATATCAGGCATCCTGTGGAAATATGCACCATGTTCGTCACCGAAGGATGAATCCAATAAGACACGACCAAACCTAAATCGACTTCTTGTGAGGCTGAAAAGCTCCCACTGGACGCAGGAAGCCAGAGTCATGGAGACTTCTGATTGGCGATCTACTCTTGACAAGACAAGCACGAATTGTACCAAACCAAGCAGCGACAATTGAATGGGTATTATGTGTAGTATTACTGTTAGACAATACTATAATGCTTGCAAGCCGTCCGATCTGCCTCTAATGGGCTGTCTGTAACATTCTGAATCAATTTCAATCTGCCTTACGTGGTATACCCTCTATGCGCCCGCATATGTAAGACTAAGAAATGATGTCTTGCGAAATCACCAACCCAAACGCCTTGATTGTTCCCATTCTTGCTTTTCCCCTTTCCTCCATACTGCATTTGAGTATCCATATATGCCACCCTGTTTGTGGGTTCTTGAGAATCTGCCACGATCACAACCGCCGTGTAGTCCTCGAGGAAGCAGCCATTTTCGCGTCTATGTTTCGCTCCATGACGTTGAGAGGATGATGCTTGTAGACGTCGCCCGAGAGAATCGACTTTAATGTCGCGAATCTACTTCTGGTCTTTGGCGTTTGCTCCAATGTCTGTTGCTTTTCTGAGACTTGGATGTAGGTGTTTGGTGAGGTGCGGCCGGCTAGAGCATCGCCGTAGCTAGGCAGCTGATCTTGTTCTTGCTGATGCATGGTTTTGGTTTGTGTGGTGGTTGGAGATGTGATGTTGGCGGGTAGCATATGAAATGTATTGATTGGTGAGATTATCAATTCAGATCGAATTATTGTTGGAAGATGACTTGGTCTTATGTGTTTTGATAGCTTGAGATGAGATTGGAGTGGGTATGGACGAAAGGGATCACAGAGCAAGGCATTGAGCGGTATTTATATACATGACTTCTACAGCTCTCCCTTCCCACAGCCTGATGCATTTCAAACAGAGTTTCGATCGACAATCATAAGCAATTGACTCTTACTCTTTCCCGGGGAGGACCGGTGACTGTATCCAGAAATACGGATGCCTGATGAGAGCTACCCTGGCAAGCACGCAAGCAACTTTGGTAAGCATAACGGGTAGCAAGACCGGTGACTGTAAGCAGCATAGGGTGGAGTAGGAGTCACGACCAATCAGAGATCAGGATCTTGGCCACAAGCTCGCCTATCTTACAAAGCTTGGTAGTGGTGTCCCAAACAATTGGGAAAGCTTACAAGTACAGTATATTTTGACACCGTCGACTGCTCTTTCGACGAGTCCTCTTCTTATTAGGGCAAAGGATAGACCAAACGTCTTCTGGGCCACGCACTTCGTCTCCCCGCTTCGCTCACATGGCTAGGTCCTCGAATCAGCGAGAGCAGTGTATTTCGAGATTGGTGGGTACAAGTCGCAGCCTACAGTGAGAGAAGAAGGTTCAAAAGTACCGACAAGGTGCATGAGACAATTGAACAGGCCGAGCGAATTTCCACCCAGGCCACTGTTCTGATAAAGTGGCTGCCTTGATCAGCCTATTTATAAGCCAAAGGTAAAGTCAGAGAAGGCTCATGGGTAAAGCTCGGCAGAAGTATAAGGTAGCTAAGGAGGTGTAAGTAAGCTAAAGTGCGGCGCGTGTTTACTACGCGTCGTCTACGCGAAGTGCGAAACGAACAGATGCGTATATCTTTCCAAAACACAATCAATTGAAATGGACGAACTACACACTCCGGCAGTCGAGCGCGAGCCTCCCTCCCTACCTGCATCTCCTTCACCCAAACGTGTCAAGCACATTGATCCAGCACCCAATCTCTCCGTAGCTTGTATGCCTGTGCCCACCATCTTTCCTGGCTCCAATATGCTAATTGCCCAAAGCTATCCTTAACGACGATTCCGCAACCCCCACACCTCAATCTCCTCCATCTAAAGCCACAAACAGCAGCACAATGGCTGCTCCTGCGGCAAATGTATCGCTTCCCTCGATGAACCTCGAGCCTGCCCCTCCTGCTCTCCAGATCAAGCTTCTGTCCGACAAGGCACAAGCACCGACCAGAGGCAGTGAGTTCGCCGCAGGCTACGATCTCTACTCCGCACAAGACACCACCATCCCCGCACGAGGAAAAGCCATTGTAGACACGGACATCTCGCTCGCCGTGCCCGCAGGGACATGTACGTTGTCTTGTCCATTGGAGCCGCTCATACAATCTGCTAAATCATAGCTCTCAGATGGCAGAGTGGCGCCTAGATCTGGTCTCGCGGCCAAGCACTCGATTGACACGGGTGCCGGTGTCATTGACGCTGACTACCGTGGTCCGTTGAAGGTGCTGTTGTTCAACCTTGGCGAGCAGGATTTTGCTGTCAAGCATGGTGACAGAATTGCTCAGCTGATCATCGAGAGAGTGAGTCCGCTTCTGAGAGTCAATCGCTAGCAGAAGTCACAGGTGCTGACTAGTCTACAGATCTACACCCCCGAAGTCGCAGTTGTGCAGGAGCTGCCCGATACTGTTCGCGGCGCGGGTGGATTTGGCTCAACCGGAGGCTTTGGCACCATTCTTCCTTCTATCAATGGCGCTTAAGGGACGGGAAGAGCAATTCGTAGTCACATCATTGCAGGGGCGTTTTAGACAGGGGCTTGAGGCATGACAGAAGAACATGAACACGAACGAATTACTGAACAAAAGGATTGCAATTATCTAGCGTAGAACTGGAGGGTGTGTCATCTATGTACTCAAAACGAAATATTCGATCAGTATCACTCTATAGTCATTCGTGCACTTGTCCCCTTATGTCTGGTGGACTGCACCACTCCCGCCAATTCCGGTATTGACCACGCCTAACTCATCGGCCTGTGGTGCCAGGTCAAAGTCCACATCAACCTCTACATTTTGAGCCCGAAAGCCGTCCAGGTTCTGCGGCTCAACCAAATCTCGCCAGTTGCGGACCACTCTGACTTCAGCTGCCTTGGTAAGGCGCAGATGCCTCTCTTTGGTCTTGTCTTGGCCAGCCTCTTCACCCACCCCGACATTCAATTCTCGCTGGGCCTCTTCCTCAAGGTTCTTGATCTCTCTCAAGCGGACCTCCATCGTCTTGGCTAGCACAGAGTGCATACTGGCAAGCACCTTCTCCGCTGCCTTGGCGAGTGGTAGCTCGGTTGCGGGAACATCGTCTGGAGATTGCCAATGGCTCTTGGAGAGCACATCCGCTGCTTGACACGCCTCCCGGAGACGTGCGACCATGAGTGCTGCGAACATGTCGCCTGTGCCTGAGAAGAAGACAGGCAAGGCAGGGACCGTCAGGCGGAAAAGGCGTGGCTTCATGTCTGACGTCGCTGTAGACCCTATGATTGATAGTTTCGCAGGTTGAGCTTCTTCGGATTGGTGCGATGGTCTCCCAGAAGGAGATCCAGCGCGAGACACGTTCCGGGGTGTTGATGTCGTGGTCGGGGGAAGGCGGACTGAGGTGATGATGACATGAGGAACTCTGTACTTGCGATGCAATGTAGAAATCGCGGTGGCCAGGGAAGCGAAATCGGTGATTTTGACGTCTGACAATAACCTGGCGTGAGAAGGTCAGCCAACGAGGCTGTCAGCAATAGAAGAATAGACATCCTTACTCGGCCTCGAATTGATTCGGCAAGATGAGGTCTGCATCTTTCAGCAGTCCCTTGTAGGCGGGAACGACATCTTCAGCCACGTATATTCTCCCGTCGTCTCCCATGACCGGATCCAGTACTGTGGTATGCTTCAATATTCCATGTTCACTGCCTTCACATATAGACGTTTCTTGCTTCACGCACCCCAAAAGAAAGAGCCTGGCTTCGTTGTCGCCTTAAAGCGTGATTCGCGAGCGATCTTGCCGACTTCTTGGACTACTGCGGCACTCGGGCAGTATCCTGATAACATGACATCAAAATCATCAAGGTGGGATTGCTTGAGGCCTTCGTAGAGCTCGGCAACCTCTTCGGCCGGCGTCTTTCTGCCCTTGACCTGCTTGTACGCGGTATGGTTACCTGGAACACGATCAGAACCGCAACTTTCCTCCATTTCGAACGTGGGTCCATACTGAATTGAACGGTGTTGATGGCGGTAACCTCGCAGCCCAAGGCTTGCATGACAAAGGTGGCCATCGTGTTCCCGACATATCTGCAGTTGGCTAAGCTCAAGCTGGACTCCAGACTGGACGGTGGCAGCTTACCCATATGCTACCTTTCCCAATTGTTAGCATGTATAAGTTGGCGCGATGTGTGAGTCAGTCCCTACATGACTGGCCACTGCCAAAACGTGGGTTTCTGGTACTTCGCCCATATTCAGCGACACTGGTATCACTTGGTTATCACAATATGAAGGAGACGTCGTCGACGGGCAATGCGATCAGATCTGGCTATAGGATTGACGTGGTTTGGTGCTGATGCTATTTTCTTTTGTGTTTATGGCGACGTTGATAAGGTCGGCGATAAGGCAGGTTGACGTCTGCGGGGCTGCGACTCCAAGATCCGGCCAATCCCTGAACGCTGCAGGCTTTCTACTCATAAAGTCTTCTGCTGTTGCCTGCTCCTCCAAAGCCTCGCCATCAGAATCACATAGTTGTACCTTGAGAATCGAAATCAAATGGCCAGTCTTCTTTTATTTTACTTGGCTGTTACTAAACTTGTAACAAATCTCCACCATTCACCATTTACCATTCGCAGCGCAGGTAAGTTCCTCGTCCCTCATCATCTTATGTAGCTTTTTAAACAAAGCCTTTGATATCAACGCCGCCAACACCATGTGCCATGCTCTTTCTGTGCTATTACTCGACCTCTTTAGCAGTGACGGTCTATTCCTCATCGCCAATCTACATAACGTGTCAGCGAAAAGAAAAATTTGAGTACTCGAGAAAGTGATTACCTTGGGTGCAAGATAGAATCGCAGGTAGCTATTGTTTGACAGGGCGTACTCAACCAACAGGGGTACCTCATCTGAGAGACAAAGCTTGACTCTGTCCGAGAGGCCGCTAGCCTTGCAGAAGTTGACGAGGTACTTGAGAGAGAAGGTGAGGGCGACGGGTTCACTCATGGTGATCTCAACATCTTGGTCTGGCTTGTCGACGTTGCTGTGTTGGCGAAGAGTGACAGATCCTGAACCTATGTCTCCGTTGCACTTGAAGCTGACACCCTCCTTGGTGCACTCGATGGCGACTGGGAAGTTGGATTAGTTTGTGGTTGTATAGATTGAAGAGGCAAAATCTCTTGCTTACCAGACTCCGAAAGGGCGGAGAGATCTCTGCAGATACGTTGGAACTCTGCGGCGGGCATCTCAATGGAAGAGGCATATTCGGTCTCGGGAATGCCAAGGTGCTCTTGGTCAATGTCCATGAGCTTGATGTCATACTCGCTGATTCGGTCACTGTCGGAGCTCTCGAAGACGATGTTGACGACATCGGGCGAGTCCTCGGCCTTGAGTGTGAGAATGTCGTTTGGCTGAGCAGCACGGAGGACCTTTTGCAGCGATGTGAGGTTGATACCAAGAGCAATGTTGCGGTCGCATCGGAAAGGGGAGAATGATTCGGACTTGAGCATCATCGAGACCAGGGCAACGTGGGAGTTGTCCATGGCCTGGAGGGCGACACCAGAATCATTGCAGTCGAAGTTGCAGTCTTGCACCAGGTCCTTGATGGCATCAACAACCTGGCGCAGGGTTAGCTCAGAACATGGTTGCCGAACAATATTCCACTACACACCTTCTTGAGAAGGTTGGCTTGTTCGAGGCGTGCTTCAAGCACTGTTTCTACCGTCAGCTAGGTCTAAATTGAGCTCTGTCTAGCAAAATACTTACTTGTGAGAGTTTCTGGGATAGACTATGAGAGTTATGAAGTACCAGATCGTCCGATGACGAATATGGGCAGCTGCAGTGGATGAATGAGTTGAGTTGTTTGTATGGGAGAGTTGTGCGAGAGGTGGAACTGAAAGAAGTCCAGCTGTTTGGCGACGCGAGTTTAGACGCGCCAACTTGCACGCGTTAATTGTTTCCGCGTAAAGTGACACAACGCGCTGCACTTTCAACAACGACTTATGTCAACCTAAATTACCTTGCGACAGATTGACATAAACACTGGTGCTGGTGCGGGTAGCAGAATGAAATGCATGCATCAATGAACTGTTCGCACAGTTGAGTTATTGAAAGCTTAAGACAATGAGACTTGGAACACGGAATGCAATTTAACATTTCAACCACTGCTTCGCGAAGGGGTATCTTGAGTTTACAGGCTATGTACTGTGGATGCAAGTGCAGCTGAAGCACTCAATCTATGGTGCAACAACCTATTACCAACCAGTTGATGTTCCCAACTTGGTAACGCCGTAGACCGAGGAAGTGAGCTGGCGGTGATGTTGCAACATCTAGAATCGTGTCTTCTTTCCGCGCGTGTATGGCTGTTAGGTGTTCGAACAGATAGCACCAGTGACAGCCTCCATCGTACTTCCCGAGCCATCAAGACGAGCTCACATCCTGTGCTTTTCTCCTAATCCTTCTGACTTCTTCGTGGCCATCTTGTAATCTTCTGGCCTACTTGACTATATCGCTTTAAAGTTGGGGTATCGTGATCATGCTGAGAGATCGTCTTTTCGGTGCTGTCCAGGTGTGGCTGGTTATAATCATGCGCGGACAAGGCCATAAAAGAGAGTCCATGTGAGCACGAAGCTCATGAGTCCACCAAATGCGTCTCCTATCCAGAGGTCGCCAATGGGAAAATGGAAATATCCCTTGGGATTGGCTTCGGCGCGAGTCGCAAAGATCAGGAGTGACACAATGAGAGTGCCTATGGCGTAGAAGAGGAAGCCCGGAAGAGACTCGAGTCCGAGTGTGCCAGCTGCGACTCCGAACAAGGAAGCTGTTAAGGAACGAATGTTGGATACTGTCTGTACTTGAGTCAGCTACGTTGTTCGAGAGCGGGGCTTATACTGCGCCAACATACCCTGGCATTATGGGCTACGCTCTCCTGGACGATCGGGTTGATCATCAACTCCCGTTCGTCAATCATCCTGGCGGTTGCACTTTGAGTGGTAGTAGTATGCAAATAGTCAAGATGAGGGCCGTAACCAGTGTAGCTGTGTGTGACGTTTGGGATGCACCATCTTCTACATTCGGCGTTCCGTCCCTGACATGTCCGCCGGCATGAAGCGAGGCTTGCCAACCTCACCCGCATATTAACTATCGTGCCACTGATACAACTCCACTCTCATCTTCTATCTGCAACATGCATCTAAACGATGTGTACTTCAGATCATCATGTACCACAGCAGACAAATTGATAAGGAGCCGTGTAATGTAGGTCGCCATGATTTCCTTCAACAGCGTGATGTAAGTCAAGGTAGCAGTAGCTAATCGAAGATGAAAACGATGGCATCCTCTCTCCTTCCAACCTCTGCTCTTTCTCCTTCTCAATGAAGATGCGATGCGTAGATGCACGATGAGGTAGTACAATCTGCTCTTGTTCAGTTTGTCCGCTGCCAATTGGGTACAGGGTGCTCTTTTCGAGGCATTACACAAGATCCCAGATGGATGGAAAGAAGTTGGATCGCCTGCAAAACACCAGAGGGTGCATTTTCGCGTCGCCATGTCCGGGGTAGGCGTGCATTGGATGCTCGTCGACATATACTGACGTGTCAGCCTGTGGAAAGTATTCTGGAACAAAAGCTCTACTACATCTCTAAATCCAGCCACCCTTACTACCGAATGGCACTTGAGAAGAGATCAGGTTCAAGAACTGCTACATCCTCACACAGAAGCGATCGGGTCGGTTTTTAAGTTGGTTGAGCTACTCTGGGATCCCACCACCCGACAATCATGAAGATGGTGAAGTTGTACACTTTATTGCAAACATTTCCGCAGCGGAGAAGATGATGAATGCAACTTTCCGCATCTATCACAACGATGTCCGACCAATCGATAGAGTGAGAACTCTCAGCTACTCACTATCCGAGTACTTGCATCAGTATGTCGACATGGTCCAGCCCACGACTCGCTTTGATCAGATCCGAGCCCAACACAGCGCGGTGCTCGGCATTAAGCATTTAGGTCCAGCTCACAGCGGTCTCAATGCCACTAGTTGCAATACGACCATCACCCCTAGTTGCATTATATCGATGTATAATATCACTCCACAAAATCAAAGCAGCGGCCGGACTTGAATCAAGTCGTGATATCCGTCTAGCGTGTCAGCAGTGACTGGGTACGGTACTCCCGGTCATGTAAAGCTACTCAAGCTTTCAATCAACATGAACGAGACCCTGTCTGTTTAGACGACTTGTACATCACCAAAGACTAGACAAGAGGTGTCATTGACAGCAAAAGATATCGTCACATGTGCAGAAGGAGTATTCATGATGGGCACGGTGATTGGCCAAGCTGGATCTCGGATTCGCAGGGTTGATTCGATTAGGCTCTGATTCCTTAGACAGACCCGAGTGACAGTCATTCTTGCTAACCGTTCTGGGCGTTACTTGTGACTTAAAGGTACATAGCAGCCATTGCTTCAGTAAGGCTGTCAATATCCTGCATAAGAGTCTCTTTCAAACAATCCGAACGAGTCAGACAATCTGCAAAGATCATTTACCTAATACAATGACCGGGTCGCTGCGAACGCCGCGCGCTATGTAGATCAATCATGCACAGTCCCTGCAATTCGCCAAGATTTGGACCGTCAACCTTCCAATTTAGCAGTAGCTTACTCCATTCACTATCGCTTTATCTCTCGCTTTACTTCCGTAGTCCATAAAACCTCCCGTATTGCTAACTCCTTGTAGAAGGCAAGAAAGAAGAGATGGAACCTTCTATCGGGAAAAGCAAGCGAGCATGGTTAATGACACGGAGAATGCAAGCTAGCGATTGGCTCGCAGCAATTATCATGAACTCATTATTTGCTGCAGGCGGTGCCGAGTCGCTGGAATCACCTTACATTGCATATTTCGAATAATAATTGCCTTCGGTGACGTCGGACATAATCCACTGAGGTAGGTAGGTGCTCCTGTAGATAGCGAAATGTTTCAAGACTGCAAAAGTAGACCTTCTGTCCGCGTGTCTGCTCTTGTCTCCCCCGATTCTTTCCAGCTTTCTATCTTGAGACACTTGATACAATGCGTGTGTTATCTACGTTGTGCACTGGCCTGGCCGTTGCAGGCACAGTCGCAGCGCGAAGCCCACAACATGTGAACAAGAAGCTGCCTACGCGTGGCGAGAGACCTCTGCCCATTCTCGAGAGCCGAGCAGCTCAGTCTAAGAAGCCACACTACATTATCTCGCAGAACAACAACACAGCGAGTGGGTGCAATGCGAATATCGATTGTCCTAGTGATAATAGCTGACAACTTGGCTAGAATATGCCGTGAATGGAAGTGCAATTCCAGATGTCAACTTTGACATTGGTCAGTCTTAATTCACTGTAGTACAATCGTGAATCGGACTAACACATCAATACGTCCAATAGGAGAGAGCTACGCAGGTCTCATGCCCATCTCAGACCAAAAGAATGCCAGCGAGCTCTACTTCTGGTTCTTCCCCTCCGAGGACAAGGACGCCAAAGACGAAATCCTCATCTGGCTGAACGGTGGCCCAGGCTGTTCTTCCCTGGAGGGCCTGTTGCAGGAGAACGGGCCCTTCTTGTGGCAATATGGCACCTTTGCGCCTGTGAAGAACAATTATGCTTGGAATAACCTTACCAATGTCGTTTGGGTTGAGCAACCCGTCGGTACTGGGTTTTCGCAGGGTATGCCTACTGCGAGCAGTGAGGAGGAAGTGGCTGCTCAGTTTGCGGGTTTCTGGAAGAAGTATGTCAACAAGTGATGGCTATGCTTCAGATGCTGACTGTTGATTGTAGCTTTGTTGAGACCTTTGGCCTACAGAATCGCAAGGTCTACATTGCTGGCGAGAGTTACGCGGGCATGGTAAGTGACGTTTGCTCCGGTCGCCTTTGTTTCGTGTCTCTGCGCTAACTTGTGGATGTTTAGTATGTGCCTTATATCAGTTCGCACTTTCTGGACCAGAACAACACCGAGTACTACGATGTCAAGGGAATCATGATTTATGATCCCAGCATCAACTACGATGTCGTCCTCGAAGACATCCCCGCAGCTGGATTCATCGACTACTGGGGCCCACTGCTCAATTTGAATCAGACATTCATCGAGGACATTCACAGCAGGGCGGAAAAGTGTGGTTATACGTCTTTCATGGAGAAGGCTCTCACTTTCCCACCTACTGGCCTATTGCCGACGCCACCAAACGTCGACTATACCGAGGAAGGTTGCAGCCTTTGGACCGACATCTGTAAGTCTGAGTGTTGCGTGATGGGTCAGCTTTGAGATAGAAGCTAACCAGTTGCAGACAATGCTGCCTCGTTGGTGAATCCATGCTTTGACATCTACCAGGTCGCTACGACCTGTCCTCTGCTGTGGGATGTCTTGGGCTTCCCAGGAAGCTTCGACTATCAGCCTGAAGGAGCATCGATCTACTTCAACAGGACAGACGTGCAGAAAGCCATCAACGCGCCTGTTCAGGAATGGTCAGAATGCAGTTCTGGCGTGCTCGACACTGACACTTCGACGTACAGTGGATTAAGTGTGTTGCCCAAAGTGATCGAGCAGACCAACAACGTGATCATCGGCCACGGACTTCTAGGTAAGATGCGCCCGGCCACCTTTGAATGCGACCAGTACTGATAGGACAGACTTCATCTTGATGTTCAACGGCAGCTTGATGACAGTGCAGAACATGACGTTCAACGGTGGACAAGGCTTCTCAGTGCCACCGTCCGAATGGGAGGATTTCTTCGTGCCATACCACTCTGAGCTGAACCTAGGCGATCTTGCTGCGTCCGGAAACATGGGTAGCTGGCACACGGAGCGCGGACTCACCCTCTGCTCGGTGGCTCTTTCAGGCCACATGGTAAGCTCAGTGCAATGACGGCTTGAGAAATAGCGCACTAACGTCGAGCAGATTCCTCAGTACCAGCCATCGGCCAGTTATAGACAGCTTGAGGTGCTGCTGGGACGTGTGAAGAATCTGGGAGTCAAGAGTGACTTTAGCACGCAAAAGGGGAAGTTTGGCAACTCATTCGAGTTCAAGACTGCGAATGACTCGATGGCGATGATGTAGAGTCTTGGAGACGGGACAGGACTGAAGTAAAGGCGACTGTGTTGGAAGAAGAGGCTAGAGCTCGGCAGAAGGCATCGGAGCTGTACGATATAGGTAGTTGAAATGTATATAGAGATGATCAATAGAATGCGAGTCTATTGTTGGCATGACTGCATGGGCATGAACGGTTGTAGAACGGAGAGAGAGATTGCTATCATCGCCTCTGAACGCCAGGGGACCAAGCCTGTGGTTGCCAGTCCTCGCCAGGTCCCTTTCTCGGCGGCTGTTTCCACGGATTTGCCTCCTTGTCCTTTGCTTTGCCCTTGAACCTCCCCTCGTCTGCAGTCCGACCCTCTGTTGAAGCATCGACCTCAGAATGAGATCCTGTTGCACTCCTTACACCTTCGTTCTCGGTCGGCTCTGTCTGGTTGCCATGCATGTATCCGGCATCGTCGTTGAGACCAATAGCGGGAGCTGGCTGCTGCTTGTCCGGGCTGTCGAGGAAGGATGGCACCGAAGCCCATCTTGCATCGGCCTCGGCAGCGAGCTGACGCATGCGAGCCTGTCGCTGGACTTCGTAGTGTTGCTCGGAGATGGATGGCGGCTCAGGCCTGGTATGGCGTAGCCACTGGTGCCACTGAGCTGGTGTGTTGGTCAGCAAGCAGGTAGTATTCTGTCTGAGCAAGACGGAACGTACGAGTAATCTTCACATCGGCATAATGTGCCTGAGGACTATACTGCACAATACGGCGCAGACGGTTGGCGTTGAGAGCGTCTTTGAATTCCCAGAAAGTATTGCCGGATAAATCAGCGCCTGTGAGAAGAGGTGAGCTGGATGTCTATGACAAGCTGTTGTCTGACTGTGGTTACATACCGACAAGCCACTTTTTCCGCCATGGTAGTCGTAGTGCTTTCCACTTGAACCAGAGCTGTCGGATGGGACCAGGTGGTGATGGCATGGTTGGTTACATGTTTACTGCATCAAACATGCAGCTTTCCATGGCTCTTCCATTTGTTCTGTCTGCGCAGTGCATGACGTGCAGATGCGGAAGCACGAGCCCCCGGGAGTCGGAACAGGACAGGGCCAGGGCAGGGCGCGCAGTCAGGGCTGAGCACATTGGATGGCTGCAGCTTGATGCAATTGAATGACCGATGCGACGCGTGGGGCTGCGGGTGGTGCCTGCTGGCATCGCATTGCTAATCGGGCTCCTATATACTGCCCCTCTCTCTGCCATACAAATCCCCAGTCAACTTACTTTTCTATCTCTCTGCCTCCCTGTAGCCGACGAGAGCATAAGAGAGTATGGCTTCAGTGACTTCCCTTGACCAGGACATGCGCAACCTGCGTCTCGGCCGTTATACCCCTCAGGCCGCCAATGAAGCTCGCGAATGGATTGAATCAGTCCTGGGCGAGACTCTCCCGCCGGGAGACCTCCTGCAGATACTGAAGGATGGGGTTATCCTCTGCAGGTGAGTTGAAGGCGTCGCTCATTCTGCTACTTCTGCTCTACTCATTCACATCCCGGCTTACCCTATTCGCCTCGTTACTCGTCACATAAACATACATCAATGCGACGCTGACAACAATGCATTCAGGCTCGCTAACCTTGCACTGCCGCCGCCGGGCCTGAAATACAAGCAATCATCCATGCCCTTTATCCAGATGGAGAACATTTCCCACTTTCTACGTGCCTGTGAATCCCCGCCATTGAACATGCCCGCCCACGACCGCTTCTTGACCGTCGATCTATTCGAGTCCAAAGACCCGGCACAGGTCCTGCAGACCATCAGCGCCTTCAGCCGTGTTGCAAACTCAGTTGCCCCATCCAAATTCCCGACAACCATTGGGCCCTCAAAACGAGGCGCCACCTTGAGCCCTTCGACTACCGGTTCCGCCGCTGGACGACCAAATTCTGCTTCACGTTACGCCGCCACTCCCTCCAAACTATCTCCTGCCATGTCATCCGATAGACCGCTCAGTCCGGCGCTTACTGGCGGCTCCAATGCCTCGTGGACAACCAATTCCAGCCTGAAGTCGACCACCGGAACAGTTAGTAGCTGGTCCAAGAAGGGCGACCAGGGGGTCACCAACCCGGCCTGGAACATCCATCAGTACGGGTACATGGGCGGCGCTAGTCAAGGCAATCAGGGAGTCGCATTTGGTGCCCGGAGGCAGATCACTACCGCCGCTCCTCATGTGCCCAGTCTAGCTGACAAGGAACGCAAGCGCAAGGAGAAGGCCGAAGAGGAAGAACGTCTACGCCTCGAGGCCGAGGAGGCAGACCGCAAGAGAAGAGTCGACTTGGAACTCGAGGAGGAGCAAGAAAGGCTCGCAGAGGAGCAAAGATGGGAGCAAGAGACGAACCGTGTGCGGGATGAGCAACGGAGAAGGATCGACGAACAGAAAAGACAGTGGGAGGAGCAAGAGAAAAAGTGGCAGGTTGAAGAGGAGGCACGCCTAAAAGAGGAAGCAGCAATGCAACAGCATGTCGACACGGCCAATCAGCGGTCTCGTGCCACGAGCGACGCAAGACTTACCGGTCAGTTTCTAAGCCAGTATCAGGCTGAGCAAGCGTCCTTGGGCTCGCCCCGTAGCCCGAGAGAGCAGGAAGACACCCCGGAGAAGAGGCGGGTACGAGAGTTGGAGAAGCAGCTGGAAGAAGCAAGAGAGCGCGAGAGACAGTATCAGTTGGAGCGAGAGGGCAGAGCACGACAGCCAACGCATCCTTCCGCGGAACCCGTAGCGAGACCTCCTTCTCCAAAAGATAGCGAAGCTTCATGGGCACCGGACGAGCGTGAGTACCTGCAGAGACAATGGCAAAGTCATCAGTCCTCACGGCCGTCTACTGCCGAGACAGGGCTTGGCTCACCACGGCCACTGCCTACGCCGGGAGCGAGCACATCTAAACAATTACGGGAACCTTCATCTCCAGAAGCAGGCCGACGGCCTCTACCTAACCCAGAGGAACACAAGCCTGCAGCAGTGCCCCAGAGCCGAACGGATCGCTTCCTGGCTAGCAACCCCGCCCCGTCACCGACCAAACCCAAGGCACATCAGCCGGCTGAAATGGGATTCACATCGAGTCTCGAAGAGCAGAATGACCGGGAAAGACGCATTGCGTCGCAACAGAAGACAAAGGCAGGGGGCTGGGCGTCCAAGTCACTGCTAGAGCGCGAGATGGAACGTGAAAGAGAAAGGCAACGCGAGTGGGAGGCGGCCCAGCAGTCTACTACAGCTGCAGCACGTGATCCGAACGAAGGTAGCGGAGAAGGCAAAAGTTGGGATGTCAATCAGTACGGATACACTGGCGGGGACAGCCAGAACCGAGGCAGCAGCACTGGCAGCGGTATATCGTTTGGTGGGCGGCGACAGATTATCGGTCCCCGACCGCTGCCATAAGTCAGGTATAGCTACAATAGCAAGATGAGCTTTGATTGCTGTTGCGAACGGACTGGACAGATGTGATGATATTGTGCTTGCTTGTTTGATATTGCAGCTTGCATTGGTGACTGTCTTTGTGGACTTGGCCTACCCACCAATGATTGAAGAAGGGATTGCAATGACGTAGCTTGCATGACTTTGCATGCATCTGGGCTTGATGCGACCTGCTTTCCACTCGGCGCACACATATATGGCGACGAGATATTACAAAGCTAGCTCGAGTCATTCCATCCTCTTCGACATCTTAGCCACTAAATAGATGGAAATCCTGCATCCGTCTTGTCATCTGACCACTACTCCAAGCTCGACGTGCTTATAACCAGCATTTTGAGAGCAGACTCTCACCGCCACCCTAATAGCTAAACCGCCGGTTGAGAAGCACGACTACTCGGCAACTTCTTGACCCGCAGTCGCTGTGACTCACTGCACTGTGTGGGCCCCTCAGCGAGACTGCACCTGCAATCCCATCTCGATTTGACCTGAGACCCTCAAGCACTCAGGCAGCCCCCAAATCTTTATACCATACGTAAATTAAGCAAGCATCCACTGCAAAGATGCACGAAGATTTACGTAGACGGGCACTGGAAAGTGGAAAGACAGTTTCGCGAAAGGCGCGATCCAAGGCTCCCTCGCTGGCATCGTCCAAGAACAATTCGCCTGCCGGGTCACGCGCCACCTCTCGTGTCGCCAGCCGCGATGGATCAGATGATGAGAGTGAGTTCAGCGACACGACGCAGTGGAGGTGAGTTCAACTCGATGCTATACTGTCCGATCTCTTCCTGACACTATGCGTAGTACCCACTCCCTTGATGACTTGTTACCCGAGGACGACACTCCGCCCGAAGTATGGATCAACGAGCTCAACGACCGCATCGCGCACCTTACCGACCGCAAGAGGAGTAGTGCTCAAGGACGGGAGGAAAGTCTGAACGCATTTGCCCACATCCTCATGGCGCATTATGCTGCTCAACAAGTCCGTGGCAGAATGGGCGACTTGGTTCCTGCCCTACTCAAGAGTGTGAAGGCAGGCCAAACGGAAAAGGAGACTGTGCTAGCTCTAAAGGCGCTAGCTATACTCTTGGTCACGGAGCCCTCCGATCATATCTACGATGCTATAGCGACGACGGTCAAACAAGTCGCCACGGACTCTCAGCAGCGCAATGCCAAGGTAGCTGCCCTTCATACATTGGGAGTCGCTACTTTCTATGGTGGTGCTGGCCTGGGCGAGACTCAGGACGTCATGGATTTCTACCTGGAAATCGTAGCTTCCGATGGTCATTTTATTGATGCCCCAGACGATGCGGAAGTTGTAACTGCTGCACTGGAGGAGTGGGGCTTTTTGGCCACCCAGCTCGACGAAATGGAAGAAACCAGCGAAGAACCGATGGAGTCTTTCGTTGAGCAACTCGAATCCTCCGATGTAAACGTTCAGGTTGCGGCCGGTGAGAACATCGCTCTGCTCTACGAGAAGAGCTACAGCGAACGTGAGGAAGACGAGGAGCCAGAAGCTGCTGGAGACTCTGATGAGGAACAAGATCCTACAGCGGCCAACATGGTCAAACGCTACACCGTCTATCGTCAGGAACATCAACTTATTCGTCTACTTGAAAGTCTATCCAAAGTCTCTTCAAAACGCATCTCCAAAAAGGACAGGAAATCTCTCCATACCAACTTCGCCGACATCCGCAATACTGTCGAGCACCCTACTCGCGGTCCTCGCTACAATAATGCTATCGATGAAGAAACCAACAAAGCCTATGGTTCAAGGATGAAGATCTCTATTGGCAAAAACACTGTAGCGATCGACAAGTGGTGGAAGTTGATCAGACTCAAGTCTCTTCGAAGGATCCTTCAAGGCGGTTTCCTTATCCATTACGAAGACAACGAGGTCATTTTCGATTCTCTACCACTCGAGCTGGACGACTGAGTGTTGCTTTTGTTACAACGATGCACGATTTTTTCTTATCTTTCTTTCTGTCCTTTTTGCGCCAAAAAGTTAACAATACCCATTCTTTGCATTTCCTGCTTGAGTTGAGATGGAGAGCTGAAGTGTTGGAGGGAGGCTCACTGTGGTATGCGATCGTATGAAATTGACTTTTTCTCTCGATATCTCATCTCAACCTCAATACCTTTCACTGCATGTTCACATCTCATCTCGTGGCTTCTTGTCCAGTTTCTATGCGTCTCTTGTCGGTATCCCGAATTACAAGTGCTGAGATGCGACGTTCCCCGATACACGACTAGCACAGGCTATCGAAACTGCGGAACGGGTCAAAACTTTTATTCAGACTGGGCCTTTCATACGGCGCCTGAAAAGTATGTCCTTCGTCTTCGTATTGGTCTGCGACCAACTTACATCAGGCTCCTGCCTTCCAAGGGCTTCACCTGTGCGATGTCCAGCGTAAACCACACAAGTGACCTTTCTCTCAACAACTCTATCTCAAATTGAAAGCCTCGACGGCATTTCCACCCATGATCATTTGGTACTCCTCACCCTGTCCAAAAGCATCTCTGACGGCTTCCTCATTACTGATCACACTCTTCCAAACTCTACCTCCATCCAATGGAGGGAAGAACGGATGATCAGTGCCAAACATGACTCTCTCCACCCCACTCGCTTCCACCGCAGCCTTTAGTCCACCCTGCCAATATACCGCCCCATCAAGATAAACATTCTTCTTTAAGATCTCAAACACCGACGCTCTCCCCGGATTTAACCTTCCTTGCTCTAGCCAATGCCTATCATGCAAAACACAATTCTCGATCCTACCCGCCAAGAACGGCAACGCACCACCAGCATGCGAAAGCACCACCTGCAACCCCGGCACCTTGTCAAACACACCCGATAAGATCAACCGCGTCATCGCAATCGTAGTCTCCATCGTGAACCCCAGCGACACCTGCAGAACCTGACCATAGTCCCCACAACAAGGGCCCCACACCTCCCCAGGGATACCATAATTCGGATGCAAAAACAGCGGCAGCCCTGCCTCGGCCAGCGCGGTATAGATCGGTAACATACCCGCATCGTCCAGACCTTTGCCTACGCCGTTGGTGCCGCTCACGATGCCCCTCGCATACCGTAGTGTTTTCACCCTCGCCACTTCCTCGCATATCACCGCATTTGACGCGGTGAAGGGGAGTGCAGCGAAGAAGAAGAGTCGACCGTGCGCAGATGCACAGATGGCCTCCATGGCATTGTTCATAGCGCTCGCTACTTCCCCCGCTGTAGTGTCTGGGGGCAGAAAATCAAGCCAGGGGTTGCCGAGGGAGAGGATGGAAATGTCGATGTTGTGCGTGGTCATGAAGGAGAGTTTCTCCGCTACGTCGTAGAGGAGGGGGGTCAGTGGTTTGCCATTCTGACCTGGGCGGTTCACGAGGCGGAGATCCGTGGAGGGGGGGAAGGTGGTGATGTAGGGGATTTCTGTGCGGTGCTTTAGGAGGTCGATGTAGGCTGGGGGGTAGAGGTGGCTGTGTATGTCTACTACTGGGCACTTTTTGCTACTACTGCTGGTCGATGACATGGTCGGCCTGTTGGTCTTGGGACATGAGTAGCTGGTAGCTGTTGTTGGTCTTTGGTAGTCTGGAATGTGAGATGTTCTTCAGTCAGGATGTCGGCGTGCACCGTCGGGTGTATGCTTCCGCAAGATACTGTGGGTCCTGTTGATCTACATGGTGCTGGCTACGTGCAACCGATGGGTCCCCTAAATGTGGATACAGGTGATATCAAGTCTAAGGAGAGAGTCATGCGTGGTATCTAACACTCTACAGTTGTTGATTGGCTAGTTTCGACCTCATCAACCACGCATGGTTCATGACGATAGCAATTTGCTAAAGTCCGTCTCCAACCTCGAGGTAGACTCCTCTACACGCTGTCTCTGCGTTCGTATCCACAATTTCTGCGTCTCGAGCGTCTCGTGCGCTGCTTTCAGCATCCGCTTCATCTCACTCGGCTGCGGACCTCCAGAGGTGGCACGATTCCTCACAATCGCCACTGGATCCAGAGTCGTTCGAAAGTCGACTTCGCTCATTGGTAGCTCACCACCAGCCACTCCCATCTCCTCCAAAGTCTGGCCATAAATCCTTCGTGCCTCCGCATATGGAAAATCACTAGGTCGTATCTCATACGTTTTGGCATATCTCACGACCTCTGAGGCGAAATGATGGCCAACTCTAAAGGGTAGCTTATGTGTCCTCATCAAGACATCTGCTATTTCCTGACTGGCCGTCCAATCAAGATTCAGCTCTTCCAATGCACGCTCAGGGTTGAGGACCAAGGAATCAAGTATCGTCTGCCATTTCGCAAGGACATTCTTGGCTCCATCTAGCACCGCGATGTTGTCGCTGGCGGATTTGGCATCGCCCATGCCAGGCGGTATATTGTGCGCCATGATTGCGCGGCCGAGCCCAAGCGTGACTACGTTGGAAGCGTCTACTCGTGTGCGGTTCAAGAGACCAGGGTTTCGTTTCTGCGGCATTGCGCTGGAGACATAGGTTCGTTCGCCGCCTTCCTCCAGGAGGATCCAGGGTCGTGGTTGAGAGTATTGTGTCATGATATCCTGGATGAAAGCACTGGTGTGAATAGCCATGCTTGTAGCCACGGATCCAAGCTCCACTGGTAACTCTGCTGCAGCAATCTGGACAGCATCATATGCGTTGTCGACTGTAGAAGCGAATCCAAGATATGATGACATGCGTTCACGGTTAAGAGGCCAGCTTGTGCCGTTCAAGACGGTCGTGCCCATAGGACATCTATCGAGCCGAACAAAGAATTCACGTAGCCGCTGAGCATCTCTTTCGAGACCAGCAATGTGTCCCAGGAGGTAATGTCCATAGCTATTAGGCTGCGCAGCAACACCATTCGTGTAATTGGGAACCACGGTGCTTGCGTGCTTCTCAGCGAGTTTCAGCATCGTGGTCGTGGTCCTCCGTAGCTGAGTGGCTAGACCCAGGGTAGCATGGCGGACCATGGCTGTCCTGGCCGTCATCATCATATCCTGGCTTGAGCGGCCGGCATGGAGAAGTGTTGCCTCTACCCCCGCGGCCTCAATGAGTAAGGGCTCGAAGGTGATGACTAGACTTGGTCGCTTGCCACCTGGTTGTTCGCCCGCTTGCAGGACTTTTGCCAGCCCTTGAGCGATCCCTGGGGCGAGGGATGCATCGAGTAGACCCTCGTCTGTGTTGATGACTGCGGAAGCTTTGTTTATCTGGCCGATCCAGTAGAATTCATCGTGGTTCATATTTTGTTTGCTCTTCATCCTTGAAGCTACACGCTGCTCAGAAGCTCTGTAACTATACCTCAAGTGGCAAAAGTCACCAGATAGACGAAGGGACTCCAAGACCAGAACAACTACCACGTGTTGATGTACGGTTATCGCTCAAAGTCGGGTAATATCCGCGTATTCTTCGCCGGCAGACTTCACACCCGAGACAATCTTTGAAGTAGCTGCCAATGCCTTGTAAATCTTTCCCGATCAGTATGTTATCTATGAGTCCGTTGAGTGACCGGATGAGTTATGGTGGTGAGTCTCGCGGATCGCTTAGCAAGTACGTGAAGCTTTCACCGCAAGCGGTGGGACCTCGGATCGGATGCCTCAGGCATCTGCTGCAGAATGCGATACAAGGCATGCACTACATTGAGCACCAATGAAGTCGTCACCTGAGAACCAGCTGCGTGGTTGATAAAGCAAGATTGGCTGCATGACCGCGTCACAGTCAAGTGATTGATCGAGCAAGTTATGATGTCCTTGCTTGCTCGCTTATATTCTCTCTATTCAAGTAGGAGGGTGGTGGCAGCAGCAGATCGTTCACGGCTTACCCGGCATGGACAACTGCAACAAAGCAGATGGGTATACATGACGACAACGATTGTAATGAACAATGTCAATCACGATAGGATATATTAGCCTCCCAAGGCCCTGTTCATCACTCTGTATGAACAACTCGGCCTATCTCGGCACCACGTTCCGCTATAGATGCATGCGGCTGCACGCAAGCGAAGTAGTCCAATCGGCGCTCGCCACGCTTTCATGCAGGACGAATGGAATGTGGGCATACGTGCTTTACAGACGAACCACATTGCAACCATTTAAACTCGGACATCCCTGATTTGCTTTCTAAATATTCACACCATGGAGCCGCACCAAGCAAGACCCATCCACATCGCCATAATCGGCGCCGGCATTGGCGGTCTCGCTCTCGCCATAGGTCTTGTCCGCCAAGGTGTACAGTATACGCTCTACGAAAGTGCTGCAGAATATGCTACGGTCGGCGCAGGTGTAGGCTTGGGTCCCAATGCGTTGCGGGCAATGCATCTCATCGACCCACGTTTGAGAGAGCTGTACGACTCCATCAAGTCTGGCAACTTGACGCCAGGGAAAGACCATGTCATGTCCGAGGCGCTCATGACCGAGGAAGGATTTGGAGCCAAAGACGGCTGGGTGCCGACTCCATGGGGAGCGCCATGTTACACGAGGACGAGTGCGCATCGAAAGGCCCTCCTCGACATCATGACTAGTCTGGTTCCATCTCAAACTGTCAGATTCAACAAAAAAGCCAAGTCGATTTGTCAAGAATCTAACAAGGTATCCATAGCCTTCGAGGATGGAGAGACTGTCGCTGTGGACGCTGTTATTGGAGCCGACGGGATCAAGGGCATGACGAGACGGGTAGTGCTTGAAAACTATCCAGACCATATCGAGCCGACGTACACAGGAAAATATGGGTACCGGTCCATTGTACCGATGCAAGACGCCAAAGAAATCCTGGGTGACCTTGCTGGAGACGCCAAAATGTTCATGGGACCCGAAGCCAATTTCACCGTCTATCCCATCTCAAAGGGAACAGAAGTCAACGTTGTGGCATTCAAGAAGCATCCTCAGCCGTGGACGCATCCGACCTTGACTAAAGAAGTCAGTAAGGATGAGATGATGGCGGACTTTGACGTTGACGCAAGACTTCTCAAGCTGTTGCAAGTGAGTAGATGTGTTGATGTATGATATCGTAGTGCTTACCTGTCGACTTCAGTGGGCAAAGCCTGTTCAATGGTCTATGTGGCATCACGACTCAACGCCAATATATTATAATCGACATGTTTGCCTTCTTGGAGATTCCGCTCATGCAACGACACCGCGTGTGTTCTCCCCATTCAATCATTCACTCATTCCAATGATTCACTCATTCCATTGATTCACTCATTCCATTGATTCACTCATTCCTTCTTCGATGCAATTGCTGACAACGATTTAGATCAAGCTGCTGGAGCCGGCCAATGCCTTGAAGATGCTTATGTCCTTTCGCAGCTGCTTGCGGGAGTCCATGATGCTGCGAATCTTGAGGCAGTTTTTCAAGCTTTCGACCACATTAGACGCCCTCGAGCCCAGTCAGTCGTTTCAAGCTCAATTGAAGGTGCGAGATCTTATCCCAGCTTTTGATGCTGTGCTAATTGCCATTGTTAGCCTCGGAGCTGTATAATTTCATCCATCCTGAGGCGGGTTCAGACATGAATAAGATTGTGGCGAATCTGAACCAGAGATTTTTGTGGTTGTGGGAACATGATCTTGAGGCCGATGTGAGGCAAGCGAGGGGATATCTCACACCTGACAGAACATCTCAGTGTAAGCAGGACTATTGTGAAGCTCCTATGGCAACTGTAAAGGCGCTATAGTTATAGGATGAAGTGAACAAGGCCGATCATGATGGCATATGAGTGTCGTTGGTTACAATCATAGCTCCTAGTTCGTCCCAGTCCATCCCGTGCCAAAGGTCGGCCATCTTTTCGTTATTGGTCGGGTGCTGATATTGCTTTTTATCGTTGCAGATGGGGAAAGAATTAAGATAACCATTTTCGAATAGGTTGGGAAAGTATTCCGGACCAAGGCCGCTCGAGTCGCGTTCTTGGAAGGAGGTGTCCGGTGCTCGCTCTCGTCCACTTTCGAATTTCATTGCTATTGCATTCAGCTCCGTAACAATCTCTGCCCATTTTCGTAGAGTGCCAGGCATGAGAGGGTTCTTCAACTGCCTCGCCATCAACGCCGCTAGTCTTTGGAGCAGTCCTTCAGACTCCGGAATCTCCTCGCACTTGTCAATGGCACTGCAGACCACATCCAAAAGCAAGATTAGAGACGAAGAGAATGCATAGAAACAATCCCACCAGGTGATAGAGTTGAAAGCTGCAAGATCATCCAGCTTGAGCAAGATCATACTCAGATGACGTCCAGACTCTATACATACTATTGCCATCGACGACATCGTGGCAGTCGATGATCTTGACGGGTCCTTGAATAGCCCCATTGCTCGAGAAAGTAGGGCATTTCGACAAATTAGGGTAGATATGTAGTGTTTCTTAGCATGCAGTAAGAGTAATGCACGCTTGAATTGTTGCGGTTGCTCATCCATACTTTTCAGTGAAAGATAATGAGGCAGAGTGTCTTCCCATCTAGCAAGGTCACGCAAAAGCCTTGCAGTCGGGGATAGAGGTCCCAGCTGACTGGGATTGCCTTTGTCCAATGCATGTCCCTCATCACAAGTGACCTGGCTCGCCCTTGCCATCATACGTACCAGTAAGCCGAACCAATGAAAATAGTCCGGAGGGTTATGTCCAGCCACACCTGTCATGGCCAGCTGAGGGCTGCCAACTGAGTAGATGTTGTCATCGATAGCGCTTGGACGATCATGTGAAGAAACTTGCATCTGCTCAAAGTCGTATAGGACCCACCAAAGCTGTTTCCGGAGTTCCCGGATTGTAGGTGTCTGCATTGTTCTGACCGAGTCCTGGTGTAGCCCTATAGCAAAGGCAATCCGGACGGCTGCGCCCGTGAGCGTCCAGCATGCATCTCGATGGTTAGTGTGATGCAAATGGAGAGACGCAAGCAAAAGAGCTTGTATGGCGGTCACGGATGATGTGAAGAATACGGAAGGAAGGAGATTCTGCAGTTGGCTCCACCACATCACTTCCTGCGCAGAAGAAATCTGCAACGGAGCTATGCGTGATGCAAGCAAGAAGACACAAAGGAGGCTAGAGTTCCATGCGCGATCTATCGCATGCGGTGGCAATGACCAACAAGTTTCGTAGGTCTCTCGAAAAGATGCTTCGTGGAGTACAGGAAAGTCTGGATGAATGGTCTCGAAGAATGCGCCCAGGAGCACATCTAAAGTGGTCGGATCGGTGTCGGGTGTCAAGAAGTGATCAGACATGGTACATTGTTCGATTGTAGGGTATGAAATCTGACCCGGCTCCTTCGGTCTTGAGGACACACCATGAGCTGCATTGTGACCAAACAAGACGAATTTGTTCTGTGAGAAAGTATGCTGGACGATGTTCCTGAGCTTCAGGTGGAACAGAAAGGAGCTGTTCTTTCCAATGTACTGCATCTGACCTTGCTGGTCTAGTTGCGCTAAGACATCTTCTTCTGGAAGTGTCTTCTCCTTGGAGGCGATATCGAGATTTTCTGCTGTACTGGGCAGTGGTATGCCCAATTTGTGTCCTAGCGCCAGCAATTGTGGATTTCCCGATAAGTCTGCCTCTGGGAGTAGACCTTTGACTAAGCCTTCAAGTAATGCAAGTCTGGTCCCAAGTCCTTCAACGCTGCCATAGATCCTTGTTTTTCGAGCCTGTGTTGTGACACAGTTTATTGAATGATCGCGACAATATGTGCAGGTGTCTTGGCCTTGTAGCTTTTGGCACTTCTGCTTTCTTGCCTTGCATTTGTCACAGCTTATGCACAGTTAGATGTGGTCCAGATTGTGGCTCGAAGTTGGTAACTTATACCTCGTTTCCGTTCGCTGGCGTTTTTCAAGAGGAACTCGCCGACTACTCATGGCGTTTGGTCAAAGTCCTGCAGACATGAATAGTGAGAGGTCAGTCAGCTTTCTCAGCTGGCGCACTTAAATGCATCATAGCAACATTGAAACGAGGTTACCCAGTAGGGTAAGGCCTCGATCATCGTTGATAAGCAGCTGCGTGGTCTTGGCCAGGTGGCGCTGCACCCTCGCATATTGACAGATAATTTATCCAATGAGCAGACGATTGCAATGGGCTGTAGACATAAAGCGCATCCAAACTTGGAAGGAGCTTTGCGATTGTTCGATTGTTCGGCGGATATGGCTTGGATCGCTACCGATCACAATGTCAGACACATGATATTCTCTGCCCTCCATCTGGTTCGAAAATCAGATCTCTTTCAAGTATGTACTCAGATCAAGACGCACTGTACTTGCGTTATATAACTAGCATCGCCTCACAAGCCCATTGAATGTTGAATTAGGGATAAGTGGTTCTAATCGTGCTAATTCAATATTGACGATCAATATAGCACCAGAGTACGTGATCAACAAGAAGCAGAAGGCTGGGGCGGGGGAAATGCATAACAGTGGATCGAACTAATCAGTCAGTCGCCTGACTCCACTTTCCACGCCACGCTTCATCATTTATCAAATCCTACACGAGTACTTGACACACTGATTTGTTCCAATAGCCATGGTAGCCTCATCAATTTTCATCAACGAATGCCACTCACAGGTGGCCTGACTACCCAGGAAAATAGATTCCAGCTATCAATCTCTTGATATCCGAGCCTAGTGATCCAAAAGCAGAGATCCAAATCCATGGATCTTGTCTGCTATATCATTGGTCCGGTATGCATGCCATACAGTTGCAGTATTGATCGCAATGACAGGTTTTCCAAGCTCAATCTCCATCTCTGCAGCAATACGGGCAGCCGGAAGATTGGTTCCAGCTTGTACAAGAGCATCGACATCAGGACCATCAACAGCTCTGAACGCCGCCTTGATCTCCTCGGGATCTACATAAGCAATGGACGTAGCGGAGTCGCACTTGAGTCCGTGAACCGCTGACACTTTATATCCCATCTCCTGGAGAAACCCTTTAACTTGCTCATCTCCCACGGGTTGATATGGTGTTATCACACCCAAAGTCTTCGCTCCATAGGCATCTATGGCATGTTTGAAGGCGTGGGCACCGACTGTAACATCAAGTCCGGATAGACTCTTCATATGAGCCTTGAACTTCTCCGCGCCGTCTTTACCGCCCCAAAATGTTTCTGCCGACATCTATGCTTGTAAGCAAGGCGAAATGCTGAAGTGATTGGCGAAACTAACTCCCATGACCCTCGACAAATCAGCTGTCGAGTACCGTGCATATGTGTCTCTGTGGTCACTTACAAGTAGTCTGGCTTGCAAGTCATGATACTCTTGATCGTATTGCCGATTTCCTTTCGGACATCTTCAAGAAATGCGACAAATGACTCGTCATTGTCGAGGGCTGGGTTTGGGAGAAAGATCCTACCACTATGCCATGATACACCAGGCACAATCATCTGCTGGACTTCCGCTTCGACGGTAGTGTTGGTCGATGGCAATATCAACCCGAATTGGCCTCGAGGTGATGTGACTGAATTATTTGCAATCATAACTGCAGCCAAGTGAATTTCGATGATGGTAGGGCAAAAATGTCACGCTTGGGCTGTTTGCCTCTTTATGTTGCTATGGCATAGCCAATGATGCATTTGTGAAGGCCGACATGCAACATGCGGCTTCGGAGATCCGATCAATAGAATATGGGACGCTGTGCGACCTTGATGATATCTTATCGCACCATATATATTGACTTATCAGGGCTTACGGCTGCACGCTTCCTAGCATTTACCGACCACTCTATGCAGCGGTAGCTGTATGAACTTGACATGTTAGAGGACATTTGCAGGACCCCGCACATTAATGCATGTATAGATTAAAGATAAGGGAAATAAATCTGTAACTTCGGTTCTTCAGTAGTCTTTAATATACCACATGCGGAGATCCTCTCTGTAGCACTCTCTTTCTCCTTTTGCTTTGCCTTGGCTATGGAGGACATGGAAACCAAGTCTGTAAATGACGTCCAAGTCGTCGTTTCCGCAGGAGTAGAAACGACCTACAAAACAACCAAAGATGGAGTCTTGTTGGTTCCGCAGCCAACTGAAGACCCGGAGGAGCCTCTAGTTCGTCCATTGTCTGTGTATAGGTATCTATACCTCGCTAATAAGCTCCACCCAGAATTGGAGTCCTTTGAAGAAGCATCTGGCACTTGGTGTCCTGGTCTTCGAGACTTTCTTCTGTAAAGCAAGTGCCACATTCATCAGCCCTGCTGCAAGCGAACTCGCGAAGGAATTTGGTATGTGAATATGTAGCATCAACAGGGGAAACCCCTTCTCTTACTGTAGACTCTTACTGTAGACTGATAACCACCAGGCGTTACAAGATTGCGAGCTACGTACATCGCTACCATAACGGCCATCGTTCCTGCTTTGGCGCCTCTCATATGGATTGTAAGCGTTGGAAGTACCAGCCACAGTGGCTATGGCTCACACATTCCAGCCCTTCTCTCAAAGAATCGGACGCCGGCCGGTTTTGCTTGGTGCCTCGTTGACGTCTATGGCGTTCAATCTCGGCCTTGCAAATGCCCAAACATATGGAGCAGCTGTCGCATGCAGATTCTTCGGATACGCTGCGGCATCCGCCGGGCTTTGTATCACACCAGCCGCCATCTCTGACATGTTTTTCCATCACGAGAAGGGTAAGCGAATGGGGACCAATACATTCTTGCTTGTGACGTCTCCATACCTTGGGGCAGTCATTGGTGGAACGATCGACAACAGCCCAGAGCTCGGTTGGCGATGGAGTATGTATATCGCAAGTATACTATACGCCGGACTGTTCATAAGCATACTTCTGTTCGGTAAGTGACCTCAGATTTTGGGTTCAGCATGTCACGGAAGGAGCAGCATATGCAGCCATTATGCCACTGTACAGTTTCACCGGTCCAAGGATACTGCTTTTCACCTCAGAGAGTTGTTTCTCATCATAAGAAGCTGCTGACTGTCACTAGTCCCCGAGACGATCTACGACAGGCAAACAGCAAAGTCAGAAACAGCTGAGGCTAAAAGGACATTGGCGCGCCGTCTAGGATTCCGGACACCACAGCCACGTGAAACGTGGTTGGAGACATACAAGCGTCCATATACCATGTTTGTATATCCAGCCGTGCTGTTGCCCTCGATCTGGTTCAGTGTGGCCTTCATGACTGAAGTGGCAAACACAGCAGGATTCGCACTCAACTTTGGTCCGGGAACTCGATATGATTTCAATGTCCAACAGGTTGGGTTTTGTTCCTTTTCGGGACTGATTGGGGCTATAGTGGGAGAATGGGTCGCAGGTCCTCTGTGCGACCTTGTAGCAAAACGGCACCTTAGAACAGGGCAGGTGTGGAGACCGGAACAGCTACTGAAGCTTTGTGTGACCGGTGCCATTGCAATGCCAGTAGGTCTTGGAAGCTGTTCACGGTACTGAGCAGGGGCTGATACGACATAGGCAGGGCTCTTGCTATACGGGCTCGAACTCAATTATCCGACGTCGTGGGTTGCAGCACTGGCGGGTATCTCGATTTTCGTGTTTGGTCAAGAGGTCGGTATTACGGTGTTGCTCACATATCTTACGGACAGTTATCCTGGACAGGCAGCAGAGGTGGCGGTAGTGTTTCAGTTCTTTCTTAACATAATGGCCTATCACCCGCCATTCTACTTCCAGCTTTGGATCGAAAGTTCTGGAGCGCGGGTGCCCTACATTGTGGCAGCCGTCCTCCCGATTGTACTCTTTCCGTTTGGAATAGGCCTATTCATGTGGAGAGGCACGGAGATCCGTGCAAGGGGCAGTTTACCTTGGTCGAAGAAGAAGAGTTGATCAAGGTTCATCGTGAGGATGAGAGGGCTGCATATTGAAGAAGACACGATTGGGCCAGGAATGTGCCATGGCAGAGAATGATGGATTAGCAGTGGCGGATTCCCGTGGTCATCCGGGAGGCGGATTATGCAAAGGACTGATAACGTTGTCAATCAGAACCATTCTGCTCGTGGCGAAATAATGTGACTGTGGGACGAAATACGAGCGAGGTGTGCCTAAGGAGAGACGCGCGGTCTGCGTGGTAAATGTGGGTTACATTGTGACTTTAGTAGGACGGAAAGGTTAGTTTATAAAATGTGAAGGCGTTTGGCGGAAGTCGTGCGTAGGAGACACGGAGGAGAGTTCGGGCGCCAAGGCTTCAAGCGGGATGGACCGCTACCTAGCCTGGGCTAGACAAGGCTGCAGGGAAAGGGAAGGCGTGGAAGGGAAGGAACCTAAGGGCATTGCTGGCAGTTTCCATTCGGTCCAGGTTAAGCAGGTGCGGCTCTACCAGCAATAATCAAATCCCCTGTTCTGTCCTGCATACACCGATTACCTCCAGCCGGCGTCATCGCATCAGTCCCAATTCCTCTACCTTGTTCGCCCAGGCTCTTGATCTTCCACACTTGGAGTCTCCCACGCGCCGCCTGCTGTCCACCATTCCTCCCCTTCCTCCACTCTTTCCTCGCCTCGCCGCCCCACCGCAAGCAGGGTCTAGAGCCCGCTTGACACTGCCCGTTTGATTTCCTTGCTGTTCCACATTACTTTCTAGACTACAGAGGAAGGCACATCATCCAGAGACACCGTCCATCTTTTCTTTCTCCCACACTGTTACACCACACACAAACACACAAGCACACTGCCACACAACACACACACACAAAGCGGCACCACTCGAACACGCCTATCCTCCTCACACACGCCGCATCAACCTTTTGACAGCCCGCCACTACCAATACCGCCGCCGCTCAGCTCAGCGCCCTCGCCCTCGCCCGCCCCCTCTCTCCCCCTCTCCCTCTCCCTCTCCCTCTCATCAATACCGCCAAGCTGTCTTCCTTACTCCTCCAGCCCACCGGCTTGACCTTTGCCGGAGACACCAATCGGCCCCCAAATCCAAACCTCAGCATTCACTCCGCCGACCGAGCCATGGAGACAAAAGAGCAAAAGAGACGTAGGAGGTCTAGCAGTCTGATGTACACGGAGCCGCCCGAGTCGCTGGAGCAAATGAGTGACCAAGCTGCCCTGCCCAATCTTAACTCCGAATGGGTCAACGCAAAGGGTGAGTGAGCTCCAGCCTACACCCAATCATACCATGTTTACTGACAATCCAAACAAAGGTGCTTGGGCTATCCACTTTGTCATCATTGCCCTTCTCAAAATCATCTTCGACATTGTTCCCAACATCTCCCAAGAGACATCATGGAGTCTGACAAACATCACCTACATGGCCGGCTCCTTTCTCATGTTCCACTGGGTCAGGGGTGTGCCCTTTGAGTTCAACGCTGGTGCATACGACAATCTCAATATGTGGGAGCAAATCGACAGTGGTGACCAATACACGCCAGCAAAGAAGTTTTTGCTCTCCGTCCCCATATTGCTGTTTCTCGTCAGCACCCACTACACTCATTACGACCTGACCTACTTTACCATCAACTTTATGGCCACAATGGCCGTCGTGATACCGAAACTTCCTGCTGTAAGATATTCTCCTCATCTCTTCGCTCGTGTTCGATACTGACTGATCCTTCCACAGCTCCATCGCATGCGGATAGGTCTGTTTAACCCAGATCCCGAAGATCGATAGTCCTTTCTCTCTCGTTTGCAACACGTCCTGCAACTTATTGGATGTCCTGTCTCAGGACCCTGCATTCCTTAAACGAGATACCATAATCAGCCTTCCTTTTCTTTAATAGGACTTTGTCATAACCAAATACTGCCGACAGCGCGCAATAAAAATGCTATGCTGGTCCGAACACACTCTTTTCCATCAATGTAGTCCCCGTCCGAAAAGAACATCATTTATCTCATCTAGTGGCTCCTAAGCACCACATGAATGATGCCAGCCTCTTTAAGTCACTCCCCTACCTGGTCTGTCGTCCCATCTTTGCGACTGATCCGGTCATGAACCTAGGTACCACCATGGAAAATATCTTTCTAGTACGGGTACTGTAAAACACGAAATTATTCTGTTATGTAGTCGAGCGCCATAAAGACCGTCTAATCAAGCCGCGAGGCGAGTACAATCATTCTTATCTTCCAATTATGATTTATGTTTTTACCGAATCTCTCTCATTAAGTACAACTTATTTCCTCAATAATGTCCAGAGCAATGCTGCGTGTTTAGTGGTCACAGTCTAGCCCATTCAGGCTAGGCCATATCAATATCTCTAGCAATCTTCTAAGCTGTAGATTGAATGCCCTGGAAATGAGTACTATCCCTCCTTTTCTGAGACCTCCGATCGAACATTTTTTATGTGATGTGTACCAAAAAAGTTACTCTACGTATGTTCAGTACTACAAGTACTGGAGGGTATAACACTTTCCGTGATTTACTCAGTATGAGGGTATTTGTCCTTGACTAAATCTAGAATATTTCCATTCTACCTTACTGAGGAGTACATATTTCCTATCACTCTTTGGGTCGACGTGCCCCTATGCACCCCATCTCATCGAACAGACCACGTCGGGTGCATATGCTATTTGTACTTCATAAGCAGCCGGGAAGTAGTAGTAGTTCAAGTATTATTAGCTGAACCCGTACCTCAGATCTACTCAACGCCAAGGCGGACAAGCCGTTAGGCACATGGATTGCGATAGGCGATAGGCGAATAGTACTCCGTCATTACCTTGCCTACCTCATATACCTCCTTCCACTTTCTCCTCCCCATCCATGGCTTTACTGACCCGCCAATTCAAACCAGTCTTGCTACGTGGAAGTGACATCTGTTTCTCGCGTTCGATAGCCATGAGTGTCAAGCCGTCATCTGTGCGGCGGTTTGCCCCTCTTGACAAGACCACAATAGACGATGTAGAAGGGCGGATGAAGCTCAAGGGCATTGTGTTTGATGTGGACGGAACGTTATGTGAGTCCCCTCCTTCACAACTCCATATTTTACTAATCCAGCATGGCTTGGAATGGGTAATCCAAGAGAAAACATTGCAAAACTAACAAGAATGGCCTAAGAAAGGTATGCCTCAGAACTACATGTTTGGCGAGATGCGAGCGGCTCTAGGCATCACAAAGGACGAGGACATACTCGATCACATCTACGGCTTGCCCGAGTCCGAGCAGGAAGGCGCGCATGCGAAGATCCAGGCGATTGAGCGGGCGGCAATGGAGAAGCAGGTGCCGCAGGCGGGGCTGGTGTCGCTTATGGAGTACCTGGATCAGAAGGGGGTCAAGAAGGGGATATGCACTAGGAATTTTGAGTGAGTAGACTGGCCATGTGTGCTTCTTGATGGGCAGTGCTGCCTGTGGCTTGCATGCCTGTGTTCTTTACTAATCGGCCGCTATAGCACGCCTGTCAACCATTTGCTAGGTAACCATCTGGCGGGACACACGATCCATCCGATTGTCACGAGAGAGTTTCGACCGCCGAAGCCTTCTCCGGCTGGCATCTTGCATATAGCAAAGTCGTGGGGCGTTGTCAAGGAGTCCGACATCGTCGACAACAAGCCGGTCGCCAAAGTACCGATTCCTATGATCATGGTGGGAGACAGTATTGATGACATGATCTCTGGACACGAGGCTGGCGCTGCGACGGTCTTGCTGAGAAGCGAGGGAAAGGAGGAACTCGAGAAGGATCCAAGAACGGATCTGGTGATCAGCAGGTACGTCGTATCAGGGCAAGCGAGATGTGTGCATAGCTGATTGACTAATGACAGGCTGGATGAATTGATTGAGATTCTGGAGTCTGGATTCCAAGGCAGGAAACAATGACGAACACTCAGGGAAGATAGTCATAGGGCTTGAGGAAGTGCGTAGATTAGAGTCTAATAATAAAATGAATTTCAAGACCGGAACGCCTAGGGATGCATTTGCTGAAATGGCACAAAATGTATGCTACATGGTCGCATGACGAAAAGGGAGTGGCTGTTTAGAAAATGGAGTTGACAATATCGGCTCCCATCGTGGCACCTGCACCAAAGATGGCGGCGTTACCCAGCTACAGATAAATTAGCATTCGTAGACCAAGCTACATTGGTCGATGATAGTGTAGACCAAGGGAAACTCACCTTCTTTCCAAACTTCTTGCCCATCTCAGCACCCTTACCCGGTACCTTGCCCGAGCCATCTCCTTGTCCGCTGACATCGAGAGGCATGTTTCCATAATTAGACTGGCCATTCTGCTGGGGTGCCTTGTCCTCGGAGACTCTAACATATGAGCGAGGGAATATACCCTCTTGACCAGTGCGCGAGGAGCGGCCCTTCCACCATTCGGCATTCATGTATTCGGTGACGGTGATGTGGTCATTAGGCTGCAGACTAAGATCGCCAGGGTCGGTACCGTTGTACGCATACAGAGCGGTTGCCTGAGCCAAGGGAGGGAGTGTAGGAGGGCCTCCGTAGGCCGGCGGCGGTGCAGGTGAGGCGATGGGTGAAGGCTGGTAGTAGGTTGAGTCTTGCTTTTCGTTGACGGCGAGGTTCTGCATGGATGCGCTGGGCGGTTGAGGGGCGCCTGGGGTGGGTGTGGCCGTGGGGACGGCGCCTACGGAAATTGGTGCGTGTAGGGCGGTTTGCGCGGGCACTTGGGAGAGCAATGACGAGAGTTGTTGCGGAGTTATGACTGACATATCGCAGAGGTACTCGAGCTCCTGTTCACTTGATCAGCATGGCACAGTAGAGAAAGTAAACCAGGATTTAGTTGCTGCTGTGATGACACTTACTGCCTTGATGGTCCTGATCGAGCGATTGACTTGCGCCGTCTGTAGTTCCTCCATGGGCGCCATACTGTAAGGTCTGGAATCTGATGGGGCGCGTATTTTCGTGTGCGATTCTGTTGCCTATAGCACAATATAACCAGAGAGCAAGGTAGAGTGGAAGTTTGGAGAGGTCGCGCAAGACACACAGATGCACAGCCCCAGGTGACGAACATGTCGGACATATCGGCGTCTGCTCTTTCCATTGTTTCACTTTCGCGGCCCGTGCCACTTCTAGATTGGCGCTGCTTCGTATCATGTCTCGCCTGTCTGTCTCACGCGAACTAAGATAAGGTAGTAGTACAACAATAATCATACAATCATCCAGCTAACGTCTACTTTTGCTGCGACATCATCTTCGCAATCTCTGCATTCATGGCATGGAAGCCTTTCTGTCGGTCTTGCTCCCATGTGTCGAATGCTCTGCTGCTCGTTCCAACCGCTATCTGGTCCTTTCCAGCCTCTAGTCCAGCCCAAGTTTCGTCGACAAAGTCCTTGAGAGGCATGCCAATTGCTCCTCCATTCTTGATATCAGGTTGATGCTTCGCATCGTGAAGCTCAGTCTGCACTGCTGGTGGAAATATCTCAATGACTGAAATATTGCCTGGGCCGTTCTTGAGCTGTTCGCGAAGCACCAGGATGAAATGATGCAGTGCTGCCTTTGATGCACAGTAATTTGGGCATCGCATCAGTGGTGTCTGCCATAGTTAGCATCTGATCACATAACTTCCCCCATTCGAAACATACCAATGCCAGTCCAGAGGTCGTGAAGATGAGCGACGTCTCCTTGCTCTGCTTCTGCAGATATGGAAGGAAGGCAGTGACGAGATGGAGGTAAGACAGATAATTGGTGTTGAACTCCTCATATATCACTTTCGTGTCGATGGTCTCAGGCTTGCTGAAGTCGAACCCTCTCTGGATTCCAGAATTGAGCAAGACGCTATCATATTGTTAGATTCCGCGCTTCAAATGGTAGATTAAAACAACAGTGGTGAACCAACCTATCAATGTTGGGATGCGCTTTCATTAAGCTTTCCACCTGCTGAGGAATCATCTCCAAGTCCGTAATATCCCACTGCACACCCTCGGTCTTGTCCTTGCCATGCCTGGACACAAACTCGTCAAGCTTCTCTTGTCTCCTTCCTGTGACAATGACAAACTTTCCGTTCTCAATCAGTCTCTCAGCCAGAGCCTCGCCAATTCCGGACGTGGCTCCCACGAGAAGGACTTTGCTGTAAGCGAATGGCATTTTTAAGTTATTATAAGTTAATGACACAATCTTGCTTCAAATGGCCATTCCGAAGGAAAATCGCAGGTTATATTGCCGTCTCTAAGGTAGTTACATCATGACTACTCGTGCCGGACATAACGAACCTCTAAAGCCCGATGCCATCAAAGTGGGACCGCGACACGCGTTTGTGTGCACGGCGATCAAGTCCGAGGTACTTGGTAGGCTATGCGTTCTCTGACATGTTGAACGGTAGAGTGAAATGAGGTAGATTGAAACTTGACCAGGCATCCAAGAAAAAGCATAATGCGTGAGGCAGCGGCATCCTTCGCCAAGCCTCTCGAGTACAGAGTCGTGCCGAGGATTATGCGCCGCCTGATATCCTTTACCTTCCTTGAGCATACCCCATAAGATCTGCATACTGGTCTTGATCCATCCAGAATGGAATATCGAAACCAGCAAACGCATCGATGCCCTCAATACTGAAATCGGGGATCATTGGGTGATCGATCTCTTCAGCTGGTCTGGCGAGTGCGTAAAGCCCAGACTGAGGATCAACAACATCTGCTCGACCGACTTGCCCGTATGCTGATGTAAAGTTGAAACCTCCAGAAGATATGCGAGAGTCTGCATTGGTGGCCGCGATGAAGTTGTCGGGGAAACCTGTCTCAATGCCACCCTCCTGACGATCGGCATGTTGCTGCGAAGGCCGAAGGACTTCATTGGATGAGATAGAGTGGCTCTGTTGCTCCGACAACTCGATAGATGTGCTATGCCTCGAGTCATATTGCACATCAGAGTCGTAGTTGTCATCACTCGTGCGCAGAAGGGTCAATTTTGAGCGAAGCTCACATATTGCCATCGAACAAGCAGAAGGCCAGACACTTCCTCTGAGAGACACGTGTTCCAAGGCAGCCAAGCTTCGGTCCGTATATCTATATACTGTCAGCAATCGAGTTGTGCGGGTGACAGAAGACGATGCGCATACCTTGAAGCGATCTCCATAGAGATATGGCCTTCGGCTGCTGCATAAATCAAAACAAAGGCGCTCATCCAGACCGCCCAAGTCATCGATGGCCACAATAACGCAGGCTTATGCGGGCTGCCAGATGCATCACTTTGTCGTTGACTGGTCCACTGATCAAGAGCGTTGATGATGGCTTTAGATGCGCCAATGCAAATTTGTACTGCCGCCTCGTATCCTGCAGTACTTTTGGCTGATGCTAGAGTCGGGCGGTGTAGAGCAATCTCAGACTCGTGTTTCAATACCGAGAGTACCATCTCGTGATACGGGCTAATATGGGGATGCGCTAAGTATGAGCCTTTTGCCACGTCCTTGAAGTCCTCTATCTCATTCCACCATTTTTGCAGCTCGGCGTTGATCAATGTTGCCTGATCGGATCTTTGCTGGATGAATGAAGCATTCTTGTTGCGCAATTCCATTATCAATCCTTTTATCTTCGCATGCTTAGCAAGGAATGTGAGCAAAGTGAATTCTTCTAATGCTGAAAGATCATGTGGTTAGTGGTGATTGCCACATCCAGGGCGAGCATTCGCGTTTTCCTTAAGGGAAGCTTTGAGGGGCACTTACTGTCGAGCTTGCCATGCCTTGCTGATTCCTCATGACGCTCTTCGCTGGGATAGCAGACATCAAGATCATCGTCTCGGATACCCAAAGGTAATCCCAGTGACTGGCAAACGTGCCGGTCGATACAGTAAATTGACCAAAAGAGACCACGCCTGAGTTGGCGTTCATGAGACTCAAAAGCTCTGTATCTGGAAGGGCAACGATGCAAGCCTAGTTGGAACGCCATTCGAACCAGAAGCCCGCCAAGTCTAGAAGCTGCATTGTGTCGAAGCATGGAGACCAAGAACAACTGAACACACAAAGCTGCCTGGAGTGACAAGACTGTTACCTGTGCGGTGAATGTTGTCTGTATACTGTCTAGCGCATCTTTGAAAGACCTGAAAACCAGCTCAGATGGTATGTGTTTTCGACGACCATCCAAAGTCTGCCGGCTATCCGCTGCACTGATGGATAATATGGAACGTACGATGATAGTCTCGTAAGGGCTCGGCAGTTGTCTCTCTTCCGAAATAGCCTGAAGGTAAGATAGTACTGTGGGAACGTGAAGAAATGGAAGAGCCGGATGCCAATTATCGAAGTAGGAACGACTCCATCCCAAAAGAGCGTCGTATGAAGGGGCTTGTACATGAACACCTTCTTGAACGATAGCTAACTCTTCGAACCGCCACAGAGGTCGATCAGCGCTGGCTATAGCATCAGAGTCCAGGAAGTCCTCTTCCCCAGGGACAACGGATGCAGCTGGTGTGTCAGTCTCTTGTCGACCTGATGACTTCCGTGCAATCGATCCGTGAACGGATCTGACGAAGTGTATTCCACTCGCACTGCCCACGAATCCAGCCATCCCGGTGCCCTCTCCTTTTCGCATGAGCCCAATTTCACGATTGGCATGTTCGCGGGGAGAGTAGGCTCGACGTTCTTTCGAGGGGGGCGCTTCACCGTTGTCGTTGACCAGGTCCTCTCGGTGTCGTTTCGTCCCATTTGTGCTTGCCTCAGTTTCATGAGTAGGATTATGCCTACCGTATTCGGCAGACATGCTAGAGTGTGCACGCCCGTCTCGCACCTTCGCGGATTTTGCCATCCACCAGGAGTGACTCTGTTCGTCCGATTGCAGCGGATAGCGACGCCACTCGTCGATTTTGTGGCTTTTACTTCCCTTTAGACTAGCAGACTTAAAAGCCTGGACAGCTTCCTCAACAACATCAAAGTCTTGTCCATGTTCACGAGACAGTGCTTCGAAAAGAGCAATCTCGGTATCGATAAGTCGCTGCTCCAGGCCGGCAATGTAGCCTGTTGGTATACCTCTTTGCGACTCGTCAGTCTCACCTTCCCTGCCATGGCTGCAATCACGGAGTGACTCACCTCTTGTTGCTCTCGGGGTAGTGACATGACAATTTCACTGCAATACATTGCGAGCATGTTGGTCTGAATACTCCTTAGCGATGTACATGCTACAAATGAGAGATATGCATCCGCACAATATTCTATCACACTGCCGCGCATATTAGATCCTCCGTTTCCACAGCGGCCGTACCACAGCTTACCTTGCATTTCTTCGTCCGGCAAGCCTCACATGCAACAGCATTCAGTACCACCCCTTCCATCTTAAGCGAGGGAATCTCATTTAGGCACAATTGATGTATCGATTATGTTGCAGAGTAGTTCTTCGGACCAAATAGCCCCAAATTGTGACCAATCACGGACTAACGTTATTCCGATTCGCCCAGGTTCAGATGCTACATTATATCTTCGGGTAAATGGTCGATAGTAGTATCTACCTCGCTGTAAAATAAGCTGCGAAGCCAATTTATTCTGCGCACGCGGGAGCTACGCCTTTGAACGTGCACATCCAGTCTGTTTAGCATGAGCTGATTCGCAGCGATCGAGTCATGAACTAGGACCGCGTAATCAGACAGCAATGTGCCTGACGACGACTCTGATGCCATACAGCTATGAAGAGGTACACGTATGATCATCTCTAGTCAGCCAACTCAACCTGTCAAGGTTTCTCAGGATTGCTGAGATTGGCCCAAATTGCACGCATTCTTGTAAGATCAAGAGGATGCTTGCAACGGCATTGGCTGTCCACCCCTGACAGCTGAGACGAGGCACAGGGTCTTGCTGAGAGCAGCTGCGTGAGCTCCCTTTTGCGTCGAGATCCTTCCCCCTCACCAAGAGCGGCAAGACGTGACTGTTCGCGAAGTCGAGGCTCTCGTATGGACGTCCACAAAGTTTATACTGGTGCTGGCATGACTCACGTGGTAGCTGGTGCACTCGGTGGCTGTCTGCGACCAAATGGTCAGGGCTCACCGAATTCCTGTCATGTTTACCATAGAGGTGGTTTATGGAACCTTCAGGCGCACAGCGAAACGGGCGATTGTGCGTCGCCCAATCATTCGGCACGCCCAGATCTCTGCTCCATCTAGTGCGGGGGAACTTTTTGGTCTGCCCACGACACGTGAGATGATCACTCTCGACCTGCAAGTTCGGGTTTCGCAAGGTGATCGCGCGGCCTATCAGTGAAGCTGCTCCTCTACCCCTCGTACTCCGAGTAAGCCGGGCGACGCGCACCGTCAAAGTGTGGACAGCGGAAGTTGAGTCGTCAGGAACGCAAGTCGGAGTTTCAGCTACTGCAGTTTTCCGCATGTCGTGTTCGGCACCCGGTCTCCTGGTCCTAGTAATGGCTGATCATTGGCTGACTGCGAGTAAATCATGAAAAGGAAGCGAAAGGTACAGGTACATCGTGACATATTTTGTGCGCTCCAAGGGGCTTCCAGCGGTACGGCCAGGGATGCCCTACATGGCGATCATCAGCCTACAATCCTCGTCGGTCGCGAACCGAGCATCATACATTAGAAAGAGGTAAGGAGTTGCTTGTCAAAGATTATGCATGTTGTCACATTTTCATGCTGTTGAGCAATCTACAAGCGTCATCATGCACAGCAACAACAGATCCTCCCCATGCCGGAGCCTTCTCGGCAGCGCGAGGAAGATCCACGAGTAGTGTCCGCTCTCTCCTCCGAGGGGCGCTGCTTGCTGGCTGTTGGTGATTCTCGTCCACCAAAGAAAAAGGACGCGTACGCTACAGGCCAAGCATATGCCATGTGAGGAGCCACGTGCATTTGACGGGCGGCGGAGCACCAAGCCGACGAGAGCGATTGACGCGAATGTCTGAGATCTCTCCAGTCAGCCACGTCCTTGGCACGACGCTTCTCGACGCATACTTTGCAGTTGTTTTTACCAACTCCGAATGGGCGCATGAGGTTACGTTACGGATGTGTCCAAAGTATCTCCTATATGAACGGGTGTTTGGCGCGCGTCACGCGAACGCTGCTTTGCTTTCGTGGCCTTGTTCGTGGAAACATGCATTCAGAGGTGGCGTGCTCCTCATGATCAACAAATGACGAACATCCTGAGCTTGCTGATTCTCAGGGTTGGCGGGCACTGCTGCGCCCAATCAAACATACGTTCCGATGTCATTTGCATCGAGAGGGATCAGTAGCATGCAAACAATCAGCTACTTGGACTTTCACAGGCATGGTAGTGCTCGCATTATCTTCTTTAATTGAGAAGTGAGATTCATGAAGTGCTATCAGCTTTCAGAAGCGAATGGTGGGTATCACGCGAGGCCCTTGCCCTTTCCCTTTTCAAGTTTTGCCAACTCCAATGCAAGCCAAATTGAATCCCATGCAGACCCAGAGAGTGTGCCAATATGATATAGCACTTTCAAACATACGCCCCACTCCGTTGCTCCTTTGCGCCTTCCTAGTTGATTTCAACGTCCCTTCCCAATGTGCCCTAAATGCTCCATGCGTTCACAAGATAAACAACCATGTAGAATTGTTTGTGGTTTTATGCCAAGCTCCCAAACGTGACCAATCGTACCCAGTATGGTATTGCTACCTATACTACAGGCAGACCTCGTTCTACCTTCCAAAGCTCAAAGGCCAGAGCTGGGGTACGTTTGATGACTGCAAAGACATCCTGTGTGCTTGCTAGTTGTGGGTGGCTTCTGAATGCTTGGAGAACAACATCTCGGAGACCGCGATCGCTGTCGATGGTGGAAGAGTAGACTTCCTCCACGGCATCAGCGAATTCGGGAGAGTCGTAATAGCATGCCATCTGGCACTCGAACTTATGCTTGGCCAAGCTCTTGAGTGCGGCGATACCATATTTCTCAGCCAAGGCATACACCCTAGTGTGAGTAAGAAGGTAAGAGTCGTCGGTTTCGTATTCATCATCGGAATCGGACTCGCACTCATCACAAGAGTCGGCAGGCGAGATATTGGCCGTCTTGGTCTGTAGAGCCCCGTATTTGTGTTTGGGACTGCGAGGGAGCTGCTCAAAAGTGGTGGCAGAATCAATTCTAGCCCGTGTTGTGCTTGGTTGCTCGTTGGACGGTGTTATAGGCGTAGGAGGAGCGTATGCTGAAGCTTGGGCAAACAGAGGATCCTCGATCTGAGACAGGTCGAGCTTCTGTGGTCTTTGTCTGAGGGCATCTTGGGAACGATGACGGAATACTGTAGAGATTGGCTCTGTGTTGTCCTGCTCGAGGTAGTCGAGGTGATAGAAGTCTGTAGTACAACATTAGCAACCATGCACACCTGACGAATATGAAGAGGCACTTGCAGTGAATCATGTGCTCGACAGCTTCCTCGTCGTCCTCGTCAAGCTCTATAACACCTGTGTTGGCTTCTCGGAACTGGTTGCTGCATGCACCATCGAAGAAACCAGATCGCGAGCATAGGATAGCGCGGTGCACAGCCCATTCTTTTGTGTGGCATCGGACAGTAAGATCGGAGAATTTGCCTCCCAGGTGAAGGCTACGACATGGTCAGTTAGATGCTATGATACAATGATAGGCAAGGCAAACGTACGAGGACAGTGCGGACATTAGTTCTCTTTGTGGTGATTCCATGGTTATGTACAGACTACTTTCGAGATAACGGAGTAGGTGGTTTGCCGCGGGCGTGGGGTTGAGACTTTTAGATGGCAGTCGCTACAATCAATGGGTCAAAGAGTGGTGGTAAAGGTGTAGTGTCAGGTGGCAAGGTGTAGCGCGGCAGAGATTGATATATGTGTTTCTTTAGATCGGGGATCTGTGATGTAGTTAATAAAGCTGTCGCACGGGTCACATGCGTATAAGGTGAGAAAGGCGTTTACCTTAATCGACGCGGCACTTTGTACTTACGCGTGGCCGAGTGACGGTCCGCAACGACGTCAAAGTCTGGGGCCTGCGGGTGATCTCTGAAGCGGCGCAAATTGCGACTGATTTCCGCACGAGGCTCTAAAGGGACTCGGCGCAGGGCAATAAGTAATAAGTGCGTGAATGGCAGGCACTGGTCGGAAGAATGGATTCCACAAGGCGGAGGCGTCGGAAGGAGCGCAAAATGGTCCAATGGTTGCAATGAGAAACGCAGATTTCGCCGTCCTTAGGGCATGCTTGCGATGATTATATAGCTGGCTTGAGAACGTTTAATTCTGGATCTAGAGTTTTTAGGAGAAGCGTATCAAGTTCTGCAGCTGAACGCCTCAAGGATGCAGTGCAACCTTTACGCCCTTGTCTGGAGTGACCCATATCCAGTCAGACGCAAATTTCCTCGGTCGTGACCGACAAGAAAACCTTCTTTGGCTGACTTTTGTGGCTTGCGCCGGCATTCTGGCACACCCACCTCTATTTTGTAGCCACGCTAGGGCTAAGTAGGCATCTCATACCAGCAGCGTATAGCGGAGCTAAGCGCTGGATCACAAAAGCATAACATTAGGGTTCATATTCAGATCGTAAAACTTAGGTGATCAAATGAGCTGAAGGTGTACTACCAGAGCACTCTTCCGGACATGAATATGGGGTTAATCAAGCTCGGGAGCAGTACAGTAACGATGCAGGCAAAGTAGTCTGACCCACTCGGAAATGATTGCAGACAACCGTGGAAAGTGACCGGGTACATTGGCGCCTCGTGGTCGAGAAAGGGGTTCTGGCGCTTGCGTTCGCGAGCGCTGCAGCAGTGCTGCGGGCGCAGTCGATAAGGTACAACCTAAGGTAATGGACGCTCTACTTGGCGAATGTGTGGGGCTGAACCCCACGAGAGTTTGAAACTCGTTCTTCGAAGGTTCTTCTTTCCACGCACGTGCCCGCGCACATGGTCAGGCGTGTCGAGGTTAATAGGATGTCACTCTTGGGCGAGATTGCAGGCCATCGCTTGCGGTAACGAAGATTGGCGCAAAAGGATTATGTACATGGTAAATGTTGTGCGTAAGGCCAATGAGCCTGGACTCGTCGTCAAAAATTGCGTTCTTGTTCCTGTTGCGGTCAGCATGGTGACTTTGTTACTTGCACCCTATTCAGATTGCCAAGGATGAAGATCACAAGATCTGGAACAGTGGAAGACGGGGCGAGAAGGGCTTCCGTGCACTCAATTCGGGCAACTAACGGTGAACACCTGGAGTCGCAAGAGCCTCCGTGCACAGGTCACTACAGCATGGCTCTGCACTTGAAGATGCTTCTACGAGTACAAGCAAGAATAAAAAAATGGTATGCAGCAAAGAAATTGGTTGTGGTGGTATAGCTAGAGGTTGGATGAATTGAGACGCATGGGAGATTATTAGTACGTATGCTCTAGCGCAAAAACTCAGGCGAAGAGGTGTTTGCAAATAGGACACAGACATTCGGACATTGGGGAGGTCCGAAATCATGGCATCGTCCTCATTTCGGAGTGTGGTCAGGAATCGAGCAAAATTTTCTTAGGCCAACGAAAAAAGTCGGACTGAGGCGTGTGAATGTAGAGGCGCAGTCGGCATCAGGACGTGCAAGGTTCTTTCAGGGGCATTGCTGTGGCCCAAGGTTGTGCTATGCCGATCTGTCATGTTGTGCTAACATGGAGGCTCGCATCACTCTTGGCGCAGAAGAGCGTAGATACTTTGCATCTACACATGCAGGGTCAGACTAGATGTGTTGAGAAAGATGATCATTGATGGAGTAATGTTGACGCGGCAGTTTCCTGGGCACGAGTGGTTTGTCGTTTAGCGATACAGATAGCTCTCGAGCAAGGAAGACGTACAAAACGCCGCGTTAACCTTTTTGATATGCATTGCTCTAGACATTCGGGTACTTGTACTCTCAGGTACACGTTTAAACACTGCCTATGTTAAAGGGGTAGAATAATTCCCGTCCTGTTTGTTATGTTTGACAGCACAAGGTACAGGCATGTGCGGCGTACAATGGTACAGCAGCCCAAGGGCAGCGTGATGGTGGTGAAAGCGTCGGCGGATGACGTCGTCGGATGCTCCCCACAACTTCTCGTCACGTCCACCTAAGGTAAGGTACCTTAAGCACAACTTACCTCAGAGTACTGAAGGCGTATATACACTTCAGCCACGACGTGAGCAGTGCCAGGTACAATCGTAATCATTAGCCACCAACCCACCGGACACACAGGTACATTTTCTGCATCTGGAAAAGGTAGGGCAGCCCACCGGTCAAGCACGCACATTACGAGCGCTGGCGAGGCAAGGCGCAAACAGCAGGAAGTGAGTGATGGCCGAATTCAAGCTCTCGGCCTCTCTCCAAGGACACGAGGACGATGTGAGTGCGAGCCTCCCAGTCTATCCCTGACCTTTTGCTGATGCACCGTGGCAGGTCCGCGCCGTCGTCTTCCCTTCGGCCAAGGTCGTCTTCTCAGCATCCCGTGATGGCACAGTGCGCCAATGGACTCTGACTGGCTCCAATCCGCCAACTTACGATGATACTATCGCCGTGCAGTCGTCGTCGTTCGTCAATTCACTCGCGTACATGGCCCCCACGGGTGCCTACACGGATGGTTTGCTAGTGTCGGCGGGCAAGGATACAATCATCGACGTTCGCCCTCCTGGCCGTGCACCGAGTGACAATGCCGAGCGCCTGCTCCTCGGCCACGCAAACAACATCTGCGCCTTGGATGTCGGCACGAATGGCACCATCGTGAGTGGAGGTTGGGACACTCAAGCAAGAGTCTGGCATCTGGAAAGTGGCGAATGCACCGCCGAGCTCAAAGGCCATACTGCCGCTGTCTGGTCCGTGCTAGCCTTCGATGACGAGACAATCATCACTGCCTGCGCCGACAAGGCCATACGAATTTTCTCATACTCTGGCAAACTGTTGCAGACAATCTCTGGTCTGCCAGATGTCGTGCGCGCCCTCTGCAAGCTGCCGCCCGGCCATCCGTCCGGAGCTGTCTTCGCTTCCGCTGGGAATGACCAAATCATCAGATTCTGGACTCGTGATGGTGTCGAGACGTTGCAGCTGCATGGTCATGAGGCCTTCATCTACTCGCTTGCTGTGCTACCCAATGGTGACCTCGTCAGCTCGTCCGAAGACCGCACTGTACGCATCTGGCAGGGCTCCGAGTGCATTCAGACTATCACGCATCCCGCCATATCCGTCTGGAGCGTCGCTATCTGCCAAGACACTGGAGACATTGTCACTGGCGCCAGCGACAAGTTGGTCCGCATATTTACTCGTGATCCTGAGCGTTTTGCCAGTCCTGATGTATGTTCTTCCGCCACCTCTCCTGCTGATCAGAGTTTCCTTTTTCCCTTATTCATCTCCTTCCCCTATCCTCCTCTCCGTTCCTGCATTTACCACTATTCCGACTGCTTTGCTGACATCTTGTAGCTTCTCAACCTATTTTCAGAAAGTGTCAAGAGCTCTGCAATTCCTCAGCAAACTGCCGGAGGGGGCCAGCAAATCAACAAGGAAACCCTGCCCGGTCCAGGTACGCAGGTCGGACTACTGATACCGTTGTATGCCTGCTAACAAGAGAACAGAGTTTTTGCAGCTCAAGTCGGGAACAAAAGAGGGCCAAGTTCAAATGATCAGGGAAGAGAACGGCAATGTTACCGCACATACATGGTCGACAGCGGCACAGCAATGGATCAATGTTGGTCGCGAACAAACTCTAAGCGTGATCACATCTAACCAACTCCCAGGTCGGTACCGTCGTCGATGCCTCTGCGAGCAGTGGCCGCAAAGTCACCCACCAAGGTCAAGACTACGACTATGTTTTCGATGTCGACATCAAAGACGGTGAACCCGCACTCAAGCTCCCATTCAACCTGGATCAGAATCCGTATGATGTGGCCCAGAGGTTTATTGGCGAAAATGAATTGCCCATTTCGTATCTCGATCAAGTGGCTAATTTCATACTCACAAACACACAAGGAGCTATACTGGGCTCTTCTTCACAAGGCGCGCAAGCTCCTGGTGCTGATCCATGGGGTACAGAAAACAGATATAGGCCTGGCGAGGCTGGCGCACCTCCGCCTCAGTCTGACTCTCGGCCCCGGGCTCTGCCTCAAACACAATACTTGTCCATCACCTCTGCCAACATTCCCGCTATTCGAAAAAAGATCATTGACCTCAACGGAACTGTCTCTACTGACGTCAATCTCACCAACACCGAATTAGAGGCTCTTGAGGCTCTCACCAAAAAGTTACAATCATCACCTAAAAATCCCAACCCTTCGGAAGACCAACTTGCAGTCGTTCTCAAGATCGCCACACAGTGGGCGCCGTCAGAACGGATACCAGGTCTTGACATACTTCGCTTGTGTGCAGTAGCACCATCCTTTGTTCAGCATACAAGCAGCGCCAATGGCACCATCGTGGACATCCTTGCTGGCGCCCACGTCTTTGCTGCAGACACCGGTAAACCCAACAACACAATGCTAGCCGTGCGCGTTCTAGCAAACATGTTTGTAAGTGAGGAAGGACGACTGGTGGCAGATGGTTGCTTCGAGGACATAATCTCCAGCGTCTCTCCCTTTACGGGCCACGTTTCGAACAAGGGCCTCTCGACTGCCGTCGCCACACTGTACATCAATTATGCGGTCCTTCTCACGTCCAAAGCCCCGGCGACAGAGTCGAGGACCAGAGAGCAGCGAGCAGAGGCTGTCGTGGACGGTGCAGTGCGCTTCCTCAAGTCTGACAGAGACAGTGAGACTGTCTACAGAGCACTTGTTGCGACCGGGACACTTTTGTCTCTGGGCAACGAGTTCAGGTCTATCGTCTCGGGTACCAAGGGTATACCCAAGTTGCTCGATGGACTTGAGAGCAGCCCTCTTGTCAAGGAGGGTAGGGTTGCGGCTATCGTGCGGGAGATTAGAGACCAACTGAGATGATCGTTGATGGTTTCGGGAAATTAGTGATGTAGAATCTGCATTGAAGCACATTAGCGTAGCATTAGAGAAGATTGTTCTATCATCGATTCGCATCAGCGCATAGCTTGACCAATCCGAGACACGAAGCACTTGCTTTTCGCTGTCGTTGGTTGAGCTGGTTCATTGCTCTCAACAGAAACGTCGTCGTGCACGGTGGGGATCAATAATATAGCTTCGGTGACTAGCTCTTTGACCGACAGTAGAAGAGAAATTGTGACCAGTAGCTACGACCATAACAATCGGGTGGTCAACATACTCCACTTTGTACGGAGGAAGCACGAAGAGATGGTTGGTAGTCTTAATGGTACACTGGACAGGGTACCCCAACCTCACATCGTCCCATTTCTCCCTCTCAGAACCAATTTCTGTTACCCACCAGACACGACACGAACGGCGAAACAATCACTCGACAGCCCATTCCTCCTCCCAGAAAGCAATCATACTCTCCACAGTCCCCTCATCCAACTGTCGCCTGAGCTCAGCAAAACCAGGTCTGAGAACCCCGTCCGTGCTCTCGTGACAACTTGACGACGTCCACTGCATGCCCTCTCGTAGCCCCACCTTTGACTCATCCTTGCTCGTAGCCTCCGCTGAAAGTTCAGCAAACGAAGGAAATAGATCAGTAACCAGATCCACCGCGAAAGGTGGTAGTGGAGGCTCAGTGGTACATGACTCTAACAGATCAATTGCCGTTGCCATTTTCACCGAGTTGTGAACGCCTCCAGGTTTGCTTACGCTCGCGAGGTAGGATACGAGGAGATCTTTCAATCCGGCTGGGTTGGCTAGAGGTAGAATGGGGATGCCGGGTAAGTCGTGCAAAACGAGCAGTTCAGCTTGGAGCTTGGCGTAGGCGCGCACACCATCGCTTGTGGTTGGGGGAGGACCGATCATTGAACGCGCAGAGACAATCGAGGAAGAAGCGTGGAGAAGGAAGATTATGGCTAGATCTTTACCGCCGGTAAGAGCGGCGAAATGGTGGATTCTGAACAAAGTGGTGGGGAGCTGGGTGTCGGATGTGCAGCTGGGAGAGAGCAGAAGGAAGCGAAGAGAGCGGTTGTTGGGGGCGTTGCTGTTGTCATGGCGGACTGGGCTCTGTGATGTAGGGAGAGCGATGTCGTGGCTGCTGAGCTGGCTCTCTGCCGTGTTTGTGAGAGGAGTTGGTCCAGTGTTATGCTAGCTGAGGCTTACCTTTGAGTTTTAGTGGGGGAGAAGTGAGTGATGGTAGGGCGGAAGCAAAGGAAGAGCGACGGCGCAATGATGTACAAAACATGGCTGTACCAACGAAGGGGATGCTCGAAAGTCCTTTCTGAAAGAGAATGACAGCGGGCTGAGATAAGGGAATGTATATGTTGCAGCTTGAGGTACTTGCCTAGAATGGTACCCTAAAACTTCCCGACGAGGAAGGAGCAAAGCTGGTCATGAAAACACACCGACTCGACGCTGATATATAGTTGAAAGGAGCAAAATGAAGACAGCGATGCACCGGGCTTTTATGTCTATCTCGGAGACATGATCGGAGTGGAATTTTGCCTGAGGGGAATATGTACAAAAAGGCATCATTATTTTGGTGCTCGTATGAGCTATACTTTATTCTGACTCCTTCTTTTCTGATAGCTGCGATTTGCGAGGGTCGACTTGACTCTTTCCGTCATCCTTCACAGCTTCTGGTATCGAATCCATATCTGTTGGGGTTGCTTTTACAAGCGGCGATTCTCCTTGTCCACTCGGAGCATCATCGAGGCCGGTATCAGCCTCGTATTTAGCGCGTAGTCTCTTGACTTCGGACTCTAGGTATGAGACCTTTCCAATGTGGTCTTCAAGGGCCTGCAGGCGCTCCCCGAGCTCATCACGTCTAGTCGACTCTTTCCTGCCCGAGTAAATACGCTCGGCGAATATGCAGCCCAGGGCGACGAGGAAGACGAAAGACTCGGCGATGAAGTTGGCGCCGAGTTCAATTGCCCGGGCCTCGGACAGAGGGCGGATCTTGGGCTTGTAGACCTTTGGCTTTTCCGGATTCTTCTTCTCCTCTGCCGCCTCTGCTTCTTGGGCTTTGATCTGGGCCTCGGTCTTGACAGTGGGGGTCTCGGCAGCCTTCTTCTTTGCTGCAGCTTCGGCGGCCTCTCTGGCGTGCATTCTGTCCTGGGCTGCGGAATCGTGTAGTATGCCTAGTCGCATGCGCATGTCGATGCGGTGGAGCCCTTGGGCAAAGCCGACGCAGTACTTTCGAAAACCATCATGTTCTCTAGCATTTCGTTTTATGGTGTTCTAGAGGCGTGATGCATCAGCAGGGAGCTCGGACGGCCTGCATGTGGAGGGAGACATACGCCGACTGGCTTAGAGATGGTGCGGACAACCAGCGAAGCAAGTTTGAGCGTCAAGGACATTATTGTGGAGAGGGAAGCAGATTGATAAGTGCAGTTGCTTGACGCATGCTTGACGGCAGCGATTATGTAGACATGGCCAGACAGAAGATGTACAGCTGGTATGCAGAACGAATTGAATGGACAATGCTTTGTAAGGCGTGTATCATCACATAAGTGGGTGCCTGGGCTGTGCTGCGGCGGTGGTGGACAGTGCCTGTGCCTGTATGCACGAGTACGAGCCGCAGATGCCTGAATGACGTTGTATCGCAGCCTGGCGTAACTATAGCCGAGCGTGCGGCAGTCGGCTGTTGCCGGTTGCTGTCCGGGTTGTTTGTACAGCAAAACACACTTCCAAGCAGCGAAAGCCGAAGCATAATGTACCACTGATACACCCTCAGCAGGGCCCGACTCTGAATCACGACGACCTCTCAGCGCGCCCTTGAAGCATGTCTGTCCACGCAGACCCTCCGCCGGCGATTGTGTCGGAACCGCATGGCATCAGCTATGCTACCGCCAACCAGCTGGGTAAGGGAGGCTTCGCCATCTGCTTCAAGGCCGAGCGCCTCGACAAGGACAGACCGACGGGACAATTGGTTGCACTCAAGATTGTCCGGACCAAGATGGAGCCAGCCAAGCTGGCGCAGAAGGTCAGCCTGCGTGATGCTGTAATTGCCGTCCATACAAAGTCACTGACTGAAGTACTGTCTAGTTTGTCACGGAACTACAAATCCACTCGAAGCTGTCCCACCCAAACATCGTCGCATTCCACCGCGCCTTCTCCTTTGGCGAAAGTACTTATGTTGTCCTGGAATTATGCTCCAATGGCTCGCTCGCCGATATGCTCAAGCGTCGCAAATACCTTACAATGCCCGAAATCCGGCGCTTCATCGTCCAGGTCTCTGGCGCTGTCAAGTACCTCCATGCCCGCAACATCGTGCATCGCGACCTTAAAACCGGCAACCTCTTCCTCGACGAGCACATGAACATCAAAGTCGGCGACTTCGGATTAGCTGCTCTCCTCGTTAGCGGAAAAGACATGGACGCCAAGCGCAGGACCACTATGTGCGGTACTCCCAACTATCTGGCTCCAGAAATTCTTGAAAAGGGCAAGGGACACAACGAAAAGGTTGATCTATGGGCAATCGGTGTCATAGCGTAAGTTCATGGCTTTCTGATCGCATTGCATATCCCTACATCACACTCATCGCACCATCTTCACAGATACACACTGGCTGTCGGCAAGGCGCCATTCCACGCTGCTTCCAAAGACGAAATCTACAAGAAGCTTAGAGCAGGAGACTACACTTGGCCCGAATTGTCTTCCAGCAACAACGATATCTCTTCCGACCTCAGAGACCTGGTATCATCACTTCTGGTTCCCGAAGAGCTGCGCCCAAGCCCAGACCACATCGTGTCCCATTCTTTCTTCAAGATCGCCTTTATTCCTAGGCAAATGACCCGAGGACAGCTCACAAAAGCACCCACATGGCCAAATGCCTCTCTGCCAACCCCGGACGTCCTCCAACGTGGTTACAGCGAATCCTGGTTTTATGCCTGCAAAGACTCTGGTGTAGGAGAATACGCTCCTGGCAAATTCTTCCAACTGAACTCTGGTAAAAGGATTCGTAGTGTGGTCCGTGATATCGAGAGAGAAGTTGTTGCCGGTCGTCAGCCCGTTCTTCCTATACCGCATGACACCGTCTATGAAGCCCTCACGCACATTTCTACCTGGCCGTCCCAAAGCACAATGGGCCTGCAAGGAATCGCCGAGGAGAAAGACTCGACCGTTGAAGTGAGACGCTTAAAAGAGATCTCCAGCAATGAAGTTCAGCCGTGCGACATACCTCTGCCGAAAGAATCGAGTACAGGGATAGAGAATAGGAAGAGGAAAGATGCTGAACTCATGCCGCCTCCAGCCGCTGCACGACGTCCTGCTACTTTCCGTTCCGTTCGAGGCCCTCGATCAAAGGGACTGGAAGAAGAATCATATCGCTCGCCTTTAGAGCAGCCTTCATCGCAACGTGCTTCCGAGGCTGCCCCGACATCGACTCTTTCTACCGCTCACCCGGAATGCGCAGATGCCGCACTCCCTAGCAAACGTTCAGTGGATGCAAGTCTCGCGCGCAGGCCTAGAACCATGCGTAAAAACCTGTCGACCCGTGAGCCCCTGCCAATGGATGCGGCAACGTCGTCCTCGGAAAACGTGAAGCCCACGCTTCCAACGCGAAGTGTCAGATCGCGTGCGAGAGTCGCACCGCCAGAGGTTGTTGAGGTCTATGATGAAGCACCTGAGCCGATGCATCGACCGACCATGACAGCTCCTCCTCCGATACAGGCAGAAGTCGCTACACCAAAAGCAGTATTTGGAAGTCCCTCCACATTTCCTGGCACGCACCCAGCAGACGTCCTGGACAGGCTATGTATCTTCCGAGATAATCTAGCGGCAGCCGTGGAGAAGAAAAGGAATGCTCCGAGGAGAGGCCAGGCGGAGTTGAAAGAACCGCTCCCATTCGTCAACCGATGGGTGGACTACAGCCGCAAATACGGCGTCGGCTATGTGTTAGAGGATGGTACTGTCGGCTACATTGCGAACGCAGACCCGAGCAGAGGTACTCCAGTTACCCATGTGGCTGTACGCAATGGGGAGAACTGGCTCAGACGTGCTGGAAAGAGGTTCGAGAATCTGGAACAAGTCCCATTTCAAATCCTAGAGGATTGCGGGCAGGCCGGTGTAAGACGTCTCAGTACCTGTCCCACTCAAGACCGAGACAGGGAACGATTACGGATGTTGAAGGTGCTTTGGGTCAAATTTGGTCGCTACATGGCGCCGAATGTGCATGATTCAGAATCAGATGTGCCAGAAATTAGCGAGCAGGAGGAAAGCACTGGCGACCTGCTTTTCGTCAGGTTTTATCAGCGGTTGGGTAATGTTGGTATATGGGGCTTTTCTGACGGATGTATTCAGGTGAGTTTTGTCAACAAGGCTGTAGATGGAGACGAGTGACTGACGGAGTACACAGATGCATTTCCCTGATCACACCAAGTTCGTCTTTTCGCCAGACGGATTGCACGTCTCGGCAACATTAGTCGGTGTTGACGGAGTGGCCGCAATCGAGCAGACTAACAACCTGCCACTGAGATTGCTCAGGGACAGGGAAGTCCTGGTCGAGTCCACGCACGCGCTCCTCTACGGATCTCAGACTGGCAGAGGGCAGAAAGCGTTTGCGGGCATCGTCAAGGCGAACATGGTGGAGCAGAAAATCCAGCTGCTGCAAGCGGTATTGGAGCAGTGGATAGCCGGAGGAGGCCTGGGATGTGCCAAGTCGGACGAGAAGTTGCAGTGGCATGGGCTGTGGGTTAGTGACCACAGCAAGAAGTTCGACTGGGTGACGGTCGGCAGACATGGAGGTGACGATAGCACACGATGATATTTTTCAGGAAGTTTCAGCAAGCGCATTGGCGGCATAGCGTGGCGTTTGGGTAGGACGGCGTACTTTGGATCAGGAACACGCGTTTTCTTGGATACGAATACATTACGAATTGGACATTAATTTCAATCAGTTGAATGGTGCCGCATAAGGATGATTGCCTCGTAGAAATGCGTGCCTGAGATTGTACCTGTGGCTGACCTTGTGGCATTGTTTCTCATGTGTACTGGATCAAGCACTGTGATGTGAGTTGACGATGCTCTTTTCGGTATATGGCATGTCCTCTATAGATCGATGCTCTATCTTCTTCTACCGCACCCTTTTCGGCAGCAAGCCACTATACCCAGCATCCCCTAGACACTCACCCCCTTCGTCCGATTCCACTCCACACATTCCTTGAACGTACATCCCTTACCACCAAAGATATCCAACGCACTCCCGATCGTGAGATCTACTTTGCCGCCGCTGAGCTCGTCGACGAGGTCCAGGTCGGCAAGGTTGCGGCCACCGCCCGCATAGGTGACGGGGATGCTGCACCAGGACGCCAATGAGCGTACTAGAGCGTGGTCGATGCCTTGTTGGAGACCTTCGTTGTCGGCTGCGTGGATGAGGAATTCGGAGCAGTAGGGTTCTAGGAGGGCGATGGCTTCTGTGTGATGAGTTTAGTGATGGGAACAGTGGATATAGGAAACAGGAAATATATATTGGTTGTAGAGTGATAGACAAAAGACATACCTTGGTTCAATTCCATATCTGTCAGGGTTTGCCATTTGTTCATGGCGACGAACCAGGTATCGCCTTTCCGTCTACAGCTTAGGTCGATGACTAGTTTTGACTTGTCGTTGCCTAGAGCTTTGAGAACCGATTGGAGGCGCTCTAGACTGAATTTGCCAGAGGGGAAGAGGAAGGATGTTATAATAATCTAAAGTATTTTACATCTATCAGTTCTTATTTATTCACAGTTTGAGATTCTTCTTGCGTCGTTCACACACTAATATTCTCTCAATTGAATTTATCTACATTTTGAGAGAAACAAAACTGATGGGAAATAAAAATATCAACCCACCTGACCAGCTCCCTTTCGAATCCATTCGGCAGCATTTTGATCGTTGATACCACCCCCGACCTGCAACATACCCGGCCAGGCTTCGACAGCTTTCGTGGCAGCTTCTTCATTGCCTGGCCCTAGCATAATGACATGTGCGCCTAGTAAATTCTCCTTGCGATATAAATCTGCATAAAAAGAGGCAGGGTTTGACGAGACATAATTGGTCTTGAGGTTAGGGTCGTTGAGAGTATCGGTGAGAGTCCCTCCAACAATCTGTTTCACGCTGCCTGCGTGCAGATCAATGCAGGGGCGAAATATGGTCATTGTGATTATCAAATGTCGGTATTGACTTTTTCAGATGGAGGGTTGTGGTATATCGGTGCCTGAGCAACGTGCGTCAGCTTTTCGGGGCTGATGACGCACGAGCTTTTGGCCGCGGCAGCCGATGGCAGCGTGTGGGTGGTGGCTGTGGTGGTGGTGGCAGTAGTCGGCTTGACAATCTGAACCCCATTTCCCTCCCTTGACCACTTTACACATTACTGCCCAACTGCATGCGCGCGCACCTTTGCAGTGGAAAGAAACAAAGGGAGAACACATGCTCCTACGTCTCTGCTTGTCGTACTTTCGAATAAGCAGCGGGACACGCAACTAAACCCCGCGACACCCTGAACCGCACCCCCACAGGCCCACCATGGTATGTCCCATCTGCATACCAACGACGAAGCGTGCGTGACTGACACGATTGCGCAGGCCGTCACCAAGCGCGCCGGTCGCAAGAATGCTGCGGCTGCGCAACCCAGCAGCGGTGGGAAGCCCCAGGTCCGCAAGGCTGTCTTCGAGAGCACCAAGAAGAAGGAGGTTGGAGTCTCGGATCTCACCCTCATTAGCAAGATCTCCAATGAGGCCATCAACGACAACCTGAAGAAGCGGTTCGAAAATGGCGAGATTTATGTGCGTGCTCTATGCTTCGCCCTCCCTTGGCTGTCCGGTGATGACAGTGATTGAGCAAACCGAAGCTGACTTGCTTCCCAGACATACATCGGCCATGTGCTGGTCTCAGTAAACCCTTTCAGAGATTGTGAGTTCTTTCCGCCCCTGCCACGATCGTCGCCATTGGGCTAATCTGGCGGTGCAGTGGGTATTTACACCGACAAGGTCCTCGACAGCTACAAGGGCAAGAACAGACTAGAAGTCCCGCCCCATGTCTTTGCCATTGCCGAATCCTCGTATTACAATATGAACGCCTACAAGGACAACCAGTGCATCATCATTTCTGGAGAGTCAGGAGCTGGAAAGACAGAGGCCGCCAAGCGCATCATGCAATACATTGCCAACGTCTCAGGAGGCAGCAACTCCTCCATTCAAGAAACAAAAGACATGGTCCTTGCCACCAATCCTCTACTCGAGTCCTTCGGAAACGCAAAGACGTTGCGCAACAACAACTCGTCGAGATTCGGAAAGTACCTGGAGATTCAGTTCAATGCCCAGGGTGAGCCCGTCGGTGCCAACATCAACAATTACTTGCTGGAAAAGTCAAGAGTCGTTGGTCAAATCGTCAACGAGCGCAATTTCCACATTTTCTACCAATTCACAAAGGCCGCTCCTCAAAAGTACAGAGAGACCTTTGGACTGCAACAACCGCAATCCTATCTCTACACGAGCAAATCAAAGTGTTACGACGTCCAAGGAATTGACGACCACGCCGATTTCAAAGACACTCTGAACGCCATGAATGTGATTGGTCTATCCCAGGATGAACAGGATAGCATTTTCCGCATGCTTGCTACTATTCTATGGCTGGGCAACTGCACTTTTGCAGAAGATGACCAAGGCAACGCCGCAATCCAGGATCAGTCGGTGGTGGATTTCGTCGCATATCTGCTCGAAGTACAGCCTGCAATGGTCAACAAGGCTTTGACCATCAGAATCATGGAGACGAGTCGTGGTGGCAGAAGAGGTTCCGTCTACGAGGTTCCCCTAAACCCAGCTCAGGCAACATCCGTTCGGGATGCACTATCGAAAGCAATTTATTACAACATGTTCGACTGGCTAGTACAAAGGGTGAACGATTCGCTCCGGGCAAAGGGACAAGTCGCACAATCCATTGGTATCTTGGATATCTACGGATTCGAGATCTTCGAGCGGAACAGTTTCGAGCAGCTTTGCATCAACTACGTCAACGAGAAGCTCCAACAAATCTTCATTCAATTGACACTGAAGGCTGAGCAGGATGAATACGAGCGCGAACAGATCACATGGACGCCCATCAAGTACTTTGATAACAAGGTTGTCTGCGAATTGATTGAAGAGAAGCGACCACCCGGTGTCTTTGCAGCGCTGAACGATGCTTGTGCAACAGCTCACGCCGATCCAGCAGCAGCAGACGGTACCTTTGTCCAGCGTCTTAATGCTTTATCTTCAAACCCCAACTTCCAGCCCCGACAAGGCCAATTCGTCATCAAGCATTACGCAGGTGACGTCGCATATGCCGTGGAAGGGATGACCGACAAGAATAAGGATGCACTACTCAAGGACATCTTGAACCTCTGCGGCGGAAGCTCGAACCCCTTCGTGCACACCCTCTTCCCGGAACAAGTCGATCAAGACAACAAGCGCAGACCGCCAACGGCAGGAGATAGAATCAAGGCTTCCGCCAACGATCTCGTCGCAACATTGATGAAGGCTTCACCATCCTACATACGCACAATCAAGCCCAACGAAAACAAGTCACCTACCGAGTACAATGTCCAGAACGTCATGCATCAGATCAAGTATCTAGGTCTCCAAGAGAACGTGCGCATTCGAAGAGCCGGTTTCGCGTACAGACAGACATTTGAGAAGTTCGTGGAACGATTTTACCTCCTTTCGCCAAAGACCAGTTATGCTGGAGACTACACCTGGACTGGCGACGCAAAATCTGGTGTCAAGCAAATTCTCAAGGATAGCAGCATACCGGTTGAGGAGTATCAGATGGGTGTCACCAAGGCTTTCATCAAGACACCCGAAACGCTATTTGCTCTGGAAACTATGCGTGACAGGTACTGGCACAACATGGCCATTCGAATCCAGCGAGCATGGCGCAACTATCTTCGATACAGAATCGAGTGCGCGACACGCATCCAACGTTTCTGGCGAAGGAAGACCGGAGGCATGGAGTTCATCGAACTGCGTGATGAAGGCCACAAGGTGCTACAGGGACGCAAAGAGCGAAGAAGATACAGTCTTGTTGGCTATCGACGGTTCATGGGCGACTACCTCGGGATTGGCAACAGCGGTGGCTCTGGCGAGATGATCAAGAATGCCATTCAGCTCGGCAACCAGCACGTATACTTTTCCTGCAGGTGTGAGGTCCTAGTCTCCAAGCTCGGACGGTCAAGTAAGCCTGAGCCGCGCTTCCTCGTTCTCACGGACAAGAATGTTATTCTCGTCAAGCAGGCCATCATCAACAAGCAATTGCAGATCATGGCTGAGCGAACTATGCCAATTGGAGCTATAAAGTACGTCAGTGCTTCGACTCTTAAGGACGACTGGTTTGCCCTCGGTGTTGGATCGCCGCAAGAGCCTGACCCGCTTGTGAACTGCATTTTCAAGACCGAGTTTTTCACCTATCTCAGGCGAGCTTCAAGAGGAGCAATCGACTTCAAGATTGGAGAGATGATTCAATACAACAAGAAGCCCGGAAAGCCATCTACTATCAAGGTCGTCAAGGATAACATGGTTCCTCGGGATGATCTATACAAGAGTGGTACGATTCACACTGGTCCTGGTGAATCTCCTAGTTCCGTGTCCAAGCCGACTCCGCGAGGCAAGCAAGTTGCTGCAAAGCCAATCACCAGCGGTAAGCTCCTCAGAGCCGGAGGACCAGGCGGACAGCCTTCCAAGTTGGCAGCTCGCCCAAAGCCTGCACCAAGGCCAGTACCACAAGCTCGTCCACTACCAGGCGGTGGACAGCCAATCACAGCTTCTACATCAGCACCAGCACCAGTATCAGCAGTCGCAGCGGCTTCTGCCGCCATGCAGCCCAAGCCTGTGCCGCAACCTGTGGCAGCACTGAACGGAACCGGTCATGCTCGCAACGTTTCAAGCTCATCGACAGCATCTGCGAGGGCGCCTCCACCACCTCCTCCACCGCCGGCTGCGGCCACACCCAAGGATCCGCAATACAAGGCCATGTACGACTTTGTAGGACAAACGAGCGGCGAACTCAGCTTGAAAAAGGACGAGCTCATCGCCGTCACACAAAAGGAGAACAATGGTACGTTTTATAGATCAGTAACTCAATTCAATCGCAAAGCAGCTAACAGAATATCAGGATGGTGGCTAGCGAAACGACTCGACAACTCAGCATCAGGCTGGGTGCCCTCGGCATACATTGAGGAATTCAAAGCGGCCTTGCCTCCGCCGCCGCCTCCTCCTGCTCAGGTCCGCCAAACCCCGCCTGCCCCTCCAGGAGCCAAATCGGTGGCGAACGGTGTCAAGGGCAAGCCGACGCCGCCTGCGCCTCCTGCCAAGAGGCCCGCGGGTCGCAAAGCAGCGCCTGCGCCGCCGGGCGCGTCGAGGGATAGTGGATTCCAGAGTGGATCTGACAGCGGAACAGCTACGCCTTCTAGTCAGGGAGGTGGACTGGCTGGCGGATTGGCAGAGGCGCTACGGGCAAGGCAAAAGGCGATGACGAGGGATGAGGAGGGGGATGATTGGTAGGTAGGATGTAGACATGTGTGTCGAAATTCACTCGTAGACTGAGAATAGCACGTTTTATTTGGAAAGGAAAGAGGGCACACGGCATTGCTCGGTTGGGCATGGATATTGCTTCTCTTGCGACAGTCAGGGCGAGATGGACATGTTCGTAGATGGTGGGTTGGGTGAAGATAGTACAGGGTTGTTGTATATTGATATATTTACAAAGAGTTCCTTTTTCTCTCCTTCCTGCTTTTCTATTTCTTAGCAGGCTTAGGTGCGGGTTTCCGCGCGGCACCACCGGCAGCTTTCTCGGCCGGCAATAGGCTTCGGATCTTGTTGAGCAGCTTGCTCTGGTCGCTGGCTAGGTAAGTAGGGTTGCGCAGGGTGTTTCGCACAATGTCGTTCAGGACGGCTTGTTTGTGGGGAGTGGCTTTGGGGTCGGTATATGTGCCGCGGACGAGCTTGTTGACAATGGAGTCCTGGTTGGATTTGGCGAGGGGGGAGAAGGTGCGAGTGCCTGTCTTGGCCGGGTCGTTGACCAGTGTTGCTGCCGCGAGCACGGCGGCTTTCTCCTCTTCGCTCTTGAAGGAGACGAAGCCGCCCTTGACCATGCGGTGGGCGATGTCTGGGGCCCATCGGAAGCCGTCCTGCGTGTGCTCGGCTAGCAGTTGCAGTCTATCCTCTATGACGCCCTCGTAGTTTCCGGCGGCAATGGTTGCGCCGCCTTGGCCTAGCTTGAGGTATTCTTCTCTGGTCACGGCTTCTGGCTCAAAAGATACGGGGGTGATGTCTTGTTTGTCGAATTGCTCGAGGAGGACGAGTTCGTGCTGGGTGGAGGGGGCTTCTAGGCCTTCCTCGTCTTGATCGGGCTCTTCCAGCGGTTGCTCTGGCTCCTCAAGGAGACCATTGGGCGAGCGCTCAGATCTGTTCTCGGGTGCTCCTTTGCCTGCTCGTATGACTCTGCCTGCGCCCTGGGCGTTGGGTCCTTCTCTTTCCGCAGATGCATTGTTGCCCATCTGACCTCCTGGAGATGTGCCCACGACGGCTTCGGCATCGACACCTCGTGATCGGACGGCTGGATATGGGGAGTTGTTTCCATTGGTCTTTGCACTGGGGCTGCCGCGCTTCAGCATGCGCACTTCTTCCGATACCTGCTGGGCGCGCTGTTGTCGTGTGCGGCCAGTGTTGGGGCCAGTGCGAGGTGTGGGGGTTTGTCCAGGGGACGGGCGATTATCTAGACTACTGGTCAGACGCAGACTCTCACTGGGTGCTATCATGGTAGACAATGGCACTTACCCTTCGCATTGGAGTTGGGGCCAGCCTCTTGTGCTCTCTGTGCACTCCCTGACTGCATCTCCCGCCGAGATCTGACGCCGCCCAGTCTCACGACGGGACTGTATACTAAGCGCGCCGAGCCAGCGGCTTGTAATGATTGTCTTTTGAACATGGCTGTGTCTTGGTGTGATGCTACTTCACTCTTCGTCGACCAGCCAGACTTTCTTGACATTGACGAGACGAGACAGGAAGCCGTGTGGCACGTGCATACGCCAAGCCTGTTGCGGAGTGCCATTCCACCTCCGCCCACTCTCCCGTTCACGACCATCCGCCTGTTTATTTTGACCAATTATCAGAAGCACATTTATTTCATCTCAAAATCTTCGCCAGAAAAGATTCCAGCAAACTGACATCTCTCGGACTATTCAGAGTTTATAAGCTATTCCTAGTCTACTTATCTTCTCTTTCGTCCATTATGCTTCGCCGACAGCCAACAAAAATCACCCTGATTCAGGATGATATAATTGCATATGACACTCGCAAAGCCGAGAAGGATGCTCAGAAGCGGAAGCAGGAGATCTTACAGGCCGCTGCTGCTGGAAATAACTCTTCTGACAGCCACTTCAATCAGCCTGACCCTTTTCTTCTTCGCAAGGATGCACGTTCAAGAGACCAAAGGATTGGCCTTTGATTTGCCATGCCACGAACCTAGCCATGGGATAGAACGACAGACGTACTGTCAGACCATGGCTGGCTCACCATGGCCTCCTCATGAAAGTCTACAATCTAGGCTATCAGCATAAGATCATTTCTGTCCTGCTTCCCCAATGAACCCCTTACTTTGTAGCTACTTCTGCTCTTTGCCAAGGACAAAGCTGCTGTGGAATCCTCATTCTTCACACGCGTAAATAACAATCTGCTCTAATGGCCGTTTGGGAGGTCGTGGCTGGACAGTGTCCCCCGGCTTTCCTCCGCGCCCGTATCTTTACTACCCTTACCAGGAGCCATATGTCCTGTTCTTGAGAAGTTACTCTGGTTCACATTGCGCCATGGGTCGTATTCAGGATTTTCTCAAGCTCTTTTCTATCGCTTTTCTGATATCTTCCTTGCTCGCAGTCCCTGTGGTAAGATCACTCGTCTTTATGCGCAAGTGGATTCACCGCTGAAGCATCACAATAGGCTGCAGAGAGAGTGTCAAATGAAGAAGTGGAAGAGCACATGACAAGACATGAAAAACGCTACGGTTCAGGCGCGTCTTTCTGGTATTCAGAGATCAAGAGACAGGGCTCTGCGCCTTACCAGCCCAACTCAACATACCAGATCTTTCGAAATGTCATGGATTATGGTGCCAAAGGTTAGTACATTCTGACCAATCTATCGACGCTTTCTTATACAACATAGGTGACGGTATCACCGACGATACATATGCAATCAATAACGCAACGTTCGATGGCAGAAATTGCATTTATCCCTGCGACTCATCAACTACGAACCCAGCCATCGTCTACTTTCCACCCGGAACGTACATGGTCAGCAGGCCTTTGATCATGACATATTACACCCAATTTGTTGGTGATGCGAATAATCTACCAATACTCAAGGCAACGCCAGACTTCTATGGGATTGCTATCCTCGACTCTGATCCTTATCTTGCCTATGGTTTCAGTTGGTATCAGAACCAGAACAACTTCTACCGCCATGTTCGAAATTTTGTGCTAGACATCACATCTGTACCCGCCTCGAGTCAACAAGCCTATTGTTTGCACTGGCAAGTGGCTCAGGCAACGTCGTTGCAGAATATTGTTTTCAACATGGTGCAGGGCGGAACTGATAATAAACAAATCGTAAGCCTTCGGCACTGCTTCAAGACTCATGGCTAATTCTGAATGACAGGGCATTTTCATGGACAACGGCTCTGGAGGTTGGATGGAAGATCTGATCTTCATAGGTGGCAATGTCGGCTTCTTTGCTGGAAACCAGCAGTTCACCTGCCGGAACCTCTCTTTCACGAACTGCAATACTGCCATATACCAGAATTGGAACTGGCTCTTCAATTACAAGGACGTCAGCATTACGGATTGTAATGTCGGGTTGGACTTTACGCAAGGTGGCACTGTCATAACAACTGGCTCCCTTATTGTACAAGACACCAATATCACCAATACCGATATTGGCATTCTCACCTACTTTCAAGGCAACTCCACTCCTGTCGCCGCCGGAACTCTGGTCCTCGACAATGTGCTTTTCGATAACACCCCTGTTGGCATGGCTTATCCCAATGGTACAACAATCCTCGATGGCAATCAGAGAGTGGCATCATACATCCAAGGAAATACCTACACTGGTTATGAACATGTGGAGGTCATCCATGATCTGACATGCTACCAGCCCACTGCAAATTATAGTCGAGTTCAACAAATGGCGAATGCTCCCCCGAAACCAGCATCTCTCTTAGATCCCTATGGCAATTTCTACATCAGGTCAAGGCCCCAGTACGAAGGCGTCCCAGTATCCGACTTCGTCTCTTCCTTTGACTACGGATGCATTGGTGACGGCGTATCAGATGACACAGCCTGCATGCAAAACTTCTTCAATTCGATACAAACCAACCAGATTGCATTTGTCAATCATGGGGCCTATGTCATAAGAGACACTGTCACGATACCCAACAACATCAAGATCATTGGTGAAATGTGGCCGTTGTTCATGGTCGATGGAAGTTCTTCGACCTTCAATAACATAAATAGCCCAAAACCAGCCTTCCGTGTTGGCCACCCTGGTGATGTCGGAGCAGTCGAGATGGTGGAACTCGTTTTTGAGACTCTTGGACCAGCGCCAGGTGCGATTCTGTTGGAGTGGAACCTTGCTCAGAGCTACCAAGGTTCGAATGGTAAGCTACTATTGAAAGGGCATAAAGTCTACATCAAGCACTAACGTTCGCTATAGGTATGTGGGACGTACACTGGCGTATCGGAGGGACGAACGGCACACAACTACAATCCTCCAATTGTGTCAAGACCCCAGACAAGGTTACCGCAGCGAACTCCTCCTGTATTGGCGCCTTTCTACTCACTCATATCACGAACACTGGCCAGGTCCTGATGAGCAATAATTGGGGCTGGGTCAGCGATCACGAGCTCGATCTCGCCGATCACAACCAGATTAACATTTACAATGGGAGAGGAATACTCATTGAAAGTCAAGGACCAGTCTGGCTGTACGGCACCAGCTATGAACATAGCATGCTCTACAACTATCAAACTGCCAATGCCAAGGATATATACATGGGCATTATCCAAAGCGAGACTGCGTAAGTTTTCGTGTCGCGACTATGAGCTCTACTATTGTGTCGCTAACCTCTGCGCAGCTACATGCAGAACAATCCAAACTCACTCACTCCGTTTGCACCAACAACCACGTACTCCGACCCAGACTTCTCTAATTGCTTCCTTCCGACGTGCTACAAGACGTTTGGTTTGCGATTCTTCAACAGTACATATATTCTTGTCTATGGTGCTGGACTCTACTCATTCTTCAATAATTACGACTCGGGCTGTCTCCTGACATTGAACTGTCAGCAGAACATTGTCTCCCTTGAACAGAGTGAAGGAATCTACGTCTACGCGTTGAGTACGGAAGCTTCGGAAAACATGGTGGAGGTGGATATGGTCGAGCTCGTACCTCAGGCCGCCAACAAGAACGGCTTTTGCCAGACTGTTGCTCTTTTCGAATATCCCTGAGTGGTTGAGATATATTTCGAGTTTACCTGCACATCTTGTCTTCGCATGTCGTCATTACGAGTTAGTCCAGTTGGTTTGGAGATGCCGCGAATATCTATGATACACCAATCTAGTCAGTAGCACTTTTGATATCACGTCCATCTGACACATTAATCATTTGCAGGCAATGTACCGATAGAACCATTTTCAATATCCTGAATGTTGCTCCTTCGACCGACTCGCACAATGCCTCCTGTCTTGGCTGTTCTCTGGAATGCAATCTCAGTATAGACAAAAATAAGTACTCATGAAGAATGCAGTCCAGATTAGCACAACAACACGGTGGGACCACCAGAGCCTGTACTTTGGCCAGGTTGATTACGATTTCACTTCTCCCATTGTGCCTGTTGATCTTGAGACTTTCACTGAATCAAGATGCTGAGCTTGTCGGGCATGCGTCAGGCCAGTGTCATCACCTTTCTTTGGTGGATCACACCCGGATGTCCGCAAAGTATACCTGGTGCGGCTTTATACGTTGGAGGCGGAACACCAGGAGGGAACTACTCATTGGTCGATGATTACGAACCTTCGAACTTCTTCAACAAATTCAACTATTACAGTGTAAGATCTCCAGCCATACAGATTTGTATCACGTGCTAATTGTTATTTAGTCTTACGATCCCACATATGGTCATGTCCAGTGAGTTATCGTCCTTGTGCGGGACAAAGCAATGCTAAGCCATAAAGATATGTGCCCGAGAGTGTTGCGGAACAGAACGGCTATGTTACTTCCAACACGAGCGGCGCTTTCATCAGCGTAGATACGACGAACAAATGGCCAAGAGGAGGTCCTGGACGACCAGCAGTACGGCTTATCAGCGACAATACATATACGCGTGGTCTCTTCGTGCTGGACCTGGCTCATATGCCTTGGGGTTGCGGTACTTGGCCAGCGTTCTGGTGAGCATAGCGATCTGAGTTAGTGGTTGTATAACTGACAGAATCAGGCTTCTGGGACCTGACTGGCCATCACACGGAGAAATTGGTACGTCAAGGGTCGTCTCACCTTAAGATCAGACTAACATCTGCAGATATAATTGAGGGTGTCAATACATTCACATCAAATACAATGAGTATGCACACCAGCGCCAACTGCACCATTTCCGGTACTGGACAGAGTGGCACTCTCGGCTCTTCGAACTGCGACATAAATGCAAATGACAACTCTGGATGCGGCTCAACTGCGAACAATTTGAGAACACCGAACAATTACGGAAACGGCCTGAACAGCGTTGGGGGAGGCGTCTACATAACTGAGTGGACGTCTCAATTTGTCAAGATATGGTGGTTTGCTAGAAGCAGCATTCCATCTAGTATCACTGCAGGTACACCTCAAATATCACAATTTGGTACACCTGCCGCTATGTTTCAAGGATCCTGCGACATTGATGCCCACTTCGGAAACCATAGCATCATCATCAACACAGACTTTTGTGGCGCGTGGGCTGGAAACGTTTACGGCCAATACACAAACTGCCCCCAGAATGCAACTCTTGGTGGGTTCGATTCGTGTGTGGATTTTGTGGGAAACAATCCCTCGAACTTCACCAATGCATTTTGGCAGATCAACTCTATCAAGATCTACCAGATGCCCCAAGGCGCGACTCCGTCTGCTTCTTCGTCTGCGTCAACCTCGATGTCTTCGGTCAGTCCTACCGCGCAGTCAAATACGATACCGCTAGGCATGGGAGCGAGCACATCAACGCTCACGGGAAGCATATCCTATACAGGACCTTTGTCATCCGCATCCAGCACGTCTACATCGAGTTCGACAGGAGTACCAACTCCACTCGTTTGCCCGCCATACAATAACAGTGTATACACGGACGGACTGCAGAAGAAATACTATATCGCATGCAATTTGGATCTCAGCGGCTCTGTACTACAATCACAGCCTGTCAACAGCTTTGAGGCGTGCATGGAGTACTGCGACAGCTACGGCGATGATGGCTGCTACGGGGTGACCTACCTTGGTGGGAATGGAGCGGGGACCTGCTACGTCAAGTCGAGTGGAGGTACACTGGTTTATGACGGCCATACCTTTGCTGCGGTAAATGCACTCAGGTACTCTTCTGCAGTGTCGACTTCCACTACGATGGCAATGTCGACTTCCTCCTCTTCGTCCACGATATCCGGACCGCCAGCAACATTGTCTTCGATCGCTATCAGCTCTTCTTCCACAATGTCATCTTCCGCCTCTACGGGATCATCTACCACCGTCACCTCAACCCGCCTCGCCTCAAGCCGGCCATCTTCCAGCACCTCGACAAGTTCTTCACAGTCCGGTCCAAGCATCCAACCCTCCACATGCCCAGAAGCAGACAATCGAGTCCTGGTAGATGAAAACGTGGTCTCATACAAAATCTACTGCGCCGCCGACACAAGCGCAGACGCATTCGCAGCTTCCGTTGTCCAGGGAGGCTTCATAGAATGTTTCGACATCTGCGATGTCACGCCTGGATGCATAGGATTTACCTTTGTAGGCACCTCTCAAGGCAACTGTTACTTCAAGAAGACTACAGGCACGCTCTCGCAGGCGTCTGGCAATAATTTCGTGGTTGCTTACATGGTTAACGCGTTGGCTTCTGGGACGTTCGCTCCGGCATCGTCAACGGTGAGCTCTTCTTCTGCTGGAGTCTTTTCTTCTTCGTCTTCTTCTTCTTCAGGTGCTACATCGTCCACGGTGGCTTCCTCGAGTGCTCGGTCCATGTCGTCTTTGATTTCGTCGTCCAGTACATTATCCATATCTGGCAGCTCATCCACCTTGTCAACTTCCGCATCGTCGACTTTTCGAAGCACAGCTTCGCCATCCTTAAGCAGCATGTTATTATCCATGGGTACCTCGTCTACACAGGCAGCCAATCCATCAAGCTCGGCTGGTTCGTCCGTCAGCTCTATTTCGCCGAGCAGCTTGCTTCCCAGCACTCCATCACTTTCTGGGCTTCCCTCCTCCTCGAGCATGCTGTCTTCGAGCGGAGTGCTGTCTTCCAGTAGTGTCGTGGCTTCTGCCAATACACAGTCAACAAAGAGTGCTTCCTCGACCATCTCAAGCTCATCGAACCCTGTACTCGGCTCTTCGAGTACCACGCCAGCCTCAACCAACTCGATGATGTCGACTGGGTTTCAGTCCTCCAGCTCTTCCATGTCCGCAGCAAGCAGCAGTGGTCTATCAACTGCTTCTCCTTCACCTTCTGCTGCTATGGGCACAAGTTCCACCAGCCCAGACTCAAACAGCATATACGCCCAACCAACACCGACATACGTCGGCACCGCTCCAACCTGTCCTGCCAGCCCTGCAGACATCTGCTCCGCCTCCACTGGCGGTGGCGGCCAATGTTCGTCAAACAGCGCAGTCTACATGATAACCTGCAGCACGGCCTTCACAGGCACCATCATAAACACCGACGGCATAGTCGGAACCCAAAAGCTACGCAATCGCGCCACGGAGCCAAGCTACCAGGCTTGTCTGAATCTGTGCAGCACATACTCTAATTGCGTGGCTGTCAACTACGAAGGCACGAACTGTACGCTCTTCAGTACAGTCACGGGGACTGTGGCGAGTCCTAATAACGTGGCTGGAATCGCTGTTGTTCCTGCGGCTACGAGTAGTGCTGCCACTCGTGTTAGTACTAGTGGCGTCTCAACCTCGATGTCCGTGTCGTCGTCTGCGGCAGTGTCGACTGGTGTCCCTACATGTCCAGGAGGTCGGGGCCAAGTCTACACTGACAGTACTGCCGCACAATACACAGTCCAATGCTACACCAATTTCATAGGCAACGATATCGGTCCTCCATTCAACGCGGCGACCTTGGCAGGATGTTTGCCCGCATGCGATGCCACGCCTGGTTGTGTGGGTGTCTTATACGCTCCTGGAAATGGAACTTGCTATCTCAAGTCGTCGTTTGGTGGCACGCAGGTGTCGGATGTTTCCATTACATACGCCACACGCCTTGGTGGCGCTGCACAGGGCTCTTCATCGTCGATGTCTGGAAGTTCTACTGGGGGTAGTGTGATCGGAACCTCTGTGTCCTCTTCCGGAACTGGATCGTCTAGTATGGCTAGTGCGGGCACTGGAAACCCAGTGACTGTCATAACTTGTAAGTTGAGCGACCCATTCAAGGGCCATCTCTTCTCCAGCTAACGTTTCTCCTCTTTGTCACAGCACTACCTGCAAGCACCACCGTCACATCAACAAGTATATCCTACATCAACTCACCTACCGGATCATCTATTGTAGGAGGGTGTTCAGCATCCATCTGCTACACCTGTGCTTTAACACCTACAGTCGTCAACTCTTGCGCCGCCACCAGCAATCCACCAGGCTCTGGGAGTGGCGGAACAGGCACATCGATGTCAGGTGCATGCAATGCGAACTCGTACACTACAGTCTTCACAACTCACACCATAACGGCTTGTCCCACGCCAGGAATGTGTCCAACCCAAGGTTTCATCTTCGGTCAAAACAGCACCGGTATCATTGGAGGTGGTGGCAGTGGCACTGGCACTGGCTCTGGCTCTGGTGGAAGCGGAAGTGGGAGTGGAAATGGAGGAGGCGGGACCCCATCTGGTACATCACCCGTATCCTCTGGAGTACCAATCTCAACCGGGGCTCCAGTGTGTCCGTACTCGAACGGCCAAACATACACGGATGCATTGGGCATGCAATATTTAATCACCTGCGACGCACTCATCACGGACGAGACTGTGTCAGTCACGACGGCGGACTCGCTTGGTGGATGTATCGCTGCGTGCGGCATGTTCAATCTCATGTCCTTTTTCGCACCCAGCTCTTGCCTCGGCGTATCTTTCATCTCGACATTGACGACAAACAACTGCGACTTGAAGGCTGGTTTCAACCTTACTCCGCAACGATTGACGTATTCAGCGAAACTGTTGACTCCTAGCAATGGCACGAACAGCACTGGCTCTGGCTCCGAGGTTGGCACGATGCCATCGGGCGTCACGACCGCCTTTGCTGGCACGACATATTTGCCTTCGACGGTGTACGGAGTTTCTACGGCTGTTTCCACATATGTCAACAGTAATGGTCAGTCTGTCACTACGACTTACGGTGTCACGACTGCCGTGAGCGTATCCTACTATCCTGTCACAGTCACTGCTGCGCCAGGCTCGGGTGGTGCTGGTGGTGCTGGTGGTAGTGGCAGTGGTAGTGGATCAGGGGCCGGGACTGGAGCTGGTACTGGACCCGGAATCGGAGCAGGAAGCGGGGCTGGTACAGGCGCAGGAACAGGTGCAGGTACTGGAGCCGGCACAGGACCGGGCACAGGGCCGGGAACAGGCGCAGGAACGGGACCCGGTACAGGTGCTGGTACAGGTCCAGGGACGGGCGTAGGGACAGGCCCGGGAACAGGCCCAGGGACAGGCCCAGGAACTGGAGCAGGAACGGGTCCTGGAACCGGACCAGGCACAGGACCAGGAACCGGACCAGCAGCAACAAGCTACATCCCCTCGACAGTCTTCAGCGTGTCAACAGCAGTATCGACATACGTCTCCAACGGCATAACAGTGGTTTCAACTTACGGCTACACGACAGTAGTGACAGTCTCATACATACCAGTCACACGAACAGCGACCCAGACCGTCACAACAACGACCGTGAGCGTCAGCGTGTCCACCGTAGTCTCAACATATGTCTCCAACGGCATCACCGTCGTGTCAACATATGGCATAACGACTGCGCCAGGACAGACAGTGACGGCCTCAGGGGCAGGTGGAGGCACAATTACAGTGACTCAAGGTGGAGGAGGCACAGCGACTGTGACGCAGGTGATTGTGTCGTATGTGCAGCCTTCGAGCACCTCGAGTAGTTTCACGTGCAGGACGTATGCGACGAATTACCTGAATGGATTCCATGGGAGGAAGATCAAGCGGAGAAGTGTGTTTGATACAGAGGTGGTATTGAGTGAAGAGGACAAAGTGCCCAAGCCTGTGTCTCGACCGTCATTGGAGCAGTCGGTGCAGTCTGGGATGCCTGAGTTGGAGGTGGCTGGGATGGTAGTGGAGTAGAGAGAAAGAGTTGATGTATTGTATTTGAGATCGATTTAGAAGCGGTTTACTCAGTTTTAGTCAAATACACTTCCTATGATAATGCTTAGACGTGATTGGCGATCTTGATCTGATCGAAAGATCTGATTGGAAGATGAGCTGATGGACTCATAGGTATGATCTAGTTGATCAAAGAAAGCAATATATAAGGGTGATGAGAGGTAGAAGATAAAGCTGATGTGTGTGCATAAAGTAGAAGCCTGTATGATGGACGTGGAGAAGCACAGACCACATGCGGCCAATGGAAACGAAACCCCCGAAAGCAGCAGCGACAGCAATTTCTCCACCAGCCAGCCAGCCAGCACACGACCACGACTATACCAAACACTCCCACAACTCTCCTCTCACACAAAACACAAAGATGAATCCAACCCGCCAAATACCACGCTCACTGAGCAACTGCACATTCCAATCCCCCCACCCCATCCACCAACAGACCACCCGAGCGGTATCCTCTTTCCGACGCACCCAAAAGATGCTCCGCGTCCAACCCGCCGACCATTTCACAAAGACGACCTCGTCAACCGACCACATCGTGTACAACCCGCCCTCGTCGGCGCCAAACGTCTACCACACCCCTCTCAAATTCCTTCCGCCCAACGACCCCCGGCGCCGCCTCCACTCCTCTCTTTCTTCTTCTTCCTCTTCGTCCACAACCACATCACGACTACCGCCCCCCGTGCGTCCGGTCAAGGAGAAGAAATACCACCTCACGGAGCAGCAAGTGGCCGAGATTCGCCGCCTACGTGCCGAAGACCCAAGAACGTGGACGCGGGTGAAGCTGGCGGAGAAGTTTGGGTGTTCGCAGTTTTTCGTCAGCTTGTGTGCGCAGGCGCCAGAGGTGGCCGAGGAGAGGAAGAGGGAGTTGGAGACGATCAAGAAGAGGTGGGGTAGGCAGAAGACGGAGGCTAGGGAGGATAGACAAAGGAGGAAGGAGTTGTGGGGGCGGGAGTAAGAGTCTATGCTGAACGATACAGGCTGGTTCGTGGGTTTCTGTTTTGCAGGAGAGAAAAACAAAGGAGAAGGGAATGAATGGACGGAAAAAGACAGGTGGATGGGAGGAGGCGTGAAATATGTGTATACAAGCTTGCCTCGATTTGCATTTACATGGGAGTTGGGTTGTTGTGGCTGGGGCTTGGAGGGAACTTTGCAGAAACAAAATATGTAAGATATGCCTATCAGGCCCGAGGAGCAAAAAAGTGTCTGGCCTGTAGCAGAAAACTGGAGCAAGACATCCGCTTCATCATCGAGTGGGCTACAGAGAGTAGTACTTTTGTACATTGCAGTACAGCGCGACACAAATCTACAGCTCATAGTACCAGTCATCGTCAATATTGAGAAGCTTTAGCTCTTATCAGTGCTGCCCTGCACAGAGTGATAAGAGATAAAAGGGAGAATGTCTACTTGAGTTCAAGGAGCAGCCTGTAGGAGGAGATGTAGAAAGAGCAGCGCGCTATACACGCTTGAGAAAGAAAAGAAAGTAACGCCCAAAGTGTAGAGACAACCCTCTCATGTGCAAAGTCTGCTTCTTCCCATGCTTGCTTCGGATGTGCGGACTAGGGAATGGCGCAGGTGTATCATCTCATAACGCGTGACTCTGTGCCGCTGCTGCGATTGTTGCATGGCCCGCTCTGCTTTCCATCATGTATACACACGCCGCTGCCCCTCTGGCCATGACTGTCGCAGCCTTCATCCTTCTGTTTCCCGTGTCTGCCAACTCTCCATGTTGCTTGGATTCTGTCCGGTTGCAGTGCTTTACCCACTCACTTGAGCACCCTATCGTAGCTGACGCCCCTCACGCTACCACCAGCCATACTCGACCTAACATTCCTCTTGAAGCCCTCTCTGTCCTTTGCCAGATCCTCCGCCGCCTCCTTGTTCAACGGATCACTCGCGTTCGGCTCCAGGAACAGGAACTGCAGCCCCACGATCACCGCATTGAGGTTCAACACGGGCTTCCAGTCTTCCCTCAAAATATTCAGGCACACATTCCCCTCCAGATCGATGTTGGGATGGTAGATCTTCTGCGTACACTTCACCTTGGGCGGCTCGTGTGGGAAGTTTTGTGAGATGTGAAAGGTAAAGGTGAAGGTGCTGCCTTTGTACATGCCCTCGTCGGGGGAGATGGCGAGCGTGAAATGGAGGATGTTATCTGGGTCTGGGAACTCCGTCTTCATCGTGCTGCCGAGTGATAGTTCCGAGAGATCTGATCGTGTAGTGCATTTAGCAACGACCTGCCACACCCGTTTTTGCGTCTCTGCGCCTGCAATGTTACGTACCCTTTTGTACTCGCAGTTGTGCTGCCGTCACCTTCTTCTTCTTGGCTCCGCCGCCGGATGCTGCCTGCTCATCTTTTTGCTGCTGCTGTTTCTGCGCGCAATAGTCAGTCTCAGATCACCTTATTTGCGGTGGTGGTGACGCTTGACCATGGACCATATCTTCAACATGATGGTTGTGTAGTTTGGTGAGAAAGTAAGACCGCCGAAGTCGTTGTGGTGTGGCCAGAAAGAAGAAAGAATCCAGACTCCCGATCTATAAATGCAGGGTGCGGTGACAACGAGTGTTTTGTGCGAATCTAAAGTCCGGTACTTTGTTGTAGATGATCGGTGACATGGAGGGGCACGAGAGTCCGAGTTCCATGCCCAATGCCGAACACCACCCACGTGACGTCTCCTTCACTAAATAGTCTCATTCACCTCTGCTCCCAAGTTACGAAGCACTCCTCCATTCCAACTCACATTGTCTTGAACAACACACAGAAACTACATAAAACACATCACCATATCGAACAGAATATTCAAATAAGTGGAATGTCCATTTGCACCCTAATCTTAAACGCCATAGCTACTCAGTAGGAAAATCCGATGGTTGCCTGCTTGTCCATCAAAGGAGCGTGATGCCGCTGCAATAACATCTTCCATGCTTTTTTATCCAAGCCACAACTCGCTGCCGGCCTGGTTGCAAGGAAGACGACCGAATGAAAGAGAAAAGATGAAATAGTGTGTCCCAGTGTGCCCCCAAGAGTCCCTGCCTCATGCCCCCCTTTGCGCCCTCTTGTGTCAATTTCGTGTCATGTCATGGACATTCTGCCCCTTTACTTGGATGCCACAGTCTCTTGATCGCTAGCATCGAGAATGTCGTACTCCTCATCCGTCATGAATCCGTCGTCGGAACTCTCGTCTTCGCCGTTGGCGCTTAGGACCTCGAGCTCAGAAATGTCTTCGAACGCCTCCTCAGCTTCTGCATTTGGGGTGGTGGGCACCTGCGACAAGGGTGTCGAAGTTGGACCAACATCACCAACTGCGACGTCTGTCTGTTCGTCTTCCACGGATGCAGCCTTTCCGCTGTTCGACTTTGGAGAGCCGAGCGATCCGTACATGGAGCTGGATGGGCTCTCCCGGTCGAGAGTGGGAAAGATCATTTGGCTGTCCTTTAGCGTGCTCTCCTCCTTCTGCTCCTGCGTGGCAGTCTCGGGTATGGCCTTTGCCGGGTTCGGCTCCGATTTGACAGTCATGTCAGCCTTTGCGCCATCGTCATTGGAGGCAGGCTGAACCATGTTGTGGTTATTGCTGGTACGACGCACGAAATCCTCCATCTGCTTTCTAAGATCCGCCTGCATCTGATACGGCGACATCGAGGCAGCATTGGCCATCTGCGCACGCAAAACACCCATTGTCTCCGAGGTACGGCTCTCGTGAGTGCGCTGCTGCTCAGCCTGACGTTGTGCATTTGCCAGTCTAATGCTAGCCATGCGTTGCTGATAGCTAGCCCAGTAGTTGGTCATGCCAACCTGATCCGCGGTCTGCTGCTGGATCATGGAAGCCAGATCCACCTTGGGAGATTCCTTGGAGTCGTTGAGCTCCACCTTCTTGACATCAACATCACACCAGAGCTTATGTCCGAAGGGCGTGCCATCGGCAGACTTGATCCGCCAGTAGCTGATAGACTTGCCCTCGCGCAGAGGAGTCTTCAGCAGTACCTTGAAAGCAACCTCCTCGCCTGGCTGAACCTCACGGCCAATGACATTGCTCTCGGTAGCCTCGTTGAGATCACTAACCGAAGAGTGCTTGTCGTAGTTGAGCATGTTATCACCACCAACAAAGCGAACACTGCAGCCTGCGGGCCAGGCGCGAGGCCCAGGGTTGCGGAGAGTCCACACCTGGGTGAAACGGGTTGCAGGTGCGATAGTGGTACCATCAGCAATGGTATCGCGTACAAAGTGAGCCTCAAGGGCTGCGGTGTCATCCGGCTTGGGTGAAGTGTGGAGGTTGCGGAATGGCAGAGATGTCTTCTCCTCGGACTTGACTTGCTCAGCCGCCTTCTGCGATGGCTGGATGTCGGCAACGGTCTTGACGGGCGTAGTTGCGTTCGTGTCAAGCTTTTGAGGCAATACCTTGTCGCCAAGATGTCTGACCTTGCCACTCCTGTCCTCGTTCTGGGTAGAAATGGTCACATTGTTGACAGGCGTCTTGAACTTGATCAACGGGTGAGTCTTGTTGTGCGAAGAGGACGGCAGGGCTTCACACGAGGCGCAAAAGTCAAGGTCGTGGCAAACAACACACTTGTAACGCACGCCCTGGATGTAGGCCTGATGGGGCTTGTCCTTGCACAAGGGGCCGTCGCAGTAGATGCCGTGATGAGTAATTGCGACGGTGGCACGAGAGAACGACAAAGGCTCGTAGATGGGAGCAAAACGGTGGCGAGGATGGGTGTGGCGAGCATCCGTGATGCAGTTGTTGCAGTAATCGAAGTCTGGGCAAGAAAAGCACTTGTGGCGGATTCCATAAATGTTCTCATCGCAGCCATCACAGATGGCATTGTGGCGGACGTTACGACCGGCAGGAAGAAGAGCCTCCTCGGCAAGAGGGAGCTTGGTGGCGGCAACGGCAGGTACAAAGTGGTGAGCGGGGTGGTGTCCGTGCTTGTTCTCGAGGTGGCAGCGACGGCACAGGTCAAAGTCATCGCACTTGGTGCAAGTGACAAAGTCGTGGTCGGGAAGACCAATGATGCAGTTGTTGCAAGTGCGTGAGACAAGGTGGGCATCATCGTTCAACGTGCGGGTATCATCGGTAAAGGCACCAGGCATGTCGCGCTCGGGGCTGATGTTCTCGATCCTCTCAATCTCGACGGACAGAGGCTGCGCGGCAGTGGCCTGCTTGGGAGACTTGGGGGGCAAACGCTCAGTAGTACTGGCAACGATGTTACCATTGTCGATGTGACGCTTAATCAGCCAATGGTCATCGCCAGGGCAGAGCTTGCCCTGGTCGACACAAGCCTGGCAGAGGTCGTAGTCACCATCGTCGCACACGCTGCAGTGGTAGTGGACGTTGTCCATGGAGGCATCACAGCTGTTGCAATAGACAGACCAGGTGGACGGAGAGAGTGCAGCAGCATCGGGTCTGGTGCGAAGAGCCAGCTCATGCTCGAGGCCGTGAGATGCCAGCTCGGCAAAGAAGTCTGGGTTGGTCAGCGGCACGTCTCGGCAGCAATACTCAGCACGGATCTTACCCTTGTTGGAAGTGGTAAAGGGTCGAGGAACGGGTGCTTCTTTCACGGCAGGCGTCTCGATGCTCTTGAGCTGCTGGGCGGTAGGAGGTTCGCGGAAGTGAAAGATGCCGGGGCCAACGGAGCGCTGGTCAAAGGCAGTAGAGCCTCTGACGGGAGCGAAGCAGGGTTCAGTAGCTGTACGAACATAAGAAGGCTCGGAGGCAGGTGGTGCAGCGCCCGCCTTGGTATCCTCTTTCTCCTGGCTGCCTGGGAAGGCGGTGACGGTTGCGCGGAGTCTTAGCTTGAGCTTCGCCTTGGCGGCTCGGACGAGCGTCTTGAAGACGGCAGGGCTGGCAGGGTCAAGGACAACATAGCCGCCGATGGAGTCAGAGTAGCGCTCAAAGGTGACGTCTTGAGCTGCTCGGAGACCGAGTAGATGGCGGAGCTATAGAGTGACAGGACTGATTAGCATTCGGCGGGCTTTCGGAGATAAGCGTCGCGCGTGACATGGGCGCTACCGACTCACCTTTGGGAGAAGCCTGTCAGCACCGAGGTCCTTGAGCGGCAACTTCAGCTTCTTGGTGCTGTCGTTGACTGAGACTTTGATGGCGATGAGTGTGTTCTCCGTGACGGGCAAGTGTGTGGCCATGATGGTGGTGAGGAAACAAGCTTGGTACGGACAGCTCTCGCCGTCAAGGCAACCGTGACGTACTGCGCAGAGTGAGAGGCTGGATGCTTGGTGCGGACGTGGGAGGTAGAGCGCGATGTGATGTACAGCTCGAGATGGTTGCAGATTATATGCTGCTGGATGATGGGTGATGGAGACAATAAGATGGAGAGAAGTGGTCGGAGGAGGAGACAAGGAAGGTGAGGTAGGTGAATGATGATGTGTGGTCGGAGCTGGACCTTAGCAACCAATGAGAAGCCAAGCCTTGATTTTGCGGGGAGTCGGAGATCCTGCTAGACTAGGCACTGCAGGCAGCAAGGCAGCCCGGACAGACGTGGCCCAGGCTTCTGTGTTTTGGAGCTTCCCACCAGCACGGCCAGCTTCTTGTTCTCCTGGTCTTGGACCACGCTGGATCCGTGCTGTACCTCGGTATAAGGCTCAAGGCTTGCACAATATGCCCTGTGTGTCAGCATCTGCTCGCCTCAAGACCGGGTCTGTATCACTACCTTATCTTTGCGAATCGCGCGTTCGGCCCCTTGGGCATGGATCAAAGTCTAAATGGCGCTAATCTGGACAGGCATTAGTACGCCCCAGAGAACCAGAGCATGTGTGGCCCGTCCGTCGTTCGAGGGCACCTCACATCCCCAATCTCCTCCACCTCTGTCATCACCTCATCCATACTACATTCTACACCGCAGCCACGTCGCACGCTCTTCTTCGCATCCAGCCCTATCGCTTGTACCGTGTCACCTTTCAAAGTCGACGCCTTTTCCTCGGTGCTTGCCTGGCGCATTCGTTCCATCAGCTACTCGGGTCGCATTCGGCTTTCCCATCACTTACCGCACTGCGAAGCGTCTCAACGCAAGTCACTGTGTACAGACAATATTCAGCACCATCGTCGCATAGCGCTAGCAGTCTTTATCAACAGTCGCCTCTCATCTATACATCCTTCTGCCACTGCTGGTTCCATTTGTCGCAACGCGCCTTTTCGCGACCGGTTCGCGATCGCGCTTCTGGCCAATCGCCCTCGGACACCCCACCGTCGCATGCGCGCCAATTGATCTATGGCTATGGGCGATAGGCTTCCGACCAGAAGTAGCCCTCCCTCGAGATTGACCTGCCTCCCTCCTCTCCACTCATTCGTGTCCGGCTCCAACTCGACCATGAGACTCGACAGCTACGCAACCGCCCCTGGCGGCCTGTCGCAGAATTCAAGCATCTCTCCAACTCTAGAACGCCGCACTCAGGATAGGACAACCTTCCCATCGCTGACGAACAGCACTTCAGACCCGACTTATGTTGGTCAGCCCAGCATTCGCATCCGCTATCCTGGCACCCTGGACGTGCCGTCTCTGCGTCTCCTCCTGCTCTCTCTCAGCCCCATCACATCGCGCATCCTCCCAAGCGACCATGACAGACACTACTCGGTAGCGCTGGCCTCCTTTCAGGACGTGGAACAGGCACGATACGCACAGAACGCCCTGAACGGGAGGTCGATTTCCGATGACGGCGCCAGCATGCTCGTGGAACTGCTCGGCAACGAAGACGACCATTTTACATCCCGGCGAAACACGAACGATGGTGTCAGTGTAAGGCAACAGTCAATCTCGGGTGCCTCCAGTGCATCCTCTAATACCAATTCCCTGGCACGGCACACTTCTGGCCGTTTCAGTTTCAGTACTGCAAATCAGGGCGGGTCACCCCCTTTTAGATCACCAGATGCAGGTTCAAACCTGCAGAGTCTTTTTGCGTCGTCGTCTCCCAACGGCATATCTGGAAATTCATTGCGTGACGATCACGGTGGTGATGATGGCCTTTTGGACGAGATATCCAAGTTCAACGAGGGCTATTCCAGTTCACGTCGATCCATGCACACCTCAGATGCCCTAAGCTCTCCATTCAGCAACCTGTCAATCGCTACAAACATGACAAACGGTCATGGCACAGGCGTGTTGTCGCCTACTGATCCCAGTGTCGTGTCTCCACGCACATATTCTGCCGTTCAGTCGCCATCTACCATAACACCACCGGGAAACAATACTACGACCAATGGCTGGAACTTCACCCGACCAAGGCAAAGCATGCCACCAGCCAATCCAGCAGATCAGAATCCCCCATGCAATACACTATATGTCGGAAATTTGCCTCCCAACACGTGTGAGGAGGAGCTCAAAACACTTTTTTCTAAGCAAAGAGGGTATAGACGACTCTGCTTCCGCACTAAGAACAATGGTCCAATGTGCTTTGTCGAGTTTGAGGATATCAACTATGCCGCACAATGCCTAGATACTCTGTACGGCACAATGTTGACCAACAGCGTCAAAGGAGGGATCAGATTGAGCTTCTCGAAGAATCCACTTGGCGTTCGTCGCGATACAAGTGGGCCAAGTTCGCCGATGAGCCCCCAGGCTATGATGAATGGAGTTAGCAATGGGCCAGGTGCACCCTTCGCGACTGCCAATGGCCCTCCTCCCGGTTTACCAGTACCCCAGCCCCGTGGGCAAGGAAGTTTCAGTCATGTTCCACCTCACAGCCATCAAGGTCGACACAACCAGGCTTACGCCTCAACGATGCGCTCACAGCCCAGCCCTGCCGGTTACGCTAGCCCTTCCCTGAACGGACATTTTGCGGGAATGAATGGTGCACAGCAACAGATGTTCAACTATCCCAACACTGCAAATGCACCATATGGTAGCATGGCAAACGGCATCTGATTTATCAGGTGCTGATTGATGGGGCTCTTCCCCGTTGAAGACTCGTCTTCCTCATCAGAGTCCTTGGCAGGGCTGGGTGGCTGTCCCTGCCCTAATCATCACCACTAAAACATCCTGGGCTATGTTTTCGCTTTTCCTTGTTTGCCTCGCTTTGATTATGATCATACTATTCATTCTTGTTGTTTTTATTGTTGTTCGGTTATTCGGTCGCTTCGGCTTCGCATTCTTGGCGACTTGGAAGGGCGTTGGTTGGAACAAGGGGGGTTTCGCGGCGTATTGCGCAGGTTGTGGACTTCGATTGGGTCATTCGATTGGGTCACCAGGGTCGCATAGCGTTACCTGTAGAGATACCCCCGAGCGAGCGGTTCCTGAAGGTGTTGGGGACGGCGGCCTTTTCGGCCGCTTCAGGCGCATTGGGAGGTGCTGTTTGTCAAAACGCATGGTCGGTTTCAAGAAAGTACAAGATGATGACTGGCCAAGGCATGGTCTCGATTCGCAAGATCAGGAGTCTGACTTTCTTGATTTGATGTTTCATTGTTTGGGTCGCTTTCTCTTGGCTCACTATCACTTTGAGTCTAGGTATTGAACATTGGTTCAGGGCATGGCGTATTTGTCAACGCAAGTGTGGATATGACCACAACGGCCGGTACGCTTCGTTTTTGACGGCCTTGGTGTCGGTAATACATGATGAATAACTATCGCTTCGCAATTAGTACTGTTTTATTGTTCAGACCTGAAAGATGCGTCGTGGATTCACGACATTATTACCAAAACGTCACGTGCTCTGGTCCTGCGCACGGGGCAGGTAGCTTCAAATTTCAGGCTTTGGGCCACCTTCCGTATCTGTTTCGACATATCTAGCAGTGTAATACGCTCCCCTCTCACCTCTCAATCCGAATTGCCATAATGCCTCCACGGGCGGGACCTCGCTCGGTGCAGCTCCAATCAACACAAAGTCAATGTCTTCGCAGCCAAGCAGGTAGCAATAGCCGATGCTCATTACAGGCGCGAGACTTTTCTCAATCATGCCGACACGCCACACGTCTGAGGCGGAACATGTTTGCCTGGCTCAATGGCCCTGGCCGAGTGTTCCAGGAGCCTCTACCGTCATCCACAAACTACCTGGGAGCGTATGACAAGACGGGAAACCTTTTAAGAATGCGAAATTCCGGTGCGGAGGACAGCCCCGAGGAGAAACAGAACGACAAGCTGGCTGAAGAGGAGGACGAAGAAGGTCTGGATGAGGCTGAGAAGAAAGAACGACGAGCAGCTCGCGAGGCGGAGGCGAAAGACGCAAAAGATGGTGAACGGAGATTGCCTCCGGAAAGGGCTAGTGATTTGAGGCCATTTCCTCTGAACACCGAATTCAGGAGTCAGCCAGTCTTGAGTGAGGAACTGCGCGAAGAGGTGTGGAGACAGGTGGTCGAGTTGAAGCAGTCCGTTTCAACAGTCAGTGCCGTCTTTGGTATCGACATGCGGAGAGTGGCCGCAGTGGTGAGACTAAAGACTGTTGAGAAGGATTGGGTTGCAAAGGTATGCTTTCTACCATCTTTCATCTCCCGACCGATCTTTCCCCTTCCTTATGATGATCAACCAAAAAATCGATTAGTCTTTAAGACATCTACATGGTTACGAAATTTACGCATGCGAGCCTCTCTGATTACGAAGCACCTCTGGCCACTATTGTTCAGATGAATTCTGCGTCTAGATATCAAGCTGACTGACGGTGTGCAACAGGGTCAGAAAATGGCAACACCATATGCATCAGCCGTCATGGCCATGCTTCCACAGACAAAGTGGAGCCCTAAGATGAAGATCACACCTCACGAGTCCATCAACGATCTCCCTGTTCACCCCTGGACTCGTCAACAAATATTCTACCCAACCTCAGAATCTCGGCAATTCACGCGCGCTGATGCAGCAAAGGTTTTCTCACCGACGCTACTTCCGGCTGACGACAGGATTCCTCATCCTGAGCTCGTCAAACTGGAAAGAGAAGCAGGCACGGAAGCCGACCGTCCCAAACGCCTTGCCGCACAACAGGCTAGAGATGCACAGGCGCTCAAGGAGCGCGAGGAAAAGGAACGGAAACAGGCCGAGTGGGAGGCAAAGAACCGCCGCACGGTCGCAGGACAGAGATGGGACTTTAATTTCACCAATATCAGTGTCGAGACCGCAGGCAAGGACGGTCGCGGCAAAGGTGGCATTGGCTGGAGATATGGCAACCCGCACAACGACAGGAAGCGCGGAGCTGTCAAGATACCCACGAGCGTCGAGTAGTTCGCCCGCGTGCGCAACACGCTTGTGTATAATAGTGTAATATAGAAGCGCGGCCGACGGTTCATCATGTGTAGATCTGGCGGCCCGCATGATGCCAACACGAGAAGTTCCGGAGGTCAGCAGACGTCCCAACGTTCTATACCTGCAGTACTTGAGAAGAAGAACCCCATGCCCAGTATCAAACTACAAGGATACCAACAGTGAGCGAACGAGTAGAGTGAACAGGCATGATTCCGTGACAGCCAACATACGAAAATAAAGGTGGTCCGCTCGAGCTTGTTCCGCACATCACTTCGCGCGACTCCACAACTTTACCCCATACAGTAAATTAAACTCGGTGAGTCTATGTCCAAAAGACAGCCTACCTTGCCTTCCCTTGCAAAGGCTAACAAAGACGTGCCGAGCAGTTGACCAAAAATGCCATTCCTCAGCTACCTTGGAGCAACACTGGGATCTATCCTGGTTTCAATACCGGCTCTTCATGTGATGGCAGCCGTGACTCGAACCCCGATCCTGTCTTTCGCAGCGAGGACAATAGCTTCATTCACCGCTCTCATCATCTGCGCATGCTATGGTGTTGCTGCCTCAATCGTCCTTAGACTAGTCGGATATGGAGGACTCAGCCAATGGACCACGGCGCGCAGTTTCAAGTGGACCATGTGGGCCATGACCGGCGTGCAATTCGACATTACCGACCAGTCTGGAGGACTCAAGGTTAGGCCGGGAGTCTTCATTGGCAACCATCAAACGTGAGTGTCGGGTTTGGATTGCATAGTCAAAATGGCGGATTCAAGACTTACTAAGAGCGACCCAGTGAACTCGACGTCCTCATGCTCGGAGCCATATTCCCGCCCTACTGCTCCGTAACGGCAAAGAGCAGTCTGAAGTGGATGCCGTTCTTAGGCCAATTCAGTGGGTTCACACGGGTTTTACAAACATACTCTAGGACTGACTGATAATCTCACAGTGGCCCTGTCCAAGACTGTCTTCATTAATCGCTCCTCCCGCAGCAGTGCTGTAGCAGCCATGTCCCAAGCAGCCGAGACCATGCACAAAGAGCAGCAATCCGTCTACATTTTCCCCGAGGGCACCCGATCCTACGCCAACACGCCCACCCTCCTACCCTTCAAGAAGGGCGCCTTCCACCTTGCCATCCAAGCTCAAGTCCCCATCGTGCCCGTCGTTGTCGCAAACTACAGCAACGTGCTAGATATGAAGAGGAAGATCTTCAACGCCGGCAAGATCCCAGTTTCTATCCTTAAGCCGGTCGAGACCAAGGGTCTAACTAAAGACGACGTCGATGGCTTGGTGCAGAGGGTTCAAGACGATATGGCTCAGGAACTTGTCAGAATCTCCAAACATGCTGAGAAGGAGGGAATTGCGGATACGCAGAGAGTGCCTCAAGGGCTCGGTGCTATCAGCTCTGGTGTCGACAAGGCCAAGTGAGCGGCACAGTAGGACGATGATCCAGGACTGTTCAGTCTGGGCTGTTTCTAGACGATCATCTTCACGGCATGGACAACAGCATGGCAGAGGGGTTCGTGTACCTCCTTGGACGATAGAGAGTCCCCTCGAAGGAAGCATTCACGTAACTCAGCTTTGACCATGTCCCCACCCATGAAACGACTTCCATCCTCTCGACCATCGATGGATACCCGCTGGAGATAAACTCGAATAGCGTATGGTCTCAAGTGATGATCAGTGCGAAGTCGCTCCTCGCGGTCCGACAAGAACGGTTGGTCGCCAAAGGCCATCCGTCTCGGAGAGTTGCTCTTGGGCTACAATCGCACAGTATATACTATCCGAATCAAACGCTTTCACAGACTTCATCCAGAAACAGCACTTATGTTTACCACAATGCAACAGGAGACGAAGCCCCGCATGACGTAAGACATGGATATACAGTATGAAACCGATTTGTAAGGCTTAGAACCCTTCGTATACAAACTAATATACATGAGGCTGGCAGAGGCATTTTCTGCATATATACAACAAAATCAGACTCAAAAGCTGTCCCCTCCATCACCACTAACAGCAGATCCCACCATGGCACACAAACTCGCCCTGGTTACAGGAGCCACAGGCGGCATAGGCAAAGCGACCTCCATCGCCCTAGCAAAAGAGGGCTACAGCCTCGCCCTCCACTACAACACCGCATCCTCGGAAACCGTCCAGCAGCTCCTCGACGCAGTAAAGAGTGCCGCTTCCTCCAAAGCCATCCCTTCAAGCAACGATGCCGCACAAGAAGGGACCCCCCACCAATCCTTCCAAGCCTTCCAAGCCAACCTCTCAGACTTCGACGCCGTGAGACGCTTGCACAAGGAAGTCGTATCCACCATGGGCGACGCAAGCATCCTCTTCCTGAACGCAGGCTCCGACTGCGGGTTCAGCGGCGTGGGCTCCCTATCTGACGTCACCCTCGACACATTCGATCAGACCTGGCGGATAAACACCGCGTCTCCGTTCTTACTGACGCAGCTCTGTCTGCCGGCTATGGAGCAGGCGGGGTGGGGGAGGGTGGTGTTTAATAGTTCTGTAGCGGGTATCACGGGCGGGGTGGTAGGACCGCATTACGCGAGTAGTAAAAGCGCGTTGCATGGGCTTGTGCATTGGCTTGCGGGCAATGTGGCGAGGAAGGGTATCACGGTTAATGCGCTTGCGCCTGCGTTGGTGGAGGAGACGGGTATCTTGCCTGCTGGAGGGGAAGAGTTGGCGCAGAGTGAGTCTTTCTTTGCCTTGCTCCTTTTGTCTTTGGTCACTGTCTTGCTTTTGGCAGGAGAGGTGTGATGTGAGGGTTTGTGGAAAGTTTGCTGATGTATATGGTCCGTCTTTAGAGATTCCTGTAGGCCGTTTTGGCCGAACGGAGGAAATGGCTGACACGGTTGTCTGGATGGTGAAGAATGCGTATTTGACTAACAAGGTAAGAGGATATGTGTTGAGCTTGGAACTCTGGATGCGTTTCTGACCATGTAATATAGGTGATTGCTGTGGATGGAGGAATGGCGTATAGTGCATGATACTATCCAGGGCCAGGTACCTTTCAGTCCCTCAAAACCCTGGGGTCATCTATAGCTGTATGATCAACACTCTCTATCGCGGATCTATGCTGTATACCATTCGGAGCAACCCTCTATCCTCGCACACGTCTATTCCATTGCCCAATCGTCAATCAAGTGCTTTGGCACATCACGCAAAAGCACATGTATGTGATCCACTCCCCTCACTGACTGCAAGGCAACCCAGTTCTTGAACCAAAGGACATTCTCCCTTCCCTTCCTAGGGCCAAATAAACTATCCAGCGGTGTTGAGAAGGTAGATTCAACGAAGTCCTCGATGATGCGTCTAGACTCCGCCGTCACATCGCCAGTTGCCGGATCAGTGGCAATCGGAGTCTTGGTCCAAACGCACATGTGAGTGATCTCAGGCGCTAGACCATAAGGCCAATCATTGCGCAAGATTCTGAAATCATTCTTGTTTGCAAAAGGGACAGGGTCCTCAAACGCGAATGCAGGAGGGCCACCTTCAACTGTAGCCGGCAGGGGCTGCCAGCGAAGACGCTCCTTGACGACAAAGTTTGTGATGCCACTGTATCTTGCTTTGATGTCTGCGGACCATGCTAGATACCGACGGAGGTCACTGGGTTTCCGCTTCAGCTGTTCCAGGCGGTTGGATGCTGTGGCGGTTATTTAGAAATGGGCGGATGGGAAAGAGGTGAAGAAGTAAGAGATACATATTATTTCGCTTAGCTCGTCCCATTGGGTTAAGTGGTATTCCTCGTCTGTCATGGACAGGATTTGTCTGTCAATATCGGTGAGGGGAAAGGCATTGAAGCGCTCGATGGCTTCCTTGTCCATGTTTGCCTTTGTCACTGTCAGACTTGAAAGACCCCAAAGACACTCAGGCTGTTGGAATGGCCCGCAAAGGTACGTCACGGGAGGTGAACAATTGTACCACTTGTCCCAAAAAAGGTACCTTGATTTGGAGTAGTCAGAAAATGGTGAGTTTAAGTACCACAGTACCTAGGTAATCGATTCACGACTTGGGTAAAGTAACCCGGTGTGCGGTGCTGAACCGTCTCGCGGAGAGTTTCCGTTTCGAGGCACAGATAACAGATTAGCCGGTTCAAGCTCAACCAGAAGCCGCAGATTCGGAGCTCAACTCACCCCCACAATTTCCCACTTACCGACGCGTGCTTGGATTGAAAGTGTCATTTTCCCCCCATCCTTGGTCGTGCTCAATTCCACCTTGCTCTCGTTTTCTCTACAGCATCGGAAAGAGGCAGTTTGTGCTAGATCTCCTTCAAAGGGATCAATTAATATAGCAGCAACATGGCCGCCTACATTCCCATTGCGATTGCCGTCCTGGCAGCAGTGGCAGGATACTTCTTCCTGTTCACAAACAGTGAGCAGTTCACGCCTGCTATATAGCACTTGTTACAATACCTGACAATATCAACAGAAGTCAAGAAGGTCCTTGACCCCACCACGTTCCAAGAGTTCCCCTTGACAGAGAAGACGATTCTTTCTCATAACACCGCCATCTACCGCTTCAAACTCCCCACTCCCACCTCAATCCTCGGTCTCCCAACCGGCCAGCACATCTCCCTCGCCGCCACCCTCCCCGTCACCGACCCCAAGACCGGCACCACCGCCCAGAAAGAGATCCTCCGCTCCTACACCCCCATCACCGATGACACGACCGCCGGCCACTTCGACCTCCTCATCAAGAGCTACCCCACAGGCAACATCAGCAAGCGCCTCGCCGAGATGCAAATCGGGGACAAGATGAAAGTCCGCGGCCCCAAGGGCGCCATGTCCTACTCCCCCAACATGGTCAAGCGTTTCGGTATGATCGCCGGCGGCACGGGCATCACCCCAATGCTGCAGATCACAAAGGCGATTGTGCGCGGTCGTGCGAGCGGCGACAACACCGAAGTCGACCTCATCTTTGCGAATGTCAACCCCGAGGATATCTTGCTCAAGGACGAGCTGGACGCTCTGGCTGCGAGTGACAAGAGGATCAGAGTTCACTATGTGCTTAATAACCCGCCTGAGGGCTGGACTGGTGGTGTTGGCTTTGTCACTGCGGATATGATCAAGGTATGTATCTCCCCTCTCTCCTGGTCATAGTGCAGGAGAAAACAATGGCTCTTTCCTAACGACACGTACAGACTCATCTCCCTCCCCCATCGAGCGATATGAAACTTCTGGTCTGCGGCCCGCCACCTATGGTTTCCGCCATGAAGAAGGCGGCTGAAAGTCTGGGCTACGCAAAGGCCAAGCCTGTCAGCAAGCTCGAGGACCAGGTCTTTTGCTTTTAGAAGCCTGACTGCTGCTCTTCTCGTCAGCTAGGCTCGCTAGCTAGGTTTTTGTTATTTCCACAAGACAAGATGCCGGCTTTTCTAGTAGATGATATATATGTTAGATCAAGGAAGGTGAAGTTGATCGGGAAGAAGGTGCCGTGTCCGTGGGAGACATCATGTAAATCTATCTTTCATGGGTGGTTCCTCAGCCGCGAACTGCAAAAAAGAAATGAGTGAATGTGCATCTCGGGCTTTTTTTTTTTCTACAAGAAGCTAGATTATAAGCAAAACAAGTACTAAAAGCTATTGATCCCGCTGTACGCAAGACTCCTGTTGATACGTTGAATCTTGCATACATGCCAAGATATAGAGTCTATTAGAGTCGTTGAGCATCTCGTATTCACCAAGCGAGGGCAATTCAGGTAATGACTGTGTGAATGAGTAAAAGAAGATTGAAGAAACATCAGCAGTCGAATTCGTCTTTGCTACATATGAGAGGCCTACGTTCGCAAGAGCTAGGGGCACTTTGGGATATGCAGGACAATACACAAAGTAATCGGTTTGGGGGGTAATATATATACACAGCATTTGACCGGCTATTCTTTTCTTACTCCTCCGAGGCAGCGGCACCAGTAATGATCTCGACCAGCTCGCCGGTAATGACGGCCTGTCTGGTGCGGTTGAACAGAATCTGGAACTTGTTGATCATGTCGCCCGCGTTCTTGGAGGCGTTGTCCATGGCGTTGCGACGAGCGGAGATCTCGCAAGCGTGTCCCTCGGCGAGAGCCTGTATATATTATCAGTATTGTAGAAGAGGTGCGGAAATGAGATATATCAGGGCGAGCATACCCAGAAAAGGCTGTTGGCGAGGGCGTATTCTTGGAGGTTGCCGAGGGTAGAGTCCTCAACCTCAAAGTTGGAGAAGTTTGGCGAGGCGGCAATGGCCTCCTCGGAAAAGGCATCAATAACAGTGGCCTCGTAGCTAGTGGCGTTGATGAACTTGTTGTACATGATCTTGACACCAGCGTAGTCCTTGGCAGCGGTGAGAAGAGTGATCTGGTCGGCAATGGCCAGGGCATCAGCAAAGGTAGGGACGGCCTTGCCGACGTTTGAGAAGCTGAGCTGGATGTTCTTGGCGTTGGATCTGCTGAGCTGGGCCTTGCACTTCTCGCCGAGGATGACAAGGTCGAAGTTGGCGTCAGGCTCGTTGAGAAGCTTGCGGGTGGCACGCGAGAGACCGGAATGGATACCACCACAGAGGCCCTTGTCCGAAGAGCAGATGACGACGAGCTGCTTCTTGCCATCGGTGTCGGCGACCTTGGTCTCGGCCTCCTGGAAGACCTGGTTGGAGGTCTCACCGTATGCGCGGGACTCGGTCATGGCGCGCTGGGCGCGGGTGAGCTTGGTGGAGGCGACAATCTTCATCGTCTTGGTGATCTTCTCGATGTTGCGAATGGACTTGAGACGGCCCTCGATCTCACGGAGAGTGGCATAGTTGGCCGAGTTGGGGACGGCAGAGACAGCGGGTCTGGAAAGAGGAGAGCTGGTTAGTGAATGGGGTAGTAGTTAGTGGTTGAGGAGCAGGGCGGAGGAGTGGAAGAGCGGATGGGTAGGTGAAGGGTGGTGGAGAGATGGGGTGAAGGGGTGTCGTTAGGGGCGGATTGGCGTACCTGAGTGCCTGGACACCAGCCCTGGCGGCGGGGCGAACAGCTCTGGACAGCATTGTGAGACCGATTCGAGTGGAGATGTGGGATGGAGCGATACGGTACACAGCAATGTATTGCGCTGGAGCTTCACTGGCCTGCCATGCCTGTCCTTCCTGTTCCCTTTGCTGCTCAGACTCGGCTTTTCCCGTCTTGCTCCGACGTCACGTGAAAAGCTGGCAACATAGAACATGAAGGGACCGGTTCGCATCCTATTATTCACTACTCTACCCTCTACTTGTTCTCTGATCCGTCAGATTGCTCATCATCCCAATCCTCGCGACATTCTGTGAACGAACAGGCGTACAGAACAGCTTCTCGTCATCATCTTCGCCCTCTCGAGGCTCCGCAATCTTCACTTCCGCCTACCAGCGCGTCTTCCACAAGCGCGTCCAATAGCCGCACGCTGCACAAGTTGCGCCGCCGCCTACACATAACTCATCGTCCATCCTGCACCTCGTCAGACACGCTTGTACTCCTCTCGCAAGCCCTGGCCATTCATCATCATGTCCGATTCTGAGGATGACAAGCCTTTGATCAAGGGTACGTCCATCTCTCGCTCTTGCCCTTGCTCTTGCTCTTGCTCTTCACTCTGTCATCTGCACATCTAAGTACAAATCGCCACTCTTTGACTTGTCTCAACTTCTCATCGAGTCTTCACTCCATTTGATGACTTCTACCGTTTCCTTGATTCTCTCCACTTCTTCCCTTCTCTCTTATCTACCTGACCCAGCTCTTTGCCAAGTTATCTCACCACTCTATCCGCCGTTCATCACTTCCTACATTCCTCTGACCCGACATGCCACCAGCCAAATCATCGGAACATGTCTCCAACGCCGACATGAAGGCCAATGCCAAATCCCCAACGAATGGCCATGCCCTGCCCGGTGTCTCTGTGCGCATGGGACCTATCGAGGAAGATGAAATGGACATCGACAAGCCCGCCAATGGCATCAATGGTTCCAACGGCACCAAGCGAAAGACTTCCATGCCCAACGGCAAGTCTTACAAGGACGCAAGCGACTCGGAGGATGATCTGCCCTTGGTATGTACAACGACTTTTACAGCCCTTGTCAGATTCTGATCCCATCCTATAGACCAAGCGACGCAGAACTTCCAAGCCCAAACCCGATTCCGACGATGACGATGACGTGCCATTGGTCAAGAAAGCCGGCAAGAAGCCGCCAAAGGCTACCGCCGCCCAAATTGGTGAATCTTCCGATGACGATGTTCCTCTCAATCAAAAGCTACAAAAGCAAAAGGCAGCGATCGAGGCCAAAGCTGAGAAGCAGGCCAAAGCCATTCGCGCCAAAGATGACGACAGCGACGATGCCCCTCTGAAGAAGCAGAGGAAACCAGCTGCAAAAAAGGCAAATGGCGTCAAGAAGGAGGAATCTGACGACGACGACGTGCCTCTGAGCAAGAAAGCTCCAGCAGCAAAGAAGACCGCCAAGCCTGTCGCCAAATCTGCATCTACCACTCCAGCTCCTGCGAAAAGAGGCAAGAAAGCTTCAGTCAAGGAGGAGAGTGAGATGCCCGAAGATGATGAAGAGGAAGAATATCGATGGTGGGAGGATCCAAGTAAGAGTGACGGAACCAAGAAGTGGACCACTCTCGAGCACAACGGTGTCGTCTTTCCTCCTGAATACGAACCTCTTCCGAAGAACGTCAAGCTGCGCTACGACGGCGTTCCTGTCACTCTGCATCCCGAAGCTGAAGAGGTCGCCGGTTTTTACGGTGGAATGCTGAACTCGACTCACAATGTCGAGAATCCTACCTTCAATAAGAACTTCTTCAACGATTTCAAGGAAATCCTCGACAGAACAGGACATGGCAAAGATCGAGATGGCAAAACTGTCAAGATTACCAAGTTCGAAAAGTGCGATTTCAAGCCCATCTTTGAACATTTCGACAGTGAGCGCCAGAAGAAGAAGACTTTGTCTGCTGCGGAGAAGAAGGCCATCAAAGCTGCCAAGGATGAGGCAGAAGCTCCCTATACCTACTGTCTCTGGGATGGTCGTAAGCAAAAGGTCGGAAACTTCCGTGTTGAGCCGCCAAGTCTTTTCAGAGGTCGCGGTGAGCATCCCAAGACTGGAATGGTCAAGAAGCGCGTCGCTCCCGAGCAGATCACTATCAACATTGGCAAGGAGGCCACTGTTCCGAAGCCACCGGAAGGCCACAAATGGAAGGAAGTTCGACACGACCAAGAAGGCACATGGCTTGCTATGTGGCAGGAGAACATCAACGGTGCCTACAAGTATGTTATGCTTGCTGCCAACTCTGATGTCAAGGGGCAATCGGACCACAAGAAATTCGAGAAGGCTCGTGAGCTGAAGAAGCACATTGACAAGATTCGCAAGGAATACCAACGCGATCTGAAGGCTGAGCTGATGGCTGATCGCCAACGTGCGACCGCTGTCTATCTCATCGATCAGTTTGCACTTCGTGCTGGCAACGAGAAAGGAGAGGATGAGGCTGACACTGTCGGTTGCTGTTCTCTCAAATTTGAGCACGTCACACTCAAGCCTCCGAATACTGTCATCTTTGATTTCCTCGGAAAGGACTCCATCAGATTTTATGATGAAGTCGAGGTTGATCTCCAGGTATTCAAGAACCTCAAAATCTTCAAAAAGGCGCCGAAGAAGGAGGGCGACGAGATCTTCGACCGCCTCACCACCAGCGCGTTGAACAAGCATTTGAGCAATTACATGCCAGGCCTTACTGCCAAGGTTTTCCGTACCTACAATGCTTCCTGGACTATGGCTACCCTCCTCAAAGACATGAAGGCCACGGGTACAATCCCAGAAAAGGTCAAGGCGTACAATGATGCCAATCGCAAGGTTGCCATCTTGTGTAATCACAAACGTACAGTCGCAGCTGGCCACGCTGCTCAGATGGAGAAGTTGCAAGATAGACTCGATGCTCTTCGCTATCAGCAGCACCGGATCAAGTTGATGATGCTGGATGTAGACCCCAAGCTCAAGAAGAAGAGGGGTGCAGACTACTTTGCTCTCCCCGATGACATCACCGAGGACTGGGTGGCAAAGCATATTGAGGATCTTTACGAGCAAGAGCGCGTCAAGATCACCAAGAAGTTTGAGAAGGAGAACGAGAAGCTTGCTGCTGAGGGTGGAAAGGAGATGAAGCAAAAAGAATTGGACGAGCGTCTCAAGGCTGCTACTGAGCTGAAGAAGAAGCTTGAGAAAGAGAAGAAGACTGGCAAGGTTGAGGCTGAGGGCAAGGGCCCATCGGTCGAAAAGTACGAAGGCCAGCTCGAGAAATTGCAAAATCGAATCGAAACGATGAAGATACAGAGTGAAGACAAGGAGCAGAACAAGGAGGTTGCCCTTGGTACCTCCAAGATCGTAGGTCTAACCCATTCGCATACTTGAAGCTTGCTAACATGTCGTCAGAACTACATTGATCCGCGTCTCACTGTCGTCTTCTCCAAGAAGTTTGACGTCCCTATCGAACGCTTCTTCTCCAAAACCTTACGCGAGAAGTTTGCATGGGCAGTTGCATCTGTCGACGAAACCTGGGAATTTTGAGGAGACATCGGAGCCGAAGTCTCAGTCTACATCATTACCCAGCGAGCGATGTTGCTGTTATTCCCTGGCTCCCTACGACTTCGAGCACGGAGGTATAGGTAGAAGGGCAGACCTGCAATTCTAGCCAGTGACAAGCGATGACACCATAACAAGAACACTGGCTATCTAGCATTGCAATTGAAGTTGAGCATGATTCCAATATTTGTTTGTTTCCTAGGCTTCATTTCACGTCAATTTTCATTACGCTTCGTGTAAAATGATAAGAGAAAGGCCTCTGCCTTTGTCAAGACAGCCTTTCTCCTTTCTTCATGCTCTCTATAAGGTATCATCTGCAGTAATGCAGTAACGCTACTCACGCAACAGCTAGGTGACCTTTCTCTCCTCAATCAAAAACATGCTGTGATGTATTCCGTCCATCGATTGTTGCGGTATTGCACAGGCTTTCTTCTATCGAATGTCTAAACCCTCTGGACTCTGGGGTGTCTTCTAGGTCAGAACGAGGTTCATCTTGCATTGAGAGTGCCTCTGTTTGTTCTGACAGCTCAGCGGCATCAGCAGATTGACTACGCGTCCGAGGCTGCTGATCTTGGATTTGCACGCCTTGGGCAGGTTGCTCTGGAGTCATAGCTGTCTTCGCGCTTGGCTGTTCTTCCTCGTCCATCATCTCGGCATGGTAATTCGCTAGTGCATCCTTTGCGTCAGTGTTGTTGCTGCGCTCGATCTGCACGCCTCCAACGACTTGCTCATCCTCGGAGTCGCTCGATGAGTGCTGTTGTTCTTCCTGGGAGGACCGTCGACTATCTCCCAGCTCCCTCTTCAACTCCTCGCCAAACAATAGCCTGAACGTCACAATCAAGTACGGCTGGCCAGTTTTCCGGTTCTTGAGCGCAAACCTCACAGTATGGGTGCGATTGTTGATCCACCGGAGGACATTAAGGGAAAAGCCAGGCAGCTTCAGCGCATAGTTCTTCCAGTCAATGTAGCCATTATGAAAGTCAAATTGATAGCATCGTTCCTTTTCGAATGCGAACCCTTTCCGTTTATCCTCGTTGGCAAAGTATTTTCGCCGCTTGCTCTCATCTTCGGGGATGCTATGCTCCTGGCGTAATTTCTGGCCGGAGTCGTCGCCGCCTTCTGCGAGCACTTTGGCTAGAGGTGCTGCTTGGTTGGACTCGCTGCCAACGTACCATGTCATTGCACTTCCGCAAAGAATGGCTCCACTAACCCATGGTTGGTCGGCGTCAGGGTCGCAGTCGAGACTCGAGTCAACAAATCTTTTGCAGACTTCAAAAGCTGTCGTGATGAACCTTGATGGAATGCGGTCTCTGATTGGGTTGATCTTGAGGAAGCAATTAAAACATGGTCATCAGTACTGCGTTGTTGCATGCTTACCAATTCTATACCCCATGTCAGGTCATCCGCGCTCACGTCAGTCTCGGGTATCCACGAGAAAGCGATGCTGTAGGTGTCTTTGGTATGTGCGGCGTCCTTGAAGTAGTCGCTCGTTGCTACAGATTGACCCGGGATGCCTTGATATTCTTGGATCCGCACAGCAACCCTGGTCTTATCGTTTAGGACACAATCGTCGCCATTTGTCACCACAGTCTTTTCCGTGCTGGCTTGGTAGGATGTCCCAGCCGTGACTTTGAGGAGATATTTCTCCGTAGGCGTCGGCGATCCATCTTCGTCGGACGATGAGACTGTTGACCGACTTGTCATCTTCGAGAATTTGTCCTTTATAGACGACGTCATTGTTGAGGTTGTAGTAGTGCAGCCAGCTTTTGTGGGATATGTCGTATCTGAATAGCCCCTTCTTCTGTTCGGTATTTATCTGATGAGATATCGAATGACATAGATCGATGTCGTACGAGTGTAATATAATCTTGGAACCGCGTATTTCTATGACGACGTTGTGAGGCGCTGTTTCGCTGGCCATCATGTGGTGAACCTGAAGCTGAGAGCCGCAAGTCCAAAGCTTGCCCCGTTTCGGATACGAGTATTCATTCACATGCTTTACTACTGGCCGACAAGACTAGAGGTGTCTATTTCGCAAACCATCTTGGTCCTTGCTGGAAATCATCCCTAGACGCAAAGGCCTCGCTTCCTTGGTAATTAAGCCATATCGGGCGAAACGTACGGCTGTTTGGCACTGGCCGAGTTCAACACATTGCGCCGGTCTGACTCACACCCATTTATCAGCATTATATATTCTGGTTTTGGGGCATTCGATAAACTAGAAGGTACCTTTCCGGGTAAACTCCCTATACCCTGTATGATATGCCAAAGAAACATAGACAAGCATATCTCAACACCAAGCCGAATTATGTGCACTCTTTGAGTGGTGGCAAACGAGGTGCAGCTACAGAGGATACTCAACCATCGCCTGCCACTGTCAATGAGCGCCTGTCTCAACTTCGGATAGCCCAGGCTTCGCCTTCATCTGCCGATCAGAAGCAAGCGCTTGCGGATTTATCGAATCAGAGGTCTTTGCCACCAAGTCTAGGACAAGGAATCTTTGGACTACCACCCACAGCTGCTCCAGCACCACGGCAAGGCTTGAGGTCGAGGATCCGACTGCGAACTCCAGGACCTGCTCCACCTCCCAGCTGGAGTAGGAGATCGACGCCACTGAGACAGATTGACGAGGCGAGGTATCGTCGGTCCAGCCTCGTCGTCAGAAGATTTGGTAGGAAATCAGTCGTCGACCGGTCTCGGCCAGACGAACTTGCAAGATTCCTCAATCTCATTGGCGAGAATCATGTTCGACATGGCACATTATTACACCAAGCTTTACGAAGCGCTGCCGAGAATTGGGAAGCCATAGTTGAGGATGTGGTAGATGACCTCGACTATTTACCACTGCACCTGCGGACTGTCTTGTTGAGCTATTTGTCTACATATGGTCACCCAGATGGTATTGATATCAAGGGCGTTCGTGCTCTGTTTCCTGGTATATCAGATACTGCATGTTTAGATTTGTCTGGCCACATCGGTTGGAGTCTCTCACTCAAGGAGCTCAGAAAGTGGCTTACTACCCCAGTTGTTAGCTCCACAGACTTTGATGCTGGAGCCAAGCCCCAGGTCGAGGACGAGATTGCCGACTCTTGGGAAGAGTCTACAGGCGAAGTCTACATGCCGCTGGCTCCAGCTCTGAAGACAAGGATACCATTCCTCACCAAGCTATCTCTAGGCTATCCTCCATCTTCTGTGTCATGGAGCGATCTACTGTCTTTATCCAAGGATCTTGGTACGTTGACGCACTTATCACTAGCCTACTGGCCAATACCGACTCGAACGCCAAACATGAAAACGGCATCCTATATCTCCCAAACCGGCTCCGAGCATGCTGCCAGTGCAACATCGCTCTACTCCGCATCGGACAGAGACTTCCAAGAATCCACAATCATACTCCGACAGCTCAGCGAGCACACATACTGCTTGAGATGGCTCGACTTGTTAGGCTGTTCGTTATGGCTGCCAGCATTGACCGCTGGAGGAACAGCTACTATCCGTACTACAACGACAGATCCACAGTCCGGATGGTCACACAATCATTCCCGACCACAGGGGCCAGACTGGAGTGGCTCATGGCGCAATATATCCTACCTCAACACAAGCCAAGACTGGACGCCCACAAACCGGCGCTTCATGAACAGCGCCGCCTTCAAAGGCCGTATCGTCGCAAAATACTACCACCTCACCCAAGCACACTTGCAGATCATCCAAGACTTGCAATCCGCGCCATCGTTGGGGTCCGCCCCAGATCAAGACACTACGACACCGACTCCGCCACTACATTGCCATATCTGCGGCTCTAGACGAGATAGTGGTGCGGGCGATGCGAATTGTACTGTCTGCACGGCTTACTACGACCAGGAGACTGCGAGGTTGGCGCGCTGGTTGGAAAGGGAGGCGGACGCGTGGGTTGTTGGACGGTCTATCAATATGGCTCGGGCGAGAGCGGGAGGTGGCGCGAGATGTGTGTTTGATCATGGGTGGCAGAAACGGGAGACTTATCCTACAACCACGAGAGTGTAAAGGAGGATGTCTATAGGAAGTCACGTCCACCAGATTAGACACAACGCTTGAGTTGGCTCGATCGGACGGGCAATGTGTTGCTAGGGTGGTGACAAGAGTGCTTCATACAGAACGAGAGGTGGCGTGCTTGAGGCCTGTTCATATATGTATATACAATCAGTTCTCGAATGTACCTATGGTCTTCGAATGGTCTTCGCTCGCAGTCGCCGTGCTGTTGGCCTTCATTACACGTCACTCATCCCCCTCTGGGCACACCATGCTGGGGACATTTGAGATGTAAAATTCGAAGAAATGCATCTCATGTGTCCCCGTTGGCTGCATCTATGCTACTCCACCACGAATAGGAGACTCGTTTGTCCAAGCGCATGTACACGTTAAGCATATGGCACAACACTTGAACGAGAGAAGGAGAACAGATCACGTCTCTAGAACGCACGAAGAGGAATGTAAGATCAAGGACAGGGTCCCCCTACCTTCTACCAAAAACGCATGCACTCTCTCTCTCCTACCAGCAAAGTATTCCCAACTTCTACAGCAAATACGGTGTTTCACGATGTATGAGTGCTTGTATTGATAGTTTAGTGTCCGTGTCTGCCACCATAAGCGCTTCACACCATCTCTTGAGTGAAAGCTAATTACCACATCTATCGCTCTACCAACCAACCACTAACAATGAAAATCTAAATCAAGCCAACGCAATGCAATGCAGACTACGTTAACGCGATACAGCACAACAACCCAACTCTCCACAATCCCGCGAGCCAAAAGTCAAAACTAAGAACATATCACGCCCCCGCCCAAGCTACTAGGACACATAGTCACGGTCCCCGTGGTGAAGATAGTGGTTGTCAGCGTCCTAGGCACAGGACATACAGACGGTCTGACAGTGATGGTCGTGACTGGAGTCATTCGTTAGTTTTACACTTATACGCAATTGACCAAGAAAGGGAATAGAGACTTACCTAGCGCACCGCTAGCAGTACCTGAGCGTGGTCCACTCGTCCCTGACAAAGAAGCGGATGTGATGGGGGTTGCACCACCAATCGCAGTCGAGATGGAACCTCCTGGCATAGTCGTGGGCGTGATTCTACTAGTTGCTCCTGTCATCGAGGACGAGGATGGGGCAAAACTAAACATGCTTGTCCCTGCCGACATCGAACTCGACATCGACAAAGCTGCTAGCGACGACAAACCCGACGACGAAGCAGAAGAAGAGAAGAAGACAGCAGACGAGGAAGAAGAGGAAGCAGAAGGAGCAGCAGCAACAACAATGCCAGCCACATTGCCAGGATCGGATACAGTTCCAGTAACAGTGCTAAACAAAGTACAATTCGTACCCTGGTAATTGACGGCCACGCAAGTCGAAAACGTGTTGCATAGATTCAGACAAGCTTGGTAGGTAGGTTCTGTAGCGCGTTTGTCCATCATAATCATGTTGTCGACCGCGGCGAGGCCAGCAAGAGGGTCTTGTGCTTGGGCGACGGCAGCCTCGCGTTTGCGACGACTGCCGTTTATGCCGGAGGTGTCAATTACCGTGCCTGTGTATGCATAGCCGCAGCTGAGTTGGTAGTTCGTGCCGTCGTTCGAGGAGCATTGAGTCGCCGATGACGAAGTTGTTGGTCCGCAGACTTGACTTTGACTGGCCGTGCAGGATGGGGCGACTGCCCCTGAGAATGTAGGAGTTGGTGGTGTCACTGGCGGAGTCGAAGGTGTGGAAGATGTCATTGAGACTGGTGACGACGAAGACAAAAGCGATTGTGTTGTCGACGTCGAGGTTTGAGTTGAGGACAAGCTTCCGCTGTTCATTGAAGTTGACATCGTAGAAGTCGAAGAGGTCAACGCGGAGTTGGACGAAGTTATCAGGGAGCTCATTGAGCCACTAATGGTTGAAGAGACAGAGCCAGAAGAAGAGCTCATACTCAAGGATGAAGATGCTATACTCGATGAAAAGAGTGAACTGGTAGACATGGCCATGCTTGAAGAAGAGGATGGGCTTGAAGAGATGCCCATTCCTGAAGAAGACAACAGGCTGGATGAGACAGTTGAGCTGGAAGATGAGAGCGAGCTCGGCGAGGCAGTGATGCTCGAGGTCGGAGAAACGATCGGGCTCGCAGAGAAGGAGCCAGGCAAGGAAAAGGAGGGCATGCTAGAAACACCAGAAGTGCTCGACCTAGTTGATACAGAAGACGAAGTTGACGAAGTCATGGTTGGACCCACGTCAAGACTGGAAAGTGAAGTGGATGAGAGGGACGGGCTGCTTGACGTAATAACAGTGGTCGAGGAAGAGATCGACAATACGCTCGTGGAGCTCTGTACTGGAAGGGAAGAGCTGATGGAGCTGATTGTTGTTCCAGACGATATCGTGGTTGTTGACGAAGATCCAACCAGTGACGAGAGCGCCAATAGTGATGATGACGATAATACGGGAGCTCCAGAGGTACTGAATGTTCCAGAAGACGAAATGGATATCGATGAGCTACTCGAGAAGGAAGATGAAATGCCTCGGGTTGAAATTGAAATGGGAGTCGAAGAAGGAGGGAGTGTTGAAGAGATAGTCACAGCCAAGGATGAAGAAGACGACAAAGATGCCGCAGACGTCGAAGACGATATTGCAGATGGAGACGAATAGACAGATGATGTCGAAGATAACGATGAAGGTAGACTCCCAACGGCGACCAGAACACCATAGACAATGTTGGAAGTGGCACTCATCCTATTGCCTAGGGACGATCTCAAGTAGCTAAATCGTTCGTTAGTCTAAGTCATAACCATGGGATTGATCAAAGCATACCAGAAGCCATTTATCTGGTTGGCGTTTCCACTATAAGTGAATGCAACGCAGCCAGAGAGTGCATCGCATGCATTAGCGCAGCCGGTCATACCAGAAAACGTCTCCTTGCTGGAGACGCTGGTAGCGCTGTCATCGGTGGAGCAGTAGATATTATAGATGGCACCATTATCATCCGAAATCGAAGTTTGATTCTGGAGGATCTGAAGTTAGTGATATATAATCCTACAAAAGTTTCAGGAACAGCTGAACGTACTGCGGAAGGACAAGTGTACGAGCCCGCTGAACCGGTGGATCGTGGGAAGGCGCTGATAGTCGATATCGCCGCAGAAGACGAAGACAAGCTCGAGCTTGTCGTAGTCGTTGCTGGTCCCGAAGACGATACTGAGAAGCTCGAAACGGAGGACGCTGATGCAGACGAACTTGCAAGCGAAGAAGAGCCCGATGTCGCCAACAAAGATGATGACGATGGCAATCCCGTTGCAACGACCGCTCTGATAGCAGCCACCAAGTCAGTGCCGCCGGGCATGAAAGATATCTGGCTCGGAGAGTATATCTTGAGGTAGCAATAACCAGAACCAGCACCATTTGTGGCGCCAATGTAGGTAAAGCCACCACACCCAGCCATACCATCGCAGACTCCAAAGCAGTCGTTGAAACTGTTCGATACTGGATATCCGGCGGCGCTTCCACCAGTGGTGTCATTGCCGCAACCGAGATTCCATTGAGCTCCATAGTAGTCCAGTAGTGCTGCTTTGTCATTGGCAGGGCATGAATAGGCTGGGGAGGATATCGCGGAGACTGAAGTTGATGTTGTTGAGGTTCCAGTTGTCGAGATCGTGCTGGAACTGCTTTGGCCGCTAGAAATGACTGAGACGATACTGCTCGAGCCTGTCGTACTGATTGTGCTAGTGGTAGAAGAGCCTGAGCTAGAGGCACTACTACTGGTCGCAGTGATCATTGAAATACTAAGAGATGATGTGCTGGAAGAGAGAGTGCTACTAAACGACGCACTAGAAGACGTACTAGCAGATGATGTAGTGATAGATGGTGGACTAGTCGACGTTGAAGTAGGGAACGACAGATTCGTGGAGGACGACGAAATAGTAGATGATGACGAAGCAGTAGGAGAAGAGGTGGTAATAGAGGAGGGTAGTGTAGATGTTGTGATGCTGGAACTTTGCAAGGTACTGCTTGAAGTTGCAGAGGAGGTAGTTGAAGCAGAGACGGATGATGATGTCGCCGACGATGACGATGATGAAGATGGTGATGAAATAGAAGAAGAAGCCAATGATGACGAAGACGAGGACGAAGAAGAGGACGTCGAAGTGGACGCGAAAGTTGCCGCGGACGACGAAGAAGAAGAGGACGTTGGCGCAGCAATCCTCGTAGCATAAGTGACCGAGCTCGCAGCAGCAGAAGCAGCACCTCCAATCTTCAAGTAGCAATAGCCATAATTGCTTACAGGCGTGTAAGAAAAGGTCAAGCATCCAGAGGTAGAATCACAGCTAGCCATGCATCCCAGCACGCCATTCTGCGACTGAACGCTGGTGAGCGTTGTGGACCCACTGTCAGCTGAACAGGTGAATCTGTAGACATAACCAGAGGAGTCCGTGTACGTGGTTTGATCGATACCTGGGCAGACCAGGCCTGTAGCAGTAGATGTGGTGGCACTGGTGCTAGTGGAAGTGCTCGAAGAAGTGATTGCTGAGCCAGATGCCGTGGAGCTGGATACTGAAGAGCTGGAGATCGTCGTACTAGAGATAGTGGTACTAGATACTGTAGAGCTGGAGACAGTCGAGCTCGTCGAAACAGGAACACCGCAAACCAGAGGCAGCGTGGAATAATCCAGCGCAGACCCATTGGGGTTTGTGAAACGGTAGAAGAAGTTGACAAAAGTAGGGGCACCATTGATAGGAGCGTTGCTTGCGGTCTGCGGAAACGCATGGATCCAATTCTTCAACCTGAGATGTGAAACGATTCCTTGTACACCGTCCGCAGCTCCGAACTCGTATTTGGTAACGTTACCTCCCTGCAAGACCGTTGTTATATTGCTAGATGAGTGATTGTTCCGAAGTGACCTGATTCAGACATTAGTACAGTTGCACATAGTGTGAGAGGGCTGCACAAACCAATCAGTGACTGCGTGAGGAATTGCCGGAAGACAGTAGCTGCGACGAGGACCTCCAAAGTAATTGATGGTTCCATCTGCGTCTCCGTGTATCTCCATCCATGGAACATTAGGCCGTCCAGGGCTACAGACAGACCGAACCAGATTGTTGGTGAGTTCAGTGTAAGGAACGTTGCCAGTACATGCGGCGGCAGTGGTGTTGGCATACATGGCTGCAGAATTGGCACCAAAAGCACCAAGTCTCACAGATGTCCCAGGATCGCACGCGAGGACATTGGTGAAGCCTCCGCCGTTAGAGTGACCGCTCGCGAACATTCGCCCAGTATCTATGCAAAAGTTCGCCTGGTAGTAGTCCAGAAGCGTGTTCACGAAGCCGATATCATCGACAGGATTTCCAACAAAATTTGGGTCGCCGCTCCATGTAGCCTATATGGTTGTGAGTGAGGGCCGACAGAATGGGATCATCTCATACTTACATTGATACCATTAGGATATATTGCGATAGCGTAAGGGTTCCAAATCGGATTCGAATAGCCACTCTCTGATTCCATGGCGGATCCAGACTCTCCCTGACCATGAAACGCGATGATAAGCGGAGCAGCCTTGTTTGGATTGTACGACGCAGGCATATTGACCAAGAACGAACGAACCCTTCCGTCCGGGGCAGTGAGTGTTTGACTTGTACTTGCTGCGCCAGGGGTCAAGCCAGAGGGTAAAGCCTTTCCACAACCAGTACTGGCATTGACATAGTTGGTGACTGGAGGAGGATATGCTGGCGTACCGCCGTACGAGCAGAGTACTGCACTCTGGACATTGGAGGAGGTCTTAACTCCAGTGTACCCATTCTTGAGGTAGCAGTTTCCACTCGAATATGAAACGTGAACGCAGTTGGCTGTATTATCGCACAAGGCCATGCATGCAGCGAAACTGGAGGCGCCAACTGTAGAGGAAGCACTAGTAGAACCGTCATATCCACAATAGATAATGTAGGTTACATTGTTCGAGTCCACATATGGATTGTTGTTGAGTCCAGGACAAGGAGCGTTGGTCTGAGACAAGACCAGTTGAGGAAGCGAGATGAAAGCGAGTGCCAGAAGGCGAGAACCAAGCAATGATGAGACCATTGTTGGTATGACTTGCAAAGAGAAGAAAGTGCATGAGATCTTGAAGGGAGAAGTGTATACACACAGGGGGTGGCGGCTCTGAAAACATGGCCAAACATGTAAAATTGTCAGGAATGCTAGGGTTGCCCAAGACAAGACTCGACGGATACATGTCAAGCATTCCACACCGAATGCGGTCCGACATCTTACAACGACTTTGTGCATACGATCAAATGGAGTGAATATGAAGAAGAGCAACGTCTTAAACTTACCTGCCGCAGGCATTACGAGCAGCACGCCGGGCCACGTACGAAGTATGACCTACCTGACAGTTGCGTCACCAAAATTATGGAGGTCAGAACGCAATTGACACCTATGGTCATGTTGGCCTGTAGGATCGAGACTCGAAGGCTTATCGTTCTCTGTGTGTATATCTGGACAAGAAGATGTAATTGAGAGAAGATGACTAGAAAGTCTATGAAGTCAAAGGCTCAGCGTGCAGGACGTCGAACAGGGTCAGTCGAAACTCTTGGCAGAGCAGCGTCACCAATTACATGCCTTTCGGTCAAGACCAGTCACATACAAGAATGATATCCTTCATAAGTCACAGAGACAAGCTACTCTGGAGTCAAACACTACTTGCGCAGTACCGTCATTTGTGGACATGTCTTTCGGTCGTCACAAAGACAAGAAGATATCATAAAGCCAAAGATCGCTTAGTCTTCGCAGATGTGCAAGGCTGTTACGGTAGATCAACGACATGTCTAATTTGGCTGGCTAGCTATCAGCTACTACTAAGTGTCGTTTCCCTTCATCACACGTCCCAAAACCTAAGTCGTCCATATGGTATGCAGGTATTAATCATGATATACAACGGAACACATCCATCTGTGTCGGCTGCTTCTGTGGAGTCTGAGAAATTTGTAAGTAGTTGACTTTCAGGCAGACATGAGGATGCAAAGAACATACATTAGCTTAAAGTCTGCTGCCGTGGACAATCTTGTAGTCAACAGCGAGCTCGCGGCCCTCGTCGTTGATGACAAGCACTCTGACGCTTCCTCTTCCGTTGTTGAAGGACTCGGTGAGGCGGTTGAGAAGGTCACTCTGGTCGAGGACTGGTAGTCCCTGCTTGACATCACCAGTCTCGGTCATGGCAACTACACGACCATCATCACGAATGTCCAGAACACGGTACTGCTTGAAGACAGGACCAAGCATGTTCTGCACGACAACCGACGGTGAAGGGTTGGAGATGAAGGAAGACTCCTCGTTCAACTGCTTGGTGAAGAGGTCAACACCCAGGTAGCGGTGTTGTCCAGTCTGAGCAGAGGTAGTGATGCGAATGACTTGACAAGGACGACCTTGAAGAATCAGAAGGTCGCCAATGCGGATGTGGTGGCAAGGGATGGTGATGGTGTTGGGTGGGGCACCAGAGTAGCGTCTGGTGGGAGCAAAGGGGCGTGGGGCAGACATGGTGACGGATTCGCGTTCTTCGACTACAACGTCTTCTTCACGGTCTTGACGGTGGTGGTGAGAAGCTCCGTGGATAGGATGAAGGATACGATCGGCAGCGCGGTGAAGTCCGTGACGGAAAGAGTGGTAGTGGCCGTCCTCGTCGTAATATCCCATGTCAAACTTGTGCTTGCTTGGGGGATCTACGGTAGTACGGGTCTCAGTCTGAACCCGAACTTCCTCTTGGACTGGAGCTGGAGCGTCGGCAGGATAAGAATAATCAGCTCTTCCAGATGGAACTCTTGGATAAGTAGATTGGTCTTGGTAGCGTGAGTACTCTTGGGCAAAGGGAGTAGTGCGTTGACGGAAGTCCCTCTCAGCTACGTCAATGTTGGAATCAAAGTGGGTAGCTGGGCCGTGAGTAGTAGGGTATTCTCGGTCGTAAGTCTTGTCCTGGACGTCGATCTGGGCGTCGGCGTAACGTTGGTAAGGCTGACGGTAGGCTCTGATGGAACAGATGTGTCAGCAACAGTGCTTCGATTAATTGATGGTAATGTAGGAGAGGAGGAGCAAGAAGAGTGATAGTGATGGAGCTTGGACTAGATGTTGACGTGGCAACACACTAGTGAGTGGAGTGATCGAGCATCGACACGGCCAAGGCGGGAGCAGTGGCCGGCGATAGATTGATTGGGCTGGTTGGGTAGGAAAAATAGTGCGTGATGTGCAGGCTATGTGCAGGTCAAACGATTGGGCGAAACTTACTGCTCTCTTTCGATGTGAACGTGAGTATCACGAGTCTCGCGTGGAGTCTGAGTGTAGCGATCTTCCTCGTGGATGTGGACTTTCTCTTCACGCCGACCGGGACGGCGATAGCGGTCTTCTTCGTAAACTCTTACGTCTTCCTCAAAGCGGCGGTCTTGACGGGGGCCTGGAGCTTGGGAAGAGCTGTAGCGAGTATCGTGACCTTCCCGTCCGACGCGCGAAGTGGAAAGGTTGACCTGCTCGTCTACCTTGATGTCTGTAGACTCTGTGACAGTATCACTCCTATACGAGGACGGGAAGACTGTGGTAGGGTGTTAGTGCTGTACGTATGTGTATCTCAAGCCATTGAGGTGTTTATGTACCACTGAAGGGGATGGGGACCTGAAAAGTGTCAATTCAAAGCTCTCTACATCAAAGTCTACAAGGATGTAACACATACTCTTGCGTCAAAATCCAGATTTACTGGATTATGGGCGTTCTTTCTTGAAGACCTCTCGAATCGTTACTAGAACAACTCGAAAGGACAACAAGAACGAACTGAAGTCCTTGTTGGGGGGGTATAAAAAAAAGGGGTGGGGAGAGGTGATTGAGATGGAAGCGAGGCTGAGTAGAGTAGTGAAAAGTGACGAGGAATCCAAGTTGCAGGGTGCTAAGATGTGCGGTGAAGGGCGATTGGAGAGGCAGATGTATGCTTGATAAAGCTAGGACCACCATCAAACAAGAACGGGCGGCTGTTGCGAGGGTATCTTAGCGCCTAACAGCCCCCCGGCCTTGGGCAACTCTAAACCCCAAGTGCCTTTAGGCCAATTATCTGCTTGAGTGGCTGTTGGCTACACTCGACTCTGGTAAGCTTGGTTGATCCAGGAACCAACATCGCTTGGCCTCGCGTATCCCGCAATCTCTCTCACAGCCACGTCGCCGTTGTCTGTGTCTCTCAACTAGGCCTCGGACGAGCTGTGTGCTCCGAGAGATCGCCAGCTCAGTCGTGCATGTGTTGCGTGGACCTCATCAATTGGCGTGATCTTCTTGTCAGCACATCAAGCACCCACCTTTTCCCCGCCCCGTCCTTTTTTCGTAATCCCAGCCATGCCTGAGACGGACGTCGATCGTGCTTCACGGAAGGGCGGAAAGCCTTCCCCAGCTTGCAGGACCTTGCATGATGGCTGGGTAGTGGCTTGTTCAGGCCTCGGCCAAACAAACACAAACAAGTTCATGCGTTATTTGAAAGAGGTCGTATCACCAGCCCATGACTTTCCGTTGATGATCGATTATGATGTGCCTTCTTGACCATGCTCAAGATGTAGAGCGAGCGTTGAAGACTTGTCTAACGTCTATCTAAGGTTGCCGATTCACCGTTGTGCAACCGCTGCCCGTTGCATAAAAGTGTCCGAACTTGTGGGGCATCGAAACCAAACGTGACTTGCTTGCAGCTCGCAGCCACGAACAATACCACCATCACTTCCAATGCATACGAGAAGTGTCATTTACGCCACGCAAGAAAAGAATAGAGAGAAGCACGATTTGCTATTTGAATAATAACAGGTTGACCATAATCGCCCTGCTATATATCTCTTCACCTCCGCTTTTTCAACTTCTTCTGCCCTGGCGGCGGCGACGGCGTTTCTCCAACAGCTCTCAAGGTCTGCGCAGCAGTGTTTTCTCTACTCACGACCCCCTCTGCTACAGCTGCTTTCCCTGGCCCCAGACTCAGTCCGCGAGTGCTGACGCTGGCGTGATCAGTCGTTGATCGGAGACTGTCGATGCTACGCTGCGACCTGTGAGAACGAGCTTCATGAACCCCGCTATGGGGAGCGACCATGGCCGAAGTCGGCCTTGAGGTCGTGTTGCCCTTGGTTTGCGGAGGAGAAGGCGATTCAGACGTACCAGCAACCTCATCCGATGACCACCACCCTTCTGGTCGTGAATTGGTTGATCTTTCAGTTATTTGGGATGCAACAGGCGAGCCTGGTATTTGACTCGGGATTGAACGGACGGGAACTCTGCTTGCAGAGGCCTTGGTTCGAGGCGAGGCAATTGGTTGCACAGGCGAAACATCAGACTCGCCATCTGCGGCACCGTCCATGCTTCCTATACGCTTGGGCAGCGGCGATCCTCGTTCATCTTCAGAATAGCTAGGGGGCTGAGGGTTAGGAGAGAATTGATTCCGGAACGTCTTGTACGGTGACTCGAGGCTCTTGCGGCCAGCAGCTGAAGCGTAGAAGTTCAAAGCATCGAGAACATGCGGGAACACTTGTTTGTCCACGTCCGATGCCCAGAGAAAGTCAAGGTGCTCGTAATGAGGGATCTCCTTTGCCACTGTATGTTTGGGTAATTCTTTCATCATGACCTTGATGTTTACCAGGCTGTCGCTACCTCCATAGACCAACACAATGGGCGTCTTGATGTTCCGTGTCGGGTACTTGGCGACTTTGTAGTATTTCGCACCAGCCGCAATAGAGAGAGGTGCTTGTACTTCGTCGTCGAACATCTGAAAAGTACTGTTCCTGATGATCTGCAGCCAGTGCACGACAGACTTGGTGCTGCTGAAGGAGAACAGATGCGGGTATGCGGCCAATTTCTGGTATTCTGTGATGTTCTTCGAGTGCCAGCCGAACAGGTACTTCAGACTCAAATCGATGACCCAGCAGAAAATGGCCGGATAAAGGAGTGCCTGCCACATTGTGGTGCTGCTCAATATTGCCTTGCGTCCAAATGCCAGGAATAACACTTCTGGTGAGGCTTTGATGAAAGAACTGACAATCCCTGAGGCAAGACCAGGAGGAGCCATCGCTGGAGCCAAAGCTATGAATACATCGACCTTGTCATTCAAGTTTGGATGGATAGATAGTGTGGCAAAGGCCTGGGCAGTTCCTTGGGAGAATCCAATATACGAAAGCGAGGGCTGCCGCGTCGTCGACAAGATGTAATCGATACTGTCCGGGATATCATGGAATGCAAACTGATCAATAGAGTAATTCCAGAAATCAGGAGATGTCGGGGAGTGATTAACGCTCTTCTTGGAATATTTGTTTCCTCGGTTGTTGCCGAGCTAGAGGAAATTAGCTCAGTCAGTGCCTGTAGGAGTTAGAATTGACTTACCCAAACATCAAAACCCTCCTCTACCAGTACGAATGGCAGACAGCGCTCCTTTTCCGTCAAACATACCCAGACCTCGCTGTTCATCATGAGGCCGTGGTGCAGATATGCAACCTTCTTCTTCAAACTCCCCTCTCCACTGTTAACTCGCTGGTCCTCTTCGCCTTTACGCCAGCCAAGACGATGTAAACCAAGAAGATAGCCATCCTTGGTCTGAACTATATGCTCTTCGGCATAGTAGCCATACAGCTCACATAGCTCCACAAAGTCAGCAGCTTCGGCTATAGGTGTAGAGATCGCTATTGTCCGGTCAGCTTGCAATGTACACATTGTAAAGGGGCATGAAACCAACACTTCTTTCTGTTTCGTGATCTTTTGCCCTGTGAAGAGGAAAGATAGTTGAACACTCTCCTAGAGCAATTGTAGCAGAAACGAATTACGGGTCCAGCTATACACGGTTAGGATGCTGTACAAAGACGGTCTTGTGACCACACTTCTAGGTTATGGTACATACGCAAGGCCAAGGTGATTATCCGCAAGATAATCTCGAGTCCAATGAGGAAGAAGGAGCCCACAAGCGCGAGATACTCCGGGCTAGTACAGTCTTAGCTTGTGATACATCTGGAAATATGACTTGACGCCTCTTTTAAAGGTTGGTCGTACAGGGCATCATACAGATATAGTCTCCCGATGAAAGGCACCCTAGGCATGATGCCAGATTACGAGGACACAGAGATGTCGTAGTGCAACGAAAAAAGATAACAAGCGGATGGAGATGAGCGCGTGAGGTCCTGGTGTGTCTATCAATCGTAGTCGATCTAATCAGGGCAGTATGGATTGGTTGACCCCGATGATCGGAGGAGGATCGTACTTAGAATCGCCCAAAAGATAGGGTAACGCCTGGCCTGGTGTCTTGGACTATCTTGTACATTTATTGGGACATGAAGAATGCAGTATTATTTAGCACGAAGGGCAAAGACGACTCACGGGCAGGCCAACCTTACCAAAGATGGCCGCATGTGTGAGTTGGATGAGATCATTCAAACTGCCGTTCTTGGCAAATCGGCGACTCGGGTCAGCATTGTTCCCGTTTGTCTGCTGAAGATCAGATGGTCTGGAGAATTGTGGGTTCGAGCTGTCGCATAATTATTTTGGATCTATAACAAATACTACAAACAGAAGAACTCGGTAGATCCGCCTTGTACAGCCCCCTACACCATTGGAAGCATACTAGGACCATCAGCTTAGATCAACCGAGACGCATCGGATCTTGGTCCACCTCTACCCTCCACCAAAGCAGTCCAAAAGCGGCGAATATCACACTACCTATACTATCCCGCACCACCACCCACAGCCATGCCGTCTTCCTGCAAGGACATTCGTGCGTCACACCAATTACACCCCCTTCACACCCATACTAACCCTCTTCAAAATAGGTGCCGCACTAGCAGAATGCCTCCAATCCAGCGATTGCATAATGGTCTACCGCAACAGCGCCTCGGACTGCCTCCGTCAACCTCTAGTCGACACCCTCCCCACCCGCTGCCAACAGCTGAAAAAAGGCTACGGAGAGTGCAAACGCGGTATGATAGACATGCGCAAACGGTTCAGGGGAAACAAGCCGATTGCGTCGAGTGTGGAGATCGAGGCTGGCGCGGACGATAGTAGTCGGCAGTTGTATGCTGGTAAGAGCGCTTTCGGGGATGTCAAGGGGACGGACGGAAAGGATGCGCCGAAAGAAGAGTAGTAAGGTTGGAGGGGAAAGAGAGGTGTGGATCGTAGGATGAGATAAGCGCAGGAGAGGATGATGAAAGGACAGGAGTTGTGAAGAGGGAGGATGTTGCATTTGCATTTGCATTTTATACAAGAGCGCGGGCTTGGGAGGGGGGAGTATATGGCGTTGATCAAAACATACTGGGTCATGGTCATGGTCATGGAGGTTCATGCATATTTGTCACTCAACTCAATCAGAAAGATATCATCACTACACTGAGCTCGGCGACTTGGCTGTGTCTGGGCACTGGTCTGGCATGCAAGAAGGTTCAGCAGACATTCATGTTCATGAACACATACAGTGGGGGACGTTCGCGTGTGAGGCCAGAACTAGACTGTGATTGCGTTCCATCCACGAAGTTATCTGCCACAAGAGACCCGAGTCCAAGTCATATATACGTCGAGACTGTCATCCTTACTCCAAGCTACCATTCGACGCCAGATACCCAATACCCATCAGTCGTTCCAAGACATATTCGTCATACACAACCTCACGAGTTCCAAATTGACGCTCACTCCTAACACAAAAGACCTTAGAAAAAGAAACTCCTTGCTATGCCGCCGAGGAGAAGAGGGAGAGCTTACTCTTCAATAGAGCTGCACTTGATGGCGCCCTCAAAGTGCAAATCCCGATCCGACGACGTCCACGTCTTCCACAACTCGGTTGCCTCCGAAGCCTTTTTGATGAAAAGGTCCATCTTGATCCCCGTGTCGCACTCGATGGCTGCGCGGGTACTACGTTGGTTCCTCCGCACTATATGCAGCGAAGTGCACGGCGGTTGGCAAATGAACATTTTGCGCCAGCTTGCGTTCTTATAGAGTACCGCTGGGTCTTCACTCGGTGACATGTCACCCGGATATGTGATATTGACATCCCACGACCAATGTCCGTAGTCTGACTTGCTCTTGCGAGGGACGTGGAGGTCGAAACTGTCGTCGGGGCTTTCCACGCCCTCCCGCTCGGGCTCGTCGTCGTTTGTGATTTTCAGCGTGACTGTGGGATACCTGCCGTCAAGCACACGGCGTAACATGCGGTTGTTCTTGGGTCGTTCCCCGGGTTTATTTACAGGTCGCCAGGCATTGAATGATTTGGCTTCGAGAGACCAGTCTGGTCGGAGGAATAGAGCTCGCTGGATGGGAGGAGAATTGGAAATCACGCCGTGCCACATTGGGGAGACACGCTGATTTACCAATATTTCGAGCGGAGGCAGACTGGACACAATCATTTCGAGCAGCTCTGGAGTTTCCAGCACCCGGGAGGTTGCGGTTGGCTCAGCCATTGTCTCCGTTGTCAGTGTAGTATATGTATCAATTATGCAGTCAAGATTTACAGCAGAGTGGGAAGTATTGAAGATAGAGACGGAAGAGCTGGAAAGCAAAAAGGAGATCACAGATGCATGGCGGTTTTAGGGGATGAGTATTGCAAAAGGAAAAGAGAGTTTGAAAGGAGGAAGCTCGTGACTTGTTTAGTAGTGTTGACGCAACGGGCATTATCGAACAAAGGAGACAGAGGGAAATTTGAACATCAGAACTTGGCGTAGCTTATCTTTTCGACGCGAGTGAGCCGCATCATCTTAGAAGAACTGACATGTTCAGATGAAAGAATGAGCAATCATGTGCGAGTCGCAAAAGCACTCTGCCGACGTCACCGATTGAGGGGCAGTTCCGCGAGCGGACTAACCTCCAGCTCAGCACGCTCAGGGTCTAGCTCAGACCAGAAACGCCAGATCACAGATGGCGCGTAGTCCGCCCGATAACCAAGGTAAAGGGCGATGTAAAGCAATGGAATGTCAAGTCTTGGGCTGTGACTATCGCGTATAATTTCGATATTGCTCTTCTTCGACCGGAGAAAATTGCCAGTAATTTTCCGCATGACCTTCGCAGGTACTGGAGCTTTGCTTCGAGCGCAGAACGCAATCCACACTTCAGTTCTTTGGTCATCGTCCATGCCGATATAAGCCTCATAACGCCGCAACGTTCTTGAATTGAAGGATCATAGCGAGGCGTGGAGGCGGTGAACCAGAGCACCCCGAATGAATCGCTCTCAATTCGTGGAAGGTGCTCCAAGAACATCACTGTCCAGATTCAAGTTGGTAAAGGATGGCATATCGAGGTCAGGTTGTCCGCGTATCGCTGTTGCGATTATATATTGCTCCTCAAAAGCCTGTATCGTCATGCGAACATCTTTGACAGCCTTGCCATGCAGGAGAACATCCACATCGGTGACTTTCTCTCCCCATATGCCATGTGTGGAACATCTCGCAACAGTGCCGGCAGTGGGACTTTTGACATTGCGAAATTCCAATTGCTTGAGCCATGGCGCTAGCAAGGCCTCTCCTGCAAGCTTGATGTATGCTTCTTTGTAGCAAAAGAACGTGTAGAAGCGGCGTAGCTTGGCGTCGACGAGGAGATCACTGTTGAATCGCTCAGTCTGGCCAGATGGGAGTGTGATTGACAGATCCACGTTTCGTCGAATACATCGATCGTGGCGGCCAAGTAGTTCTGGAGTAATCTTACGTCCGTCCAGGAGGGTCAGTGAGTCGATGTTGAATTTCATGTCCCAGCGCTCCTCTTCGGAGAAGACTTCCTCGTAAATGTCGATCCAGCCATCGAAGCCTTCTTGGTCAATAGTTCGGTAGTCGTCGCGCTCATTCACGCAAACAATGTCCACTCCGACTTGAGTGGGCGAATCGTCGTCTTTGTTGACTTGAGCAGGATCACCCTTCCAGCCAACTAGAGTCACAAGACCAGCCTGATGTGAAACGTTGAAGTCAATCGGAGCAAAAGTGCCATCTGGTAGGACGGCACAAGGCTTGCCATGTACTGGGTCGCTTTTGCGTAATATCTTGACTTGACTCCAAGGAATGCCTAGGGCTTTTGAAACGTACAGACGCTTGAGCAGAGCAGATCCGAGAGACATTCGCGCATCAGCAATGAACATCTTTCGTGTGCATGCTTGTTGCTCGTCCAAAGACAGAAGCTTGAGCGCATCGGCGGCCTTTTATGGTCAGGTGTCTTCTCACACATGGTGGTCCCTAGTTTTACTGACAGCATCTTGGATTTTCTGCCCAGGCCAAAGGGATCGAACATCAAGGAGCCAGCAAGTGAGCCCGTCGAGGCCTGGCGACGAGGACATGGTTTTTATGTATTCAAGGACATAATCTACGTCAGTGGACAAGGAATAATAAAGCCAGAACTCGTGAGTTGGTGCCAGCTTCGGAGTCCGAAGCAACTCTGTCCGAAAATGGACATACACATTCGTAAATAACACATTGCTACAATGATGGATCCTTTGCCAAGTGCTTGCGTTTGGTAAGCCTTCCCTGAAGGGTTAATATGGTAATCATGTCTTTACTCACATTCACTACACAGAGAAATGTCTCGAAGACATCTTTCGTTTTCCCAAAAACCTCAATGATGAACAATACACATATGTCGGCCCGACACTCAAGTGGACCGAGCAGCCAAGATTTCGTTATCGATAAGTCGAACTGCATGGAGTCATCAACTTTCAAACATGAACTTTTGACACGCCACCTTATACCAATCAACAAGCCATGAAGAGCATAACTATTGGCGTACTTGCGTTGCAAGGCGCATTCAGCGAGCACATACAATTGCTGCAAACAGCATCGGCACTAGTTTCTAGAGACCACACGAACGAACGATTCGAGTGGCATTTTATTGAAGTCAGGACTGCCGAACAACTCTCACAATGCGATGGACTCATCCTGCCCGGTGGTGAGAGCACGACAATCTCTCTTGTCGCGGCAAGATCCGGCATGCTCGAGCCTTTACGTGACTTTGTCAAGGTGTCCAGAAAGCCTGTATGGGGCACATGTGCTGGTTTGATTCTTCTTGCAGAATCAGCGAATAGGACAAAGGCCACAGGACAGGAACTGATCGGAGGGCTGGATGTGAGGGTCAACCGCAACCACTTTGGCAGACAAGTCGAGAGCTTTGAGGCTGAGCTGGACCTTCCCTTTCTCGAGGATGCAGGCGGGGAGGAGTTTGCTACAAGCAAGCATCCATTTCGCAGTGTCTTCATCAGAGCACCGGTGGTGGAGAAGATCTTGGAGCCGCAGTCAGGGATCCAAGAGGCTGAATCGCAGCTGCAAGACACAGTAGTTGCGCCATCCAAAGCACAAGGGAAAAGCGGAGCCGCCGCAAGCCAGGTGGAAATCATGTGCCGGCTACCCGGACGAGCACAAGCATTGAGGAACAGAGAGGCAACGGCGCATGACATTGGCGAGGAAGGAGACATTGTGGCAGTCAGACAAGGAAATGTGTTTGGAACCAGCTTCCACCCAGAGTTGACAGGGGATGCAAGGATTCACGTGTGGTGGATGAAGCAGGTAGTGGAAAGTTTGGTGTAGATGATAGATGAGGCAAGAGAGAGAGGTAGCGATTGCATATCGTGGAAGATCAAAAAAGATAGATGTAAAGAATAAATGGAATTCATGACCGGACGTGGGTCCAAGGGTATCGACCAATAAAAGTGTCAGAGTGCTCGGCAGGCAAGCAGCGCATTGCGAGATTTCTGCAGCAAGAGCAGACTTGGGATCGGTCTGATTGCGCACGAGTCCAAACTCCAAACTCCGGACCGTGATGAGGTAGACTTGATGAAAGACAGGAACGGATCATCTCATTTCGTCGTAGTCTTCCTTAAGAGCTCTGCCGTAGCCACCGCGGCCAGGATCGTATTCTTCCCGGTATTCGTCTCTGACCTGACCTCCGCTCTTACCTCTGCCGTATTGCCTGCCCTCGATGAAGCCCTCGTCGAGGTCGGTTCTGATGATGCGCTCGTCGAGCTTGGTACCGCCAATGTACTTGAGGCAGTCGAGAGCGTCAGCGTGGGTGTAGTATTCGACGAAACAGAAGCCGCAAGGAGTCTTCTGGAAGCGGTCGAGGCCCATGACTAGACGCTTGATCTCGCCGCACTTTGAGAATAGCTCGTGGATCTGTTCTTCGGTGGTGTAGAAAGAGCTAGATGTGGTGAGTGAAGGTCGTGGGTAGAAGACGAGGAGGGAGGTGATGCGTACAGGTTGCCAACGTAGAGAGTGGTAGCGTCTTTTAGTTTGTCCTCTGGCTCTGGAGATGGCTCGCGGGTGTCATCGGGAGCGCGCACATACTTGCGCTTCTTCTGTGTTGATTGGAAGTGGTTAGCGGGAGTACATGGTGAAGAGGAGTGAGAATACGAGGAGTGAGGATTGCCAAGGGAGGAGGAATGAGTACCTTTCCTATGGTGTATGAACTTGGCCTGTCGAGGCGATCAACGGTGCTTCGCAGATGCATGGTCGCAGGCATGGGCATGATGGTACCTTACGCGACTGGAGTAGAGCAACCTGAGTCGACAAACATTGACGATTGAAGGTCAAGGCCAATACAGTAAAGCTTCAGTGCACGACTCATGTGTGGTCCGAGCTTGGACCTCGCGCGTGTTGACAAGAGGAAAGTGTGGAAAGTCGCATGTCTTGTTTCCACCCGTTGTAGTCATTTCTGATCAGTTGATTTTGTATACGGTAGGAAGACAGTCAAGAGACATGATCAGCATCTAGTCAATCATGCCCACCGTCCTCAGCCATACGCCGTCATGGCTAGCCAGGCCAGAAGCCGGCTTCAACTTCTTTCAACCACAATCACCATCCAAGACTCCCGTCGCATTGAGCAATGGACAAGCGAGAAAGATCGTGCCTAATGGGCCCTCACGAACAATCGCACACAGAGGCAGCGAGGTCTTTGCTGTCGTCGGAAGTGAGATCAGATGGTCTGATCTGATACTCTTGAGGGACTGCGCGCAAGACAAGGCCACTCCATCTACCCCCGGCACTGGTCCTGATGCCCACTATAGGGTTAGTCTTTCTCTATCATTCTCACCGTATTCATGTTCTATTCCCATCTTCTCATACTGACAGACCCCTCCAAGGTCCTCAGAACTCCCGTTGCTGCTCCCATCAAACAACTCGTCATTTCTCCCTTGGGAGACTACCTTGCCATCCTCACCTCTCACACAGTCCACCTTGCCATCCTGCCCGACTCCTCCCACCTGACCTCTGAGGACCGCTCTCCCCTTCGTCTCAAGACCTTTCAGCTCGGTCCTACTGCACACGTGCTCGAGCAAGCTCCTGTTGTGTCGGCTCTCTGGCATCCCTTGGGTCACCTAGGCGCCTGTCTTGTCACCGTCACCGCCGATGCTTGCGTGAGATTGTGGGAGCTCAATCGTGATGCTCGTCACTCTTTCGACGAGCCTGCACTCGCCCTAGATCTCAAGAAGCTCGGCAACGCCTCATCTGCCGACGAAGACTTTAGAGCTTCCAAATATGGCACGAACAAGGCCTTTTCACCAGACTCGGTCGAGATGGAGGTTGCTGCCGCTTGCTTTGGAGGCGCTGGCACTTCAGAGGAGCATGGCTGGTCTCCCATGACTCTATGGGTCGCCATGACCGAGGGTGATGTCTATGCTCTCTGCCCTCTGTTGCCATCCAAGTGGGAGCCAACCCCTAGCACCATCCCATCACTGTCTACTGCTGTTGTTTCCAAAGCTACAATGATTGCCCACGATCCCAGTGCCTCGGAAGAAGACCGACGCCTTGCTGATCAGCAACAAAGATGGCTGGCCGACCTCGACTCTCAGGACCCTTTGCCTGCAGAGCACCCCGACACCTTCCGCCAATTTGACGTTTACTTCCGCCCTACCAGTCCGCCTGCCATCCCTAAGCTCCAAGGACCCTTTCAACTCAACCCTGACCCTGCTTCCAGTGAGATTACCGACATCTTCGTCATTGCACCTAGAGTTGATGAAGATGCTATGATGGATGACGAGGACGACATGGACTTTTTCGAACCAGACGCCTTGTCTGTTGGTATCATCTGTCTTGCAACTAAGGCTGGCGATGTGCACATATGCTTGGATCTGAACGGTGTCGAGGCTCAGTGGCTTCCGTCAAGACGTGCTAGATTTCAGTCTCCGATGGATCTCGAGGATGACTCTTTCTCAGAGCTTGTCTTGCTCGAAACTGTCACCACCACGACACAGCCCGCGGCATCGTGGCCAACTTTCACAAGGGATCCTACCAATCGCTACGGCTTTCTGCTCACCTCGAACACTGGCTTGTATGCCTTTTCCTTGAACCCTTGGATTCCTGAATTGGAGAATGAATTGGCCAATCCCACCGACTCTGGCGCTGGCTTCCGTATCAACATTCTCTTGGACAATAGCCAAACCGCCGTCGACCACATCTTGCAACTCACCCCGCACTCGGAAGATGCCACGCCTCTCCCAACCTGTATCTCCATCCTTGACTCGGATCTCGGATGGTTTGTTTTGACTAGCACGGCCACAAATCAACCTCAAGCTCTCATCTTGAATATCCCTGTCGACAACGACCTGCAAGACATGTTTGCACCAGACGCAGCACCTCTGGAACTGCCCGCTCCCGAGATCCGCCAACACTACCAACCTGCCGACGTCTTCTTTGCACCTTCGGCCCTGCCAGCCTTCCTCGACTCCATCACCCAATCCGCCAACTCCCGCCTCAAAAAGACCGACCTCAAGAACCAAGTCCGCTTCTCACCCGCTACACTGCAGCTGCTCACAGAAGCCCACCGCGTCCTCTCCACCGAGACGAGCAGACTGGGCGCCGCAGCCGCCGACCTCTTCCGCCGCTGCGAACGCATGAAGCTCGAACTCACGGAACAAATCCGCACAGTGGACGAAATAGCAAAACGCATCGAGTCGGTAACAGGCGACGACGACGACGGCGCCGAAGACGCGGAAAACAGCGGCGCCAGCGTCGGCAGGGTCGTCGGCAAGGAGAAGATCGAACGCCGCATGGGCGCTGTTCAGGACCGATCAGAAACGCTTCAGCACCGAGTAGATGCTCTGAGGCGGAAAATGGCCGGTCTAGGCGGGAAGGAGCTGAGTGCGAGGGAGGAAGCATGGGCCACGGAGGTGGTGGCGCTGCAAAAGAATATCGGAGATGCGGGCGATGAGGCGACTACTGGGGAGTCGTTGACTGCGCGCCTGAATGCGGTCGCGCAATTACAAAAGGACCTTGTGAGTAGAGCCAAGGAGGCACGGGAGAAACAGCAGACTGCGCAAGAAGAGGATCTGGGTGGTACTCCGTCCCGTGTTCCTTTGGATTTCAGGAGGCAGAAGATCCAGCAGGTCATGCAATTGTTGGAGCGCGAGACTGCTCTCGTGGATGCCGTCACGGAACGGCTGGGTAAATTACAGGGGCTTGGGCTGTGAGACTATCCACGTGGTTGTGTAGTACAGATTATGTCCTTCCGGTATCGAAGCGAGGGGTGGGCCCTTTGGAAAATGAAATGGTATGATCTCGTTGACCCATGTACTTGTCATTTTCCTTGACCTCGAAATCAATAACCCCTGGATGTCCCTCTGGTATAATTTGCGCCAGTTTTAAAGCTACTGGAGACATCCATTCGACTTGACTCACCTTCCTACTCATATTCACCCCTCCATTGTGTTTGCAGCCAAGTCAAAGAGAAGAGGGGGATACGCGCGGAAATCAAAAGTACTTGCCAGAGCTCAAGCAAGTGTCAAGGTTTGAAAAATGGGATAGCATGCGCAGAGGAACCATTGCAGATTCAGGAGAAGTCATAGAAGAGACCAATTTGTGATCGAGTAGATTCAGTAGGTAACGGTATTCATTGAAGTGGCATCATATCGGGTCCCAGACCACCAGTTTTTTTTTCCCAGCTAAAATCAGATAAAAAACATAAAACAAGTTACGAGTGATGGTTCCTTGTCCCTGTCCTTCCCCGGTTCCCGTTCGTTCCCTCTTGACGATCTGTAAAACACCTGTCTCATTTCTGTTGACCATGGGGACGTGATACATTTCTCGGATTCGCCAATCCCTAGGTCAAAAAAACTCCTGAAACTCCGATCTCTGTGTGAAAGAGTCCGATCTGAACGTGTGAAGAAGGGGAAAAAAAAAGGATGAATAGTAGGTGAAACCACGGAAAAACTTCAAACAGCAGACAAAGCAGTCGAGGGGTCGCTATACTCCTTTTGCCAAGCCATAATCTGTCTCGTCAAGACATCCATCATCTCGCGACTCGTCATGTCGTCAAAATTGTCCTGCGATGTCTGAGCCGTGGTAGCGTCAGGCAAATGGACGGGACCGCCTTCGACGGCCACTGCATTCGTCGTCGTGGGTGTCCGCTCGCCGGCAAGATCAACCTGGGCCTTGGAAATGTACTCGATCATGAGGGCAGCGCGTTTCTTCATGTCATTCAAACTCATGCCGTCCTTTTCTCGTTCCTTGGGAGCTTCTCCTTCGCTCACTTGTGTTTTGTTGTTTTTGCCCTTTGCTTTTCCGAGCTTACCTTTGACGGCACTGGCTTCATGCACACTGTTTGGGCTGTTCTTGGAGTTGCTAGTCGAATTCGAATCTCCGGTGGTCTTTGACGCGGGCTCCTCGCCACTGCTCGTGTTGTTGTGTGGTTGTGACTTGGAGCGGTGTGGGGAGTCTGCGCCTTTGACGGAAAGATCGCGATCTTTCGTGTATTGGTTCCGGCCGGCGCGTTTCTGCGGCTTCCTGTTACCACCTCTTTTATGCGAGCTCGAAGGAGCTTGCGGCGGCGCAGATGCCGAAGGACTTGTTGGTTGGGATCTGGTAGCCAGTGGAGTTGCGTCTGGTCTGGGTGTATCCTCAATCGCTTCGTCTGAAGCGACCAGGTTAGTATGGGTACAATGCTGGTGGGTAGAACAAGACTTGACATACCATCACCTCGTCGTCTGCCCGCCCTTTGTTGACGGCGTCCAGCCGCTTCGGCTCGTTGGGCCTCGCGGACTTTGTCGCGCTCGTTGAGATCCTTTTGTCTCTGGCTTTCAGCTGCGGCGCTTCTTGCCTTTTTCGAGTTGGATGCGGCCGGCCTTGTCGATCTATCGTCATCCGAGTCTGCCATGTGTGAGGCGGTGTGGAGGGTGGATGGAGGGTTTGGTGAATCTGAGCTTGTCCTCTGTCGTTTGATTTCTTGTTTGATTCTGTTTGCGGTGTGTCAGCCAGACGTGTATACTATAGTCGTGTAGAGGATATGGCAAACACTCACTCTTCACTGCTATCATCTCTGCTCCGCTTGCCCTTCCGGGAGCCTGTGATGGAGTGACCTGTCTCATTCTCTCCTTTGCTTTCCTCAATGACTCGGCGTAGCGTCTCTTCCTCGTCATATGCCTGACGACTGTTCATGGTCGATCTCCTCTTTGCGGCTATCGAGTCCACACTTGCTCGGGAGATGTTCTCTCGCTCTTTCTTCGATTTGGCATCGCTGTCCTTTGTGATTGAAGGCTTGCGTGCCGATTTGGGCTCGCTTGGGTAGAGTGGTAGGTAGCGCGAGTAGCGTTGACTAGCAATAGATCATATCAGCAGTGGCTCTGAAAGTCAAGGTAGGACTCGACTCACCCTCTAGCATCAGTCATGAGGCTGTGCAGCTTCTTGTCACACAACTCGCAGAAATAATTGTCCGGGCTGTTGCTCTCGTCCATGATGCCGACACAACCACCATGCTGCCAGACATGACATTTGTCACATTGAATAAAGAGCCCACCGGCATCCTCAGAGAGGGATTCGGAGGGTAGGTCGTCTGCGAGAGGCGGGCCAGGGTAGTCTTGGTGGCCGCAGATGCAGCGAGTGACGTCGTCCTCTGACTCGGCGGCATCCACGTCCATGTCTTCATCCGCTTGTCCAAGCTCGTCGTCGTCGGCAGTTTGGCGGGTGGACCGACGCGTGAGTGGGGTGTGGTCGGGGGCGTGATGGGTAGGAGTTTCGTCGTCGGAAAGGTCTGCTGGTGAGGCGGATTTGCGGGTTGGCGATGACTTGTGGTGAGACCGGGTGCTTCGCTCGGGGCGATTGGAAGAAAGCGACTCGCCCGAGGAAGTGCTGTGTTGTGGGTTGGGAGGAGAGTTTCTCGCTCTGAGCGAAGAGCGCATGGCGGAGGCGGCGGCACAGATGCTGCTAGGCGTTGGCTTCTTGGGAATTGCTTATCGTCAAAGATGACGAGGAGTGGGTTTGGTGGATGAGATGGGTGCTGTCGTCAACTGCTCAATGGGCGAGGCAGGCAATTTGGGCGGTGTACCAGCAACAATGCCGCAGACTCAGCTTGCAGAGGGAGAGGGCGAGTTGGAGATTGATTTCAAAGTGCTGGAAGAGTAAAGCATCGATGCGGCAATGTCAGGTGTCGGGCAGGGTAGTGTACGGTCAGTGAAGGAAGTAAAAGGACTCAGAGCTTGTCTAGGGCAATGAGAGGGTTGGTGCGAGAGTCAAGGGTCGAGTTGTGAGCTCGCAAATGCCTCTTGCAACCAAACCAAACCAAACCCTCTGAGCCAACCTAACAGTCAACGCTAAAGCCGAAATTGGCATGGTGCCTAGCTCGTCCGCCGGTGACTCCAGGGTCCTCTTTGCCCGCACTCTCGCCGTTGTATTTGTCGGTGTTTGGCAGCAATGGTGAAGGTGACCATATGCCACCCGCTAGAGGCCGCAGAATTGGTTGAAGAGCTGCTTTTCTTATCATGAGCATGGCATCATTCCAACCAAGTTCAGTAGAAGAGTGTTACAACTCGGTCATCATAAACTATGCCAAGCCAGTGTTCCTGGAAGTGGGGCACTTTCGAAGCTGTGATATCATCGACAGGCACGCCTTCGGGTCGAAGAACCGAGAGCATTCTCCCATGGTATTCACAGTTATAATGACATCTTGCATAGTCTTCAGCATATTGTTTCTTTTACCAGTATGAAGTGGCACATGGCATGATTGATGATGATAGTCGTAGAATAACATGTAAGAACAGAAATTCGGATTAATTTGTATTCATTTCTCGTAAAAAGCTATATCGTGTGTTTTTACAACCAACTATCAATCATTTCACCTCCACACTTAGTTCTTGTGAGTGCCAGCCTTGGGAGCACCGTTGTTATCGGTGATACTATCAGTGGTCGTCTTCATGCCGTTGGCTGAGCGAAGGCTGGAGTCCTTGGCCATACCATTGTGGGTTCCATTGAATCGCAGGTTAGCAATGCCAGGGTAGCCCTTCACACCGGTAGCCTTCTCAAGACGGGACGCAAGGTCCTCAGATACCTCGCGGAAGATACCAATCTGGCGCTTGATAATCTCCTCCTTGCGGCAGTTCGACATGTGACCAGAGATGTTGTTGATGAATCGCTCCTTGGCACCGTCATCAAACACCTTCTCCCACAAAGCGCGAGGTGCAACAAAATCCTCGGGTCTGATCTCGGACAAAAATGTAACGGCATCACCGATGAAGTGACCGTGGGTCTTGTCGAGGTTGACGCTGCGCTCACGGAACTGGATTGGAGAGATGGACGAGAGGTAGTTGGGGCGTGAGCCTTGGTTATAGAAAGCCATGCTACCATCACGCTGGAAGTTGCCCACGCGGTACGGGACACGGGGAGCGTTGACAGGCAACTGCTGGTAGTTGACTCCGATTCTGTGTCGGTGGGTGTCGGGGTAGGAGAAGAGACGACTTTGAAGAACGGGGTCGGCAGAAGGCTCGATACCAGGAGGCAGGTGAGATGGGTTGAAGGCAATCTGCTCAATCTCGGCAAAGTAGTTGGTGACGTTCTCGTTCAAGATGAACTCTCCAATCTTGCGAAGAGGGAACTGGTCATGAGGCCAGACGTGAGTCAGGTCAAAGACGTTGATCTTCTGCTTCTCCCAGAGCTCCTCAGCCTGCTTTGGCGACATGTACTGAATGCACACATCCCAGCCGGGGTACTCGCCATTCTCAATGGCATTGAAAAGGTCCTTTTGGTGAGCATCGGGAGAATAGTTGTTGGATTCCTCTTGAGGGATGAAACCAGTGCCTTGCTTGGACTTCAAGTGGAACTGAGCATATACCCATTCTCCATTCTTGTTGACAAGCTTCATAGTGTGGCCGTAGTAACCATGCATCTTTCTCCAGTTCTCGGGAATACCGCGATCACCCATGAGAATCATGACTTGGTGGACCGACTCGGGGTTCTGAGAAAGGTAATCCCAGAACATGGTAGAGTCATCAGCATGGGTAAGGTGGGTGGCGGGGTCACGCTTCTGAGTGTGGATGAAGTGGGGGAACTTGGCGGGGTCTCTGAGGAAGAAGACTGGAGTGTTGTTGGCAACGATATCCCAGTTGCCCTCAGCGGTACGGAGCTTCACAGAGAAGCCACGAGGGTCCCTGGCGCAATCGTGGGAACCAGACTCGCCACCGACGGTGGAGAAACGTACGGTGACGGGGCATTCCTTACCCGACTTGAAGATGTCGGCAAGACAGAGGTCCTCAAGGGGGTCGGTAGTCTTGTAGTAACCGTGAGCACCACCGCCCTTGGCGTGCACAACACGCTCAGGAATACGCTCGCGGTCGAAGTGAGAAAGAAGATCGATCAGGTGAAAGTCTTGAAGGAGCAGAGGTCCATTCTCGCCGACACGCTGGGTCTCGTAGGGATGAGGCATGGGAACGCCATTGCTGGTGGTATAGAGAGTATCCTCTGAAGAGGCAGTTGCATCGTCTTTGTATGATCGGAACTCTTGTCCTTGGGAATTTTGGAAGGAGGGAGCCATGATTGTAAGATGTTGTGAGATGCAAATACAAACCCATCATGTTGGAGGGCTCGAGTTATTATACCTTGAGGGGCAAGACGTGCGTACTGCGTCATCGTTCCTATTGAACACAGCGATGGGTACTAGCTTGACAATTGCGACGACCTGATTGGCTCTGAGGTCGTGGCAAGTTCCGCCATCGAGAAACTGTTCATCAGATCGCATGGCTCTCGGACTTGCATCATCATACTCTCATCGAACACGCCTCTCAAACAATGGACCATTGTGTATCATTTCCGATGAACTCCCATTCGTTATTCTCTCGCAGAAATGTCATGATTGACTCGATATTCACAAGGTAGGTGAGCATTGGTTCTCCATTCCATTGCTTTCATGACGGCAAATAAAGAACAGCCGAGCTCATAGATCTCATCGCGTTACCACGATCGATGAGCGGTAACTGCCGCTGCCATGGAGACCTGAGACCATATCGTCAGGCACTGCGTGGCCAACGGTAACTGCCATGTGAGGTATTCAGGATATAGGAGGTAATAACTAGCCTGTAACTCGTCAGCATATTCCCCTCCAACCGAGCCGCCCTATCGTCTTTATCGCGCGACTATATCGGACTTTGTTCTGATCGGGAACTGCCGCTACGAGAAACATCGACATCATGACACGCCTCGCCTCGCAGGAGCGGCTGAGAATCACAGTTTCGAGTCTTGCCGTGGTGCTTGTTTCCCTGCTAAAAGGTACTTTTTAATTCCAAGGACGAAGGCAATCTTCGGTACCGGAGATTAACTTTTGCCCTTCTTTACGCGACCTTCGGCCAGAGTTGCCTTCCCAGCCTAATCTGTCTAGTCTACAATCTGCCGTGCCTGCGTACCTACTGGAGTTCAGGATACTATCCTTAGCGGAGATACTCTTTGTTGAACGTTCTTCCAATCACCATTCTGCGAATTTCGCTTGTCCCAGCTCCAATCTCATAGAGCTTCGCGTCTCGCATGATTCTTCCTGCTGCCACTTCGTTCATATAGCCCATCCCTATTTTCGTCAGATATGTTGTATGCATTTCCTATTGACCTATTCTGTTCACTTACCTCCCATACACTGAATTGCATCCATGCCACATTCTGTAGCTCGTTCTGCAGCATACAGAATAGCACCAGCGCAGTCTTGTGTTTTGATTAGCGGGTTCTCGGGGTTGCTGTCAATCGCAGCCGCCACCGAGTAGGTAAAACCAGCACATGCTTTGTATTTCTGCTTTACGTCAGTCTTGTTAATTGTTCCAATGATATACAAAGCCTCTTACAGTGTACATGTCTGCCAGTTTCCCTTGCATGAACTGGTTGGTAGCGATCGGCTGACCAAACTGCTTACGTTCATGGACATAAGGCAAAACCACGTCCAGAGCTGCCTGCATCAGGCCTAACGGGCCTGCACTGAGGACCAGTCTCTCAAGATCAAGACCTTCCATCAGCACTCGCACTCCTTTGTCGACCTCACCAAGCACGTTCTCGTCTGGAACAAAGACATCATCAAACACGAGTTCGCCGGTGTTGCTGCCTCGCATGCCAAGCTTGTCTAGCTTTCTGGTACAAGAAAAGCCTTTGGTACCGGTGTCTACTACGAATGCCGTGATTCCTTTGGAGCCTGCGGAAGGCTGTGTTTTGGCATATACAATGACAGTATGCGCATCTGGCCCCTGAATGTTTCCATAAGCATGTGCATAGCCGTCCATAAAGTAGAACTCACATTCGTGATCCAGAACTTCTGGCCGGACAGCACATAACCACCATCGACTTTCTTAGCCTGCATCTTCATACTTACAACGTCACTGCCTGCTGAGACTTCTGACATTGCAAGTGCACCGATTTTCTCGCCTGAAATGAGATCTGGTAGGAAGCGTTGCTTTTGATCATCGTTACCGTTCAGCATCAGTTGGTTGATGCAGAGTTGTGAGTGCGCTGCGTAGGAGAGGCCAATACTGCCTGTTCGAGGCTATCAACTACTGTGATCTTGCTTGGATGTGTCATAATGCTCACCTGAAGCCCGGGAGAGTTCTTCCATAACGATACAATGAGCTTGATATCCCATAGCCAGACCACCATACTCCTCGTTCGCTGTTATGCCTAGTAGACTTGAGTTATGTTAGCAGTAACCAATGAATCTTGAATGTGTACTCACCCAGCCTCACCAAACTTTCTCCATAGTTCCATGGGAAACTCATTATTGTGATCAGTCTTTTGAGCTAGTTCTTCGGTAATTTCCCGTCCTGATCATGTTCCGTCAGTTTCTCTATGTGCATTCATGTAATTGAATCTGGGCAACCCACGAGCAAACTCCCTTGTTCGATCTCGCAACTCCTCGAGATCTTCCCGCTGTGGCGTCACAAATCCCTTGGGATGCTTAGTGGAAGCACATCGATGAAATTGCAGTGCACTTGAATGAGGCTTGATATGCCGACTCTGTCGTGCCGCACGAAGCAGCATTCGAGGTAGTCCCAGCGATGCCATGGTTGCTCGGAATGTTGCAAAGTGTTTCTCAGCCACGCTCAATCTTCACGAGATAGAGAGACAGCGAGCGATGAAATACACTTGCAAATAAAGACAAGAATAGCGTGAACCAGGTGACCTGAGGACATCATTTCGCGGGTTAGTGACTAGCCGCGCTAAACAAGGGACCATTTCCCCATTTCCACCCCCACCCCGCCCTCTCATGAAACGTGGGGAGACTCGGTTATCATCGGCTTGAGAACCAATCGAGCGTACCTTGGTGGACCCATGCGTTATACTCGCATTTACCTCAAGAATATGTGCTCGTCCTGCCTGTGAATGGTGGTGTTATTGGAACACAAGAAAACAAGAACAACATGGCCTCTCTACGTCCATCGCGACTGTGCTGGTTACGACAGCTTTCGAGATCGCGTGGTAACACCGCCGTCCTCACCACGACAAGATGTCTGCATCCCAGGAGCAACAGACATGAGGTGATGATGCGAGCAAGACGGGGTATATCGACCTATACCGCGCCATTCCAAGCAGCGCAGATATCAGTTCTGCAAAGCGCAGTCGACACGAACTCGACCGGCTACCAGGAAAACAAGCGAAACATGGATGAGCTGGTCCAGAAACTTACTGCTCTTCACGAACAAGTGGCGTTGGGTGGGTCGGAGAAGGCGAGGGAGAAACATATCGCTAGGGGCAAGATGCTTGTGCGAGAGTGAGTTATGATACTCCCACTGTTGTGAGGGATTGGATGGAGTTCTGATCCGGTCAATATAGTCGTGTCACAGCGTTGGTGGATCCAGGGACGCCGTTCTTGGAATTGTCTGCGCTGGCTGGGTATGATGTATATCCTGGAGAAGAAGTCAATGCTGGAGGCATTGTCACAGGTATAGGTACTGTTGAAGGAGTCATGTGTATGATTGTTGCAAACGACAGCACGTAAGCATATTGAGGTTGATGAGTAAGAACGAAACTGCTAATTATACGGTGCAGAGTCAAAGGTGGCACGTACTATCCTGTGACTGTCAAGAAGCATCTCAGAGCACAAGAAATTGCCCAGCAGAATAGATTACCGTGTATCTACATGGTTGATAGTGGAGGAGCCAACCTTCCTCATCAAGCAGATGTGTTTCCCGACCGTGACCATTTTGGCAGGATCTTTTACAACCAAGCAACGAGCAAGTCCTCGACATTCCAGCAAATCACATGTATCTTGCTAACATATACTCCGCAGTGTCATCCATGGGTATTCCCCAATTATCAGTTGTGATGGGCCCATGTACAGCAGGAGGAGCATATGTACCCAGCATGTCCGACGAAAGCATCATCGTGCAAGAACAAGGTCACATCTTCCTTGCCGGTCCCCCTCTAGTCAAAGCCGCCACTGGCGAAGTCGTAAGCGCAGAGGACCTAGGCGGTGGCAAGCTACACAGCGAGATAAGCGGCGTAACAGACTACCTCGCCGTCGACGACGCCCACGCCATCATCCTCGCCCGTCGATGCGTCAGCAACCTCAACTACCCAAAGCAGGCCAATCCATCGCTGCAACAAAACTGGGAAGAGCCAATCTGCGACCCCGAGGAACTAGGCGGTATCCTCGGCACCAACCTAAAGTCGCAAGTCGACGCCCACGAGATCATAGCCCGCATCGTAGATGGCAGCAAGTTCAGCGAGTTCAAGCCAACCTACGGCAGCACGCTTGTGACAGGCTTCGCCACCATTTACGGCCATCCTGTCGGCATCCTCGCAAACAACGGCATCTTGTTTTCTGAATCGTCGTTGAAAGGCGCTCACTTCATACAATTGTGCGCGAAACGCGGCATTCCTTTGGTGTTTTTACAAAACATCTCGGGCTTCATGGTGGGGCAGGAGGCGGAGAAGGGTGGAATCGCGAAGAATGGAGCCAAGCTCGTCACGGCTGTGGCATGTGCTGAAGTTCCCAAATTTACAGTCGTGTTTGGAAGCTCGGCTGGGGCTGGCAATTATGGAATGTGGTGAGTAATGTTCTTGTTCGATGCCGTTTCCGAGGTATGATGTGATGGAAGGCTAACTCATGACATGTAGCGGCCGGGCTTATTCACCACGTTTCTTATGGACGTGGCCGACAGCAAAGACGAGTGTGATGGGGCCGGAGCAGCTGTCGTCTGTCATGGAAGCCGTGGGTAAAAAGGTAGATCCTAAGCTCAAGGAGCGGATAGAACTGGAGAGCGAGGCGACATTCTCCACTGCAAGGATCTGGGACGATGGTATCATACCTCCCTCGCATACGAGACGAGCACTAGGTATTGGGTTGCAGGCAGCCATGTCGGGGAGCGTCGAGCAGAGGGAGACAAGGTGGGGAGTGTTCAGGATGTAGGCGAGAAAAAGCTTTGGAGAGAAGAAAATGCGTAGTAAGATCAATCGAAATCGCAAGCGCTTTTTTTTTTAGTTCCCTTCCATAACAAAATGTCCAAACCTGGTATCTTCTAATTCATCAATTGCTCAGCCCTCTTTGCTATAATATGACGCAGCGATTGTGATGCCGCCTTCGGCTCCTCCTGTTTCTACTCCGGCCCTGCGTATGATCGGTGTCATAGCCATCGTCCGCGAGTCGCCGCCTTCGTCTCTCTTCCCTATCATAACCGCCACCCGAAGCTTTGGCCTTTGCGATATCCCTGTGGATGATCTGCCTGCAGACATCGACGAAGACTTCGTTGACGTTTTGCCGTCGTCTCGCACTCGTTTCGTAATACGGGACGTTGCCCCAACTCTGTGATACTTCAAAGGCCTGTGCTCTGGAGACTGCTCGATCTTCTTCCAAATCGCATTTGTTTCCTACTAGTACGATTGGCACGTTGGGATCATCCTTGAGGTTCACAAGTTGTTCTCGTAGTTCCGATAGCTCATTTAGCGACGAAGATGATGTGATGCTGAAGACTAGGAGGAAGCCCTGGCCTGATTTCATGTATAGCTCACTGGATCACGTATTAGCAAGCTTGACACAGTGCACGGCACAGTTCTGTGGTTTAGATACCGCATGGCCGCTAATCACATATCAGTATTCGAAGCTTTACTGAGATAAGTGCAATGCTTACTGAATTGCTCGGTTCCGGCAGTATCGAGGATTTCCAATATCACTTGTCGTCCCTGTTTGAATTAGCTCCGAGCTTGTGTGGAGCTTGTGATGGGTTACTAGTTGCTCACATCGACATCTATTTGCTTCCGATACGAGTCCTCTATTGTTGGGTCGTACCGCTCGATCCAAACTCCTTGAACGAATTGAGCTTTTCAAATTAGTCGTGCATTCCTACGAGGTTGCAAGCTATCTTTACCAGTGAGGCAGCTCTTTCCCACGCCGCCTAGCCAAGAGTCAGTTATACCAGATCTCAATCATGTTTTTCGTATGCACAAGACCAACCAGAACCGAGGACGACGATGTGGTACTCTCTAGAGATGAAAGTCAATCAACTAATTTTGAACAAGACCACGCATCGAATGAAGCTCACCTTTGGGATATGTTACGCGACATATTGCACCCTTTTCACTTTTGGGGTAGCGGGATATAGGTGTATACCAGTACCTCAGGATAAGGTAGGTAGGTTAATCCAACGGCGCGGCACGGGGGTGAGGACGGCGGCCCAGACCCGCGCGGCACACAGACACGAAGTCGAGGTTAACGAGTATAACAACGATAGGTAAAAGAGATACGAGGCGTGCTATCGTAAAGATCAATTAAATGTTATAGCTAAGCATTGTGTTGCGATAGAAAAAGGAAAGAGGTGACCGCATTACGCACCCTGGGGAGATCTCAGGCTAATATTATGGTTTGCCGGTAGTTGTTTACGGTACAGATCGACGTCAACGAGACGGCAAATGACAAGGCAAAAGATTCTGAAGGCGCGGGCGAGAACAAAGAGGCAAAGTTGCAACACATAGAGGGGTTGAGGGAGGGAGGTGGCACGGAGTGATGATTAAATGAACATATCTAGAAGTCGTGGATACACGCTTTCGCTATCACCAAGCCCTTGAAGATAAATTTCGGCGGAAAGCGTCACCCGCAGCGGATAGCGACTCATGCCACATCAGAAGCACAAGCCCTCTTGGCGATCTTGGGCAGGGAGAACAGCCCTGGAGGTAGATCCAAGTTGGCATCTGATCAGGGGCGCGCATGGATATGGAGTTGGTGAGCGTTCACAGCGCTTGTGCTTGTTTGTGGATTTCATAACCGTCTTGTAAATGCACGCGAGGAATAATACATGTGTTGCGCTGACCATAGATGGAGAGCGAAAGTTGCTTGTGGAGCAGCCATGGCTTGCGATGACAAGTCCCACAGGCATGGACTCGGTGATGCTAGAAGGGGACTGGTCTTGTTCGAGAAGACGTCTAATGCGAATCAAGAGCTTGGTATCCACGTCATCTTGATAAAGTTTGTCGCGCAGTCCACGACCCAAGGCATTGTCATTAGTGTGGTCTACTACCTGGGTATTGTCGATGTTCAATCATGCACAGAAGCGGGCGACGTCAGTGGAGCAGAATCTGGCTTCAGTTGTGTGTTCAGAGACGTGGGAAATAAGATTGCACAGGGGCTTCGGAGAAGAATGGTACCTGAATGTACCAGAGGATGAAGGCAATAATAATCGAGCCCGATATTGAATCATAATTGAACCTTAGCCTGGTCGACTCGAGTATTATTTTTGTCTCCTGGTAATAATGCCGGTTCATCATCGGGCGCCGGCATCAACTCCAAGGTACGGAGATGGAGCTTGGACCAGGTGGCTGGCCAAGGTAGGAAATAGGCTTGGTATGGTAACGTAGGCACAGGCAATGGTCGACGACCTGCACATGTCACAATAGTTAGGGATGCGTATCCCGGTTGCTCTTCTCGCTGCAGCATGTTTGCTGCTGCGACCGACGCTGGCTGTGCTGGCCGATGATGCATGGAACGTTGACTATCACCTCGCCCTGCTCGGAGCTCCTCAGGAACACACCACCTCGTTCCACCAACCCTTCGCCGGATCCAAGGCCTCTCTACTGTATACGCTCTCCGAGCAAGCCGTCTTGGGCGCCGTCAACCCCAAGGATGGGTCAGTCGTCTGGCGTCAGCAGTTGCTCAAGCATGCAAATACGACCCAGTCCTTCTTGCGCGCTGGCCATGGGCAGGATACGGTTGTCAGCGGCATAGATGGCCAGGTGGCTGCCTGGAGTGCCTCTGACGGTCGCCAGGTGTGGGCACACGATCTGCAAGGTGCCTTAGTGAGAGACTTGGAGATTTTGGAGATTCCGGCCGCTGCGCAAGAGCCGGGGACCAAGGACGCCATTGTGCTGTCCGCTGGGACACATACAACGCTATCGAGATTGGATGGCGTTGACGGGCATGTCAAGTGGTCTTTCAAGGACGAGAGCGGAGACGAGCCCTACCAAGTCTCTGCCTCTGTCACCAATGTCTATGGCATTTTCTTACACTCCACGATGCTAGGCGGTCTCAAGATCAAGGTCGTGTCACTGGATCCCACGAACGGCCGCAAAATTGATCAGTACACGCTGGCTTCTGAGAGCGACCTTTCGGATGCTGCTGATATTCTCTCCGTTGGCGCAAACACCGCCTCGCCTATCATTGCATGGACCGACAAAGCCAAGACGGTCTTGAGAGTCAATGTCATTGGCAACAAACACATGTCTACTTTTCCAATCGAGAGCTCCAAGGCTTTCACGAGTATGACTCTGCATGCCCCCTACAACATCAATGCACGCCCTCACTTCCTTGTCCATTACCAGACTGCTCAGGAACATTGGGCCGACGTCTTCCATGTTGATCTGAGACCTCAGGCCGCCTCAATGGCAGTTTCCAAGGCGTACAGCTTACCAAGACTCGCCGGGCATGGCGCTTTCTCTACAAGCGCCTCCGATGCCAATGTCTACTTTACTCGCATCTCTGAAGGTGAAGTGTCAGTGGTTTCGTCTGCTTCTCACGGCATCCTTGCTCGTTGGCCACTCAAGACTGGCCAGCCCGGCTCTGGGAGAAGCGATACCAGACCCCTGCATGCCGTTTCCGAAATCTCAGTCAAAGCTGATTCTGTGTCGGCTATTCGCGCTGCTGTGTATCTGGAGTCTGGCGACTGGATGCTCATTCGTGATGGTGTGCTGAGCTGGTACCGACCAGAGGCACTTAGCCGGACTACCTCTGCGGTGTGGGCTTACCCTGCGGTGGCAGGAAGTTTGGTTCACGAGCTTGAAATTGAGGGTCATTCCGGCCCCCTTTCAGCATATGCTCACAGAGTCGCGAGGCACATCGACGACCTGAAGAAGCTTCCCGCCTACCTCAGCACCCTTCCAGCTCGTCTTTTGAGTAACGTGGACATCGGAGATGGTGCATCTGAGATCAGTACCCCTTCGCGAGATGTTTTTGGCTTTCACAAGACCATCGTCTGCGCCACCGCAAACGGACGCCTTATAGCTCTTGATGCAGGCAGTGCGGGTAGGACCTTGTGGAACGTTCAACTCGATGAGCTCAAAACTGGTGAAAATTTCCAACTGGTTGCCCTACCAGACAGCACCGTGCTCGTCCAGTCTGCCGACAAGAAGATCTTGGCGAGACTTGATGCCACTACTGGAAACGCAGTCGCACTCGATGCAGACTCATCAATGTTACCAGAGCTGAGCCAAAATTCGTATCTCTACTCCATTGAAAATGGTCACCTCGTTGGCAGCACTGCGTCTGGGGAGCCACTATGGCAGTTCATACCAACAGGCAAGCAGCAAATCGTCAAACTCACGCCACGCCCACTCGATGATCCAGTTGCGTCCATAGGCAAGGTCCTAGGCGACCGGAGGGTTTTGTACAAGTATCTTAACGTGAACCTCGTGATGGTGACTGCCATATCTGAAGAGGATCAGTCGGCCACAATCAGCATCATCGACACTGTATCTGGCGCAGCAATTTACACCGCTACCCATGAAGATGTCGACGTTGAGCTCTCCATTGCCTCGGTCATGTCGGAGAATTGGTTCGCATACTCATTCACCTCCGCAACAGCTCTCACAGCTACAAAGGGCCATCAGCTTGTCGTCGGTGAGATGTACGAGTCGGACTTGCCCAACGATCGAGGCCCACGCGGAGCAGCTGCAAATGCGTCCGCGATTGAGTACAGCTATGAGCCCTATGTCATAAGTCAGACATACGCCGTTGCCGAGGCCATATCTCACATGGGAGTTACCCAGACCACTCAAGGTATTACATCACGTCTATTGCTGGCCGTGCTCCCCGAGTCCAACGCCGTCGTTGGCATCCCTCGCACAATCATCGATCCACGCCGGCCCGAAGGCCGTGATCCGACCTCAACCGAGCAGATGGAGGGTTTGATGAAGTACGACCCAGTACTGCGATTTGATCCCAAGTGGTATCTCACCCACCAGCGTGAGGTGCTCGGCATCGAGAAGATCACGACTAGTCCCGCAACACTGGAGAGTACCAGTCTGATATTCACGTACGGTCTTGACATCTTCGGCACAAGAGCTAGCCCCAGTTTTTCATTTGATGTGCTCGGCAAGGACTTTAACAAGATTCAAATGCTTGCGACTGTTGCCGCACTTTTTGTTGCGACACTAGCGGTGGCACCATTGGTATGTTTTGCGAATATGCGTCGGCCTCTCTCGAGCCTTCTGACATGCTAATCCGTATTATAGGTCAGGCGAAAGCAGATCAATGCACGCTGGCAGTTCGCCGGATGATGTTAGCTATAGATTAAATGCTAGTTGTAGACTATGAACATGAAACAAAATCTCTCTTACACAATTCGACTTTTGAGACCGAAGCTTGTCACAACTAGATAAGGGTTGCACACGTTGAATAAGATGCCTGTCCTCCAATCTTTTAGTTGTGACTCGAAAGGATCTAGCTTCCTTTTCGAAGCCCCGGGCTAGTAATCGAATACTTCATCTATCCCGACTGTAAGAAGCTTGAAACGCTAGGTGCAGGCGCACACCCTCTGCTCCCTCAAAACCATGCTTCGTCCTGAGTAGAAAAGACCATGATCCACAATAATCAACCTGATTCTAATCATTATGATTCGTCGTCGCATACAAAAAGTCTCCCACAATACCGAATGAACACCATAGTGACATAACTAATACTCTTGCCACGCACAGTTGTTAATCACCGTTGATATATGCTTTGTGTTGTCCATTTGGAGTCAATAATGCGAAATGCTCCGGAGAGCAGTCCGGCTCGCTGAGTAACGTTCGGCTTGTCCCTCTGCTTGGCTTCGGCAGGCTTATTGCGACCGGGAGGAGATAGAGTGTAGGTATTACTGTAAGCAATGGATGAATAATTGCCTGTTTGACCAACCTTCGTTACTAAGATGCTAAGGTACGACTGTACTGTATCGTTGCATGAGTATACACGATCCGTACGGCCTGAATTTCTCGGCTTGCCCCAAAGGGACACGTGAGCGAAGCAAGGGGCATCGAATATAGCTCCAGCTCATCATGGTTTGAAAGTTTGTGTCTACTGTATCTATCTACAGTTTTACGAGATCTACATCTTGATCTTCAATCTTATTACTCCTGTATACTCTTTGTGGTAAACGTAAAGAGGAAGAACATAAAAGGGGAAGAGAAAAGGGCGAGCCGGAGTTACGTGAATTTCCCCTTTGAGGCATGCCCATACTGACATCACCAATACGCTTGAGTAGGTAGCTTCTCGGAGCTTAATCCCGGCCTTGATTATTAACGCCGCGACAGGACCTTTAAATCTAAACAATTAAGGAAAAGGGTATATGTATGAAGCAGAAACCATACCTTTGGTTCTAACATATTTCAAACATCCAATTATCACAAGTATATCAATCAGACACAGTAGCTCCTTGACATATCCAGCCTGAAAGGAAAAGGAAAGAAAGAGACAATGTCGGACCAAGTCAAGTACACCAACAAGCTCGCGGACAAGCATGTCCTGATTATTGGAGGAAGCGCAGGTAAGGCCACCCACAAGCCACATTGGTTCCCGGTTGGAGTGGAAGAGACGACTATAAAGCTGTAACAACCACTAATCACCCACGACACAGGCATCGGTTTCGGCGTAGCAGAAGCAGCCCTGGAGAACGGAGCCCGCGTTACAATCTCGTCCTCCAACCCGCAGCGAGTCTCGGCCGCGGTGGAGCGTCTCCAAAAGGCCTACCCGTCTGCCGCGAAGAAAGTCCAGGGTTTCGCCGCCAGCATGGGCGACGAAGCCACCTTGGACGACGAAGTCAAGGGATTGTTCGAAAAGGCCGGTGAACTCGACCATGTGGTTTACACGGCGGGCGATTCCCTGGCTACGATTCCCATCCGGGAGGTGACGCTCGAGCAGATCAAGAAGGCGGGCATGGTTAGGTATTTCGCCGTGCTCATCGTGGCCAAGTACGCGGCCAAGCACCTCGAGAGTAGCACGTCGTCGTCGTTTACTATTGCCACTGGGTCGGTGTCTGAGAGGCCGATTCCAGGGTGGACGATTGTGAACGGGTTCGCCACTGGACTTCATGGTGTCACGAGGGGTTTGGCGCTCGACCTCAAGCCGCTCAGGGTCAATCTGGTCTCGCCTGGTCCGGTGGACACTGAGTTGTGGGACAGTGTCCCGGCGGAGCAGAGAAAGGAGATGCTCAAGTCGTTTGGGGAGAAGATGGCGACTGGTGCTGTTGGACAGGTCGAGGATGTGGCCGAGTCTTTCATCTACTGCATGAAGGACAAGAACTTGACGGGCTCCATGATTAGCACGAGTGGTGGCATTCTCCTCATGTGAGGAGGTTGGTCACCTACAGGGGCCAAGACTTGTCATTGCATCGTTCGTCTCATGATGTGAACGCATGCCATTGATATATTGTGCAAATAGTTCAGTTTCTGCTATGCGAGTGGTTTCAGATGTTTATTCTTCACATAGCACTAATATTAATTGGGGAATGTGTTTACAAGAATGACAAGCCCAAATGAATCGAGATGCCCAACTACTGATGAGCTTTCGCGGTAGCCAAAGAATATGTTCTTGTGTGCGTTTATTTGCCCACGAATTGCATGTGCCCTTTGTGAACGTCTTCTCACCAGAAGTGAAAAAAGTGGGCTGCCCCTGCATTTACCGTTGGACCCGCAGGTACAGTGTGTACTGTATCATGAGAGGCACTAGGGGTCGTGTAGCGAGTCGGAGCGATAGTCGAAGCTTTATTCACTCCTCAGCAATTTCGGAGATGATTATGCTCGAGACTTTGGAGGATGTACTGGACATGACAGTGGGGCATATCGAAGAGGGGAAGCGCGGCTGGGCTGTGCATCAAACGAATATGCAGATTATTTTGTAATCTGACTACAGAGCGATCGAGGCAGAAGCATGGCAAAAGCTTGGTGGGAAGAAAGTCAAGGCAATTTTATCTACACGAGTCGATGCCCAACCTGTACCAAGAGACCAGATTCGTATTCGGGCAGAAAAATGGGCATCGAGTCAGCTAGCATTCTCCGAGCATGGCCGCGGTCGGTTGCGGCAAGTCATGTAAAGTATGAGTGAGATGCATGGAACAGGATCGGCGAGTGGAAGATTCTGGTGGGCTTCTTCGGTGGGAAATGCGATGGATAATTGGTGAATAATAGCGTGCATCTGATTCAACCAGGCGAGTGGGCCAGAGTGTGGTCGGAGAAGGGCGACTGGCGTGTAGTGAGAGGGTGGGGTTGGTCTCGCTTGGCCCCAGCGGGACAATGAAATGTAGTCGGATGAAATATGCAAGTAATGGGAGCGTCGTCGCGGCCCAATGATGAAGAGTCGAAGAGCGGACTGCACGTCTCTCGGCTGGCTCGGTTTGACCCTGGATGCCATTTTCAGGCTTGAATTAACCGTAGAAGTGGTGATTGGGCTGCGTCATCGGTACTGGGTTTAACGGGTCACGGTCACAGTGAGTGATAAGCTTTCGTTTCGTCCTTTGACAGCGCTGTACTGCGTGTTTCGAAGACTCAAGACTCCACTTGCACACGTTCACCTAGCGCCATCTCGGGAGACATTTGGCGAGTCTGAGGCAGCGAATCGTCCCCCTCTATTCCTGTTACTAACAAGGCGACACGTCAAGTTGCGGCACCGCACCAGTGACAGACAGAGGCGTGGCCGTGGCACGATCCGCAGTAGCGTTAGGTTGTATCCAGCTCCCAAGACTCGCATCGCCCTGTCCACCCCCCGCCCTGTGACCCTTTGTTCTGCTACTGCTACGCTACCTTACCTTGCCGTGCACTCTCGCGCAACCCACCGGCCGCAAGGACTCCCAAGGCGCAGAAACGCAAGACGGAAGAGGGCACCCGGCACTGCTCCGCTCGCTTCACATGTAGTGACCAGGTCTGCTCGAGTTAAAGGTGAGTGGTTGCCTTGTTTTGTACCTTCTACTCAATGGCCTGCTCGTGTGCGCCTGAGACTGCTGGCAGCTTACATTGCACACACTCCAACCACCATGTTCGACCGGCTCACCTCTTTCAGCTTCCACAACCCTCCCGCCCATACCAAGCTGGTCCTGCTACACACCAACCCCAAGGACTCCGCCTCGAAACCCTTCTCTCCCTCCTCTCCCTACTCCTTCTCCTCCTCAGTCCCCGCCTCCAACGTCCTCTCCTCGGCCATCAAGCGCACCAAGCGAAGCAAGACCATGTCGTCTCACTACCGCTCCACCTCTCCGGGTGGCCGTCGCATTGCCAACCCTGCCCGCATGTCCGAACCCTACTACAACCAATACCCTTCGCCCAGAGGCAGCACCGAGCGCGTCATCCCCATCTCCTCGACCACCTATGTCAATGCCCCGCGCACAAGAGAGAGTCTCGATGGCTACACCACCAGACCCCGCCGCTCCACTCTCACCGACCCTGCTCGTCCTTCTTCAGCACATGTTCATTCTCACCCACGACCGACTACTGCCATTGTTCACACCCACATCGATCGCCCCTCCAGCCCACTCACAAGGCCCGCCCGTCATGATCCAAGCCGGGCCCAAGAATACTACGTCACGCCTGCTTCTACCCCTGCCCCGCGCAGAGACCATGGCACTCACAAAAAAGTTTATAGCATCGACGAGGGCAAGTCTCAGCTCGTTGCCGACATTGATCTCAACCCTGCTCGCTCGGCTAGAAGGAGCAGCGTGGATCGCAATGGTTACAGGTCCTCCTCGCACCGCAATGCTTATCACGCCGCCCATGCTAGCAGGAATGAGCCTGTGGACATTGCCTCCGGATACTCGTACACAGACCCTGCTGGAATGTATCAAAACACTGAACCCAGACGCCGGGTCCGCGCTGGAAGCGTCGAAGGCTCACGGCCGCGCCCGACCAGCATGATCATCGACACTTATCCTCCGAGGACATCAAGACGGGATCTGGGTCCACCTACCTCTGGTGCTCTTGCCAAATTCAACGAGAGCCTTGGTCCCGTCACTCTTGGTGCCGGACTGGGCGCAGGCCTGGGTGCAGGTATAAACCGTGGCGGTAGCCTCCGCGAGTCTGTCCGCTCTCCAAGCCACCTGCCGTATCAGAACGACGTACCATCGGCCTACAATCAGAATCCCAACCATCTTCATACCTTATCCAGCAACCGTCACTCGGCATCGTTACATCAGGACAGGGTCCCCGACCGACGCGAGACATATCCACAGGCTCCAATCAGAGACTCCTACGACGACCGAAGAGGTACACTTCCACCGCGAACTTATGAAGATCGCAGTGTCGAAACTCGTGGTTTTGGCATCAGGCCACCCGGTCGCAGCAGCGACGAGGAGTTGGACCGCAGAGCGGCTTACCTTGACCGTCAAACCGCGCCGCCTTCAACATCTCGAGACATTGCTCCACCACGAGCCTCTCGAGATGATGCGAGAAGGGAACAAGAAAGACGAGACTACGACTATGCAAAGGAACTTGAGCGTCAAGATCGAGAGAGAACCCGGGACAGGGAATACCGTGACTCGCGCGAGCCAGAACGGAAAGACAGAGACAGGATCCGGGACGATCAGGCCTATATTTCAGATCGGGATAGAGCACGACCACCGCGGGAGGCTACTACCCACCGAGACCAGGACAGAGACCGTCGAGACCAGGACCGTTACAGTGCGCCTGCAAAGCCCAGTACAGATGCTATGGCGGGTATCCTACCTGCAGCTATCGGAGGACTTGGAGCCGCAGCAGTCGGGGGGGCTATCGCAAAGAATCGAGATCGTGAAAAGGACCACGGTTACCATTCACCATCCGACAGTGGTCGCGAGGAGAAGAGCAGGAGGTATCGGGACCGCGACGGACATCGCCAGTCCGACAACTCTCCTCCTTCAGAACGTGATCGTGAACATCGTGAAGAGCGACGTCCGCGTGATCCGGAAAGGGACCGCTCTGCCCCGAAGGCGGCACCTCAGACTTACGATGACCCTGAGGAAGACTTCAGACGTCGCTTCCAGCAAGCACAAAAGGACCTCAACGACCCTCAGCCTGAGACTTCTCGTCGTGAACGCGGCAGTTCTGACCCCAGCCCCGAACCCGATCATCGAAGACGAGAGCGGGAAAGACCTGAGCAAAGTGACAGGAATCGACATCACGATGCTGGTCCAGAGGACACCACGCCTCCTCGATCTCTTCGACGCAGCCCGGAAGATGGCGGTATGCCTGGTTCATTCCCTTCGGCAATAGAGCGCGAGAACGCCGCGAGAGAAGCTCGCGTGCGCATTGTTGATCCTCCTAAGAAAGGAGAGGAACAGCAGCCACTGAGGGGTATACTACGAAGACCTACTGAGAAATTTCCCGAAGACCCCAATCCTGTTCGAGAGGGTGTCGCTCCTTTGAAAGACGTAAGTTTCACCGCAAACGACCAAGAAAATATTGCAATCAGAAGCTGACTTATTCGGTACAGTCAAAGGAGCATAAGGACATACCAGAAAATGCTCGCTGGACCAAAATCAGCAGGGAGCTTGTCAATCCTGACTGCCTTATAGAGGCCAAGGAGCGCTTCGAAGAGCGCGAAGACTGCGTCATAGTCTTGCGAGTCGTGCCAGTCGAGGAAATCCAAAAGCTTGCCGATAGGACTTCGCAAATTCGCAGTAAGTTCTGATCATCTAACCAACACCATTAGCATTATTCAGGCGACTGATATTGTCTTTCACAGATGCTCGCTATAACGAGGCAGAGCGTGCCCACAGAGCCGAGCGCAGCGAACATCGGCGCAGAGACAAAGACCACGATCGCCGTGACCGTGACGAATACAGCGATCACAGCGAGGATGAGTACGCGCCTCGGGCGCCTCGCCTGCTAGAAGGACCCAGCTCTTCGCTACAAGATTTGCCCAGCGACTTTGTACGCGACAACAAGCGGCGCAGCGACAGAGATCGGGATCGAGACTCTGTGGATCGAGGGAGCAGCAGCAGAGACGGCGGTGGTGCATACATGTCTGGTGGGCTCTAGAACGCAGGTACGCGGACCAGACACATATGTCTATTCCCTGTCATGGTCTGCCCATGCCACGATACATACTTTTCTGCGTTCTTGATAAAAGCTTATACTGCTGTTGGACGGCCCCTTTTTGTTCTTCTCCACTGCACAGACACCGATCATGGCCTGACCTGATACGAGAAATTTTGGGTTTTATGGGGTGAAACAAACACAAAAAGTAGACTTGTATCTTCTTGTACTGTATCTTTTTTTCTCATGAGCATAGCGGGAAAAAAGTCAAAGAAGCGTGCTGGCTGCGCTCTGGATTTTGGTTTTTGTTGTTGATCAACAATGACCCCAAATCAAACACCCCTGTCCTTCTATTCGAGACCCCAGTCATTTCTCTGGTGAAACAAAGGCAGACGTTTTGGACGTGTTGGTTGCATGTGGGGGTGTATGCAGTCTTCATCTGCAAGTGAGGCATAAACGATGTTCTTGTTTCGGGTTACCAAAGACCATGATGATGGAAGGAGGGTCAGCCAGCATGTGACAGTAGCGATCTGTATCGAGCTATTCATCATTTCGCGACGAGTCGATCACCATAACAATGGCAACGAGAACGACTATATCTGGTGGGACGCTGGGGTTCCTATAACCCCATTTTATTTCTGCATGAGAATCGAAAGAGTGTTTCGAGTAGTCTGTACCTCCGTTATTTCAAATCTTAGTATAGCAAAACAGGGACGCCTACCCTGTCCAAATCTTCCACATCTTTAATACCGCGCCGCCTTTACATGCTGCATGACAATGAAGCAATAAGACGCATGGTACAAGGCCAACCAGCCATACATCCAGTGCACGCACTGAGCCCCGTTCACTGTCTGTATACGTTATACGATGAACGACACCGCGCATATTGCATGCAAGACAGTAGTGTATACTATGCAGGTCGCGAGATTCAGGAGTAAGAAACGCAGGGACTCGTACATTTCGACTACGCTGCGAAATGCAAGTTACATATTACCTACGTGTATGCAATGTCTAGATTGTGATTGGGAATGATATGCAAGGCGGTGCATATGCAATGCAAGCTATAATTGATGCAAGGCAAGGCGTTGTGGATCTCATCTCTCGTCTTTCCCTCTCTCTCGTCTTTCCCTCTCTCTCGTCTTTCCCTCTCTCTCGTCTTTCTCTAATCTCTCTCTCACCGCTCTGGCGTCTATTGCAGAGATGGTGTAGTGGATGGAGATTGTCTAGCACATGACTGGAGCGGAGCATCCACCGAAAGAGACAAAAAAACACGACTTTGTTCGATGGTCTAAAGGTACTGTAGCATGCATATCTGCATTTCGAAACCTGAGCATGTTTTAATATAGCAATCGCGGGCGATTCAGACTACGTGCAGATCATGTTGGAGATCGGAGGAGGGGACAGACCACCTGATGATGAGGATGTGGAGGAGAAAAAAAGAAGATCATCATCATCATGAGCAAAGAACGTCGTGTTCATGAGGTATTGTTGGTGTTGGCTTTGGGCAGTAGCAGTAAACATCTGATCGAAACCTTGGAATACGAGAAAAAGTTCTCCCTCACTTTTCCAAAACGGAGGAGGAGGAGGAACATTGAAGCGAGGAACCTTAGTCGCTTAATCCAGACACGAGAGCGATCGCTTCCGACTGGTCAAATGGTAGAGCTCGTGGACCGCTTGGAGTGTTAAGCGCGGTGTGTTGCGTACGGGAATACGCATGACCCAAACTCGAGCAAGTCCGACTGACCTCTACCTGCGGTGTCAAATCACATGCGGAGATCACATACAGCTCCGAACCAAGCAATAGATGCAAAATAAAAAACAGAACCAAACCCAACATTGATGCGGACATGGAGATCCGTTGGGTGGGCCCAGCAGGATAGAACCAGATGGAAAAGGAAACGGGGATCTGCTGCGATAGAGTAGTGTTATTGTCACCACATGCGACGTTACTCGCATCTCACCAGCGTTTCCATACCGGTCGATATCGTCATAAGAGTATCTACAAAGAGAAAGATAAAAAGCGCTAGCTAATAACGCAGCGGCGAGAACCTCTTCGATGGGTGTCTCCGGTCGTGCCACCCCTTTGCTGGTCTTTCTGTTCGCCCTCTAGGTCCTGGAGGTAGCAGACCTAGTCCCCCAAGCCAACGAAGATAGGAAAGGGTCCAAAAGAGACCAAGGTACTGGTTACACCCTGTGGTTGCTATTCGTGGCAACCTCACTCACACTTCTGTTCACATGGAGATTTGTGGACGAGCACGGAAAGTGACATGTTTCAGCATTCCACGTTGTTTCCTTCAGCATGCGCCTTTCGCAAGGGAACATCGCAAGGGAACAGCGCAAGGGAAATGTGTAGGTGGGGCGGGGCATTACTCCGAGTGTGGTAGGGAGCTGCGGTCTCTGTCTCGCCCGCACTCCCCGTCAATGGTTCTGCGAAGGGGTGGGCAGGGAAGCCCAAGTGCTGCAAAGGAGATCCGAGGGTCGTCCTCTACTTCGCAACGCTTTCAATTGGTCCTGACGGGTTTACACTTTTTAGCGACTTTGATACTTGACTGGGATTGCTTAATAAGATAGATTAGGTCGACGGCAGATGGACCTGATGTGCCGCCAGGATTTCTGGCAGGCGACCCGCCAGTGAGAGTAATCAGGATTGGCGAGCTGCAGAACGGGCGGCATGCTGCAAGTAGAATGAGCGCATCGGCTTTCCTAACAAAGGGCACAATTTTGATGAGGGAAGACAATGGACGGCACGCAGAAGGGACCGTGGTGGAGGCGTAAATCCTGGCTGAGCAAAGGCGACAGCAACCGCACCGCGGAAACAGTAATCTGCTCTGCGCTCACGTACGTTGCTTGCAGCAATGGGAAACGATAGCTCTGGCCTGCCTGCTTCTCTAGCGTGGAAGAGAGAGTGACCCAAATACCCGTTTACCTCACCCCACCCACGTAGTTGCCCCTCCCGCGATAATTGGGCTCAACGTGGCGTAGTGGCACAGCTGTCAGCAGTCCGTCAGACTTGCCGAGACCGTCCTTGATGTCGCTGTGCTGTAGGAGCACTAGGCACATGTGCGAACCATCATTGCGTAATATCGACTCATGCGTCAGGGGCTTTTCTGTCGAGTCCAAGGCCAATGTTTTCAAGCTTGAACTCCAGGAACGAACGGCGCGCGGCTGCTCAAGTGTCTCGGCTGGAGGCACCAGGTGTGCCCGAGGTTTGGTTCGGAAGTCGTGGTCCGATATTTAGGTGTGCATGAGATATGTCGTGCCGACGTTGAGCCTTGTAAGTTGAAAGGTTCCCGTGCGGATTCGTTCGGTTGGTTCCTGTGTACGCATGCAAGTCTCGTGACTTTTGTTTTGGCCAGATCACGACCGTATCATCTACATATCATAAACGATATGAAGTATGCATCGAGCAGAAGCCTTCGTCGGATCAAAGTGCGACGTGATTTATTTGTGACAGGGTTGCGCTAGTTACATGTGAGGGTGTTGGGCTGCTCATTTCAACTTCTTTCATTTAGCTGATTATGGAAGAAAGTTTGTATGCACTTTCTTTGGGTTTGGTCCAGGTGGACCAAGTTGAGCACGTGGGAACCTGGAAACCAAGTACTCCACTCTCGCGATACTTAACGCATTCGGATAGAGACGACCCTGTTTCATATTCACAGACTTGCACTCATTTGCGCTTATGAGTTACTGCAAATCAAAGTAAAAATTAGTGCAAAACCTGTGATCGCGCAACATTAACAGCAGTGAAAGCTATGAGATACGACGGATCGGGAGGTGTTTCCGATTTTCAACGTCCAACTTAATCTTTCCCCCGCAGCTTCTCACGGTCAGCTTTGTGTAGGAAGCTACTAAGCCTTACCATTGGATAACGAGGTACTCCGTACATCTGAGCTTCTAACATCACCCGACGGAAGCGCTCGCTAGTTCTGTGGCAAGTGCCTGAGATTGCCCATGACTCTCAACACATAAAGTAAGCAGTAAGGAGCGCATCTCCCTCGCGATCAGAGAGTTCACAGCTTGACAGGCCGTGATAGGTCGAATCATTTGCGGATCCTTTTGTACTTGAGGATCTAGAGTCTCGACTAAAGCTGCCAATGGTGTGGTCAAACACGGGTTGATGAAATCAGAGCCTTGTGCCTAGTGCGATAGTTATCCGGTACTGCTTGAGAGAATGGAACATGCACAAGCAGAAGATGAATGGAAGATTGTCATGAGTTTTGGCAGATTCTTCACATGGTATGTAGCAAAGTGGGCCGTTGATGTGCCTTGTTGTCTTGTGGCTCACAGATAAGAGGAACTGGAAGCGAGTTTTTATGGTTTGACTTGCGATGACGAGCATGCAACGGTCAGCCAGCTTGGACTTGTGTATCGGGTGGCCGTTGGACCCGTCTTCCTTAGCTCTCTTTATCGTGTGACGAATGACGCGTCGGCAGACCCCGAGAACGTCGTATGGTGGAGGACGAGACGACGACCGCCTCAATTTGAATCGCGAGCTGGAGAGATGGATTCCGAGAGCGTGTTCTGCGGATCTTGCATATTCCGCGATACGCATTTCGGGCCTCTTGCCATTGGGCAGCACGACAGGTTGATCAAAAACATAATTCGCAAGAGGCATGCAATCCCATCTTCTCTCAACAGCCATTATCTGGGCCAAATGTAAGCGCATACAGCCCCACGACCAGAAACGCGCTAAGTCGAGTTTCAGCAGCGTTCGTTCCAACGACCGGGCAACTTCAATACTCATGATCAATCACCATCTGCAGTGATTAGATCTCGGTCCGCCTGTAGTCCATCACTACTGGGCTCTTTCGGCTTGTCAATAAGCAGCTACCGACAGGTGCCAAACGCTAGCTGTGGTGGAGCGATCGCAGGCCAAGGCAAAGCAAGGCCTGGCCTGGCTGTTTTACAGTAGAGTAAAAGGATCGGCGGTTTTTAGTGGACTGTGGAACGTTGGGACTTGCAGGGGTTTCGGGTCTAAGGTTTGCGCGGTTGCGCCTTCCGCATAGACTGGCGCAATCGAGAGGATCCCCAACCCAACTTAATTTGAATCTTGAACTGGCTTGCGCGTGAAGGCCCAAATCACAACAGCAGTGGTGAGAGTCTGGTTGCGATAGGAAGACACAGATAGTTGTGCCACCAGACATGTGGCACTGGCTGACACGACACCCGGGGCGGGTGCTATTTTGATACACAGTGCTTCCAGGTCGGTATCAAAGCAGTGTAAAGATAACGCGAGGAATAGCACGACAGCCGCTGGCGACTGGTCAGATAGCGGAAAGTGCTTGTCGAAAGAGGGCGAGTGTCGCATGAATCATGTCGCTGTCCAATGTCGCTTGCGCTGCGTGGCGTGTTTCAAACTTGTGTGTCCTGCCTTGCCTTGACTTTTGACACTCCGCACGTGGAGTGGAGCGGCGACGACGCGTGCCGGGGAACGCTTGTACGTCTAGTCTGGAAATGCTCGTGGTTGATTCGCTCTTATCGACCCGCCTTCGTACAGAATGACAGCACTGCATTTCCGTTGTCGAGAGCTCTCTGGACTAATCTTACGAAGCCTTTGCACTGATTACGGTACATTTGCACCACAGACTGCACGGACTGCCTGATGTGTGGTCCTCACTCTTACAGCCATGCGCTCTGATCCCCGTCCGGGGGAGTATAAGGTCAAGCCGGGTCCTTTTGTGGCGGACGATCTGGTGAGTAGTGCCCGTTTTTCCTTTCGCTCGTTGCTGCCCGTACCTCGTCCTTTGCCCCTCTGGTGTCTGCCTGTCAACCTTTTTTACCCTGGTCAGCCCCGCCGCGCCGTTGCGCATACCCTGCACGCCCGTTGAACCCGCCGCAATTGGCTTTCGTGCATGTGTCAGGTCTGGCAATACATGTCATTCGACTGCCCGCTACATGGTGAGGCCTGCCTTTCCGCCCTTCTATTACTATCTGCTTGCGCAGCTATTTGATGCCCCTGTCCGCTGTTCAGATCCCCGCTTACATGCTTCCTTTTTTCAAAACTACTACCAATTGAATCTTTTCTCCATCCGAGCCTCCTTCCATCCCTTAGCCCCCACATTTGGCCTTGTCGGCTTCCTATTCTAGCATCGCACATCAACCCATTTCCACCTATTCAATACCAAACTTCAGCATTTGTGTATGTTCTCTCCTTGGTCTTCTTGGATACCTTGTGTGGGCTTGGATTGAGGACGAGGGTATGTTGCTGGTCCATATTGCATTCCTAGGCAGCATCTCCCATGCATGCGCCAGGACAGCGGGACTTTGTAACATACTCCTCCTATAGTTTAGCCCTGCATACCCATGTTGCAAGATCCCTCAATCCACATTTCCATCACAACCACGCTGGGACTGTGCTTCTTGTGAAGTTTCGCTAACAGGATCGTTCTTCAGCATCATATCACCCAAAGTTCGAAGCCAGATTCCTTATCATCATCATCCACTTTTTCAGGCCAGCGGAATCCAGTTCTATTGAGACACTTGGCGGACTCTTCTAGCCAACAACATCAAGTACTATCAACGCCATCGGCAGCAAGTCTGTTCGCGCCTGTTTCATCTCTTGGTGGGGGCGTTGCGAACTCGCAACCACATCAGGCTATCCAAGGCACTCCAGCGGCAATAACTACCCAAGCACAGCCTGATTCATATTATCCTACCCAGCGATTCGCCTATCCCAGTCCACATAGCACAGCAGGGAGCCAATCTTCCTCGGGTGAGTCAGTCCGAAGTGACGAACTTAGGAACACCTTCTGACACAACTTACAGACCAACAACAAGATCAAATGGCGGTTCACGCAGCTCGACACCATTATCCTCCAATGAACGGCTACAACGCGCCGCAGGCCAATCAATCTCCTTCTATCCACACTTCACCGCATGATATTCACGCTCGCAGCATGTACAATCAAGGCTTTGCATTTCCTCACCAGGTCTTCTTCCCACAACCGCAATATTCACTCCCGCCTCAATCACAATACAGTGCCCATGCACCGACACAGGCATATCCAACTGTCACTTCAGCAAACTCTAATATCCTTCTATCACAACAGCATTCGACTCCAGTCTCCCAAGGCATGCCACCAAGCCCTCGACTGAAACTAGAGCACAGCAGTCTGCAACGACCCTCTTCAAATCTTGGCATGAGCCATGCATCTTCAGGTCCACATGCGAGTTCGCCAACGACGATGACATCAGGGAATGGATCCAATCCAAGCGCCGCGCCAGGGCCAATTCCTGCAACAACACCTTTAGTTGTTCGACAGGACCAGAACGGGGTCCAGTGGATTGCTTTCGAATATTCCAGGGATAGAGTGAAGATGGAATACACGATCAGATGTGACGTTGAGTCTGTTAGCATCGATGAACTGAGCCAGGATTTCAAGTCCGCGAACTGTGTGTATCCTCGAGCCTGTGGAGGAAAGGACCAATACAAAGGCAACAGATTACATTACGAGAGTGAATGTAATGCAGTTGGCTGGGCGCTGGCAGAGTTGAACCCTGTACTCAGGGAGAAGAGGGGCCTCATTCAGCGTGCGGTTGACAGCTGGCGCAACAGCAATCAAGACCCACGGCTGCGAAGCAGACGCGTTAGACGACAGGCCAAAATGAGCAATCGAAAGGCTCACGTAAGCCAGACTCCCTCGCAGTTGCCGGGACATCCGACTATGGGAACTCAAGGACCTGGAGCCATGTCTGCTGTCCATGTCGCGCAACAGATGGTTGTTCCTTCAGGCCAGCTGCACCATCATCATTCCAACTCGGATGGCCTTGCAAATGGAAACGAGGACGTGAGCGGTATGTTCCATATGTGATTGACGAAGTATGCAACGTTTTGCTCTTTAATTTACTGGCTTTACACCACGGACAACACCCTTGATGGGCATGTACTGTTAGGGCGCATTACTTTCAAATGACCTGGAGGATTCATGTTTGGTGTACTGTTGTACCATATTTCGGGAAAGGGAGGGGGGGAGACATTTTCACGCTTCTTTTTCCTTCGCTTTGCCATTCTCAACTTGTCGTATACCTTTTATTCTGTTGTCCCAAGGCTAATGTTTCTCTTTTCTTACATGTAGCCGGCAATGAAGTCAGAACGTCCTTCTCTCATCATCACACCAGACCTAGTAGCCAGTCTCATTCTCCGACCGACATTCGCCAGACCCATATTCACTATCCAAATTATACATTGCATTCAGGTTCAAGCAGTGCGGATTTACCTATGCTACATGATGGCATTGATTCGCAGTCCTCAAACATGACCTCCGCCAACTCATGGATCAAGGAAGAAGACGAAGATAAGAAGGCTGCACTTTTTGGCGACGTGCCCGAAGGCAAGAGACGAAAATTCATCCTCGTGGACGATAATGCACGTGGGACCCGGGTGCGAGTGCGAGTGCTACTCGACACTGTCAAGATGGAAGAAATGCCTGATTCACATTTGCGCACTAATTCAGTCTTTCCACGTTCATACTATCCCCGTCAGATGAACTCGCCACCGAGCTCGCCAGGACGCCCATGGCACTGGGACGACTGCGAGAGCGACGAGGAAATCGCAGCCAAGGCTGGCAGAGGCAAGGATATGGTTCAGGTACCGCTCATGGACGGATCAAGAATCCGTCTGCCTGTGCCACGCATGTCCCGCGGCCGTCGACAAAAGGAATTGGCCTTGAATGAGCTGGGATATCGGATGAGTTGGAGTCAGGCCAAGACATTCAACGAACGGTCGCTGTTTATGCAGAAATCACGTAAGTCTTCTTCTATGTGTTTCCTGATCGCGAACTCTCACGAGTAGAAGCACGTATACTGATACCGTGTTCACAGTCGATGCGTATCGTGATAAGATGAGGACGACAATGCTGGCATCTGGTCAGGAGAATCTGGTCATTGCTCCTCATTTCGAGACCAGAGTCGGAAAGAGAAAATGGTTGGAACGCCGATCTAGGAACAGACGTGGATCCTCATTTTAAAGACGCAGTACTGGGATACCACCAACTCGACACATCTCTCTTCGACGTATCTCTCTGCATCTTAATTGAACATCGACAACGTTGGGGACAACAGCCTTGGTTGGCGAAAGGATTTGCGTTCTTGATTTTTTCACACCCTTTTGCTGGGCTCAACGAACCACGTTGACAATATGGTATTTCCTTTGTATCTTGACGATGGAGTGGCTGCTTGACTATGATTTGGCGATAACGGACCCGCCTAATTGTGCATACTCGATCTTGGGTCCACGTTCGGCATCACTAGAACACTCCGGCGTTCTGTGTTGGCATAGCCCACCTATAAAATAATGCGTACCGAGTAATATGAGAACGGATCAACGAGGATATGTTGCGCAAAGCTCTGTTTCGTGAATGTATTATGCTTCTATTGGTTGAACTCGTGCTGACTCGTATCAAATCATAGAGGAACATTGGCTCCTGCCATCATATAAACCATTATAACGATAGTGCCAGCACCGTCTGTTATAAATTCGCAGTATCACCTGCGACCCTGTCCACAATAACCTTTAACGAATATCTGGCAGAGGAAGCATCTTCAATTGTACCCTCCCAACAAAGTTCAGAAATCTCGCCTGCTCTCTCTCGCTCGAAAACTCGATCCGCATCCCAGACACCTTTTTGTTTGTGAACTTGTGCTGCACGTTGGTGTCTCGTCGTTTGAGGACGTGCTCATTCGGCACGCCCACGTGTATAACTCCAAAATCAACGTCTTTGATCCTCACATGCTTCTCGCCGTCAGCTTTGACTCGGATAGGATTCTTCGAGTCGTTAATCCACCATCTAAGCCAGCCTTCGCCAAAGCTAGGACTGAGATGCATAAGGGCCATGACGCCCCCACCAGCGCCTGGTAAGGATACGCCGTCTTCCTCCCACATTCTGAGCTTTTCGATCCCGCACATTTGCTCTTCAAAGGCGAATTTGCCCTTGAAACCCTGGTGGTGAACAATTGTTTTTGCTGTCTGGAATGACCCCATCAATTTCCGGCCAAATATTGCAGACTGGAAGTCGGATGCTGAGTCCTCGGTGGCGAAGACAAAGTTGACCCACGATGTCCTTGCCTCGGAAGCAATAGAATCGCCCCATTTCTGACCATGGTAGAGGAGGAGTGTGTCTCCTGACAGAGAAACCTTCTCTGGAGTGAAGAATGACACAAATGGAACGGGCTCGGGCATATCCGGTAGTCTTTGTTGGCATCGAACGGAGAAGTCATCTGAGAATATCCATATTGATGTTGCATACGCCGTACCGCCGTGCGGTAGATGCTCTCGCTTTCTTATCACGCAGATACGACACTGAGTGGCCACAGGAACTAGCTCCGTAGCGAATCTTGGATCTGGCTCTTCTGGGTCGACCTTGGTATATTCGACCAATACAGCATGGTCATCGAACAACTTGGCGGAGTTGCGAAAGAGTTGGGCTAGGAAGGCTGACTGTTTTGCGTGAAGAACTGCTGCATCAGTCTGCTCTGCTAATAGGCTTGGTGTAAGAAGTGATGACGTTGCTGGGGTAGGAGGTGCATCGGATATCGAAGGCTCATAATTTCGATTCGTTGGCTCAACCATAGAGTTGACAGCAGATATATGTCGAAGCATAGATGGTAATGTTTCTGAATCTCGTCGAGCTTTCCGCAAAGAAGGACTGTAGTCCAGAGTCGATGCCTCATCGTCCTCTGGTGGTTGCTGAAGAGAACCCCGGTTAGATATTGACATGTGGTCGAAGTATTCTGCGAGTCGTTCATCTTCGGGCTGTTTGTCGTACTCAACAGATGAGGAAAGAGTGCTTTGCTTCATATATTCAGAGGTTGACGAAGAAATAGTACCGGCGACGGAGAATGCTCTTCCTGAACTTAGTTGTTGCACTTCTGGTGACAACGGTGGGCTTGGAAGGCCTATACCATACAGGTTACGCTTCAGTCTATACGCTGGATGCTCGAGATGACTGCTCGAAGTAGATCTGGAACTCTGCGGCGTGATAGGTAAAGTTCTTCGAGGATGATTGTGGTGCATGATACTCGCAGAAGACATCATGACACCGTGATCGCCATCTGGCTTGTCTGATAATGAGTCGTCAACTATATTCTGATAGTCGTCGTTTCCCGTTGACCGGACGGGCCGTTCGCTCTGATCAAACGTCTCACTGGTCCATTGTTAGGTTGAACTTTCGCCAGGCGGTACAACGCATACCTTTGTAAAGTCTGTGTGATCAGCGAGATTGTGTTCTCGTGCATTCGAAGTATGCCCCTTAGTGCCTGGATGTCCCCTTTCTCCGTGGTCCAGATCATCTTCCTATAGTTGGCAAGGACGGGCTCACTCCAATGCTTTTCAATAGTGAATCCGCCCGGAGTTTCTGTCTTCTTTAACACCATGTAACGGTCGACCAAGGAGTCCAGATCGTCGAGAGTCTTCTGTGTAGAATACAGGATTCTGGCCACATGCTCTTGCAACGAGTAGGCTGCTGAGCTGAGAATGCTCTCATCCTGGTAGATAGTTTCCGCGAGGAGACGGAGTGTCTCTGAAAGCCGATCTGCATCACCACTAATATTGATAAAGTCCACGGGCACTGCTTTCTTGCCAGTTCCAAAGTCCCTTGCGACGCTCCATGCCAGTTGAGAAAGGACAACAATGTCACCTACTTTCGCCATGGAACGACGATCACCGTTTAGCGTGGAATCTATTCAGCGAACGTTTTGCCTTTTTCTTTAATTGATTGAACAGATGTGGCTCGTTCACTCGCGTCAATCAGTGGTCGTATGCGGTGACAAAGTTCGAGGAATAAGGGAGACATTTCATGGAGCAAGTGAGCCATTGTTTAATATGTGGACCATAGATGAAAGCACCCTTTCGACTACGCGACATTGCCGCTATGCCCAAATGGCGTTTCGCCTGACAAAGGTACCAGGAGGACTGAGATGCACGTGGGGTTCTCGGCAGTCTTCGTTGGTCGCAGATACACGTGGCTCACATGCCGTCCGCGCCTCGATCACGCAAGATACCAAATTGATCGGCTCGTAACGAAGGTATATCTCCTATCGCGCTAAAAGGACAGCCGAACACGCGTTTAGCGCCATGGACGTTCGAAGAAGATTAGTTCCCATGTTGCTAGCATGAAATTTGCAGATGGGTAAATCTTATGGCGGGAAAGCCTTTCTCTCTTTTCGGATTTCGTGTTTGACGCCAAAAGTATAATTCGAGGTATGTATCGCAACCAAAAGCCTATCGCAACGTGAATAGTAATTTCACATTTTGAACCAGTAAGTGTCGCACGAGATCACACAAAGTGACATAGCTAAATCGTGTGTATGTCACTTCGCAGGAGAGGAGGGTCGTGAAGGCCTTGCGGTTTATTGCGCTACGTAGAGGTCAAGTGTGTCACTAGCATTAGTACATCATGAAGGAGATGTTATGTCATCATGAAGGCGATGTTATGTCATCATGTGACAGACCATTACTATCTTCAGAAAGTCATGTTCCAATTCTCGATCGAGCCCATACTGTTAAGATTGCCGAAAGGCCCACTGTCTGTGGGTAGAAATCCAGTCCACCATTCAGCATCGGAGGAGCCCATGTTCCCATTAAGAGCATAGTTTCCAATCGCATCAAGGTCGGTCCAACTGAAATCTCCCATCTGCTCCTGCTCAGTGACAGCTGGTGATGCTCCAGATGCTGCCGAATAAGCTTGATTTGAAGATGCAGGAGTCGCTGTGGCGGCAGTGCCCGGCCGATATGGGTTTTCTAGCGTAGCAACACTTCTGGCCTCCTTGCGAGACTTCTTGTCAACTCTGTCCCATAGTAGTTTGAGGAGCTGTGAATATCTGCTGCCTGGATGTTGTTCGCCCACGCCAGACTTTTTCAGAACAGTCACGGTCTCCTCTATGAGCCGGCGAACTGATGATTCTTCATCTGGAGACATGACTCCCACCGCCCGAGCGTGGTAGAGGAAGACACCTGCATAGACCGTGAAAAGGTAGAATCTGAGAGGCATGTATCTCAAACATCTGTGGAGGGTCAGTGCTGGTTGAGCAGTAAAGAACACCAATCGTCGACTCACGTCTCAGGATTGACAAAAGATGTCATGGTTGACAGCAGACTCTTGGCTGCGTCTAAGCCTTCGTAGATGAATCTTGCATCGCCTACCGCACCGACGTTGTTGTAGAAGACTCGGCTGAACGTAGGCTTGCCGTTCTCTCCTGCTGGTAACGCTCGGCGAATTGTGGCATGAAATGCAAAGGCGTTCGTGTAGAGTCGGAGGTAGTCATATGATAGAAGAAGGGCCGCTTTCAAGTTCGGCGAACCTAAGATCTAATCAGTACATGGACAACATCAAGGCAAGCTTGAGTGGGCACTCACACGTCATTGTTCCATATACACTCTTCCATCCGTAATAGGCACTACGGAAGTCGTCCACAATTTTGATATAGTAGCCACCGGTCAAGTGGCTTCGTAGACTGTTTCCTGGGCTGCTATACAAAACATCATGGACATTACTGAACAACAACGTCAATTCCAGGGTCGCTTGAAATATGCTGGCGTGATCGTCTTCGCCTGCATGTCGAGGGGGGTAAGGGAAGTCTTCTTTCTTCAAGGCCAGACCAGGCCCTGGGCCTCTGCTCCAGAATGCTCTTCCAAGTCTTATGGATATCTGACGATCCGAGATATAACAGCAAGTCCACACTAAACGTTTGCGTCTCCAGTGAGGGTCTTTCTGGTCATCGATGACTGGGAATGAGTATTTGTCAAGTCCAAGGTAGTAGCCTATTCTCAAAGCGAGGCCAACAGACATCCAGGCTTCGCGGTCTTCTTTGCCCCACTCTAAGTTTCCTGCACTTCTTGACGCGTATGGCGTCCATTCGGCGAGTAGTAGAAGAGCCTCTACAGCTTCCACGCCACCGGGCCCGCCAGCTGATAATGCAGAGACCAAAATCTGCATGTACTCTGCACATGATGCAAAGATATGGGGCTCGTCATTGAGATCCTTGGATGCTATCACAAGTATTGCTGTCAAGAGATGTCTCTCACTTTGTGCGATCGTTGGCAGGTTCTGAGAATCGAGGGTGCTAGGTGAGACGAGAGCGAAATAGGGATGATATAAATCGCGGTATCGCTGAATCAATTGTATGATCTTGGACGATGTGAGTTGTCCTGAACGGACAAGCTGATAATCGAGACCATCGTTGAGCCAAGAATTGTCAAATATAGGAGCGGTGGGGATGCTGGCTCGGCTTCCTCGGTCACCAATGCCTTGCCAGATGCCTTGTTGGCTTTGCTGGTGGTGATGGTGGTTGTCATTACTAGCAATATGTGCAAGGATGTCGAGAGCGTCGGATGGATTTTGGATATCGTTGAAAGGAATGTTGTCGGAACTTGATGAATGAGAGGACTCCTCGACACCAGCAGTACGAGACGATGTCTCCGCTGGAGCTGGCAATTGGCTTAGCTGAGGATCAATGTTGTTTGTTGACAAGGTTTGGGTTGTTTGCTGATCTTCGAGATCATTCCCTTTACTATCGTTATTCCTGAAGCGTCGAGTTGCTGTTAGTATCGGTTATGGGTTTAGTCTGACAAGCTTCAATAACTTAGACATACCATTGGGACGAGTTGTCGTGGGAGAGGTTCTTCTGCGCGAGAGTAGAGCGGCGTATTCTTCTGCCTCCGCGATTGCTACTGCCAATTACGCACTCCTTGTCTTCCTTTCTGCATCTTAGACAAGGAGGTTCGCCATTATTTCCATCACTGAAGAGCGTCAGAACATATAAGTGAGGCTGCCACATGCATGACCGCAGCCGATCAATCTCGGTGTTTGAGATGATGGAACAGAACGAGCAGAACTGAAGGACCTACAGCGTGCATTTGGTCTTGCGAGACCTACATGCCAGACACGCGCGGCTGGTACGTTTGATATTGGGCTGGTGTGGATATCCAGGATCTGGAGACTGATTTCGGTCTGACATTCTCCAGCATTATTGTGTACCTACTCGATGTGTGCGATAGCGAAAGAGCAAAGTCCGAATATCTATCGGCATTTGAATCGAATCCGGCGCGTATTCATCTCTTGGCGGGCTATCTCGACGCTAGATTTAAGCCGAGGGTTGCGGAGCAGATGGACCCTATCTAATTGAGGGGCAACCCCCTCCAACATGTAGCATGCACACGCGATAGATGGCTTGAATACATGTCTCGAGATGATGGGAAGCATTTACCACGTAGACAATTCATAGCCTGTTCAGCCAGTTCACACAAGGGTTGATATTGTCGACTGGTGAACATGGCGATGTTTTTCCGTCGAAGAGCCGGGAGTTCTTTTCAGCGAATTCAGCGAATTCAGCGAGCACTAGGCGTCTCGAAATGGCGGCAAATGGCGGGCCGGTCGGGTTTTGTGTCGACACTGTCAACGACGATGGACTTTAATAAGCGTGCCACTCGTGCTAAGGTAAGTAAGGAGGGTAGTCCCCTCTTCTCATTCTCTCTTCTTTGTCTTCTGCTGTCTTTCCATTCTTCCTCTCCCACATTCACGCAAGATATACTCGCCTGCAACCAGAGTGACATGGCTTCCCAATCGGCATTGCTAATCGGCAACATTTCTCACGCTCGCAAAGAGTGGGAGAAGTGTGGAGAGCTGGTCCAGCTTCGAGTAAGTGATCTGAGCTGTATGATTCGTGTCTATCCCTGACAAGTCCTCCCAGGAATATTCGGCTGGCTCAAGAGAAGACTTCTTGTCGAAACTCAAGGCCAACGAGTTTGATGGTACAATCGCTATCTATCGCTCAAACGAAAGCACGTCAGTCACTGGTCCGTTCGATGAAGAGCTCGTGAAATGCCTCCCATCAAGCCTGAAATTCATCTGTCACAATGGTGCCGGGTACGACAACATCGATGTCAAGGCATGCAGCTCCCGCGGCATTCAGATCTCCTCTACGCCCATAGCCGTGAACGAGGCCACCGCTGATATCGCCATTTTCCTCATGTTGGGGGCTCTGAGGAGGATCACTATACCATTCACCGCTGTACGTCGGGGAGAATGGCGTGGTAAGGGCTTTGGCCTCGGTCACGACCCGAAAAACAAGGTGCTAGGAATACTGGGCATGGGAGGCATCGGTAGAGCCGTCGCCCAGCGCGCGAAAGCCTTCGGAATGAGCATACAATACCACAACCGGAACCCTCTGTCCGCAGAACAAGCTGGAGACGCCAAATACGTCTCATTTGACGAGCTCATGAAGACGTCTGATGTACTCAGTCTCAACCTAGCACTGAACGCTTCCACAAGACACATCATTTCGACATCGCAGTTTGATATGATGAAGGAAGGCATCGTGATCGTGAACACTGCGAGAGGGCCAATCATTGACGAAGCTGCTCTGGTGCAAGCTCTCAAGCAGGGCAAGGTCTTCTCCGCTGGCTTGGACGTCTTTGAGGAGGAGCCAAAGATTCATCCTGAGTTGGTAGACGATGATAGGGTTGTGTTGCTGCCTCACATTGGTACCGCAACATGGGAGACGCAAAAAGACATGGAATTATTGGTGTTGGAGAATCTGAAGAACGCCGTCCAGGGCAAATCGCTGATTACCTTGATTCCTGAGCAACAAAAGTAGAATATCTACAGATCAACGCATTCAGAATTCAACATGGGATTCCTAGCATCAGATAGACCAACCATTAAGTACAGGAATATATAATCATACTTCACTTTGTCATCGAATCTGCGATGGACCATGACACAAGCATGTAACGAGAGGTGCTGTGGTGTGGCTCCTTGACCACCAGTTCAACACATCTATAGTTTAGACATCGCAGAATTTCGGAGCAGTTGGATGAGCATGAATTTACCGACTATGACAACTGGGGTAAGATAGGCATGATCGCAATGTACCTTGCCTTGTGTATTTCCCACTCAGACCATTGCGGCAACGGGTCGATTGCCGAACCAAAATTGGGCGCGGCTCCGCATTTGCACGTGTCATGTACATGACGCTTTTGCCAAGATCCGTCGGCATGAACCTTAACAACTCCACATTCGCGCCAATGAGCTAAATACGCGTATGCAACGGTAATGTAAGCCAACGCGTCCGCTAAATTACTGCACTTGAGACTCACGATGATAGAGGAAACCTGCACAAAAGTTCTGGGAAATTCACCGAGACATCTGCAAGAGACCTATGGTACTTGTCCTACATTCCTCTTGGTCTGCGGATAATTGGCGTCAGGCGTTTCACAGGACGCCAAATTGGTGTCTGCCTTGGCTTGGTGTTGTAAGTCTTGAGTAGCCTTTCACACTTGGAGCAAGTCTCGAAAGTCTAGGAGCGCATTACCACTATACCTAGCGCATTTGTCATTGCTAAGAAGACTACGAATTAGCCTGCAGCTGTAGTTTTGATAGTTGCGGACGCCAAACACCATCCGCAGCGCATTCATCAGCATGCAATTGACGTATTGGCATCAATAACTTGGCAGATCACCCATAACTATTTTCATCTACCTTCTCAGGTAAAACTGCTTTTCCACCTAAAGCATGGAATCACCGTCATTTACAGATGCCCACCCTTCCCCAACTTCACTTCCTGGACGGGACCCGTTGGCTGACGCCGACACGACTCTCATAAGAAAAAGACAGCGCCAGACCCCTACACAGCTCGGTGGCGAGGATTGTTTTTCAGCGGGACGCTCAGAGAGCCCCTTGCAGATTGACATCATTCCACCTGAGCAGGAACTGGCTCCAACTGCGGAGATCTACATCATGGGTGATGAAGACCTCACTGCAGGTTACATAGAAAGCTTTCCTGGAGTGACCGATCAGCGACGACCGGAACATCTTGCAGCAAGTTTTGCAAACTCTTGCTATGACTCCAAGGGCCCCCCCCTGTACCGAATTGACCAATTCGCAGACTGGATCCAGGATCATGTAAGCGCCACTTCAGCCTCGCAAAATTATTCGTCCTATGTGCAGGACAGGGTGTTTTGGTATCATGTTGGACGATGCTTCGAGGGCCTAGCTAAGAGAAGGTACGTGAACACAGTGTCTGATCCCTCATTCTATCGCACAGTGCGCAAGCACCGAGGGAAGAATGGCAATTTACTCACCTTCATCAGACCAGGTGTTCTCCAACGAAAGACTTCATCGAGCCAGATTTTCTACCATGACTTTTCTTGCTCCTTTGCAAAGCTTTTTGCCAGTCTCTGCACAATCGAAGCCGAACAATTGGAGCGCGCAACCTCGCGCAGAGACTCCGCCAAACCCGCCAGCCCAGGGAAATGCAGTCTGCTGTTCTACAACTATGCAATCGCATTCGAGATGCTCATGTCGCGAGACGAGTCAGCCCCATACGATGCTTTTTCCAAGACTCAGCGAGCCATGGTGTCCACATTCTCCAACAACCAAGAAAACTTGGCATCATTCTTCCGCACATTCTCACTCATTGCGACCCGGGCAGATGAAGTCGAAGGTTCCTGCCTTGCCTTGTACTGCTATCTGAAGATAGCATCCCATTGCTTGTCTGTTGTTACTCTGACGGGGCTGGCAGATGTTGGGCCAGCCGAGGGAGACGTGTCAAATTTTAGCGATGATGAGTTCCATGCTACTCGCGGGACCGTGGTCAAGATCCTTGAACTTGCCTTGGCTCGGGCTCTCCCAGCTATCACTAAGACCAACCCGGACTATCTACCCTCTGGCTTCCATGCTGCCTTCATCGATACGTTAGCTCACCTAGCTGCTCTTCTAGCACCATCGTACCTGCCGGACGGCTTCGAAAGGACCCTAGAACGAACTTCGAATCTCAGCGTTAAGCCGGATGAGCTCCTGATCCCTGAATCTGGGCTCGCCTTGACGAATGGACTGTTGCCCCTCAAGGCCAGGGTTTCCGTGGTATACAAGCTCGAACTATTCAATGTGCTTGTCAAGAGCAATATTATGACCTTGAGAGTGATTGGGCTTGAGCACCTCAATGATCTATTGCTCAGCCTATGGAAAACCTACAACATCGAATTCCGTGCACATAACTCCCATCAGATGCTTCAGCTTGCGTCCAGATACTTGTTGACATATGAAGTCGTCAAATATCTGTTCGGGCCTGACTCTCACGCCGACTTGATGCGCCGGAGCTCACGAACAGTCGAATTCCTGCTCGCCACCCACAGTCTAACCAAATCAGATGTAGATGTGTTGTGGAATACCTGCCTGTACAATCAAGGAAGCGATATTGGACAGGCAGGTTGTTCTGCACTGCTTAGCATTCTCCAAGAGAAGGCCACTGCAATATACCTCTGCAGGAAGTATGAAACGCTATCCTCTGCACAGCTAGGTAGAACCATGTTGTTTCTATTCGAAAAGATCATAGAACCAATGGTCACCCGAATGAGAACGCCTACAGAGAATCTTGAAGTGTCGCGCGTGTGCGTACATGTCTTTCGAGAGATCTCGCTTGCGTGGGACGACAACGAGGTTCAGGGTTTCCGTTCGATGATTTCTCATGTCATCATTCAATTGCTCACGTCGTCGGGAGAGAGAGCGGAGTTTCAGCGCATCTTACTAGAGCTCTGTGCTGAGGCTGTACAGGGCCAGACTGTCTACGCAACAAGCAGCATCCATCTTTTACTGGACTTGGCAATCGATCTCCCGCACACTGCCACTGTCTCCCCTTTCACTAATCTGATATCTTTCCATGATATCATTGCTGAGCTGTGTCATTTTGTGAATGACCACAAAGCGCAAGGGGCAGAGATCAGCACTTTCAGACATGCTTTGCTCTCCCGCATTCGGCTAGCGAGTCTTACCTTGGCCTTTACACGGAACGCCTGCAATGCAAAGATTGAGCGCACTTTTTGGGACCATGCTTATGGTGCCGATGCAATTGACAACCACGCGCGCGCCATTGCCTGGCAGTCACTTCTTGCCGACACTCAAGTCAATCCAGCATTTCATGAGTTCTTTGAAAGATGTACAGCGCTTTATCTTCCTCACCTTGATGCAGCCTACGCTCCGCCTGAGATAATTCTTGCAGCACATTATGGAGTGGACACTGCCCTTCAAAACCTGAAGTTTGATTTTCCTCTGAGAGACCAGATCCTTCGCTTCGCACTTACAAGCCCATCAGAGGTGTATGGTGAGCATTTTTTAAAGGCCATTGTTGTCATACTGTTCTCTAAGGCTGCTTTGGACTATCCAGAAGCAGCGGAAAAACAGCAGATTGCAATAACAGATCGATGCCTTGACTGTATATGCGCCCACAGGGGCAATGAGAGTATACGTGCTGTCGCACTTTTGAGGCTTCTCTTGAGTGAGTCTATCGAGTTCGCCAAGGTCGCACCATCGACAAAAGGATTCTTCTCGGAGACTCAGGCCAACGATGCCACAAGAGATACGCTATCAATTCCCATTCGGCTCTATGGCAACGAGGGAGTCCAGCAGCTAGCCATCACTGTTGGTGAGCAAGACACCTTTGCTGTTGTCCACTCAGAGCTTGCACGTCTTACCAGATCGGATGACTTTTTAGTCATATGTGCTGGTCTGCCTCTAGACCTTGCTAAGGCCCCGGCTACAAAAATCCAAAACAGCAAGATAGCAGGTCAAAAACTGACAGTGAAGAAGAAAATCACGCTTCAGAGCATTGAGAATGACAGATCAAGAAGGATCGGTCGAACGTCGTTGGAGCGGAGCATTTTACTACGTTTTGATGATTTGTACGACCAACTCGACGGATCAGATACCGGAAATGAGAAGGCAAATACCGGAAATGAGAAGGCAAGTACAATGGATCAACGATGGATGTCGTCAAATACCAGGACTGACAATTCTCTCAAGATTTTATCTCTCCTCGTGTCCTTGCAGCATACTACCACCTGGCGTCCTATCTCACTGGACCAGAGCCGATGGAAAATTCTCTATTGGTTCCATCGCCTTCGCGATGAATTGCATGAGCAATTGTCACGCGGCGTAGCAGACGCAATGTTTATACAGATGGGTGTTCATGTCTTGATCAATGCCCTCGAGCATTTCAAGACGTCCACTGACTGGGTGTTATTACGCTCAATTGCAGTGGGATTAATGGATTTCATTATAGGTATCGATCCCAAAATCTGATCGATAATTAGCAGAGCAATTACTAATATTCTTGGCAGAACGCCCTGTCATTGACTACGCACACGAGTACTTCACAGACCCGGATCGCTTTGTGAACTCTGCGTTCTGCATTCTCGAATGTGGTGCACGCATGGTTGGACAATCAGACAATGCCAGTGAAATTCAAGAGATCACTCAGACAACGGCAAACATTTATCGGTTTGTTCTCGAAGCATCACGGCTAGACACTGTAGTCTGCGATGCTCTTGTTCACTCTCCCCAAGTCAAGCCTATACTCATAAAGCTGCTACTCAACTCCACGTTGTGTGGGAGCATTGCAAAGTGCATGCAGAATTTCTGCGAAGATGAAAAGACGTAAGTCTTCACATGTTGAAACACATTGACCGCTCATGCATCTAATCGAACGACTGCAGACCCACCAAGGCTAAAGCCCTTTTCTGGACAATAGCTCTAGATTGCATGTCACAGCCTCCGAACGATCCAGGTTCATGTGACCATCTGTTCCATCTCAGCCGTCGGATTCTGGAAGCAAACCGGGATGTAGTCTCGAGCGACACACAGTTGAGATCCATTATCGCGCAGCTGAGCACGACCATGCTGCGAACGAGCGATCGGGAGCTATTGGGGATCAATTCTAAGAATTCACTTGTGTCCGGCCTTTGCTTCGTTCTACAAGGCTGTGTCCAGAAGCTCAAGTCCTCCAAGAACCCGCTAGATCTACACTATTTGGCATTAGAGATCACTCGCAAACTCTTGTTTGCACGACGTACCGAACCCCTTGACCGCGAAGTTGTTTCGATGCCAATATTAACTGGCGAAACGCGCCGCAGGTTATACTATCTCGTCACTACCTTGTGTGAAGATGTCACGACTTTGAGAAGTCTGAGCAACCTCACACTAGAGGCTTTAGCAATGTCAGATATACCGGCCTACTTTCAATTTCCCGGCCCGGAAGGATTCAACAGAACAGAGTGCGGCTACTCAGGACTTGTAAACCTGCAACAGACCTGTTACATGAATTCGCTGTTGCAGCAGCTCTTCATGAACATCAATTTCAGGAAGTTCATATTCGATACACCCATCAAGGATGCTCACCGACAGGTAGTCCTGCAAGAGTTCAAGTGCGCCTTCGCGAATATGCAAGACAGCTACAGCTTGGCATACTGTCCGGACAATCTCGCAAAGGCTCTTGACGTGGATGTTACTATCCAAGATGACGCACAAATCTTCTTCACAGTCCTATTAGGCAAGCTCGAGGCCAGCATGCCAGACGAGCAAGCCGTAAAAAGCTTGAAGACGTTCTTTGGTGGTTTGAACAAGTCACAGACCGTTGGAGAGTGTGGTCATGTATCAGAGAGCCCTGATGAGTACTACAATCTTTCACTTGTCGTAAAAGACAAGTCAAGTCTTCACGAGAGCTTGCAGGAATACGTGCAGGGTGCCACGCTCGAGGGAGGGGACAAATTCAAATGCATGAGTTGCGAGTCGAAGTCAGGCGGTGTATACGTCAACGCTTCAAGACGCACAGGGCTAGAGAATGTGCCAGACAACCTAGTCCTCGGCCTCAAGCGATTCCAATATGAGACGTATGATGGCGGAGCGAAGGTCAATGACACGTTCGACTTCCCAGAAAAGATCGACATGAATCCTTACAAAATCCAACACTTGGCTAGTCCGCAACAACCAAGGGAGCCCGACATCTTCCAATTGGTAGGCGTTGTTGTTCACGATGGTACTCTCCAGTACGGCCACTACTGGTCTTATGCAGCAGAACGATCGCTCGCAAGCGACGGAACGATGCCATGGTACAAGCTCGAGGATCGGATGGCAAGCAGGGTCACTCTCCGTGAGGTGCTGTCCCAGACTCGTGGAGGTTTCATGAAGACAGAGACAAACGACCAAGCGTGGCTACGGTCTGATAATGCTTACGTGTTGTTCTACGAACGACTCTCATCAATAAAAGCCACAGCGATAGAGCAGCCATCATCTTTAGGTCTCATGACTGGATTGTGCCCAAAAGTGGCAATTCCTGCAGATGTTCACCAGGCAATCACTGCAGACAACGAGACGCATATTCGACAGTTGAACATGTTTGCCGATGAGCATGCCGACTTCGTGCGCTCGTTGCTCATAAAGTACGAGGACATTTCTCGAGATATACGGTGCAAAGATCAGTCTATGGAGCTCTTGCTCGTCAAGTTAGCGTGTGAGCATCTGCAATCAGTGACCATCAGGACACAGCCCCTAGCGTACCTGGAAAACATCACCAAATCGCTGGAAAATCTTATCCAAGCACATCCCGACAACGCATGTGCATTCTTGACATTCCTTTTCGACCAGATTGACCACGAAACATGCGAGCGATTTGTTTTCCATAGGAGAGCAGTCTTTCGAGCCGGCACAAGGCAACTCATTGTCACCAGCCTTCGATCGTTGCGGGTTCAGGATCGTTTCCGTTATGGACTGGACTCACATGGTCAAATTCGTGAAGACCCCAGGAGCCACGTACACTGCGTTGCAGTCGCTCACTCCAAGTTATCCAGCCGTTTACACATCTCAGCGGCACGTTGCAGCTGGCCAGAGTACTTTGAATTCGCTGCCGAGATTGCAGCCTTTGGGAGGGAAGAAGCGCAAATGATAATGGACCGTGGTTACCTCATGCTAGCCCTGGAGATGTTGCACGTTCGCTGCGACACGAGTCTGCAGCTGAAGTATGACCAACTCTGGTACAACATGCAGAACAATAGAGTATATCCATTCTATTCTTTGACAGACTGCGTCTATGCTCTCCTCAAAGATCATGTCGATTTGCTGAATATCAGCAGTGGCAAGGGCGATTTACTGCTCGAGGAAGAGATCGAAATGATTACCCGCATAAGCAAAGGTGGCCGAAATACGTTAGTAATTCGTGCGCTTGAGACTCTCAGAGACAGCGAACCCCAATATCTCGGGCCTGCTAAGCTTGTGTCTCTCCTCACTGACCAATCCAAGACAGACGACCAGGTGGTCAAGACGGCCGTCGTCGCGCTGAAGTGCGGATTGGAGGGTATCAGACATACATACTATATGGACGTCATATCGTACTGCATAAGTCACGGCAACATGGCAGAGCGATACAAAGAGTCCTTGATTGCTGCCGTTGCGCGCATCACTGACCACTACGAGGACACGGCCGAAATTTTGACAGACTTCATGAAAGACGTCTACCTCAGAGAGCCAGCTTACGTTCTCAAATTCGCACCCGAATGGGCGGATAAGCTCCTCGCATGCGACGATGCCGAAACAGAGGAATCCACGCTCCTCTGGCTTCGCCGCCACATGCTCACCCGCTGGTCGCTCGTGGTGCGCTTCACCCAGCGCGATTTGACACTCGACCTAGCCCATGCCATGGCGACCAAGGGCCTGACAGCCAAACTCATGTATACTCTGCAGAAAGCGCACTCCCTGCAGCAGGAATACGAGGAGTTCGAGAACGCGGCTGAGGCACTACGTGAATGCGCGACTTGGCTTGAGAGATTTGTCAAAGCAGCCCATGAGCATCTATTGCCTGCCGAGACGGAGTCTGAAAAGCAGCAAAACAACAAGGAAATATTACGCGGAGAAACACAGGTCGATCAACAGACTGTCGAAGATCTGAAAGAAGCAGCCGCAGACGCGAGCGGCATACTCGAGCAATGCCAGGAGGTCTTCGAATGGTTAGGCGATTGGTCAGAAGGCAAGGAGAGTAACATGCTAGCGTACAGACAGCGGTATACTCGCGATGTCAGAGCAGCACGCAGCATGGATGGCCACGTCGTTGATCTGGTATCTGGCTCTGACGGGGAGGATGACGAGGAAGATGAAGACGAAGAGGACGAGGCTGACGACGAATTGATTTGATTTGAGACTGCTTGCGGAGGGCGCAAGAGCGAATCGGCATGACAAGTAACGCACGTACGCTGGAAGACTTGGGAGCGATGGCAGCGCATGAGAAAATTACGACCTTTTTTTTGACGAGACGGAAACAGGCGGGAAAAGTCCTCTGGGCGCAATTGGGCGTTTTGTTTTAATTTCTTCTTCTCTTATTTCGATGGCATTACTCATGGCTGCAGCTGCTGCTGGGACCGGCGGCGGCATGAGGTAGACAGTGCAAAATGCTAGTAATACTCTCTTCTTACGACGGATGAGTCGATTTCTCGTATGCTCTTCATGTCTTTCTCTTATTCTTTTCCTGGATGCTTCTCGTAGGCTGAGCTTTACAAATTGAATCCTGTACCGCCACTTTATGGGGTGCAGATGAAAGATCACGGAAGAATGCAGTGTTTACTGCAGAACACGCTTGCCATCTATCCTTACTTGTGCCTTGGACGATAACCGTCATATCACGAGCAACGCGAGATACAGCAGTGGGCCTAACATTACCAGAACCACACTGAAAATCATCTATCTTCTTTACCGGTTTCTGTCGAAGCGAAATGAAAGGAAGAGAAAACGGTAGAACAGACAGCCGCAGCCGCCAATAACCAACGTCTCAGCTTTCTGGCTCTGGATTTTCTCTTCCCGTTGAAAATGTGGATATATGGGAAATATGTACAAAGAAGGTGCCCGGCCATGGCCAGCCCGGCCCCCTGATCTATTCACCAAAACTCGGCCTGTAAATCTTCTTCATCTCTTTTCTCCAAAGCGTACGTACGTAGCCACATACGTACATGTATGCATGAGATCGCGTGCGGTGCATCAAGATCGAGCGAAACAGTAAAACGAGGGGGAATATGAAATTGCGGTTCCGGAAAAAATGCTTGCTTCCTTGGATGCTGTGCTGGTATGTTGGGTTGAAAGGCAAACTCCTTGGTGTTGTCACTGATGTAGGGTCGAACAGGGCTTGAATATCGCTCGCTGGGGGTCGCTGGGTGAAATGGTTCATAAATGCTGGCATGCACACACTGGCATGCAGGGCTGTCGACAAGGCTGATTCAATGCGAAAGTTGCAGAATTGTCGTTCTTGCGGATCAGAATGACTGGGAAAAGAAAGAGAAAATGGCAGACTGAGAAGGTGGAGGTCATCAGGGCCACCATTTCATGCGCTTGTAACTCTCTATGACGGATTCGACCTCTTGTTTTGTCAACTTCTCGTGGTTGTATCTGTGGAGGGGGAAGTGTTAGTGAGGCGTTCATGTGTTTTTAGTGATTGGGAAGGCGGAGACATACTTGAAGTTGGCGGTAGTCTCGAAGAGTGAACCATTAAGAGACAGGTCAGCGTCTCTGAGAAGCTCTTTCTCCATAAAGGGTGTCAATGGGGAGCTGCCGCCGGCCAGAATACCAGCCTTTTCTTGTAGTTCAGCCCATGGATCCAGTGTTTCGTCATTCACGTCGTCGACTACGTGCTCTAGATTTAATCGTGCAAACGTGTTGATCAGCGTGCCTTGGAAGCCGGTCTCGATGCCAAAGACATCGGCGAAGATGGCAGCTATTGTGCCTTGGTTCGTGTTGCCCTTGTCGACGATATTGAAGACGGAAGTACCGGAAATGGGACCTCTGAGTGACGGCTTGAATGATGTTGTGGGCGAAGGTGGTGCTGAAGTAGGCGAAGTAGGAGACATGGGTCCAGTGGAAGCAGCAGTTGCTGGTCTGCTGTTTGGATGTGCGCGCTTCCATTCTGCTGCTGCCCAGCACGCCCTTGCGACATCTTCGACATGGACAGTGGCTGTGCGTAGTTCGCCTCCCCACAACCATTTCAACTCCTTGGCTATCTCTTGATAGACTCTCGCCAGAGCCAACTGTGTGCCCATCCACTGTCCGGTGTAGTCTCCGTACACGTGCGCCAGCCGTAGAATGACCAGCGGAAGGCCGGCAATCTTGCTCAGATCTTCCTCAGCCGCCAGCTTCCACTTGCTCTGCTTCATTGTTGGCTTGACCTTGTCCGACTCCTTTCGTGGATCGCGCTTTGGGTCGTAGACAGTTCCCGTGCTCAGCTCGACAAATGCTTTCACGCCTCGGGCTGCTGCCTCACGACCCACGTTTAGAGACAGGTCATACGAGCGCAGCTTGTACACCTCGTCCTCCTGCGAGTGTCTCGTCTCACCGCCGCAGTTGAAGACATAGTCAAATTTGGCTCCATCATCAAGGTCAAAGATGCGCGCGAGAGATTGCGGTCGCGAGGCGTCGGCTTGGATGAAGTTGGGCGCACTGCATGCCTCCTTGTGTTCCGGCGCCAACTGGGCGAGCTCCGGCAACTGCTTGTCGACAACTCGTAGGGTCGATGCAAGAGAGTTGGTATGGATGTGATGGGCGAGGAAGCGGCCGACATAGCCTAACACATTTCTTTGTTAGCTAGGTCGTGTCACCGCCATTTCATACATGGACTGCAAAGCAAGTATGCAATACGCCGAAAGGGGGGGCACATCATTATCCACAGTGACCGCAAGGCCGGATCAGATGAGTTACAATACATTGATGATATGCACAGTCAAAGTACGGTAAGCTAGGAACGGGTTCGCGTGGAATTAAGCATACCGAGACCTCCTATGATCAGGACATTGGGCTTGGTGGCAGCCGTGGCAGAGGGGTCAACCCCCGCGTCTTCACTCATGTGTAGGCGTGTGACTTGACGACCTTTCGGGCGGTTACGAGAGAGGAGGGAGCAAAGGATGGGTGATTCCAGAAAGATGGAAGAAGTGACGGCAATGCTCAGCTGGAAATAGCCTACTGCACTAATTCAAACGGTGGCCGTCTAGGTTATTGGGACAAGGTTCATGCTCGCAACGTAGATGCGAGCGGTGGCCGACACATCAGAGGGCAATGGCCCGTTGTGCTCGGCACGAGGGCCGCAGCTGCAGATGAAGCAAATGAAACTTGAGCCAGAAGGTGGAGGGAAGATCCCTGACTCAAGCCACTCGTTCAGTCGCCATCCTTCCGCTGCATGCATGGTGCATCATGGCGACATTGCCTGCCTTCTGCTCCATGGCATCTCTTTTACCTCCTTTCTTTTCACTCCGCTGAAGTTCCACTTCTCGCATATCTGTGCCTCCTGTGCAATACCTGAGCTCGGTGAATAATAATGAGCATGCCCATCTCTGACCGACATTCACTTGCCCAAAACGGAGCATATCCGGCTGAAACGCAATATCGCTTTGACCCCAAGGCGATCACCATCTAACACCAGGGCGCGGGCCGTCGGCCTCTTACCCTGATGATAAGATTTGGTTGTCAACCACATCGCTGGGATCCAGACACTGATCTTTACCATCCGGATCCTACCCATCCCTGCTTCAGGTGGCCGTGGTTCATCCATGACTACTCATTACCTCAACCGCCCAAACTTAGACGGCTTCTTCGTCGTGGACGAATGCTATTTCGTGATACGTAAGAAGAGAAGGGAGTAAAGCTTTTGAGCTAGGGTTGGGAAGTTAAGGAAGAAAGTTATATTACACAAAAACATACATGGCTTGCAGTGCAGAGGTGAAAGTAGCTGGGTATCTTGCAAAAGTGAAAACAAAAGAAATGGCAAAGCTCTTCTCTCGTAGTCTCATGCAAACTCTGTCCCTCCGGAAGGGACGTGAGGGCAATTGCCCTCTTGCTCTTCACTCTTTGCTCTTCGCGATGACAATCTGAAAATGATGTTGGTCGTCGTATCTTCTTCTCACACAATGACCTCCTTGCAGCGGAGACATCTTACGCCCTCTTCTCGAACAGCCTCGTTTTTCGGGTGCAGGTCCTTGATCAGTAGCTTTGGTGGGCTACCATTCGGGACACTAATATCCACTTCTATGGCTCCATTCCCTTGTCCTGCTGCTTCTCTGCTCTTTCCGTCGTCGGGAGTTTCACTCTTGACCGCGCCATTATTGCTGCCTCGTTCTCCTCTCTTTCCCTTGAGTGTATAGATGCTCTTCTGCCTGTCATTGACAAGGCATTCAGCATGAAGCCAAATGTCGCAAGAGCTATTCGTACATCGAATGAGGGCGTTGTCGGGGTTATGTGGTTGTTCACAAACGCATACTTTCCGCAGATCAGAGAGATGCCCAGTCTTCTTGTCGTATATCTGTCTCCAAAAGTACTTCTCAGGATCCGGCAAGGGCGCGTCGTCATTGGCCTCATCCCAGTATTCTACGTCGATTCCCCCGTTGACGCAATTGGCGCTGATGATGGCCATCTCATTGCTGACGACCAACTCGTTCCGAGCGTGATGCTTTTGAGCCCCTCTGGGCAACTCGCTGGGGATTTCAAGCCAGACCACTCGTAAGTAGACGTGATTACTGTCCAGCGCCCGGACTTCTAGGATTTGCGCCTTCCACTGCTCATCGTCCTTTGGCTCGCCATCTGTGACTTCACTGTGGTTGACAAATACACAAGAGCCGATCTCATGCGTTACACCTCCGGCTAGAGTGACTGTTGCCACGTCAGCCAGGTCTACGGTACATGGAATGCTCTGGTGTCTGCTTACACTTTTTGTACTTGTTCAAGCGGTTCCACTTGTCGCTCGGAGAGATGGTATATGCTACTGCCATGTGATCCTTCCCGGCTAGGCTCAACTGCTCGATTTGGCCAATAGGTCGACCCTTTGGTTTCTTCTCGGGTACGGGAAATGTTGTTGCGACAGTGAAAATGTTGACCACCTTGGGGTCCTGGTCGCGACGGTCCAGCCATTCGAGCAGCTTCGCCCTCTCCTCCTCGATGGTGGCTACAGAAGGGGTCTTTGGTTGGGGACCTTTCGACTTTGCAGTGCCATTGACCTTCTGTCTCTTGGAAGGCGGTATGGTATCGGCTCTTCCACGCTTGGCGGGCATGGCTGCGGAGGTGCGGAAGGCAGGAGAAGTGGCGCGATCGAGATGAGGATGCCGGCAAGGTTTCCGATCCTACTACAGTCGATGACTGCGATCAGGCCAAGGTGGGCGGGGTGGGAGGAGTAATGCGACTGTACTCTGTACAGAAGGACAACAAGAAAACATCGGCACTTCTTTGACGCGCGTGGTTGGCGTGTTTGCTCGGCCGCGGGGCAAACGCGATCGCTACAGGCATCTTCGGGAAGGGTTCAGAGTACCTTCTTATTCAGGCACTATTCTACATCTAACACACGCCCAAGGCCAACCATGAGTCGCGATACTGTGAGAAAAGTCGGTATATAAGCTATGGATGCACAACTGACAAGACCACTTCGCCATGTGAAGCCAGGTTTGGGTCTCTCATGATGCCAAGGGGCATGACGCGTGCGATTTATACCTTACCTTATGCCCGCACATTCGGTAGCCCTGATGTTCACAAGTGTTTCGTGGTGACAGTCATGGTCCCAAACTAACGATCATTGAATGCTGTTTATCTGCGACAACTTGGGTGATCTGTCTCACAATCGACCAGCATATGATTTTGTTTCGTGTCTGTCATGGAGCAATGCCAATGCTCTCCGCAGATGGTAATACGCTGTGCGTGACGATGACAGCACGATCTTACGGAGTGTCTAAGGAGTGTGCAATGTTACGACATGTTTAACGTGGTTTGAATGTTCCCCCTGAGCTTGTGTTAGGACTGTGCTCAACATGCGACGACATGAAAATAAACAATCTGTGAACAGCGAGGTAATTTCCTTTCCATTGCCTTGTCATGTACACAACCAACCGTTGAAGTAACTTTGAAAATACTTGGCAATAAGATAAGTGAGGTAAGGCGTTATGTTTAAGATTATTGTCCAAGGCCACGCCTACCCATTTCAATCTCAATTGGGCTATTTTGGACGGCGGGAGATCTAAGATCCGGTCTTCGTGCGGCTCCTAGCGCATGGTATTCATGGCCGAGAACGCCTCTGTAGTAAAGGATTGCGTACACTGAACACGTCGGAAGTGCGCATCACAACGACGGGCTACGAGAGCTGCAATCCAGCCAGCACAAAAGCACAAGGAGAATTTGACACGGCCTGCTCACAGCATCGTCCGCATTGCCGTGTCGATCCGGCGTATTTGTCGCATGTAAGACTGCTGCAGAGTGTAGTTGTGGCCGTAAGGAGACATGTCGGAGGCTTGGTACCGGCCTGCCGTGCCTGACGAAACCTTGATTGGATTGAACACGCGGACGGACATAATAAAGCCCTTCTCCACAAAAGCGCGGCTGTATTAGCGTCATCGTCATTGCAGGTGTCGGTGGAGTCTTGTCTTGCAGCCCCCAGACCCGACATCAGAGGACCAAAAACCTTCCACGCTCCGCGGTCTCGTGCATTACATCACGCTGGCCAACTGCACCTTACTTACCGCTCGTCCAGCTGCATCGTCCGACGCTGTGTTTCTGTGTATATAACATTTCACTCGTTTGAAATTAGCTGGGGGTTTATACCACGCCGCCGTCGCCTTCCGCATACAGCCGTCGCCGCTCACAGATCCGAAGACTCTCAAATTAGATCAAAGCGACCACTTTGAGACCAGTGCTCTCTAGACGACCCATCTCTGCCTCGAAACACTTCAGCTTCAAACCTCTCCTCTCCACTTTGTCACACTACAGACGCAGAGCAACATGCCTCGCTCGCGTGGTAAGTAGCAAGAACCCGTAGTGACGCAGCCGCCCTTACTTACGTGCCTTGCCTTTCAGTCCTTTCCTTTATGTCCCAATGGGGCGCTCCCAGGTCTCCGACTACAGACTCGCACAAGTTCGACGCTCCTCCCAAGTCACCCAAGAACTTGAACATCGAAACCTCAGGACCCGCAGCTGCACAAGTCTTTAGCCAGTCCGCCAAGGATTCTCCTTCTCCTACTACGCAACAGCGCTTTAGATCTGACTCGCGCTCTGGATCTCGAACGTCACGGCCCATGTCCATGATCCAGACATATCAACCGCCTCTGATGGATATCACAGCTGGCGATACCCTGCCCGAATTACAGCCCATCTTCACTTTTCTCAACAGTCACTCCAATAAGCTTTACCAGGAAGGGTATTTCCTCAAACTGCATGACCTTGATTCACGTACGTCCCCCATCTATGCACTTGTCGTATTCTGCTTACACTGCAACAGGAGGACGACCTAGTGCGGACAGAGTTTGGAATGAATGCTTCGCTCAGCTGGTCGGCACTGTGCTCTCCTTGTGGGATGCCGCAGCATTGGACGTTGCAGGCGAGGATGGTGAAGTTATGCCTACCTTTGTCAATCTTAGCGATGCATCAATCAAAATGGTATGATTTAGCTATATTTGCATGTAGGTCAATATGCTGACACGTTTGACAGATCGAGTCCCTGCCTATGAATGGGTCTGCGGGTGGGACGTTACAGAATGTCCTCAGTATTTCCACCGCTGCAAATAATCGATATTTGCTTCACTTCAATTCGTTGAACTCCCTTACCCAATGGACAGCGGGCATCCGCCTAGCAATCTACGAGCACGCCACGCTTCAGGAAGCATACACTGGCTCGCTGATCGCTGGCAAGGGCAAGATGCTCAACAACATTCGTGCTATCATGGAAAGATCCAAATTCAAGACAGAGGACTGGGCACGTGTCCGATTTGGCGCTGGAACGCCATGGAGACGATGCTGGTGCGTCGTCAGCCCTCCTGATGAGAAGGAGTATCAGAAGGCTCAGAAGACACTGAAGAAGCGCGATACCTATGATCGCAAGGTCGTCGTTCCTAAAGGCGACATCAAGTTCTATGATACCCGCAAGGTCACTAAGAGGACCCGCCCAATCGCAACCATAACGGATGCCTACGCCGCATATGCCATATATCCGCAGTCCAAGCCACTCATCGATCAGTCAACCTTAGTCAAAATTGAGGGGTCGATCACGATCCATGCAAAGCCCGAGACGACAACCGAAGGCTTCGTGTTTGTCATGCCAGAAGTGCATCCTGCTGTTACAGGCTTCGAAATGATGCTGCGTTTCCTGTTCCCCGTCTTTGACACGTTTGCTCTTTACGGTAGACCGAACCGCTTGATTGCCGACACTCTTGACCAGCGCGGCCTCATGTTTGCAATGCCGAGAGATAGACGGTACGGTTACCTCGATATTCTCGATGTTTCTGGTTTGATCCATACTGAAGGCAGTCAAAACTGGACTGAACGTCAATGGAGAAGGGAGCTGAAGAAGCTGACTTCGCATCGCATGAACACGGTTGATATTGGAGGATCTCCTCGCCGGAAGTCCCTAACAAGCAGAACAAGTCTCAATCTTAACCGCGGAAACGTAAAGTTTGGAGATGAGGCATCGACCAGCTCGACTCCAACCACTCGCAGAGGCTCTCCAGCGCCTTCTGATACCAACATGCAGTTTGCACCTCCTAGACGCACGGATACTGTTCCTGCACAGATGAATAGTCCTGGCCGAGGTCACAATCGCTCAGCCTCTGATGCTCTCAACTACAGACGCTTCCAGGTCGAGACTCCATCACGCCTTTCGTACGAGGCGAACACTGTCGTGGAGGAATTTGACGAGTATCCACCTCAGCCACCAGTTCACAGGGGCGTCTTGGGCGAAAAGAAAGCCGGAAATACGCTCGAGCGTGTCGTGTCAGAACCCGAGCCATACGATGATGCGACCCCGCCTCCAGCATTCGAGGAGTTGAAGCTGCAATCGGCTTCCTCTTTGCCGGCACCTGTCTCGTCGCCACCCAGATTCGAACACACACCTAATTCGAAGCCTGCGAGAGTGCCACTCGCCCCGCCTGCCGAACTCCGCAGAGCAAACTCTGCCATGGACGCAGAGACATTGCATCAACTCGCCGATGCTACCAGCAGAGCCAATCAGTACGAGAACGGACAAGGAGTATACAATCGTGATACGCGAGAGGTAGCTAGTTTCGCCAACCAACATCCGAGAATGCTAGCTGACGCCCCTGTTCGCACTGAAGGGATGGTAGATCGATCTGCTGCACAAGCTGGCAACAAGCCTCGCCTTTCGACTATTCCCGGCTCGCCATATGACATGATCCCGCAACGGCGGGCAGACTCCGAAAGCATGCCACCGCCACCAGTCCCGATTCACAAGACAATTGCAAGTCAGAGCAGTGTAGCGGTTAGACCGTCACCTCAACATCTTGGTAGCAGCCATAGTATAAACCGCAAGCCCGTACCTGGTCGATTGACATCTCCTCCACCAGAGCCAATGTCTGCCGACCCCCCATCTCCTTCTAGCAATGCAAGTCTCAGGGGAGATCTCATCGACTATGCAATTCTCGAACGAAATCTACAGAGGTCGCCGGTTCCATCTGTCAGTAGTATTGACGAAAACGAATCCGTCGATTATGACAGCATCAAATCCCCATCGCCTAGGAAAAACGTCGATAAACCTCGCGCAGGACGCCTGAAGACGGTCGGGAATCCAGAGCTGACTCCGGATCAGAACAGCCCAAGCGTCTTCGATCCATTCGTCTCCGACTCTCCCGAGAAGCAGAAATCCGAACTGCCTGCCATTGACTTTGGGCCAACCCGTGTCTACAAGCCCGGTGTTCGTCCTGGTACTGGAGGTGCAGTGACCCCTGGGTCGATGGGGCAAAATGAGGTGCCTCCGGAAGCGGAAATGGCGGGCAGATCGTCCTCTCGGCTATCTATGCTTGACACTCGACGTAACTCATACTTTGACTCTCGAAAGGAAGAGAATCGTCGTAGTGTTGCATGGCAGCCTGCTGCAACAACGCCTACCGATGGACTGGACATTGCGAGTCTCACTCCGGAGCAATGGGTACAACAACGGGCTAGCATGGCATCGCAGCCCATGGGTCAGTCACGCGCAGTACCAGTCTATTCTCACAGTCGTCAACAATCGAGCAATAACCTGATGAGGTCAACGAGCAAGACTCCACCTCCTTTGAGCCGTACTCCCTCAGGGGACTGGAGTCGGCAAACCAAACGCCTGAGTAAGACGCCTCCGCTCAGTCGCACACCATCTGGCGACTGGACACAGCTAGCAGGAAGTCGTCCTCAGTCTCGGACCGCGGGTGCATATTTAAACCCTCCCAGTCCTGGGCCTGGAGTGCCACTGCAGACACAAGCGCCAAACCTCTCCGCACGGGAACAGATGCATATAGCTCGTGCAACCGGGTCTCCGATGCTCAACCTTTCAAGCAAGGAACGAAAGGTGGAGGAACCTCAAGCACCCGGACTGATTGGGGCAATGGCGGCTCGCGAGCGTGAGAGGGCAGCAATCAAGGAGGGCATGCGTAGCAACGTGGTTCAACAGGAGATCATGAGGCGACAGCAGCAGCAGGCTCAGATGGAGATGGAAGCGCAGATGCAAGCACAACAGCAAGCACAAGCGTTCCAGCTCCAGCAGCAACAGCAGCAAATGAATTACATGTATGGCGGTAGACCCACATCTCAGTACATGGGTCAAATGGGACCTGGACAGAATGGTGCAGGTCAAGGTTGGGGTTATGCTGGCATGCCTCAGCAGCAGCAGCAGCAGCAGCAGCAGCAGCAGCAGTCTTATGGTGGCAACCAATACTATGCGCCGAACGACCCTAGGCGTAGGTATCAGTAGTGCATGGGTCACTTGCATGGAAAGGGCATGTGTCAAAGCATAGCTAGGGGGATGTAGAGGGATTCTGGTAGACTTCATAGGTGTTGTTCATCAACTTGCTTTTCTGATCGCTATACCGTGTCTCCCTGAGACTTGTAAAGAAGAACGCTCCAGCTCAATTGGTTGCAGCCTTGGAATAAACAAACGAAGAAAGGGAAATAAAGCATAATAAGATAATCGAGACAATGACTCGCATTGCACGTGCAACTGTAGAAAGGTGGGGGCAAAAGACGTGAACAACCCCGGATTCTTGGCGACAAAGTGGAGGTGATGGGCAATTTTCTCGTCACAGCAACCATATTGCAGCCCTCACGCGACATTGTTCCAACCATTTGTCAACGAAATATTGCTCGTTTCTTGATGATATCCGTACCGTAGACTCTTCCGTCATGGTGTCCCTTGTCAGCGACACGGCGGCCATGGCGCCGCCGCCCATTGTGCCACAGAAGAGGCTGAAAAGAGACGCTTCACATCTGTCGTCACCAAGCACGCAAGACTCGTTGACGAGCAGCCAGAACAAGAGACTCAAGGTTGCCTTTGACGACAATGTCGATGTACGCATCATGGAAGACTGGACAAGTAAGCCTATGGATCTGGTAAAGGAGGAGGTACGCAGCGCCATCGATGGCCACCACCGCAGCGGAGACGACAAGGACGATACGGGATACGAACAACTCCGCATGGTCTTCGTCAGCGCGGGCAACTCGCTCGGACCCGACGGACAGGTACGAGAGGTTGATGGCTCTGCTCTTGACAAGCCGAGCACGTCGCTGCTGAAGAAGTACATGATGGTCCTTACCGGCCGTGTCAGCGAGCTCAAAGGCTGTGCCAACCTTGTTGTCGCAATTCTGAATGTCAACTGGATCGGCAGGGACGAGTCTTTTGTCGCCTTGTATCTGCGCTTCCTGGGCGCACTGGCTGTGGCTGTTCCCGGCTATATGAGGAGCATTCTCGACAGGATTGTCCGTCACTTTGTCGACCTGCCTGCCTCGCTCGGTCGTATTCCTGGTGAGGCCAAGATTGCCCGCCACCACATGGTGCCTCGCCTGCACAACGCTCTTCGCTACCTCCTCCGTCTCATTCCTTCAGCCAGCAGTGCCCTGGTCGAGAGTCTCCGTGGTGCTTTCCCCAATCACCACACAGCTACCCGCCAGTCGTACGTTGGCTATGTCAAGAGCGCTCTCAAGGTCATTGAATATTCCCCCGAGCTCAAGGCTGAGATTCTCACCCTTGTTACCGAGCGACTTGTCAAGATAGATGTCGAGGTGCAAGAAGAGATCGACGAATTAGAAGACGATGTCGAGGAGAAGATTGTCTTGAGCGGCAAGGATGTATCGGCCGCTGTGGCTGATGCTGAGGACTCGGATGCCGACGCATACGATAGTGACAACGAGTCGGTCACGTCGAGCGAACTCAGTATCACCCCAGAGGAAATGCAGATCCGCGCACTTCGCGACACTGTTTCCAAGCTGGACACTGTGCTCGATCTCCTCTTTGCTCACTATACTCCGACCTTTGCCAACGCAAAAGTCTTCGAGGCCAATGATGCCTTTGAGCATCTCATCTCCCAGTTTGCAACCTTTGTCCTACCTACCTACCGTTCCCGTCACACCCAATTTCTCATCTTTCATTTTGCTCAAGTTTCGCAGTCTTTTGCAGAACGCTTCGCCGCCGTTCTCGCCCAAATGGCTCTCGGTCGCGGCGTTGCATCTCACGGTGCTGTCTCCGCTGCCGCATATTTGGCCAGCTTCATCGCCCGTGGCGCACGCATCTCCAAGACTTTAATCCGCGAGATTTTTATCCTACTGGCCAATCACCTTGACCAGATGCGTCGCGTCATGGATCCCACTTGCCGCGGGCCCGACCTTCGTCGATATAGTATCTTCTATGCTACAGCACAGGCTATGCTCTATATTTTCTGCTTCAGATGGCGTGACTTCATCATCACGACCGACGACGATGCCGATCCAGACTCTTATGACATTCTTGATGGCGACTTCACCTGGATGCCGGGCATGAAGGAGACATTGACCCAAGCCATCTACTCCAAGCTCAACCCACTGAAAGTCTGCTCTCCTGCCATTGTCCATCAATTTGCCTCCATCGCAAATCACCTCCGCTTCATGTACGTCATTCCCTTGCTGGAGACTAACAAGCGTCTACGCCTCTCGTCATACCGCAGCTTTACATCAACACCTACCTCGGCGAGCGAGATGGGCGCTGGACGGAGAGAAAACACCCTAAGTAACAGGCACGGAGAAGCTCATCATCAACTCGATGCTTTCTTTCCATTCGATCCTTACCAGTTGCCCAAGAGTAAGCGTTGGCTTGAGGGCGATTACCTGGAATGGCGAGGTGTGCCTGGCATGAAAGAGGGCGATGATGATGATGATGATGATGACGAGGAAAGCGATGTTAGCGAGAGTGATGAAGAAGAGGAAGATGAAGAAGAGGAGGAGATTGATGACTTGCTCTCTGTTAGCAGTTGAGAGCTTCTCTACCGAGCGAACGTTTGTCTCAGCATTTTGTCACTTTTGTTTGTCGTTTTGGGTCAATATATTTAGCGTGGTGTTCAGGCAAAAAGGACCTCATCTATGGCATGGTTTTGGCGAGGCAAATGGTCTCGACAGTAAAATTGTTTTATCTTACAAGCACAGGCAGTTTCGGGCGTCTTTCAGCATATGGACCTGATCCGCAAGGCTGTCGGTTAGTTTTCCCACGTAGCTTTATAGCATAAGGTAGATGTTTGTTTCAAAAATACTCAATTCAACGCTGTTTTACATGAATTTCATACATCCTTTCTTCACAAACTGTATTCTGCTCATAGCCTCTGCTTGTATGTGGTGTTTCGTAGCTCTTGTGTTGCCATTATCTTATTTCAGGTTCCATCTTCTCCCGCATGCCAACATATCCTCTTGTTTTGTTCCTTTCCCCATTGCCGTCTAAATCGCATTCCACGTCCTCCTCGGAGGAAAGAATAATGAAGTCAACATTGTATCGAAGCCCATCAAATCCCCAAAGGATTAGTCCCACTTCCCCTCCCCGAGCTCCTACTGCCGCCCGAACCAGCGGGCAGTTTCCCCCCAGGCATCAATCCCTTACTACTGCCTTGTCCAGCGATCCCGAGAGGGTTTCCGGCGGTGGCGACGCGAGGGCCACCGGCGCGCACGGCGTCTTTGATGTCGTTGCCGTAGCCGGCGACTCCTTGGCCCCAGTAGCGAGTTGTGTTTGCTATGCTGATATCCTCTTGTCAGCACTGAGACTTTGAGATGGAGGAGGGAGGAGATGGTTAGGGGATGAAGTGAAAGAGGGTTAAGAAGGCTGACCTATCGCCGATACCCCGTCCGACATTGTTGACGCCATTGCCTACGCCGTAGACATAACTGCCTGCTGCTGTGCCGACGCCTGCGACGGCGCTCTGCACGCGTTGGCTGACCCAGTTGCCTTGTTTGGCTGTCGATGAGGCGGGGGTGGTTGTGGGTTTCTTGGCTACGGTTTTGGTTCCTGTGACTGGTTTGACGGCGGGTTTGACAGCGGGTTTGGGCTTGGGCTTTGAGTATGTGGATACTGGTTTGGACATTTTTGAGGTGGGAATGTACTCTGTATGTGTATGATGTTGAGATGGAGAATATGGTGAGAGGGCTTCTTGGTTTTCTTGTCTCAAGTTCAATATGGATAGAGTAGGTAAGGTAGATTGTAGAGTATAAGAGATGGAAAGCTATCTACAAACACTGCCTACCTAGAGGTACATCCAACCTGCTTTTGCCAGGTTTTAATGCACCTAGCTCCCTCCACATCCCTGCCAGTATGCGTAACAAAGCGACATCTGATTTGCGGGGTGGCAATGATGGCTGAATGGCGAAAATGGGCTGCGGGCACGCAACAGAAAGTGATATGCGAGATGACGTCGCACGCCCTCGGATCATGATCGGGGGTCTGAGTGGCAGGGCTCACGGCTGTGGATGTGCGGACGCTAAGCCCAACCTGCATCGTGCATCAGTGTGAACCTTAAATCTCCCGTGTCTGTGTGTTTAGAGAGAGAGAGCCGCGAGACTCACGCACATTTCGAGAACAAGAAGATCGAAACAAGGCCCTAAATAAAGCTGGATAGTCGATAGATCGACCTACCTGAAGACGATCAGGGAGTGCTGTTGTTCTCGAACCTCTTACCCATCACTGCTGCAGGCGCTATACTCGGTCATAGGGGAAAGGAGAACGATTGTGTTTCGCGGAGGCTCTATCACTGTTGTGTGTGTCTACTAATTGAGCGCGCGGTGGACGATCTAAAGGAAGGAGGGAAGACGGTGGTGTTGGTGGACACTCTAGGGTAAAACTCAGAGATGCATTTCCTTGCTCTTTGAACGGACTCGCATAAAACAACAGCACTTGGATTTGACGTGGATTTCAATTATTCTGGAAACATCTGAAAGTCCACAACCTGCTTGGTACCCAAATTTTCGGATTCTTTTGTGTGGATTGGTGGGTTGGGGAGGTTGTGGTAATTGGATCTTGTGAGTGCGACTTTTGCCATTGTTCTGTTGGTTTTTGGTCAGCCTTCTCTCGTGTGGCGTAGAGGATGAACTGGTATCACCTTCACGTACCATGGATTATCACCTCTCTTCTGTCATCATGACTGTTGTTGGTCGGAATGAATGACTGAAAGTTGGAAGGAGAAAGTCATGCGTTGCTGATTGACAAGTGTAGAAGCTGATCCACTCTGTCTTGCTCTTCTACATTACGACGTAGAAAGGCACTGACGGCCATATCAACGGGTGAGTCGATTTTTTAATCTTCCCAACTCCTTTCACTGGTCCCTGCTTGGATCAGGGCGGCGTGCCTCCTTTGCTTCAGCGGCTGCTTCATGCCTTGGAGAAGCAGCAGGTGACGGACTTGCGAGTGGCGTTGCGAACTTCGCCGTGCTATGAAGTCTTGGGCGTCTTAGACGCTTACTGGACAAAGTCCGAGAAGTGTTCTTGCAAGGCCATCGGTTCGGATGAGCCGAAGCTATTACCTTGTCACATGAAGTCAAAGCACGTTTGAATAGGAGAGAAACACTCGAGGCATCCGCCTACTTTCATTACCTAGCATGAAGCTCAGTTATGAAGCTCAATCAAGGCTGACAGTGTAACTTAGATCGTTTGTATATTCTTCGTGGCTGGCATCACTGTCGATCATAATGGACCTCAATCATCTGGATCCGTTCTCGGCTGTAGGAACCAGAACGAAACAAATACAAGATGCCAAGGACATGGTACAGATGATCAGGGAGAGGGCTGCTCGTACTGGAACTGCGATACCGGACTACAACTTTCTTGAGCTTATCGGAAAGGGTTCTTTCGGCAGAGTATACAAATGGTGCGTAGAGCAAGAAAGTCATCTCACAGGAGTTTCCTGGACTGACGTGTTCTTGTGCAGCGAGAGAAATGATACGCGAGAAGTCGTCGCAGTCAAGATCATTGATGTTGACGAACTCGACTATAAGCTCGACAACAAGCAAAAGGATGAAGCAATTGCGGACTTCACCAAAGAAGTCAGCACTCTGAAACACCTCAAAGACAGCAAGGCGAGAAACATCAATTACATTCAGGAAGCCTTCGACCTGCATTCCCAACTATGGATTGTCAGTGATTACTGTCCGGGTGGCAGCGTCCACACTTTGATGAAGGCAGTCCCAAGTGGAGCAGGTCTAGAAGAGCGCTTCATCATTCCCATTGCTCGAGAGCTTGCCGTGGCGCTGAAATATGTTCATGAGGCTGGCGTCATCCATCGAGATGTCAAATGTGGCAACATTCTGATTTCTGAACAAGGAGCTTTGCAGCTCTGTGATTTTGGTGTTTCCGGCGTGATTGAGAGTCAAGCCTCGAAACGCTCGACCATCATTGGAACACCATTCTGGATGCCTCCCGAGATGCATTCCATGGACCCCGACTCTCAAGAAGGATACGGCACCGAGGTTGATTGCTGGGCGTTTGGTTGCACGGTCTACGAAATGGCTACGGGAATGCCTCCAAACCACAAATTTCATCCATCTATGCTACGGACAATACTGAAAGCAGCTCCACGCCTTGGTGACGGTGATTACTCACAAAGCTTACGCGATTTTGTTGCATTTTGCTTGGAAGAAAATCCGACCGACCGTCCATCTGCTGAGCAAATTTTGGAGCACACATATATTGCAGATACATACGAGGACTATCCGACCGAGTCTCTAAGGCAAATGATTGATCGATATGTTCAGTGGGAACGAAAAGGTGGCCAGAGAGCATCATTGTTCAACCCGTATGGCGCAGCAGCACCTCAGCTGTCAGATTCGGAACAAGAAGACGGAGATGACTGGAATTTCAGCACGACGGACAACTTCAACCAGGACTTTGCAAAGAGGTACAGCCAGCTTGGTATTGAGGCTATGGATTTTGCTGCGTTAGAAGACGACGCTGGCAAGGAGATGCCACCAGCCGGAAAGCCCATATATACGCCTTTCGAAGTGGTTCAAGAAGAAATAAAAGCAAAGCGTGGTGAAAAGTCGATGAAAAGGCTATTTGACCCGGACGCCGCACCGTACGATTATGATGAGCCTGTGGAGGATGACGAACAGCCGCTTTCAGACTTGCCGCTACGCAACATGGCTAGCGATCGTGCAGTGAATCGAGAGACTCTCATCGACCTGGATATGGGAGGCTTAGAGCTTGATTCGCCAGCGCTCAATTTCGATTTCGGCGATGTGCCGACGCTGAGAGCTGCTCGGGCAACACGGGCGTCTATCCTCCCAGCCGACGACGATGATAATGAAGACTACGACTACACTTTACAAGCCCAAGATGACAAGCGTGCTACGCGAGAATGGAAGATGCCTTGGACCGCAGATCCCGAACCGTTGCCCGAGATTGCAGAAAATGCAAATCGGAAAACGTTAGACTGGAAGATGCCTTGGGGAGAAACAGCGCTCACGGAAAAGCCGAACCGCAAGACTCAAGACTGGTCTCTCCCGCTGAGTGAGATTGCAACCGAGAATTCAAGCAGACGGACACAGGATTGGACGTTTGCAACTGCAGAGGTCTCTGATGCTGGAGTGGACACTGGTAGCGAATTCACATTTCCTCCAGCGCAAAGCGAAGACGACATCAATCCCGGATTCCGGCCGACTCTTACTAGGACCGCAACGGAACCGATTGGGCAGTACAACGATTATTTGCATCCTCCAGCGAAGATCACGTTAACCAGTGATTCGGAAAGTGCCAGCATTAGGGATTCGACACCTGTGATTGACCTGGACATGGCCACGAATTTCGAGCCAAATTTCGATTTCGATAATGGTACCATGACGCAGACACGTCGTGGGGAGCCATCTCCTGCCGTCAGCATAGCAGGCTCCACCGAGACGAGACGTAATCCGTTTTTCCTCGATGAAGTCGATCGACCTTTTGAAGAGGAAGGAAAACGATCTTCACATCGGCAGTCACGGTCAGAGCCGCAATTGTTGGCAGCCGCAACGATCCGAAGCTCCCGTCTGCACTCTCGAGGGCCCAGTACTGAATCCATCGTGCGTCTTAATCGAGACAGGGGTTATTCACTTTCGTCGTCGGCATCGTCAGATGTTCTTGAAAGCAACTGGGGTCGCGAATATAACCGCAGGCTGACTGAACATACACGAGACCAATTGATGAACGATTTACACATGTCAGCAATCGCACCGCGACCTGGCCTGCATTCGCGAATGAACTCGTTCGACACGGATGTTGACAGTCTGGGCCCGACTGGGGTCCCCGTGCCGGGACTTGACGACGATAGCTTTCCCCTCTCTGGGATGAGACCTTTACGCAGCATAAGTGCACTGAGTCGTCACATAGACGATGAAGGATACGGAGGCGATCTTCACATCGGACGAAGTCGATCACGGGCCGGTACAGGAGGAACAAGTACCACCATGGCCACAAGCAATGGATACGATTCGTCACGAGAAGATTTGCAGTATTTACCTCGTCGGAGCATGAGGATGCATGTGTTCCCACGAGTAATGGCACCCGATCCAGAGGCGCTAGGCGAAATGGCAGATCAAGATATAGTAGATCAAGAATTGGACAGGCTGCTCGATGATGTGCAGAACGGGCTTGGGGCAGCTGCTGACTTGTTTGCGAAACGAGATCGGGAGCTCAGTGGAGGCATGGAGGATAATGAGGATATTCAACATCACTTTCGTGGATTCGGCAGTGAAGGGGATGGAGAGTAGAAAGTAGTGGTAATCAGTGTCGGCATACCCTAGACACGGAAGAATGAAGACGTTATATTGGAACCACACATTTATTACAATCAGCTACTCCTCCTTAACAGAAAAGGTATGTAGAGGGTATGCTGAGAGGGTATGTTGAACATAAGAAAGGATTCACTACTTGTACGTGCCTGACCAGACGTACCTTATGCTTACATAATGAAACAATGGGAAGACAAGAGTGCCCGGGCTCGCTAGCCAAGCTGATAAGATGGTCGGAGAAATATCGGGAGTGGCATATCACAGAACCAGGGCGAGCCGTCATTACCCCAGGTTTTGACGGCGGCGGTGGAATCGAAAGCAGAACTCATCTTGTCTGTCTGGTATGAACGTGAAGCCTCGCCTACACCAGCACATGGTCATTTCAACGCAGAAGTGCTCGCCGCCAAGTTCAATCCTCAGTCCGACTCGTTCTAGCCAAGAGGCCACTGCCAGCTCCTTGACGGTAGCCTTAGCAATACCAAGACGGCGCGTGTGAAGACCCCCGTGCGCGCGCCTTCGATTGCGAAGATACAATCCCCCCTCCTTGTCCACCCACGACGACTCGCGACCTCGTCTTCACATGAACCCGTCGCATCGGGACGGAGCCGGGTGGCCGCCTGCGCATGCAGCAAATCCACATCAAAGAGAAGAAGCACAAACACAAGCACATAGGACTCCAGCTGGTTTTGGGTGAGCACTACTACATGTACCTTGTCTTGAGAAGCCCCCTCAAGAATGCCTCATCGACACCTACCCCGATCCGACCACTCCACTATGCATCCACCTACGCTTTTCTATACCTTGCCCAATCAGGCTAACCATTCTCCGATGTGTAGACCAAACACGGGTGGCCACCCCTCCCAGCCCTCTCCTCACAACCAGTCCGGAGCTGTTCCTCCGCCGCCAGGTGCGACAGGGCCCTGGATCATGCTCACACACATGTCGCCTCGTGCTAACCCGTGCTTCAGGCTCTTCTTTTGCTCCGTACCACCAGCAATCACACAACCTCGGCGCCATGAGTGGCCTAAACCAGCCCTCACCTCGTCACCCCTCCTCACAACATCAGCCTGGCCCTCACCAGCCTTTCTCTTCATCCGCCATGTCGCAGCAGCAGGCCATGCAGTCGCGTGATTTGCAAGACTCGAGAGATCGAGATGTACATATCAAGGAAGAGCAAGATGCCGCCGTGCGAAGAGATCAGCAGCGCGAGCGCGACATGCAGCGCCAGAACATGGACCAAGTCCCGCCGCATCAGACACAAACTTCGCACATCCACCTGCATCAACCAGTAGCTGTAGGGCCACGTACCGTCCACGGTCCGAACGGTCTACTGGGCAATCCTGCCGCCATCAACGCGCCGAATGGGCACTCGCATCTGCCTCCGCCTGGTGGCCCAGGTGCTGTTTTCAGCGGCGGTGCTGTTCAGCCCCCTGCTCAAACAGCCCAGAACATCCAGGCCGGCATGCTTCTCCCATTCGGTCCAGGCGGTCAGGGCCAAAATGGCAATGTGGGCCAGGGTCAGCAGCCTATCCTTAACGTACGTGTTGATCTCTCTAATCTGTCGCGTCCTCTTGTTGACATGCTTTACTAGGACGCACTGAGCTATCTCGACCAGGTCAAGGTCCAATTCGTGGACCACCCTGACGTATATAATAGATTCCTGGACATCATGAAAGACTTTAAGAGTGGAGCGTACGTAGTTCCTTCGGAGTCCAGCCAGCATGCTGACAGCGTCACCAGTATTGACACCCCCGGAGTCATCGAACGTGTTTCGACGCTGTTCGCTGGCAACCCTGAACTGATTCAAGGTTTCAACACATTTCTGCCGCCTGGCTATCGCATCGAGTGTGGTACTGGCGATGACCCAAACGCAATTAGAGTCACTACACCCATGGGCACGACCGTTTCAACTATGCCCGTACCTCAGCGACCCTTGTCAAATCCTCGTGGCCCTCCGCCGCCTGCGCAGGATGGTGCAGCTAACGACGGCGCTTTCGCCCGCTTCAGACCTGGCGAGAGCAGCTATACCCCTGGCCAGCAGCCTCCACCAGGAATGCTGAGCCCTGCCTCGCGTCATCTTGGCGCTCCCAACTTTGCTGCTCAGATCGCCCAGCAACACCAACAGCAAGCTCTTGAGGCTCAACAGCGTGAGCAGCAGGCGCTTGCCCATCAGCAGGAGCAGAGAAATGTTTCGCAATTGCAGAATGCCGTTTCTGCTGCCGCTAGCGATGCTCTGCCAAGACAGGCTCTCATGTCCCCGTCTGGCGCTTCCGCTGCTTCGATGCCTGGTCAGGACATGACAGTTGGCCCAGACGGGCAGCCCATGGCTCCAGGCATGGAGAAGCGAGGTCCTGTTGAGTTTAATCATGCAATCAGCTATGTTAACAAGATAAAGGTGAATACACAGCCGATGACATGGTCGCTTCGCGCTAGTCATTGTGACTCTGGGTACTAACACTTTCACCAGAACCGCTTCTCTGCTCAACCCGACATCTATAAACAATTCCTCGAGATCCTCCAGACTTATCAACGGGAGTCGAAACCCATCCAGGACGTCTACGGTCAAGTCACCAGGTTGTTTCACTCTGCCCCAGACCTGCTCGAGGACTTCAAGCAATTCCTGCCCGAATCTGCTGCGCACGCGAAAGCTGCTGCTGCCGCAAGACAGCAACAGGACGACGCCATCATGATGAGCAATGTCAGAAGTGAGCCATATTACAACCCGGCTGTTCAGCCTCATCAGACACCTCGTGCCGAACACCGCCTGCCACCTGTTGGAAATTTCGCACCTACGCCAACTGTGAACAAGGACAACAAGAGGAAAAGAAACGACAGGCAAGGCACGGTCGTCAGTAATGTAATGCCGGAAACCACGGTGGCTACCACCAAGGGACCCAACGCCTATGGACAAGTTGCAAATGCCAACAAGCGCGCGAAGCAGACTCACAGTGGCAAGCAAGTGATTGCTCCTGACGCTATTCCTCTCTCACCTACCCTGGTCCCCGCTCTTCCAGAGCCGCTGCCTCCGACCTCGACCGTCATGCCCACTGGTGATGAACTTGGCTTCTTCGACCGCGCAAAGAAGGTCATGGGCAATAAGAACACCATGAACGAGTTCTTGAAACTTTGCAACCTCTTTTCCCAAGATCTCATCGATCGCGCGACCTTGGTCTACAAGGCACGCAGCTTCATCGGCGGCAACGCGGACCTCTTCAACTGGTTCTGCCAGTGGGTGGGACACGAGGACAAGGACATCCTAGTCGAGAACAAGCCGAGAGCTCCCACTGGTCGCGTCTCACTTAGTAACTGCAGGGCTTTGGGTCCGAGTTACCGACTACTGCCTCAAAGGGAGCGACTCAAGCCGTGCCGTGGACGTGATGAGCTTTGTAACGAGGTTCTCAACGACAACTGGGCATCTCACCCTACATGGGCATCTGAAGACTCTGGTTTCATTGCGCACAGAAAGAACATCCACGAAGAAGGTCTCCACAAGATCGAGGAAGAGCGCCACGACTACGACTTCAACATCGAAGCTTGCAGTCGTACCATTCAACTTCTTGAGCCCATCGCTCAGCAGCTTCTCCGCATGACTCCACGTGAACAAGAGACTTTGGAGATTCCTCCTGGGCTTGGAGGGCAAAGCGAGACCATTCACAAGCGCATAATCATGAAGCTTTATGGACGTGAAAGGGGTATGCAAGTCGTCAATCAGCTTCACAGCAAGCCTTACTCTGTTGTTCCTATCCTGCTCAACAGACTCAAGCAAAAGCAAGAAGAGTGGAAGCAGGCCCAACGAGAATGGGAAAAGGTCTGGCGCGAACAGACGCAGAAGATGTTCTGGAAGTCTCTCGACCACCAAGCCGTCAATGCCAAGCAAGCAGACAAGCGCGCGTTCCAAACCAAGGTCCTGGTGGGCGAGATTCAGACCAAGTATGAGGAAGGAAAGAGGCGCCGTCTTGCCCAGCAAGGCAGCATCATCGCCGAACCTCAATACAAGTTTGACTTTTCACAAGACAGTGTAGTCTTGGATGCCTCTCATCTTGTCCTGTTGTACGCGGAGAAGTTCCACTCGACTGACCATCCGAAGTTGACTTCCTTCATCCGGGAATTTATCCCCATGTTCTTCGGTCTGGATGTCGAATGGTTCAACGCCCAGATCAGGAGCAGAGCTGGCGAATGGGCAACAGATATTGCCGATGACGGCATGTCAGCATTTGATGACCCAATCGCCGCCCGACCACGCAAGACCAATGGCAAGAAGGAGGGCCTGTTACGTGGTGTATTAGAGCGTGGTCGCAAGGGCCGCAAAGATGATGGTAGCCAAACTCCAGTCAGCCGTGCTTCGACTCCCGACAACGCATCACACGCTGATGAAGAGATGACCGATAACATCAGCACGATGGAAGAAGTCAAGTCGGATGCTGCCATTGATGTCTGGGCTCAACATCCTCTACATGGCAACATCTTTAAAGACAAGGATGTGCTTCTTACTCAGCCATATAGTCGACAGACGTACAATCTCTACGGCAACACTGAAATCTATTGCTTTATGAGGTTGTTCCAGATCTTCTACGAACGACTCAACAACCTGAGAATATCGGAGGAAGCAGTACACGGCACAGTCAAGCGAGCGTCGACGCAGAAGCCCGCCACTGAGCTGGGGATTATCGACAAATTGCCCACCGACTTCTTTGGCGACACGAGTGACAATGCCAACTACTATCGGCAGATGTTGTCCATGTTCGAAGAACTGATCAGAGACGAAATGGACATGGGACACATCGAGGAGACGCTCCGCCGATACTACCTGCAGACAGGCTGGCAGCTCTACTCGTTCGATAAGCTTCTGGCAGCCTTGGTGCGCTTCGCGATTGGTATGATCAGCAGCGACAGCAAGAACAGAAGCTGGGATATTCTGCAGTTGTTCAAAAAGGATAGAGCCAAGGAAGAGACAACCTTCCAAGACGAGTCAAGCTATAGGAAGCAGGTCGAAAAGTATACGAAAGACAGCGACATATTCAAGCTCGCATACGTAAGTGTTGCTTCTTCATCTTGGAGTGCACAGAATTAGCTGACCTTTTCTTCAGAATCAACACAAATCTGAACTGTCGATGCAGTTATTCAAGAAGGATGACCCAACGTTTGACACCTTCAAACTGCTTGAAGAAGACAGATGGCGAGTCTACGTTTCGAATTACCTCAAAATTGCCCCAACAGACGAGGTCAAGCTTGTGAAGAAGCCTTATCTGTCGACCAATCTCAAGCAAATATCGGACCCCACCCTCGAGAACTCCGAGGAACGAACAGATGAGTGGCGCCGCCGCTTTGAGCAAAGTGTCCACGCAGGCGAGCTCGTCTTCCGCATTTCCGTTCAGCAGTACAAGCTGATCTTCGAACGCAACACTTACGAATCCTACTTTCTCTCCCAGTCCGCACGGGAGAATGGCAAAGAAGGTGCCGAAGACGCCGAAGGTGCAGTGTCCCACCGAGCCGAGCAAGCCCAGGATACGTTTGCCATCAACAATGGCGCCATGAAGGGTCTAAGCAAGGAAGACGTCGAGGGCAAGAACGAGGCCTTTGGTCGTCTTGTCAAGGAGGGTGTCAGCGCCACGGCAGAGCAGTCTGGCGAGGAGAGCGAAATGGAGGAATAGATTTTCCCAATGCCTCTTTATCAGATTGATTTCTCACATCTGATTCATACGTGCGGTCTCAGGGGAGACTGAGGGGGGTGAAGTGAAGTCGATGATGAGTGGACTGGGTGGTGTTTCTTTTTTCTCCATTCATATCCAGTCGACCACCAGCACAGCGCAATGGGGAGGAGTGGATGTGATGGGATTGGGCTTCGGTTGGCCTGGCGCGATAAAGGTGTGAATGGGCGAATTGTTATATTGGGCATGATGGGCCCATACACATACTTGGTACAACTACAGCATAACTTGATTGATGACTTTTTGGGGCTTTTTTTTTCTCTTTTGCCCTGGTATATGATATTTTCTACTCTTATCTTCCCACTGCTTGAGCCTTTTGTCCACTTTTGACTATTTTGACTCATTGAGGAATCTGTGGCTAGTCGGGAGTATCGTGCTTCAATTTCTGTTGGAGGCGAGTGTTGGAATAAACCTGTTCGCGTTTGAAAGAAATGGTTGGTATACTTCTATGTAACCGTCAGTAAACTACACTTTGCTTTCACCTGCCTATGTCTAGTGTGTTCTCTCTCTCTCTCTCTCTCTCTCTCTCTCTCTCTCTCTCTCTCTCTCTCTCTCTCTCTCTCTCTCTGTCGTGTAGTTGATGCATGATTGGTTTTGGTGCCGACAATGGTGGGGTGGGTATGTGAAGGGCTAGAGATTCACTCTTATTTTTATTTGAATCAAATCTAGTACCTTCTTTGTTGTCATTCTTTCTTATCGTACATTCTCTGGCTTCACGAAGACTTGCATCGGCCAGCCAATCCAAGTCAGCCACTCTATCGATGCTGCTTTTTCATCTTTTGTAGCTCCTCCATATCCATATCATACACACCCACCCACCTCTTCCCTCCCGTCCACTTCCTCAGCTGCCCTCTACGCATCCAAAACCCGCTTGACCCCCTCCAGAATCTTCTTCACCTCCCCTTGACCCCTCTCAACCACCTTCTCCATCGCCGTCCCCACCTTCTTAATCTCGTCCGGCCTGACCGTCTTGTTCACCTGCGCGGCTCTGATCTTCTTCTGCTGCACCCCCCTCGCATTACGAATCCCCGTGCTCGCCGCCTCCCCCGCTTTCGTCGCCGCCTGCACCGCGGCCTTCCTGCTCTCGGCCGTAGGCGGCGGGATATTCAACACCAACAACAGCGGATTCTGCCCCGTAGGATCAGGCTGGGGCGTGAGATTCAGCTCTCGCGCGGACTGGATCGCGGAAGACACAGACTTGACGTATTCAGCTTCTGACACCAGGATCTGGACGGTCCGGCCTTTGGGGATGACGGACGATATGTCCGAGAGGCGGACGGTGCTGGTTTCGGGGGCTTTGCCCACGCTCACGCGGAGGTGTTCGAGAGTTTCGGGGTTGAAGCGGCCGCCGGAGCGGAGTTTGGACAGGTCGGAGCGGAGGCGCTCGAGGGTTTTGGCGATGTCGGATTCGAGGGTGCTGAAGTCGGAGGGGTCGTCTTCTGGTGGGGGAGTTTTGGTGGTGGAGGTGGACTGGGTGGCTTCGCGGGCGGCTTTGGCGCCCTTTTTGGAGAGCGGGGCTGAGTTTGTGAAGGTTCGCGCGTGTGGGCGGTGTGGTGGGTGGGATTTTGGTGTTAATGGGGTTGGGCGGAGGCATAGGGCGGGTTGGTGAGACCCAAGTGGTGGGCTATAGAGGGTGCTTTGGAGGACCGTCAGTATGTGGTTTCTTTTCTTGCTAGATGAGGCTGATTGGTTATCTGCTCACCGTGACCCGCATGCTCCTAGACCACTGCTCGGTGCCGGGAGACGACGTAGGATTTGTTTCGTTGTCTGCATTTTGCTGGTTTCGTTCTTTCTAGCAGCTAAATGGTCAGAATAAAGGTGCTGCCAAGCCATGTCGTTGGAGATTTCGTGGCTTTCATTTTCGGCCATGTTGCTGCATCTTGTAATGGGGGAACCCTGGCCAAGTAAGTCGCCTGCTGAATGACACTAATTGCATACCATTTCCAACTACGAGGCACCGCTGATAATAACACATTCTCAGAAATGCCGTATGTTTCCAAGGTCATTGTGACTATGACAAGGCCAAGTGCGTCATATATATGAATGGTATGCAGATTACAACACAAGCGGGCTTCGTAGTTGTAACAATATACATTTTATTCATATACATTTTCATGACTTCCAGTTGTGACGAATACATGCGCCACTACAACATGCCTTTCCTCCACGCCTTAGTAGCCAACTCCTCAATCTGCTTAATCTCGACCGGACCCTTCACGTCATCCTCTGCCAACGCCTCCACAATAGCCTCAGCGACAACATCAGCCTTGAGCGGCTTCACACCACCAGCGCCCATGAGTCCAGAGAGCGCCCCTCCAGTCACAGAGTTCGCCATGGCAACCATCCATGTGGCAGCAGCAAGTGGCAGAGTGAACGTCCGCGACGAATCGAACAGCATGCCCGGCCTGACAAAGATACTCCGCATGGCCGGGAAATTGAGAGCGATACTGGATTCAGCTGCCCTCTTAGTGTCAATGTAGCGCTTAGGCAACACAGGCGCGCCTCCCGCTGCAGAAACATAGCAGAAGCTCGCCGCGTTGGCCTCTGACGCCTCCTTGGCAAGCAAGATGGCGGAATCGCGGTTCATGACTTCGTAGGTGATTTGGCCGCCGGCCTCCAGCGGTTCGAAAGAGCTGTTGCCCTTTTCGAGAGGGTTGGCAGTGCCCTTCTTGGTGGAGCTGAAGGCGCGTTGGAGGCCCGCGACGAGGGGTTCTTTGCCTTGAAGGACACCTTTGTAGTCGGCTTCTAGGAGGATTCCCATGCTGTGGACTACGCAGTCGGCCGACGCGAGGTGGCTGCGGTAACTGCTTGGTTGGAGGATATTGGCGCTGACCCAGTTGACGTCTTTTGACCAGGCAGGCGCGGTAGGAGAGGCAGTCACGGCTGACCAGGTGGGCTCTCCGGATCGGCTGGAATTGAGATTGTTAGATGGATGTTTGGCAAATGGGAAAATGAGAAAGAATAAGGAAAGGTTAACAATTGTTCACGATTCTGATGTTTGTATGCTCATGATCTACTGCGGACTTGCTTTTAAGTGTGCATTGTGTATAGAATGGGTATGAGATATGAGGAGGGGATTACCTTATTGATGTTACATCCCAGCCTCTTGCCGTAGCTGCCTTGCAAACGCGAGAACCTAGATATATGTGTAAGGAAGACAACACGAATGAATAGCAGACCACGAATTGTTCTCACCAAGGAAGCCATTGCCACCAGCAACTACAATCTTCTTCTTTACAGCGGATGTGGAAGCCATTGTTTTGTGATATATTTTGTGTAGAGTGACAGAGATATCAACAGGGTGGTACGAGATGGTCAGAATCAATGGACATTTCACATGCAAACGATCTGTACCGCAGTCTCATGATCTCATCGCTTTAGAGCTCACGCAGGGTTCACGCTGTCTCTCGATTGAGCTTAGCACATGTCTTTTGCGGGCAGGAATCAGCCCGATTGGCCAAGCAAGTCCGCGTCTGTCCTGCGCGCCTGTCTATTCACGTCGACATCTCTTGCTCCATCTTCTAACAGCTTCATCTATCGCACCACAACAACTCATAAGAAACAATACCCGCTCGCAATCACCACGAAGTACAACTCTGTCATTCTGCTCGATAACTACAAGAGCGCGCAAAGCTCCATCATCCTCAGTGGCCTACCCAGGCGCGCCTAGAGAACACCCTCCCCAAATCCATCATCCCTCCACCACACAAACACCACAACCATGCCGGCCGCAACCTCGTCCAAACGCGTCAAAAATACCCGCGTAAGCCGACCCTTCATAATCGGCTCCCAATCGTGGACACTAGACCCCTCCACGCACCAAGGTCCCATCCCCGAAAACCACACAAAAGGCTGGAAAGTCTACGTGAAGCCCCTCGACAACGGACCCGACATCTCGACCTGGCTGAAAAAGGTCCAATTCAAACTCCACCACACCTACGCCGACGCCAGCCGCACAATCGAAGCCCCGCCCTTCTCCATCACCGAAACCGGCTACGGCGAGTTCGACATCGAGCTGCGTCTGTACTTTGACAGCGCCAGCGGGGAGAAGGCGCAATATCGTGTGCATCGCCTGCGTCTGGAGCCCTTTGGGTCAGAGGCCGAGATCAAGAAGCAGGTTGCGGACAATCTGGTCACGGCGGACAACATGGAGATTGTCGAGTTCAATGAGCCGAGCGCGGACTTCTATGCTAAATTGACCGCCGAGGACCAGTTTGCGCATTTGCAGAAGAAAGGGGGTGGGAGCAAGAAGTCGGGTGGGGGTGCGAAGGGCGGGAGGGGTGGGCAGAAGATAGAGTATGAAGGGGGACGGGAGCCCACTGCGAATCTGCCCGACCGAGGGGGCGTCTGGAGTAAAGTTGGAGAGAAGCAGTGGTTGGATCAACTAGGCAAGGCGCACAAGGACTTGGATGCGTTGATTCAAGAGGAGAATAAAAAGGCGAATGAGCGGAAGAAGAGAATGGAGGGCGTGGTGGGTGCTGCTTGAATGGAGGAGATGTATGGGAATGGCAAGACGGAAAAGGATAGGAGGCTGCAGGCACTCATATTACGACTTTATGACATTATTAGACATATGTCTTTCTACACTAGCACCGCACTGCTCGCATGACTAGAAAAACGAGAGAGGAAAGCAGAAGCAGCAGCAGCAGCAAAAGTGATCAATACCAAGATACCCCCCAACCATTTCATAAAAACACCCTAACTTTGCAACGACGATTCTGGAAATCGAACTCGCCACCAAGAAAAAAATTCACACATGCCGGGATGGGGAGACCACCACACGGCCGTCCTCGTGCCCTCCGGGGAGACCTTATAGACGCCGGGTACAACATGTCACGTCACGATTTGCCATTTAGCCATGGGGGCGCGAGGAGTCTGCGTTTGCTTTGTTCGGTGTGCACTGGCAGCTGCAACGGGAGAAGCATGCCATGAGGGATATATATACCGTTAATTGCTTCGTCCGGTCAGCTGCCGCTCCTTATAATCCTCATATCTCAATTGCTACCTCTCTCTCTCGAAAATACAAATGCACGGATAAGCACCCTTCGCTAGAGCCACATGCGCGTATATTCTCACATCTGATAGCCTCTTCTCTACCAAAGCAGTACAAGCTATTTCCCTTTGCCCTCTTTGATTCCCCTTCATCTTCACCACTCACTTCCCACTAATCTGCCCCTCCACAAAGTCCAAGGCCTGCTCTCGACTAACAACGTCCACGCTGCTAGTCTTGTTGATATAGCTAACACCATAGCACTTCTCCGCCACGAGCAGCATCTCCGGCCGGAACGTCGTGCAGATGAATTGGCCGTGCTCCGACGACTCGGACAGCATGGTCGCGACAGCAGTGCGGTATTGCGCGTCGAGGTTCGCGTCTATTTCGTCAAACAAGTAAAAGGGTGCCGGATCCGAGGCTTGGATCGCGAAAACAAGGGCTAGTGCGCAGAGACCTGGTGACAGAGACCATTAGCTTGATTTGTGCCAGGAAGGCGACACGAAAAAGGAAAGTAAGGGGGAAACAAGGCTTACTCTTCTGTCCACCACTGAGTTGCTGGATCCGTTGTTGTTCGTCGTGTTTGCTGTTAAAGCTCACACTGATGCCTACGCCGGTGTAATTCTCTACTCCCTTTTTCTCGCCCTCGTCATCGTCGTCGCTCTCCTCTTCCTCTTCGGCGCCGCCTCGAGCCATCCTGTCTGTCCGTCGCTGGATCACGAGACGCCCTTTACCCGCCGGCACGAGCTTCTCAAAGATGCGCGCAAATTCTTTGCTTACTTGGCGGAAGGTGCGCTCAATGGCTTCGTCTTTGCGTTGATCGAGTACGTCAATCAGCTCTCGGATACTGCTGAGAGAGGTCTCGAGTTCTTCTCGGCGACTTTCCAGGTTCTCCCTTTGCCGGGTGAACGAGTTGTACTGCTCAAATGCCTTTTTGTTGACGTGTCCGTATTGCTTGAGCGCAGAGGAAACCTTGTGTAGTCGCTTCATTGCCTTGTCGTAGGCCATGTCTGTGTAAGGTGCGCTGAAAGCTGCCTCGGGAAGGACACCCAGGTTGCGGATCTGGGAGGCGATTTCCTGCCCACGAGTGTTCAGCACAGCACGCTTGCTCGCCGACTTTTCTATTAGCTTCTTGTGTTTGGCGATTAGTCGGGCGAGCTCTTCTTGTTGCCGCATTTTGGCTTCATGTTGTGCTTGGGCTTGCGATAGCTGTGTTTGCGCATCCTCGATTGCCGAGTCGGTCTCTTGCAGTTTCGCAGTAACAGAGGCAAGCACCTCATCTGCTCGCTTCAGGTCTCTTCTGCTCTCTTGTAGGCGGTTGCTGTTGCTTGCCCCGCCTGCACTGTTTCCAGTCTCGGGGTCTTGGGCTTGCAATTGGTCAAGTCTGAGACGAAGATTCTCTTTCAACTCGACCTCGAGCATGTTCTTTCTAATTTCAAGCTCGGATCTGGTAGAACTCAACTCTGAGACTTGCTTTCGCAGATTCTGAACGGTTGTGCTTAGAGTCTCAAGCTGCCTTTCTTCCTCTGCGGTGAGTGCTTTTTTAAAGTCTGACGCCAACTCTGCAGAATATGCACTAGCCTGTTCCCCTAGCTCTCGTAATGCCAGCTCGACATTATCTCGTGAGCGCTTTTTCGCTTCGAGCGCATCTTGCTTGGCCTGGAGCTCTTGAGTCGCCCTACGCAGCTCCTGTTGCAGCGGACCGTAGCTACTGCCAACTTGCTGTTGTCTTTGATCAAGCTTCTGAAGATTGCTAACGGCACGCGTAACCTGCTGATCAAGCTGCTCCAGTTCACGCTGGATTTCAGTCTTGCGAGAGCGGTGACGCTCGTACTCTTCACGAGCCTGAGTGACCTTGCTGACACCATCCAAACGTGATGATCGTGAGTCGTAGAAACCTCCAGTGAGAGCTCCCTTCCTGTCTGCACGATCGCCCTCGGGGGTGATGGCGCCGACAGCATGAGTACGAGCATACTGAGCAGCGACCTGCAGGTTGGGACAAACAATCGTCTTACCAAAGACTTGCTGAAAGGCCTTTTCATAACGTGCATCGTAATTCACCTTTGTGAGGAGATGAACGGCGTCATTGGCTTTGGGTATGTTAACAGGCTTTGGCTTGAGGCGGTTCAAGGGCATGAATGTTACACGTCCTGCCTTTTCTCTTTGCAGAAGCTCAAGAACGCGAGTGGCTGTCTCGTCAGTGTCGACGACGTAATGGAACAGGCTGTTTCCGGCAGTGACTTCGATAGCAGTCTTGTATCGGTCGGTAAATGTGAACAATTCAGCTAGAGTTCCGTAGACGCCAGGGATATTGTGTTGACGACTAATACGACGAACAGCGGCGATTCCTCGACTCGTGTTCTGGTCCATCATGTGTGAGAGGAAACGCTCGGCTTTCTCGAGCTCCTGCTGGGCGTGCTGTAGAACAGAATCGAGCTTTGCTTCCTCACGCCACAGCTCCTTGCGCTGATCCATGAGGGTGTCTCTATCTTCCTTGGCTCTCTGTACATCAGCGGACATTGTTTGGGCTTCGTCTCCTCGGTTCTCCAGACGACTCCGCAAAGATGCAAGTTCCTGCTCAACGGTGGCAATGTCCTTTTCCAACTCTGCCACTTCTTCGTTGCTCTGCATGCTGATAGCTTTACGGGTGGCGGATGCCATGTTGACCTCTTCGATTTCCCTACGCAAAAACTCGTCTCTTTCCTTCTTGGTCTTGTATTGAGTGGCTCGGCCTTGCTTGGCGTAGAGTCTCTGCCGGTGCCCCTCGGCTTCGGCAAGTTGAGTCTTGAGTTCTGCTTCTTGCTGCTTCTGGGCATTGTACTGAGGAGTGATTTGAGCCAACTCGGCTTCGCGCTGACGGATGAGGTCCTGAACTTGGCGGAGACTGTTGGCATGACGAGTATTTGCTTCCTGAGCTGCAGCTTGGCCATCTGTGAAGCTCTTAACATCGAGTTCAATGTTGGCCTTTTTGCGCGCAGCGTCTTTCCGCTCGTCTTCGAGCTGGATCTTGTCGATTGTAAGGAATTCGATCTGTTGCTTGTATTCGTTGATGTCGTTTTCGATCTGCTTGATCTCCTCCTCACGCTCAAGGAATTGCTGGCGGTTGTCGTCGGTCTCATCAACGCCATTTTGGCGAGCTTCATCAAGTTGGTCCAAGGCATTTTGGATTTCTTCTTGCTCGCGGTGGTAGATGGTGTACTCTAGACATCTTCTCTCGCGGTCCTTTTCTTGGTATGCGCGCAGCTCCTCCTTTTCCTCTTCCAGCTCTCCCAGACGCTCCTTGATGTAATTCAGCAGGTCGTCAATCTTGGCCTGCTTATTGTCGGTATCTGTGACAATCTTTAAACTCTCCGCTCTGCGCGACTCGTAGACTTGGGTTCCGGCAACTTCCTTGAGCAGGTTGAGGCGCTCGGCATCCTTCATGTTTGTGAGAGTGGTCACGCGACCTTGTGGGACAATATAGTATGGGTTGGAACGGGAGAAACCAGCAGATTCGAGAAGATTCATAACATCCGCCTTGGTGGCATTCTTGCGGTCCAGGGAGTATTCGTCCTTCTTCTGGCCAATGGTACGGCGTAGGACTAACTCGTCTCTGCCGGTAGGAAATCGTCCATCGGTATTGTCAAAGATGACTTCGACGTAGGCCGACATGACTGCGGCACCAGATCCTTCCTGTGCAGGAGTCAGACACTTGATTGATGAGAAGTAGTGTATCTTTGAATGAGAATTACGTGAAGCAAGGCTTGTCGCTCCTCGCGACCCATCTGAGTATATGCATCGCTGAGGACGAAACGAATGGCGGCAAAGAAGTTGCTCTTGCCTGAGCCGTTACGACCAACAATGACATTGTGCTTGGGAGAGAAAGGTTCGATGACAGTCTGTTCCTTGTAACTGTGAGAGAGATGTTAGCCGGGCAGAGGTGAGGGGAAACACCCGTCGCAAGGTACCTTTTGAAGCCCTGGATGATGATCTGCTTGATATGCATGTCGGCTGAATGGGCCTGATGAGGCGACTATGACGACCTAGGTATGAAGCATGCGACGAGTGCGGCGATATGTTGGCCTCGATTCATGTATGGGTTTATGGCATTTGACTTTGAGATGGTACAAGTCGTGTCTGGACGCGTCTCGCGTTTGATGACTTCGGCCTTGACCCCTCCGTCCTCTCCGATCTCTCCGATCTCCCCGACCTCCGCATTTCAAGAGCCGCATGCAAACGCCAAGACAGACATTGAAAGTGACGTCCAAACTTCCAGTCAATTCATGGTACTCTAGCCATTCCGTACAACCATAATACGACAACAACAGCTACTGTATTATCACTCTCCACACACAAATCACACCCAACATGCCACCAACACTCAAGCGAAAATCCTCACCTGGTCTGGAAAACGACGAAGCCGAACCATCGAAAAGAAGATTCGCAGAAGCCGCTCCCCAATCAGACGATGATGCCGAGCCCACAACATCCACCCCAGCAGAAGAAGCAACAGCAGATCCAGCCACAGAAGCGAAATCAGAGACAGAAGCAGGACATGTAAAACAAAATCCGCAACAAGACCGTCTCGCCCGCTTCGCCGCCTTACGCGCCCGCAACACCGACTCTCGAAAAGCAAACCTCAAAGCCACAACAACAGAAACCCAACGTCTATCCACCGACCCCGCCCTCCTCAACTCTCTCAACCGCAAACGAGACAATGCCGCCGAAAAGCTACTCAAAGCCGACACCGAAGACGCGGGCGAGGACTACGAGCGCAAACGCGCCTGGGACTGGACCATTGACGAGAGCGAAAAGTGGGACCGCAAGCTGAGCAAGAAGGCAAAGAACAAGAACAACAACGCCTTTCAGGATTACAGCCAGGATGCGAGAAAGGTGTATGAACGGCAGCTGAGGGAGATGAAACCGGACACGGACGCCTACGAAAAGGACAAGCGCGCCTTGATCGAGAGGGTTGCTGCAAGTGGAGGGCTGGAGGTCGTCGAGACCGAGGACGGAGAACTGATTGCTGTCGATCGGGATGGAAGCTTCTACTCTACCGCCGAGAGCACCGAATTTGTCTCCAATAAACCCAGCAAGGAGGCCGTCGATAAGTTGGTGGGAGGGATCCGAAAGGCTGAGGAGGTGCGCTTGAGGAAGCGAAAGGAGAGAAAGGGCCAGGAAGACGATGGCGACGTCACGTATATCAACGACAAGAATAAACAGGTAAGTTTGTGTCTATTCATGCAACCTCTGACACGCATCCGGTCGCTAACATCTCCTACAGTTCAACCAGAAACTGGCGAGATTCTACAACAAATACACGGCCGACATCCGCGAGAGTTTCGAAAGAGGTACTGCGCTTTAGTGCCTCTGATTTGCATACCATTATACCACTTTTGACTCTCACGAAGAGTCCTTGCATAGCATTGATACCAGCAGTCACTGCATAAAATAAATTCAAATTCCATTCACTCCGTTTGGGGTATCTACCTGTTACTCACTACCGACCACTCCTGACCTGCGCCAATTTCCCATTACCTGCATATGCTACCCATATTCTTACACATCCCCTTTGTTGATGTCAAGAGGAAGACTGGTAGCTTTCCCGCTTGGAGCGAATACTCGAAGAAGGCGTCGCCGAGGCCGCCATACTCTGCACGCTCTCACTGATGACGCTTTGAAACTCGGCCTGATCTGCAAAAGTGCCATCCACATTAGCACCCATACCTCGCTCGCACTGCACTGCTTCAGACGAGATGCTTACCTTGTGCACTGTTGAACACGAGCTTGAACTTGGCCGTAGATTCCGGATCGGGTGCCTTTCCATTGGATATAGCCTTGTTGCTCTTGGTGGACACTGCTCTCATCTCATGTCGGTCGAGGACGTCCCCTGTCGAATTGTGCCGTATGTTTATGCTCGCTTCCGCTCCGTCTGCCTTTGTGATGATCTTGCCTCGGGGTACTGCAATTTTCCTAGTCAGCTCACGTAATGTCTCGCAACACGCTCCCCCTTGCCCCAAGAAAAAGGCGAGGAAGGGGTAAAAGGGAAAAGAGAACTCACACAATCCAGATATCCACTTCTCACCAACCCCCTCCCGATGCAACCGAAACGTCATGGCGATCTCACCACCCTCCCCAACCTTCCCCTGCTGCCTTTCTTCCTCGGACGTAGCGACCGGCGCTTTCCTCCGCCAGAGTAGCATATCCGCAGCCCCACACTCATGCACCAGCGTCCTCTTCTCCTTTAGACTCTTCAAGCGAGCCAGAAACACCAGACTCCACCCCATGACCGCCTCCAGAAACGCAAACAGCGCCGTGTCCTCCGCAAAGGTGAAGACGGCTTTCCGCGGGACCTGGACGGCCTTGCGAAACCGGCCCCGCTTGTGCATCATTTTGGAGAGGTTTTGCGCGTCGGAGGTGTAGGATGTTGTCAGCAGACCGGTGACTGCGGCCTGGAAGAGCTGGCGGGGTTCCTCGCTTTCAGAGGGGTCGGCCGAGGCGGCGATTTGCATGGCGATGGTTAGGTCTAGGGTCTGGGGGAGTGTGTATAGTTTTGTGGTGGCGCCTTGGGAGAGGTTGCCTACTATCATCATCATGTCGGTTTGATCATCGTCGTGGGCTTTAAAGACGCCGACGCGCTCGCCGCTTAGCAGTCGTGTTTGGCTGTCTGGTTGCTTTGGGGTGGTTGCTGTCGCTGTGCCTGTCGATGCCGCTGATGATGATGATACGTCGTGGCCTGAAGGGGACGATGTGAGAGGTGAACACAGCGCTTGCACTAGAGCTATTGCATTTGAGGTGGACGTCGCCGACGACGCTACCTTGAGCACGATTTTGTTATTGGGCTTGCTCGCGTCATACTTCTTGCTGTGCGTCTCCACGTAGTTGCGTGTGGGCTCTTGCACATCGTGGTCGCAGTCCGACCACGACATGGTGATTGTGTCGTCGTAGATGTTCAACGTCAAATCGGCCAGAGGTAGCCAGTTGGAGAATATGCGTGTGATTTGCGTCTCTCCGTCCGGATCCAGTATCACCATTCGCCGTGTCACTTTCCAGGCTTGCGCGCACTCGGTGCGGTAGAGGATGAGTTTCAGTGCGCCGTCGCCGATTCCATTCTCCTTGTACTTGTTGGTTGCTTCGCCCTGTTCGATCATGTAGCTTAGTAGTGTCGTCTCCAAGTCTAGCACCTCGCCATCGCGAAGGTGCCAGTCTTGTGACGTTGTGGAAGCCGAGTCGTGGCGGGTCAGGGGGTCGCTTCTCATGCTGTAATCAAGCGAGTCGCTTCTTCTACTGGCGGTTGAATTGTTTCTACTGTGGCCTGAGAAGCGCACGGGATCAAAGCCCCGGAAGCTTGGTCGAGGTCCTTGAATGCTCAGTGAAGTTTCACGTTTGCGCTGGGGTTGAACATCGGACCAGAGGTTCCTCGGGTCTGGTGATGGTGACAGTGCGGGTGCTGGTGCTGATACTGATGCTGGCACTGAAGCGCCTGCTTCCGCGTGGCCGTCGACCTCGTTGTTCAGGCTGAAGCCTGGAAGACTTTGTTGCACATCAACCTCGGCGCATGAAGTGCATAGGAAGTGTGGCGAGGCCTTGCGTATTGACTCGAAGACTGAGACAGCTTCAGGCCTGTTTTCGGGGTCTCTGTCCAGCTGATACGAATGTTAGTCATGTCATCCCCAAGTGAGGTGTGCATCGAGAAAGCGGAATCGGTGTCAACTAGTCATGGTAAAATGTTCAAAGGCACAGCGTCACGCAATCAATATTTTTCTTTTGTTTCTCACAATGGATAGCACACTAATCGAAGACGATAAAACACAACTCACCATTTGAGATATCAGTCCCTTGATATCTGAGTATCCTTCAGACGTGTTGATCCGCTGTAGCCAATCAAGCAGTCGAACTGATATGGATGGCAAGGGAAGATCTTTTGTGCCAATGCTCGAATCTTCGGCATAAAGGAAATCGTCTAAGTCCTGCACAGATTTTCCGCTGAGTACGGTCAACATCTCGAGATAGACTCTTCCTAGAGACCAGACATCCGAAGCCTCATCACCGGCAATACCCATCCTGACTTCAGGAGAGCTATAGGCTAGACAAGAAGGATCGATAGACCCCGACATCCTGAACCCTGTGCCACGGGCGTTTTCGTGAGAAGTGCCAAAGTTACAAAGTAGCAATCGGCCACCATGAACGAGGATATTGCTCGGTCTCAAATCATTGTAGCGTAAACCCTTAGCGTGTAGGAATGCTACCACTTCGGCCAGGCATCCGAAGTATTGTGGCAATTTTTGCAGATCGCTTCCACTGACCGGAAGTCCTTCGTCAACCGTAAGCATAGACTTCAAAGTGTGGTCGGCCGCGGGTTCCAGAATCATAGCGTAGTTGGTCTGATCCGTATATGTGCCTGCACATTTGAGCAGGTGATGGTGATCAACCTTTTGTAAGGCGAGAACCTCATTCCGGAATGCTTGCACTCCAGGCTTGCGATTTCCTTCTCTCGTTCCTCTATATATGCTTTTGCGAGTAAAGTCACGTCCGGAATGCCTGTTACGGACAATGTCTAGTTTAAAGAGGCTGGACTGGTCTAGCTCCCAGACATCTAGAAAATGAAGTTCGCCATGTAGAGTGTTCCGATGGAACGGCGCCTTCGAGCCGTCGAAGCTCATGAACACCGGTTTAGTGCATACGATTGGTTGTAGATTGAGAAAACTTGCGCACAGCTTTGGATTCGAAGAGACAGCCTGAGGTAGATTCGCGGCAGTAAAGGGCACGCTGAAATCGCAATATTCATCATCTCGAAAGGCCAGAAAGATTTCCTCGTGTCCTTTGTACCCGAGCAAGCGGAGCAAACAATAAATGCGTGGTTTTGAACTCCATACTTCTAGTTCTGGGCAGGATGCCAGTAGACTTGCGATATGTTCAAGGGTGAGCTCGTCAAGAATATCTGAGGCGCTCACGGGTCGGTTGGGAAAAGGGATGTTCGGCAGACTCGCTCTAAAGTGGCTCTCAACCTCTTCAAGACTTGGTGACCTATCATTGATAACGTTAGTAAGATGTTGTGCACAATCAGGACCAGTCAACCCCCGAGTCGTACAAAGTCGGCATTACTCATTATCTCCCGTCTTCAAAATCACAGCGTGGATTATAGTGCACGTAATAGTAGTTGGCCGCTGTGAAAAATGTCAAGTATAGATCTACGCTGCTATTCCGTCAACAACGTACGAATACATGACCAACGCAAGTCCTACTGGGAAGTGGTGCCTTCATAAGCCAAGGAGGCCTAACAGAGACGGGAATGGATCCGGACGTCGGCCACTCCATGATTCGGGCTGGCCTGTCATGGCTGAGCCTATAACAGGGCGTGGCGTTTTACATGGAGGCCATCCCGCAGAGGGGCCCCGCACCAAGTTGGCCTCACCTGGTCTCACCGCCCGGCCAGCCGCAATCATGACGGCTGCTTGGTCCTTGACTGCCTCGAAGGATTGACGATCATTCGTGCGTGCTGGCGGGTCGTTTAGAAAGCGATTGTCTGTCACAGATGTGTTCAATAATGAACCGAGGATTTTCATTGCAGCTCACAAGCTAGCCGACTACACTCTTTCAAACTACTGTTCTTAAGCTGTGGCACGAGTTCAACGAGGCATACAGGCGTCAGAGGTGGTGGTAGTCAATGCTTGCCACAATCATCAACCCTTGGTGTTCGGCATCGCCGGCCTCAGTGACTGCGGCTGCTGTTTAAAGTACCAATCAACTGGACGCTTCAATAGGTGAAGCATTCTTGTATTCTTTCCACCATGGCGACGGAATATAAAATGCAACCTCGACGGCGCATGCCAAGTGATGTCTCTTCAATGCGAGATGAGTCTCTCAACCAGCCTGCCGACTATTACCTTGCTGTACCATTCCAAGACTGGAGCGAAGAGCGAATGTTCACGGAAATCGAGACATTCATTGAAGACGCACAGCTCGAGGACTACGCAGACTACATCAGGCGCGGCGCCTTGCTCAATTATGACCGCAGCATATTTGCGCAGGAAAGACAAGATCATCTCAAGCTAAAGCCTATAGAGCAAGAATATCTCGATCTTGAGTACAGCCCAAGACGTATAGACAAGTTCAAGCAGGCCAGCGGACTTTATGTTTTAGTTGGTCTGTGTTCTATAGGCGCTGCAGGTATACTTTCATTTTCTATCCAAGCATGCAACCGATTTCTGACAAGTTATACTGGCAGTCCAAGGATGGGATGAGACGGCTGTGAATGGAGGTCTTCTTCCCCACCCCCCACCTTGACTTCTCCCAATACTTCAGCTACTAATATACGGGTGATTCAGCTCAGGTCTACTATCGGCACGCATTTGGAATCAGTAGTCGCAACATAGGCCTAGTCAACAGTGCGCCATACCTATGTTGTGCCATCAGCTGCCTCTTGACGTTTCCATTGAACAAATATCTTGGACGACGAGGCGTGATATTCCTGACTTGCTTCATCTCTTGCATTACCTGCCTGGGCCAAGCTTTTCCACAGAGCTGGGAGATGTTGTTCCTCGCACGTTTCTTGCTCGGGCTAGGGTGAGGGACCCTCCCATGATAGAAGTGAAAGTTTAGGCTCACGATTTTACTAGCATCGGCCCCAAAAGCGCTACTATACCAATCTATGCCTCTGAGTGCTGCCCCTCAAACATCAGAGGAGCACTCGTCATGTTCTGGCAGCTGTTTACTGCTGCTGGAATCATGTGCGGGTACATGTCAGGAGTTGCGTTGCAAAACGTCAACCCAGGAAATGTGGTTCTCGGGCCCGGAGACAGCATGTTGACCTGCGATGGCAGAACGGACAATCTAAGAAGTCTACATTGCAGCTTGAATTGGAGACTTATGCTGGCCAGCCCGGGACTACTTCCCATTATCGTCGTCCTCTACATCTACACCCAGCCCGAATCTCCAAGATGGCTATTGAGACGAGCTCATCTGGGAAACAGATCGAAATATGAGCAGGCATTCCTCTCTCTGTGCAAACTAAGACATACCAAGTTACAGGCCGCCAGGGATCTTTTTCTCATTAATTATCAGCTAAAGGAGGAAGATCGAATTCGAAAGCATCAGAAACCCTTCCTGGAGCTTTTCACCACTCCAAGAAACCGACGAGCACTCATTGCTAGCGTCACGACAATGTTCTTCCAGCAATTTTGCGGCGTCAATGTACTTGCATACTACAGCACTTCAGTATTACTAAATGCCAATTTCTCAATTAGCTCGGCACTTTTAGCCTCGATGGGCTTTGGCATCATCAATTTCCTCTTTGGGCTACCAGCTCTCTGGCTGATAGACTCTTTTGGCAGGCGAAGCTTACTGCTTGCGACGTTCCCTTTCATGGCCATCTTCCAGCTCTTCATTGCTATTGCATTCGCTGCTACAGGAGGAGAAAATGGTGGCGCTTCTGGAGGCGCCACTACAGGATCTGACACCAATGTCGTCCAGACCACACTGGTCCTGCTCGGAATGTATCTCTTTGCCGTGGCATATAGTCCTGGAGAAGGTCCCGTGCCTTTTGTATGTTCACCCTGCATGTCTTCGAAGGATGATTGACTAACAATCGGCAGGTTTACAGTGCTGAAAGTATGCCGCTGTATAATAGAGATATCGGCATGGGTCTGGTAACAGCAGTCAACTGGTACTTTCTCTACCCACTTCATTTCACTCACCCCACTGACATCACCAAATAATGCAGGTTCTTCAACTTCCTCCTCGCCATAACTTGGCCGTCCTTTGTCGACGGATTCGGGTGGCCAGGTGCGTTCGGCTGGTACGCAGCCTGGTGTCTCCTCGGAGAACTCGTAATCCTGCTCTGCGTACCGGAAACACGCGATCTTTCCCTAGAACAACTCGCAGCAGTCTTTGGCATCTCTTCTCGCACACATGCACTGTTCGGGCTGAGAGAGGCGGCATGGTTCTTCAGACGGTATGTGCTGCGACAGAAGGAGCTGAAGAGGCCCATCTTGCTGAAGATGGAGGAGCAAGGGGCTGGTGGTGGTGCCAACGGCGAAGAAGATATTGATTTCTTTGGAGGCGTGGAGAGGACATTTCCCATTAGGTGATGTAAATTAGGCATCCATATCAAACCTCGATACGTTCGTCAACTTCCCAATACCTGCTATAAGAATCCAAGCAATTTCTTCATGCATATATGTGCCATGAATTAACGAAGCGCAACAAACGAAAAACATCATCCACCTCAATAACGTCTTTATAAGAGCGGAAATGGAGATCGCCAGCATTTCCTTGATGGTCTCGTGCACGCACGCATTAGCAGGGCGATCCCACTCCTCCCCCTTTTCTCCAGATCTCTGGCTATGGGAGTGTATGATATTAGAGAAAAAAGTGTCGTTTACCATCTGGGCAATACAATCGTGCTCTACATGGAAGGTTGACAGCAAACTGTTCAATAAACCTACTTTAATTCAATCATGGACAGCAAAGCAAACTTGCGGTCAACCAGCCTTTTATCAAATTGTCGCCGAGATTGTGAACGTTGGCGATTCGACTATGCTACCTAGGCAGGTGAGGAGATAACCAGATAAGTGCCTTGAACGCGTAGTGATAAAAGAGAGATGCACCAGTTTCCAGACATGACATATCACACTTACTTACCATACAACAATCTCCTCTCATCGATCCTAAAGATGTCTTACATATACATATGCACATACACATACCTACCCAGCAAACCGTTCTGCTTGCGAGATCCCTATCAATCGCAGCAGCAGAACTCGCCGAACACATCTGCCGAAACCCCACCATCAATCGGATTCCTACCTAGAAGTATAGATGTAGAAAGTCCAACCCAATCTGCTTTTCAGGGAGAGAGATGAAACAACGTCCGCCGTTATACCCTTCAGCCAGCCCGGGTGTCAGCCAGACCGTTGAAATTGGCCCACGCTACGACAACCTCAATCTGCCCTTATCCACCCATTCATCTATGATATAATGCAATACAAAGTTCAGCTCTCACCAAACTCACACCGTTGGAAAAGAAGTTGAGATTACCAAACTGCCTGCCTGCCTGCCTGCCTGGACTGAGCTGGCCTTTTCTGTTATTTGCCATGCGAGCACGTTTTTCATGCTTTGTAGCTGTGGCTTCCTCCGCTGTGCTTTTTGACTGGTTACATTGTTTGTTTATGATTAGATCATTTGGAGGGTAGATGTCAGGTAGCATGATCCTTGATATTGGTCGGCTTATGTGAAAATCTGTGGAAAGCTCTGCGTGGTCGACGTAGATAAGAGGTGAAGGGCAGCCGGCCGAACTACGATCTGAGATACTGCTCAGCTTGGCAGGGGTATGTATCATGACGGCAGTGTAGACCAATTCGTTCAAGAGAATACGAGCCGGTGAACATGTTTGAATGCGTAGCATAGGGGACACACGGCAAAAGCTCGATGCATGTCTTGTCCACTTACACGGTTTCTTTGGTAATGTGGTAGACAAACGCTCTTCGGGAAGTAAATTTGGTTCTTCATGCACATGTATAGGGTTGAAATTTCGCGGATCAGAAATCAGTAGTATAATCGTCAATGTCAATTGAATTTCTGATCCTCCATTATGAAATGCCAGAAGCAGAGTCGTTGCTAAATGCTTCGCTTGAATTGAACAACAGTGGGGGTATATAGTACGCATGAAGCAAATTGAACCCTTGCAAATGACTGAGGGGGTATTGCTAATCAGAGCAAGCCCTTCAGACCGAGATGATACTGGCGGAAAGACAAATCCCCTTTGCACTTCTCCCATTCCAAAAGTGTATGCCTGAGAGCCAGGTCAACTTCGTCTATGTACAATGCAGGTAATCCTTTCCCAAAATTCAAATCTATAGCGCTTGCAAATCATGTCTCTAAAACTCCCGCTTATTCCTTCTTTCCTCTCTTTATGTTTGAGGGAGTAGGCGCGGTGGTGAACAGCCAGTGGAATGGCGTGTTTCGTGTATGCTTTCCGGTATCTTAACAAGGCGGGCCTGGAAGCGAGTTGATAAGCCCTTTCTGTCTGTCTAGAGGCCCAGAATACAGGACCGGGGTCTCGATGTGAGATGTGAGCACTTCCATGGCTGGCCCTGCCAGAGTCTTCTAAGGGAGAAAAAAGGAAGAGGCGTTTCTGGGTCATGTGTCGGGGAGTGTCTTTTCCCGACTGGAAAGTCGGATAGTGTAGGAAAGGACTCTCTGCAGGGATGTGTAAAGTCGTGAGCAGGTTGCATGCATCTTCTAGCTGCCCTCCTGGCCAAATTGTGCTTTCCAAGAGCCTACGATATCAGATGTCAGTGTTTCATCCTCTAAAACCAAACGTGGAAGAGTCTTGCTCACCCTCAAAGTTGTGCTTGACAAAAGCCATAGGGTCGTCAACATCACCAGCACCCATCTGACCAACACCAGGGCTAAAGCTAGTAATGGGCAAAACAACAACATCGCCGACCTTCTTGGCCTGGGTAATGGCGGCAAAGTTCTGCCACGTGATGTTGCCCTTGCTGGTGGACATGTCAAAGTATTCCGGATCGTTGAAGAAATGGAAGACAGAGTCTGTCCAGATGGCTGGGCCGGTGAATTCGACAACGCTCTTGGCGAGGTGGGCTTTCGTCAGCTTGCCGGCGCTCTTCTGCTTGAGTGTCTCTTCGGTGATGCTGGCGACGATCTGGCGCAGCACGGGATGGCCTGGCTTGCTTTGGATGGTCCACTGGCAGAATTGGATGCGGCGGGAGTACCACTCGGCCCAGTCGGGACGGTCTGGATCAGCCTCGATGCCGATGACGAGACCATATGATGAGCGAGGCACATCTGCAGGGACCCATTCTGTTGCTGGCTTCAGGGCTTGCGTGTCAATGTCAGAGTAGATGCCTCCTCTTGCCAACAGAATCAGGTAGCGGAAGAAGTCGGCCTTTAGTACGGGAGCAGGGAGAGAGTTGTAGGCCTCGACGACCTCGGGTACGCTGGCATACAGATGGCGGATAAGGTGTACGGCCACGGCATCAGTGATGACCTCGTGGACGAAGGTTGGGTGCATCTCAGTCCATGATGCCTCGAAAGGTCTGAATTCTTCCTCGAACTCTCCCGAAGCAGGCGTGACCTTCCATGTCTGCCAGATGTAGGCCGGGAACTTGGACTCGGCATCGTATGGGAATTGGTAGGCAAGCTGTTGGCGGAGCGGCTTGGCTCGGAGATCCTCTAGAGATATCTGCGGGCGAGGCTTCTTGTAAGAGACCTTGGCCACCTCTTCAACAGGTGTTGCTTCTTTCAATGCCGCTGCCTTGTCCTCTTCTGACACCACGGGTTGCGGTGCTGTTTCTTGAATCTTCTTGTTGTCGCTGTAACTGCCGGTTGGCTTGGGAGAGTTGACTGGTAGCGGAGACTGAGCACCCGAATGTGTGTTTTTGAGGACGAAGAAAAATGTCAGGATGAGCGCCGCAGTCAGCAACGCGCGTTTGAAGGTAAACATGGCCAATCTGGCGGGTGGCCTGATCGGGGCCGTTTGGATTGGAGAGAGGTGAAGAGAGGAGGGCGAGTGGTATAGAACCAACTGGTCCAAGTTTAGGTCCGGGTCGTGTCGAGCAGGCGAGGCTATGAGCGAGGGTGACCCAGCAACATGCGGCAGGCAGCTTCTGTACAGTATATGATTCTGCCTGGCCTGACTGGGCACTGTCGTATGGGGGGTGGGGATCAACGCTGCGCGAAAGTGGGTACTGTACACGATTTGGATTGTGATAGCTCCCGCTCGGTGCTGCAATGGCCAAGGTGCTCGGTGCGCAAGGATGTTGCAATAATTCACAAAACTGACGTGGGTGTCCAAGGTAGCCAGCAAGCACAAAACAAAACGCGGGCACGAGTCTTGTTATGGTTCAAAGACAGAGTGAGATGATTACTGTCTCTCTCGTCTAGTGGCTGCTGTCTCGGAAAGCTAATCTCCTCGTACACACAGCGAGTAGCTAGTACTAGCAGACCGTGTCGAAACGGGCGCTGCGCAAACCACCCCCAGGGTGAGATCGCAGATACCAATCGCCCGCCCTTTTTCAGAAACAGGGCCGCGCAGGGGGCTCAACAACATCCATGGAAAATATTAACGGCCGGCAGCGGATCGTTGGCACCGCCTCTCAAAGACACAAAATGCGACCATCACAAAGCAAACCTCACAAGATTTCCCACCACTCGTACGTCTTCCTGCCACCACCCCTCCTGCCTCTGAATCTCACATCCACTATTACTGTACAAGGATGCGTCAGCTCGCTCCATAAACTCCCTCCCGCATCCGAATCTTATGGGAAGAAAAAGAGCCTGATTGCCCTGATAACCGTGAGCCATTTCACATGTTACGCGGCGGAAGCTAAAAACGTCCCGTCGAAGCTTCAGCCACTTTCCTTCGCAAGAGAAAGCTGATGACGACTGCCCTGTCTCCCAAAAGCCGCACCGGAGGGCGGCCTTGGACTGTGTTTCGTATCGCTTGTCATCCATGATTGACGTGCTGAAGGGAACCTGGAATTGGACGCGCCACACATTCATGTTGAGCACTAACCAGAACTTGCAGACGTTTTGAAACACGACACCATGACAGTTGTTTTGTGCATAATGTATCCACAACACAAACGTCTTGGCGTGAACAAAGATCTCGCTACCCCTGGACAGATAGCAGCAACCCACAACAATAGATAAGGTCGTGTGAGATCAATGGCCCGGTGTAGTTCTATTTCTCCTCGAAGCGATAAACTTCCCCGTGGGCAGGGATTGCTTCTGTATCAGTCTGGCCTTGCAGCAGAGAGTAGCCACCTACCCCCACCATGTCCGCCGTGCAGTGTAACGAGGCTATTCCGAACCCAAATAGCCCTGCATATTCTGTTGAGAACGATGGCAGGAGTGTCTTTCATGCTCAGTACTTGAGTATTCCCGGTTGCAGGCGCCCAGCCTCACCATGCACAATTCGACCTCTCTTCCCATCTCCACCCGGTAAGCCGCCCTCGGCTGGCAACTGGCACTATGCAAGCAACGTAGACGATTGCGCAAGGGTATGTTTTAGCTTGAAAGCTGCTGCTGCAGGATGGATGTTCGCATCACCATGCAGTTTCCCGCCCCGCCCCGCCTGCAGAATCGCACGCCTGTCCTGCCTGCCTGCCTGCTTTTCACCTGCCTTGCCTAATCACGATCCTCGCCTTTTGCGTATCATGCCAATCAACAACCACGCGCGCCTCAACTGAATTGGTCTAGTTCACTTTATCTAGCTTCTAGCTTCGCTTCTCCATGACTCTTGTCTATATGTCTTTCATACGAGTCACGTCCAAGACCGGCTTCTCGGACCTCTCCCGCACGATTCCTTGATCGTCTGTAAGGGTGCAGGCCAGCATACGCGGCCTCTACATCATTATCTTTGCCCGCTCGCCGAGGCTTCGCAGTCTCGTCGTTGCTCGGCTTGAAACATGTCATTTATCGACTGTTCGCTCATAGACTTCATTTATTGCTTTCCTTTGGTTTTATGTTGATCCCCGCAATCTCATCTCTTTCTCCACATCGGCCATGTCTCGGTACCGCGCTGGTACAGTGAGATGATGTATCATTGTCTTCAAACATACAACAACCAAGGTAAGGTAAGCAGCAGAAGGAAGCCCACGGGTAAGCGTGAGGCGAGGGTAAGCGAACCATAGAACCCGCAGTGTGCCGCTTAGACGACGAACAACAAACTTGACTTTTGACCAACCGAGACACTCTTCGTTCATTGATAGTGATAACCTGCCGTAATTATAGATTTGGCTTTTTCACTAACTGCATTGCTTACTTTTCTACAAAGTTATTCTTACTTTCCTGTTAGTACATAATTCTATGATGACGAGCAGCGAAAGTCTTTACTAAACGTTGTTCTATCTTTGTAAGGAATACGAGAGCGCGTTAAATTGTAGTCTCGGGTTCGTGTGACGGGCAGTCAATGATGTATTTTCCGCTTGCTTCTTCAAAGCTTCAGCAAATACGAGGATTAAGACTTTTATAGATGATGAGGGCCATAACGTGTAATACGGGCACTCATCGTCTAACGTGTCTATGGATTATCCTTCTTGTGAAGCGATTATGCGAAGCAGAGCAAAACGCATCAATCTACCAATCGACACGACACAAGTCCTCTACGAAACACGCAGTCTTGCTCATTTTGGAGGGGGAAAAAGGGCAATGAATTCAGAACGCTTTGTATTAGATTTCGTTCCACCTTCAAATGCATTCTCGAGGCCAACATCAAGATCATATCCCAAATCCGAACCTCACTTCCTACTACCGTTTGTCTGCAATCATGCGAAAAGAACTGGTCGCTTGAAGAATATTCCTGATGGCGCCATCCGTATGTCGTTTCTCCAAATGCTCGTGAGCAGTGCGGCTTCTTGTGTGTGACTTTTCGTATAGATGACAGAAATGTCCCAGTCACTCCTTTGTGTTGATGTAGATCCACACGCCGCCCCACTGTGCCCTCTCACCTCGTGTCGAAGAGCACAGCACTGTGCGCGTTGCTCTTGACGTAAGAGGTTTGTAGCGCGGTTCAGGCTTAGTTCTGCTTCCCATCAGGCCGGGGGGGGCTTACTCTTCACTCAGGGCTTGCCGGGATTGACAAGCTTGGGGATGTGATCTACCAAGCTCGCCTAGGACAGACATGTAGGTCGAAACAATTGGATATAAGATCCTATGATAGATTCGCAGTCGGCAGGTGGGTGTCTTGAGGGAGTCCTGATGGCGAATTACAGGATTGCAGGCATGCGGTGTCTAGGTGGCGTTGCTTTGTTTGGGTGAACAGCAACATACATGCCTCGAAAGGGAAAAGAACAGAGGCACGTATGCCATGCAATGATGGAGACGAGAAAAGGCAGACCACAAAGGGATGATGCAAATAATGTTTGTGTGATTTCATTGCGGTATGCTTCTGCCTTTTTGCCATTTATATGTTTTGCTCAGCCCGAGTCAAGAACGGAGGCATTCATCATCCTTGCCGCGGTGACTGCGGCCGACCCCAAAAGTCGAGACTGGCTATCACGTCCTCGCCCACCTCGTCTTCGTGTGCATAGAGGATCTGAAAGAAGGCGAACAGTCAGTAATCATGAATCATGATATGCATAAAGTTTGGTTTTCACTCACCTCTCTGGAGCTCGAGTGCAGGAAGCGCACATTCTTGGCCGTCAAGATGCACACTAAGCCACCCGTCTCTGTGAGCCTGATCTCGATAAACTCCTGTTCGAAAGCCAGAATGTATTTGTCGCCCCAGGTGGCAAACGCGGTCGGTGCACCCTCCCAATTGATACGCCAATCGTTGCGCGCTCGCCAGCCATTCTTGTTGACAAAGAATGAGAAGTCGGTGTAGCAAAGCAAGAACTCGGATGGCGTGCGCTCGATGTAGATGGGCTTGACGTTCTCGCGGCGCACAACAAAATCGAGCGACGTGTCGGCTTGGTCGAGCAGTGATTGTGTCTCCAGTGTCTCCAAAGATACAATCTCGAAGCCCTTTGCACCGCCCACGCAAAGCTTCGAACGTAGGAAGTGAATGCTGTTTGACTCCATGGGAATGTAAAATTCCTGAACATTGGTAAGTAAAATGCTACTACCATAGTAGATTGGGGAAAGTGAGCTCACCTTGTATGGTCGCAATACTTCCTGTCCGCCTGCCAGCATCTTGGCCAGTCCGGATTTCTTCTTGCCCTTGGTCATCGAGTCCATAGGCTCGTATACCTTGACTGTACTCGAGAGTGATGACGACTTGACGCAGCATACCAGTAGCTGTCCATTACACATGCCGGCGTTGAAGTAGTTTGCGCTGCAAATCTTGCGACCACGCTTAGAAGGAGCTGCTTGACTTTCTTCAGGATCGAGCGCGTCGAGTGGATATGAGTACATGACTTTATCTGCAAGCACCAGTAATATTTGATGCTGTTCCAGAACGTCAATCTGAGTGACCATCTTGCAGTCCAGCATACGCTTGGGCTTGTGCGATGAGTCCCTAGGTTTGCGCTCGGCGACATAGACACCAAAGTCTGTGCCGAGAACAAGCTTCCGTGCGCCATCTGCGTTTTGTTAGTACAGAGACGAAGATATGCAAAATGAGGCAAAGTAAAGCCATACCTATAGGTACACAGCAGTTGACTCTGACTGCAGATGTGAAGAAGCCCTCGCTGATGTTGGTCTTGGTGAATATATTGCTGCGCTCTCTGAGCTTTTGTTGCTGGGTATGGATATGTTCCATCCATTTTTCTCGTTGGATGGGAGAAACGCAGTACAAAGTCAGCTCATATCCGCCCTTGCCTAACCTCTTGAAAGTTAGGGGACAGCCGTCCTCCTTCTTGACAGTTGTGTTGCTCATCATCCGGGCGCTAGGCACCATACTTGATGATGGTCGCTTTGTAATGCCAAGTTTTGGCAACATTTCGTCCATCTGCGCAATGACAAGCAGCTCGAGTGGGATAGGCTTCCGGTAGACTCTCTGCTCCTCGCGTTTGTTGACCGTCTTTGTTTTGACCAGCAAGACGGCATGATCGAATAGATATGCCTGGACGTCGGGAACTTCGGCAGTAGGAGCCTTTTTCAACGTGCTCTTGAAGACCATTTGTCGATTTTCCTCGGTGAGTTTAAGATCTACAAACGGAATAGTACCCCACTTGAGAGACTGGTTGAGCTGGAAAAGTTGCTGAATGTTCTCAGCCTTTCCAGACTCTTCGTTGACGCGATTCAGTATGTCCTTGATGACACTGATGGCTTTCGGAATGTCTTGTTTGTCCGGGTTGCCTTCAGCCGTCGGCTTGACAACGTTCTCGAGGAGTAAGGGATATCTCGCAAGACGAGTGGTTGGCTTGGTAAGATAACCATTCAACTCCAGCTTTCTCGATTCTTTCAGTCTTTCAGTCTCTTCAACAAATTTGGCAAAAGCTGGATTGGTCGATTTCTCCTTTTCAAACTCGAATTTTCCAAAGAGCTGGTTGGCACCATACTTGATGAACGGCCCAAACTGCCCTACATATTCTAAAAAGACATCTCCGATGTTCCTGACGACAGGGTTCTGCTGCTGTCGTCGAGTAAGGGCGCTCGCCAGGCGGACATTTACGGAATGGACTTCCTGACAATTGGAGAAGACAGTCCTGATGAACTTTTCGCGACGATGTTCTGGGATAGGAGAGATGTTTGGATTCCGCAATGGCTTAATCCAGAAGTCTCTCAAATACTCCAAGTCCTTGACGAAGTCTCTCTCGGTATACATGAGCTCTGCAATGACTTCTTGGCGCTTCCTCTCCTTCTCGTCGACACTGTCAGATATGTCCTTTGACACGGTATTGATCCAGAGTCTCTGCTCGTTCTCTGGCTCATCCTTGAGACTGGAATGCGAGCTCTCTCTCCTTAAGCCCGGACCGAGCTTGAGATTGAGTCTTTGCTGTTGTTCGAGACGCCTTGGACATGCGATAGAGTAGCAGAGATGGTCACGAGTGCAGGTGGGCGAGTAACATTCGGTGAGCAGTGTGAAGACACCGTTGACTTCTGGTGGCTCTTCGACAAGGGCTTCTTTGAATTGGTACATTTCTGTTGGAGAGTCTCGTAGGCGGTGGGCGTAGGCGACTTCGTGGAAGAACTTCTGGGCGTCCAAAGACCTGCCGAGAAGCAAAGCCAGGTTTCGGTCCGAGGTACGGATGATATAGGCGATGAGTTCGACGGCATCATAACCAGTAAAGGCGTTTTTGTATACCAGACTATCCTTTTCTCGATCGCTCAGGGCTATGCGCTCGCGGAAGGCTTGAGCGACCTTGGAAAGCAAGGCGCCATAGACCAGCGAAGGCCGCTTCTGCGCAACCATTGTACTCCCTGTCATCTGACTGTTAGACCTTGTGGCCGTCGGGGCTATGGAAGGCGATGGTCGCGGAGATTGGCCTTGGTTGTCGTAGTGGTCCGGAGATGTCATGACAGTGGATGCCATGGACATTGTCCTGGATTGGACGCTCCCTTGGCTAGGTGTTCTGCCTTTGCCATCTTGATAGGCATGCGGAGGCACGGGACGAGAGTCAGAAGTCATGGTACGCTCTCCAGAGTCTGTACGCTTCCTGTTGGGTATGACCCGGCCACTCATGGTCTGAGCATAGTCGTTGTCGCGTGCGTATGATGACATGGACATTGTTCTCTCATCAGAGGGTCGATCAGGCACTATCCGGCCATGGGGAGTGGTTTTGGCAAGATACGACGAAGGTTGACGAAAGGCACTTGGCGGAGCATAGCTGCCGGCGGGCCCCGGAAAGGATGGCCGTGAAGTGGCGGCCATGGAGTGCGAGCGGAAGTTGTCTGAGTTGAGAGCAGGCGGGGCACCAGGTGGAGGTGCCATGCCCGGCCCCTGAGTGTAGGAGCGGTGGTATTGCTGGGCGGGAGTGGGAGCTCTGGGATCGAGTCTCTGGGGAGCACCATAAGGTCGGCGGTCGGGGCGGAGAGGCTGAGGAAGATATTGAGGTTGGGGCTGTCGCGGAGGGCGCTGCGACTGGTTGGCCATGGGATGATGGTTTGGCGGCGGCGGGTGTTGATAATCGCCATTGACGGCGGGTCTCGGTGACGGATAGCCATTGACGGGCTGTCGCATGGGAGGGGCGCGTTGCATATAGTCGGAGGTTTGGGCGGACATGCTCGCAGCTCGCTCGGCCATGGGCGGCGGCGGGTGGGAGGTCATGGTCTGGGACCTCCCTGCTGAGGGGGCAGCGCCGAAGATGGACGAGTAGGCGGCATCTCGCTGCGTCGACGAGGCCGAGCCATAGCTGGGAGCTGCTCGCCCATAGCCGTTGCCCTGCGGTGCATTATACTGGGCCATTGCAGTCCACGCTACTTGACCTGAAACCCGCTATAGGAGGACATCCGAAAGACAAGCCCGAGGAGCAACCCAGCACCAGGACCGAGGACCGCACGTGGCAGCGTCGAGCAGAGGAAATAGAGATGGCGAAGGCAAAGGCGGCGAGGGCAGCTCCGAGAGCGTTGGCAAGGGCTGGCGAGGAGTGGGAAATGGTCGACGGGCGGTTCAAAGAGGTCAAATGCTGTATGTAATGCGTTTGGGGGTCCGGCACTCCCTCGTTGTCGTGCGCTCGCGATGTCTGTCCCAAGCGGCCGGCTGTTTCCGAAGTCTTTAAGGGTTTCGCATTCGCCAAGTCAAAAGTCACGCCTCTTCGCAACCCGTACTCGCATCACCTTTGCTGTGTTGGGAATGCACGATGGATTACAGGAAAGGAAAATATGTAGCTAAATAGTCACATGAAAATCACAAGCAGAAAGCACTCATGCTACCACTTGATACAGTCTTGGCGAGATATGGCTTGGATGAAAGTCAGGAAGTTGATACTCCATAGATACCTTAGGTACTGTAGACCACATGCTTGCTTTCCTGGCCCGTGCACTGCACTATCTCAGGCAGCTCAGACTGGTTCTTGGGGTCGCAGCACGTCGTTGTGGCTGCATCATCGTCCTGCACCACCTACTCCATCACCCAACGACGCTCCACATACCTTCTGCACTGCACATTGCCCATACACTGAAAGCACGCAGAATGGCTTCCGAGGCCGAGTTCGCCCCCAAATTCGCCCCGTTCTTTGGAATGGTCAGTAACACCACTCCCTCAATTCCAGCTCGCCCCATCATACTAACCCTCCAATAGGCAGGCATTGCATTTGCCGTGAGTGACTTTATTAATCCATCTTGTTTGACTGCACATTAACCGTCTACCCTTACAGATGATCTTCGGATGTAAGACCTCAAAGCCTGCTGCAATACATACTCTAGCTAACACACCGTCCAGGTATCGGAGCCGCCTATGGTACTGCCAAGTCAGGCATCGGTATTTCTGGTGTAGGCACTTTCAGACCCGATTTGATTATGAAGGTATGCTGGACACCTCCCACAGACCATGCACCTGTCTCTGACACAATTCAGTCCCTTATTCCTGTCGTCATGGCTGGTATCATCGCAGTCTATGCCCTCGTCGTGTCGGTCCTGATTGCTGGAAACATTCGCCCACCTCCGGAAAAGGTCTACAGTCTGTATGAAGGCTTCATGCACTTGGCCTGCGGTCTATCTGTCGGCTTGACTGGTCTTGCTGCTGGTTACGCTATTGGCATTGTGGGAGACATGGTGAGAACACACCGTGGGAACATCCCATGTTTGACGATGCTGACATGCTCTAGGGTGTCCGATCATACATGCAACAATCAAGAATCTTTGTTGGTATGGTCCTGATTCTTATTTTTGGCGAAGTTCTTGGTCTATATGGGTAAGGAAGCTTCTCCCTCGCCTAACGCCAGTCTCACTAACACGACCAGTCTCATCGTTGCCCTCATTCTCAACACCAGAGCCGGCAGCTAGATTTACGTGCGCCAAACAAGCCATTCTATTCAGCGTCGCCTGTACAACAAGTTGATGCGATTGTATCTATAATGCATCTGTAGGACTTAAAAAGAGATTGGATCAGACAAGGTTGGGAAGCCTGCTCTGGACATGGCCCAAGCATGTTCGATGTTGTACTTGTATAATAAAGGTCCGACAACACGCATCACCAGGCGGACAGAACAAGCGCCAACATCATGTCTAAAAGTCTTGGATGCCCGTCTCGCCTGTGTGCTGATCGCTTTCCCCGACATACTCCTCCGGTTCCTCATCAAAATAGTCGTCTTGTCTTCGTCTCGTTTCCTCGTCCCAATCGTCATACTCGTCATTATTGTCAACTTGATCATACTCAAAGTCTCCATCTTGCCCTCGAAGGTACCTTTGTTCCATGGCGTATTTCCATTTCTCCCAACCTTCCTGCTTGTTCTTCGGTCGATCTTCCTCGTCTTGTTCCACTGCTACAATGGCACCAGTGGCGTCTCGACGATATACGAGCGGACTATTGGGGTCAGGGTTCTGAAGAGCAGCGACTTTGGCTTCACTACGCATCAAGTCTGCCTCCATGACCCCAGACCACCCAGCCTTCTTTCGAGCAGCTTCCCGTTCTGCCGTGCTCTGAAACCGTCGTATCATACGGTCGTATAGAAGTGGATCTTGAATACAGTTACTACCTGACCCGTGTGAAGCTTCAAAGCAGGTTGATATGACCTGCGAGTTCTAGAGAGGGCGACTCGAAATACTCGGGGTGCTTTTCAAGATAGCGTCGTCGCCTCGTCTTGATCTGTAGACGTGCTGTTCGCGCTTCTTCACTCTCATGGCTACCAGGAGTGCGCAAGGCATTGTCGGGAGGAAAATGAGGCATCTTTGACACGTCAAAGAAATTCCCTAGGTTGCGATCCTCGGACTGTCACAGACCACCACGGGACCGTCGTCAATGGAAGCGCCTTGTCGTGGAACAAGACGGATGAAATAATGGAGATGCCTACGACGTCTGTCTTGGCGCAACCTAAATGCGATCCAACGCCGAGGCCCGTGACTCGTGACATGGTGGGGTTGTGGCCAACGACAGCATCGCCTCAAGGCTGCAGCGCTTCTAGGCTACAGCATTACAATGATAACTTCATTCGGCCCCCAATTTCGAACTTTCCTATCTCTGAATTATCTCATGCAAGCTACTGCACCTTCTTATGCAGATGCCAACGTCGTTTCATGATTTCGGCATGGAACATAACCTGATGAACATATTACCCAACATCCTTTGTTTGTCACTGCAGTAGCACGAGACATGCAGTCGCTTTCCAACTTCTCCGGGGATCTAACCCTACTCTATACTGAGACGAAGAAAAAAGCACTCAACAGTACGGGTAAAAATGAGACCATCCCGTCCTTATCTCATCTCAACCGCAAGCTGCGCATCCAAAAGGATCGCCTAGTCACCTGGGGCTTGGAATGGACCGACCAAGACAAAGGCTCTGGAGGCGATATAGATGCTTCTGTCGCGCAGGCAGGCGTGACTGAGACCGTCACCAGCGTCCTGGGTAACATCTGGGAAGTTCTGGAGCAAGCTGAAAAGATCAATTCTCCACTCACCAGCTGGTCATCGCCTGAGAAGCTTCCTTTGTCTACGAATGATGAGGCAAGTTACGAAGATCTGATCAAGGACTTGAGCTCATCCATCGACGTACTTTACGAGATATCAATCACAAGGCGCGCCATAGCTGCAGGCTCTCATCCATCTTTCTCAAGCGACCGATACCAGCACGAATTCGCACCTGGAACCATAGTCTCAGAATCTTCTCCTAAGAAGAAACCTTTCCAAACACCCAGCTTTGCATCGTCAGAACTTACTCTCGTCAATCCATCTTTTGCCAGACCAAATTTGTCTCCCTATGCAGGCCTGCCAGCGAGCATTGATCCTCATGCCTTGCAATTGCCTCCAGAAGCGCCTCCACCATACGAATCTTTTGGGGTCCCCTCAGCAACTCGAATGATTGGTAGCTTAATCAAGTCAAAAGTGCCAGAGAGCGTTCGTAGAGTCCTTAGGGGAACCTCCAGCGAAGCTCATGTCCTTGTTGAATATGCCAATTACGACTCGTTGTATCATGAGACTGGTGTTCCACCGCCTCTTCAGCGTCTCGAAGCTCTCGCGTTAGCCTTGGCTGCGGCACAAGCCAAACAGCAGCGGTCTCTTATCCTGCTGGGATATTTTGAGGATCCCCAGCAACCCCGCATCGGACTGGTATACGACTTCCTTAGCGCTGTCCACGGCGGCGTCTACGTTGATGATCTGGTACCGGTCAGTCTTTTAAATCTGGTCCAGACTGCGAACAAGGGAGCCAAGCCAGCCGATGTCCTGAACGCCATGCCCTTCCTGGAAGATCGTTTCAAAGTAGCTCTTCGCGTAGCTGAAAATCTACGAGACTTGCATGCAGAAGGTTTCTCACATGGCAACCTCAATAGCGGAAGTGTCATGTTCTTTCGACAAGGACAGAACCCGCAGCTAAGGCGAGGTGAGCTGCACCGTCCGACTCTCTCTGCCTTTGACATGTTTTCTGGGGCAGGTGTCGGCCGTCGGAACAGCAATCAGGCCAGCAGCATCAACATTACCAAGCATCCACACGATCATGGTGCTGGCTCAAACAACGTCAAAGCTGTTCAGTACGATTTGTATGGTCTTGCTTTACTGCTACTCGAGATTGGGCTCTGGGTTCCTCTACATGATTTATACAAAGCCAAGTATACTCTCAAAGACTTCAAGCTACGCATCGAGAAAATATGGATCCCGAGACTTGCCTCAAAATGCGGCTCACTTTACATGCGAGCCGTTCAAACTTGTCTAAGACTATCGGATGACCCGGAAATTGATAAGATTGACACGGCCAAGTTGTACGAGAGCATCATCCGGCGACTTCAGAGATGCTGCTTCTTAGACGAGGATGAACCGATTCGTCTCGAGAGCGATGCACCACAAGATCAGGCAGCATTGTGGCAATCATTGGCTACACGGAGACATGGCGAAGCACCTGAGCAAGCGCATCATAGAACGTGGTCACAAGATCATCTATCTTCGTCTTCCTTTTCAATGCGCTCCGGATCCAGCGTCAGAGATGATGTTGATCAGGCTGCCATGCCGAATATCGCCACAACCATGTCTCAAAACGTTGAAAGCTTGAGCCCGGTGTCTCCAGAAGAACACTTTTCGCAACCAACAGACATCTCACCTGTAATGTCAGTTCAACCCTCCAAAAGCCTTGGGAGTGGTGTTGCTACTACACCCACGACAATCCTCCCCTTCCGTGAGTACCGCCGAAAGGTCATACTCGTTCAGCGCCGCTGGAGAGATTGCTGTAGAAAAATGGCCGACAAGAGGAATGCGCCTGCAGTGCCACATGATTCCTCTCATTTCTTACACAGCCACGCTCACACAGCTGAGCGAAGAACGAGTTTGAATGAAGCTCGCCGTAGTTCAGAATCGGTGAGGAGATGTCAGGTGTTTCCCATTAAGCTTCCCCAGCCAGCGCTGGACGATTGGCACACCAACCTCGGCCTTCGTATATCTCGTATAGTTGAGCGAGCTCTCAAGGATTCGACCGAGTCATCGAGCATCGATCTCGTCGGCTTTGGACACGATTGTTTTACAGCCAAGCCTACCATATTGGTGACGTGCGCGAGCACAGCCAGAGTTAAGGCTGCTCTGAAGCGTAAATTTGATTACGACAAGTCCAAGTTCGACCTGAAGGTCCGCAAGGGGCGTATCGCGCTAGCAAGAGGAAAGGGTTCTGCTAGGGAGCAGTTGGCTAAACGCACAAGTGGCGGTGCCGCCGACAATGACGATGGTGAAAGGTATTTCTTTTAACTCCTTTGGCGTTTGCTTTGACTGCTCTATACCCAATGAAGCGTTTCCATGTTGTTCTCGAGTATTAGAGAACATGACGATCCATGCAAAAATGAAATCAAAAACGAATTACAAATCACACTCACACATCTCTCTTCCTGTTCTGTATACGTGCACTTAGCCGGTTGGCTGACATGCCTGTTCATAGTGATGCCTTGAACCCCTACTTCCAGCAGAGGCCTCTTTGTGGTGCATCTATAGGGGCATATCTTCCAAGCTATGGCCACCTGGATCCCGTCTCTTACGGTGGTGTCATCATGATAGAGCAACAAGGCAAGATGCAATCGTTTGGGATGAGCGTTCATCATATGCTGGATCCCCCAGAGGAAGACGAACAGTCCTCCGATGCCGCCTCCGGAGCATCCCGTTCAAGCACAAGTTCTGGATCTGAGCTGGACACTAGTGAATCAAGTGATTCCATCGATACATCAGACGATGATTCAGACACAGGATATATATCTTCCGAGTTCGAAAGCGACATCTCTGACGAGGAGCTAATCGAGACTGGTAGAGCACACGGAGGCGGCCACAACCATCGAAGCCGTCACGAGCCAGGCGATAAACCAGGAATAAAGGCACACTCGCTTCCCACAATCCAAATTACACAGCCCGCCTTCCTCGATGCCTGGAACCAGAACCTCCACGCCGACGACGCACCCCTGGACGAACTCGACGAAGACCACCTAGCATCGTACAAATTTGGCCAAATCTATGCCTCTTCGGGCCTCCGTCGCGTCACCAAAAACGGCATGCGCCACGAAATCGACTGGGCGCTGCTGAAACTCGACCCGCCCCGTCTACAGCCCTTTAATCTCGTCCAAGGCGGGAGACGATATAGTCCGGCCACGACGAAGACCGCGGCGGCGTTTTGCCCCAACCTCGAACAGCCCATTTGTCGCCAGAGCGGCGTCTACACTGCTGAAGAAGACCTCTACCCCTTGGACGTGGTGCCCTCTTCTCAACTGGCTGGGCTGGATGTGCACTGTTTCGGACGGACATCCGGTCTAGCCAACGGCACGATAAACGCCTACGTCAGCTTCGTCAAGATCCGCGGTCGTCACAACTTTAGCACTTGCTGGAGCGTTCTTGGTGCCGGTGCCGGTGTCGCCGCCTCATCCGCATCATCTGGAAGCGGCGGTGGCTCGTCTGGCTTTGGAGTCGGCGGCGATTCGGGTGCTTGGATCATAGATAATGCCACCTCCCGCGTCTGCGGTCATGTCCTGGCTGAACGGGAGGGAATGGCATATCTGTGCTCTATGCAGTTGCTCTTCGACGATATCAAGGCCACCTTGGGTGCGAGCAGGGTTTTGCTTCCTGGAAGCGAGGATGCGGAGACGAAAGTAGGGAGGGAGGTCGGGGATGTAGCTACGCTGGGGCTTGCCACGCAACTTGGAGAGGATATCGCTGGTGCGGTGGCGAGGCTAGATGTCGGTGAGTCGGCTGCTGCTAGAGAAGGCAGAGGTGGTTTGAGGGAGAGTGGGACACCGGTGCAGGGGCAGCAGAGTGCGAGAAGGAGTAGGTTTGCCGCTGCTGCTGGTGCTTCTGCGGCTGGGATTTCCGTTGGTGTTGGGAGGAAGGGTGAGTGCGCTAGGTTAGGCAAGTGCAGACATACGCAGACTGTACGGACTTGCACCTGATTTGGTGCTGCCTACCCGCTTGTCTGCTCGTCTGTTCCATATATGATTCGGAATGTCCTAGAGTCCAGTTCGTTCGAATCAAGGTTCCAATTTTGCTTGGACGTTATTGTTGCTGCTTGTCTTTTCTCCAGCGCAAGTTCCCTTTGTGACCCGAGAAATGAAGTGTTTAATTGTACATGACTAATGCTCATATCTCGCCTTTGCCGTTTCTCTTCTCGCTATCCTCTTTACCAAAAACCAGTCGTGGCGACCCTGTCCTTATGGTCACACAATCACAGAACTCATGACTATGAAGGTATTTTATCCAGCTACAAAGACTACCTAACACTTCCTCGTTCCTACTCCCACAAAAGCTCATCTGAGTTGTCAAACCGTGCTGCATTGACAAAGATAGACGAGACAGATGCCTGTCCGTCTAAGAGATCCAACCACTTGTGAACTTTACCGTTCCACTATCAGGGAAGGTGACGGAGTTGACGACCCGACTAAACTCGCGATTGCCTATGGTACACAGACAGGATATCATGTAAGTTTCTCGAAAGCAAGTATAGTAGCATACACGAAAATCATCCAATCTCCCTCTCTTGGTACAGAGTCTCAAATCAAAAGTCACACATAAACAACCAAGCCGTCTATAGTTTGGGTAGTAATAGGTATGTATATTTCAAATCGTACAGCCAGAAAGACATTCACACCCCTTTCCCTTCTTTGACAAGCTGTATGCCCAGTTCCCGAAGCTTGAACTTTTGGATCTTGCTGCTCGCTGTTTTGGGGTATGTGGTTGTCCAGAAGACGTATTTGGGCACTGTTATTCCACCATTAGCATTGGCATCACCCCAGCCATTTTATTTTCCCCTGATAGACTAGGTGGGTCTGCACTAGATCATATAGCAGAGGGACAGAATTGGGGAAAGTGAGGGGAAATGAACAAAAACTCACCAAGATGCGGACTCAACCTCTCCCTAACCCAGTCTCTGACTTCCTTTTCCGTTACCCTCTCTTTCCTTTCGTTCCCATCTTTAGCACTCTCGTCCCGTCCATGCCGAACCACAAACGCCGCAACAACCTCACCATACCGCTCGTCTGGCAGGCCTACAACCGCCACCTCCGCCACCCCAGGATGAGCAAACAAACAATTCTCCACCTCCAATGGATGGATATTCTCCCCTCCTCTGATAATCAGGTCTTTGATCCGCCCGGTAATAGTCACATACCCTTCTTCGTCCATGCTCGCCTCATCACCGGTATGCATCCACCATTTCCCCTTTTCCGTCTCATCTTCCACCAGAACCTCAGCCGTGCGCGCAGGATCCCCATAGTAGCCCCGCATAACCAAATATCCACTAACTACCAACTCGCCCCTTTCTCCCGTGGGCAATATCCTGCTTCGGTCACTCGGATCCACAATCTTGGCCTCGACGTGAGGGAGGAGTCGGCCGACTGTTTCGAGTTTCTTGACTACGGGGTCAGAGGGAAAGGTCATGAAGCTCACCGGGCTGGTCTCGGTCATGCCGTAGCAGATTGTGAGATCCGTCAGGCCGAGGGTGGAGTGGAGTTTGCGCATCAGGTTCGCGGGGACCGAGGAGCCGGCTGCGATGCCCGTTCGTAAATGGGCGTGGAAGTTGTAGTCCGGGGGAAAGAGAGGTTGGGAGGATGGTGAGGGGGAGGATGAAGGGGTGGGAGAGGTGGTGGCGGAGGCAGAGGCAGAAAGGAGTTCGAGTTCGGCGACAAACATGGTGGGGACGCCGTAGAGGGCGGTGCAGGCGTGGTCGCGGACGGCGTGGAGGGTGGCGAGCGGGTTGAAGGATTCGGAGGGGAAGACGATTGCGGACCCGTGCGTTGCGGTTGCCATGTAGCCTAGGATACAGCCGAAACAGCTGTGATTTCAATCAGAATCGGTGAAGATAGGTGTACTGTTCGTTCAGGCAAACAAATGTGCAGTTGGAGAATGCGATAGTCAGGCAGCATTGCTGCTCAGAAAAAAGCAGCGAGAAGGATAAAGGACCAAGGATGGATATTGATGTAGCTGCTGAATGAGCCTGTAATAGCTCACCAATAACCAGACCCTCTTCAAGAACGGCAACAGCGACAGCGACAGCAACAAGATAAAGATGGAGTACTCACTGAAACAGTGGAGGCGGACAACAAACCACATCCCTCTCACTCAACCCCATGCGATCGCCAATCGCCCTCCCATTATTCAAAATACTCCTATGCGTCAAACAAGCCGCCTTCGGCATCGACGTAGTCCCAGACGTGAATTGTATGTTGACCACATCCTCATTACTCAGTCCCATATCCCCCAATTCCTTTCTTCCATCGCCGCCATCCTCGAACACAGACGAATAAGGTATTAGAGCTTTCAAGGAGTCAGTGGGGACACGCCCGGAGGAATTATCTACGATTATTATTTGCTGGAGGGAGGGCACGCTTTCGGATTGTAGACTTGAGTCTTGGTTGCTGATTCTGGAGGTGTGGAGGTCAGGGAGGATGGAGGCGAGGAGGGGGATGTTTGATCGGGGATCCTTCCAGGGGAGGTTGGTCTCCGTGCCTATGAGGAGGTGGGAGGCGTTTAGGTGGGTGAGTGCTGCTATTACTTGTGGGGAGTTGAAAGCTGGGTTTAGAGGAACCTAGATGGCATTTATCAGAAGCTGATTACCATTTTGTGTCTATCCCTGGACTCGTAAAGAAAAAGTCTGGTGGGAAGGGTCCGAGGAGATGCTTACTAGGATTGCCCCAAGTTTGAACAGTGCATATGTTGCCTGCTCCCCTGTCAGCACTGCTATGATTGAAGTTCGGCGCATAACCTACAGTTGCAAACTCGACATTATTTCCCAATGAAACGGCAACTCTGTCTCCTTTCTTGACTCCGATATTGGCTAGACCTCGTGCTAATGCATTGCTCTGTACATCAAGAGCATCGTATGTCAGAGTATTCTGTTGATGGCAGGATATCACGCTGTGTTTCTATCAATTAAGAGAACGCTTTAAGCGAGCTGTACCATTAGGACTAACGCTGGTCGGTCGCCATGGTCCGCGACTATAGATGCAAAGTGCTGACCTATAGTCTGCTCAAGCAGCGGAGGCTACAGACTACATCAGTGAATCGTCGTGGCTCCTTCACTTGGGTAGAAAGTGTACCTGAGTGGGACCATGATCATGAGCACGTGTGAGAAGGCAACGCCTGAACGAATTAACAAGACTGGTCCTTGAGGCAGCAGGTTGCCAACGTGGTAAGCATGAACGGGATAATGTACGCAGCATCGTCCAATGGGCAATCAAAGACGAGGGGGTTACGCTCGCGCGAATTAGATAATGGACCATTACAAGGTGTATATCCTGCAATAGGCGGGATGATGTGCGGGGCGGGAATACGGGTATTCGCGGTGCGGGGTGAAAGGGCGAGAGATGCTTGACCTGCTGCGGGGCATTTCCATTGCCAGGGACACCGGTCGGTCTTCGTTTGTCGCGCTACAGGCGAAAGTGCCCTCATGCATGCAGGACTGTTTGCTGCACTCGAAGTTTAATATCAGTTGGAAGCGGCCGAGGATTCGCTCCTCACTCCATACAGTCCTTGTGAAGGAGGAAGAGTATGATATGAACAGGACCGATATTTTCTTTTTACATTTGCAACAGAGGTATCATAAGCTATGCGTAGCTGAGAAAGAGGTAGTACCCACAGACGCCGAAATTAAATCATGTCCTTTCCGACGTACTGGGTCAACTCTTTCGTTTTCGTGCCGTCGAACCGTGTCAATGCGATTATTGAAACCCTTTGCCGCAGCTACTGCGCCTGGGAAGGTCAACATGACCACTTTTCCGCGGCCTCAGTAGGGCACAGAGGACGGGCGAGAAGCGTTTTTGGCAGGTCAGTGTGGCCCGAAATCTAAAAGTCCTGAAATTGCCAGTCATACTTCTCGTGCATCTCCTTGGTGTACTCGTCCTTTTTCAAGGGTTCGGGATCGTAATCGTCAAAGTTTCTTGCATCGGCAGGACCACGCAGGTGGGGCACGATAGGCCCTTGCATCTTGCGGTGGTACAGCGCGTCCCAGTCAATGTTCTTGAACCACGGATGTGCCTTGACTGCACTTGCGCCACCCTTGACGTTACCAAGCCGTTTTGACACATCGACATTGCATAGACCGGCAATGATGTCTCGTGCATCTGGTGACATTGCTGATGGGTATCTAATCTTGCCTTCGACGATTCTGCGAAGAAGTAGGGGTAAATGATGTGTCAAAAGTATGATGGAGAGAAGTGACTTACTGTTCATAAATCTTCATTGGATTCTGGTCCCAGAAAGGCGGCTGGCCGACAAGAAACTCGTATATCAGGATACCAAAAGCCCACCAATCGACTGCAATGCCATGACCTGCATGCGTTAGTCTGTTGACCTGCATCCAGTCTGCAGCTCGAGGCTTACCAGTGTTTCTTATCACCTCTGGTGCAAGATACTCTGGGGTACCACACAACGTGTAGGTCTCTCCTGTGATGCATTCAGTAAAGGTGGCTCGCAACCAAATCTGACGATCTCACTGTTGTCCACTTTCTTCGCAAAGCCAAAATCGACCAATTTGAGGTGACCATCCGCATCGATGAGAATGTTCTCCGGTTTCATGTCTCGATATGCAACACCTTGCTTCTCGTGCAAGAACTCCAAGATCAGAACAATTTCGGCGGCGTAGAATTGCGATGTCGGCTCATTGAAGCGTCGTGCTCGTCGAAGATAGCTAAAGACTTCACCACCAGGACAATAGTCGAGCTGTGTCAATCCTGGTCAGCATCACCGGCCAAGGCTAGTGAAGCTCGAGGTCAATGCTCACCAGCATGTATAAGCAATCATTGTCTTGAAAACTCGCAACCAGCGTTGTGATGAATGGATGACCAGCAACAGCTGCAAGGACGTTGCGTTCGTTTCTAACGTGTTCGACCTGCTTCAATCGTATGACTGCTCGGCAAAAGTCATCAGTTGGATTTTTAAGGCCAGAGACGTAGGCGAGTGAGGCAGGACGTACCATCGGCCTTTCGTAATATCTTCAGGGCAAACACCTTGTCTTGATCGCCTGGCTTTGCGTTTGCTAGTTTGGTCAGCCACACGCGTGCAAACGTGCCTAAACACACAAATGACATCAGCTTGGTTCCTTTTCATACTTTCGGTATATGTGCTGGTCAGGTGGAAGACGAGATTGTAGTAATTGTAGATGTAGTCACAATCTCGAGCTCTCGGAACGCACCTGTGCCTAGCGTCTTGACCATCTCAAAGTCCTCTCGCCGCAACACCTTTGAGCTGTGTCCAACGGGTTTGCGACTCGGGTCGACGAGGATCTGATCGTACTCGAGCGGCCGCTTGTCAGCCTCCCACGCGGCAAGCCTGTTCTTCTCCTCGTCGCGGGCGCGGGCCTGGTCCCGAGACTCTTTCCTCCCCAGCTTCTCGCCCTTGTCGTTGTCTCCATGGCTGGAGCTCAGGTGCAGCTTGGGCAGCATGTGATGCATGACGGGCGATCGGAGTTGCCGACTACGGCGCGACTTGGGGCCAACGGAGGGCGCACCACCGCTCTCAGTAGATGCGTAGGGAACTGCGCAATCGCACTTTGCGTATGCGCCCCAGGGATTCGTGCTGTCGGCAGTGCAGGAGAGTGGTAAAAATGGGGTTGAGCGGGTGGAAGTGCGTCCGGCGACTGTCCTGGCTGATTGGATTTGGCGGGGTAGAGTCCAAGACTGATCGGAAGGATTCTGGGTAGCGAATGGGGCGATTGGGCTGGTGTTTTGGTCGTGGGGATGCGAAAAAGGCGGCCGGAGCGAATGGAATTGCTATAAGTCCGCCGTGTTTGGCCGGGCAGAAAATAGCTAGCGAGTTGTCATGCAAAGAGAGGGCAGACTGTAGAGATGTGGAGGCAGCCTGACATCATTCACCAATCGATCGCCGAGCGAAGCCTACCTTTACCCTCCAGAACCCGAACAACGCCTTACTCGTACGCCATCTGTTGTCTCACTCGTTCCAGCCTACGTGGGGCGTGTATTGAATTGAATCCTCTTCTCGATTCTATGCAAAACCTTGTCCAGCTGCGATATTGACAAGTTCACGTACGGCAGCCGAGTCATACGGGCAAAGAGGATGTGAATTCATACCGGCAAACAAGACGTGAGATGAATTGATCCAGAGCGCTGGGAAATAATCATGACAATATAAAACGAACCCGTCGCTCAAAAAAAAAACCATTGCCAAATCAGCCAACCCATCCTGCTCCAGCCTAAAAATCAAAGCTAGATACAACAGGTGTGGTGAGCAATTCCAGCATGTGCTAATGTCACCGTTGCCATGAGCTGCCTATGAGCCAAGCCCTCATGTCATCGACGGGCAGGATGACAAAGCCGTCGTACAATGGCATTCCGCCCTCAAAATCGACATCATTAGCAGAAGAAACAGAATTGCGGCCATGAATAGCGCCACTGGTATCACTTGTCCACATCGGACCGCTGCCTTTTCATTCAGAAAGCACATGCAAAAGGAAAAACGTCTCATAGCAAGATGAGGTAGTTGCTGGGCGCAATGCCGGTGTCGCCATTCTCCTTCCTTGCCTGCCACCATCTTCCGCTGACATCGCTGACTTCGAGGACTTCGTGCTTGGAGAAAGATATTTCGTTGGCGTCATCTGGGTTCGCCTCGTAACTGTAGATTGCTTTCGCGCGATATGGGTATTCTGTAGGCACTGTGCTCGAGTCTGGCCTTTCCATGCCATTGCTGTGAGCTGCCAAATTGTTGTTGGGTTGCTGAGCGCCAGCGAATCTTTCGCTGTTCCGGTTGCCGTCCATGGCGCCGAGAGCACCTCCTGGGTATCCGGTGACTGGAGAGGATGTCTCGAAACCACTCAGTTGGGCAGAGGTGTACATTTGGGGTTGTTGAGAAACTGAAGTCTCTGGTCTATAAGTAGATGGTTGGGGCAGGCGAGAAGAACGGGTAGTTATGCGGCCATCCTTGTGTAGCGCAAACGAGTCGATGGCGTGCCTTGGGGAAGCGGTTGGCTGCGAGCCGTAGTAGAAGATCCAGACAATCTGCTCGAGTCAGCGGGCCGACCTGAAGAGTCAAGTTTGTTTGCGGTGACACAAAAACATACCGCGACCATGGAAAGCAAGATGAAACCTGCTGCTGCTGCCTCGTGAGCACCATCGGACGAATAAACGAGCGAGTTGACCGAGGAGGTTGTGATGACCAGGCCTGCTGCCAAGTATCCGACAATCTGCGGTCGGTCAGTCAAGCGGTTGATTGATGTACGATACAATGCATCTTACAGCAACGTGATACGTATAGACCGAGTCGGATGCCACTGTAACGAAGACCCCTAATATGCAGAAGAACATGTACACGACGGCCCACCATGAGTAGTTTGGGAAGTTGGAGTGCATTTGAGCGATGATGGAGCTGACAAAGGCGATAATCCAGGCAATCTGCAGGCCGAACATGTCAGCATGTGGTATGGTGAGCAGCAAGGTTATTGACGGGATGCACATACGACTGCGATGGAAATGGTTGCGAGCGCAAAGGGGTCTCCGGCAATGTTTGCCATGTTGAAGCGCTTCCGGCTGCTGTACATGTCGCGTCGATTGGCCTCCATTTTACGTAGCGAAGGCGAATTGACTGAGCTGTAAGGTGGCATAGATTATGAAATGTCAAGGGTTTGTTGTCGTGGTGTAATGAGCGTGGGCGCCTTTGAGGCAGCGTAGACCGGGCAAAGTTCGTCGAAGAATGAGGCGCAGGCGTCGACGACAAACGTAAACAAATGACAGCCAGGCGCAATTGTTCGGTATAGAAGTAAGTGGTGGTAGCGAATGAAGATGGTATTAGAGCGATAAGGTGATGGAGTGTTGTCCAGCAAAGCGATCGTGTGCGACGATGGCACTCCAAGGCGACTTCGAAGCCAGAATAGAAACGGGGTACGGGAGGCGTAACGCTGCGGAAGCCCTTATTGGGTGAACGAGGCAGAGACTAACGGTCAGGGAAAGACGAGGTAAAGCAAGATATCAAAGGGAGCTTTGGGTGAATTGAACGTCTCTCTGCACAGCGAGGACTTGCGGGATTGTGGGATTGTCTCAAACAATCTATGCGATTCCGCCTACAACAAAAAACGAGCGGGAGGAAGAGAATGCTGGTTTAGGCGAAGATGTTGTACGCTGAGCCGCCCGCTTGGTCGGCGTGTTTCAAAGGAGACTTTTGCCCAGGGTCCTGCAGGGGCGTACGCGGACGTCGTCAATTGCTTCTCCCCCTTGAAAAGCTAATCACCCCAACATGCTCATGTCTTTGCATTGGGTCCTGTCATCCTAGCAGTCGTTTTTCCGTCCATCCAGCTATGCCAAAGAAAAAACCTTTATGCTGTCTTCCTCCATCAATAATGCGAGTACCTCTCACTTCTTTTGATGCGAACGTCGTGCAAAACCCCGGGTCCAGAACTGACGTGTTCCCCAAGACTGTCAGCGGCCCCACAACCCTATTGTACAAGGGCCGGAAGCGTATCCAAAGCCACCCTAATCATGCACCTCATACTCACGCCATTTCAACGACTATCTCAAATACGCATATGGCGATATTGCTCATTCTCTATAATCGCATTACGCATCACGCGTGCCTCAGTTTCTTGAGAGTCTATTCTTTGTTTCCCCTGTCCACATTTCCCCACTTCACCCATTCGAGCCAAGTACAAATAAGATTAAGCCAGTTTCAAAGCCAACTAGGACGTTACACCACCAGAATGATGGCGCGATACTTGACTCTGTGGTCTATACTGCTCTCAAGTGTTCTTGGCAGTTGACCACACAGTGCTATACGAGACTCCCAGAAGATCGTGACTGTATCCGGATTGATCTAACAATGAGAGTGCTAGCGGTAGATATGGTCCACGGCGGTCCACGGCCCTGGTCATTGGAATTAATGGGGGTTTCAAGTGCACCCACAGGGCGATTGCGCCTTGTCGGGCCGCCTGTTTTGACAAGATCGTGGACAATTGCTGGTGGATACCGAACCAGTATCCATGCTGGCTGAGCGAGACCTGCCACGTGCTCGCATGGTCACAGGGTTGATGGCTTGACGACCTGTGCTCTAGCTGTGCAGACAAGTTGGTGTATGTGTGAATGCATTGTCTCAAACGGCTTCATCTTCGCGCTTCTTTCTGCCCTCAGCTTGTCGGACAGAGCGCTCAGCCTGCATCAAACGAGTATCCCACTCGCTCCAGCAGTCACCCATGCTGACGATTCCCAATTCATACCAACGTCCAACGACGGCAGCACTCTGCTCTCTCAGGAAATTGATCATGTCTGCTTGTTGCTCTTGACGTTGTCTGACTCTTTGTATACGTGGTCCTAGTGAAGCGAAAGCAGCAGAGGAGGCAGCATCTGGGATGGGGAGATCGTTCAAAGAGGTGAGCTGTGCAGCGGTGGTATGGTAAGAAGGCATGTGGGCGAGGACGAGGGCAGCAAGAGCATCTTCGGGTACGGTATCGACGTCCTCGCGCTCTACAGGTTCATCCCAGATGTCCGGATGCTGTTTTTCTGCATGGACTGTCAGGCTCAGTATATATGTTGGAAGACTGAGTGAACTTACGAATGGACAGAAGTTCAGCTGCCGAAGTCGATTGGGCGGCGATGGTCTGCAAAGACTTTTCAAGCGAGTGTAGTCGAGAAGCGACAGAGGGAGATGGGTTAGAGCTGGCTACAGCATTCGCGGTAGCATCGTCACCATGAAGGAGGAAATGTAGACGATCGAGGCGCTGCTCCAAGGCGAGGAGAGTCTGCGTGGCTAGGTCCTGCATATTCGAGTGCTAAGAGCAATGGCGAGATGTTGCGTGCTTTGGAGGATTTGTCGTCACAAGACCACTGTCCTGCAGTGAGCTGTAGCACGCGCAAGGTGCATGTGTTTGGACGGCGATAACAGATGACGGACCCTGAATCTCGGCTGACCTGACTACCACAACCTTAGCTGCCGCTGGCCTGGCCGGGCCGAAGTTTGGATGACCGTGGCCGTGGCCGTGGCGTGGCGTTGGTTGCCTTTGCCCTTTCAGCCCTGCGCCTCTACCTGTTATCTCCAACCCTGAGCCAGAGCGAGAGCGAGAGCGCTTTCGCAATCTCTACGTCTGCACACGACATTTGTCGTTTTCGCCTACCCCACCATCAACCCACCTATAGAGCTCGTCTCGCCCCGATTCTTTATTCGCAATTACTTCCATACACCTTCGTCCACATCCGCACATCAGGCGACATCCCATCCTCGGATTATGACCGTGTAACTTCTCAACGTTCACAACATGGCCAGTTACGAGGCCATTCCCCCCACTTCCTCCGACCATGGCTCACGACCGCATAGTATCGCATCCTCGTCCAGGCGCTCCAGGCGAGGGAAAGAGACGGGATATGTGGGCACCGCTAGTTTCGCAAGCAGTGTCATCAACCTGGTAAACACCATTGTCGGCGCCGGTGTTCTCGCTATGCCGGCTGCTCTCTCCAACATGGGAGTCTTGCTTGGATGCCTTGTTATAGTCTGGTCTGGTCTCACTTCTGGTTTCGGTCTCTACCTACAGACGCGCTGCGCCAAATATTTAGATCGTGGCTCGTCCAGCTTTTTCGCTCTCAGTCAGATCACATACCCGAATGCCGCTGTCATCTTTGATGCTGCAATTGCCATCAAATGCTTCGGCGTGGGTGTTAGTTATCTGATCATTATTGGAGACTTGATGCCGGGAGTGGTGAGAGGCTTCACAGACTCGCCTCCTGCAGACTATCTCGTGGACAGGCACTTTTGGATTACTGCCTTCATGTAAGCGCTTTGGAAGTTTGGCCGTCGACCCTACCCGACTAACATCTGCGGTGCAGGCTCGTTGTCATTCCACTGTCCTTCTTGAGAAGACTCGACTCTCTTAAATACACCAGTGTTATTGCTCTCATCTCTATTGGCTACCTTGTAGTCTTGGTTGTTTACCACTTTGCCAAGGGCGACACAGTGGCAGAGAGAGGCGATATCAACCTTGTGCAATGGAAAGGCATTGTTCCTACTCTTGCCAGCTTTCCAGTCATTGTCTTTGCATACACTTGCCATCAAAATGTAAGTATTGGAAGCGTCGTTCAATCTGAACCTCTGCTGACTCTTGACTAGATGTTCTCCATCTTGAACGAGATCAATGACAACTCTCACTTCCGGACAACGTCTGTTGTCATGACCAGTATTGGATCTGCTGGCTTCATCTACCTTTTGGTGGCCATTACCGGCTATCTGTCTTTTGGAAACAACGTTGCCGGCAACATCGTCGCCCAGTGTGAGTACCTGAACTTCATGTCGCAAACAAGTCCTACATTCTGACCATAATCTTTAGACGTTCCTTCAGTGGCATCAACCATCGGCAAGGCCGCGATAGTCGTGCTTGTCATGTTTTCTTATCCCCTTCAAGTCCACCCGTGCCGCGCTAGCGTGTCAGCGGTCTTGGCCTGGCGACCTGCTGCATTCAAGTCTCGGTCGAATCAGAACAATTCTGGCTCACCATCCAGATCGTCTCTGCTTGCGCAGCCACCCAAGGCGCAGGCTGGCAAAGGAGAGATGAGCGAAACACGGTTCGCAGCAATCACTACTGCCATCATCATCCTCAGCTACATTGTTGCTATGACAGTTTCATCATTGGAGAAGGTGCTCGCATATGTCGGCAGCACAGGAAGCACGTCCATCTCGTTCATCCTACCCGGTCTGTTCTATTACAAAATCTCGTCTCCAGACTCGCCTCACCACCAGCGGTTGCTCAAAGAGGACGATGATGAGGAGGAATACGGGTCTGACGAAGAAGGGGAGATTGCAAGTTGGACAGGTCCACATGCACGGAGGACCCTGTTGAGGAGACTCAGTCTGGCACTGGCTATTTATGGACTGCTCGTCATGGTGGTATGCTTGATCACCAATACTTTCTTCATTGTTGCGCATTAAGAGATAGAAAAGTAGGCCATGTTCTTTTGTTCCGGTCATTTCATTTGACTCTATCAATTTTGACGATTGCATGTGATTATGCTTCGGCCTTTTGCAAAAGATAGGCGACGTCATGAGCGCTTCGTGCTGCCTCGGTCGGTAGAATAATCCGGGGTAAGGGTCTGGTAGTGGACTGACCTCCGGTCTATTTAACTCTAGCTGTCATGGCAGCCCATTCCCGGCACGTCTAGGTACCTGACTACTCCTCAGTTATACCACAAGCGCCGTACTACAGCTTCTCCGCAATACGTACCTGCGACCCCGCAAGCATGCAGACCTGGCGGACCAGGGCCTCATCTAGCAATACAAGAATACAATAAGGTGGGTGGTATCACTCGTTTTCCCCTCGATCCTGCTTCCATTTGTCCTATCCCATGCTAAGCTGACCGCCATTGTACAGGACGCACTCGAGTCGCACAGCATTACAGAATGGCCGACGTGTACAATGCGCAGCTTGTTCGATATTTCAATTCCATGCCTTCTCTTCATCTAGCTGACTATGGCCTCGAGGATGCTTTCGAGCTTTATCACAAGATCCAGGAGCAGGACCAGGCCGGTCGTGTCTCTGGCGGCATTGGACTGCCTGCACTAGGTCACGCTTTGGCGGGTTCTGCTGGGACTGCTATATCGCACATCTTCCTGTATCCACTGGACCTGGTCATCACCCGTCTCCAAGTGCAGAAGCAGTTACGGCGACCAGGCGAGGCACCATCTGCAGCAGGAGATGCAGAGGACGCCGAATACAGGAGTTTGCAAGATGCCGCCAAGAAGATTTACGACAACGAAGGCGGACTGAGTGCCTTTTGGAATGGTTGGAAGGTTAGAAGGATACCTCTCCTTGTTGTCATGAACAAACGCTGATACCTTGACAGGAAGACACGACCAAAAGCCTTATTGATAGCTTCCTATTCTTCCTAGCCTATACCGCACTTAGACAGAGACAACAGAACAAGCTAGGAACAAAGTCTCTGCCTGTCCTCAACGAGCTGAGCGTAGGCATCGCCGCCGGCGCCTTTTCCAAACTCATCACCACACCCATCCAACAAATCGTCACACGCAAACAAACAGCCGCCATGGTGTCTGCGCGTGATCCCTCAGCCACAGTACCCATGTCTCAGACCAAGAAGCTGAGCGTAAAGGACATCGCCCTGCAGATCCGAGACGAAAAGGGCCTGACTGGTTTCTGGTCCGGCTACAGCGCCTCGCTGATCCTAACCCTCAACCCAGCGCTCACCTTCCTGCTGCAGAACCTCCTGCGGCGCATCGTCGCGCGCAGCCACAAACGGGAGAACCCGGGCCCCAAAGTGCTGTTTCTCGTGGCCGCGATATCCAAGGCCATCGCATCAACCATCACCTACCCCTTCAGTCTGGCCAAGTCGCGGGCCCAGGTGTCCAAGGCGCCCGCACCACAGAGTGTAGCGTTTGCCGACGAGAAGCAGCCGACGAGCGAATACGACATGATCGCCCCCGCGGACGAACAGCCCAAAGCAGCCATCGAGAAAGCAAAGAGGAACCCCCGCGCCATCCCTCGTCTGCTGGGTAAACACCTTGCCAACCTCGCCGTCATCCGCTCGCTGCGCCAGATCTACAACACAGAAGGCCTGCTGGGGCTGTACTCTGGCCTCGACGCCGACGTCGTCAAGGGGTTCCTGGGCCACGGGCTGTCCATGGCGTTGAAGGAGCGCATTCATGTGTTGATTATCAGCACGTACTACTTTTTGCTCAAGGCCACCAAGCGATGGCCCGAGGACCTGGGATCTATCCGGGACCAAGCCGGAAAGGAATTTGAGCGCGTGAGGGCCAGTGCGGGGGATATTGTCGAGGATGTTGGGGAGAGGGTTAGGGATGCGAGTGAGAGCGTGGTGGATGGGGTCAAGGCTGCTGTCAAGACTTCTACGGATGAATCATGAGATTGAATGAGTGGATATGGTATAGTGGTGGAGGTTCTAGCTCAGAGCACATAGGGTCGATCATCGGCGTTTGAATGAATCACGTTTCAGTACTTTGTCCCCGGGAAAGGTAGAAATGTCGTGAGACAGCAGGACCAAGATGTTTGATGCAAGTGAATTCTTGTTGTCCTCCCAGCTACTGGAGCATCTGCTCTCACTTTTACCATGAAACACCTCGAGATAAACAACACTGAATAACCTACCTCCTCTTTCCACCACCACCACCCCTCGGCGCCGTCTTCGACTTTGGCAGTTTTCCTTTACTAGCCTTCCCCTTGCCAGGCGGCTTACTCTTGTCCAACACGCCCTTGCCCGCACGCTCAGCGGTTCCCTTTTTCCACCCTCCACCCTCCCTCCTCTCGTCTCGGTCCTCTAGTTTCTTCTTCTCCTTATTACTCAGCTTCTTCTTCTTCTCCTTGGGCCCTTGCTGTTGGCCGCCGGCAGGGGCACCGTTCAGCGCGGCGCGGCCCGCCTCCTTGGACGCAGCGCGGTCCTTTTCGCTCTCGAACCACGTCTTCTTGGGGCGGGCGAGGATCTCGTTCTGGTGCGCCATGATGTTCTCCGTCCTGCGCATCTGCATCTCCGTGGCCGCCATGACCTTTTCTTCCTTTTCCTCGCGCATGACGGCTTCGATTTCGTCCTCGAGGGCGTCGACCTGGGCGCAGTAGGCGTCGGCGTCCTGGGGCGCGATGAGGCGGGATTTGATCGTCGCGCCTTGCTCGCGCGAGGTGCGCACGGCGGCCTTGACGACTTTGCGGTCGGGCTCGGCGGCGATTGTGCAGGCGCGGCCGGAGCGGCCGGCACGGGCTGTGCGACCGACTCTGTGGAGGTAGATTTCGTGGGATTGGGGCGCTTCGTAGTTGATGACTACTTCGACATTCTTGATATCCAGACCACGGGAGGCGAGATCGGTGGCGAGGAGGAAAGAGGCGTTGCCTGAGCGGAAGGCCTCGATTGCGTTTATACGTTGGTCTTGGGACATGGAACCGTGGAGTTCGGCGGCTTTAAGGCCGAGCAGGGCGAAGATGATGCGGACGCGGTGGGCTTCTTTCTTTTGGCGGAAAAAGATGATGGTTCGGGTTGTGTAGGTTTCTTTGCACAAATGAAGGAGGTAGCCGAGGCGTTTGTCCTCGCGGCCGGGACGGAGACGGACGAATTCTTGGGTCAGCCCTGAGACTGTCTGGCGTTTGGCGTCTACGAGAAGGCGGACAGGTCGATTGAGACCGACGCGGATGAGGGAGTCGACAGACGAGGTCATGGTGGCGGAGAACAGCATGGTTTGGCGGGATTTGGGGATTGTGGTCAAGATCTCGTTGAGCTCGTCGGCGAAACCGTCTTCAAGCATACGATCGGCTTCATCGAGGACGAGAATCTCGATTGTGTCGACCTGGAAGGCAGAGCTATTGCGCATGAAATCAATGAAACGACCGGGTGTGGCAATGACAATGTCAGGGCGAAGCTTCAGGGCAGCTTCTTGTTCGCGGGAGGAAAGACCACCGATAGCTTGTCCAAAGGTGATGTCGGTAAAGGAGGCGAGCTTGGTAGCCACATTGTAACATTGGAGGGCCAATTCACGAGTCGGCATGAGAATGGCAACGCGAGTTGTGGCAACCTTCTTTGGTCGGTAGAGAAGACGTTCGAGAATGGGAATGATGAATGCACCCGTCTTTCCGGAACCGGTGACAGCTCCTCCGACAAGATCCTTGCCAAGGAGAGCAACAGGGATTGCTTTGTGTTGAATGGGTGTGGGCGCTGTGAAACCTACGGCAGACAGACCCTTGAGGATGGGACGAGACAGAGACATGTCCTGGAAAGAACCAATAGGCTTGGACGAAGCAGTATTGTCTTCGGGAGCGAAGAAGGCGGCCTGTTTCTCTGCCTCGAGGGCATCTGCTTCCTCGTCGTGTTCGGAGTCGGAAGCAACATCGTCGGGGTGGGCAACAGGAGCAGCAACTTCATCGTCTTCGTCTTCGTCATCTGAAGCACCAGATTCTGCATCTTCATCGTCGCTGTCACCCTCCTCTCCTTCTTCATCATCACCACCAGACTCTGATCCAGACTCTTCTCCAGCTTCAGCACCCATACCAAAAGCGTCATCAGCCAAAAGCTCATCTTCACCATCCTCCTCGGCTGCAGCGTCGAAACCAGAAAAGTCGTCGGCGTCTTCATCGTCGCTCGCGGGTGTAGCATCGGTCTTGTCTCCCTTGCTGGTCTGTCTCCGTCTGGCGATAATCTCATCGATATCAGCAGCCTTGACGTCGCCCTTCTTGGGGTCCAGTGCAGACTCGTCCTTGGTCCAGCCGTCGAAGTCTTGCAAGTTGCCAGTTACGCCGTCACCGAGCTGGAAGTCAAAGTCCGGGTCCATGGCGCCGTCATCGTCGACATTCTTGTCTTCTTCATCGTCCGAGTCTGCCTTCTTCTGCTTCTTGCTCTTGTTCTTCTTGCTGCTTGCCTTGTTGCTGCCACCGTCTACATCTCTCTTTCTCTTCTTGCTCTGAGCAGCGGCAGGGACCTCTTCCTCCTCGTCAATCTCGTCGGGGAAGCCATCCTCGTTGTCCGAGAGGGTAAGGACAAAGTCGTCGTCTCTAGCCATGACTGTGATTGTTGCCAGGCCGATTGCGAAGGGTTGAGTTACTTTCACAAAGAAATGCGACTGATTTCTTGGCGAACAGAGATGATCGTCTGGAAATTCTTCCCTTGGATCCCAAATCTTTGCCAAGCCGGAGGTGCTGAGATTCTGCCCCGCCGTCTGCATCTGTGCGAGTCTCACCGCCTTTGATTCAAGCTGAGCTGTGCATAAGGTACATGTAGGGAAGGTACAAGCTGCCGGTACTCCCCATGTGGCTTGCTCCAGTTGCTCCAGATGCTCCACTTCGTCGTGTCAATCAACTGGGTGTCCCCACATGGACTCATAACCCACCAAGCTGAAGAGTAATAACATCTTTGCCGTTGCTCATTGCCATATCTCATTACCAATATAAAAGAAAGACCTTCCTCCCACCTTCGTCTCCCTCTCTTCTCCACTTCCTGGCTCTCTCTCGTGCTTCACACTGCAGCTATTGATCTACCTCGTGCTACAACACTGCACTGACACCCACCACCCACCGAGTGACCAGTCAACCGTATAAACCACCCACAATGGCCCTCCCAGTCCCAACAACGACAACCAACGCAACCGAACCATTCACCCTCCTCCCCGCCCCCACCGACCTCCCCACAATCTCCTCCCAAGACACGACCCTCGTCTTCCCCTCCTTCGACTCCACCACCGCCTGGTCCCTCGGCACCCTCCTCCGCACCCGCCTCCTCTCCTTCCCTGCACCCAGCTGCATCTCCATCACCCTCGCAAACGGCACCCCGCTATTCTACTGCGCCACCCGCCCCGGCACAACCCCCGACAACACATCCTGGGTCGCGCGCAAGACAAAGACCGTGCTCCGCTTCGGCGTCAGCACGTGGTTTATGCACAACAAATTCTCCGGGGACGAGGTCGCGTTTGCGGGTAAATTTGGATTGGGGGAGAAGGCGGGCGAGTACGCGATTCATGGCGGGGGTTGGCCGGTTAGGGTCAAAGGTGTCGAGGGCGTCGTCGCTGTCGTCGTGGTCAGTGGGTTGAAGCAGGATATGGATCACATGGTCGTTGTGCAGACGGTTAGGGATTTCTTGGGCATGAGCGAGGAGGATTTGAGGGCAGAGGGAGAGAAGAGAAAGGAGGATTGAAAGTCCGATATAAACATGAATTGACTAGCTTGGAAGAGGGAGGAGAGTACTGGTGCGTGTAAAGGCTTGGAGCCGGTTTCAGCTCGAGATACAGGGATGACGTCCAAGACGAGATATGAAAACATTGTGGTTGCATTTCAGGAAAACTATCCTATCTAGCCAGAACAACAGGAAGAAGCTAAAGTATTCCTTGTCTCTTCACTCTCGCCGTCCCTCGGAAACCACCAAAGTAAAAAAGTCCCGCTCATCTGCCAGCTAGCTAGCACCATGACTTGAGACATAGGGGGGAAAGAAGAAGCTGAAGAAGTAAATCATCCTGTAACATCGCTAGAAATCAAATGTGTGGAACCATCTTCGCGCTTCTCAGGGGTATTCCTTTTTCCGCCGACCGTAAACCATGCAAGTCCAATGCAAAGAAGCCATGCAAAAGCCAGAGGCGGACACACGACACGTGTTCGCTCCAGTATCATGCATAGCCGCAGAAATGGAATGACTTCCCTGAACGCCAAACTCCTCCATGCCGCTAACGCTCGGATCCAGTAAAAGTGAAATAGTTAAGGAGGTGTTGTGGAGAAAGGGAGTAGAAAGAGGGTGAATGTGCATGGCAATGGTTGCGTGGGTTGATGCGGGATTGTTTCCTTACCTGGTAATGTTGTGTCAGAGGTTTCGTATCGGAGCTGTTGACTGTGTAATTATTTGTTAGAGATCTAGAGGTTAGCAAGTAGGGAACCGAGCAGATATGAAAGGGGCGCCAGGATCCGCACGACGACCGCAGTATGCTTTCCCGCCTAGCACAGCAATCCCTTTCAACCAAATTTTATGTCGTGATTGTCATGCTCGAAGCCCTGATCAGAGACTGCAGAGTCAGAACAATGGGCGATTTGAACATCAAATCCAGCGACCATTCATGTAGACGATACTGGTAGCGCTGAGCGGCGTTGACGAGAACAAGCAGATTGACAACCTCTCATGATGAGCGGACCTTCTTCAATGCCTGGTCGTCTTGGCTGACATCTCCAGTCTCATTGCGTTCCGAATACGATCGCTTTACCGATGGCGATGTCTTTGCTGATTCAGCTTCATCAGCTACTTCGTGAATGGCAGGCTGCTGCTCATCGATGTCGTCATCTTCATCAAAGTCAATCTCATCGTCGTCGTGAATAGCATTTGTTTTCACGTCGATCTTCTGGATAGCATCGTCGCGGGCCCCATGCTCTCTATTGTGGCTATCTTGATTCGAAGCTCGACCTCCTTCTTGCCCACTGCTGGAGTCGTTGTCTCGAATCTCTTCTTCGAGATCGTACTCAAGCTCATTAGCAACACTCGCCGTCAAATTGTCTGTTTCGGACTGGGCTTCGTCCTTGTGCTCTGATGCTCCAGTGTGTGCTGCATCTTCAATGTCATTACGCACAGCATCTCCGTGTCGACCAACATCAATGCTGTCCTCGGCAAGGTCTTCAACATGGTTGTTCGTGGTTGCATCGTCCTGAGGGTCCTTTTTCTCCTGATGAGAGGTCCCTTCTTCCAAGAAGCTGTCCTCCTCAAATTGATCATCTTCAGGTGGGACAGGGGCCTCACCAAGGTCATCACCCACATCGTCATCCACATTGCCGTCAGCGGATGCTGTATCCGTTGTTAAACTACTGCTGTCTTCGTCGCGATAAAAGGATGTGAGGGCATCCTCACCATATGTATCGTTCTCGCTCTCTTGAGCGGCAGTAGCCACAGTCTCGTTTTGCTGATCCGGGTCACGCACTTGGTCGGGCTGGCCACCCTCGGCATCATAGTACTGAGTCGCATCTTGATCATCCTCGAGATATGCGGACTGCTGTGCAGCCTCGGCATATTCTTGCTGTTCCTTGGCGTATTGCTCGTGTTCCTCGGCGGTATACTCACTTACATAGTTGGCCGAATCGTCTTGGTATTCCTGGGTAGCTTCTTCGTTCTGCTCGTTGTTGGGCTCCTCGTTGGTTTGTTGCTCGACGGGGTTGGTCTCATCGTGCTGTTGATTGGACTGGTCGTGTTCTTCGTCCGCGTGGTCCTGGGCATGGCTACCATCGATTTCGTGGTAGCTATCATCATCGAATTCTTCTTCATCTGGGAATCCAGCGGCGGGATCAAAGTCGTAGTGGTGCAAAAAGTCGAGTTGGGAAAAGCCCTTGCCCTCCGAGATTGCCTGTGTGATTAGATTTAAGCGATTGGTGAACCTCGTTTTTGTAGTCAAGGTGACACGAAAAGGAGGGGGGTTGTCGTTGCCATCGTGCTTATGCAATTGCAAGTAAACGTCCAACAACTCAGAAAAGCTGATTGAGAAGGCAGGAGTCGAGTCCTCGCTGACATATAGGTCTAGCTCTTCCACTCCAAGGACCAGCTCTTCGTCCTCTGAGAGGCTCTGACCAAGTACCGAGCGACAAGCCTGAAGCAAGTCACCAAGGCTTGAAGTTACAAGATTCTCGTTGCCAAGTAGATACTGTTCCGACGCTGCAGGGTCACTAGACGGGAAGAGGTAAATCTCATTGCCATCATACTCGACAACGGTAGGGTGAAGTCCTGTGACAGTAGGAGAGTTGGGCTGGCGCTCACGAGGATAGGCGTGGTCGGTTACATCTACTTTGGAGGCTGCGGTGTCTACAGTGAGTGCAGCTGCCTCGTGAGAAGAGCTAGGAACATGTGCCTCTGCGGTTGCATCAGCTGCAGCCTTTGTAGGCTGCTCGTGGGATAATACTTCAGGCTGGTCATCAGTCTGAGTTCGAGCAGAGTCATCGATGGTATCAGCATGCGACTCGACGCTTTCAGTCACAGATGTTGGCTCGGCTTGAGCACTCTCCACTGTGGCTCTTGAAGGCTCCTCGGATTGAGATACTCCTTCAGGCACGGGGACAGCGGAGTCAACAGTAGCGCCTTCACCGTGTTGATACGGGTGGCTTTGTGCGTGAGAAGCGGACGCATGCTCACTTCCAGGAGCTATGGTTACCTGAGGCGCTCGGGTGTCTTGATGCTGCGCAGAAGTGTGATCAAGGACAGGGGCACCCTCAGTCAAGAGTTCAGCTGCCTTTTGGGACTGCACTTGCTCGACCACTGCATTATCAGGCTGCAAGTACTCTTGCGCGGTGAGGTTCTGCTCAGCCACAGGCTCTGGAACAAGGTCCTGGTTTACAAGTGCCGGCCGTTGAGGCTGGGCTTCGACAATGTGCATTGTGGGTTGCTCGATGGGAGCTTCGTCGGCATAAATATCTTCATCGTCACTAAAGTCAAGAAGCTCCTCGTCGTGTTCTTGTGGTGCAGTGGCAGCGGCAGCAACGGCGGTGTCGTCGAGCATTTCGCGATCGATAGGGTGACCGGCTGCTTCATCATCGACCATGAGGTCGTCATCAGGATGGTTTGCGGCATCGTCATCTATCATTTGGTCGTCGTCTTCGTAATGCAGTTGCTCGCCAGCGCTGTCGAGGTCGATGTCTATGTCACCGTCCATGTTGCCTTGGTCAGAAGAGATCTCCATGGTGTCATCGTTAGTGGGCGCTTGCAGCCCAAAGGGGGCATGGGCAAGTGTGGCAGCCATCTTGGCCGAGGGAACGAAAGTCGATACAGAGAGAAGGAGATGTGAAGAGTGATCTTGGCAGATGCCGTTGGCAAGGGAGGGGTCGTGGTGGTGGTGGTCTTAGTGGTGGACAAAGAAGCGCTGTCAAGTTGCGCGGTAATAGGTGGCGTGAGGAAGAGCACGATTTATATGAGGGTGCGACGGTCACAGTCCGCTGATCAAAGAACAGCAGGTTGGTGCGCCCTTGCAGATTATGTTTGCTTCAGAGAAAGTCGTGTCGTTGTGATGTCGACGTGATGTACAGAGGGAGGGGATGGAGAAGAAGGAGATGGAATATGCGTGCAGGCTGAGGAATGGCTGCTTTCGTCAACCAAGTGCGCTTTCATGACACGCGCAAAGCATCAGCCGATGATTCGCCGGCTGGCCATGAGGCAGCAGGAGGGAGGCTTGGCGCGGAGACGTTGGTCGGACCCTCGATTGTTGTATGGGCAGGCGTGGCAGCTTCAAGGAGACAGCTGGTGCATCATAACTTGTTGATTTGCTTATTACTGCAGCCTCCGCTCTTGAACTGCTGGACCTATCGCCATCGCTCTAGAATCATTCAGTCAGAATAGCACAATGGTTTGTACATCGCGGAACCCAGCACCACCACCATTCCCCACAACCAGACTGGCAGGCACTAAACAATCAATCTACAGGTCGTCCTAGCAGCGTCAATATGCACCCGAGGCGGCAAGGCCGTCCTCTCCCGCCAATTCAGAGAGATGCCGCGATCCAGAATCGAAGCCCTTCTTGCATCTCTGCCCAAACTTCAGGACAGTGGCACCCAGCACACGACAGTCGAGCAAGACAACGTCCGCTTCGTATACCAGCCCCTTGACGAGCTCTACATGGTCCTCATCACCAACCGCCAATCAAACATCCTGCAAGACATCGATTCGCTCCACCTGTTTGCCCAGGTCGTCACCAGCCTTTGCAAGAGCTTGGAGGAGAGGGAGATTCTGCGTAATGCCTTTGAGCTGCTCAGCGCCTTTGACGAACTCGTCACCATGGGCTACCGTGAGAACCTCACCCTGAGCCAGATCAAGACCTTCCTGGACATGGAGTCACACGAGGAGCGCATCCAAGACATCATTGCTAGGAACAAGGAGTTGGAGGCCAGCGAGGAGCGCAAGCGCAAAGCCAAACAACTCGAGATGCAGCGCAAGGACATGTCGAGATCTCAACGAGGGCCCGGCGGTGTCCCTCGCGCTCCCACCTACCCGACCTACACCCCTCCTCCTACCCAACCTACAATGCCCGACACCTACGACTCGTACAATGCTGAGAAGAACAAGACGTTCCAAAAGTATCTACCCCTACCGTCCCCGCCATGGTCAATCTGCTCTATATACTAATCATTCTCACAGGCCTCTGGCTTCCCGTGGCAAAGGCATGCAGCTCGGTAAGAAGACAAAGACCACAAGCATGTTTGAGCAAGTCCGTGGTGACCTCGGTCCCGAGGCCGAGATCCAACAACCTCTTGTGCCCGCTGCTCCAGCCATTTCCTCACCAGTCCCTGCCGCCTCTGCTGCTTCAGGCGATGCCCTCCATGTGACTATCGCCGAGACTATCGCCGCCAAGGTCAGCAGAGAAGGTTCGCTCGAGTCCTTCGAGGTCAAGGGTGATCTCCAACTTCGCATCTCCGACCCTACCCTCACCCAAGTCAAACTCAACCTCGCATACGGTGATATTCGCGGCGCTCAACTCAACACCCATCCCAAGGTCGACAAAGCTGTTTTCAAGAACAACAAAGTCGTCCAGCTCGCAGACACATCAAAGGGCTTCCCAGCCAACAACTCAATTGCCGTGATGCGATGGAGACTTGCCGCAAAGCCGGGTGACATTAGCGATCCTCCAATCACATTTACTACTTGGGTCAACGAGATTTCCGCAAACACATACAACATTACTCTCGAGTACGAACTTACTGGCAGTGATGCCCTAAAGGATGTTGTTGTATCCATACCTTACGAGACCAGCGAACCTTCTGTTTCCAGTTTCGATGCTGCTTATGAAGTTTCTGGAGATTCTATTGACTGGACTATTGGAGATGTCGACCAAGACAATGCTTCCGGAAGCTTTGAATTTGAGGCTCAAGCTCAAAGTGATTCCGAATTCTTCCCCATGAACGTTCACTTCACCAAGACAAGACCATTTGTTGATGTTGATGTGAGTTTGGACTTTAGGCACTACATGATAATTCTCGCTGACACTTTTTTTCCAGGTCTCTTCTGTAACATTGTTGAGTTTGGGACAGGACGTAGACTTTACGACCGATGTCAAGTCGGTTGCAGATGGGTACCAAGTGGTTTAAAATGGGACAGCATAGCCGGCGTTCTTAATACAGGACATGAAAAGGGGACCATACGTAGCATCCCAACTTGAATGATATTTGAACAGTCACGTGACATCGCGTTTAGCTTCTCGCGTCTCACCTCCGCAAATATAGCTGTTGTATTAGTTTACTGTTCTAAAGTATTGCTATTCATGCATGTCTGTCTGTCCTTTTCCAGGATTACATAACCCTATAGAGATTTCTATGACCGCTCTTACCGCTGAGCCACGCCCTCAATTCTGTCCTCCGAGGACTCAATAGAAAGATCTTTGAGTCTCCTCGCGTCACTTCCATCTCAATATTGATGGCGCAAACGACACTACGAAAACATATCGTTATCGAATTCAGAAACGCAGTATGACGAGCGGGACACTTTCAATGCCTTCATCCAATGGTCCAAAATTGCCTATGCAAGCTGAAAAGCTTCTTTCGCACACAATTCGCCCACATTTACTCGCTTATTGCTCAAGAACCGATCTCTTCGCCGTTGTCAACGACGAGGAAGTCATCGATGTCTATCGACTCAGTGGCCAACGGGCATTTAGTGTCAAGCGAAAGAGCCCATCCAGTCGCGTAGTCGGGCTAGAATGGATTCGCGATGGTATGTCAGATCTCTTCTCGCCGGACCTGTCCACGCTATATATTATGGAATACTCCTTTTTCGCTGTCTGACATTGTGATTGATACTGGGTCTAGGCAAGTGTCTTGCTGTTGCTCTAAGTACTGGCTTTGTAGACATCGTGTCTGGCGAGACGGGCAAGATTGTCCGCCATGGTGGAGATGACCTCTTCACGAATGATGCGTCTGCGATGCAACGGACACCTGCAGCCATCACATGTCTGGGATGGGGTACAACTTTGACCGGAAACTCAAAGCCTATTTCAAAGACATCCAAAAACACTCCGCAATCTGATGGTCGAAGCAAGGGTGAGCCTACGACCGAAGACTGGTATGAAGAAATGCAAGGAGATACGACTGGTGGCCTACTTGGAGATGATGCCAAAGCACGAGACCCCCAATCTCGAGAGACCATGATGGACGATCTGCCTCGCCAATTGGCCTTCATGGATGTAGAGTCTATTCTACCAAGACTCAGTTTCATACCGGCTCGTGCCAGTACTGGCGGTCGCTATGACATGTTCATCACCCAGCCTGCTCTGGACGACTACTTTAACTCGTTACAGCGCAAGGATAGACAAACCGCGGATATCATGCTGGTTGGCCATGAAGACGGACGTGTTCGCTTAGTCGTGGATGACATCCTCGAAGTTGGTCTACCAGCAGAAGGCACAAGAAAGCTATCTGGTCCAATCAAGGCCCAGCTCCGATATGCCTCTCATCCGCAATCACCATATCATGCTTTGCTACGTGCTGATAGTGACAATAGCGAGACCGACTCAGAAGGCAACACCTACCAAAACCTCTCTCTTAATCTCCTGGACATCCCTCTTCTAAGCTCAGGCGGTTCACATTTACATCTAATCGTCTCAAGAACAGCCCAAATTCGAGACTTGTGCAGCTACATAACATACAGCATCCTCTGCGCTAAAGCCGACTGGACAACACACACTAATCTCCCCTCTCGCTTCATGGACAACATAAATGAGACTCTCGAAGAGAAGCAAGAGGGCACGCTAGAACAAAACCTGTTCCATCTCGCTATGACAGGCAATTTCACACCTACAATCCTCGAGTGGTTGCGAGATGAACTAGCTGAACGAGGTCACAAGCGCTGGGACCACGCCACCAGCACCCTCCACAACGACCTGTCCAGACTGCTTCAGACAAACTTACTTCCCGTACTCGAGCGATGCATTGTTGTTGCCACTACGCTTCGTGGCCTGGCTTCTTACTACGAAGGAAGCACAAAGTTTGATGTACCGCCCTCGTTCTTCACAGCCATCATTGATGCTCTATGTATGCTGCAACTACTCGTCCACGAAGCGATCCAGATTCTAGGCGCGGAGCAAAGACAGTTCCGGGCCTTTTCCAAATGGTTGCGCCATGTGATAGATCTGTCGGCTGCAGATCCGGACAGTGTGAGCGCAAAGGATATGGCTGAGCGGGAGGCAGGCAATCTGGAGATTTCTCTTGTACTGGCTTATCTCGAAGGTGCCTTGACACAGAGTAAACTCAAGCCTATCATAGCAGCCCTTATCGACAATGGCGAAGCTGGGGAAATCAGTCAGACGGAGCTCATCAAAGCTATTCACCAAGCAAGGAAGGGAAATGCTGGAAGAGCGTCATTGCTGTCATTGCACACATTAAGCACACACCTAAATACCGTGTGCAAGGCGGCGCATACTCAGATCTTGAGGTGGCAGAACTCGGCCAGTCCAACAGTGGAGGATGTAACGCTCACAGTGGGCGCTGTGACGGGAGTGTATGACATGAAAATGATCTGCGTCGTAAGTGCCTCACCACCTTACATTTCTCCTGCACCATCCAACTTCATCTGAAGGGGGAAGCTGACGAAACCTAATCTAGAGCCCCAATCATTTCAGAACTCTTGTCCTCACGGTTCCCCAATACGCGCAACACGCCATCTCTTTCACAACGATCTCGCACAGCACATCCAATACCTCTCAACCTCACACGCAAACCCACCACCATCTCCCTTTCCCTACGTCCTCTCGCATCATTGCCCTCAAAATCCTAGACGAGACAACCATCGTTGCGCTGATCTCCCAAACCACATCCGTTCATCTACTGCATCTGCGTTACTCTCCTTTGTTTGCTGATCCTATCGCATGTATATCAGATACAAGCGATGGAAAAGGGCTGGAGCGGTATATCATCCACTCTTTCCCCTCAGTCGAGGGGTTTGTGCCCGTGGAAATGGTCGTTAGTGGCAAGGAAGGCGGGAAGAATGTATTGGTAGTTGGGAGGGGGTATAGAGGCTGGAGAATTTATGACCTCGAAGGTGTAGACAGGGAGAATGGTGATGGGAGAGGAGAGGAAGGAGAGGGTGAAGATGAAGGAGAAAAGAGGTTGGAGGATGGTATGGTTATTGATTAGAACGTGTGAGTACGTTTGCAGAGACACGAGATGGGAACGGGGCACATTCCTAATTCTCAGAGCACAAGACACAATCCAAGTATATTCGGTCAGTTTTTGGTATAGTAGTATAGTTGCATTCTAGGTATAAAATCTAGCAACTTCGTACAAGACCACTGGATGCCCTAACGCCTAGCCTAGCCTAGCCTAGCCATCCATCGCCGTACGCCAGTCATCCTTTTTGTTCCACAACAGCGAAAGTGCTGCAGAAGGAGGGCATAGTAAGGTAAATGAGATACAGGAAAAGAAAAACCTTTATGGTTTTTTGGAGGGGGTATAGAACAAAAGAAAAGTTCGCCACCAGATATGTGCTTTCTTGCTTCTCGCAATATTACAATCGATTGAGATGTAGAAAAAAAAAACAGAAACATAGACCGGAACGCTAAATGCAACAGACTGCCAACGCAAAGACAAAACCAGAATACACAAAGTGAGGGGGGGAAAAAAGGGGAAAGATTAGGTCAGTCTTGCTTCGACAGCGAAGAACATGTTGCAATTTTGAGTGACTTCTACTCGCATTTCTCAGCTTTTCCTCGTATTTTTGTCTAAAAAAGGGCCCCCCCAATGCCACGGGGCCCGGAAATTCGCTTAGATCAAATTGTTTTCGCTCAAATCGCTCGCTTGCTCGCTCTTGTTGAAATCGACAAAGGCCAAGTAAAGACCTGGGAATGACGCGGATCGATGGGCTACCATTTGTAATCCTCCATCAGCGAGCAAACCCGGCCAACGCGCCAAAAACACTAGAGGCAAAATCGCTGATTTCTGGTTCGTCGAGGGACATACTGCTGTGCGTCAAAGAGCGCTGTCTGAACAGCGGCTCGCTCCCGAACAAGACGGCCGGCTGTTGCTTCAGCGTCGTCTTGGATGCATTCGAGCTGCTGTGTGTGGAAGATGTTCTGGTGTAGGGTTCGAAGTTGGTGCTGTATTTGTAGCCGCTGGTGTACAGGCGGTGGCTGGAGTGTTGGGAGCGGATCGACGCCATGGAGCGGGTTGTGTGGAGGGTGTGGGATGGCTCTTCTTCTTGCTGAGCTTCGTTGGTAGAAGAGGACGAGGAGAATGGATAGCTGTTTATGCTGGAGGGAAAGGTCTCTTGGTACGGGGAGGGCGTGTTTTCGCTTATTGTGCTGGCTGTGGCAGCTGTAAAGGTTGGGGATAGCATGTCGTGGAGGCCTGCTCCGGTTGCTGCTGTGTTCGCGTCTTTGACTGCGAGGGCGGATGGGTATTGGGGGTGATAGGAGGAGGATTCTTCATCAATGGAGCGGTCAAGTGTGTCCAACTGTACGGGAGAAGGAAATGAGGAGGGTGATGCAGAATATCTGGGAGAGGAGAAGAAGTGGGTGGGCGTAGGTAGTCTGGCTTGGTTTGGGTTTCCCTTGAGAGGGTTTGGGTGGGGAAACGGCCAGTAGGTCCCGTCACTGTCAGTGAAAGTGAGAGAGTTGCGACGGTCCACAGGAGTAGCCAGACGTCCTTCATTTGGCTCTTGAACAGGTCCGCCACATGTGTCCACGGCCGAAGACAAGTGAAAGCTACCGAATCCGTTGAAATCGATGCCAAGACCGAAAGCTGAAGCATTGCCATCAGCAGTGCCGTATCTGGTGGCAGGTCGTACATCCGATTCGTAGCTAGGCATTGGGCCAAAAGGTCGAAGCTCAGGTAAATTGGTAGAGATTGCTTCGATCATGGATTCCATGGCAGAAGATGGTGAGTTGACCAGGCAAGATCCAGCTTGCTGATAGGATGAAAGATGGCCACGAACACGCTTCAGTGACTTCTTTCCGGAAGAGTCGAGTCTTTGTTGGGGAACAGGAGAGAGCTGGAAAGGACGTTGAACAGCTCCACCCTCCATGATATCAAAAGTTTGTTTCATTTTTCCTTCACGTAGAGCTTCGGTAGAGGAGTAATGACGAAGCAACTTGTTTGGATGCTTCCTATGGACCTTTTTGTATCGGTCGGCAGGATCATATGTCATCTGTGGTATTTGCGAGATGGTCGCCATCGCTGATGCACTCGAGACACGCTGGGGTGGTTCGACCATTTCGACCGGGATGTCAAGCACATTGACCATCTGCCCAGGTAATAGGGGACATGAGGCTGTGTTGATCTTTGTTTGGTCGTATGTCTCGTACTCATCATCTAGTTTGAACTGCATTATAACATGAGTCGTTGTGACGCATAATGAAAGCAGGTTGAGTGGAACATACGTAGTACCAATACCGTCCGCCTTGTTTCAGAGCACCGCTTCGGGGCTTCTCATGATTCGGTCGCACACCATCGCAGATGATTCTATCGAATCGAGGGCAGGCTGTCCACGATCCCTTTCCCTTGAGCTTGTCGTGCTGCATCGCGACACCATTGGCAAAATTGTCCCATGATCCGAATATCCCAACTGATCGAACCTCTGGCGGTGTTTTGCTAAATAGATTGTAAGCTTCCATGATTGACAACAACCCCAGTCGGAATGTCTCGGCGTCGAGTACAAGCATGACGTACAACCAGAATGTAACCAACGTTGTCGAGTCCATTTTGTGTAAATGTGTTATATCTGTGGTGGTGGTGGCTGAAAGAATGACAGACGTCAAAACCTCTCCAACGCTTCTATGGCAAAGACAATGGCCTGGGAAACGGGATATACAAGGCCTTTTGAAGGCGACCAGGTTGGCTATTTGGGTTCAAGGATAAGACCAGGGGGATAAGATGGGCGTCAGGCTTGCAGCTGTGGAAACCAAGTTTAGACTCCGACCTTATGCACGGCACCGGGACAGGTCAAACGGTCGTACAGAAAGCGCTGCGCCTCGTGGTGATACAAAAACTGTCACCGAAGATACCAAAACGGCTTTGCAAATAATAGTGAGCTCGCCAGTAAACGAACCGAAAAGAGCGTGAAAAGACGAAACCTGAGACATGTCCAAGCTCGCCTACACACAATCCATCGAGCAGCCGATGATCTAGTATCCAAGATCTTGGGAGTCTGGTATATTGCGGCCGCAGTGATCTCCCCTAAAATCTGCAGGGCTGGCCAGCGCATTGGTCAGCCTTTGGGTCATATTTTGGAGAAACTCTTTCTGGCGGTAGCTTCGAGGCTACAGGCCAGGACAGGCCACGGCCTTGGACGGAAGCGGCACCGATGAGTGCGATCCGGTTTGACTAAAAGCTGGGAACCAGTTCCTTAGCGCCATGCTCATCTATCACTCAATCGTTAAGCCAATCTATCGGAGCACACGCCGCCAGCCCGCAACCACATTAGCCCTGGACACGCGTAGACCTGACAATTCCTATTCTCCACAGTCGTACCAGCACTAGAAGAAGAACTACGTGAGTCGCTTCGAGCAACTCACCCGAGTAACAGGTGGACCAACTATTGAAAAGCTCAGGAGAGAGCAAGGATGGACAAAGCGTGACCGACCCCTCCCTTGCGTCTTGTGTCAAATCTCCCGCGGCCGGGCTTAAGCGGGGGAGATCCATGCAATTCAAAAACCTGGTCAAGCGTAATTTTCATCCTGGCCTGTTCTGCCTTGCTTTAGTTGGTCTTGTTTCATAATATCTCCGAAAGAGTAGGTGCGCTGATTGATGTTGTACGTACCACCACCACATCATCATCACAAGCATCATCACCATGCCTGTGAGCGATCATCCCCACCTGCATCGATTCTATGCTATACCAGCCAAGGTCCCCACTCTGGATCAAGGGGTCCGCAGAGTGTTGTCGGGTCAATACGCTTTCCTCTTCAGGGGTAAATGCACGCAAGAGTGAAGGGTGGAGTTAGTCCGCTGGCAGCATGCAAGTAACGCAGATGGTGCCCGCAGTGGGCCGTCCTCGCCGGCCGTCTCCAGCCCACTCCTGCCCAGCCTGGAGGTTGGATCTAGCAGTGATGAATGATTGTGGGAGATCCGCTGTCCGCGCTATCAAGAGAGCGATCATTGTCCGCGCCATCTTTCGCTAAGGCCGGCGGCGTGGCTTTCGCATGATGTCGCTCGAATCCGAACGCTCGGCGGAACGCTTGGCTGATCTGGACATGTCAAGCGATGGTTTACCAATCCGGCAAGTCGTTGTCGACAATTCTTCTCCTTCTGTCATGCACTATATATGAGGTGCATCACAAGCTCCATCGCGATCTCTCGGCCCCATTGTTGTCAGCGCCTTGCTTGGTGGTGGAATCTAGTGTATTGGCACCATCTCAAAGGTAGACGCCCGAAGCGATCGGCACTTCGACTTTGATTATTGTGGTTCTTTTTCTTTTGTCACTATTGCAATCCTTCGCTTGGTGGCATCTTTATGCACATTACTATACTTGAGGTACATGATGCCATCGAACCCGACGTTCAGGTCTTTGTCATTCTCATGCAGCCTCTGCTCTGACCAGCAATATCAAAATACACGGCGCGAGTGCCAGCGCAGCAGATCATCCACACTCTTGGGATCCCCTCAATCTACTCTCTTCGTGTTGCATTACTCTCTTTCGGTCGACTTCCTTCATTTAAGCATGCATGCATGTCATATGTCACATCTAAGCTGAGCCCAAGAGTCTGGTCTAGGTTTTGTCATCATTGACGCAGCTGAAAACCCTTCTGCTAGGACCATCAATATGGGAGAGAGCGATGGTGTAGCGATCAAAGGCCGGCCACTCCGGCAGATCTCCATACCCTAATCGCAAAGCTGGTGGCTTGGACTCTCCACAGCTTTTATGATCACTGTCATCTTCCGAGACTACTATATTGCCCTATCGCCTATTTCACGCTACACGTCAAGATTACAACCGACTAGTAAGACATGATTTGGCATCACTTTCGCGAGTCTTGCAGATCTTGTTTGCCAACACTATACAGTATAGTGCCGCCTATACATCGCCGTTTGACGTACTCTTACCGTTGTTCAAGAGCCTCATTTCACTGTTCGCGGGGATGCACTGTTGCAACGGTGGAACATTCCTGCGAACTGCAAGTTTGTGTTTGCTACTGCCACCACAACGCTGAAAAGCTAGTGTCGGCAATTTGTCTCGCGGGAGAACATGTCTTGGAATAATCTGTTCTTCAAAGTAGGCTCGAATACCGAGTGAGCACGGTATGTTGCACGTTCGCATGTATGGGAGCATACAGAGGCAAATCTTCTGCTATTCTCGAACCCTGCGGTCCTCACCCTACTATTCCCAAAAATACCTGCGGGATATATCTGCCACTACAAGTACAATGCCATCGGGCTAGTGTCGGCAATCTGGGAATTGGGAACACATCGTAGAATAAACCAACAACGCTGGTAACGTAGACAAAACTCGCGTTGGTATAGAGGACGGTTGACGCCCAAACTGGACAGCACGAAACGTTCAACATCCTCTACCAACACCAGTCGCACTATACTTACCCTAGTGTCGGCAGATCAATCCACGGTGCAACATTCTAAGACTAGAAACAGTGATCTCAAACAGCCATACCGGGTATGTCCACACACTACTATAGCCAACAACAAGAAACACAAATCGTGCGTTCCATATATAACATTTAGGCTGCACTCCCACATAACCTTCGTGTTTGAGCAGTCTTAGCTCCGTGTCCGGGGTGCAGCTGTAGGAAGGGTTCTAAATTTGGGGTGACACATGTACGATGGAGATTGAGATTGAAGATGATGCATGATTGTTTGCTACTTTGAGCCCCATACAGCCCAACTTGGTCCATCCTACTGATAATAGAAAAGATAAGCTAGTGTCGGTAGTTGAGTGATTGGACCATCTTTGATACTAGCGGTGAAGGTATGGAAATGGAAGAAAACGAGATGAGGCTAAGACATGCAAGAGGTCGAGGGGAAATTAGGATAGTGACGAGATTGGGTCTCACTTGGGTGGACTCAAGGTGTATAGGCGGAGGTAGGTATATTCTGAAACATCGCTTCTTCCAAGGACATATCTGGCTGCACTCCGCCAATCTGGCAAGGCCATTGTGGTGCTAGTTTGGAGGTCAGTAGCACCAAGTCGAGTCATCGTCAAGCATTAGGAAAGGCATAAAGAAGAAGAAAAGGTGATTACAATATGATTTGATATGCTTTGTTCAAGAATGAAGGATAAGAGAAATGATAAACCAGCGATTGGTGTGTGCCAACAAGAAACAATCGAACCTTCTCCTGCTGCAGAAAGAGATAATCGACCCCTCACTGCCTGCCAGCTCTCGCGCTTTTCCCTTCTGGACGCACACGCGATATATGTCGCTGCATGCCCGAATGTTCATGTGCCAATTTGCTGGCCTCGCTCTATACGCCAAAACGCCGGACCCAATGCGTGGAATTCAGAAAGATGTTTGAAAAGTATTGCGTGGGTGTGAGGCGCTGAGAAGTAATCATATGTACGCAAGGCAGCCTCCCACGGTATTCAGAGAGCCCAGCCTATCCAGTATTGCTCGTTGTTTGAATGACTGTATGTTGGGATCTGCAACTGTCCTCTGATATTATTGACGGGCTGTACAGCTGCATCCACGTTCCTTCGTGCTCTTTATTGAGTCTTCTTGGCCGGGAGACCCTGCTTCTCGCGCTCGGCAATGTCGCCCTGAGCGAGCCACTGGCTGGCCTTTGCAATCTGGACAACGTTGACGTATTGCTTGAAGGCCATGACGGGGAAGGATACGACGGTCAGGATCCAGGGGATAGTACTATCCATCTTGTTGGCACTGTAGGGTATTGTCAGCAATGGCGCGCATAAGGACAGAGTAAAGAAAGGGTACTCACCGAGCCATCTCCATTGCACCAGCAGACCAGGCGCTGCCAAAGAGAGTCGAGGGGTTTGGGGGTGGGATGGCAGGCGAGCCGGGAATCACGGTCATGGGGTCGGGGTGGATCAGCGAAGGTGTGATCTTGGGCGAGGAGAAGGCGAGGAGGTAGAGGCCGATGAAGAAGAGTTCGTTCAAGGCACAGCAGACGAACAAGACGTTCTGTAGTTTTGCTATCAGTGAACATGGATGTAGGCCAGTTTCCAGACAGCAAGACTCACCCTGTTCGAGTAGTAGAGATGCATGATCTTGCTCCTCTTCTCATCAATGTTCTTGTGGCTGTTATCGCTCCCACCCATGGCCAGAGTGGCATACATGTGCATATAGTGGCTGGTAAAGTCGAGACTGACAAGGAGCTGGAAGATGATGCTCCATCTGGGCTTCGCAGTCGACAGAAACATCAGTAGACAAGTGGTAGTGCATCGATCCGTAACCATGTCCAAGACGGCGCCGAACTTGGTCGACTGGTTGAATTTGCGGGCGGCATAGCCATCGAGGGCGTCCAGGAGACAAGAGACACTGTATAGGAAGGAGCATCTACGAGGGTGTAGCGGCATGTAATATAGAGAGATGATGGCGAGGAAGACGCGCGCATAGCCTGAATGGGAAAGAGTGTTGGGTTAGCCTCCTTACTCTAGCATTCTACCATTTCCGGCATGATGAAGCATACCAATCAAATTAGGCACGAAGAGAAAGATGTTCTCCTTTGGCCCCTTGGCCTTTGGCACCGTCGCGCTCCCATTGCTTTTTTGTATCCGCACCTGCTCGGCCATTTTCGCGTCCGGGGTGGTGCACAAGGGGGGTCAGATGGAAAGATGGAGACACCAGGCAGCAGGGAAAAGTGTGATGGGTTGGCGGGCGGATATTGGCGGAAGTTTGGCAGTGAAGCTTGTAGCACGGAATAGTCCACTCGATCAATCACAAGCAAAGTATGTATGTGGTATTGCAAGACGTCTCTCACGCTACGATTTGCTCGACTTTGGTTGATAATGATAATGCCCTTGGCAAAAGCTGAAAGTTGGGAGCTCGATAACAGCTCAAGATAACACGCGTGACGTGCACCTATCGTGACAACTTGCACAATTATGCCAAACACACCTCCTGAATGCTGATCTAATCATACTAATCACCCCGTGATAGAACTCATGACACGAGATACTCCTTATCTACAAAATCATCATCTTTGTTGTCTGTCCACGATTTGCACGACCACGCTCAGAGAGAAATAATAATCTCATCATTTCTCATGTCACCCGGACATGCAGCCGAGGGAGAAGTGTCGGATCACGGAACCAGCCCTCCCCGTTTAGACTTTCCACCTTCATCTCACCCCCTACAACCACATAGGAGGCCCGCACTCGATCTGACTTCCATCACTGAAGTCAGCTGCTATTTACCTCTACCTTTACAACTTCCCCGTCATTCGAGGGTGGTGTCACAACTAGCTTTGATAATGATGTACGCTGTCAGTCGAATAAGCAAAAGTAACGCTACAACCCTCACTAGAGCTCATCAATATTGCCATTTGGCAGGACCCTTGTTTGCGAAATGGTATAAGACCATACGATGCTCAAGCCCTGCCCGCCAGCTACCGCCATCGCCGGGGTATTTCTTCAATATCTCATTGGATAGAACGAGTGATATAATAGTAATTATAGAAATGAGTGAACCTTGTATGCGCATCAGCATCATGAGATCACGGTAATAATGGTCCAAGATGTTCTCTTTCTATTTATTCCTCGTCTAATTCTACCACCAAGCACACGACAAGAGCTAGGACCAACTCATCTTTCAGTGTCCAACTCGACCACTTCGCGGCTATTTTCTAGCTCGACAAGACCATTCGTCGTCGAGAGCTCATGTATCTGGAGCTGCTCTCATTGCTTTTATTGTTATTCGGGCAAAGGATCTGCTGGTCCAAACTTTGGGTCTATTCTTGCACTCGATCATTGGCACCTGATACTATACGCCGCCACACTGTGAAGACCATGGAGATCAATGTCATCCCGCCGAACAACCTCAAGGCCGGCGCTTGGCGCGGTACCTGCCTTCGTTGCATTGAAGAGATTGCTAGCTGTTGAGGCCAGGTCTAATTAGACGCCAGATAGAACAGACCGAGAAGGCTGTAGAAGATGTGCTCGTTATTGATGAGGAAGCTAACGACAGTGTAATGGTTTCCCACAACTCCATACTTGCTCAAAGGTTATGAATGGAATCGGAAACTCCACAATCCATTCCACAACAGCCTATATACAACTGGAGGCTGTGGCCGTCATTCAGCCACTGGTTGTCAGGACGTACTGCTTGCACTCTCAACCAGTCTCAGAATTCGTTGTCCTGATCTTAGGGAGACCATGTGCCGCTGTATTGAAGACGACTTTGACCGGCGGGAGCAGACCATGTCGCGAATACGACATCGGTACAGGTGGTGCTGGTGCAGTAGAGAAGAACCGATAATGATGGTCTTTGATAACCGCCCCACCTCGACAATCGCAATGAAGTGATAGGCAACCTACGTATACAGTGTCGATACGATATATTCGGGAGCACGCTGGTTGACCATTTGCATGCATAAGGGCCAATCAGTCACATTACAAGGGATCCTATCAGTCTGTGTAACAAAGTGGTACTTTGTCCTTCGTAAGAGATATATCGTATCGGCAAAGTGGGAACAAGAAGTATGAAGAGCTGCCGACGCCCATTGTCGCCCGATCGTGAAGTAGTACGTAGATTGATCACAGTCGCCACGGCGTGGTTATGTATACTATAGTAGCAAATGCTACACACTGGTATTGAAGGACATCCGCATCCGACGAGAATGATATTGGTTTTTCGTGAAGAAAGAGGTATGTGACGCTAGCCAGTCACCCGCAGGGCCAGTCGCTCGGCAGGCACTTTGTAACTCAACGGTATTCGTCGGTAGCCGCTCTGCTCACCATCATTCGTCAGTCACTCTTCCCAACAACCAGTTTCCCTTTTCGAAAAGCTTCTCGTCGCTACTGGCAAATGGTTAGGCTGCTGATGTCTGCGCGACCCGAGACTGATGCAATGCAATGGAAATGTCAAGCTTTTGTGGAGGCTGGATTCTTCTCGTTGCACTTCACCTTGCGATACTACAGTAACTCTTCCCCCGCCCAGGCATTTTGCAGAGACTCGTGTCTCGATCTTCCGTTGCAGCTGGAAGACGTGAACGGGCAACTCTATTCGCATTGGGCAAGATGATGAACATTCGCAGCCAAAATACCATGTCGCTCCGCACAAACAACCAGAGCCGGCCGTTGGGGAGTATTTCTGCTACGCTGCAAACGTTAGACTATTGCCGTCCAGGCCGTTCGCTTTCTCATGTCTTGTCATCACTTTCTCAAATGCTTGTTCGCACTTGGCTACGGTTTTGCCCCAGTTCAGCATGAGGCTCTATTGGTTTCGGCAGTCCGCCACGCGGGAAAACAAAACAACATTTTTTTCCTTTAATTCGCAACCCCCAATAGCCTGGTCGATTTGAGCATGACGATGCGGCAATTCTTCAACTGTTCAAGTGAGACACTGTATGGTCTGGCTGCTGGGAAGAAAGTGTAAGTGGCAATGGTTGGTATAAGTAGGTATTGCTGCTCAATGAAAATTGTTTGTATCGTGGTGACAATTGACAAATTCATTCTCTCTTTCTTCATCTGTTCTAACTCTCGAAAGAAAATATCTACTACTACTCAACCATAATGCACTTCTCTTTCATCGTTCCCGCTCTTGCGGTGGTTGCGCAGGCCGCACCAAACCCCATGCCACGCTTTCCCATTCCCAGTCAAGTCGAGGCTTTTCCCTTCCCTTTCACCTCGACCTTGTAAGACATCCTGGTATACGACAGCAGACTGCCATCCACTAACCCCTCGTAGTGCTGTACCATCTTTCGCTGCATCAGCAATCTCCCAGATTGAATCTGCCCTGTCCGCAGCCAAGACTGGCAGTGGTGCCTCTCAGCTCCATTCAGCAGCCTCGCAGATTGCGTCTGTGATCTCTGCTGCTGAGACTGGCCCTTTCGCATCTCAGGTTGCGTCCGCGTTCTCTGCGGCCAAGACTGACAACGGGACTGCCCAGATCCAGTCTGCCTTTTCGCAGGTCGCGTCCGCCTTGTCTGTGGCCAAGACAGCCAATCCGACTTCTCTCATCAGTTCGATCGAGTCTGAGCTTGCTTCTGCCTTCTCTGCTGCGAAGACGGGTCCTGCAGCTTCTCAGATTGCCTCGGCTCTCTCTGCCGCAAAGACCGGTGCTATTGGCTCCCAGATTGCCTCTGCCATTTCGGCTGTGAAGAGTGGTCCTGCAGCTTCCCACGTCGCCTCTGCCCTTTCGGCCGCAAAGACTGGTCCAGTAGCTTCCCAGATCGCTTCCGCCCTCTCCGCCGCCAAAACAGGCGCCCTCGCCTCGGAGATCTCCTCCGCCTTCTCCTCAGCCAAAACCGCCTCGCCAGCAGCCGCCCTCCAGTCCGCCATCTCCGCCGAGATCTCCCTGATCGAATCCGTCATCTCCGCCGCAAAGACCGGCACCCCAGTGCGTTCTGCAGCAGGCAAGATCGAATCCGCCCTGTCGGCCGCCAAGACCGCCACCGCTGCCTCTCAGGTCCAGGCTGCGGTGTCCATGATCAATTCGGCGCTTCCTGCTGCGCAGACTGGACCATTGGCTATGGAGATCCACTCTGTGGTTTCTAAGCTTGTGTCTGCTGCTTCGTCTGTCAAGGCTGCTCAGGCCACTAGTAGTAAAGCTGCTTGAGTTTGGTAGGAGTGTTGTTTGCTGCTGGACAGCATAAGCGGGTTTACAGGGGCTTGTCTTTGGTCCGGAATCGATGGGTGGGACCTGGGTGGTCGAGATGAGATAATCTAGATTCCATGTATGCGTTACCATCCACTTCCACGTGCGACTTAATATCCTTTCTGTAACTTAGCATAGATGCATATGCTCTTGTGCCCATCATGTCTGTCATATCAACCATATACAAGCTTCTGTCAAGAAAGGAGACGACGTAAACTGCTCTAGCTTATCACGCCTTCTTAACATTCGTGTACGAGCTCTTCGTTCGAAACCCATGCTTGGAGATACGTACATCTTCGTTTACATGACCAAAGGTAGAAATCAGCAAGAACAGAAAACAGTGGAGTGGAGATGGTAAGATAGCTAAGGTAGAGTATATCTCCCCATCACCTCCCCTCCTTTCCTCGTTTCTTGCTCTCCGTCACTCGTGTGCTGATCTGGAACCTTGGGTGGCATCGTATAGCTGCATGTATTAGCTATGCTCTTCCCCTTCTCCCCTTTGTGGCTGCACGTTTTTCGGAACGAGCCTGAAAAGTACATAGCGTCAACCATTCCATGGTTAGTCTCGAAGTCTACATCGAAGAATCGTGCTGCGTAAGACGTACATCAAGTGCAGACAGTAGACAAAGAGTAATATGGGAAAAGGAAATGGTAGCATACATCTACCAGTCCTTGGAGAAACAGACACAGCAGGTAGGAGACGCAAGGCTGGAAACGGATACGCAGAATATACTTACCGAGACAGAGATATGAGGAGGATCAATCAAGGATTGTAAGGAGAGACAAGGGGATGTGACGAGGGATCGACCGACTGCGAGGGAGAAGAGCATGCAGAACAGGGTCGCCCCCTCAGATCCGACTAAGAATGGTTGTTCGTCGAGACTATTGTGTTGTCTCTCTAGCACACCGCAGGAGAAGGAGGAAAAGAGAGATGGACAAGGAGAAGACGGAGCAGAGAACAGAGAGGATTCCGGTAGAGGACTGTCGAATTGAGACTCACACTCCTTTTTTCTGTTCCCATCTCCCAGATCATTGACCACCTCTTACTTCACGCTATGCAATTGTACTTGGTCACATATCTGAACTCGCATTGTTTCTATCCAGTTCAATCATGTCCAATACACTTCATTTCAGTCCAAGGAAACGCGTTCGAATCCATCCAGGTTCAGATGCAACATTTCTCAATATTCGTCAGGGGGTTGTGTTTCTCGCGTATGCTTCATATATATCAACAGACAGGCAGCGTACATGTGCTGCAGCAAAACAAAGGAAAAGAGCTTCCAGCAAAAGAGGGAAAAATCCAACAAATCAATGCAGCCGGCCTAGCCAGCCAGCCACTGCCTGCCTGTGGAGCCAGTCAATCCTGAACGCCTGTTCTTTTCCCTTGTCCAGCAGCGTTTCGCAATGAACATGCCTTGGGTATCTCTCCACCCTTCACAAACAAGACTACAAGCCGCTAATGCGGCTACGAATGCGAATGCCTTTCTGCTCCACCAATGCCAATATCAATGTAGACCGACGCCAGCTGTAAGGACCAACAACGTCAAAGCGTGCATGCGGCTTGCTGTCTTCACGACAGTCCGATATCATCTCTATACCACATTACCGGAACGTCTCGAAAGACATATGTCCCACAGATCGAGTCCCAAGGACCCGTCTCAGGGCCTGAGAATGTCTGTTGAGGCTGGAGTCGGGATCTAATGGCGCGTGTCCTGAGAACGAACTGGCCGTTCTTTTATGTCCATGATTGTCGTCCAATCAAGGAGGAGCTTGCACAAGAAAAATGAACCACCAGGTAGCGCTTCCCTGGGACACAATCTGCCATGCAAGGCCACTAGACGCCGCGTCGTCGTCGGCTCCGTGGGAGAAGGACACTTGCCACGGTTGCCAACCCTGAGCTGCAGCAGATGGACGAACTCCAGCTAGCTCGACAAAAGAGGCGTTTGATATGGACAAGATCATCGCACCTTGTTGGGTCTGACGCGGTCGATCTGGATCTTGCCATTCGCGGCATTGCCATTGAGGTGTCTTTCCTCATCGCTATCCGGCTCTTCAGTCAGCTCGCCAAGGCCGAAGCGATCGCCATTTGCGGACTCGAGGTCGTAATTGTGCATCAGACCCTCGCGGGAATTGTCGCCGCTTCTCCGGCCAATATATGAAAAGCTTCCACTTCCAGATCGTCTGTGAGCATCACTACTTCGTCTCGCTTGGATGGAGCGGCGAGTTAAGGATGCGGCCATGGCATCGGTTGGAATGCCGTCAACATCGTATTCGCGATGGTCGCCGCCGCCCATGTGGGTCTGTCCGTCAGGGTCTTCGCGTGAGAGGTTGAGGAGGTAGACACCGGTGAAGATGGTGAGGAAGCCGCAGAGTAGGGAGATGGTGTTCACGGCGTCGGTGGTGTTGAAGCCGCGGAAGAGGATGAAGGAGGCGATGAGTGTGCAGGTGGTGAAAGTGACGTAGTAAAGAGGGTTGACACTTGAGAGGGGTTAGCTGGAAAGAGAGGGAAGAAGACGAAGGAGGAGGAAGAAATGCGAGTGTCAGATCTCGATTAGACATACATGTTGGTGTTGAACTGACTAAGAGCCTTGTTAAAGTAGTTCATCTGAGTCAGGATGCAGACAACAGTGACGAGGATAAAGACATATGTGCTGGGATGGGTGAATTGGTTGTTTCCAGCGAAGGTGAGCTTGGTGGCAACGCCGACACCCTTGACAGCCATAATAGATACAGAACCCACGGTGCTGCAAATGGAGAGGTAGATGAGGGGGTTCTTGCGTCCATAGCGTGGGGCGACTCGGTATATCATGACGACGGCGAAGACGATGACAATCAGGCAGTAGAAGAGGAAGCCGGGCTGGATGGCGTAGTTCAAGATCTCGTCAATGGTTTGAACGTCCTTGTCCGGAGGGGCATGTAGCACAATGACGACGGCGCCAATCAGACACATGGCACATCCTAGCTTGCCCAGCGTGCCTAATCGCTCGTTGAGAAAGTATGCGCCGAGGACGGCTCTGTAGTAGCAAGACATGGTTAGACAGACTCCCACAGAAGACGGACTGGCGCAACTCACCCTATCAGCACACTCAGCGCACCTAGCGGAGTGACTAGAATGGCAGGCGCAAAGGCATATGCTGCAAAGTTGGCAATTTCGCCAATAACCACTGCAGTATTGTTAGCCTCTCTACCGCGCCAATGACCGAAGGCGCATACTTGTGACTATACCACCCCACCACACCGGGCTCTTGAGATATTGAAAACCCTCTCCCTCAAAGCCATGTTGCTCACTCGCTTGCATCAGTCCCTTTTTGGTAATGACGAAGCTGGTTCCGATGGCCAGCGTGGACGTGACGGCCAGCGCCAGTCCGATATATTTATCTTCCACCATTTTGTTTGGTCAGTTGGCAGCGCCGTCGCCAACTTGATAATAAGACAGATATGTAGCTTGTTGACTGCTTAGTTGGCAAGGGTGTCTATGTTGAGTGTGCGCGCGAAAGGTTCCAGTCGTGACTGAATCGAGATAGCGAGTGCAATTCCGGGGAAATATTGAATATGACGAGTGATTGTTCGTGACAAGGAGAGCGCCCAATGGGACAAGGTCGTTGCACGCTATCGCATTCGTGGCCTTCGTGAAGATGGGATGTGGAGGGACAGTGATGGGAAAAAGGACTGAATGGAGCTACAAGTCACAAGTCTGTCCTTCGTCCAAGATCGCAAGGGGCGCGCGGGTAAGACCCTTGGAGCCAACGGTCGGGATGAGAAGCTTATTGTCTGGTTGCTTTTGCATCAGCCTAATAATAATCTATAACAAATCTGCTTCTTCTTCAACTTACCTATAGACTATAATCCAAAAGGAGCGTCACTGCTACACAAGAAAAACAACAACGAGATGAGACAGTGGGTGCGCATACAAGGAAACTTGCTATGGCATCATATAAAGGATTGGCATGCTCAATCATTGCGTCTCTGATCAACGCTATGATGCGAAACGGCCACGCCGCTTTGGGAAGCCGCGTTACATGGCCCACTAGTACCACCACTGCTTCACCTATCTCACGTAACCTCAGGGGCTGTGGCGCTGTCAATAACATGTCAAATCGACTTTATCCCATCTTGTCAAATTCTGTCAACCACGTAGCATGACTAGCAGAGGCCGCCATGGCGATAAACTTCACCGAGGTTGGACACGTAAATTAATCGCATCGGCAACATCTTTTGATCTTCATCCCGCGGTATATGCCGTGCCCTCTTCTTGCAGCCTCGATTCATCTTTCAAGCCTTTAGCATATGGTCAAAGTGTCTGTTTGCTTCTTTAGGACAATCTCATTACGGACGTAGCTTGAGCACAGTGCAGTCGCCTTTCATTTGTCTCCCCACAGACTGCGCACGCTGCCCTTGTCATTCTGTCCTATTTCCATCTACTGTATATCGTGCCTTGGCCATCCGCTGACCGTAGTGCTTGATCTATCACGCTATTAGAGGACAGGCAGCAACATTTCTGTCTCGCCATTGAACCTCCATATCGCCGCTTGGCTACCTCGGCCATTTTATTGATTGGTCGCAGTGCAGCACACAGTATGCTATACTTCCGCAATCTCCTTCGACCTTTTTTTGGTTTACCGTGGTGGTGGATGGACTTGAAAAGGTGTAGGCAATTTCCAGTATGCCTCCGACCGTGCCCCTCTCATGTCCTCTCATGTCTTCTTGTGCCCTCTCATGTCTCTCTCAATATGGTCGTCCCCGTCCTCCTCTGCTTCGCCCATAGCTCCCACCAGGTCCTTCTGGAACCCGCTCTCCCCTTCTCCACTCCCCATTAGGCACACTCATGTCCCCAAAACCTCGATCCCTGCCACTACCAAAACCCCTGTCTCTATCACCGCCAAACCCTCGGTTTGGGCCCCTGCCGCCCCTGTAACCCCCACCTTGCCCGTTCTCAAGCCTCCCTCCACGCCCATATCCTCCATCTCTAGGCCCACCCATGCCCCTTCCAGAAGGTCCAAAGCCGCGATCAGCCGGTGGCAGCGGCGCCACAGACCCATCAGATAACGGAGGGAAGATAGCGCAAGAAATGTAATCCCCAATCACGAACCTAGCCTCCGCAAGCGTCTTTGCCGCATCCCCACTCAACCGTCCAAGACCATCCACTCCACCGTCTGCATCCTCGTACTCGTCGTCTGCTCCTATTACTACACTTCCCAGCTCCTTGCTCAGCCATCTCCCAGCTCCGTCACCTCCTCCAGAGGTGGGCACACTGCGCGTATCCGGAAACACAAGCCGGTAGCCAATACGTGTGCCCACTGCGGGCGACGGAAGCAGATGCGGTAGCGCGCTCGACAATAGTGCCGTGAGTTCAGAAAGCGTGCACGTGGGCCATGTGTATATTTGTAGACTTTGCTGCTGTAGTGACGAGGGCGGGGGTACGGTGTGGAATTCAGAGGGTGAGTGGAACGCGTTGGAGCGGTAGTAGAGGCGTAGCAGAAAGGGTGTCGTTGTTTGTCTGTCTATCTTTTGGTCTGGCGCTGGCTGGAGAGCCATTGCGACAAGTTGGTAATTGCTGTGAGCGAAATGCGTGCGAGTAGTTTATAGTACATGCGCTGGTGGAATCACAGAGAATGCGAGCTGATGAGGGAGTGGCGATAAAGCGGTGACTCGGCTTTGCAAGTTATGCTCGTGTGCAGGGAGAGAGTGAATGCTGGATTTTGTGTATCGAATTGAAGATGAACATGTCAATTGCAGCTCCGAATGCATCTGCACCACGACGTAAGTCTTGGCGCGTCTGTCATCATGCATATGGCAGCTTCGCGGATTATCACATACCGCTCGAGCCACCCCTCTCAGATTATATGCTGGTGACAGGAAGCCTGCCCTGCTCCCTGTCGTTTTCACAAGAGTATGCCCTGATCACGCCTTGTTTCCCACTACTATCTTGTCCTTCCAGAGCTACGGAAAGTTTTGATGGTGATTTCCGCTTGCGTCCAATTTGCTGGAAATGATACGAATCGCTAAAGCTAGAAAGTGAGACACAGAATGGAAGAGAAAGAGTAAGAAGATGATTTCGTCTAAGCCAACGTGTGAACTTCCAAGCACGAACAAAAGGGAAGTGATCGACTCTCCTCTTTGCCCTTCTCTCGCTCTCAAGTTGTCTCCCAGTCCACCGTTATTACCGTGCCCAATGAGTAGCACATCCACATCCACTACCACAGCATGAATGTGGAAACAAGGAATGTAAGAAAAGAAAACATTGACAAAACTTTTCCCGCCTTTGCCTTTGCCTTTGCCTCTGTGCTTCCCATGCTGTTTCATATCTCCATTGACCAACAGAAAACTCCTTTTTCATTATGCGCCAGCTATAGCCAGATAGCCATTTTCTCATTACCTGTAATCTACCGTCGAATTTCCTTTGCGAGCTCGAACTTGAAGCCGAATTTTGTAGAAGACAGCCGCGTGCCCCCACAGCCAGGAGTGTCTTCCCTTTATCATGAAGACCCTGGAGAGAATAAAACAAGTCCCCCCCTCCAGGCCATGAAGAAAGATGCCGCGTTTTGATAGAATCCTCGCATCTCCTTCCTCGATCTGAGATCGCCTCTCAAATCGGTGGTTCATAACTCGCCAATCGTCACATCTGGAGGACCCTGGAGGTTGCATGGCATGCATGCTCTGCACCACTCGAGATCCAACGACTAAACAGACAAGCCGCCAAGAAGTCCCTCAAGTGACTAACTAGAGCCATCCGCAGCTGGTCCAACAGCATCAGTCTTCGTCACGATGCCCGAGAAGCGTCCCGTGCCTCCTGGCAAAAACCCATCATACGTGGCCTCCTCGGCCTTGCTCTCGTCCTCCCATCCCATCTCCAACTGCCACGCGAATCGCAGACAATCCTGCTCGCGCTCGGGCATGAATTGTACAATGCGCGCGAGATATCTATCGAAGGAATCGAGCATTGCACTTTGAAGTACATGGCGACGGCGGGAGTGATAAGCACTCACAGAGCCACGCCGACCCAAGGCGTCGTCAAGCGTGGTCTGGTCGAATGGTGCGTTGTGAAGCTGTGCGTAGCCGCAAGAAATGAACTCAATCGACACCAGAGGCGTAGTACGCTTCATTGGGACCGCTTCGAGTTCGTTGCGGGTACGATACATCTCGAGCGTTGGGCCGGGAGAGAGAGCATCAATCACCGCGACCCAAGAGCCGTCGCGATGACCATCGTACCATTGCTGATCTGGGGGATGAGGCGGTGGTTGGTTATGTTGTTGTGCGAGCGGCCCCATGTGCAAAGGATCTGGCAACGGAGGACCGCCAGCATGGAGATGGTGGAAGCCACCATGCACGGTGATATGGGGTGCTCCTGCATTGGCACCATAGTCGAAGATGTAATGGAGTCCACCCGCGGCTGCCATTCCTCCGCCGGCTAGCATCGAGAGACTCTGCGCAATTTGACCCAATGTCATAACTACTGGATGATTCAACCACACCTGTGGTAGTTGATGGTTGGCAATCCCATTCTGTGTCATCATTTGCTGCATTTGCTGGATCATATGATGTGCCCAGATGTGGATTGGCTGTCCTGCAGGAGCTCCCTGCAAGAAACGTAACGAGAATTGCTGCGCTGCAAGTGGAGCAAGAATTTGAGGTTGATTCTGTTGTTGTGGTGCGAATGGTGCAAGTTGAACGTTGTTGAACCCGACGCCAGCGTTGAAGATTGCTTGATTGATACCGGGGAGATTGTTCGCAGCAATAGCGTTCTGCATAGCGGCGTTGACCACGGCGTTCCTAGGATGAGCAGTAAGTGAGACCGAATCAAAGGTGATATTTTTGAGAGAAGCAGCTTCAAGTTTCTTGACTAAAGTGACCGCCGTCGGAGGGGTAATCCAGCAATTGGACAGCGTTAGGTGCTCTACATGAGGAAGCTGCAGCACCGCGTGATCGTCCTGCAAGTACTGAACGGTTCTGACCAAGGGTGTGATCGGAGCTGGCAGGACGTGACTGTTTCTGCCGATACAGCCTTCTGAGTGCTCGCCGCCAGCGGCCCAGCCGAACTTGATCTTTGTAATCGACGTTCTTATCCCAACATAATCCCTCAGTAAGGTATAAGCCACGTCGTGGGCCTTTGACGGTTCGGTGTCCTTGGTCTCAACAACTCCTGCCCCGTCTCTTTCAACGATCCTCCAGTCAGGTATCACGCCAAGAGAGATTTCATCAAGGTTTGGCAATGCCTCCCAAAAGTCGTGCCGATGAAAGAGTGGCACCAGTCCACTAGATATGCGAGCCAGATTTAGAACAGTAATCTTGCTGAACACGGCTGTATTGTCCACGATTGCAAGCATGTATGACATCAAAAATGCCCGTTGAGCCCACTCAGCTTCTAGCAACCACTCCTTTTGATGCCTGTCTAGATGAGCAGGCTGAAAGGCTCTCTTGAGCTTGGTCTTTGCATCCCTCTCTTTGATACGCTCAGAGACGAGCTCTGCAAGCTCAACAGCCAAGGGTGCATCGCTGTCCTCATTTGAGGGGACGTGATCAAATGGTTCATTCTCATCTGGTCGCACGTAGAGAACTCCGGTCATAGGCACCTGCGATTGGTCTTCGGAGTTGGTACGGGCGTCTCGCACGGCGCTCTCAATCACTGAGGTGTCGATGGATGGCCAAAGTCTAGGCTCGCGGTACGGGGTATCACGCAGACCATGTATATCGTGAACGGGATTTCGTAGTTCCGAATGACATAAACGACCTGTCTTGAGCTCGTCCTGACGGCCGACAGCTGCATAGGCAAATTCAAGCTTACGCCAAAATGCTTCCTTTTCCTGTTGCTGAGTATCCACAATGCCATGGGAACAGCCTCCAAAGATTGGCGGATCGCGACGCAGGATCTCGCTTCGCATCGATCTGTCCGGTCCTGCCATCCAGCCTAATCCAGAGTCGATGCAAAGTGCGAGTTGATGCACATGATGCAAATGCGAAAAAGCCAGCTTCATTTGCGAAGTTTCATCTGCAGTTCGCTCTAAACCGGCAAGCTTTTCAAATCGGGTGTACTCGACAGAAGGCCATTCGTAGGATCCGAAATAGCTGTCCAGATGGTCGAGTGCGTTTTTCTGAGGGGGGTTGCGCAATGCATCTTCCTTGACCTCAAAGCTCATTCCAAATCTCCTGATATGAGACCCGAAACCTTGGAAGACGCGCAGACCGTGACCTTTGTAGAGCTTATCTTCCTTGTCCTCCATTGCGTTCTTCCACTGTAGTTTCAAGTCGGACTCGTCTGCTCTGCCTTTGCCCTTGAGGTCACGCTTTACGACCTTGTCTTGTTCAATCATATCATAGAGCTCCGTGTTGAACGGAACCACGACAGTCCTGAACAAAGAATTGGAGACGCCTTGTTCGAATTCCTTGTTGACCAATCGCATGTTCTTGATGTCGTCCCGAGATAGGTATTGAGTAATCGCCTCAAAAAGCTCGACAGGCATATCTCCTTGTACCCATCGAGCGCGCGCGATATCAGGACATTGTTGAAGCTTCATCATACTAGGATGAACACAATAATTTGTCGATGCAGGTCTGGCATTGATTGATCTTGGTTGTTGGCTTCTTGGAGCACGAAGAAGAGGCATATATTGTGCTGTAGGAGGAGCAGATGGTCTATTGCCCTGGGAGGGACCCGAACGCTCATCTCGTATCTGGTAGACGAACAAAGCAGGTGGTGGTGCGATACGCGAGGTCGTGTTAGCATGACGCAGCTTGGATGCACGTCTATGTGCATTAATGGCAGACATGGCTGCTAATGCTCGTGATCGTGTATTGTTCTCATTGCTAGAAGTAAGCGATCGCTCCTGACGAAGCATGTCCGTCATCGATCGAAACTGTAAGGCCTCTTCGTCTCCAGAAGCATTATCATCCATTTCATGATCATCATCAGAGGTTCTTTCAACGGTTTGAGTAGCGGCTGAAGATCTCTCGGCGGAGATTTGTGACTCTGATAGTATTTCGTGCAAGGGAAGGAGGGGATGATTGGATGATAAGATAAACGGTGGACGACGTGTTGCGAATGCTTGTTCAGTCCCATCTGGGGCAAGCATGTGAGCCGCTGAAGGTTGGAAAGTGTGCGCGTTCGGATTCATGGTAGGGACTGATGAAGAACTAGGAGTACCAAGCTCAATCGCTTGGGAATGGCTTGTTGATGAAGACACAATTGTTTCTAATCGACGGCGGCGCCGCGGCCTTTGATCAACAGAAGGTGGCCTTCGTGAGGTAGACATGACTGAAAGTCGTGAAACGGCACACACTTCTTTCGTCGAAAAGATATGCGCAGCAAGCGAATATGAACAAGGCAAGAACAGACCGTAGTGGGCAGGCAAGCGACCGAGGGTTGCTGGTGGTCAAAGAGCAAAGCGAAGCAAGTTTACCTAGCAAGGCTGGGTAAGCTGGGTGATTTAGCACGTCTACCTCATCAGGTCATTAACAAGACCGACATGGAGGGGAAATGGATGATGTGCATTCTAGCCAGCTCTTATCCATCCGGAATAGATGCTTTGCAGTCAGATTTGTCAAACACTGTACGCGCCCATTCCCTTGTCCTACTTACACGATCACCCCATGCAAGAGGTGAAGTGCTGGCGGAAGCAAGTGGGGCACATCGCCAAGAAGGATCCAGCAAACCCCACAGAGCCAATGAAAGGTCTGGCAGGGTTCTCGTATCACATGGATGCACGTGAAGAAACAGGCATTTTTGGGTATCTATCATACAGGCTTTTACCGCAATTCTCAATTGCCTATCTATGTAGTCGTGAAAATGACTGGCCGTAGTCTTTCGTCAAACGCCAATTTCCGTGCCCAGCAAGTAAAAGGAGAGGGTATCATGTTCGTCATTACGAGGCAAAGGTTGCCGAATCATCATGAGGCAGAATAGACCCTCCAGCTAGCCCACTCCCAATATGCCTTCTCAAATGCGGTAGCGTTTGAAGTTACGTATTCCTCGCAGGTGCCGGGACATCCATATTGCGTTGCGTATACACCAGTGCTGCCTGCCCAGCTACCACAAAGATCAATGTTGGCAATGATACTCTGGTTCTTAAAGTGCGAACTGATGTCGCAATCGGTGCCGGGGAAGTCTGCCAAAGGCATGCCCCAAGTGGACGGGTCAGGGGATGTGTCGTTGCCTGAAGCGATGTCGCCAGGAATGTTGGTGCGGTTGAAGAACCAAACTCTGATACCTGCATCGCGCAGCTCCATGGCGTAAATCTGATCGTATTGTCAGCAATGTTACTTTACACAATATATGCACCTCGAACGTATGACTTACGCCGCCACCATTGTTGTTAAAGGCTTCTCCGTACGTCTCCACAGCTCCTTGTACACCGCAGCCGGCATTGTCGTCCGTGCCGTTCCAGCAGTTGTTCGCAAGCACGCCTCCATATTCTTTCCTCTTGACGTCCATGGTACAACCTTTCTTGGTGTGTAGGGTAACCTGAGCTCCAGTGTTGCCTTGCTCGACGGCTTCCACAACATCGATCTCACCTGACGTTTCAATTAGCAAGGGCTGAGCACATCTTAGACGGCAGTGAACAAACCGTTCTCGGGCCAATTAGCAGGATCTGCGAGCCACAATGCTGGCCAAGTCGAGCAACCATAGGGAGAGTGAAGAATGTCAAAGACGAAAAGTCCAGACTCGTACGTTTTCTTGGAAGTGATGCGGACCGAATAACGTCCGGTGCTCGCATCGGTATCCGTTGTATCAACTTTGAGTACTGCCGATGATGCATCCGCGTAAGTGAGGTTGTATTGCGTTGAATTTGCCGTCGCTTCAGGAACATAGCTGTAAGATATTAGCCATCAGCGGTTTCGACACATATCGGTCAAAACATACTGCACAAATCCCTCTGCAGGGTCATAACCATCAAAGTAGTAGAAGTTGTCGAAGAACTCTTCTCCTTCGTAACGATCCTCAATCGAATAGTTCAGTTTGCTGTAGTTGGGATAGGCATTCTTCTTTGAGCCTTCTACAGCGCCCACAATAATGGCAACGATGATCGCGACTATGACAATGACACCAGTGATCTTGGCCCACTTGGGCCATCCAAGAGGATTCCATTTAGATCTAGGAGTGCCGGGAGCATTAGTGTCTACTGGCGAGTAGTCCTGAGCAGCTGAAGAAGGGTATGCTTTGTTTTCGTGCATGTTGATGAGGTACAAGGTAGCGACAGGCTACGACTGCTATTTCTAACTATGGCAGGCGAGGAAAAGAGCAGATGTAGGAGCGAGAAGTAGGACTGGAGTAAATTGCATTCTTTGATTCGGGCAGGAGCGATATATATGGAAAGCACAAAATCGCAGACCTACCACACGCAGTACGCTTCTGCAATCTAATCACTGTACAGTGACACCGAAGAGCGCCGTTTTCATGACGCGTCCTCGTCCCGAACACGAATTATCATTCTGGGGAGTAGCAAAAGTCCACTCGCCGTCTGTTGAGATTTTCGAGACGGTAGCCGGCCGCGTTTGCAAGGTTCTGTGTGACACGCGGCCCACTTTTCCCTCGGATTCAACACAGCAACCATGCAAAATGCAGATCTTGGAGCGCGATATTGTTTCTATTTCGAAGCTGATGCATACTCGTAATCGCTAGTCTCAAGTAGATGCTTGACGTGATGTGGGTGACTGAATGAGGGGTCTCCTTTGCACCCCACGGTCAGTTGCCCAGCCAGTTTCAAATGAACAATGGAAGATTGACGTCCTGACGCCTGCTTTGGCACTAAATCGGTGGCTGTTAATATGCGAATTACCTGGGCGCTCAATACCGGTTTGTACGCGTGCCTGTGGAATCAATGTTGATTCAAGGAGATCGCAGGCGATGCAGGCTGGCACTCGGCCGAATACCGCTGTTCTGGGAGGCATGCGTGGCGCAGCCGCAAACACATCAACATTGGGTTATCTACGATTCAGCTTTCTGTCTCGTCGACTCAAAAAGGGTGGTGGTCCCAGCACCCCTATGCACTCGTGGCCACTGAAAGCACCGCTCAACCATAGTCTTTACACCGTCCATGCAGTAACGAGCTTTATGTCTTAATGCTGGCAATTGCCGATGAAAGAACGAGCTGTGATGGTCGGTACATGTAGATTTCACGTGAAGCTGGGTACATATAGATTTCGCGTGAAACTGAACGGCATTGAGTGATATCTGCTTGCGGGACGAGGGTATGGCATTTGTTGCTGATGTCCGCAAAGTCATGACGTCTAAATCACAATCTCCACTGCTGCTAATGCGCAGCTCCTGCTTCGACCACATCTAGAACTCCTTGATAGTGTCGCCCTTCCTCTTGCCTCTGAACTCGTATTTGCCCTGTCGGAAATCGTGTCAGCAAATATCTTCCATCTTGACCTGGGCACATGTAGATCCTTTTCTTTGACTGCAAGTAGCTTTGGCGCTGGTGTATGACATGCTCGCCAATGCTCTTTCGCCGTATCTTTCGCGCGCAGCCACACCCACTCAGGAAGAACACCCGGCGAGGCTGATCGCTGTCCCACTTGCAGCCTATCTCAATATACGAAGGTGTAAAGGGCCAGCGTTCCAATCTATCAAGACGTACCTCAGTCTTGTAAGCAACGTAAAGAGCCATACTCGGGATAGCGGTCATGTAGAGAATTGAGAGCCAGGCAGTTCGCGGTGTCCAGCGGAAGTATTCGGGTCTCTGGACATTCAAGTCTGCATAGCGAATTAGGCACTGTGTTGACGTTGTATGGGTATCGTAGAGGGCATACTGGCGTATTTGACCAACGCCGGGTCCATTCTGAGGGCTGTGAATTTGGTCAGTATTGGCCGCCCTATGTGAAATACCACAATGAATAGCATACAGTTGTGGTGGCCTGCCATATTGACGTAGATTGCTGGCGCAAATGTGTGAGTGTTACAATTGACGTCCACTCGCCAGGTCGTTCATCTCTCTCATGAGCTGGACGTTCGTATGCCAAGACATTCACAGCGGCGTCTGAGCCAATCACGTGCAAGCAATATTATACCAACTGGCATAGGAGGAGTGACGCGGTTCTAAAGGCGAATGCGATATTGTCCCCAGATATTAATGCTAATCCTTCCCTGAGTATTGACTATCAACTGAGTATGCGAACATATTTACGACCGGAAACACACATTCGGTTGTGGGTGGTTAATAAAGCGCTCAGATCTCCGAAAGGACCTCGGAGCTTGAGATAGTATCTCCGCTTCGAGACTAGCGTGAAGGCCCATCACGAGCATACACGCCATTCTTGATCGATGGGACGACCATTGCGACCTCTTCTTCAGACCTTCAAATCCTATCGTTATTGAGTAAGTGTTCCTAGTCAATTTGATTCTAAAATTTGTGGTCTCTTATTCGTTGGAACAACTTGAGCCTGTGATAAGCGTTAGCATCATATTCATCGAGAGATCAAAGCACGAAGCCAGACAACCCACTTGTACACATTGCTGATGTTGCCCAGATTGTTAGGGATACGGACTTATTTGTTTACACTTTTCTTACTCATTTCATCCATTTGAGTCAAAATGGCCACCACAGCTGAGCAGACGCCCAAGGTGACTTTATATTGGTAGCATAATCATGTCCAATGGCATTGTTTAGGTTCTAACGCCCAGTAGGCTTGAGGAGTCCCGCGCACAGCGTATTGTCTGGTTGCTCGAAGAATGCAAACTCCCCTACGATATCAAGGTCTTCAAACGAACCCAGAAGCGTGCAGATCCCGAGCTCAAGAAGATTCATCCTCTCGGTAAGGCGCCAGTTGTAGGGATCGAAGTACCTGGAAAAGAACCCATCATTCTTGCCGAGTCCGGCTTGATCACCGAGTACTTCACCGAGCATTTCGCGCCTCACCTCGCGCCAAAGCGTTATGCAGAGGGCAAAGAAGGCCCTGGCCTGGAGACCGAAAGCTGGTTCAGATACCGGTATTACATGCACTACGCCGAAGGCAGTCTCATGCCACCTCTGGTCATGAATCTTGTTTTCAACAGTGAGCATGCTTTCAACTTTAATCAGACATAGGACAGTTTATTCTAACAATGACCTCAGTGCTCAAGGGACCTATGACTCCATTCCTTATTCGCCCCATCACCCGTGCAATCTGCGACAAGATGGATGCAATGTTCTTCAGCAAAGAATACGCTGCCCACTTCGGCATGCTAGAGTCTCAGCTTGCCACTTCTCCCGACGGTGGCGAATATCTCTGCGGCAAGGATCTCACCTCTGCAGACATACTCATGTCCTTTCCTCTTTTGGCAGCTAAGGGAAGAGCGCCCATCGATGGCGAGAAGTACCCAAAACTCATGGCTTACATAGAGAGAATCGAGGCCCACCCCATGCATAAGCAGTCCATTGAGAAGATCGAGAAGCTCACCGGGGAGCCATACAAGGTTGTTTGATTGACAGCTTTTTCTCTTCTCATATCTGGGCGATCGTTTGTAGCCACATCAATACCAGCTAATATCACCCTCAAGATTATTGAAGACAAACTGTTTGGGCGCGATTGAGCAGAACACTCGTACGCGCACATCTTGTCGTAAGTACGCTGCACCAGAAGCATCATCGTGCATCTCAACCTCAGTAACATATGCTGCAACCCGATCTTATACAAGGATATCGCCGGGCAACGGAAAAGTAGCTGCATATAGGTGCGGGGCTTATTCAAAACACACACATCTCACGTTTCACAGGTGTGAGGCGTCGAGATAAGCCTCGTAAACTTGTCGTGTTTCCATTTCCATTATCAGACTGTACAGGGTAAATGCCAGCATGGATCGTGCGTCATGATCCTCGCATGGTACTTCGATGGCGCCATCGTTTTATTAACCTTGCTCCTTCTGTGTGAGACATGCCTATAGCTACACTGACTGTCCCATGAAACATCTGCGACCGCACTTTTGAGTTGTCATATCAATCCTATGCCTGTGACTTGTTGTGGACATCGCCAGAAGTAGCGCCCTGAATCGTCTCTGATGCGGAGTGTGTGGTGCCAGGCTGAACCTCGCCGTCGTTCTGGGGCTGAAAGGTTCTGTTGACCTATCAGTATGAACTTGCTTGTCTTAACTCTGTTGGTGCTCTTACTTGTCAGGAGGTGCGGTTCCAGCTGGAAGAGTTTCAAGGTGAAACTCGGGCTTCGCATCATTGCCGACTTGTTGTTGTAAGTATATAGACCTATTAATTGGACGTGACTTTGTCTTGTACCTTGTACGCCAGGCTTGTGTCCTCCGGTCTGCAGAGGCTCATCTCTGGGCTTGCGGGGCATGAACTCGCCGCTGGGAGTGGAGTTCTCGGCTGCGTCTGGGTTGCGTGATGCCATGATTAAGTAGGAGATTTGAGATTTATCAATTGGTACCTGATATACAAGCTGATATTCGGTCTAGAGATTCTGGTGTTGATGAGAGAAGACGTTCTTACACTCGAGCTTCAGAAAGTATCTCGAAGACACCTAGCAAAACGTCATGACTATGTCAGGGTGCAGATGTGTAGCTTTAATAGTACAGGTGTCACGAGGTCAAAATTTCGTCTAGAAAAGGTAATAACAATGAGCATCGCCGTTAGTGATAGCTTTGTAGCTCATCTTTTGAACTGTATATTATGGCTGCTGCGTGCTTCATCTTGTGCTCTTCGACATCAGTAAATGGAAGAACCTGGATCAGAGCATCATCACTATTACTACGGCCAAGGTGTTGGTCGGTGATTGCGCTTATCTCCGTACCCCTCTCCTTCAGAACGCAATCGACCTCACGTCAAGCCTCGCTGTACAAGAGACTCTTCACTATGAGTAGGGAAGAACGCGTAAGCGAAATCTCTGGTTGGTCGAATCTTGGTTGGTCAAATCTAACTTTGAACGCAAGTAGGAGCTTGATGATACCGATTTGAAACAATCCAAAAAGCCATGGAGCTCGAACTGCCCTCCCTGGCCTTAGGTATGCTGGCTGTGAATAGTCAAGCAACAGTAAGACTTTGGATCGTACCCAATATTGGGTGGATTGGTCTGGAAATTCAAGCCGAGCACAGTATCTTGCACATCGATCCCCTGAGACACTATCACTGCCGTCGAATTCTGGTACCTGATTCGGGCATCATGTCTTTCACTGTCTTCTATACACACATGTGAGAATGGAGTTGGCATAGCTCACATCTACAGTATACTGCACACTCTTGTCCGTCATGGATCAAATCCCTGCTGGCAATGTGTTGCGAGCCATCTTTGCCATTTATTGGACGAGGGATTGAGCCTTTGTCTTAGTTCAGCAATAGTGCTACGTGAATCACTTACATGTCCTAGTCATAGTCTCACTACTTACCGTGGAATAATCATACTATCGGCTACACAATAGAACAACAGTCTTGGTGCTGAAGTGAATAGGCGTTTTCTGGCGGTCTATGTGAAGCGAATGGCAACCGTGACTTTCATTTCCTTTCGATGATCAGTCACTGAACACATTCAGAAAAGACACAACTTCATGAACACAAAGATTAAAACATACTCCCAAGCTCTCTTTACCACCCATCACTCACACAGCTCAGCCCTATCACAATACCTAAGCATCTTCCCAGTCTTAGCTTGCCTCGACAACATGATTGATATCAGTCGCTTAGTGGATGCGCAATCTGCTGCTCACGGCATTGCCAATATCACTCATGAGCCTGCAGGTACCGAGCTAGCAAATGTCACGCCAGCAAGCAAGAAGCGCAAGGTGTGCCACTTAGGCGGAGAGACTACGGTGCGCAGAAGCAAGCGCATTCAGCGTGCTCCGACAGTTTCGGCATCTTCTCCCAACACGAAAGCAGAGCAGCATATTATGGGAGCTCCTGCTACTGCTGTAAGCGATAGTCACGAGGTGGACGACAACCTACTCCGCAACGCTGAGCATTTCCAGAAATCCATTACCTCAAGATCTCCTGCCTATAACATCGGTTGTGAAGATAACGACAGTGTCTATCTTACCCCAACAACAATCACGAAGCACGAGTTCAGCTACATGGAAGATCCAGGTCTCAGGCGTCGAAGCAAGCGCACCCAGCATGAGCAGGCTGCGGAGACTGTGAGAAGAGATGGCATCAACCAAGGCTCATGCGCCTGCTCAACGAAAGCGCTGCCGCCTAAAGCATGTGTCATGCCATACATGCCCATACCAAGTCAAAAAACCAACACAGTCCCGAATTACCTCTCAGGAACATTTGGGACACCATCACGTTCATCCTGTTCTTCCAGACCTCCACCTCCTGACTTCGGTCGAGGACGCTCCTCGGCCAAGAACACGAAGCCTTTCGAAGCAGTGGGTTGGAACAAGCACACATCCACACCACGTGCGATATCAACGAGGCAGAAGCATGCATTAAGAAGACCACCCGTGAAGAGCTCAAAGGTCTCCAACACTCCAGTGACTCCGAAGACATGCATCAAGCGATGCCCAAGAACCAAGACTCAGTGTGACATCACTTCCCACTCTGGATTCAGGGGTGCGATGCCTGGTATGACGGTCCTAAACGGTACACGTGTCGCAGATCCTGTCAGAGGTAAAATGGCAGATGGTGGCATCATTGTGGGAACACGAAGGGGCACGTTCCGCTACTGAATTGATTAACGAAGCTTGACGAGTGCAAAGACACCAAGACGAGTGATGGTTGACTGAAGTGCAACAAGAAATGGTTTGGATCTCGAGAGAATCGTGGTGCCTTGGGTTAGTTGGAAGATCATGTAAGGCAGAGTACTTGCCAGGCTAACACTTCATGCCCAGAGATTGAGTCTTTGGTGATCACTGGAGCTATGTCAACCTACAAAGAAATGACTATTATCGCGTGTGAAGTGCTGCATGGATGTGTCATGCTGAAATATACTGCTCGTCAGCGTAGCGCACATCTCGGCTCGTCACCATCGGCTGGTGCCAGGTCGACTTAGACCATAGCTTCATACTTTATCAAACCCTCGGCCAAGTACCCAGTCTAGATTATATATCAATTTCGTTACCGTCTGCCATTAATGTCTGATCACGATGGTATCGATGGTGACCGACCAACTACGTCGTATCCTAGCATGCGATACGTGCAGGAGGCTGAAGAGTCGTTGCGAGGTTGCCGCCACAAAAGCAGTCTGCAAGAGGTGCGAAACATTGAGGTTAGCAATCACTGTGGCTCTATTCTATAAAGCCACGTTCGCATGATTTCGCAGGATCGAATGTTCTCTCCAAGCTTGCATTCAAGCATGTGTACCTCCTCCACCCATGGACCAAGACTCGAGCAGTCAGGACAACTCACGATTTAACGATATTAACAAGAGGTAAGGGTTTGCTGGTTAGGCAGACAGAGATTTATTGACATCTCTAGTTTGACAGAACATGGCGCCATCCTTCGAGATATCAAGGCGACTGTAGATCTAATGTATGCTCTACAGCAAGACATTTCAGCACATCAGCCGACGACTGAGCACAGGCTTTCAGTAACGCCTCGCCTTTCTCAAGAACCCGATATCTATGCCAGAGTACCTGGCGTCGTTGACAAGGACATGATCTCGGCTTCAATCAGGGTTGTGCGCCGCAATCATACCCCAAGAAGTGGCGTGGCTCGTTTGCGAGAGCCACGACCGAACGCTCTTGATCTAGGAATAATCTCAGAGGATCAGGCCTTGCAGCTTCTCAGAATGTGAGCTGTTGTTGTAAAAGCCACTATGTGAAAAAGTCACTCACAGGAACAGCTTCCGTCAGAGGGTACAACCATGGTTACAACTCAACTCACCGACCCTATCTCCAACAGTAGAGGTCCAGGACTTTGCTCGCAGCTATCCGCTGCTTTTCGCCACCGCCTGTCTCAAGGCTGGAAGACTGCTCGATGGTTACTGCAACTCTGCCAGCCACGAACAACTATATGAGCATGTCCGTCAATTGACTAGTCATGAATTGTTGATCAGTCCATTACAACCAGAGTCCATTTATGCTCTGCTTCTGAGCTCAAGCTGGAGCACTGGTCCGAAGGTAAGCAATGTAGTTGAAGTTGTAAAAGTGCTGGTCTAACACTTGAGTAAAGACCAAACCGGAGTATATCGATAGCTGGTTACTCAGCAGTTATGCAGCCCAGCAAGCAATGTTGAAGATAGATTTCGCGACATTGCGTTCAAACTTGACCACAGGATGCGTCTCTACTGATGACTTGTTTTACATCAAGTTGTGGAACATGCTTTGCTTCTGTCATCTTCAGTAAGTAAGCTCGGATCCGTGTATATGTCCTTTGTCTGACTAGAGAAGATTCGCCCTTGGCACTGGCAAACCTTGTATCATCCCATCGGGATATCTGGAGCACTGCTCCGCGACCATGAACACGCTTGAATCTACCTCTTACGACAGAATCGTTGTTGTTGGCATATCACTACTTTCTTTTGCCGAGCAATCGATGAGAATTTCGAGTGATTTGAAGCATGAATTGGTTGACAAATACATGATTCAATGGAAAGATCACAACGCCCATTTGCTCCGTAAGTTATCCGTTCAAAGTCTGATAATGCAAGCGGATGCTGATCAGCAAGACGGACGCGATTATCGCACCAGCTGTCTTTGCATGACTTATAACTTGTGCTATGTCGTCCTGGCTCGAAGATGTTTAGAATGTGCCTCGGCGCAAAGCAACGATGTATCGATTGATCCCACTGCCGGAGTACAGATAGAATCCCCACTAGCAGCGAATCCTGGGTCCCAAGAGTCTATCATCAGAACATGCTTCGATCAATCTCGGGAGCTGCTGAAAAGCTTTCGGTCCTTGCCGCTGGACCGTGCTGAAGAGATGCCAGAGTTCTTCTTCATTGCAGTGCTCTATGCTGTGGCGGTGGCCACAAATTTCGCAGCAACAACTAACAACAAATATCCTGTGGTGGACCAGCTCGAAGACGATTTAAGATTTGCCCAGTCAGCTACCTCCAAGACATTGCGGACCTTCGATTTGACGATATCATCACTGTTGAGTCTTGGCAATATGTCGGAGTCACAAGCACCTCTCGAATCTGGTGCCCAGACTGAGTTCAGTGATTGGAATGTCCCCGACTTCGAACAATTCTTCGAAGGCGACTTCGGGAACGTTTTCCACTTCACAAACCACCATGATCAGGATAATACAACGTAGAAGCTTTGAATCTGTGCAGATATTCATCATCTTCGATGGACATGGTCGTTCAGGTTCCACCGGCGGAAACCGTCGGAGACCGTCGGTCAGCGAAGCCCCGCGCATGATATCAAATATGCTCTACCTGCACAATGCCTATATAAGGCAGCCACCCGTTCATTCTTATAATGAGAGCGTGCAAGTTCTGCCTCAACACAGCCGATCGTTTTATATTAGTACATCCCTTCAAAGCCTTGAAACCATGGCAACGCAAAAGCGCCAATACCAGTACATAGAGCTTCTCACACCGACGGGACTGGAGTACAGGAAAGTCTCATGTGCCCCTCCTCGGCTAGCGACAGAGGCAGAGATGCCAGTCATCGACCTTGCTCATATATACGGCACCCACGAGGACAGGAAGAAGATTGCTGCCGAAGTCAAAGCAGCAGCACAGGGCTCTGGATTCTTTTACATTGAGAACCACGGCATACCAGAGTGCGTTATACTGGATGCTCTCTACCAAGCTCGGCGTTTCTTTGGGCAGTACCCAGATGAGAAGATGAAGGTTTCGTCTCATCTTTCCACCAATTTCTCTGGCTATACAGAATCCGGTGGTACCCGGATCAACCGCTCAGAGTCAAGAGGTTGGTTTAAATTGAGATGAACGCACTGATATGATCTGACTTTATCCGGTAGACTCAAAAGAGACATTTGGATGGAAGTACGATGTAAAATCAGACCCCACGCACTGGGAAAACGACACTTCCCCCAAGGCCACAGCAGGAAATGACTGGCTCTGGGAACAGACATCGCACCTGGAAGGCTTCAAGGACGTGACTGTCTTATACTGGCAGTACTGCCTCACTCTATCACGCTCACTTGTCCGTATCTTCGCTCTGGCCCTCGACCTTCCAGAAGACTATTTCGACGCTGTAACCACCCGCCCGGGAGCCGATGGCATGTACATACACTACCCAGTGCAGAAAACGAAACCCAATCCACTGGAGATAGGCATCGGCTCCCACACCGACATCCAATGTTTTACCCTCCTTTGGCAAGACATGAGTGGCGGCCTCCAAGTTCTCTCGGCACAGGACGAATGGCTCAATGCCCCGCCTATTCTCGGCACGTACGTGGTAAACATTGGTGACTTCCTCCAACGTCTGTCGAACAACGTGTTCAAATCGACAGTGCATAGGGTTCTCAGCGTCCAGAACGCATCGCGCTTCTCCATGCCTTTCTTTTTCGGCTTCAACCCTGACGCTGTCTGTGGAGTCGTGCCTACGTGTGTGGATGAGGAAAACCCACCGCTTTATAAGCCTATTTCCTGCGGCAAGGTTAGTGGGTTTCATCCTGAGTTTGTAGAAGTAATGCTAATGATGATAGTGGTTGGCGGATAGACAAGCGTTGGCACGGGAAGTGAGAGCGATAGACCGCGAACCGAGCTGCGTTCCAGCATGATCTTACGTCAAATTTTCGTGCTATAGCGTCTTATTCCGGCTTGATCTATGTTACACGATGTTCCGTCAGTCTACATTTATGCACCTCTAGCTAACCCCATCACCATTTGTCGGACTCCTGTCAGCAGTCATGCGATGTTCAATATATCTTCCATCCAGTAAAGCAAAGTCAGAGCCCCTCCAGAGAATCGTGCAAGACATGCTCACCTACTAACGATCTTCGCGCGAGTAACGAGGTCGACTCCATTACCTCATCTACCCTTACTGGTCAGCCCATCCCCCTTCCCATACTTAGGGGCGAAAGACTCATTTAGTCCTCCTGGCACGTTGCCTCTGAGTACAAGCTCGAACGTCGTACCAACAGCACCCGATGGCCATGAGACCAGTGCTTTCTCCTCATCATTAGCATCGCGTCTTGCAGATATATCAGTCGGCAGATGCGCAGCAAGCGCTCCCATGTCAACATCGCCATCTCCCCCTTCTCCTATGTAGACTTCGTTCTCCTCCTCATGCGTCTCTTTCTCATATGCAGCCTTCTCTGATTGGGTACTCTCATCACAACCATCGTACATCATGTCCACGTCTTCTTCCTCCACTTCCTCGTCCTCGTCTTCCAACTGATGGTCCATGTTTTCCAAAGTCCCAGTCGCAACCCACTCAATCCAACGCCTCTCCATCTCGAATATCCTCACTCTTGACTCGTCTGCCCATATCTTGAGACGGACCAAGGCGCGCTCGAGCTCGAAGTTAGAGGCTAGAAGACTATTGTTCGCGATGTCGGATGAAACGGCTAGGTATGTGTTCTGTAAGCTGTGTTTCACATCTCTTTCTACTGTGTTGATGGAGAAGGTGGTGGTTTGTGGTTTGGCATTGGGAAAAGGACTGCTAGATTTGGATCCAGGTGCGCTGGGAAGAGGAGAGGTATCTGCGGCTACCAGACCTGTGGTACCAGAATTGAATGGATTGGTGTTTAGGTACGATAAGTATGATGGCGAAGTCTGTAAGTTTGCGTGGGTCTGATGTTGTAGGGAGCCGGGAGGAGGGTGGAGAACAGACATGATTGGTGTGGTAATTGTTTCTCGGTCTTCCTTGGTAGTTTGGATGATTGAAAAGTGTTACTTGGGATCAATGAAAGGTCTCTTGTGGTATGTTTTAGAAGAGGGAAGAGGAAGGCTTGAAGGGAGATATTGGTGAATGCGAGAAGATATTGATGCGCATGGGATTCACTTGCGATCTTGACCACTCTCTATTACGCCCCATCTGTGACACAGTGGAGGATGTTGGTATTAGTAAGGTGTGGCAAGGAGGAGGAAGCTTTCCAGTATATTGGATTATTCTTTCATTTTACCCTCAAGGCACCTAATAAAGTATCCACCGCTTGACCATGATGGACGGACCTGATTGCCAACCTGTCCTAGCTGAGGTAGATAAAGGTCATCATGCCACATGTCCGTTAATTTTCGACCCAGTATGTGCCGAACGGAAAGTGACAAACCTAACAGTTTTCCAACCCAAGCGTAATGTACTTTCAAAGAGCCAAAGGATGACCCTCATCGGCTCCCTCCTGCATTTCTACATCGTCCACGTCGGACTTCTCACCATCTGGCTGGCCCTGCACCATGTCATCCATATCGACATCTTCACCGTCTGCTTTGGCATGACCAATATGAGCCTCAGCAGCAGTCTTCTCAGCCCAAGTCTTGAGTACGTTCTTGGCGTCCCAGAGCTGCTTGAGAACGATATCCAGGCGTTTCTTGGTCATAGGCGTAGCGATGAGCAACTCATGCAAATCCTTAACCAAAGTAGCCAAGACGACCACAGCGTGCTCTTTGCATAACAGCACACGCTTAGCCAGATTACAGAAAAGATCAAGGACAATCTTGGTGCCCTGCTGCTCGTATGCGAGAAGCGACTTTGTGAAAGTAACATAGTTGTTGAAAGTGTTGAGCTTGCAGTGAACAGCTGTGCTCCAAAGAACAGTGGCCACGGCAAGGAAATGGCGGGCTGCGTTGTCGTGTCTCCAGGCTGTAATGGTGCCGCAGCCGAGCAGGTACAGTTGCGCCTCGTTGAATTTACCTTTCTGGTAGGTCTTTCGCAGGTTATTGATGGTTTCGAGGTTCATGTCTAAGTTTGGCTTTCTGGGATCAAAGCGGTTGTTGGCATCGAACCAGTATTTGTTCTCTGGGGCGACCGTAGGCAGAAGTGTATGATAGGGTAGTGCATGGAGATGAGCCAAGGTTGTAGGGGCGGCATTAAGATTAGAAGGTGGGTTTTCAGTGCTCGAATGAATGCCAGAGGCGTGGACGCTGTCGAGGAGAGTGTTGCGCATGGACGAGCTCCATATCGAGTCCATGAGATCAGCCTCATCATCATGGTTCTCGTTGTCCGGCTTGAAGCCGTGAGGTGGAATTTTGCGCGTAAAGGTGTTCCATCTCGACTTCATGAGATCAGACTGATGTTTCTCATCGAAGTTGTTGGTATCAGCCTCAGTGTCTTGGGAGGTGTCGTTATCAACGATGCCATCGTTCATATCGTCATCAACACTCTTTGCACCGGACATCTGGGTAGCCTTGGTAGTAGAGCCAGTAAAGGGCAACAGTGGAGGGAGATGAGGATGGAAACGAAACGGAGGTATAGGTATAGGTGTGCGCTTTTGTGGGCCGAAGAAGCGAGAAGTTGTTCCAGTCTGTTTCCTTGCAGGCATCCTCTGTGTAGAAGTAGAAAGCGATGGAACAGCGAAAGTGAAAGCAGGACAGGGACTTGAAGGTATGACGTCGCGGAAGTGCTCGTTGAATGCGCAGTGAGCCCAAGCCTTCAGCTTTATGGGGGCTTTGTCAAAATTTTTGAGGCAGCCCAGAACCTTGTTCATGATATGCATGATGTAGTCGTTGTGGGCCTCAATCGGGTCTTCGACATCGCCAATCTTCAACCAGGAGTCCCATTGTGTGGCGTAGATGTCAGAAAAAATGAGAGCAAGATTCTGGAAGCAGTCGTCAACCTTGAACCTGATACTGTCCTTGACTTTGCGGCCGAAAAGCTCGAGAAAGACGCGTGGTCCTCGATGCTTGATTGTGAGGATACTCTCCAGGTCCTCAAGGCCTTGTTCCTCCGTTGGCAGGACATATGGTCTTAGTAGCCAATAAAGCTTCACAGCATCTAAGAAGTATTCGGCTTCGTGATCTCTGAACGGAAGTTTGCGCAGATGATCCTCGTTGAATCGGTTATCACCGGCAGCACGCAACTTGAGGATGTCAGCATGTGGCGCCATCAAGTCGATGGTGGCCGCAGCATGATATTGGGTGGATCGTGTCATCTCGATTAAACGCGGCGGGTAAACAGTGTGGGACAAATAACAATGAGCAGGTGCGTGACAATCGAGAAGTGGCGAGCTCAGCGAAGCCGGCGCGAAGAAGTTTTGATGTGGGAGACAATTTATAGCATGTGAATGTAAGCAGAAATGCAAGTGGCAGCACCACGGACGTAGGAAGCTCTGATAAGTGTATTGACAAGCTGTCGAAGCTTCCAAAATCTGGGCGTAGAAAGGTGAAACCAAGTCAAGGAGATGCTGTAGAAAATGCTGTCGTGCATGCAGGATAAATTTTGTTTGAGCACTCGACTTACACGTTTGGACCCCGGGCTGGTCCTGTTGACCTGCTGATACGAGCAGAGGAAGCAATAGTTACGCCAATGACTTTTTGAACCAGTATGGCAAAGAAGGGGCACTTTATGACTCTTGGTCGCTGAATCCGCCCCACTCATCATCATCTTCGTCGTTCTCCTCAGCACCATTCTCAGGTGCTTCTTCATCTCCATTCTGATCTTCATAATGAGCATCGCCATTCGCATCTCTAACGAAGCCAGCAACAAAGAAGCCCATTGTACCTTCATCTGTGCCTTGCTCGCACCTGATACAGGCGTCATTCAGCACCTTAGGATCGAGTTTGACCTCTTTCAGCAAACCTTCTAGGCCCTCCAGAGCAGCTGGGTCTCCTCTTCTACCCCAATCTTGCATGCCTCTGACTTGCTCTTCGCGCCTCATAATTCTCCATCCTTGCTCCTTTGCGACAGTGCTGGCCAATGCTTTCAGAACAACCTGCTCGTTTTCTTCAGCATGCACAGAGCAGGTGGAGTATGTGATCTTTGTCGCTGAAGGGAATGAAAAGGCGTGTAGAATAATTTTGAGCTGAAAGCCAGCCAAATTGGCCAGTCTCTTCTTTAGCTTTTCGGCATCAGTCTCTTGCTCAGGTGTCTCTTCGCTGAGTTCATTAAATTGGTTTTCTGGCTCTTCTGTGGTCGGCTCAGGCGTCCCGACAACTGGAGCAGCAGGCTTTCCACGCTTCCTCTTCTTGCCAGATGTGGGCGCTTGTGGTATTGCAGAAGGAACGAGAGGCAAATGCAACACAGCAGTCTCGTCTCTTCCAATGATACCACTGCCGGAACAACTAGGGTCTAGTAGTAATGCTCCAACGTCTGCATAGTCGGCTGATTCAGGTTTGAGTCTAATGAAGTCCTGGGCTGCCTTGACTGTGACCACTCTGTCCGCACCAGCGAGCTTGACCATCTTTTGAAGAATCATAGCGCGTGCAGGGTTTCGCTCACACGCCGTGACTTTTGCTTCCGGCGCCGGTGAAGCTTGAGGGGACATAATGGCTGCAAGATGCGTGGTCTTGTTTCCAGGTGCTGCACATGCATCTATCACGTGGCCATCTTCCGGTTGAGGATTTAATAGATGTGCTGGGAAACACGATGCTTTGTCCTGAAAGATGATTTGCCCGGCACGATACGCAGCATGCTTTGAGAAGTCTGCGGACGGGTGGAGAGCGATCAGGTCCGGAATATGCTCGTCGATGTAGACACCTTTCGGAGAGCTTGCAAGGTCTGTGAGAGATGACACTTCGAAGTATCCAGAAAAGGTAGATGCAAGGGCCTGATTGAGGGTAGTTTTCAGAGCATTAATGCGAACCCATCGAGGATGGAAAGATGCCTTTTTGGCACCTGTCCCATCGGTAGCATCATCCGTTTCAGTAATGGCACTATTGATATGCGTTCGGAAGGCTTCAATTGTAGCAAAACCACGACGAATTCGACATTTCGTAAATTCGGCACTCAATCTGTTTTTGTGTCGAGTTATTGCGAGATATAGGATGTGCTGCTTTGGAGCAGCAACCCCCTTCTTAGATAGTAACAAATCATGGGTCAACAGCAGAGCAAGAGTAGGGGTCAACTAATATGAATTAATATGAAATGAACATGAAAGAAGCGAAGAGCATGCTGTTTGTGATGCAGAGTTCGTATGGGCGCGGCTGGTCACATACCTTCTTTTCATGCTTCAGCACTTCGCTTCGTTCAACAACCTCTTTCAGAACAGGGCTCCATTTTGTAGCTTCGGCAATGACTGCATATACAGCACCAGGAGGACTCTTCAAATCTTTCTTCCCAAAGATGCGGTTTTTCAAGGAACCACCCTTGGCCTCGGTGTTCGCAAGTACCGCAGCCGCTTCGTAATACAACGACATCGGATCACACTATGGGACTATTTTCCAGGTGCAAAATGCGAAGAAGCGAAAAACAAGCGCGGAAGTGATGCTATGGCCCGCCGTACGGAGCCGGCGGCAGGAAAGATCCGTTTATGCATTTCCAACACTTCCTTTCCATGCTTACAATCATGACCAGTGCTCGACCGGACCAGTGCTGCGGACCAGCGAAGAGCACACATGGATAGAGCGGTTGACCGCCAATGCTCACCGAGGCGCATAGAGGAATGTCTGCAGGATCCGAGCATCAGGGAGTCTATTTCTGGAGGGATGCAGATCATGGTAGGGCTGAATTTAAGCACTAGACGCGGAAGGCACTAACGCACTCCGCGCTTGGCACACGTTTCCGTGGTTCCTAACATGACGTGAGAGAGCCCGGAAGCGCGGCATTGGGAAAGCATGTGCAAGATGAGCTCTCAAGGTCGGTGCCGAGTGTTTGCTAGATCAATGGGGCTTGTAGAAGCATGGCCGATATATCCGGATTGGTCTAATGAATAATGCAATCCTCTCCGACGTGATGTTGTTTTGTGTGCAATAAATCCTTCATCCTTCCGTATAGGCCGTATGCTGCGCGAGAGCTTGGACTCTGCGCCGGGTAAGGTAAACGAGAGGTGTTTAAGGCGAAGCTTAACAGGCCAGTCAGACCAGTCAGACTTCCTTATATGTACGCGGGCCATTCCAGGAAGGAGCCCGCAGACGAACCCGGAGCTCTCCTTTGTTGGACATGGCCGAAGTGTCACCACAAAGAAGCGTGACGCCGCGCGCGCTGGCTGATATACATTACAACTCGATCGTCAATGCAGAGGCAGGCACGTCATCTGAAGAAGATGGGCCGGAGAGTCGTACTATTGCAAGAGGGGATGCTCAAAATCTTGTCGGTGTCAGTCTGGGGCGAGCCCAGACTCGCATCAAGGCCTTGCACACACCTGCGGGAGAAAAGGCAGCGGCCATTGAGGAGGCCGGCGGTTTCTTCGAAGGCCCAGACATCCCCGAGAATGTTGATCTCGACGAGGATAGCGACATCAACGATCTAGGAAAGAGCAAGGATGGTGTGGCAGAGACAGACTCGAGCGAGGAGAGGCTAGCCAGAAGGCCCACTCGGGCTCAAACAGATGCTTCAACCCAACGTCTACCTTCGCCGTGGAGAGCAGGACCGAGGATAGTCAAGGTAGACGACAGCAAGTATGGAGGGCTGAAAGATGGCATTCGGAGGCGGGCCACGTTGATGCCAGGCAGCCACAAGACAGAAGGATGGCGGGAGTCTATCATGGCAAGTCTCCCCAGCTTGCCAAAGCACTTCACCTTCAATTCGCCCTTTTCTTTTGGCAGCCACGACGAGCACAAGAGCGAGAAGACCGAAAAGAGCGAAAACCCGCGCATGTTGAGGCGCTCTGGCTCTCTTTTCGCTTCATGGACCTCCTCACCTAGCTCCACAAGCCATCCTAGTAGGGCAAGCAGCATCTCGAGTCCAGAAAGACGGCCATACAATGAGCCTCGTGCCAATACTAGTGCTGGACCCTTGTACGAGCCCATTGCCCTTCATAAGACTCCAACCCGTCAGCTCGCCAGAGCACACAGTGGTACAGGGTCTGCGCATCGCCTGCGTCGCTCCACCTCCGATACTTCACTACAGACCACCCTTTCCCGTGCTCCATCACTTGGAGATGACAGCCGCTTTATCAATGTCCAGGAGCAGGTCAACAGTCGCATGAAAGCTATAAGGGATAGCTGGCAAGATACTAACCTGAAATTGCTGCCTTCAATGCCCAACCTCTCATCATTCTCACATCTATCCCTAAATACCCTCAACGAGAAAAGAAATAGTATTGGGAGCAGACCTTCGATTCCCAACACCTCAAGACCACGAGACACTAGTGGAGCTCGAAGACATCTGCCCAGGACATCTTCGAATGAGGCTACCCAGAACCACCAGTTTGCCAGAGCATCTAAAGATACAGGAAAGAGTGCACAGTCTCATCCTCACTTCACAAAAGCTGTCGAGAACTTGACCGGCGACGTCGTTGTACTTGGAGGTTACAGAGGCTCGATTCTACGATCAGCTGAGCCACCTCATCGCCAGCTCTGGGTACCGATCAAGGTCGGTCTCAATATCCGGAAGGTTGATCTGGAAGTAGGTTTGGGCCCTGAGGACGACGAGAGAGCAGAGGAAAAGATCTACTCTAGTGGCATGTTGACACATATCGGACCAGTAGACATCTCGAGACGCCTGTTTAAGCGGCTGCGTGCTTCGGATAATGCCAGGTCTGGCCAACTGCGTATTCATGACTACGGCTATGACTGGCGACTAGAGCCCGCATATCTAAGCAGAAGGCTGATTGAATTTCTGGAGAAGCTGCCCTGCAACCAACCAGGTACACCCAAGGAGAAGCGAGGTGCCATCGTCATGGCACACTCTCTTGGCGGCTTGATCACAAGAAATGCCATCAACAAGCGACCAGAGCTGTTCGCTGGTGTCGTTTATGCAGGCACACCATCCACCTGCGTGAACATTCTTGGGCCCTTCCGCAATGGAGACGATGTTCTGTTGAGCAGCCGCGTACTTACCGCCCAAGTCAACTTCACGATACGCACGAGTTTCGCGTTGCTACCGCTCAATGGGCGATGCTTTTTCAACAAGGACACTAAGGAGGAGTATCCTGTAGATTTTTTCGATCCTCAACAATGGATTGACTACCGTTGGTCGCCATGCGTAGCACGCCCACTGCCACCCCTCAGTACCCCTAATCCACCAACGGGGCTAGCTGGCATCATGAGCTCCGTGGCAAACGCACTTCCAACAAGGAAGGGAAGCATATCTGCTCGGTCGAAACAAGCGACCCAGCATCCTGCGGAACACGCTACAGGTGGACTTGCCAAGCCTGGTGGGATGGACGCCTCTGCTGGTGGTGCCAATACAGCTGTAGCTCGTGGCAATATTGATACGAATGGAACTGACAACCTTCCTTCGTCAAGAAGGATTAGCTCGCCGTCGTCTAATGTCGAAACAGCAGCAGAAGATCAGTCGACCTCAATTGCGACAGCCGTAACAATGCCTCGAGATGCTGCCATTAAGTACCTTACACGTATCCTCGCTTCTGTGAAGCAATTCAAACAAGAGCTTGCCTTCAATCAAGCACATGAGGACACCAATTTGTATCCGCCAGCAGCAGTCATCTACGGAAAGACCACACCTACTGTCTACGGCGCTCACGTTGTCAGCCGTGAAGCAATAAAACACGCAGATGCATATGACAACCTGGCTTTCGCAAGTGGCGACGGTGTAGTCCTTGCACGTGCTGCAATGCTTCCACAAGGATATACGCCCGCGAAAGGTGGTATCGTCAGTTCAGAACGAGGACATGTGACACTTCTTGGAGATTTAGAAGCAGTTGGAAAATGCTTGAGAGCCATCCAGATAGCGAGGAAAAAGGGGGTTGGGATGGGGAATGGTACCGAGGGCGCTCCTCTCCACACAAATACGACTGTATGAGCGAACGAGTAAATAGCAAATGATAGATGTAATGGCTTTGCCGAATACAGACAACTTTTTACAATAGTTTGTGGTTGTAGATGAGGTAAACCCGCTGTTCGATTGTCTGGAGTTGGCTTCTGCCACGGTCAGTGCGTTTGCCACTCGCCAACCTCGTATCATATGTGATTATTACTGTAACGTCCATGCACCTTGTTGATGAGCCACCATTCCAGATCCACTGCCAGTTATCTTATAGAGGTCGATCAGTTTAGTTGCCAAGACTGTCTGTATATCTGACTATCATATGACGTACTCGCATAGATCTCATTCCCTTAATTGTTCATGACAAATTAGTGGACAGCATACTACAACAACGTGAAATCATTGTCAACATGCCGACTACGAGATCCACAATCAAGAGTCGCTCTACTCAAGGTAGAAACAATCAACAAGAGGACGAAGTAATAGAAGGGGCAGCCACTCCAACAGCTACACCGGCATCAACCACATTCAAAGCCTCCCTGCAGCGCTTCCAATATGGAGGAACTACGTCCCCTGTTCACAGCCAAACACGCCGATCCTCCACAAGAACATCTATAAATGCAATAAAACGAGAAACATCCCCAACCAACCGTTCGCCACCTCCCGCACAACCAACTTCCGTCTCTAGAAAACGCCTCCAGACCCCGACAACCACAACCCCCAAAAAGCGAAAGCGAAACGCAAGCAAATACGCGCCCCCCTCCACCTACGCCCATCTAGATCCCCTCACCGATATCTTAGCTCCAAACCTCATCTGCGTCTTCGTCGGCACAAACCCCGGCATCCGCACATCCACATCCGGCCACGCCTACGCCCACCCCTCCAATATGTTCTGGAAACTATTGCACTCATCGGGCTGCACAGACCGGCGTTGCTCACCCAGCGAAGATGTGGATCTGCCGCGGCTGTATAGTATGGGCAATACGAATATTGTGGCTCGCCCTACACGCGATGCCGGGGAGTTGAGCAAAGAGGAGATGACGGCTGGTGCGGGGGTATTGGATGAGAAGATTGCGAGGTGGAAGCCGGAGGCGGTGTGTATTGTTGGTAAAGGGATCTGGGAAGCGATTTGGCGGTGGAAGCACGGTAGGGGAATCAGGAAGGAGGAGTTTAGATGGGGGTGGCAGGATGTTGGGGAGAACATGGGGGTGGGAAGGGGAGGTAATGGTGAGGGAGAAGGGGAGTGGAAGGGGTCGAAGGTGTTTGTGGCTACGTCGACGAGTGGGCTTAGTGCTAGTTTGAGACCGCCGGAGAAGGAGGCGATTTGGAGGCCGTTTGGAGAGTGGGTTGCGAAGAGAAGAGTTGAGAGGGCGGCGGCGTCGGTGTAGGCAAGGGATATCGATGTCACGAAGGAACGAAGCAAGCACAATGGTCTCCTTGGTGATGATGACGGTGTCAAAGTTGAAGGAGAATACTCAAAAGACTAAATCTGCTTTTGATGATTATATATTCTATCTAGCACTGATAACGTGATATTAGAGATCAACGAGTCACTTCTGTAACGGAACGACTCTAGACAGTATGCACATGCTGCTCACAGCCACGCCTATGTCTACTAATTGAAATTATCCATCCTACCAACATGCCAAGGTCAGCTCAGCTGCTCTACATCTCAGCAGGGCCCCGTAACAGCACTCATTCACTTTCCTTCCAGTACCAGCCCCGGCAGATGGTAGAACAATCGCAGGTCTATTGAAAGTGAAAGCAATAGACTCGTCATTTGCCTTGATGGAAGGACTGAAGTTGTAATGGAGTCGGAAGTGTGATGTTGCGGAGGGTAACTGGCTGCGGGATATCTTCGGTACGCTGGATGGACTTCAACCTCACCTCAGGACTTCGTCATTCCTCTCTTCCTGCATAATACACCACTTTTTCCATTATGTTAGCATTGTTATGTTCTTTGGTACTCGTACATGTTGCCTTGTCTGTAGTCGGCTGAGCTTCCTTCGATTGTTCATGTCTCGGCTATGTAATGTGCTCCTGTGATGCAGAACTGCGCGGTGAGGTTGTATTCAGTTATCTCCTTTTCTCGACAAAATATTGCCCCTCAAGTCTGTGCAAGAAAAAACAGAATTGCTATCGTTCTCAGGCAGCATAGGCGCTATATCGTTTAGTGTGAGACTGATAAAGAATGCGGACCACGTCTGGCCCTTCTCATCACTGCACTGCCGAGCGATGTTCAGGCCAATGGTCCGCGTTCTTGATCAATCTCACGCTAATCGATATATGGGCAAATGTACGTGGTGGACCAAAACAGAGTCAGAGATCGAGCCAAGGAATCGAACCCAGCACCAAAAAGAAGAAAGCAGCAAACCACAACGATCCACGCAAGTTACGAGATCCCCGAATAGGAAACCAAGAGAAGGAACCAAATCTCGTTTAGCCACGCTAGGCGCAACGATGGATGTCATTGTCTGTGAGTTTATCTACCCCTGTACCAGCGCAAAGATGTTACAGAAGTGAAGCCATCAGTGGTGGACAAATGAACAAATGTGAAGTCAAAGAAGCAAGCCAGAGAATCGAATCCAGCGCCAAAAAGGCAGCAAACCACGATGATTTACCGAAGTACGAGGTTCAGAAGTGAACCAAGAGATACGAAATTCCCATAAGGAAACTAAGAAGATGGAAACCAATTCCCACTGAGCCACGCAAGACGTGACGGTGGATATTCGCAATCGGTGAGTTTATGTGCCGCCAACCTGCGCTAAAAGAAGGCAGAAACGAAGCAAAAGTGAAGCAAAAGTGAAGCAAAAGTGAAGTCAGGAGAAGTGCTGGGGGCGTCAGACTTGACACAGAAACGCAAAACCCAACACGTCCAACATAGAGCAGCGAAACGCATCTAGCTCGCGCTATTCACTGAGCTTGGAAGGGGGTTGTCAAGGTGTTAAAGGATTGTTCCACGCCACGGGGTAGTGGTACGAGATCTCGCAATTTGTGAGTCTTTTTATCATTTTCAATCCTAGTAAAACAAAAGCAAGGCAGACAGACGTGAAGTCAGGGAATCGAACCAAGCACCTACCAAAAGGAAAAAGGGCAGTAAATCAGGGTCGGTTTACGCAAGTACAAGCTTCCGCGGTGGGAAACTGATGAGACAAGCTTCCACGGTGGGAAACTGTTGAGGCAACTTCCCAGATAGGAAATCGTGAGGTAGGAAACCAATTTCCATTGAGCCACGCAGGACGCGACAGCACAGGCTTAGAGTTGGGGAAATATGTAGCTTGAAGCTGATCTTTGTTTTGGTCGCGCAACCTTTCATCACCACATCCTTTCACGTGCCAATGACCTTCACTTGCCACATAATTCCCAGCACTCGACATTTCCACGCTTGATAGTTTGCCTTGCACGCTTCTCAACCTGCTTGCAACTTTCTCCTCTCAACTTTCACCTTGGACACTTTTGAACGCAAATCTTGGCCAGACTAGCGGTCTGCTTTCCTGCTTGCGCTGTCATTCACCTACCTTACTTGTTGCATGCAGTCTGTCCCTCTACAAGCAACTCGCAGCCTATCTCGCTCTCTCTTGTGAAGTAACGACTCTGACTCAGAGCCGCCCTTCGCGAGACTGCATACAAGAATGGCACCCAACAACGATGGCATTGTAGTCCGCGGCGGCCCTGATGCATCTTTGAAGCCGCAGCTAGACTCCAAGGTGGTTGGCATTAGGGCTCTGCGTGCCTCTCTAGAAAATCAGAAGTACATCAGCGCACATTTGTACAACACTCAACTTGAGGGCAAGACAATCTTCGCTGATCAAAACACGTCTTTCGGATACTTCTCCTCTACCGTCCGTCTCTACTGGTCTAGCATAAAGCATCGCCTCGAACCCGATAGTCAAGATTTTATTGATGAGTTACAGCAGCTGCTCTTCGCAAAGACACAAGGCGTTGAATGCGTCCTCGACCTCTTCACTAATGAAACACGACAAGCTCTCCGCAACGAGAGCTCAGAGGCTTTGCAAAGCCTTGCCATTATTCTTGAGGACATTTACCAGAATCTCGCCCACTCCTGGTCCACCCGTAACTCTGGAAAGTCGTATATTACTAGGCAACTCATCACCGGTCCATCACAACAGCTTGGTAGTTGGCTGATGGCTCTTGATGGTACGGACCCTGCACTTATGACTTTGGCCTCTCGATTGTACCGGAGAGGTGTTTTGAACCTTGTTAGTAAGCCTGTGGCCTCCTCAGATAAGCGCAAACGAGGTGATGACGATGACGATGAAGATGAAGTACAAGACCATAAGCGCCGCCTCACGGGTACAACCTTTCATTCGACTCGACATCGACTTGACCTTGCCGATCAAGACTTCCAAATCAAGCTCGACATGCTGTGCAACCCTTCTGTCACCAAGGAAGACTTCCGGGATCTACTCTATAAGGGCGTCTCCATCTGGAAGAAAGACACAGTCTTCGACCATGTCTGGGCCGTTGTGTGCATCTTCTTCCACAGAATCGACCCTAAATATACGGAGATCGACTACTTCGACCTGCAAGCCGCCCACTTTGTAAACCTGCATACGACCAGCGACGTCATCCTGCCACATTTCAGCGAAGGTCTTGCAGACATTCTGCCCTCTGACCCCGATGACATTCTCGCGCGGCTGGGATTATTCCTAGCCGAACTATACAACCACCAATTCCGCGCCGAGGACACCCTCCAGCAGATAAAAGAGCATCTGCGTGTCATCCCTGAGTCCGAGCGAGCCATGCACCAGTACGCCCTGGACGAACTATACGAAGTCAGATTGAGAGAACGGACGGGCTTTGTCCCTCGTCGCCTGGAGAACTCCACCAACGGTCAGCGTATCCCGCCTGTACCACACTCACCACCACCTCCTTCTCCTCCTCCTCATCCCGCACTGCCCACAATCGAGGAGAGCAGAGAAGAATCAGAACCTCCTCGTGGTCGATCCCGACGTCCTCGCAGACTATGCAGGAAGCCCATGCCGCCATCTCCACCTGCCCCAGTCGAAGCGAACGAGGAGCCTGTCGAGCCAGCACCAGTTGAGCAGCCCGTATTACTCGCCAACACCAGCCAATATCGCGGCGCCAACAGGCCGTTTCTTGAGGACTCTGGCTCAGACTCGTCTCCACCTCGCCTGCACGGCTCCGACGACGAGTCCTCTCCTCCTCCCCCTCCTCCTCCTCCTCCTGCCGCACTAATAACGGAGCCCACGAGCGCTGAAGAGCCCACCGATACCGCCGATGACGCGGGGGCAGCCGAGCAGGAGCAACAGCCCACCATCATCGCAGGAAGCAGCACCATCGACGACTTGATCGATGCAGCCCAAGCCTCCTCCCCACCCGTCGCCACCGTCCCCACTACCCACCACGACGCCATAAACAGCGCAGACGACCTCCCAGACTACGAGGACGACAACTTGCACGCGGAAGCGACGACAAGTGGCTACGGCAACCGAGGCGTGGACGACCTCCCTGATTACGAGGACGAAGACGACGCCACGGCGGGGTTCTACGCCCACGACGAGGCGGAGGAGGGGAGCTACTACCATAGGGAAACATCCGCCGATTGGGTGGCTGAAGAAGGGAAGGAGCGTCATGAGGAGGGGTATGGCGGTGAGGATGAGCAGGAGGGGTATGCTCGTGAAGAGGAGCAGGAGCAGCAGGGAGTAGTCCTTGACTACGACGACTACGATGACGAGGAAGTGGTTTTCTCGTATGGACCTCAGGGTGGGTTCCAGAGACTTTGAGCTGATGGTGAGGGGGGTTATTGGACGTTTTCAAATGTTAGAGTATGGAGGATATGCACATGATACCATGGAGAAAACAGCATAGTGGCAGATACAAAGCAGGGAAAGAGAAATTTCGATCAAGTAGACTGCGGCTATAAGCTAGAATTGAGAACAGTGCCAAAGCAAAGAAAATCATGGGAGTACGGTCGTGAAAACCTGTTCAAGTACGTCTTCACAAGCCCACAGTTGCCGAACCGAAAAATCGTGGGCCAAAGCCTATAAGCCCAAGTCTGACTACCTACGCACTGAACCACCTTGCTTTGTCTATGAGGCATCATATAGGATGGAATCGGTAGAACGATATTCTCCATCTGCGAGATGGTGTGGGCAGCCCGCTCATACTTCAGACATGCGCCGAATTCGCAGACTTTCCACAAGTACAATCTCTGATACAGTTCGTTCTGCATGTGCCTTTGACTGTGGCTGAAGTCTACTAGTCCTGGTGGACCAAGAAGGATGGTTCCTGTCGCGGATATGAGAAGGTCGCATGAAGGTTGGTGAAGGTGTCGGCTCAGCTGTGTGAATGGTGTCCTGAGGCAGCCGCTCGATGCCCGATGGCTCTCGGCTACTCGCGACGACGGCGGAGATTATAGCGACGTTCGTCACGGGCTTCGATGAGCCTATAGTGACTCTCCTGATTGGTAGTAGTGGTCTGAGCGACAGGGATGGTTTCGTTCTGAGCCGGGGTCTCGGTGTTGCCGTCTTGTCCGCTGCGGTTGCTCTGCACATTGTCGAGGCCTTCGTTTTCATCCATTTCATCTGCCTCTGCTGCGTACTGGTTCATGTATGCCTCTGCCGACGCTTCCTCATCCTGACCTTCGTCAAGGTAGATCTGAGAGCCATTTTCTGCATCTCCTTCGTACTCATCGAAGCCAACGTCGTGATCGCCCGTCAGGTGTTCTTCTCCTTCCTCTTCATCATCTCTCTCCTCCTCTTCACGATTACCCTCTTCCATCTCTTCTTCCGCATCAAGAAAGTCAAGGCTGCTAAGCGTGCCATCCGTCCCATTACTCTCGTACCACCAGTCCCGACGAGCCAAACTTCCCTCTCTTCCACCGAACGCGATTCTGTTCAGCTTATACCCCTCAACCAGAGCATCCTTGTGGTTCCTGAATCCAGAGACATAGATTTGACAAGGGAAGTCGAAGACGCTAGGTGCAGAAGAAGGATCAGCGTTGCCTTCACTGTGGAGAGGGGACTTGGTGGGCCAGATGGCGGGGACGCGGTCTGGACCGTGGGTGTCAGTCTGCCCGGATGTAAGTCCTAGAGGGGGACTGGAGGCGTACCATGGTTGCTTGTGACGCCAGACCTTACGGCCACGCCTTGCATTGTGGTCCTGGTAGATGTCATGGTGGCGAAGGAAACCGGAATCTTCATGTAGGGGATCCGGGGTGTGTTCTTTGGGTTCCTGTTTGATCTGAACAGCGTCAAGCTCTGGGATGGAGCCAGCACGGTGGCGTGGGGCTGTACTTTGACTAAGGGTTTGTGGGTGGCGAGATTTGGAAGCATGGGCAATCTTGCGACTTCGCTCCGAATGCAGGAGATTTTGAGCCCAAGCACTCAAGGGCGGGGGCGCATCGAGTAGTTGATCCGCGTATCTCTTTGCACGGTCAACAAAACTAACGCCAGTCATGTCTTCACATCTCTGTTTCGCGTATGTAGAATCAGCCCAATCAGCAAGCTTATTGAAAGCGTCATCGTCGCCTTCAAGAGATTTCTCGATGAGATCGGGCCCAAAGAGTTGAAGTACCGCTTGCTTCCCATCGTGTACCGAGAACAAGAAGCCACGATTCCAGTTCCGTTTCTTGTCCTCGTTGAGGTCACCATAGTTGGGACACATAAGCAAGGATAGACGAAGGGCAGATAAGAACTGATCAAAGTCAGTCCTTGACTTCCGACCTATGTTGCTAGGGTGAAGTGCTGAGTCCTGAGGGGCAATGTTCGAATTGGGTTCAACGTGTGCGGCTAGATCCATGGATAGGTGGTTGGTTGAAGCATCGATCACACCCGCGCCTCCCAAGTGCCCATGATGGGAGTGTGGGGGACTGGTAGCTCCGGGGTGAGTCTTGGGTGCTGGAATTTGCAGAGTTGAACGCTTTGCAGCTTGCGCTGCATCGTTGTCTGACAATGTAGAAGGGATATCATTTCGAGCATATATCTCAGCCACAGCCCCTGCTGATTGCCCCATCGTAGTAGCGCTGTGAGTGGTATCCACGACCACAGGTAGAGACTGGACAGGCGAGTTTTCGGAGTCTAGGAAATGCTGAGCAGTCAAATTGAATGTGAACGCTTGCGCTACTGGCTGTTCGGTACTCGTAATCGTGCCTGCGCCTGATCTTGGAGCGACAACGTCAGTCTGGATCAGAGCATGAGCAGGGTCGTTTGTCGACTGTACTGCAGTGGCAACTGCTACCATGGACGAGCGATCCCGATGCTGAGATTGAGCAGTTGAAGTGGTAGGGTGTTGGTCAGTTTGAGCAGCTGATGTCCCGCGTTCTGACAGTGCGCTTTCGATCGTATCTATCACTTCTGGGCGGCTGACAACTTCGAGAGAGGCGCGATACATGTCGTGTCTTAGGCGCTTGACCCCATCGTCCTCCATTTCTGCGCTGCTCTTGCGTTTATTTTAAGCAACCCTGAGGAAGTATTTGTCAACCATCATCGGTCCCCATTCACAGAGGTGCTTCTCGGCGTTCGCAAGATGTTGGCACCAAGCAAGGACCTGAGAAGTCCCGATACGCTTGTCCGAGTCATAGTTGAAGGCTTGCGCTTTTTGTTCGGCCATCGAGCGCCACTGAGTCCAAAATTCTTGATGGACGTCGAACATGACCACGCAAAGGACATCAAATGGGTGTTGGCTGGTATTTTCGACGAGCACGTCTCTAGCTTCAGCGGTAAACAGTGCCAGTACAACTCGTCGATAATCGCTCTTGATCTTCAGAAAATTCTTGAGATCTTGCTTGAAGGCAGGGTCATTGTCTGTAAAGCACTGGTTGTTGACTCTACAATACAATCGGTACGCTGCGAAGAAGTGGCCGAAGGAAGTATCAGCAGAGACGAAGACAGAGTCATTTCCAATGCGCAAGTTGCGGAGATGTCTCTCTCTGTAGCGGCCGTTGGGTAAGCTCATGCGCAGCTCATAAACTGCGGACGGGAGCATATCAAGGTTGGGCCATCTTGTATCATCACGAAAAGGTTGAGCGTCGACGGGAGCCATGACTGTGTGCAGCTCACAACGCTGACAGGACGCAAAGCGGTAGGTTTCTGACACTGTAAGTTCACAGTGTGTATCGAAACAATGTTCTGAGATGGTTCTTTTTGGAAATGAAGGTTGTTACAAGACGGAAGGTTATTTTGCGCGAAGGTGATGGAAGACTGCACAGAATCGGCTGCGTGATTGCCTTGACCTTGTGGGCAAATCCAGAGCAACGCAGCAACATGTGGGGCGTTGTCGTGTTTGTATCAAGGAGAAGCTAGCACGTGATAGCCAACTCAGTGGTAAAATGTCAAGTTCGAAAGGTATATAGACTCTGAAGACACGGCGACCGTCGCCAGAACATGGATTTGGGAAGGCAGCCCACCGGCCGGATGGTCAGGTAGGCAACCATGCGACACTTTGCTCTTTAGGGGAATCCTGGAAATAAAGGGTGAACCCACAACTCTTCATCTTTTTTGGTGCAGAGGTTCGAACCAGCCTCTGATCGAACCTTTTTCTTTCTCTTTCTTTTTTGTGTAACGCCTTGTGTCCTGGGATACATGCTGTATGTTGAATGAGAAATCAAACCTACTGTTCTTACCTTGCAGCATCCTGTCATTACTCTTGTGCTCGTTGTTGCAGTCATGAGCCCTACACATGCGCGCAGTCTTCCATCTCAACTTGTCTACTGTCTTTACTCACACTTTGAGCCATGCGATGCGCATGCTGATAAACACAGAAACGGAAAGAAAGCAAGCAAACCTTCTTACCGATGCGATTGACTCACTCCGATGCCCCATCGCATGATGGCTGCCTCGTCCTCCATCACATGCTGGATCGGAAGCTCCACACGATGTGGAATCTACCGCACCGCCCAGCCCACCACAATCTTCCTCCACGCGTGTCCCAGAAGAGCCATAACCCAATCTCTCACACCCATAACACCTCCCTGTCCTCTCAAGAATCGCACACGCTCGACGTAGAGAAGGTCAACCCTAAAAAGATTATGATGTTCGCAAAACCGATACGTCCAGACAAACCCCATGCGCAAAGAAAACGACCCAGTGGGAACCCAAAAGACATCTTCAATCCACAGCACGACGCGGGCTCATCGAAAAAAAAAACAGGATGAAGCGTGGGAGAAGAAGTAGACAAGAGACATCTTACAGTTCAACGGAAAAAGTGCTGTCTGTGAGTTTACGCGCAATGCTCGATTGGAAGATCCGATGCACCTTGAGTCGGACATGATCGATATTGCTTGAGTGGGGAAACTAAACCCCGATGATAGCGCTGATTACTCAAGAGTGTTTTGAGAGTAAGTCCCACCATCATTGTGGACGATGCTGGCTGGGAGAGTGACAGGCAAAGTTGTTTGCGGACGAGGTGAAGTCCGATGGTCAGGCAGCCACGGCGTCGGAACAACGTTTCTCCCCCTTCTTCAACATCACCTCCTGAAAGTACTAGTACATGTACGTGTTATAGGAAGAATTAAGCAGATGTATACAATTTCATAGTTGTATTGTGGCGAAATTAAAATTTAACGGCACAAATGTAGGAGTGTCCCAAGCAAGTGACCACAACAGGTTGATCACTCTTCATGTCCCGCATATTCCTCTGCCATCGGCACTAGACCCACGTTCAGACCAGCAACCTGCCATTTCTCAATCTCGCCCTCGCAGTCCATTGCGCGAATATGGCAGTTGTCAATACCATCATGACCAGCCCTACTCTCTAATGCAGAGCTTGATGGAGTCAAGCGCTTCACCTAGTGGTCAGTACCTAGTGGTCATGTCCAAGAAAGCCTGCCAGGAGGTGCGCCCAACCCTGTCCCGTTTGTCCACATCTGCACCGCGCTGGCAGTGACCGACAGAGGGCATGAATTCCCGCATGACATGACAGTAACCCTTCAACCACTCTTTGAGAGCATGCTGTGCATCTGTCATGTCGTGGGCGTACTCGAACATCTGGTCGTAGCATTCGGAGTCGCACATTTCGCGGGCGATGTTGTCGGAATCTATTACAAAGTCGTGGAACCACTCTTTCCACAACTCGTCGTAGAGGTCGCTGAGGATGTAGTTGAAGTTGTCGATGACGGCTCGATCTTGCCAGGTAAACAACAAGCGGGCGACTGGGGCGAAAAAATCGTAGATGGCACACATGTAAAACTTTCTGCTTAGGAAGTGCTGGACACCCATACAGGATTGATCAACGATGCCCGGTCCGGTGGTCTTGCCCTTGAGCTTCCAGTAGATCCGCAAGGCGCCCCAGAATTGTCTACATGATGAGTCTGTGGCAAAGACAGGTGCTGTACCGCATCTGAGCTTGAAGAGATGTTCGTGCTTGAACTTTTGGTCGGGCAAGAAATCGCGCATCAGACTGAGCTCATCGCGGCTCACCATAAGGTTGGGCATTTGAATGTCGTTGTGAGACAAGTTCGAGAGTGGTCCAAGTGGCATGGTCGCAGTCATGGCTAATGTTCTGGTCGGAAAAAGCTGTGTATCCTGATTTCTGACAACCAGGAATAAGAAGAATGGGCGCATAATGGACGGCTTTTATACTTGGACTGTGGAGGAGAAGTTCTCCACCGGTGCTTCTGATTCGCTGGTGTTGTATTCACCTTCCTTAGCCAATCAGTAGCGTGATCATAGGCCGCAAGGTGAAGGGATTTGTGAAAGTCTCAGTGTTGAATTCTGAAGCCAACGGAGAGAGGCATCCGGTCCAAGATGATGGGGAGAACGTGTAGAGATACTATGCATAGCGATCAATAGTGGTTGCTGTGACTGGAAGCCCAACTCACATACCCAAGATACTTAGCAATACAGAGGGACAAGAAATACCAGAGACGACAACCAATGAAGATAACGAAAGCCAAGGATAATTGAATAAGATAGTTAGGGTTGCAAATCATTCCTGCTGTCGAGAATGATCTCTTAGCATTCAAGACGTGTGAACGAAGCATCATCACCGCAGAGATGGCAGGAAAGGATAAATTGTTGACCGAGAGATGGCAGCAAAGAGCGAGATACATGCTGCGCGCCAGTATAGAGAAGGCAGGAAGCTGAACAAATATGATTATAGAAGGTAGCAGATGGCGCAAGTACAAGCATCCATTCGAGACATAGGAGGGACAGACCCGCGAACATAGGGTAAGCGATGTAAACTTGTAAGACCGAGATGCGCAAGGTAAGATAAGACAAGTTGGTGATTGTTCGTAGCACGTGCCCTAGTACGCCACTGTCACGTGTAACTAGCCATAACAACCTACTGCTCCTTGGCGTTGTGTAAAACGTTACCCAAGACCTCCCGCTACACCCCCTGCCTCCGAGACCGAGTCAAAGCGTAAGAATCGAGGTGTGAGATGCTAGGTGGCAAGCTTCTATCGATAGACAAAAGCAACGCCGTCATTGCCAACCGCCTTTTTGATCCTCCGACTGACCTCTCGTTCTGCTACCTTAAGGTCGGTGCATATCTCGTCCAGGCAATGCAGGCCATCTAGATACCTAGCCATTGCAGCGTCCCCAATCTCGATGCCTCCGTGTCCGACTGCCTCTGCTTCTACTCTGTGACCAGTTCCTATTGTGTTATTTGTGTCTGCAGCACCACCGTTCTGATGGGTCGGCGGAGTGGCGTGACCGCTACGATCTCCATTTCTTGCTGTGTGCCCATTGCCATCGTGGGGAGCAACAGCAGTGGCAAGAGTGGGATCATCACCCTGTGGAGTAGAAGCCGCAGTAGCCTCGGCAGATAGGTTCAGATTGGCACCACTACCTTTCCTAGGATCAACAGGCAGAGGGTTTGACCACCCTGAACTCATGGCTGCTTTTCGCCATGCCTTTTCGTACCTGCGAGCATTGGCTATGGGGTCGTCTGTGTCTTCTGCTGCAGCCCCATCACCGTTCGTGCCTCTCCCCGGAGTTCTTGTACCAGGATCTCCACTTGCTGCAGCGTTGGCCGATGCCAGTCTTTCGGCGTTGTACCCACCTTCTAAATCATCGTCTAGACTAGGCTTCAATGCAATGGCATATTTGTGACTGCGGTAGATGAACCCTTTGATCTTTGCAAAAGTGATAAGACGGCGAATGTCAATGCCGGCGAGGAGGTGGCTGTGTTGTAGACACCAGTCTCGTAATGGTAAACCCTGCTTTAGACTTGCGTAGATTTCTATTATGCGGGCTCGAGAGGGAATTTCAGGCCCTGATGCAATAGCGTCATCCGTCTGACCGGCTGATTTTGAGCCTGTGGTGGCACCCGAGGTCGGTAGAGCTTGGCTGGTGGTATTTGAGGCGACAGGAGTGGGAGAGTAGGAAGGTGGAATAGTATGATTGGCGGGATTAAGTCTACTGCCAGCTCTAGCCAGTATTGGGCTCCTGCTCATGGTGGGAGAGGGAGCAAGTGGAGCAGGAGTCGGAGTGGCAGTAGCGGCAGGAAGCGACTGTTTGCCAAAGGGAGAGGTAGGAGAAACAACGTAGCGTCGACATTCATCCTGCATATTCGTGTCTGCAAAAAAGACTGCTATTTCGGCCGTGGGGGCGTATACTGCGCTGAACTGAAAGATGTCGAGGAGACAGATGCAGCCGTAGTAGAGAAGGTGGGCGATTGCACGACGGGTCAGTGAGGTGTCGGTGTCTGCAAGGGAGGCAATGCGGGCGACGCTGTTGATGCCATCGATGTGGGGGATGATGCGTTGGACTGTGAGATCCCAGGAGCCTGTTTGGAGGTACTCGAAGCGGACGAGCGACAGGGGTACGTGCCAGGTGTGGATGGGTGGAGGTGGAGATCGTGTGGGAAATAGCTTGAGATTCACAGTATTAGATTCGTCTGAGGGGATAGGTAGTCAGTGACTTGTTGTGAAAGGGGTGGAATGTAATAAGATACGGACCAATGGGTATCATGCACTCGCAATAGTTGTTCAAATCCTCCAATATCATTTCGCAAAGGGCATACACCTTACTCCCTCCGCCATAGCCAACCTCTCCCGCAAGCACCACTCCTTCTCTCTCCTCCTCTTCAGACAAGAACCCTCCTTGCTCTTCTAGATTCCGCAGCAGCCTTGCCAGCTTCCGAATCACGCTTGCATATGCGGCATAAGGTGCTTCCTCGTCCAGAACAAGGCAGAAGTTGAATATGAAGTCGTTGCGCTGATACTTGGCGTCATCGTGTATGCAGACAGGGAAGCCAACGATGCGATAGCGTGGCGACGAGGGCGGACATATGCAGACAAGGCGATCGCAGAATTCGCGACGGGGTATGATATAGTCTGAGATGCTCTTGTAGTCGAAGAGGGGGCTCTGCGCTGTTGGAGATGGTGGACATGGGATTACGCTGCCCTCGGGGACTTGGTGGAGGACCGTGGAGCCTGCAGATTATGACGAAGCATCAGTTGAGACGAACTAGTCTGGCTTGCACATGATTTACGAAGAGATGAGTAGCAAAAGGACGACTACAGAAGAGGTGTTGGTGGTGAAGGTTGTGCAATTGAACCTACCCTTCTCTGGATGGAAGCGCGCATAGAAGATGGACTTCAGCATGGCACGTTGAATATGACCAACCCGGTCAAGGAGCGATCACTTTACTTGTACGGCATGGTGTGTTTGAAAAAGCACGCGACATGTGTGTTGTCGCGGTGGACTCTATAATTATTGTGGGGTGCAGTCAAGTCACGTCGGAGGTGTTTTGGCGGGATGAAGTGGGACGAAGTCTGGAGACATCAGAGCTTCCAATCTCTCCAATCATGTAGACACATTACTATACAGCATGGATCTGATGTTTCAATGTGAAGTACACATATGACAGAAAAACACCAAGCAGTGTACGAGAATGAAAACGAGACGTTGCATGTGCATGCTAAATGTACAATTTTAAGGACTACACCCAGTATATCCCACTGGGCAAAGCTCTATCAAGTACAGCCACTAAACCCTCATCACTTCCCTCCCACTACTCATGCGCATCAACAAGAACCCGTCTATGAGACGTTTCTGCTCATGTCGCTTCTAATTCTCGAGTAGTCGAGGAGACCCTCAATCTGGCCAACAGCGGACACGGCAATGTCGCGGTCCCAGAGTTTCCGTTGGGCAAATGCCATGACGTCCTTTTCGGTAATGGCTCCGACAACACGCTCAACCTCCTCGGGTGCAAGTCTTCTGCCAGTGGTGATGATCTGGCGACCAATGTCCTCGGCGACGGCGGTGGTACCGTCAAGGGAGAGGAGAATGCTGGCCTTGAGTTGGGCCTTGGCGCGCTCGACCTCGGCGGCGGACACGCTCAGGGACAGGCGAGACCACTCACGGAGGGTGAAGTGGACAAGATCGTCGATGCGGGTGACGTTGTCGGTGACGAGGTAGATACCCCAGAGACTGTATTGAATTGTTAGTTTGAACAATAGCCAAAGGCATGGAACGAGTGGGTAAGAAGTATGAAGAAAGGGACAAAACGTACCCAGTGTCAGAGTAAGAGGTGGAGAAGCTCATGAAGCTGTTGGCGAGCTTGTGCTCATGGATGAAAGTGGAGAGCTTGCTGCCGAGGTAGGGAGCATTGCCCATGGCGCGGTCCCAGTTGCCGACAATGGCCTGGGCGACGAGAGCGGTAAAGTAGTCGTCGTCCTTCCATGAGACACCCTCGACGGCAATGGCAATGTTGGCGGTGGGGATGGTGTCGTCACGAATTCTGACCTCGGAACCGACAAAGTCGGGCTTTTGCTTCTGGGCAGCAGCAAGAGCCTGAGTGGTGGTGGTGGGAGGGTTCATGGGGACGTTGCCAAAGTACTTCTCGGCAAGCTGGACGAGCTCCTGGTGAGGGACACCACCGGCACCAACAAGGACCATGCGGTCGGCGGTGTAGTTGGTCTTGATGTAGTTGGTGAGGTCGTCGCGGTTGATGGACTGGATGTTCTCCTTGGGGCCGAGGATGGTGCGGCCGAGAGGCTGGCCCTGGAAAGCGGTGGCGTGAAGGTGGTCAAAGACGACCTCCTCGAGTTGCTTGTCAACCTCCTCCTGCTCGCGAAGGATGACGTCGCGCTCACGCTCAATGGCAGAGGGCTCGAGCTTGGAGTTTTGGAGAATGTCGGAGAGGATGTCGACGGTGTTGGGAACGTCCGAGTTGAACGACTTGGCGTAGTAGACGGTGTTTTCGCGCTGTGTATCTGTTAGGATGTTGCTTTGAATCAATTGATATCAGGATGGATAGGCGGCGCATACGGAGGTGTAGGCGTTGAGGTGACCGCCCATGTTCTCAATCTCGAGTTCGAGCTGGCTCTGGCTGCGCTTCTGGGTGCCCTGTAGTGTCTTGTCTTAGCCTCGTCTCTTTCTGTCCATCTCATTGACTAGTCCTACCTTGAAGGCAAGGTGCTCCAGGAAGTGTGCAGTGCCGTTGGTCTTGTCGGTCTCGGCGCGAGAACCGGCATCTATCCAGACACCGACGGTGGAAGTCTGGGCGAGGGGGGAGTGCTCGGTGGCAATCTGGCATCACGATCAGTATAAAATAAAGAAAAGGAGTAGATGATACAAACAGTAAAGCCATTGCTCAAGGTGGTGCTCTCAGTCAATGCTCCGTGAGAGACGGGAGTGGCCAGACCACGGAGGAGAGGCGAGTTTCGGGCCTTGACCGAGTTGATTGCGGCGCGGCTGCGCAGACTTTGCTGCAGGTTCAGCGCGAGCCTGCGAGAAGCCATGGACATGGTGGATGAGAGTGGATTGGGGACGGCGGGGGTTGAGAATGGGATCTGAAGGTCTCGAGACTGGCTGGCGACGCCGGATGCGATGTCGTCTTGTCCTGTCTTGAGAAAACGCTGGAGCTTGCCGTCCAGAGGTCAGCAACGCCAAGCCTGCAAGTCCGCTGCGAACAACATGTCCCGTCAGTACAGCATATACGCCCGACCTGCACCTTCCGCAAAGCCTCGGGTTATCCAATTGCTGCCGCGACATATCCCGATGATGCAGTCTGGCCAATCACAAGCTCTCAATTGGTCTGCTACTCCAGACTTCGACATGCATTCCGGGGTCGACATTTGAACATTGAGCAATACCTTTACTGTACACAGCACCACCAATACCTGTCCGTCTCGAGCAGCTCTCACAATGGCCACCGCATTCCGTCCCACCATGCTCCGTCAGGCCTTTGCCGCCGCTCCTGCCCAGCGCGCCTTTTCCACCTCGATCGCATCCTCGGTCCCCGCCTTCAGAGCTGCCAGACAACAGCCTCTGGTACGAAGTGCTCTCGCCCAGTCGACCAGAGTCGCCGCCTTCCACGCTTCTCCTGCTCGCGCTATCCTTCCTCCTCTTCCCCGTGAGTGGACTACTTGCCATGTCTGTCATCTACCACGACCCATCTGCTAACACGCTTCACAGAGGTCATCAAGGGAACCGGTACGATCACCAATTGGACATGCATACGGAACATCCATCTTTACTGACCAACGCCCGCAGTTAACGACCCAGTCTCCGTCCCCCACCCCCATCCCGTCCATGGCAGCTACCACTGGTCTTTCGAGAGGTACACTCATTCCACCAAACAACCGAAGTCGACCAACCACTGACCCACCACAGATTAATGTCCGCCGCTCTCATCCCTCTGACCATTGCTCCTTTCGCCTCTGGATCTCTCAACCCAACCACCGACGCCATCCTCTGCGCTACTCTCCTCATCCACTCCCACATTGGCTTCGAGTAAGATCATACACAATTTATTGACCTATATAATCACAATCTCTGACACTCTTACCAGGGCATGCATCATCGACTACTTCCCTGGCTACCGTATGCCCGGCGTTCAAAAGGCTCTCATGTGGGTTCTCAAGGCCGCCACAGTCCTCGTCGGCGTTGGTCTTTACGAGTTTGAGACAAATGATGTCGGTCTCACAGAGGCCATCAGAAGAGTCTGGACCGCATAGGCCAGCTTCTTCTTTTCCATTGTGCACTTATATAACTACCTAGGGGCAAATCAGGAGTTTTATTTCATCTGATGTTTCTTTTGCTGCTGAGCATGATGACAGTCTATACTATCTTTCCTGTCAACATGAACTGCGTTGTGTGTGATGGACGACATCTTCTAGCAGTGAGATAATATCACAGGTAGGTCTGGCATGATCATCAATCCTGTCGTTATTATCAGCTTCCACTACAAGCATGCATCACTGAAATCCCCCTCCTTGCGCTCGTCCTCGCTTCTCAATCACAGGAGAAACTTTTACAAATACAGAAAAGTACAGTCGAAGAAACGAAGACGTGGACAGGCAAGTAGAAGATTTGCATGCTATGCGGCATACTACAATTTATACATCCGGGAGAGACGCTCCTCCACTGTTGTTCGTTCAGAGATTGGATATGCCGTACCTTTCCCTCGATATCCCCCTCACTCCGTCTCACCTTCTTCGAAGCTGGCCATTTGTCCCCCATGCCTTGCTTACAAAGAAATGCTAGTAGTCTGTTTGTCTAACGGACTTGGCCGGGTGTCATAGAGAGCGCGGGCAAGACTGGAGGATGGAGAACGGATGTCGTAGCAAATCTTGTCGTCGTTTATTGGTCTGTCTGCTTGCCAACCTGTGGGCTTAAAGCTGATGTATGGGCTATTCGTGTAGCTGCGGTACTCCCTGTGGATTCCAAGTCTACGTGACAACCGGTATAATGGTCCCTCATTGTGTGGGTACATGCGGTGGTACGTTCAGACATGTACCCGTTATGCGAGCATCCACGCTGTTCGTATCCCGGTCCATACCTCCAACCCGTGCCGATTCATAAAACAGACGATAGGTCCGCCTTGGAATGGTTGGCGCAGTGTGACAATCGGAATACTTGACAACTTTCTTGTTGGTGAGCATATTGCGCAACACTTGGCGGGACCCCCAAATGACTGTTGATCGGAACAACTGGGAAATACTGTGCACTTCTTTCGACCGATAGCAAGTGTGCCGTAGGTGGACTGATAGGCGTTTAGGATTTTGGTCTCTCACTTCGGCTCTTTTACGCTTTTCACGGAAACACGTTTCGGGCGGATCACCAATCTTGTTGAACATGTATCGCAAAGTGCTGTTTTGACAGTGAATTTGTCCTACATTGATGTATATCTAGCAGGGCTGTCAAATTGCATCAAAGCAGCTAATATCACAGCCAGTACGCCTATCTGTATCAGAGCATTGATATAAACAATTTAGCACGTCTGTATAAACGACCCTTGTGCTGTACTATTGTAGCGTGGGCACGTCAAAGTCCATGTCACCGAAAGTCAACATAAGCTTCTTAGACTCAAGCTAAAAGTGTGGCCGCTTGAAACCGATGCCGATCGTGCCGAACTGTTATATCCATGGTCACTACGTCATTATTGCGGACCCATATCACACCTATTGCGCTGTGTGAGGAGTGCGCCGCATGGATCCAGCCCGAGTCGTGCACTATTGGGACGGCAAAACGGAGGGCACCTTGTGTGGGTGGGAAACGCATGAATATGACGAGCTAGACATTCGGTGTTTGATAAGTTGAGTGTTCATCGTTCAGCATCACTAGGGCTCGTTCTCTTTTCCTATTCTGCTATTGCCTTTCCCTCCCCCCTCTTCTGTAGGTCTTTATTCATATCTCTTTCTCTTGTGATTAAATTCTTCTATTTATTTTCCCTACGTGCCATACGCTGGAACTATCTTATTTCTTGCTTCTGTATAACTGTTAGTCAATCGCCATACCTGCCTTTGAGGCGGATCAGAAACAAGTATGCAGTCTTTTAGGCAATACAAGGCTTTCAGGAAAACTCTAGAAGGACAAATCGATCGCCACAAAGATGGACCAACGAGCGCAAGGCGTGAGCATGTCCCACAGCAAAACCCACGCCAAGAGGAATCGGGGCGCGATCTTGAAAGAGGCAGCCCCAACGGATCAACATCCTCAGCAGACACTGTTGTCCCGTCAGTAGCGGAGCAAGACCATGCCGTGCAAGGCGAATACAATGAAAAGAAAGAAGAACCTCAGATGGACAGCCAAAACAGCACACTCCCACATCCTACTGAGGAAGTCGAAGAGCCCCAAAAGGAAGAGCAGGAAGACGGCTATGAGGTTCATGATGCATATTTCGTACCAGACTCGCTCGAGCACCGACCGAGCAACCTCTCCCGCATATCCACCCAGCGTAGCAAACGAAGCGGACCTTCGGACCTCGCCAACATGGGCACCCAGCTCGGAACAGTCATGACAGGAATCAACATCCGCAAGCGAAACACGCAAGAAGGAGGATCTGGTGCCGTCTTTATTGTTGGGTATGAACATGAGAATGATCCACATAACCCACACAATTGGAGTATGACTCAGCGAGTTTTCATCACCATCACCGTTGCTTCCATTGGTTTCGTGGTCGGTGTGGCCAGTTCTATTGACAGTTCTGCTACGAAGAAGGCTGCAGCTGAGTTTGGCGTTAGTGAGGTCGCGGAGGTGTGCGCTACTGGTGGGTCAAACACATTCTTTTCTCGCCTCCACTGTCGGTTTCTAACTTCACGAAGGTCTATATCTTGTCGGCTTCGGTGCCGGTGCACTCTTTGCAGGGCCTTTCTCAGAGACTTTAGGACGCAATCCCGTCTATATCGTCACCATGTTCATCTACATGATCTTCATCATGGCTTCAGGACTTGCTCCAAATCTTGGTGCCCAACTTGCGTTTCGTTTCCTAGCTGGTTTCTTTGGATCTACACCTCTGACATGTGCTGGTGGATCACTCTCGGACATCTGGAATCCAATGGAACGTACCACAGCTTTCCCCGTCTTTGCAAATGCTGCCTTCCTTGGACCCATCTTGGGACCTGTCATGGGAGGTTTCATCGCCCAATCGAATGTCTCTTGGCGCTGGGTCGAATGGGTACGTTCCTCAACCACTGTCGAGATGCTCAGACCATGCTAACAAGCCCATCAGACCACCCTCATGATGAGCGGACTTGTCTTCGCCATTGTCGTACTTTTCCTTCCAGAGACTTTCCCGCCTGTCTTGCTCAAGTGGAAAGCCCAGCACCTTCGCGAGATCACAGGAGACGACAGATACAGAGCTGAAGTCGAGGTTCGGATGGACCCTTTCATGACACGTCTCGGACGCGCTCTGTATCGCCCATTTTTGCTCACGGCCACTGAACCGATCATTCTGCTCGTCGCACTATACATGACTGTTATTTACATCATTCTATTCACCTTTCTCGATGGTTTCGACTTCATATATGGCGAGATCCACCACGTATCATCAGGAGTCCAAGGTCTCTGCTTCCTAGGAATCGCAACAGGGCTGTTTTTCGCAACGCCCTTTGTGTTTTTGATCAGACACATGGCCAAGGTTCAGCTAGCCAAACTAAAGGAGCAGGGCATAGACCACAATCCACCAGAGTCCAGACTGTGGTTCTCCATGATTGGAGCTCCTGCAATTCCAGTTTCAATGTTTCTGATGGGCTGGCTGTCCGACGGCGACATTTCCATCTGGGCCCCAATTGCCTCTTCCGTTCTTTTTGGATTTGGCATTCTTTGCGTCTTCATCTCATGCTATCAATATGTCATTGATAGTTATGAGATTTATGCAGCATCTGCTCTTGCGTCAGTCACGCTGATCAGATATGTGGCTGCTGGCGGCATGACCATTGTTGGCATTCCTTTCTACGAGAATCTCGGCGTACACTACACATGTACTATTCTGGGTTGTATCGCTGCTGCTTGCACGCCTGTGCCGTATCTGTTTTACATTTACGGCCACAAGCTCAGACAGAAGAGTAAATACGCACCTACCGATTAGACAAGACGATGAAGATAGATGTATTTATTGTTCATATGCAAAGGAGTTTCGAGAGCTCGTTCAGCGGCAGCGAGGAGTTGGATGTTTCGGGGAAACAATGCCCTAATGCGGAGGTAGGTACATAATTCTAATATAGCAAAGGTCAAGCTGCCTACAGCCTCAGGATGCTGAACTTTGAAAGCCAGAGTAGTCATATACGACTTCCTATCTCACCAAGAATTGATACTTATGGTGTTCACAACCTCGAGCAGATCGTGTTGTCTGATTATAGTTTGGATGAAGCAGATTGCGAGAACTTCATCCCACTTCTCACGCGCGACCGTTACCTAACACACCTGCGCCTATAAAACGACAAGCTTGAGTGAGGAGATGCAATGGAAACCACCACCGAGTCTTCACGCCCTCGCGTGCATATTGTCCCTCCGCATTCTCTTATACATGCCTCTTATCGCAAGTAAATAAACAATTATTCATCTATCCAACGATATCTCAAGGACAAAAAACATTGCCTCGTGCACAATACCGAACAACACCCGACACCGCGCTAAGCCGCATCAAGTCAACATTTCCATACCACCTCCTCCCTCCAATTAAATCGCAAGACGCTGATAAGAGCGCAGGTCGAGATAGGCCCGCGTTTATAATATCAAGCCTCGGCCGCTGCGCGAAGAGACAATGCCCAGCTTTCGATGCTACGAATGTGAGATAGGGTATATGTAGGTGGTGGTGATCACCCTTCTCTACTTGCGGCGCCTTTCCTATTTGTCCTGTTGTCCTTGCAGCTTACACTGTCCAATTGCTGCACGCTGTGCCAACACTAGCTCTCCAATCTGCGGAATAGTGCGTTGTACTTGATGCATGTGGTGCAGACAATAATCAGCCTACTTTCTTGATCTGACAAGCTTTTATCTATCTCATCCATCTAGTTGCCTTTCGTCTCTTGAGCGTTATTTTGACAACGAAACATGGACCTCGAATCCAAAGCCTCGTCGTCGCCGCCACTGCAAACAATGGCAGACGAGAAGGCACCTCCTCGCAGCCGGTCCGTCATCAGTGATAATGGCACTGCTAGGATTGGCTCTGTAGCCGAAGTCCATGATTTGACGCAGCTGGGCTACACGCCTGAGATGACGCGGAATCGAAGCATGCTCACCTTGTTGTTTCAATCGCTCGCCATTGCCGCTATTCGTATATCACCTCCGATCACTCCTCGATGTTAGGATGGAAGGGCTAATTTATATTGTAGCGTATGGAGAAGGTAGTCCCTTAATTAGCGCCATCTACGGAGGCGGCCAGCTTTCTATCTTCCTTGGATGGATCGTAGTGTTGATTCTTGATGAGTATGAGATCTGAGTGTTTAGGAAGACATATATCACTGACACAAGACCAGATGTATTGCACTCTCTCTGGGCGAACTAGCTTCCAAGTTTCCAACTTCAGGTTCGTCCACGTACTCCAAGCAAACAACAACATGTACTAACGACCGATCTTCAAGCCGGACCCTACTACTGGACCTTCCAGATCGCCAAAAGGGGCAAAGTGGTTCTCAGTTTCATAAATGGCTGGACCTGGCTCGTAGGCAACTGGACCATCACCCTAAGCGTAAACTTCGGTTTCGCCTCCCTCATCGCCGGCGCAGTAGGCATGTACCACCCATCATACACCATGGACTCGTGGACCCTCCTCCTAATCTTCTACGCCATCTGCCTCGGCACCCTCGTGATCTGCGCCTTCGGCAACCGCTTCCTCCCCATGGTCGACACCTTCTGCGCGGCCTGGACCCTCGCCAGCATCTTCATCATCCTCATCGCACTATCCGTATCCGCAGATGCAGGCCGCCATTCCGCGTCCTACGCACTAGGCCACTACGACAAGTCCTTTGCGGGCTGGGGCGGCTTCACCTTCTTCATCGGCCTCCTCCCAGCCGCCTACACTTTTTCCGCCATCGGCATGATCTCCGCCATGGCCGAGGAATGCGACTCCCCCGCCGTCAAAGTCCCGCGGGCCATCGCCCTCTGCGTCCCCGTAGGCGGCATCGCCGGCCTCTTCTTCATCATCCCCATCTGCGTGACGCTGCCTCCTCTGGCGGATATATTGGACGCCCCCGCCGCGCAGGCTCTCCCCTTTATATTCAACGTCGTGATGGGCAGTCCGGGGGGTGGATTGGGCTTGACCTTCCTAGTGCTGGTCATCACGCTCTTCTGCAGCATTAGCATCACGGTGGCCGCATCGAGGTGCACGTGGGCTTTCGCGCGCGACCACGCCATCCCGTTTTCTGGTCTCTTTGCCACGATAAACACGAGCCTGGGAGTGCCGCTTTGGTCACTGGTGCTTGTTACGGTCGTGCAGATGCTGCTTGGCTTGATCAATCTGGGGAGTTCGAGCGCGTTCACCGCGTTTGTCAGTGTGGGCGTCATTGCGCTCGCCGTCAGCTATGCGATGCCTATCGCGTTGTCCTTGATGCATGGACGGCGGGAAGTCGCGACTGCGCAGTGGACGCTTGGAAAGTGGGTCGGGACGACGGTGAATGTGGTTGCGGTTGCGTGGATCGCGTTCGAGCTGGTCCTGTTCTCTATGCCTACTGCGTTGCCCGTGACGAGTGTGAGCATGAATTACGCGTATGTTGCCAGAGGTCTCTGTGTCGTTGTGGAATGTTGTGCTGACGCTTTTTGGGATAGATCTGTGGTTTTTGTTGGGTTCATGGCGCTCTCTGCTTGTTTTTACCTTGTTTATGCTAGGAAAGGTTTGTTGTCGTCTCCCAAACTTGATCTTACGGTATGCTGACCTTTTCGCAGTGTACAAAGGCCCGCCCGAGTCGGATGGGCTTTGATTTGCTTGATGACTGGTTTCGGTGTACAGATCTTGCTTTCTTAAACTTGTACATTCGTAGAACACTTCACCGCACCCTATATCATGCGATCTTCCCTGTTGACAATCTTGAAAGCACGACAGCCTTGCCCCTGGTTGAGCCTCCCTCTGCAGATTCAAGCGGATGAACAATGATTTGTAATATTAAAGGAGGACATGAAGACATCACTGTAAGCATGCTGGTCACAAACAATCAAATGGCACATCAAAGGTAGGGAGATTATAAAGAAAAGCTACCTAATAGTCATGGTAGCTACCACATCAACGTGGTGTTTGCACGAGTAGGCAAATGCCCGATGATCAAAAGGCGAATCCTATCCCAGCCTTTATCCTTGAAGTATTGCGTGCCTATGCTTTTTCCTCGTTCCTCCCTTACTGATCTCCTTCCCATAACCGTATGCTTGCTCTATTGCATGCACCTTGTGAGCTTCTGGTGTACCTTCAACGGCCACCACCACGACGGGGACCACCACGACCATGGCCATGGTTGTTGCGATAGTGGTTACGCTCAGCCCCCCTCTTGAGAGTGAGAAGCACCTGAGCCTTGTACGCGTGAGAATGGTCCAATTTATCCACGTATTGTTTCTGGATGACGTTGGGAGCAACAGAGAGCTTCACCATGTGGGTGTGGCTTGTTGCACCACTGCCAGGGAACTCAGGGTCCCTGACCACCATCGTCTTCTCTTCGTAGCGCTCGCCCATAACGGGCCACTTGCAGGTGAACTCGTAATGCTCTCTAGTCATGCGCACAGCAATGCGGAAGGCATTGTCAACGACGCGGCGCAGGGCCAAGGCTGCGGCATGGCGCTGAGCCACTGGGACGAGAACGCTAAGACGCGTGAACATCTCCTGGTGCACACTTGTGACGCGGGAGTCGATGTAATCCCAAAAGGTAGGCTGACCGGTAACAGCGATGGCGAGGTCGGCCAGCTCTGCAATCTGCATGCCGCGAGTTGGCGAGTCTCTTGGGCAATCCTCGCGGAAGCTGGCGTTGCGGTCGAACATGGCGTTGAATTTCTTGCCGACAGGGTGCTCGAAGCCGTTGATAATGTTGATGTCGAACACCTTCTGGCAAAGAAGGCGGTTGACCATCGCGGTAACAAGGAAGAAACGCTGCGACGATTCGAGGAATTCGCGACTGCTCCAGTGTCGTCCAACGGTGTCACTGCAAACCTGCAGAAGAGCGCCGATGCTGTTGTCTTGGACAAGGGAAGAGATTGGGAGAGTGGCGTACTGTTTCGTCCAGTTCTCAACGATGATAAACAAATTGTCGAAAATGGAGTTCATTGTCTGGACTGGGAAGCGAGCTCTTCCGCTTGTGGTGGGGGTGGGAGTCAGGCCGTGAGGTGTGCCGACCTGCGCCATGATGCTTTCGCGGCGCCCGGTGTCAGGACGACAAGGTGTCTTTGGAAGGGAGTGGCCAGAGACAAGAGGGTGCAATGAGGTATTTGGAGTCTGGTCTGGGTTGTCGGTGAACACATCGCTTTCGAGGTGAGTCACACTGGGGGTGGGCTTGCTCATGGCTGAAGTGCAAGGAGATGGCTCTGAACGGGTTTTGAGACTGAATTGACGGAGAGTGTGCTCGACCTCAGCAAGGCGAGCATCTTGCGCCATCTGCACGGCAGTTCTCTCGGTGATCTGTTGCTGGATAGCCGAAATGGCAGCGGTGCTCATATCTTGGGTCTGCTGAATGTTGCGAATAGTCGCGAACACCTGAAGCATTCTCTCTTGAGTAGTGGCATCAAGGCTGTGAAGATTCACATCAACGTTCTGTAGCTGGTTATCCACAGTCTGGAGATTCCCACTGACAGTCTGGAGTTGACCGTCGTAAGCCTCCATTTGCCCATCAACACGCTTGAATTGGTCATCGAAACGCTCGAACTTGGAGTCGACGCGCTCAAGTTGACTACCATGGGACTGGACCTGCCCGTTGAGGTTGTGGATCTGACCCCCGTAGGTCTGCAGTTGGTTGTTGAGACCATAGAGGCCGCGGACTTGCTGGCCGACTTGGTGGCTGAGGTCCTGACCAGTCTTGGTAGCATTGTATTCGATCTGTCGGACGTCGTTCTGCAGGTTATCGAAGCGAGCAATGACGTCGGAACGATCAGAGGCGCGATGCTGATTTCCGGAGTGGACCAGGCTCATGGATGTAGAGTCGTTGGTATGGTAGCCAAATGCCACAGATTCAGGGGCAAAGGCATACCTTCCGGGCATGGTTGCAGCGTTGGAGTAACCAGCAGAGTGTGCAGGAGTGCCTTGCCTGGAGGCAGTCAGTCTTCATGTCGTTGACGTTCAGTCATGATTACATACATGTTTTGGGGCCCAGCTCTGTGAGCTTTGATAGAGCCAGGAGCCGAATTCATGGCTGATGTTTGAGCTTGTGGTATGTGAGCTATCATGAAGAACAAGAGATCACAACGCGGAAAGAAAATTTTGACAAGCGTGGCTAACGCTTGACAGTACACAAGAAGAGTGGGAAAGTTCTTACTGTTGCAAGGCAGTGATCGAGCCAGAAATTGTTCTTGATGTTTGTCGTTGGAGAGACTCTGCTTAGATGTGTTAGTTGATCTAGGACTGTCCGTGTCTTGGTTATGTTCATGGAGGCAAGGATGTCGAGAAAGTGTGGTATTGAAGTGGTGAGAATGTGTGCATGTGAGGATTTTCTTCTTGACAAAGTGAGGTGATGGGGACGCAGAAGCGTAGCGGTATCTTCGCTGGATGACTTGATGGAAAGGAGTGGTAAGGAACGAGACTCACATTTGGTAACAGCCACAACAAAACCAAGCCTTCTTCAGCAAAGTATTATGTCAGTAGATGCCAGATGCTAACGGATCCAGGGTCGAGCACTAGGAGATGTGCATAGACTTGTTTGAAGTCTCCAGTCGCAGGTTGTCCAGGTTGTCCAGAGCCAGGAAAGGTACCGTAGGAGGCCGGTTGTCCAGAGAAGGTGTTGCGTGTTTCCGGCCGCGGGTTGTCCAGAGGCGAAGTGTCACGCACGATAGAATTGAAATCAGTACTTACAAAGGTTTGTCTGCGCGCAGAGACAGGTGTGCTCGTGTATTGTTGAAGACACTTGCAGGGTATTGAGCAATGCGGATGGAGAGTTGCCCAAGGTGAACTTCAGACAACAACTACAGGGTGAGGTGTGGGTGGAGAAGAGGTTGTGGTGCTCTCACTGAGTGAGGATGTAAAAGCTGCAACTGTGATGCCAAGACTTGCGACGACAGATGCCTAATTGTCCCTGACAACAAGCAAATGAGGTGAGCCCGGAAGAGTATATGGTTACTGTCGATCACTCCAGACGAATTTGTCGGTCGACCAATGGAATGGGGTCCTCTTTTCTTAGTGGAGAAAAGATGTTCCCAGCCTTGTAACTGTTTTTGTCGCCGAAGTGGCGTAGCGATGTGATCAAGAATGGGGCCTTGGGTGTTTGAGAGTCAAGCATGGGAGTCGGTTAAGCTTGAGTGCTTGCTAAGCATGAGAGTTGGTTGCTTAAGCTTGGAGTCGGTAGAAGTGTTGGAAGGCGACTTGACTTGTGCGAAGAGTCGCAGTCGGCAGTGACGGCTACTCCGCTGCGTTGATGCAGAGTAGCCTGTGTATCGCTTCTCGTAACTTTGCGCCTTTTCGAAAACAAGAACGTTGCCTCTCTGCCAATGTGACAATCCTGCAAGCAATATCTGCGCTGATGGTGATGAAGGAGATTGTTGGTAACTGTAATTCAACCCATGAATGGCGTGGCTTGGAGTCTGCCTCGCAGTGAATGGCACGGAGTAAGGGTGACAGACATCGAGACACTGGCTTTCTGCTCCGTCTCTTTGCGCACTATACGACCGACCGGCCTTCTGTAGGATCTTGCTACAACCACGTTTATCACACCACTGGTAGTTATTATGTAGATCGGATGGTAGTGCAGCAGACGCAGGAAAGCGAGTTTACCTCGACCGTGTTTCTTGATCAAGGCAGTCTTGTGAATGACATGTTCGGATTGAAAGGGCATTGACAGAAAGCGAAGACAGCGAAGAACAACGAAAGCGAGTTTGCCTTGATAGAGTGGACATATACCTGCCTTGTGCGGCTGCTTTACTACTTTACGTGATCAACAGGCGTCAGGAGATATCACATGGATATACACTGAAGCACGGAGGCAACGGAGGGGGGGAGGGAAAAGTGTGGTCTACCCTGCAAGTACGCCGGGTGCTCCTCCCTCCAAGGTGTATTATTGAAAATGCATGTCCATAGAGACATTCTGGTCGAGTATCGGTGCATTGTTCACATGGATCTGACACAAAACTTTTAGACCTTAATTCCAGGCTTGAGAACATGCTCGTGTTGCAGCATTGAAGACCAAAGCTGATAGTATTGCAAGCCCGCGGGCAAATACAATTAGGAGCGGATGTTGGTCTCGGATCAAGCGGGGACAAGTCTCGCGAAACTTCGCAACAACCAAAAGTCGTCAAACAATAATCCTTCTTATGTTCCAGACTTCGAACCCTCCACATAGATAATTTCTTGTGGACTGGCTCCGCGATGCCTTGGGGGGAAAGATGCTGGACAATGGAGTCTGATGGGGAAATGACCATGGGGAATCTGCATCTGCACATGCATCAGCGTAAACCCGATTCATCTTTGCTAGCAGACAGCGAGGAGTGTGTGTGGAACCTGGAGTCGGCAGCAACTCGGTCACATCCACCTATAACGTCACTCCAGCTCCTACTACGTGCGAAAGGCACACGACAACGACAAACTACATCATCGCTATCGATTCTGCTTCATGTGCGGTTCTCAAGATGGTTCACAGTCAGAAGCTTAATGCAGGGCTTGCGGCTAAAGCTTCTTCAGCTTTTCTCAAATATCTTAACATCGACGTCGTGTCGTATCGGACAAAGAGAAAAACCGCTTCTTGCGCGCATGCCGATGGATCGTACCTCGAGGCTTCAGATCGGTTGAGAAGGGAGACTCTTCGGATCAACACCCCCCTTGCTTATCAATAATAAGGTAAACACATCGCCACGGCCAATATCGCATCCATGTTACATGCTTGTATATTTTTTTTCTCACGGAGTTTCATGGTTGGATAGACGGAGAGCGGAGTATAAAGCGACTTGGCAGCTCTTGGCCTTTGACGTCTTTTGAACGAAATTCTTACTCAGGTACACGATTCATTAACCTCGAGGGTACAGCCGTTGAATCAGGATCTTCTAGCCGTACCCACTTCTACACTCCCACTTCCGGCATGGATACTCCATTCTACGAAAATGATAGTCGAATAGGCAGCACGGAACCCTATTTAAGCGCACAGTAGTCACGTCCGTCAAACATCGCATTGCGCTTGCAGCTGTTGGTCCCCCGGACGTGAACCAACATGACATCACAGCCTTTCGGTGAAGACTTCAACCCATGCACCAAAAGTCTCTTGCGTGCTTGTATCTGGCACGGTTGTCCGCTTTGCCAGAATAATGCGATGTACCGGGTGGGCCTGTCTAGCAGCAGAGCAGCGCCCAAACGTCACATTTGTGGATCCAAAGATCCTTGGGTCAAGTAAAATAGATATCAAAACCATGTGTCCCCCTCCTCTTCTCCATTCCCCACGTTCCCTCTCCAGTGAAAAGTGACAGCCATGGCGGAAACAAGACACGGTTCCGATCCTTTTGATAGAGTGGAGCTCACTGCCAGCCAGGAGGTCATTGAGAAGGAACCCGATTCGCCACGCAGTAATACGCCGGACCTCACCAATGAAGGAGAAAAAAATGAGACTGTCCGCGCAGACGGCAAGCGCGAGTTGACGGAGAATGAAATGTATGAAAATTTGGCATATTGCTGGCCGACGTGGAAAAAGTGGATGTATCTGTGCTCCGTTGCAGGTATTCAGATATCCATGAACTACAACACATCCGTCTTCCCAAACGCAGTTGCGCCCCTTGCAACCGCTTTTGACATTAGTGAGCAAGAAGCAAGAGTAGGACAGATGATCTATCTCGTATGCTACTCGTTCGGATGCGAGCTGTGGGCTCCCTGGAGTGAAGAGTTTGGTCGATGGCCCATTCTTGTTCTCTCCATGAGTTTGATCAACATTTGGCAGATACCCGCTGCTGTTGCGCCGAACTGGGGAACCATCGTTGTCTGCCGTGGATTGGTGAGTTTATTGGACGACGATCAAAAATCTATGTACTAATTTAGTCCAGGCCGGCCTTTCTACCGCTGGCGGTAGTGTTACTCTTGGCCTGATTGCCGATTTGTATGAGCCTGATAACCAGCAATGGCCACTGGCATTTATCGTCTTGTCGTCTTGTATCGGTACCAGTATTGGTGGAGTCATCGGTGGCCCCATCGAGCGCTGTAAGTGACACTAAAGTACCCTTCCAGATGTCATCGGAACTAATAAACACAACAGTCCTATCATGGCCCTGGTTCTTCTGGATCAATCTCATTTTCGGTGGCGTGGTCCTGGCCATCTTCGTCTGGATGCCTGAAAGTCGCTCAACCATCATCATCGACAGAGAAGCCAAGCGCAGACGCAAGACAGGCGAGGACCCCAACGTCTACGGTCCCAACGAGTTGAAGAGCCCACGTATATCTCTCAAAGAAGCCGGCAAGATCTGGCTCCGTCCATTCGAGATGTTCTGTCGCGAACCCATCGTCCTCTGCCTGTCTCTCCTCTCTGGTTTCTCCGACGCCCTCATCTTCACCTTCCTCGAGAGTTTTTCCATCGTCTACGCCAACGGCTGGAACTTTGGCATCCTCGCTCAGGCCTGGGCCGTCATCCCGATCAACATCGCCTACTTCCTTGCGTACTTCAGTTACTGGCCCTGGTTCAAGCGTGACGAGAAGATCCGCAGAGAGCAAGGTAATGACGCCCTCGTGCCCGAGCGCCGCCTCAAGTGGCTCCTCTTCCTCGCACCCCTGGAGCCCATTGGCCTGTTCGGTTTCGCCTGGACATCGGGTGGTCCTCCTGTTCCCTGGATCGTCACCATGATCTTCTCCGCCATGATCGGTATCGCAAACTATGCCATTTACTTCTCATCGGTGGACTACATGATCGCTGCCTACGGTGTCTATTCCGCCTCTGCAACCGGTGGAAACGCCTTTGCTAGAGACTTCCTTGCCGGTATCGCCGCCATGTACGCAACGCCCATGTACGAAAACATTGGCAACAAGTATCCTGTCGAGTACGCGAGTACCATTCTCGCATGCATGTCTTGTCTGGTCGTCCTGCCCATCTACGTTTTCTACTGGAAGGGCCCAGTCATCCGCGAGCGCAGCAAGTTCGCCATGACATTGGCAGCAGACCGCAAGGCGAACGGCGGAAGAAGGGTCAGCAAAGCAGATAACCTGCCTGTGTAAAAAATGTTATTTTTTGGTCCTTGAGCAATGGTGATAGAAAAGAGTATAAATGGTTAGCACGGAACATTGTATGATTAGATGTAAAAGAAACTTGGCGAGACGAGTTTGAATGGATACCCTAGACAGAGACAGAGACGAATGAAAGATTGAGCACTTTGATGTCAGCCTCTTCGATGTGAACTGCCTGCTAATAGGAGTTTGGACATTCTATCATGGATATGCATCATGTCCAACCGGGTCCAATATTCAGATTCATCTTGCCATGACACTGAGACGATAGAGAAACGAATCAGCCTGTGTCTCAACGATACTTTTGATGTAAGCGCGCAGCACGAGACTGTTCAGGCGTCTAAATTCCATCCTACATTTACACCTCCGAGCTGCAAGAATAACCCAAAGAAGTCCCATCAGTGCGGTGGGCGTTTGAGCACGAACATTAAAATCGCCAGCCTCTGATCAAAGAAGCAGTTGTCCAGAGTCGAAAGCACATGTGTACGACAAATGGTTCCTACGCACCCTGAAACGGGTGGAGGCGTAGAGTGGATTCAATCCGTGAATTTGCACGAGGACGGTGGTTGGGGCATCTGAAGATGTTTTTCTGAGGGGTTTTAGCTTGTTGTATTAGTGTTGGTTTGGTGAGGAGATACTCATTGGGTTGACTGTTGGTTTAAGATCGTCTGTGTCCGCTTGGTGGGTGATGTGGGTTTTGGATGCACCATCTTCACAAGCTCAGGCGCTGTCGTTTTCACGGCTATGCAGTTGAGTGGGAACAGGACCTAAAATGAGCTGACACGGGTCTCAATAAACATCGCGCACGCATCTGCAGTATGAGAGTGAAGAAGAGAAGTAGATTCGTGTCTCTGCTATAGCGATTAGGCTACCTTGACAGGCGACGGGCGTACAAGGGACTTGTTCAGATGTCGGGAGGTTGCGAAGCGAAGCGAACAGGGTCGCCCTCTGTCTTCACCTACTGCTTTCTGGAGTTCTGAAGACCAATCACGAGTCAAATTAGCTTTGTGGGCCTTGTGGTAAGATTTGATTATTCGGACAGACGATCAGCGTTTTCGCACGCGTAAGACGAAAGACGAAAGACTTGACATGGATGCTATGGGCGCTCGTATATAATGCGACTTGCCAAGACCACAAGCGTAATCTGTTGATACACAGTATGGGAACAATGCCAAGTCATATACATTTCCAGGTCTAAAAGCTGAACCCAGTCCCTGTTCTACCGATCATGAAACTCCTGCTTGACCCATTCCGACCCCGATCCAGTCCCTGTGCCCGCACCACCCGCAACCGCTTTCCCAACCTGCCCAGCGGCTGCTCCCGCAGCAGCACCCGCAACCTGATGTACGCCGCCTTCGCCGACTCCACTGCCCATGGAGAAGAGCATGACGAACACAAGCACATGCAGCGCAACGCAGTATCCCGCGAAAAGGTTCCTGCTCGTCCTCGTAGCCAACACCATACGCGTGACCTGGAAGATTGCCCTTTCAGGAAGCGACATGCGTTTGAACGCGCGAGCGGACTCTCTCCCCCGGAAAGCCGCAAACGGAGAAATGTTCGCCTCGTAAGCAGAGCGATAGCGGTCCGTATCGCCGCCAATCTGGACAGTAGACGGATTAGGGTTTGCGGCATACGCAGACGAAGACGAAGCGGTACCAGGACCGCCACGGTTATAGGAGTTGACGTAGCGGGTCTTTTCGTAGAGACTGAGATTGTCCTTTTGGAGAGAGGCGATTTCGGAGCGCAGTTCGCTGATGATGGAGTAGTTCTTCTGCTGGTCGGTTTCGAGGTCGGCGATTTTCTTCTTGAAGCGGTCGCGTTGGGCCGTCACCATGGGGAGGATGCCGGATCCTGCTTGAGGGCCTTCGCCGGCGCGGAGGGAGTCGAATGAGCGCGGAGAGTGAGAGGTGTCGAAGCCGGAGATGATGGATGAGGTGGGAGAAGTGGCGCCGCCTGCTCGTCGTGTGCTGGCTGCGTAGGATGATTTGGGGTATCTGCTTGTGTAGGTGCCGGCGACGGACATGGCTGAGGGGTCAAAAGCATTGAGGGCTTCTTGTTGGGTTGCGTGGAGGTCGTTTTCCAGCTGGGCATTCAGGTTACGACACTTTTCGAGGTCCATGTTTGTGATTGAGAGTTCTTCTTGGAGATTCTCCAGGCGGGAATGCAGGTCGTTGTGGGAGACGCGGAGGATGGTCAGCTCGTTGCCTAGCTTCTTGTTGCGGGAGAGGAGGAGTTTCTCCAAGGACTCTGCTTTCGTGGAGCCGTTTGTCTCGGGAGTGTCTTCGGCGTCCGAGTCGTCTGCGTCTCCGGTGGCGAATTCGATTGATTTCAGCATGTCCAGCTCCTGCTTGATCTCGTCGTAGTCGGCCATCTTGTCTGCTTTCTTCTTGAGTGTTTCTCTGTCCTCTCTGAGGGCGGCAATCTCCCTCTCGAGTGAGCGCAGGCTGCCGTCCTGTCTGCCCTTTTCAGACTCCTTTTCATATCTAGCGGCTTCCAACTTGCGCAACAAGGACGAGTTCTCGGAGCGCAGACGGAGGAAGGCCGGGTCATCCTCGACAGGAGCAGATCTGGTCGACTCGCCAGCACGGGCAGTTGACTGAGCCAGATCCAGCCTTAATTGCTCGTTGCGGGCCTCGAGGTCAGCCATGCGTTGGTGTGCCTTGTCGAGGTCGTTGGTAAGAATGTCCAGCTCAGCAGCAGAAGCGCCTCCTACTGTGTGGTCGTCACCATCTTCTTCGGCCTTGTCCATGCGTTGGGAGACTTCGTAGCTGGCCTTGAGCTCCTTGAGCAGTCGATCTTGGTTCTCCACCTTTTCTTCCAAACTCTTCTCCCTCGCCTCCCAATTGTCCTGCTTCTCTTTCAACACGGCGCGCCATGATTCTTCAATCTCCTTGATCTTGGAGTCTTGAGTGGTGGCCGAGGATTGTCTGGCAGAGCGTTCCTGCTCGAGCTGCTTCTCCTGGTCTTCCAATTGTTGTGAGAGCTTGGCGACGGTGTCTTGAAGGTGCTTGTTCTCTCCTTCTAGCTTCGGAATGACCTCTTCGGACTTGATGATCGAGTCGACGGATGCTTCGAGCAAAGGGTATGGGTCGGGGGCTTCGGAGAGGGGAGAGTAGACTTGGAGAAAGGCCGTCTGGGTGGACTTGGATTGGTTGGTGATGAGATCAATAAAAGACTGGTATGCCTTGAGCATGGCCTTGATGTCGTTGAGCTTGCCTGCATCGTCGAGTTTACGAAAGTCCTTTGTCTTTTGCGCCAGCTCTTTGCGTTGTACCAGTGAGTCTCGTTGGTGGGAGACTAGATCTGCCGCGGCCGTATCCAGGGAGGAGACGAGGTTTGTGAGATCCAGAGCTGTACACTATGAGTATATGACAGTCTATGGAGGAGAGGCTCATAGGATAGACTTACTCCGCCATGCTGCTATAGCTTGTTGGAATTTGTTCTCTTCTGCAGACTTGCTTGAGCCATTTGTCTCGGATGCAGCAGCAACCTTGGGTAGTACTTCGTCATCATTGGTGCCTGGAACGGCCGTCTGGTCTGCTGCTTCGGCAGACATGCTGGCGCCCTCTCTAGCCGCTCATATAATATAATACAATTCAGTCTTGCCGGTCCAAGGGAATAAATTAAATCAACAAGAGTATCCCTCTTTTAAATCAAGCCGGATGGCATCATCGAAATTCAGGTCAAGAGAGTGAAGAGCAATATACAAGACAATGTTGATATTTGCAAGAGTACAGGTACACGAATACAACATGGATACAGCTGCCTCAGGTGTTGCTGGTCTGTGCACCAGACCTGACGCCAACCCCCGACACCTCCGAGCTGCCCTCCGCAACTTATATCACATACCATAAGGTACGCAACAATCACACACAAATAACCAACAAATAATCAAAAAGAGACAATGCTAGGTGACATTACACAAGTCATCCTGTCATGATGTGCAAATTAGAAAAAGCAACATGGAAGCCCAGGATAACAATGGCGCCTATGTGCTACGCGACCTGATCCGTGACGTACCTCTGTCTGCTGATGGACATGACAAGAATGTTTATATCACCGCCGTAGAGGCATGGGGTGTGTCTACTATACCCAAGTCATATCATCATATCGTCCACCACTGATCTTGTTCCTCTTCTTCTTCCTCAGACGGGAACCTTTACATAGGCACTTCCGACGCCCAGATTCTCCATTTCGTGTCCATCCCGCCAGACCCCTCCTCCGCTTCAGATCAACCTGAATACATCCTTGCCTCTAGAAATGAGCCGGCGTATACTTCTCCTCAGACTTCCCCTTTCAAGACTCCTGGTGTGGAGCAGATACTACTACTACCGCAAGTCGGAAAGGCGTGTATTCTGTGCAATGGCACCGTCACCTTCTACACCCTCCCAGAGCTCAGTCCGGCTTTCGGAGGCAAGATCAAGCAGAGTGACTGTACCTGGATTGGCGGTCTGGATAGGAACCTCATCGAGGAAGACCAAGACCCGAGTCAAGGCGCAGTCATCATCATCTGCCTCAAGTCAAAGCTACGCCTCATCAGGATAGGGGACAAGCCTTTCAAAGTCAGTGACATTGACGTCGGGAGCGTCCTGGGCATCCAGAGGCGTGACGATCTGGCCTGCGTTGCCGACTCCAAATCTTACGCCTTGCTGGACGTCGTCAACCAGCGCAAGATTGATCTCTTCCCCATCTCGTCTATACCAGACTCTCCTCCAGCTCGCTCTGGGAGTCCTCTAGGCGACCCTCCCCAAATTGACCGTCCACTTGCAAGAAGTGTCTCAGCACGGAACCCGCATAGACCACCCCATCTCCGTGGCCACGAGCGTCAGACAAGTCTAGGGTCCTCTCCTCACCCTAGCGATCGCCTCAGGCCGGAAAGTCCATGGCCCGCAAGAAGTGTTTCGCGATCAGGAACCTCTCAAAGCCCTTCTCGTTCGCAGAGTCCAGCAGTCGATATAGATGGCAAACCACTGCCAGATCCTCCGCAGAGAGTACCATCGCCTCCAAAGCCTGTTACATCTGCCATCCCACTGAAACCACATGTTGCGTCGCCCACTCCAAATGAATTTCTCCTCACCACTGGCACATCACAAGACGAACCAGGCGTCGGAATGTTTGTCAACCTTGATGGAGACGTCGTCAGAGGCACCGTCGACTTTGCCAGCTACCCTGACTCGTTGCTGCTTGACGGAAGCGGTATCGATTCTGCTAGCCTACCAATGCCGGGCAGTGCTCCCGATGAAGGCTACATACTTGCCATAGTACGACGTGAACACCGCCGGATGATTGAGTATCAACGGTGGGACGTGGGTGCTGGTGAGCCACAACATGTCAAAGGCTGGCTTTCGTTGCCCAAGTTTGACACGGATGATGATGCCAAATCGTTTGCCGTTGGACTACGTACTGCAGCTACTGGGATCAACCTGACTGTGCCAGAGATTGGAAGTGCGCTTAGTCTGCGTCGTCTCAATCTCACTTCATCTGCATCTTCCGACGAAGAAGCTGATGCCAAACGATCTAAAGACGAAGACCAGCTCATCACACAATTTGCCAATATCCAGGCCAGGGTCTTGCTCTACGCTCGTGATCGCATCTCTTGGGTTGTACGCAATCCAATCGTGGTTCGCTTAGAGTCTCAATTGCGGGCCAGTAGAATCATCTCCGAGACAACCTTCACTGTTCATCGTGCGGATGTCCAGAAGATCATCAACAGCCTTAGAGGACAAGAGGCAACCAACGAGTTTGAGTTCCTTGGCTTCAAGTACGTCCGTCAGCAGGCATCCTTGTTGCTACTGATCGACTTGATTTTGACCACCAAGGCTGGCAAGCTTGCTTCGGAGCAAGATAAACGATCAACAATAGAAGCTCTAGTCCTTGGCGAGATCGATCCCAGGATTCTTCTCTCCATAATCCCAGTGCTATCAGAAGAGGTAATAGAAGGCTCACAAGGCATCTGGGTTCCTGGTGGCCTCCGCGACACCATTCAAGCCTTCAAAACAACCCAAGACTTGAGCGACATTCACACAGATACCACCGGCCCTTTTGGTGCTAATCTGTTGCTCGTAATCAAAGACTATCTCTTGGTCTGGCGACGGAAAAAGGGCTTTGGTTCTGTGGCAGACGAGACATCAGTCTCCTTAACAGTCGACGCTGCGCTGCTCCATCTGTTGCTCATCCTCGATGCCAACTCCCCACGTGGCCCAGCTCGTCAAGGCAGTCTGCGCGCCGAACTCAACGATGTGGTAGATCATGGCGTGGAATGCTTTCACCGTGCTGTCGAACTACTAGAGAACTATCATAGGCTGTATATCCTCTCACGCCTGTATCAATCACGCAAACAAATCAGCCAGGTATTAGCGACCTGGAAACGAATCCTTGATGGCGAGCAAGACGCAGGTGGCGAACTCGTCGATGGCGAGCAGGACGTTCGCAAATATCTAGCGCGCATCAAAGATCCTCAACTCGTCTCAGATTATGGAACATGGCTCGCAAACCGTAATCCTCGTCTGGGCGCGCAGATCTTCGCGGACGAAAACAGCCGCGTCCGCTTCACACCTACCGAAGCTGTTGATCTCCTCAAGGAAAAGGCACCTGGTGCCGTCAAGGACTTTCTCGAACATCTCGTCTTTGGCAAGAACAACATACACTACGTGAACGACTTGATTAGCTTCTATCTAGACACAGTCTTATCGTCCATCTCCTCCGACGAGAACACACGAACGATGCTGACAGACTCCTACTCGACTTATCGAGCGCTCCGTCCACCCAAACCCACATACCGCCAGTTCATCACAGATAACGCGGTAGACGCGACATGGTACGCCAATCGTCTCCGTCTCCTCCAGTTGATCGGTGGCTCACACGATGCCGCATCCCGCTACGACGTGGACAAGCTGGCGGAACGACTGCAACCCTACAGCGACGTGCTTGTTCCCGAAATGATAATCCTCAATGGGCGCCGAGGCGAACATATTGAGGCTCTCCGGCTGCTCGTCCACGGTCTAGGTGACTACGACACAGCCATCCGCTACTGTCTCCTCGGCGGCTCGAGCATTTTCAACCCCAGTGGGGCTGTATCCGATGACAGCCTGAAGCTCCCGGAGAAGGAAGAGCAAGAAGTACTGTTTCGCCATCTCTTGCATGAGTTCATGCGTATAGAGGATGAAGAGGAGCGGGTCGAGCGGAGTGCGGAATTGCTCGAGAAGTTCGGGAGTCTGTTTGATGTTGGCGATGTGAGTCTTTGCCCTCTTCCTTTCACTATGCTGTCTTCCATCGTACCCACTCCATCTCTGCTTTGGCTGCGCAATTCTTGCCCCATTCGTAACTATTCGCTGACGGATGCTTTCACAGGTCTTAGCACTCATACCACCGACTTGGCCGCTCAATACCTTACAGGCATTCATCACACATGCGCTCCGAAGACTAGTGAGGGAGAAGAATGAATCCGTCGTCGTAAAGGCGCTTGCGTCGGCGCAGAATCTACGCACTGCGGCGCAAGTCGTGGAGAAGATTGAAGGGTTGGGAGGGCCCGTTTGGGAGAGCGTCAAAAAGGATTCTGGTGTTGCTTAGGTGTATACAGCGAATGATGAGATGGAAGTGAAATGTAGATGGAAGTGAAATGTAGAGGGAAAGGGAAGTCGAAGTGGAAGAGACAACACCCTTCACAGAGAAGAGAGATCACGTGTATACAAACTGATCATAGTATATCAAATCTATCCCATTCACTGCCTCTTACTTTCACCTATATCCTGTGGTGTACTGGCCGGACGGTTCATCAACTCTATACAGGATTGTTTGAAAAACAAATCCAGATGATTGCGTTCTTTCTAAGCGAACGAGAGGCTGACAGACTCCTTCCTCTCTTTTGGTGCTGTCCAGCAGAGTACATCTCGCACGGGACAAACGGAACGCAGGTTCCCATGAAAATGCAAGGATGTAGGAGTACATAATATCCGTATACACTTTTACATGACTGCTTCACCCAAGTGCACTAATGCTCTTCATGACCCTGGATGTCGCCCGTATCTGTGCCTTGTTCACCCACGCAACATGACTAAGTAAAGAAACAGTCCATCGATTATTGGTGGATTTTTGACCTTTAAGCTTCTGATTTTCATTTCGAAATGCGAAACCGTTCACATTCTTTGACTCATCTACCATACTTTATCGATTGGTGGATTAGTTTCCGACTTTTGCAGGTTCAGGATCAGCAAAAGGGACGTTTAGTGATGGTCACTGGGGGATGTGACTTCACTAACGGATGTCCTGTATGGGAAGCCATCGATGATATGCATACAGGGCCGAGGCATAGGATGCAAGTAGGGTAAAACGGGGTAAAGAGCAAGACGAGATGATGTTCACGATGTGCTAGAACACCTATTTGCATTCTATCCGCCAGTCATTGGTGGATCCAGATCTCCAAGACAGAAAGGAAGGTACGGGAATGGCGCGAAAGGTGGAGGTCACAACGGAGGTTAAAACCCATTAGCGTCCATCTATAATGTTAAGGTTTCTAGTTTTGCCTAAAGTACATGGTTAAAGTACTTTGAGACAATCCTTACGAAGCTACGAAGCAACAGATAATGCTACACAGCATATTGCTAATTCTCTGAAGAATTACTGACTGCGACCGCAGAAGAACGTTCCCCAGCCTCACGCTCATTGGTCTAGCTCGCTTAAAGCAAGCCTCTAGAACTTGAGACATCGCTTAGAAGTAGACATACGCAATCGCAACAAAGGCGACAGAGCCAAGCACCTGATACACCTCGCTTGCGGCGTTGGACAATCCGCGGGGTAAAAAAAGCCCTTGGTCTAGCGTGAACTTGACTTGAAACGAACCAAACCCGTTTTAGTCCCGGCTTGCCTTTAGATTAATCAGCACTACACATCATATCCTTTCCTGGCATGGACAGGAAGAATGAGATGTTCTGCGTGAAACGGCACACGTGTGCTGGACCCGTGACGGCTGCCATGGAGTATTCACTGCATGTTACATCTGGAAGAATCGGATATATGCAGTCAAGTATTGAATGGAAACAGCTCCGCTTTTGATCGTCTGATATAGCCCTCGGCGCCTCTGGGGCCTCGAGACAGAACCCTAGAGGCGTGTATATATAAGTATTGGTCTGCATTGCTTCTTTGCCAGTCTGTTTGCTCTGTCATCGCATTTCCTCTCTCGCAAGCAAGATCATTCACTACCCTTTTCTTCTCCTTTCCAAACCGAAGAGTCAGTCCGGTACTGTCTTTCTTCCCACTCTCATTCACTACATCTTACCTTCACTGTGAATACTACAAACACCCTCCAAGCCTTTCCACAAAAAATGAAATCCACAACCGCAGCGGCCATCCTGGCCTTCGCCACCACCATCTCCGCCGCCCCCACAATCACAACCAACAAACGCGCCGACATCTGCGGCCAATGGGACTCGGCCACCACCGGAAGCTACACGCTCTACCAAGACCTCTGGGGCGAAGACAACGCCTCGTCCGGCTCGCAATGCTCCGGCATCGACTCCCTCTCCGGCTCCGACCTCGCCTGGCACACATCCTGGTCCTGGACCGGCGGCAGCTCCGACGTGAAGTCCTACGCCAACATAGTCACCTCCTTCACGGCGGCGACCATCTCGTCCATCTCGTCCATCGCCACGACCTGGAAATGGAGCTACACGGGCACCGACATCGTCGCCGACGTCTCCTACGACCTGTTCACCTCGTCGTCCGCGTCCGGCTCCAACGAGTACGAAATCATGATCTGGCTCGCCGCGCTCGGTGGCGCCGGCCCCATCTCCTCGACTGGTAGTACGATTGCTACACCCACCATCGCGGGGACGTCGTGGAAGCTGTACTCCGGGCCGAATGGGGACACCACGGTGTACTCGTTTGTGGCCAGCAGTGAAGTCACCAGCTTCAGTGGGGACTTGAAGGATTTCTTCACGTATCTGGTAGATAGTGAGGGGTTTAGCTCCAGCCAGTACTTGACGTCTATTGGAGCTGGGACTGAGCCCTTTACTGGGAGCGATGCCAAGTTGACTACTACTCAGTTTAGCTGCGCTGTTGCTTGAGTGGGCGTGCGTGGAAAAAGGCAAGCAAGCTGGGCAGCTCTAGCTGAGAGACGGGGTGGAGAGCAAGGATCGTCTGGACATGGAGAGGTGGTTGAACGTGCGTGTCTAGCGGCTTGTGTTGCCTTCTTCTAGTTTCTTCTTCAGTCTTGATAATCATTACTTCTCTTCTCTTGTCCTGCCCTTATCATATCATACCTAATGTGACCTATCTCCGATCAGACAACAATCTTGTCTTCGGGCCTCACGTCCTATATAGTTGCTGTGGGAGAGTTCGGTCCACTCAACAATTGACATAATGCGCTTTCTTCCTCTTTTCATGTATTGCCGCTCCGGCTTCTGTTGCCAACGCTCTGTCTGCATCGGCAACGCGTTCAAAGATGAGGTATGATCTTCCCTCCCCATATCGTCAGTCTCTGTCGACTTATCTCGGTTGTTGGGGATGTAGACTTGACCAACACATGGTGCACACGCACGATGAATGGAAATTTGAAGGCCCGGGGACCATCAGGACCCGCCATACGTAAGTACTATATTCAAAATCAATAGGCAACGTCAGCTTCCCTTATCGCATGTGCTTACGTAGTCTACCATCTTGATGAAAGCGGTATATGTATATGTGGGGCAGGAGAAAGTGCAGGAGAAATCATGAAACTGATATTGTCTTTGATGGTCATGAGTCGTCATTCGTTGCATGTTCCATCTACCCCGACCCAAGCTCTCGTATCTACTTCTCCACAACCGGGCTCTGCAACTCGCCCCTATGGCATTCCATCGACTTTGTGTTTTCATTACACTGCCTCCAAATGCACCGGTTGCGTCTATGCTGAGTCGAATTCAAAGCCCGTCTTACCGCCTACATATCTCCTCAGTCTCCCCCTCGCAGATTGTATCCAATATCTGCACATCTGCACACCTTCACCCCCTCCGTACCAGGAGATACCCCTTATCAAACTCTCCCGTTCACCTGATCCACATTCTATCATCCAATCACATCTCTCACCCTCATTCTGCCTCACACAAAGTCCCACTCCTCGTCAACCGCATCGAAAAACTCGTCCTCCGTGGACGAACCGCGGGCCTCCATGAATGACTCACCAACCACCCCTTCGTTCTCTACAGTCTGCACATGTTTGCCTTTGACCTTCCCCTTCATGAGCCCAGCCTTCTTATCTCTACCTGGCTTGTACACGGCATACAGCTCTTGAACAATCTCCCTGGGTCTTGCGCCTCCGGGCCGGCTCATAGCCTTGATGTAGCACAATTCTCTGCCCGCGACTCGAAAGACCAATGCCGCACTTTTGGGCCGCAGTGGATACCGCGCGCGACTGAGAGCCCCATGGCGGAGGTGATAGAAGGTGGACGCTTTGAGCAGATCCCAAGATGATGGCTCGGCGGGAAGACGAGGAGTGGTCAAACTGCTGATAAGATGCGAGTCTGCGCCTGCATCTGTGGTAGGGGCTATCTCACGATAAAGGGTGTGACACTTGGCTTCGCAAAGTTTGTAGGCTTGCACGTCTTGCTCTGAGGTTAGATCCATCTGCTTGCATGTTGTGTCGTTCCAGCAACGAATCACGCGCTTTAGATCCTTTTCAAGACCTTTGAGAAGGGTTTCTGAAAGGCACTCGGCGTGGGTGTGGTAGTAATTGGTCAGATCGCCGTCAGGCGCATCTGGTGGTTTCAGGAGTGTCTTCAAATCCTTTTGCATTTGCCTGATATTGGGATCCACGACTTCAAAAAGTACCTTGTCAATGATGTGAGTTGGGTTGTATCTCGGCCTGAGCTCTTCATCCTCATCGGTCGCGCTGGAATCCTTCAGGTGTCTTTCGAAGGCGGGCATTGGCGGCTCCCTGATCTTTCGCTTCTTTTTGAATGCTGCGAAAGCCTCTCTGTCGAATGTGTAGCCATTCTTGGCAGAGTCTATGATCAAATCGTGCAGATCCGCTACGGCAGTCACGTCTGGAGATACCACACCTTCCTTGTATGCCAAACGCTTATGCAGGTTGGTGACTTGACCAAGCATATCTTCTTGCAACTTGAAACCAAAACTTGCGCTAAGCCAGGCATTGATATCCATTTTGGGTCCAAGGATCTCTCCTAAAGTTCTGCGATCTGCTGCAATGGCAAACTCCTCGAGCTGAGCTTGTCCACCTGCTGGGGGTGCCGGGGCATTTTGGAATGGCTTGGTGAGCTTGGTGTCCCAGCATACCCAGAAGGTATCACCATCATAGTCGCCACCTTGAAGCTTGTCTGCAAGAGGTCTACAGCCCCTCGACGGAAAGACAACAACATCTCTCAAATGACTCAATTCCTCCTTGTATACAGCTTTGACTTTTTGGATGTCTGAGTGTCTCAAGGCCGGATGACGAGCAACCAATACCTCTCCGCTCAGAGATGACCACGATTGACCACTAATCTCATCACGAAATGTCTCCGAGAATCCCAGAAACACCTCTCCGGGCCGAAGACAGCCGGTTGGATCTGCGATACCAAGCAAGGAGGTTGACATTGGAAGGCGAACATTCAACTTCTCACGCAGTTGGCGTGTCCATGCATTTATAAATCTTTGAAGACTGGCGGAAAGCTGGGAGCAGGTCCTGGGCTCAAAGCCTGATTCAAGGAGGAGTATAACCTGCTCGATGTCTCGGCTGGGAAAGCTGCTCGACCATACGGAGCCTGACCGACGACTTTCCTCTTCGAATGCGGCGCCCTGGCTGTGAGTCCACCTCCTAAGCTGCACGGGATCATCGAGAGCTTTGAAGAGACCTTGAAATTCTGTTTGCAACTGTGATTCAACAATGTTGCAAATGACATCACGTGGGACGTGGCGATCCTCTAAGATTGGCATGAAATCTAGGTACAAATTTGACGCTTTTGGTGAAGCACTGTACTTTACGAGGTCGAAGGTCCAACGGCCACGCTCACAGACACTTCGGTCACAATCTGTAGGTCGCGGGACGACCTTCCGCTGACTTTCACTAATCTGAATCCACACAGCTTGGTGATGAGCATCCGTACTGTCATAAGGTGCGCTGATAGACCACATGCCTTTGCAGCCATTAATGCGAACTTGGAAAGATACTGGCCGTAGACCTGTGATTTGCAAAACGTCACAGATCATTTTCGCAGCTCCCACGGACAATCGAGAACAGCCGTCGTTCATGACCATGGGTTTGAAGGGGCTGTGGCGTGTGGGAAATTTGAGGCTTGGGTCACCAAAGGTCGTATCTTCAGCAGAGCCGTCCGCCACAACGTCTTTTATGAACTGGACTTGCCCACAGTCGAAATTCACGGTCGGCACTGTGCGGGACAACGACAATTCAATGCGAGCAAAGGCTTTGCAGAAAGACTGTTGAAGATTAGACGCCAAAGGAATGATATTGTCAAGTAGCTGTTCCACATCCATGGGTTCGAGGCCAGGGCCGTGAGTGGCAAAGAGCATTACCCGTTGGCAGCCCGAAGCATCTCGGTCCTTTCCTTTCGCTTTAATGGGTTGAACGTGGAAAGGTCGCCAAGTACAGCCCAAAAACTGCTTTTCGCAACAGAGCCATTGTTGGAATCTTTGATCAATAGTCTTCTGAACTTCCTGGGGAAGGCCTTGCTTTCCTGGTACCTCTAGAGACAGAAACCGCTTTGATCCAAAGGTCCTCTCCAACCGAGAAGTCTGGTCATGTTGTAGTGCATGGAGCTGCAAACGGAATAAAGGCTTTCCCGAAGGGACAGGGAGATTATAATAAAGCCTGGCCTTGTAGAGTACGTCCTCGTTAGAGCCTCGTTCCATGAGATCGTCGAATGATTCGCTAGGACTGCGCTCGAATATTCGCTTTCTTTGAGTCGAATTCATGAGGATGTCATCGAGATTGGACAGATCTGGCTCGAGTTGTAGAGCGAGGGCGTTGAGGTCCATGTGCAAGAAGTCGGCAACTCTGACATACTCCCAGCGTTTGGGAAGCGTCAAAGTGGATAGTACGTCCGGCAGCTGATCTGTAAAAAGACCATGAAAGGGAAGATCACGAACATAGTAAGGTTCTGACTGCGTTGCGGTTTGTTTCTCTCGGACGAAAGGCTGGAGTGCAGGCAGTTTGGCGCTTGAGGATTCGACACAACTTGGGCTGCTAACATCCGTGTTTGACCGTAGATCGTATCTTGTACTCTTTTCTGCACTCTTCCTCTCGTCTACGGACGACATTCGAAGTTTAGTCTCGAGTGAGACAGATTGGTCAAAACTGGTCATTAGCTCGTCAGCCTCGTGATCATCAAGGTCACCATAGGCATTCGCTGAGCTTTGCCAGTCATTTTCTGACTGCTCTGTGAACGACGTGGCGGCTGTTGATGCAAAACTTGCACTCGCGGTACTCATGTTGAATGATGTTATTGCGGATTGCAGAGTAGACGCGGTATCGAAGCTCACTCTCGAAGACTTGGGAGCGTTGTTACTTGACTTTGTACCTTTGAGCACACCCAGACGGGCCTGCTTGGCTCTTTGAGGAGAGACTTCATCAGAGTGTCTCTTCAACGTAGTAGGCCGAGCATTCACTTGCTTTTCATCCGTAAGCTTGAGCTGATCGCCATTCTTATTAGACGGCCAGGTCAATTTCGACTGACGAAGAGGGCGAGACGATTTTGCAAGCTTGGCATTCACATATTTCCTCCCGCTAGGAGTTGAGATGTTTTGGTTCCTCGGAGCAGCCTCACTTCTTGTTTCATGTAGAAACGTGGCGTGCTCTGGAAGTGGTGTCTTTTTGTCCAGATTGAATATGGTAAACTTGGCCTTTTCCAATTGCACAGGATCACGAAACAAGTCCAGAAGATGGGTCAGGACATTGTCATTGACGATACCTTGCTTCCGATCGACACGCAACTGCTCAAGAACATCGTCCAGTGCTCTTCGGTTGCGGAAGAACAGAAAGCGAATATGGCTGATGCACTCCTCGATGGCTGAAGACGAGGTTCGATGTCGTTCACTCGGAGATGACAATTCATGTCTGATGCTGATGGGTAGACCGAATTCGAGAGCAATTGCTTGAACTTTGGCATCGATGTTGCTTGCTGAATGTCTAGTAGTGCTGGTAGGAGTGATGGGCGTGACAGGTTGGCGGCCGTTGCCGAAGGACGCAAGCGAGCGGTTCATTGACGCCAAGCGGTAAGGTGGGCAATTTCCGCAAGCAAGCGACGAATGACCAAATACCTCATCTAATGAATGTAACAAGGAGTCAAATACAATTAAGACAGGCAGACCCTCTCAGGACCCCAATGCAAAGTCAACAAATGCTCCCAGGTGTGTTTACTTGATGTGAAGATGACAAGTCAAGCTGAAGCTATGGCATGTCAAGGTTCGCGCCGCCCCGCTTTGTAAGTGAGCCAATCAGGGTAGATAATCTATCAGGATAATCAATTCGAGACAGATGCGTTTAGTCCGCAGCAATCATGCCACATTCGCCCAGTGTTGACGAGTTGTTGCCTAGCAGTGTAAACAGTGCTGGACGGACGAGTTGTCTCATTGTAATTCTTCCACTCCAGAGAGAAAGACTGATCAGTTCTAAGAAGCAATAATACTAGTTGTGGAGCCAGAGAAAAGCATGGGCAAGATATCAAGCGTCACATGTAAGAAGAATCGACAGACTAAACAGTTCGGAGAGCATTCGTTTGGGGAGCATACTTTTTGTCAAGCTCATGGATATCGTAAGGCAGCAAGACTAGAAAACCAGATGAAAAGAAGATGGAAAGACGCCACTCTAAAGTGATTTGGCGAGCCCTCTAAACCTTCATCTCGGAGACACCGTGCTTCCAGATGGTGACGAAAGGAGTGACACCCTGTGAGATGTTAGGTTAGCATAGTTTCAGAGATCAGGCAAAAATGGCAATACTAACATCCTCGCGGTAGTTGAGGAGGACGATCATTCCATCGGGGTCCATGGACTCGCCGGTGAAGAACTCGTAGTCCTTGAAGTTGGCAACAATCTTCTTGGCGTAACCAGCAGCACCCTTCTCGAAGGCAGTGACGTCCTCATCAGAAGCGCCGTTGGTCTTCATGGTCTCCTTGACCTTCTTCATGTAACCCTTGAGGTAGGTAAGGTAGGTCTTCTTGTCGAAGGAGGTCTCGTTGAGGCGGAAAGAGTGGACGACGTCGATGACGGTCTCCTGGGTCTCGTCGGTCTGCTCCTCGGCTTCCTCAGCAGAGGGGTTGGCACCAATGTCTGTGGCGTGTGTTTTAGTTGGTGGTGGCCCAACTTTTTCCCTTTTTGTGGATGCGACATACCAAAAGACTCGGCACCGATGGTGATCTTCTTGCAGTCGGCCTCGTAAACGGCTCCGTCAACCTCCTTGAGGTCGTAAGAGTCGGAGATGAGCTCGTCGCCGGTGAGGATGTCCTGGGAGAAATGTTAGGATGGGGCGCTGGAGGGGTAGAGTAGAGCACACGGCGGTCGCTGCCTCTGAGGGCCTGACGAGTCATGCAGGATCTTGGAAGATACGGCGCGCAGCAGGCAGGATGGCGTACCTTGAAGATGATCATTTTTGCGGGTGTTTGGGAAGTGGTATGAGGTTGTGAAGGGACAAAAGGTGGTGTTGAGGGGGTGAAAAGTGCTGGAGACGTGGGGCTTTTATTCTTCTTCTTCCAGCCCGCGAACTCGACTGGACCCGTACAAGCTTATTGGGCAACATGGCCATAGCTTTTGCCCAAACGGCCGCTCTCCGACTGGCTTTTCACTCTCCTCCTTCCAGTGCCAAGACATGCTCCAGCCAGACCTTCGCCTACCGCCGCTCGGACCACACACGCTGGCCGAAATCTCTTGACCCCAACTTCCATCTCGAACTTTTGCTCTCCCAGCGCACCATCACGACCATTCCCGCCGCCAAAACGTAGGTATGTTCTCGCTTCGTTCGAGCAAAGTAGTGCCCTTCAGGTAGCCAAGGATAGCACTCACCATGCATTGTGAAATATGCTATGGTGATACTGCTTTACCTGCAACCGACGAGCTGAAGAACCCTTCACAAAGTCTTTGCAGACTGAAGGGCACTCTTTGCGCTCATGGCTTCTGAGGGCTAACATGTGTATTTTCCTGCAGATACCTCCTACCGCAAATCGCCGTTTGAGAATCTCAGCCAATCCTTCAAAATGGTCAAGACCTCCGTCCTCAACGATGCGCTCAACGCCATCAACAACGCCGAGAAGTCTGGCAAGCGCCAGGTCCTCATCCGCCCCAGCTCCAAGGTCATTGTCAAGTTCCTGAGCGTCATGCAGAAGCACGGTATGTCTTTGGCTTTCCTTCTCAACTCCCTCATCAGTCAACAAACCCCCCTACACACCCTCCCGGGTTGATAACTAGGTGGACGGTCTCAAAAATCCCACGGCCTCTGCCCTTTAAGTATCCGGAAAATCAAGGATTCTTTCTTTAGCGAAAATCTTACACGTTCTCGGATGTTACCCATGAAGTACAGCTTTTAAATTTTCGCGACATTTCACTGACATGCTATGTCACAGGCTACATTGGCGAGTTCGAGGAGGTTGACGACCACCGCAACGGCAAGATTGTCATCCAGCTTAACGGACGTCTCAACAAGACTGGTGTCATCTCTCCCCGCTACAACGTCCAGCTCAAGGACATGGAGAAGTGGGTTGTCAAGCTCCTTCCTTCCCGTCAATTCGGTTACATTGTCCTTACCACCTCTGCTGGTATCATGGACCACGAGGAGGCCCGCAGAAAGCACGTTGCTGGCAAGATCCTCGGTTTCTTCTACTAGACAATGTTGCATTGTCGGGTAGTGGCATCAAGGGATGGTCAAAATAAAAGTTTTAGCATGCGTGTCGAATTAGATACCCAATGAAAGCCTGGTATTGGCGCGCACTCATTCTTTGCAACCTATCAAAACTTGTATGCCATCGACGTGACTTTGTAATTTTTATTGGATCGCATCGAATTGCGGTTGCTTCTCTTCTAAAAGTGATTCTCGTCTTGATCGTGTAGGCATGAAGTCGAATGTCTCTGGCATTGTCTCGGAATACAAACATTTCCAAGTCTAAAGCGTTAAAATTCAAAAACTGTTCGCATACAGAGCGAATGTCCCTTCCTTTTAAACCTTCACTCAATCCTGCGTGGATTTTTTCGAACGTGAAATCAAATCATTGTGAGTATCATTATTGTTATCATCTCACGTGCAGAGCAGAGCACCGACTGAAGATTTCAAACGCCGCTGACGGCATTTCGGCTTTGCAGAACGTCGCGAACATCAACAGCCCATCAAGGTTCCACCAAAGTCCAGACGCATCTCAGCATAACCCTTGTCATATAACAGTGTCCGAAAACAGCCAAGGACATTTCATTTGAACCTCTATCACTACTCGCAATATGGTCCTCGAAACGATCTATGTCACTCGACACGGTGTAAGTCTCTCTTTTGCTGTTCAATGTCGTCATTTCTGTCAACTTTCCCTCTTCAATCCTGCATATTATCATTGCGTGAGGCTTGTGACCTGCACGAGGATGACCAATTGCAGGTCGTGTGTCCTCGCGTAGCAAATCAGAACCATGCAAGAAATACTTCATCCATTCTGCTGCTGTAATGCCTCTTGTTGGCCGTATTGCCCCGCCCATTTTCTGTACCTTGGCAGGTCCAGCAATATCTTATACTACGTGCCCGCCATCAGAGTATAGCATGAAACATTTCCACTGACCAAAGACCCAAGTTTCGTTCAAACTGGGTCGTCGACCCAAACACTGGAACCTACTACAGCAACCTGCCCACTCCTACTGGCATTCCTTCGGACCCATCTCTCGCCTCAAAAGGCGTTGAGCAATCGAAAGAACTAGCCGCACATCTTACCAAGGCAGACCCCCCTGTCGATGTGATATATTCTTCTCCATTTTACCGCTGTCTACAAACCCTCGAGCCTACTGTGGATGCTCTCAATGCTGGCCGGTCAGAGGATGACAAAATCCTAGTTCATGCTGAGAACGGTCTTGGCGAATTTTATGGACTTGCTCGATTCGATCACCCTTCTCCGGCAACAGTCCACGTCTTGTCTTCTCACTTCCCCCGGCAACTAAAGAAAGATTACGACGAACCTCTCATTCGACCTTCCACCAATGGCGAGTCATTAGAAGCGCTTCACGACAGAATTGCCTATGCTTTGCACCATGTCATCAAAAGGCTCGATGAAGATCCGAAAGGACCAAAGACGTTGCTTATTTGCACTCATGCTGCCAGTATGATCTGCATCGGCCGTGCGTTGACTGGCAGACTACCCGAAGACATGGGTGAGGACGATTTCAGATGCTTTACCTGCGCCTTTTCGAAATTTACTCGTCGCCAACAACCATCACTCAATGCTCAATCAGATCTGGAGCTGTGGGATCCTACCAACCCAGAGAAGATTCCTGACGTGAAGTGGAAGGAGGGTTCAGGTGTTCAAGGAGGTTGGGATTGTGTCATCAACGGTGACTGCTCCTTTCTTAGTCAAGGCGAAGAACGTGGATGGTATGAGTCAATTTTCTTATTTGCTTTGTCGTTTCTTTGTGCTTGCTTGCCACTTTTTTACTCCCTTCATCTCGCGCCGGCACTCATTTTTCTTCTGGAATTTGGTTCGCAACGTATCTTGATGCTGTGACTTCATTTCATTACCGGTACTTCAGACCATATTCGCTGCACCTGGATGCAGTAGCAAAGGGAAGTGGTATACTAGACGTTACTCACTAGGTCCTGGTGGTTCGAACCTGGCCATGAGAGCCTTAATCCTGCACTGGTCAACGATGTCGCCGTCATCACGCTCGCCCCAACCTCTCCTGCTGGGAGTGGACCAGCTACAGTCTGTGCCTCTTCCGAGGAGCAGATTCGGCAGGCAGTACGAGCTAAGGCCAACGATCACCACCCACAAATCCCGTCGCCTTCGTCTGCCCGGGCCCAAGGAAACAGCGAATGAAGCGGCATCGTTCCACGAGAGCTCACTTCATCAAAATGCTCTTCCGTCTCGTATTCAAGGTTGCCTCCGCAGAAAGACGAATCAACACACCCTAGAATCCTCAATCAGATGAGACATTGTGCGGTGATATCACGCAGATTGCAGCGAAACAATCTCTTGATTTGACGACCTGGTGAAGAATGAAATCTACACACTTGGAGCAAAATCACGCATGATGACACAGCGTCTACTACCACTACAAGATAAAAATGAACCCATTGCTTACGACTTTCTTTCCACACAGGCGCTTCAGCGGCGACGAATCCTTCCTCAAAGACCCCAATGCATTCAACGACGCGGCCAACGAGAAGGCCATCGAAGGCGAGGGTATTTTCGTCAAGGGCTCCGGGCCCAAGATATGATCATTTCCCGCAGCTCCGAATTTTCTTGTCTCATCGCGCTCAGAGACATGGCAGCGAACAATGGAAAGGATAGAATATGTCACGGAATGCACTATCAAAGGGTACAGAAAAGGGTAAAACAGAAGAACACGAAATCTACGGGCGTTGCATTATATGGACTGGCTTGGGTTGGCAGGGATCGGCTTAGACTGTGGTCTGTGATACTGTTGTTGAGTTGTAGAGAGTGGACGCGGAACAATATTGTAGATACATCCTGCATCGAAGGTACGATTGGAGCTTCCTCTGGAAAGCATGGCATCTTAAATCAACAGACTTTAGAGTCGGCTATCGTGGATACCTCGCTCTTGCGGAGGGTTTTTCCCGTAGGCCTTTGCTACCACACCTTGCACATAATTCTGGTCGACTACTCGTCTTGTCCAGTACTTCTAGTGGTCTTTCTTGTTGGCATCAGACGATTTCGCCCGCTGCTATGTTGGTCACTGCTTGAGACATAAGATTGTTCCTGCCCCCAAGGATTGGAATTATGAACGTTGACATATCGACACACTTTCTAACTTACCCCTGCACTTCTCTTCAAGCAATCTGCAATGCCTCTTCGCAGACCTTCTTCCACCCCTATAAGTGGCTGATACCCAAGTCGCCGCTTCGCCTTCTCGATGGAGTAGTATCTTGTCATACAGCTCAATCTCACTTTGGTCCTAGTCAAAGGAGGGTCACCAATCCTTGCAGCCCAAAACAGCCACTCTAAGATGCCAGCAATAACCATCGCCCATGGTCTCGTAATGGTCCATATCTGCTCTGGTCGTGTAGTGTCGCCCGCAAGTCTCCACGCCATGCGAGTGAAGTCCCAGAAAGGCATTGGTTCGTCATTTGTGATGAAAAACGCCTCACCATCGACGCGCTCGTCTTTCGAGTCTTTGTGCTGCCGACCGCTTGATGCAACGAGTGCGGCGGCAGCAAGATGGTGAGCGTGTGCCACATTTGTGTTCTCTGTAAAGTCGAAAAGGTTGTCGTTGTTACCGAGTTGTACTTTGGTTTGGCCTCGATGGTAGGCCTCGAGGATTCCAGGAAGGACCCATGAGTCGCCCACGCCGAAGATGCCAGACGGTCGAATGGCACAGGTCAGGAAACTGGGACGCTCCTCTGGACGATTTTGTGAAAGCACATATGTCTCCGCAAGAGCCTAAGGACATGATCAGCCCGAAACACGCCATTCCGTTTGACAAGCTTACCTTGGTGTGGACATAGAACTCAGGCTGCTGGTCTCCGGTGATCAAGGGATATGTCTCATCTGCTCCTTTGAGATTCGTCTTGCCATCGCTGACCACGCTGGCTGAGCTAGTGTATACGAAAGCCGTCGTGGTACAACCTTTGGCGACGTCGACCAAGAGCCTTGTACCTTCGATGTTGACCTTTTGCATGACATCCTTCGACGCATCGAATCTTGGACTCGCGCAATGAAAGACTACGTCGGGCTTTATGTCCCGAAAAAGCTGTATGAGTGAACTCCCATCCGTAAGGTCCGCGTTATGGTAGTGTACATTGTCAAGTGGTTCTTGAGGTGGACGAAGATCGACAGAGTGAAGTTGCGAACATACTTGGCGTGATGCGAGGAGTACAAGGAGCTGGCTAGCGAGCCCACCACTGCCTCCTGTCACCAAGACAGTGCCCAGGGGAACATTTTTGAGGTCTGCAGCTCTGTTCATGTTCTGGCTCATCCCGGCCTTGCCACTTGATGATTGGCTATAGTTGACGGAAATGAAAGCAATCGGAAAGATGTTTGGGGGGCTCTTTGCCAGAGGCCATGGACAGGGAAAAGGAGAAAGGATAGACACCAAGAAGTGGGACGCGATGCAAGCCAGGACTGTGTATCAGGTGGGAATTAGCCGCAAGATCACACCATCGTACGACCATGTGAGATATCCCTAACATTCCCTTGATCCACTGTATCGGGGGTACTAAAGATCGAATACGAAACACGAAATACGAATCCGCTATTCCCCAATGACCGAAGCGGATCCACCACATTCTGGACCGTTGGCTTGTCATAATGAATTGCTGCTTCATTTGCCATGGCTCCTGGCTACCTCACAGAGTATGAACCATCTTCAAAGTAGAAAAATCTGACCTTGTCGTTCCACAGAGGCAGCATAAAGAAAGATCGATAGTCCGATGTTCAGGCTGAGCCTGGCTACAGCCCCCCACTGGATCCAATTCGATGGCGGCTATCGTCTTTTCATACAGGCGCTGTTTGGATGAAATTTTTGCTCAGGCACCAACGAATAGTCCTGCAACCGGTGGAGACTCTTACCAAGAATGGAAGCATGTCCGCGCCCGGCGGTGTCGCTTCTCGCCATCAATCTCGCGTTGTTTTTTCCCTTTTCGCTTTAGAATACCTGCGTAACTCTTGTCGTTTGAGCAGATGATTTCTGCAGTCTTGATGGGAATGGCTCACAAAAGGTGGATGTTTAATTATTCCAGTCTCCTTTGAGTAATGAAGTCCTGGAGTCTGACTTCGTATAAGGAATTGGAGAGTGGTATATCTAGAGGACAATCCGTTGTCTATTTCCTCCTCTCATACACATTGGATGTCTGCAAAAAAAGGACCGATTCGTGGTTCAGAACAGAATCCATTGTGCGATAGCATGAGACTTGTGGCGAACATGGCGAGCAATAAGCAGGCAAAAATTGATGAGCTTGATCTCATGCATCGCGCTAACGACCAGGTAGGCATGTTGGCAGGTAAATCTGATGATCAGAGACGGCGTGATATCTGGCATGCATGAATCTGTAGAGGTGTTTGTATGCCTGAAGGTGTCTCTGGCAAGCCCATGTGGACGGTTGGGAGATAGTTCTTAAAGGTCATTGGGGAGCACACCGTAGTGTGTCTCGTACGAAAGTGGAGATGGCTACTGTAGCTGTTCGAATAGGAGAACGAAAGACAATATATATATATATCATATGTCGGAGGACAATTTTTCCGAATTGCTGTCAGCAAGGATAACGGCAGTCAGCCCGAGCAGCTTTGCTAGTTGGACAAATTTATGGGAAGAATGACGATAGGGGAATGAAGAGCGGATTGCATGGAGAATAAGTATTTCAAATTGACTGATCTGTATCTAACAGCCAATCGGATATCATTCGCTGTGACATGGCCAGGGAAAAGGATCCATATCATAACCTCCCGGTCCCCAAAAGAGCCCATGCAAAAAAGGTAAAGGAAACACTGCTTTTTATAATCCATCCCACATGATGTTGACATGAGTGCGCCGTGGTTCAACAATACAACCGAGCTGCCCCTTCTTTTTCATCAAGATGCAGTCAGTCGATTGGAGTCCGCTGAAACGAGACATTCGACTTGATCAGTCAGAATGCATTTAAGCGGAGGTGATGGCCTTGCGGACGCGCTGGCCGCGCTGGCGGCTGTTGAGGCGGACCTCCTTGTCGGCAGGGGCCTTGGCAACGGTCTCATCGGCCTCGACGAGGATCATCTCGATGTGGCAGGGGTTGGACATGTAAGGGTTGATCTAATTGAAGTGAGAAAGAGAAAGGGAGTTGGACGGAGGTAAATGAGACATACACGACCGTGAGCGCGGTAAGTACGACGGCGCTGCTTGGGGGCCTGGTTGACCTGGATGTGCTGGATGATGAGGTTGGAGGTATCAAGACCCTTGGTGTCGGCGTTGGCCTCGGCGTTCTTGAGGAGAGAAAGGAGGAACTCGGCCGACTTGACGGGCCAGCGGGCCTTGGAGACACCGAACTGCTTGCCTTTTGAGGTGTAAGTATGAATAATCCCATTGTGTTGGTGTGCAGCAAGCATCTTCCCCAGTACTTTGAAGGAGTGGGGGTTCAGAAGGAGAGTGGTGGGAGCAGAATAGAAGATGGGGCGTCTCGGAGACTTGACGCATGCAGATTTCCATCAATGCATGTAATTCGTCGCTCCTGTTTCAGAACAACCATCTTCTTGTTCTTGTTCTCAACTCGACTCTTCCTCTTCTCCCCGTCCATTCAAGTATGGTATGCATCCTCGCAGCTGGCAGACTCACCCTGGGCGGTGCGACCAGTGCTCCCGGCATATCTCCTCATGGGAACAGCCTCGACGTGTCCCTTGACATTCTCAAGGTACTGGACGGCGCGCTGAAGCTTCCAGCCGTTGATGGCCTGGGCAGTCTCGCGGGTGTTCTTGAAGGACACACGGAGGTAGGAGCCACGGGCGCGGGCGGACTTGGCGTTGTCGATGTGGGTGGCAGCGTAACGGACCTGATATGGTTGTTAATATTGAGTGCTTGCGCTGGAGATGAAAGAGTCAGCCGTACCATCTTGTCGGTGTTGTTGGATCGTTGGGCGACTGGGGAGAGGAAGAAAGATTGGCACTTGAGCGCAAAATCAAAAGTCGAAGCGACGAACGACGATTGTGGAGGTCTGTGCGTCGAAATGTGTCTTGGCGGTGCATTTTGATGAATTTCACATCAGTGCTGTCGACAAGCGAGAAGTCGACATGCTCGGGCCATCTGCCTCGGGTCAAGTGCGGCAGACGGCGATTGTGCACGGATGATCAAGCTCCAGCCTTGGCAAGCGCAGAAGAAGTTTGGACGTCAAGAACTTTTTCTATCAGCCAAAGTAGAGCTTGTCGCCCGTCGAATTCATCCCATACCAACTCGACAACTCCTCTTTCAACAAAGCGCCAGGACCCAGGCGTATATTCTTGAATCGTCGTCTATCAACTACGGGATCAATATCCTACCCGACGACATCCTTTCCCGATACACCCTTCTCCTTCACATAAATAGCAATGGCTTTCACTCCTCGTGGTGGTCGTGGCGGCGGTGACCGCGGCGGTCGCGGTGGTGGTCGCGGCGGTGGCAGAGGTTAGCAACATCTTTGCAGTCGCAAAATATCCTTCTGCGCAACTTCCAGATCTGACGCAATTTTCACAGGCGGCTTCGGCGGTGGTGACCGTGGTGGACGTGGTGGTTTCGGTGGTGGCAGAGGTGGTGACCGCGGTGGTCGTGGCGGTTTCTCTCGAGGAGGAGGCCGTGGCGGTCCCCGTGGAGGTGCCCGTGGTGGTGCTCGCGGAGGTCGTGGTGGTGCAGCTGGCGCAAAGGGTGGTGCTAAGGCTATTGTCGTATGTCTTCGCCTGACTCCCCTACACTCCTACCAACGGCGAAGCTGGGCTCGAGAAGAGAATGAAAAGAGAACAAGAACAGTGTTGCTGACCCTTGAATTTCGATAGGAGCCCCACAGACACGCTGGTGTCTTCATTGCCCGCGGCAAGGAGGACATGCTCTGCACCAAGAACGTCGCTCCCGGTGTTGCCGTCTACGGCGAGAAGCGCATCACTGTTGATGCTCCTGCCTCAACAACTGGCGATGCCACTGCTGGTCAAGACGCCGCCGCTTCCACAAAGGTCGAGTACCGTGTGTGGAACCCCTTCCGTTCCAAGTTGGCTGCCGGTATCCTCGGTGGTCTCGAGGACATTTACATGAGACCCGGCAGCAAGGTTCTCTACCTCGGTGCTGCCTCTGGTACCTCCGTCTCCCACGTTGCTGATATTGTCGGTCCCACCGGTACCGTCTACGCCGTCGAGTTCTCCCACCGTTCCGGCCGTGACCTCATCAACATGGCTACCCACCGCACAAACGTCATCCCCATTGTCGAGGATGCCCGTCACCCTCTCAAGTACCGCATGCTCGTCGGCATGGTCGACTGCATCTTCGCCGATGTTGCCCAACCTGATCAGGCCCGTATTGTCGGTCTCAACGCCCACCTGTTCCTCAAGGTCGGAGGTGGTGTCCTCGTCTCCGTCAAGGCCAACTGTATCGATTCCACCGCTGCCCCTGAGGCCGTCTTCGCACGCGAGGTCGTCAAGCTCAGGGAGGAGCGCATCAAGCCCAAGGAGCAGCTCACTCTCGAGCCCTTCGAGAGAGACCACGCCATGGTCGCCGGTATCTACCAGCGCGCTGCTTAAATTAATCTTTATCTTATATCGAAAAAAGCTTGGGATTGTTAGATCTAAGGATATGGAAGACGATATCAGGGACTGACGGATGAAATCATCATGGTCCATGTGCTGTACGCTTTTTACACAGGTCATCAGATGGGGTCAAAGGTCAGAGCTTGTAAACATGGCTGGCGTTGATTATTTTCTTACGTGGGCATCAAACATGGGAGTTCTCGGCGTAAAACTACACTGTTTTCCAAACCAACAACAGCTTGGCTCGCTTTTGCACCAGGCTTTGTTACTTTTCTTATACAAATGATACTCTTTTTACTCTTCAATTCTTCTCACTGCTTGATTCTGTCATCCTCTGCTTTACAACTAATCCTGACCTTGGCCTTCTCAATTCAAAATGCAAGAAAGACAAACGAGGGCGATCGACTTGGTCAAAACAGTGCGGTTCCACAAGAAGAAGCTCGGCCAATAGTGGTCACTACCCTGATATAATAATCAACTCCTCGCCTTCTAGGCTCTCGTCATCAGCCATGGACAATGGTCACCTTGACATTCATCCGGCCTTTGGGTACACACATCGTCGATGTCATGCTTGCGAGATTCGAGTAAAGAAGATGGCTACCCTGTCCAAGCCCAGGCACCAACATCCACTCAAGAAATATGTTCAACTCCGAGTCCTGGATGCTTCATCAGAGACGCAAAAAGGCACGCGGAGTGCAATCTGAGTGTTCGAAGTGATACTGGAGATGCGTGAAAGTGCTGGGATCGTGGCGTGCCTGCTCGCTCTTTCCGTCACGTTTCTGATTAACATGTTGCGGACCAAGGAAGTTCTGTCATGCAAGGCTGTAGAGCGCAGGCACTCTCTTGTGCTTTTTGGCAGCGATTCTACACGAGAGAGGAGAGAGAGAAGCGGAGGGAGGACAATATCCACCGCTCACCCATCCATTTCCTACTATTACACCAAGCTATAATATCGCTGGCTGGGAGGAGGATGGTAATGATGATATTTACAGCCAAAGTAGGACAAAGTGAGACAGAAAGTGGGTATACAAGACCCTACCCAGATGCAGGAAAAGTCTATATCCTATACGTTGGTGTGTTCAACAAGAACATTGGGTTCGGGCGGAGCCATAGTCCCTCGATAGCTGAGCAGATGTTCGACCCAGTACATGCCCAAGGCGATCGCGAAAGGGAACGGCAGGGCATCCACGATGTGAAGGAAGTTATTAGGGTTCTCAGTGTTGTGCTAGGCTGAAATACATGTGCTGGACCATTGCAATAGCGATTCAGAGCCAGACAAGGCCGGGGAAGTACTTGAACTCGTCCACTAGCCAGAGCCTGGATCGCCTCCTTTTTTCCACTTGCGCATACTCAACGATGAAAGATTACACATGTGTGTTCAGCAACAGAAGGAACACAATGTCATCCTTTCTCTCTTTGTTTCGCAAGTGTGCAGAGAAAGCAAGAGGAGACTAGCGTCGGGGACTATATACCATCTATTCTCTGCACATTACTATGAAAGTTAAATCAATAAAATCTGACTTTACCCCCGTAGCCACCATGGAACTGCCAAAGGAGAGCTGGGTGATTGAGCTGAGGGAGGAGAGGTGCAACGAAGGTGTAAGACCCCACCTTCACTCCACACCTGGTAACTTGAATCGCCTGTGCAGCGCGACACCACTGATTATGCCATATGTGAAGTGGTCCCGGATCTGCGTTTCTTTGCAGCTGATTTCACAGTCTCGCAACAGAGAAGCGAGGGCTCGTACGTAGGCATGCTCCCAACGTTGCGTGCTTTCATGGCATCTCCATCTAGTGGCTAGTGATGTATGAAGCATGAATACGAAGTCGGGCTTTGGAGAATATACTGTGGATCAAGAAATAAGCGATGATGACGGATGGACAATGTGCCTGCTCTAGGCCGCTTATGCATGATATTGACTTGGTCGAATTTATGAACAATGACCTGGCAATGCCATCGGAAAAGAAACGTCACAATCGAGTTCTTGTTCAGTCTGATTCTGTAAGTATGACTGTCGAGTGTGATGCTCTGGACTAATACTGATATCAATGACTCTGATTGGGAAAGGGAAAGGGATTGAAATGATGGTAGGATGATTCTACAATTCAGATCTGGCAGAAGACACTTACCGAGCAGAGGAGAGAAGACATGTAAAGAACAAAGACCAAATCGTGACATGGAACATTAAAGCGGGAAGGAGACGTGGAGTAGAGTGAAGCGAAGCAACAGCTCACAATATTGGTCTGTATAAAAGTATGGCCGGAAACCAGAATTTGTGCAGCAGTAGTCAAAATGCAACCCAAATCACGAGTCCATTCTGCGTTCTGCAGTGCGTCTTGCTTTCCACGTCTTGTCCAGCCAAAGATATGGCGGGCCCGACCAATCCACCCACCAGGCTCACTTTAATGGACACTCATCTCAGCAATAAGAAGTCTACTCAAGAAACAGCCATGATCAGCATAAGCATGGCCATGGGTCATTCTGTGCATGGAAGTGGCTACTAGACCTTCCATACAGTCTTGTGCCTGTAGCCGATCCCTCTTCTCCCATTGCAAACGAGTGAGAAAAAAGCTGCAGGGAAGCGCGGAGAGACATGTGATCCTGTTGACTGCGTTTCGGTATTTGTTGCATCAAATGTCTACGCAACGACGCTTCTTTTATAGATCCTCGATGCGGCCGTAGACACAGTACCTTTTGCGACCCGTTTAGGATACCTTATATAGCCTTTGATGACCTGATCTGCGCGACATGTTTCCCTACCTCTCATGATATCGAGGACTTGTGACTGCTTGAGAAAAATGTATGCTTCATATCATGTTCACCATAAGTTTAACAAGCTTTATAGCGAAGACGCAAGATATGACCTCTATCCCTCTACTTGTCAGACTTACGTGGAGATTCTCTTTATGTAGATTTTCCGAGAAGGGCAAGATCGATTGCATCGATGGTAATAGCAGAGTTTCATAGTGGCTGCAAACACTTGTATTCTGCGGGTCCGTGATGTTCAGAAAGCTCGATTATCTTACAGGGCTCAGGGACAGAGTATGTTTCTTCTCTTCGTTAAATCTGATATTATGGCGGTGGCCAAAGAGTAATAAACACATTCGAGCGGTCGAACATCAAGTAAAGACCGAGAGTTGGATCAACAAAGACAAAGGCGGCTGAGCTCATCGTCTTCGCCAGGATCCATAACAACGGGAGATGCTCCGTGGGCTCTGACTTGCGAAGAGAAGATCGTAGATACTTCCGAAATCTTGCGGTGCTTTTTCAGCAGCCGAAGAGGTGTATGGCCTTTCCTTGAAAGAAAACGTTCATTAAGAGGAGCCTCCCGCGGCACAATGATTATGCCGAAGAGTCGAGCTATCGTGCTGTTCTATAACAATACGGCAGTGGAATCTGAGACTGTCGAAGTCCATCTTGGTATTCACAGCAATCCAGCAGCGATCCATAACACGAATACCCTTCTAAACAGTACAGATTTGTACATCCCTCTGCGACAGGCTTAGGCACAAACAACGACACATTGTCTCCTCGTGGTACCTAAACCCTGGGTTAAGATGGTCATCGTCCCCACACACTGATTTCGACTCAGGGTTCCTGCATCATTCCACTAAAGTTAGATCTATTCTTGGGCAGCGTTTGATGCGAGCCGCGTAGTTCTGTCACTTGGGGTGAGTTTAGGTGATGGTTTGTGGGGGACGAAAGCGTCTTGCGTCGTTGTCCGACGTCACAGGCACAGCCGCACCGGTACACGCGGCCTTGACCCTTCCGCGTCCTTCCTCTTACTCACACAGCAGCACCGTCGACGTGCAAGACGACATGTAATCACCAGCGCTGATCTGCAAACTCAGCTACGCGGCGGGCCCAACAAGAAATAACGGTAAAGATGGTTCCATATATGAGCATGCCAGGTCCGCCAGGAGAGAGCAAGGCAATTTCATAATTATCAAGAAAAAAAAGCACGATCGTTGAAACAAAGCTGTCTTTTAACCAAACCCTCGCTTAATTAGCTTAATCAGCTCAATCAAACATCCTTCAATTCACTATCATGTCTACCCAACAACGCGAATTTGGCTTTGAACAGCGAGATCGAGTCACACAAGAGAACACAGAAACATCCTCCAACATGACCACAATCCACTCGCCACAACCAAGCTTGACAAGAAGCCCTACACATGACCGCATGCCATGGTTTCACGGTTTCGATTCGGATTTCGAGACACCCGAGATAGCTGGACGACGTTATTTGCCTCGGAGAGCAAGACTCTTCTTCGCAACAGCCACACCTCTTGCCATGATCGAAGAGCACGAGGAGACTGGCGAGCACGACTCGCGATGAAGTTCCATGCTCAGCGATTGACTCCCAGCAACTCAGGGGGTCGAAGCAACGCAGTATATCTTCAAATCATGGATATTGTGAAAGTTTGAATGACTGCACTCCTACTTCATCCACGTCACAGCTCCGCAAGACGGGCTTCTTTCACTTTCTTGAAAGACATCGACACCACGAGGGATTAAATGTGAGGTTAAGGCAGCCGCACGAGACCCTCCTCTCTCATTACTCTGTCCAAGGGAGACCACCAACCGGAGGCATCGAGTTCAAAAGAAGGCCCGCGATCTTCTTGCAATCGTCGGCGCCGATCTGGCTATTGAGGCTTTTGCGAAAATGTGGGCCTCGAATTGAACGATCATCCAAAGACGATGCAATACACAAAGACGCACTATTTGAAAATGCTGTTTAGAACAGTGCGGGCCCCTTCACTGCTATAAGAGAGGCTCCTTATTTTGTTCTAGATAGCAAGAACCTAACGATATGAACGTTATAAACTTTACTTGAGCACATTTCTTTTTATCCTTATCGCCTTGCATCATTTCCCTCTCAAACAGGCTTCCGCTGCTCAGTAGACGATTGTTGTATAGCAGGAGAGCGTTCTTACATCAATGATGATGTGCTTACATATATCTGTATGCCCCCAGTAGTGCTTCGTCTCCTCAGTCATAACACCAGCGATGTTCCTAGCAATACTGCTTGGGCCTCGGAGTTCGAACATGAATTTGACGTAAAGGTAGACTGCAAAAAGACAGCCAACAGTACAAAGTATATAAGGTAGATACATAACTTGCAGTGTGATATGGATATATGAGAAACACAACAATGACTTGCATGACCTACGAGAAGGACCTGAGTGCTCATCACGGCTCGAAGTTCTCGAGGCAGCTATTGATCACAATAAACATGCAGACAGGCAAAGAGCAAGCGGGAAGCTCTTCCAACGCCAGACCCAAAGACTAGAATATGCAATCATACCCACAAAGGCATGCGCACCAGGTAGAAAATGCTAAGAAGTGCAGTCAGGTTTGCGAAGGTGAACGTGCCTGTTCAGCGTTCGTTGCTTTACTCTCAAAAGGTCGGAGATTTAGCTTGCTGCTGTGCGACTTGCAAGCAGAAGTATTGCTCTCGGATGCAATGTTTCTCCATGACCTTATAAGCCACGTTTCAAGCTCGATCAAATAGAGAAACGAGTTCCGATGGAAGGGCGGCATTGAAAAGTTTCGCTGGTTTCAATCGGACCATGAACGTGGAATAATCTCGTAGAACTCCGGTCGTACCCACATGAATGAATTTCAGTGATTGCGAACATAGAGACCATCTCCATGGCATCTGTCATGTGCGTGAGCGTCTACTTCAAGCTGAAACAATAGTTTACGGTAGACCATCTGAAACCTGGGCAATCTGATGGTGGTGGATAGGACTACAGCACATTTCTGTGCACATGATCGCTATGTAGCATAAGATAGCAATCCAATGGTAGTCCTAGAGTATTGCAAGCAAGACTGGCCAGCTGTACGAAGCGAAGTCATGAAGCAGCCCACCAATAATATTGGTATTGTGAAGTCAATGAATCTCATCGGTGCTGCATCCAAGTATGGAAATTTAGAAACTTCAGCATGAACTGCTGCCAATTATCTGCCAGAAGCTGCTAACCAGCTCGACTGGAACAGAGAGACAATGCGCTGTAGTCAGCCTCTAGGCGATCAGCAAGAACGACATTGACATTGACAGTCATGCACGTCAACACCCGCACACATGTCTGGACATACATAGCGACATGTATCTCCGAGCGCTACCTGCATTAATCTAAGCTACCTTGGTAGAGGCGCGAAGGTTTCAGCTCCGATCAGGAAGATCCAGCCATAGCCAATCGAAGCGGTCGTCCAAGCACCAGATGAGATGCGGCTCTGTAGTTTAAGCGCCTGAATTACTTATCTGATTAGGCTGGCATGCAAGTCATTCGTTACGGGGCAGGGCCCGTGCAGGTAAGAATAGAATACAGTTTGACCTCGTTATAGCGATACACCTGGAGGGCCTGATTTATATCGTTATATCGAGAGTATCGGTGTTTTGAGGTGGTCTTGGCAGCTTCTTGACATAGTGAAAGTTTTGATATAGAGGACATCAGAGGCCTGTAAAATAGGCAGTAATGTCCCTCTGGACTAAGCTATTGATGTATCTATGTCTGAGAGCCTC